>JADNRB010000008.1:1241919-2483838 GCA_017654865.1 Fusarium sp. FW16.1
TAGCAGCTTGTCGACGGCTGAATTCATGCATCGCCCTTGAGCACTCATACGCCCCTTTAATGCCAGAGAAATGAGCACCGAGAGCAGCCACCGTGAAAATGAGCAGCCAGTGTCTTTTTGACGCAGAAAATGTCGACTTGTGCAGAATTGGAAGCACCGGGTGGAAGAACTCAAAGTACAGCTGTACCCAGGCATTCAGCACCGGAGCAGGCGGGATGGCAATGTGTCTGAACCGCGGATAGCTGGCGCTGTTCTGCATGTCCAGAGCCGCTTGTGCTGCCTTTTTGCTGACTTCTTCGGGTACCTCCTCTACGTGAGCGAGATTCTCCTGGTCGATCTCCTCTGCCGTCAGATGGGACAGATCGGGGAACGAAAGTTGGGCGTCAACTTCTATGTTGACAGGGTAGTACTGTCTCGGTTCGACGGCGTCTCTGTCAAGAGCGGGCGAGTGACTGCGGCTGTAGAGCTCTGCCACAGCTGATTGATCGATCATGGAGGTGGGAGTCGGATTTGCCAGGACAGTTGGCTGTTGCATCCTGAGTCCTGCTTGATCGAGCCAGAGTTCGTTGATGGCATCTATGGAAGGCTCATTTTGAAGGAAGAATGGCGTGAATTCTTGTTCAGTGCCATAGTTGAGCCAACTCGTCGGCTCAAAAGCATCACCAAAGAGCAGTGAGGGCGTGGGCATGTTCTTTGTCGGATCAAAGTCGAGAAACATGTCATTCCCCCCAAAATGCATCTCCGGTTGAGCCATAGCATTCACAGGATACTCGGGCGCTGAACTTGTCGGCATTTCGAGAAGCGGATCGATAGGCTGGACTTCAATGGTGAGATCGTCGACCTTGGGTGGCTCAGCATACTGCGCTTGGACAGGCGAGACGTGCATATCCGACTGCGTGATCTCATAGGAATTATCGTGAACAGTCGCGGGCGGTGATAGCGGCGAGTGGGTGGCAATCGAGGTGGCGGCATTCGAATTAGCATTGTTGTTCCTGTACCGCTTGGCCATTGTCTTATCTGAGCCAGCCTCCGACATCTTGCGCTTCGCGGATGGCTCGTAGTAGCACTCATTATCCTGGCGCCGGCATCGTTGACATGGTCGCTCTCCATCACACCTCACTTTGGAGGCGCTGCAGGGTTTGCAGGCCTGAGAAACGCGACGGCGGTCATTCTGGCGGTCACGATTGTCCTGGCGGTCTGCACTCAAATGGAGGGCTGTATGGTGACGAGCAAGCGAGTCCCTGGCAAGTCTCGTCAGTATAGGATGAAGGTGAAGAGCAGGGTCAACTCACACTCGGCCGAAGCTTTGCCCGCATTCAGAACATGAGAATGGCTTTCTCTTTGTGTGAGTGCGTAGATGGCGCTGGTAATGCTCCCTCCGCTGAAACGGCAGATTACACGTTTCGCACAAGAAGTCTGCCTGTGAAGTTCGTGGGGTCATTCTGAACAACGGAGAAGGTTATGCGTGAGGGTTTGCTTTGGAGTGAGAAGAGTTGATACAAGAGCTGCTGTATGTCCCTCTCTCAGCTTCAAACATCCGGCAAGCCGTTACAACGGTAGAATCACCAGCGGAACTCGGCTCGACGCGTGCGAGTTTACCCATCCCTTCCCCCTTGTCCCCTGCCTCCCTACCCCGCGTTTCGTTCTCCGCGAACCCCGTGTGGAGTGCAGCCACTACCCCGGAAAGTGGGCAACGCTACGAGGTCGAGATCGTCAATAAGGTTCCCGCCATTGGGTGGCTTCACTCAGAAGACGGGGAGAGATGGAAGCCGTTGGTTGAGGTGTTGGATGGTTGGCATGAATTTTGTCGTTCAAGCGGTCATTACAAATACTTGGGGGCTTTTCTGCGTCCATCCTGACGTTTTCCCGCCCTCGTACACACTGTCAACATGTCTTTCTTGAAGACAGAAACTCGCGATTGACCAAGCCATTCGTTACGTGTGGCAATCGGCTAAGTCCATTTGTAGTAAGTCAAATCCACCAAATTGCCAACACCCATGCTCAAAAATGCGACAACTTCCGAGACGCGGGCGATTCGGGGAGTTGCCAAGTCCCGAGACTAGCCATCCTCGGCGCTCGGAAGCCATTCCGAGGACTCAATGTTTCTCCAGACGATGGGATCTCATGACGACATTGATCCCGGCAGATCGATCAATGGGGACAAGGTGCGTCTTTAACATGAACTTCCTGGTTCAGGAATTGCCAGATTGAGGCTTCAACGGCATTTTTACAGCAGCATCTCGCCCAGATTGGGTCTTGGCCACCCCAGTTGCGTGACCAAGGAGCAACTGAGATGTTGACATTGCCAGGGGTATTATTTGTCGGCGCCCTCCTGGAGAATGTGCATTTGAAGTCCAAACTGAAGATCCAGAAATTGGCCAATACTTACCTGTTTCAACCATCGAGACAGGGCGTTCCATGTGACTGATCAGCATCTTCATTCGACTGGAACAGGTATTAGAGAACACCAAAAGCCACAATTAATGCTTTCATTCAGGCCTACTAACAGGCATAACTACCCTCAAGATGGCCTCTTAAAATGCGGCTTCAGCCCTGACCAGCTATGCTCATTATACTCAGCCTGAACCTTCTGACATGTCTTCAATCCCCACTCCGTCAGTCCTAGCATCAAGCTACTCTCAAACATGAACGCCATACTACCCTCTCCAATCTTCTGTGGCTTCAGCTCTGCATTGCTTGCCCTCTCAAAGCTGTCGGCATCAGGCCCATGCGCAGACATGACGTTATGAAGACTAGCGCCAGCTGGTTGGAAGCCTCCACCTGTCTTGGCGTCATATTCGCCGCAGATGAGGCCCATGAATTCGGACATAGTGTTGCGGTGGTACCAGGGGGGTCGGAATGTGTCTTCTTGGACTAGCCAGCGTGGAGGAAATATGACAAAGTCTGCTACAGCGGTGCCAGGATGATCGGATGGACCGGTCAAGACGGTGTAGATAGACGGATCAGGGTGATCAAAGGAAATGCTTCCGATGACAGAGAAGCGGCCCAGGTCATATTTGTACGGGTAGACTATGTTGTGGTCAGCTTTTCCTTCTTCGCTGGGGTTCGTTGCCAAGTCACTTACAACTACACATCTGTTAGCTCTTGGTCATATAAAACGTTTGATCAGGGGATAACTCACTTTCCATGCCACGCCACCACATCAAACGGCGTATGCCCTTGCTTAGCCACATACAGCTGGCTGTTGTACTTGTTGATGATGGTCCAAGTGGTATTTGTGTCTTCATCAAACGCCGCCGTGGGAATCTGAAAGTCCCTTGGGTTCGCCAGACAGTTCGACCCAATTGGGCCCAGCTCTGGCAGGGTAAAATGTCCTTGATATAACTCAAGGATGTACCCTCTTACAGGGCCGGCAGGCAACGTCACGCGGTACTTGATACCGCGAGGAAGGATAGCAATCTCATTAGGGCGAACAAGCAGCCGACCCAGTTCAGTCTGGATATCCAACACTCCGTGTTGCGCCACCACGAGCATCTCTCCGTCAGACGAGTACATGGCCGTGTTTGCGTCCATGTCACGTCCGGCAGCAAAGATGTAGATACCCAAACCGACCTTGATAGTGGGATCACCAGCGCCAGAGACGAGCTTCAAGCCTCGAACCCAGTCGACTTGGTCGTCGATCTCAAAGGGATCCCATCGCAGCTGGTTTGGTACAAAGTCCAGTTTGCCGTTGATCAATGGCTCAGTGACTTTGTCAAAGCGCTCAAAAGACGAATGCGCGGCCGAAGGAAGAATTCTGTAGAGCCATGACTGTTGATTCTCATGGCGGGGAGCTGTAAAGGCTGTTCCAGACAGCTTCTCTGCATACAGACCATAAGGCGGCTTTTGGGGAGAGTTGGCGCCGATCGGCAACGCACCCTTGATGGCTTCAGTTCTATTTACGGTCTAGTCAGTAACTCCCAAGAATTTTTCATATGATACGACTTACTCGTGAAACGATCTAAAACCGTTGAGGTACGTGTACTTCTCAGGAGTTACAAAGTTGGTCACGGGCATTTTGAGCTAGGGATGGTGGGCTCGTTCAGCTTGTGGTGTTATCAACAACAGCCCCAGAAGATGCTTCACAGCTAGTGATCTTATAATACTTAGATCTTCATCTGATCGCTCATTCATTCTCGTTACCCGTTCCCCGTATCCGTGAGGTTCCGCTTCCCCGCCTTGTCATGCACATCGACGACACTCAACTCGGAATGCTCGGAACTTGATTTGACGCAATTAGACTCGGAAAACAAACCGACGAGCATTTAGCATTACATCCATCTTGAAGAACATTTATTGGGGGATAAACAAATGATCGGATCCCCTTTCGTTCAAAAGTTCTTGGTTGCCCTTGTTGATCGAAATATTACCCTTCACCCCTCACCCTAGCACCTCTTCTCCCCACCTCCTTCAATATGGCTTCTTGGTTGCCCATCCCTCTGGGAAGTCACTTTTCTCTGGCCAACATTCCCTTTGGCATTATTTCAACAGTCAGCAAGCCAATTAGGCGCCCAGCCATCGCCATTGGCAACCATGTTCTTGACTTATCCGTCTTTGCTAGCCAAGGCGGCTTTGCCAAGCTTGTCGATCTCCCCAAAGACAAGCTCGGCGTCTTTTCTCAGTCAACACTGAATGACTTTGCCAGCTTGGGTAGACCTCTGCACAAGGCTACTCGCAGTTATCTACGGGATGTTTTCCGTCAGGACACGTCTTTCCCAGAACTCCTCAAGGACAACGAAGCCCTGAAGAAGGAGGCCTTGATCCCACTGTCTGAGGTCGAAACGCATCTTCCTCTGAGGATTGGCGACTACACAGATTTCTTTGCTGGCCGCAACCATGCTCAAACTGTAGGCGCCCTTTTCCGAGGTCCTGCCAATGCTCTACAGCCAAACTACAACCACCTTCCGGTTGCCTATCACGGACGTGCCAGCTCCGTCGTTGTGTCGGGAACTCCGCTCCACCGGCCTTGGGGCCAGGTTCTCCCAAACCCAAAGGCTACTGAGCCTGTCTTCCAGCCATGCAACAGGCTAGATATCGAGTTGGAGCTCGGCATGTTTGTATGCAAAGGCAACGACTTGGGGGTTCCGATTCCCGTGGACTCAGCTGAAGAGTACATCTTTGGCTATGTGTTGATGAACGACTGGAGTGCCCGAGACATTCAGCAGTGGGAATATGTACCACTGGGCCCGTTCAACGCAAAGAACTTTGGCACTACGATCAGCCCGTGGGTGGTTCTCACAGATGCGCTAGAGCCTCACAAGACGGCTGGTCTTGTCAATGAGGTTGACCTGCAACAATACCTGCGCGAGAAGCGACAGGATAATATTGTCGATATCAACTTGGAAGTATCTCTAACTAGTAAGTCAACGCCACCTCTATCGACAATGGTGAGAGTAGAATTAACATGACTACAGCCGCCAAGGGTAATACAACAACCATTACTCGGACAAGCTCCAAGAACCTCCTTTGGTCTTGGCCTCAAATGCTCGCCCACCATTCCATTTCTGGTTGCAACATGCGTACAGGAGACCTTCTAGGCTCCGGTACCGTGTCTGGGCTAGACGCCGGAACACAAGGCAGTTTGCTTGAACAAACTCAGGGTGGCAAGGTTGCGGTTCAGCTAGAGAACGGCGAGGAACGAAAGTTTATCCAGGACGGTGACACCATTACTATCAAGGGGTGGTCTGGAGAGGCCGAGGATGGTTTGATTGGATTTGGTGAATGCTCTGGCACAATTCTGTCGGCTGTCCAACGCGGTTAGAGTAAAGGGCCTGGAATGATATAGAATTGAGACCTCAATAGACTTTTGATGCTCTAGCAAAATGTGGCTATCAAGTGCACAAGCTATGAAACTTTCTAAGCTCAGGGCCCAGGTTGATATGCAGTGAGACTCGGCATATTCGGTACATATTATGCTACTTATGAACTGACCAATTGAGCTCTATGAACCAATTGATCCGACATGTGAAAAGCCAGTAAGTCGTTCAATTAGTTAGACCAACACATCCAAATACATTTTCCTTTCTGCTCCTCAATTCTCGAGTCATGCAGCGTCATGCATCGACATGTGCGGAATCGATTGTTGGGATTCCGAGTCCGTCATTCCTAAAACTGGGGACATGCAGAGGGAATGCAGTTTATTCCGAGCTTGACCTGCAGGGCATATTTAAATGCCGATTCCTTCTTACTCCGATTCCTACAATCCAAGTCATTCCTTCAAACCTCATCAACCATGGCAGGACAAATCACACGTGTCACTCTCTTCAAGATCCCCAGGGAGGAAGACCAGCAACAGCTGCTGGATCTTTACAAGGAGATGCCGCAAAAGGCAACAAAGGTTCGTGATTCCAATGCACACATCAAACCGTTCTCTAATTAAGTGTGCAAATAGGATGGAAAGCCATACATCGTCTCAGTCAAAGCTGGGAAGGCGGTGCCTGATCAACGCGCCCAGGGCTTCACTGTCGTCGCTCTGTCCACCTTTAGCTCGATAGACGACTTCAACTACTACGACACAGAGTGTGCTGCCCATGGAGACCTGAAGAAGTTTGCCAAGACGGTCAATCAAGGAGTTGCCATGGTGTTCTTTGAGAACGTGGTCTTGTAGAAAGGTTGATACGTATTAATGAGTCATGACAACACATGAGAGTTGCAATCAACGCAAACAAAGAACCTCATATCAAGCCTTGAAATCTCCGTGATATCTCTTCCCCTTCTTCCTCTGCAATCGTGATCTCCTGTCCCTCAGTATACTGGCCCGGTATAGGTTGAAAAATCGGCTGCCCCTGTCCGAGCGCGTCAAAGAGGCTTAGTAGATCGTCCCTCATCTGGTACATATCTGGAACGGAATGGTTGATATCGGTATCAGGAAGCATCATCTCCCCCAAAGGAAAGTCAACATGATCGTGAACCGGCAAGTGGACATGCTCCTGGAACTCTTCACTGTTGACGTCTTGGGCTTCAAGCTCCTTGTCTCCTGCTTGTGACTCGCTAGTTTGGTCTTCTGCCAGGTGAGGTTTTGCCAATTTTCTCATGCGTGGTATCAGACCACGAATAGATTTCCATAGTCTACGGCTGATGATACTGTGTCGAGAGAGTCCTCTCACTAGATCCGCTCCGTCAAGGAAGGTCTTTCGGCAAGGGCCAGCAAATGTCTCAGGGGCGTGACAGACAGCAAGGAATAACACCGCCAAGGCACTGAGCAGGAAATTGTTGAAAGCGTTCTGCTGCCGCGAGTAGATATCCGACGTACTGTGAAGGTGGACAAGGACCTGTATAGAGTCCTGGGCGATATCGGCAACCAACCACGCAATGCGAGGGCTAGCCGCAATGCTTGCGGCACTCATCAGGTGATGTCGGTAGATCAGTATCCTCACGTAATTTCCTCGGAGGTACAACAAGGCGCGAAGTCGATGCAGCACCTGGGGTTGTGAGCGCGGTGCCAGACCAAGACGAGGATGGCGTAGCTGAAGATGGGGAGGAATAGTCTCCAGCCAGTCTTGAGCGCATTGATCAAGAGCTGTAGCAGTATCGTCGGGAATAGTCTGCGAAGCAGATCCAAAGGGCGGGATGGCATCCCATAGCTTGGAGCAGAGCTCAGAATATCCAACCATACACCTGAGATATGAAAATTCATCGTCCTAAGACAACCCAGTTAGTCGACCGTTTCTATATGTGGTTGAATAAGAGACGAGAACTCACTGGCTTGGGAAGCTCGGGATCGATATCCTTATCCACGAGAGCAAAAGACAAGCTGTTGCCAAAGCTCCATCGCCGATCAAGCACGTAGACGCACCAAAAGACGCGGGTTGCAAGACGACGACAGTCAGGGTCCTTGAAGTTATCAAGGAGACTTCGCTTTCGGTGAAGGCCCATCTCTATGGCTTCACGCGCAGCAATGCCTACCAGGCGCCAAGAGATCAGCTCCTCGTCGCAATGGAAGTGGTAGATGCTCTTTGCGTGTCAGTAACGCGGCCTTGTTTGGGGATTTAGTTCACTTACCAGCATGCAAAGGAGTTGAATCTCTTTCAGATCGACCTCAGGGTACAACATGAGTGAGACGGTACCTTCAACAGAATCGATGATAGCGGCGCTCAGGTCAGTCTTTTCATGCTCCTCTAGCACCATGCCAGTAGCGACAGCGATTTTGACAATATCAATATCCTTCTTAGACAGCCTCTTCATTGGTGTCTCTCCTTTCGAGGCGGTATACTCGGGAGCGTTACCGCTGCGAATGGCGTCAAGAATCTCCTGTGACCGAACCACGTACTCGCTAATGTCGATGATGGGATGAACCGACTCGACTTCCTCCTGGAAGACGATGAGGAACCTACTGATCTCGCCAGCGGTGCATTGATCCCAGTAACCCAAGTCGGTGATTATCTTGGCGGCAGCCGTTGACTCTATGGGAGATTGTGCACCGCTTGGAGGAAATGACTCATAAGTTGGTATGCCCATACGGTTCAAAGACCGTTCTCCAACGAGAATACCAAACGCCGACCGTGTAGGTCCGACAAACTGAGGTTGCTTGGGTACATCGCCACGATAAGTGCTGAGAGGCGATTGGATATGAACCGTCTCTCGAGAATGCGATGACACGGTATGTGCTTCTTGCGGTTGTTCCTTGAGCTCTCTCACGACACCTACAAGGTCGGCTACCTGCTGTCGAAGCTGATACAACTCTTGCGTAAGGCCCTGTAGATGCTGGCTCCTATTCCCTGTCAGCTGCAACAACTACCGAGTCAACCGGGCCACTCACTGCTCAAGCTTAGCATCCTTGGGAGGCTGATTGGCAGCCGCCGCAAAGACGCAGGTCAACCCACCAGCAATACACCTCTCGCAATTGGAATCACCCGAAGGAATGCACTTGAGCTTCCGCTTCTTGCATTCATCGCTGCACAATGGCGTCAATATCGTCGATAACCGTACGATGCTTCTCAAACTCACCATGCCATGGACGTGTATTTTCCCCGCTTGGCGCGTCGGGCTGCCGACCCATCTGCCGGAGCCTCAGACCCGGTAGGATTCCGCTTGCGCGGCTTGGAAGCCGACTCGGCCGCAGGTACGACAGTCTCAGCCTCGATTTCCATTGCCTCTCTTCTGTGTCGTCGAGTTCCGAGATGAGAGAAACGCAAGGAGGGGCTGCCTGGGGGTTATGGCCAGTGGTCGGGACCTCACTCGGAAATGTTCCGCAGTTCCGAGCAACACTAGTCGGGGCCTCGGATGTGGTTGATCCCCCGCATCAACCGAAGGGTGATTGAAGCCAGACAAAGTAACTTTGGGGTGCGGAGAGTCATGGCTACTCGCGGATATGCAATGACATGCTTCCGGGACTTGTGTGGTATATAGAGAGTCCTCTCTGAGGATGAGGAGTAATCCTGTCAATCAAGCCTTCTTGGACAACTCCGCCTGCAAACATGACAATCGCCAATCTCCTCGTGTCCCTGAACGACAAGGTCCAAGAGAACAAGGGCCAGTCTGTTCTCTTGACGCTTGTCATTGCTCCGTTGATATACCTCTTTATCAACGAACTCGTGCGACACAATGCGCGCATCAGCAATCTTCAAGGACCCTCCGGGCTTCCGTTGATCGGCAATATCTGGGACATTCACATCAACGCGGCCGAAAAGTATCGCGAATGGTCTCGAAAGTATGGCAAGGTGTATCAGATTCAACTTGGCAACATACCCATTGTCGTTGTCAACTCGGCCAGCGCTGCGAGGACCATCTTTGGAGCCAACGCCCAGGCCCTGAGCTCGCGACCCGAGTTCTATACTTTCCACAAGGTAGTTGCACAATATTTTCTTCTACAAGCAGACCACTAATCCATACCCAGGTCCTCTCTGACACGGCTGGAACCACAATCGGCACGTCTCCCTACAGCGACTCCCTCAAGCGTCGTCGCAAGGGTGCCGCTTCTGCTCTCAACCGACCGTCGGTGGCTACCTACGTCGATCACCTCGATATCGAGACCCGAGACTTTATCAAGGAGCTCTGCAACTATGGAGAGGCTGGCAAGATCCCCGTCGACCCGATGCCCATGATCCAGCGCCTCTCGCTCTCCCTCGCCTTGACACTCAACTGGGGCATTCGACTCAAGAGCCAAGAGGATGACCTCTTCAATGAGATCACCCACGTCGAGGAAGAAATCAGCCGCTTCAGATCTACAACTGGAAATCTGCAAGATTACATCCCTCTTCTCCGTCTGAACCCTCTCAACTTGTCATCCTCCAAGGCTCGCTCCATGCGTGACAGACGCGACAAGTACCTCGGAGATCTCAACCGCGGCCTAGATGAGCGAATCGCTAATGGAACTTATAAGCCTTGCATCCAAGCCAACGTCATCATGGACAAGGAGGCCAAGCTCAACAAGGACGAACTCACCTCCATCAGCTTGACCATGCTCTCTGGCGGTCTCGACACTATTACCACGCAGGTGGCCTGGTCCATCGCCTACTTTGCCCAGCACCCCGAGATCCAGGAGAAGGCCAAGGCTGAGATTGAAAAGTTCTATGCAACCAACCAGCCGATGTGTGATGAGGAAGATGATCAGAAGTGCCAGTACATTGTTGCCCTTGTGCGAGAGTCTCTGCGATACTTTACTGTGCTTCGACTTGCTCTGCCTCGCGCCTCTATCAAGGATGTTGTCTACAACGGAGTCACCATTCCCAAGGGAACTGTTGTCTTTTTGAACGCCTGGGCTTGCAACATGGGTAAGTAACCAGTCATCAATATGCAGTACTTAAAGCTAATATCTTCAAGACGAGCAGGTCTGGACCGATCCTGAGGTCTTCCGACCAGAGCGCTGGCTGGAGCAACCAGATGCACCCTTGTTCACCTACGGTGTTGGTTATCGCATGTGCGCCGGATCCCTGCTTGCCAACCGAGAGCTCTATCTCTTGTACATGAGACTCCTCAACAGCTTCAAGATTGAGAAGCACGACGACATCGATTGTGATCCTATCACTGGCAACTTGGATCCTACGAGTCTGGTGGCTATGCCTCGTCGCTACAAGGCCGTTTCACACCACGAGACCCCAAGGCCTTGAAGGCAGCTTTGGCACAGCAGGTGGAGTAGTGGAAAGAACATGGGATGGGTGTTTTGAGTCTGGTTCCTGCTGCATTGGTATTTGCATGTCTTCATTGTGTCTTTGCCCCTGCGGATGCCTCGGTTGTTATGAGAATGGAAGTGCAACCAACCTCAACAACGACAATGCATATCTCGGGCGCGACGGAATGTGTAGGATAGTATATGATTTAGGTGGTCAAGACCACGCTGATGCTATACGCCGATGACTGAATGTCTGCATTTACATACAATAAAACAAACATTAGAATGCATAAACGCGCGCCAAATGCTATGATGAAAAACTGCCCCTTTCACTCCTCCTTCTGTTCAGGCTTCTTTCCCCAGATAACATAGACCGGAATGTAAAGGTGGATGGTTGGGTCGTTGAACTGCTTGCGCACCTTGGCGATGAGCACCTGGATCTCCTCATCGCTCCAGCCGAGGACTCGGGAGAAGACGGCGGGCGTATATGACTCGGCGCCTTGGATTTGCTGGATGAGCTGGTACTTTCCAAGTTCCTTAAGCTTGGGGTCCTTGGGCCATCCGCCGATAGGCAGCTAGGGGGTATATCAGTATCTGAATCTGCCACTGTGAGTAGGGGAAACAGTTTCAAGTCACAAACCTTGAGAATCTCCTGTTGAACGTCCTGGAAGCCAGCCTCCTCCAACTTCTTCTTCCACGTAGGAGCACCATCTATAGGCTTTCCGAACTTTTCAATTCCCGCAACCAGCTGGCCGCACCAAGAGTGAACATCCGTAGCCTTCTTGCCAGTGTCGTCGTCAGAAAGGAAACGCGTATAAGCCGCCTGTAGCTCAAAGTAACCGCCGGGGCTCAGATGCTTAAAGGCCTGGGCAAACAGCTTGTCGTCGTCTGCAATGCAGCCCTCGAGCTCACGGCCGTGGATGAAGTCAAAGGGTCTTGAGTAGGGCCACTCAGCTTCAAAGTCGTCGACCTCGAAGAGACAGTTAGGGGGTGTCCTGTATTCAGGTAAGTTGAGAACCAGACCCTTAAGTGCGAGGGTGTTTATACCATCCAGGTTGAATAGGGCTCAGATCAGTTCCAATAACTTCTGCGCCAGGGTTTTCACTATCAACCGTCAGATATGCTTGGTTGGCTGATAGATATCACATCGTACTCTGCAAAGTCCATAGCCCAAACTCCAGTACCAGTACCCAGATCAAGCACGCGTTGAGGTTCCTTGACGGGAGAACGGTGGAGTTCACCTCCAAGGGCTAGGTTGTAGATGTGATGCAACAGGTCCATACGGTCTTGCTCCTCCTCGTCATTGGGCTACCATGTCTCAGCCTAGTTTCCGTGAAGTGCCGAGTAGATACGTACCATCAGGTAGGAACCCTCCCGGAAAGCATGGTATCGGCGGCCATTCTATAGTGGGGTTAGTCTTTGTTGGATCAATGGTGCCATGTTTCACGAGCCTCGTATCTAAAACCCCGGCCTGTCAGTAACAATTTCAACATTACAATCTCCAAATCGCGTACTTATAGTTAAGAACACTCGAAGCTAAGGATGTCTTGAAGCTCCCTGAGCCTGCTCTATGAAAACGGTCAGATCTGAGCTACTACGCAATACGCGTCAAGACGTACGAAGAGGCGTAAACAGAATCATCATCACGTCGACCGTCCTAGGCACGTCAAAACAGATCCCATTCCTCTGTCGACATTCAATGCTTACGTCCGCCTGCAGAGGGTTCTCAGCAAGGGCCTGCTGCAACTCGGTTGTCTGTTCGTCTTCCGGACACATGGTTGGAGGAAAGAGGTACGTAAATGGATGTTGGTTGAGAGAAGCAAGTTGGGGGGGATACCAGCGGGAATTTGACTCTCTCGGTATGTGGGTGCCATTTTTTCCCTCCCCGCTTCTGTCATCTGACCCAGAATTTCACTCTGGCCATATTACATAACGCGTCAGGTCATGAATGATTTGGCGACGAGGACCAACGGGCATGGGATGCTGGGCCAATGAGCTGGTGAGAAGAGCAAGCCTTCGAACCGAGACATGGGTTATCACAGCATTCCGACGTGGATATTATGGGTCTCTTCAGTTGGTTCCCTCGGGCCGCTTCGATGGTTCTTGCGCTAAACCGCCTTCCCGCCTGCTAGACTGGCTCTAGCGGTGATCCGTGGCGCGTTAGGTTCTGGCTACCACGTCCTTATCGGAAGGTTACGAGCTTGTTGCCGTTGAACGTTGATGTTCTTGGTGTCTATGAAGAGATGAAACATGTACAACCGTCACTGGCCAAGTTTAAACTGCCCTTCAACTGCATTCCCATTCCAAGGGACCCTCTGACTGCTCACCCCTGTCTTTCACTGGCCCCCATGGCTGCATATTCCGCGGTCTTGGGCGAGCACCAACAAAGTCACCCAACCAAACCCCGCTCCATTCCCGAGCTCCGCGGGCTGCGCGGATCAGGCAAAAGCAACGGTGGAGGGTGTGATCGCTGCAGTCCAGGGAAGACAATCCAGTCGTCCGTAGCGTTGCGACCCTGACGACCGTTACTCGCTTGGGCTGATGATTGGCTGACGGAAGAAAAGTGCGTCAAAGGCGTCTGGGCCAGGATTGCGCAGACTGTGTTGGCGGGTTGTCGGACACTTGCAGCGGGGTGGGTAGGGGTCAACCATGGTAATGGTATCTGCATGATTCTGACGTGAACCACTATGACGGTGTTGGTGGTCCGGATAATTACAGCAGTTGGCAGTTCCGACAAGCGTAGTTTGGGGGCCAACAGGGCCAAACTGTGGCCGCAAGGTTCAGAGTCCGACGCCACCGATCTCCGTATTTGAGGGCTGTGGTCCTCAATGACGAGGTTATTCATAAACGAGCGAGCGAGTTATCGGCATCTAAAATCTGCATATTTCTTCACAAACCTGCATTCTCCTAGCCTTAGGTACCAGCGAAACCCGTCTAGGCTAACTCTTGTTCTAGGGTAATGCTAGGAAAGGCGCAAAGAACCCAGAAGCACGAAGGGCCGGATGTATCATTGCTGCATCCATCGTAGTAGTGCGCAGAATTGATCATGTGCTCAGCATTCGTGGGTAAGCTTATTCGCAGGCCGGACGCCCGATGGGTTGTGCTGGCTGCTTACCTGTAAGCGACGAGCAAGTGTCTGAACAGACGTCTTCCTATACCGGTCACTCAAAGATGAGCACCCTTTTTCTTACTTCATATGACCAATAACTGTCTATAAAAGGCCAAGTGCAACAGCGAATAGGATGTAGAGGGAGCGATACTCGCACACCATGGAACACATGGTTGGCCGGCGGCCGCTACTGCAAAGCTGCGGCGTCAGATCGATCGTGCAACAATTTAAATCTAGATAGTGACCGAAAACGGTTAACGGCTTATTCTTTCCCTTGTCGATTGTGAAACCAATTGCTGAGATGTTATATCTAGCTACCCAAACTCTTCACGATGGCGGTTCGTGGGACGAAACCAACGCACTCAGGCAACTGTTGATGTCCAGCTGGCAGAGGACCGATTAGCTCAGCGTGCAGGTTGGATCAGACGTTTTAGTTGTTAAAATTTGAGATTGGATTACTCTGTTCAACGTTTCATGCCTTAAACCAGCGTCTACCGCTCACCGTGCTCAACACCTAGTGTCGGTCTCATGTTCCAGAACGCTAGGTAGTGTGCATGGAGACGTTCTTAGTCGACAATAAGCTTAAAGGCCTCTCCATGCTGAAATCCCATGACTCTAGTGATCACACAAATGACCAGCAACGCTCATCGTGGCGCAGCGGAGTGAAGCTTTTGGCCAGTGCATACTAGGTCCTTTTCCTGCGAAGGACCAACGCATAATGGGGCAAAGCTTAGTGCAAGGCCACCTTGTTGAACCAGTCCGGATAGCTCCAAGAAAACATAGAATTAGACTAGTTCTCTGGAGCAAATCCAACGAAAAATAACATTTGACACTTGCAAGAAAAGGTAACAAAGCCTCATTAGGTCATGTCATCCAAGTGTGTCAGGGGTGGGCAAGTTTTTGTCAGGACTGCGCCTTGTCATACACGAGGTGTCCTAGGCAAAAACAAGTACTTCGTCTAGCTCTCAAACAATTCTTCCAGCTCCATACTGTTCAGGCAGCGGTACGACTATTTTCGCGATAGGAGCTCCGTCTAACATCTCTGTTACATGCCCTTGGTGCTAGGAACCTAGCTAGCCATGAAGTCAATAAAACATCTAGTATTACCCCAACTGGTACCCAAATGATTTGGCAAGCTATTTTCTGGAACTATCAGGTTACTGACGTCAGAATCCAGCGCTCAGGCCCTCACGTCCAAAGCAAACGACGAATGACAAATGTACATCAAACAAGAGCATGCAGCAGAATGCGACGCAATTGGGAAGGGGATTTTCTTTTCAGCCAGAGCAGCCGCATAGAATATTCCCGAGTCATGAAACCTTTGATCGTCGGGTTGATTGGGAACATGTGCCATAGCTCAGGTGTGATAATTGATGATGTCCTCCCATGGTTGTGCTCATAGTAAGGGCTTTCGGACTGAACATTGAAGAAGTGAGATTTTGATATCTTTACGATATGAAACCCCGATTTCGTAGGGCATTACAAAAGCCTTAGATGAACAATAAAGCCACTGTGTTGCTACGCTTTGTAATGGGTGTAAAGTGTGGGAGTGAAAATCCCAACCCTGATACAAGCTAGTCTATAGAAGCCGCCCGGGATTATTTTCCAGCGCTTTTTCTTTCCTCCTCTTCTCCTTCTCTTTTATCTGTGTGGGTATGATCCTATAATCCCGCAAAATGGTGTCAGTTCGCGAGGAAGGAAAAGTTCGGCGAATTTGTTGGTGACTGGAAGGCGAGGCTACGATGTGGCGTTCAGCAAACAGTAAGACCAACTCCGAGACAAACGCGGCTTCGCAGCCTGATTTTTGAAACTGTTCTTTGAAGTTTCATATATTTTAGAAAGATGAATCCCCTTGGCTTCCATAGTCTAGCTCTCGATGCTCGGTCTTCAATAGCCCGTGCCCACTCATTCTCGGTACTTTCGGTCAAGCACAGACCGAGATTCGACGTTGCAGAAAAGAGTCTTGATCATTTTACCTCCGAGAAGGAGATCAAAGATAAGATTGAGTGCACATGTAGATAAAAAATAATACTGCAAAGTCTCGTGACAGAATATTACCCCTATAAAATCCTCACGACACAAGCTGACCAAATGCCGTTCCTGAGATCCCCCAAGATTGCCATTCGCGGATAATCTCGACGATCACACATCCCCAGAGCCAAGAACACCTTATCCTATTCCAGACCTCAGGCCGAGGTAGATCCTTATGCGCACCATACAAACCCCAGTCGCTGAGGTGATACCCTCACCGCATCTGCCACCCGGAACTCTAACATACTGTGGGGGATCCTCGTCAAAACCTTGGAAGACGGTATTTTTTTACCCCACGGTTTTCTTGACAACTTGCGGGGTCGTGGGGTAGGTCAGCTATAATAAGGTTATGTGCGTGCGGACTTGGAAAATCCTCATGTGTTGCGCTGTCACTTGCTACTTGTGTCATGATGTGGTCAGGCGTGTGTCGCCTTCAGGGCTTGTTGCTCTGCATCTCGCTTCTGTTCTCCGTGGTTGAGTCTATAACTGTTCATGCAAATGGAGTCAGATATGTAGGCGTCCAGAATCACACGTCCAGGTAAGCGATTCTTTACCATCTTCAAGGGCTCCTCTAACCAGGACTTGTCTATAGGATCAACACTTTTTGGGGTATCAGATATGCTGAGCCTCCCGTCAAGGAGTTGAGATGGAGGGATCCAGTCCCAATTAATACCAGACGGCGGAGTACTAGGCACGTCAGGGCGACAGAGCCTCCGCCGGCGTGCTGGCAGAGCACGGCCGCCTGGCGCGCCAATACACAGTCTGATCTCCGGCAGGATGAAGACTGCCTGCGCCTTAACATCCAGACACCAATGGATCCAGCCTCTCATCGGTTGCCTGTGTTGGTCATGATCCATGGTGGAGGTTACCTAGCCGGAAGCACACAGTTTACAACAGGAGACAGTCTGGTCCACCAGTCCAACGGGTCCGTGATCTATGTGTCTATTCAATATCGTCTTGGTGCCCTAGGCTTCCTTGGTGGAGATGAGCTAAGAGGAGACGGAACCCAAGGAACCTGGAACGCTGGTTTGCTTGATCAGCGACTTGCCCTCGACTGGATTCGGGATAACATCCAACACTTTGGTGGTGATCCCACCAGAATTACTATTACAGGCAGCAGTGCTGGCGGTGGCTCTGTAGCCCTGCAGATGGTCATGTACGGCGGCAGACCAACCACTCCCCCATTCCAAGCCGCCATTCCAGGTATGACCTCCACCATAATCTCCCGTTTCTACTAACACCTCGCTAGAGTTTCCTTGGTGGACGCCCATGTATGGAGATGATTGGGTCCAGGACCAATACAAGCGTTTCCTTGATGCTGCCAACTGTGACTCAATCGGTTGCTTAAGAAAGCTACCAATCGAAACGATCCAAGCAGCCACTCGGGCTGCCAGCGAGTCAGCATATGCCGACAAGAAATACGCCTTTGGTACCTTTTACTGGGGTCCAACAATTGACGGCCGAATTATCGAGGCAAATCTTCAGGAAGAATTTCGACAGGGGCACTTCACAAAGGTGCCTATCCTGGTGGATCGAAATTTCGATGAGGGCTTCATCTTCTCCAATACGTCCACCGCCACCGATGAAGAAGCCATGTCTGATCTTGCAGCTCTATGGCATGATGACACTGGCTATTACGCCGATACTGTTTGGAGTCTATACCCAGAGTCAAGTTACAACACTAGTCACCTCAGTAAACTGCCTGTTTACGATCTTTGAAGAAGGCGGGCGCCATCAACAACACCCTCACCAACAGCTTCATCAGAGACGATCAGCGCTTTCGGCGATGCACTCGTCGGCTGCCCACCACGTACATGGCCCAAGCGGTGGCCAAAGCTGGCATTCCGGCATACAAGCTGATCTTCAACTCCGGATACCAGTTCCATTCTGCAACTGACAAGTTTATGTACAGCAACTACACCAACGGTTTGTCACAACCCATTCGCCCAGCCATTTTGTTCCACTAACAGGTTGTTACAGCTGACGGGTCTCGGATCGCCCAGGGCGCCCAAATTCCTGGCAACGCCACGGTGGCCACCCTTCTGAGGCAATACGTTCTCTCGTTCACCATTTTCCACGAACCAAATGGCCTTGGTCCCGACAGCCCTTATGTCCCTGAGTGGCCTAGGTACACGACACAAAATCCAAAAGCTTTGTATCTGGCGAATTCGGGCGTCGAGGTGGTTGATGACTTTGAGTCTTCCGCCCAATGCCACTTCTTTCGGATGGGACGTGGGAACAATGCTGGCTTGTGGCCAGATTGGTAGTTCACCTCGCACGGAAGTCTGTTGGCAGGCTCAGGCTACAAGAAATGGTATGATGGAAGCATTGAGTTGTACTACAAGCAGCGTTGTGGGCATATGGTAGCCACTGTAAGGTAGAGCTCATCTGCAAAATCATGGCTTCAGCTCTTGGAGGTTACAAAAGACGCGAAACATTTGTCACTTCAGTCAAGGGCTCAAGCTTGGTTACATGTAACCTATATTAAGTATTAAGTGTTTATGTTAGAAGTACACAAGGAAATCCAAGAGAGTGTTTGTGTTTGTTGTCAAAGATATATAGGAGATTGTTCTTTTGTCTATGAAAGGTGAATAAGTCCAAGTAAATCCGATCTACCAGATCAGAGGATATCAAGTCGCTATCAATCAAAGCGCTCCCAGTGCATACCATGCCATGTCTATATCCCAGTGTCAATGTCTATACCCTTTCTAAAATCACACCAAACGCCGCTTAGGTACCTATTCCCTACCCGCCTTTCCCTCATCACGTTCAGTAGGTGGGTTGATTATAGTTCGACTCTCGCTACCGTTCGGTAGGCTCTCTCCGACTGCAAGTCGGTTCGCCTCAAGATCACGATCGGGCGAGGTTCGGTCATTCGCAGTCCGAGAGGAGACTCTGTTGAGCACAAACTGCTCGCTTTGCTCAGTGCTGAAACGAACAAACTTGTCGTGCTGTGCCTGCTCGTTCTGATGTGCTTCAGCCTCAGCCAACAAGCACCTCTTGCGGACGGACCAAGCGCTGGTTACATGAGTAACCAGCCACCAGGAGAAGAGGATGGGGAGTGTTGTGCCGATATTGGCTCGGCAGCCAGACCAAATCCCGACAAGCAAAAGGTAGATGTTGTGCGATGGCAAGGCCCATGACCAGTGATAGAAGCCGGGCGTGAGCTCGAAGGGGTAGACGACAGATGCGATGTTGGTGATGATCCATGTGAGAAGGAAAAAGGCAAAGAATTGCATAGGAATGATGGTTCCCACCAGAGTGTCGATGATGAGGTAGTTGATGTCCATGTAGAACCAGATGCACATCCACGTCTCAAAGAATTGACCGGCCGTCACACCCCAGTCCTCGCGGAAAGCCCAAATGTAACCGGCCATACCCAAACCAGCGACAAACGTAAAGATCTTTCCGGTGCAGAATCGGAAGACGTACACATCCCGCTTAGACTGGCCCGCAAGAACGTTGGCTCCGGTGGTGATACCATTCAGACCCATTTGGAAAAAGAATTGCATAATGATTGGCATCACCATGGACACGGTGTTGAGGAGGATTCGAGCTCCTTGGTTGGTAGGCATGATGTCCCACTCGGTCGCTGTGAAGGGGTTGAGGAGCGTAGAGACTGAGGCCGGGCTTGTCAAGTTGGCGCCCTTGAGCACATCGGGGTTCGACATCGGGTAAAACTTGGACGCGGCGGCAACAAGAGACTGCAGGCTACCCTTGAGAGACATGAAAGCAGCTGGGTAGTATGCGCTGTTGTAAATGTAGGTGACAGCATCTTTGGGGTTGTAAGCGGTCGTGTTGTCGCCTTCGATGGTGCTCAGGAGTCGATCGGATGCGCCAGAGTGGGTATAGACGGCACCCCAGTAGCCATGCTTGCAGACCGCATCTCGAAGCGATTCGGGGGTAGGATAATCGGAGGACTTGGCGAACTTGACAGTGGGAAACTCCTTTGACTCCAGAGCACCGTAAGCGCCAGAGATGGACCGGCCAATGTCTCCATTGTCGTAGTCGACGGCGAGGATCTTGAGGTTATGTAGACGCGAGCTGGACTTGAACATGCTCCCAAACATGTATGACATGTTTGCGAGGAAAAGGAGCTGTACCAGCAGGCCGGTCATAATGACGGGGATGATGTAGGCCTTCAATTTTCCAGCCCAGACCGAAGAGCTCGCGGGCTCTCGGTTGGTGGATCGGGGAGGTATTATCGTCATGGTGGTTTCGGTTTGTGAGTTTCAAGTTGTAGACTTGTTGTTTGAGGCTTGATGAGCACAAGTATTCTCCATCTTGAAGCGGCGGAGACGAGTTCATATAAAAAGGATCTAAACTGAGGTCGGCGCTTCGCCCCTGGATGGTATCGGGGTTATAATCGCCGTGTCGCCGACCCCCGTGGTTGGTTGTAAATCTCGGCAAGTGCATGAATGGTTCGCCTCTTCGGTCTTCGGAAGCCAGGCCCATGAGGCTTTAGCTATCCATAATCGTAGCTTAAGCAGACCACCCGTGCTGCCCAAGCGATGGGTTCTGGGCTGTCGGGTCAAACCCAGGTGTTGCGTGATTGGTTCTTCACTGTTACTAAGCGGCAGTTCTCGGATGTGGGCGGCGGTGTCTTTCGGGTTGAAGCACGTGCACCCCTGAAAGGCATGGATTTACGTCATATGCCCCGTATTTGGCTGAAGAAAACATTGACAGCTCAAGATAATCGTGTCAAAAAGTATTTATCTTAGTAGCTCGGCCTTCGCGACGGAGATAGTCCATGTTTACCGCCGTGTCGGTGTTGCGGGAAACTACAAAACTGCCGCCCTTGTCATCGCGAACCAAAACAGTGACTTGGCCGTAATTGCGGCAACTCAACGTCATACGGCTTGGACTGGACTTCATGCGCCGATGATAGCATAGCCAATAATTTTCCAGGAGGTCAACGTAAAGGCAGATGACATGCAAGATATGCAAGCACGAAGATCTCATACCGACCCCTTCTACTCCCTATTCACAGCTGGGGGACGGAGGTGTTCTAACCTGCATCTACGACCAAGGGCATATCTCGAGATCGCAGGAGATCTTGGATTCACCTCTCTGGGAATTACCCCTGGAAATATTTCTGGAAATGATGGGAGATAAGGCAGGGGACAGAGTTTTTGGCCCCCCCCCCCGAGGCCTCCCCTCAGCCTTATCGGGAACCTAATTTTGTCCGCGCCGAAGGTTCGGTGCCGAAACTATTGAGGTGCCGAGCAACGCCTTGTCGGGTGCACGGCCTCAATGCATGATTGTTACAAGGAATCAGAGTTTGCTTGTTATTCAGAGTCGATTGATACTCTCACATTGCCTTTATTATTCCGCCATTGACACAAGTTACTGTCTGTTTTGGAACCGGGACGGAGGAGACGCGCCATATAGAGTGGCTGTTGCATCCCGTGCTGAAGGGTAAACTTAAACCTTGTACACGGTGGCATTCGGTCCCTGCATTTATGGCATCCACCGTTGATTGTTTACTTCAATCACTTATCTACCCATGTTTACGTGGCAGACACCACAATGCCCTGTTGACTATGTATTGCTGACTGAATCCTGTCCCCTGACTCATACAGCTAAGAACAGCAGTCGAGTCTCAGCCTAATTTACAGACTTCTCAACACAAAAATGACAAAGAACCGGAAAGTATTACTATTAATAAAATTCATGCTGGCCTCTCATGTAACAAAAGGCCAGTAAGCAGGGCAATTGAAGTTGTTTTCGAGCTTGCCATAGGGTAGGTAGGTCACTTGGATCATCATCTCGGCTTGTAAGACATCCTAGCAAATCACACAAACTGGCGGGGTCACCTCTTCCAACCCCATGTCATTGTATCATGAGACATACCTCTTGTTCAAAGACGAGCCGAAATCTCATTTTATCTACATCCTTACAACGGAAAGTGAGGAGGGTTTTACAGACGATTTCTTTGACTCTGGTGGGAATTATGAGTCTGCGAGAGCCAATGACATATCTGAGATATTACTGGCTAATAGAGAGTACATGATTCTCCGTAGTATATAGCTGGACTGGTAGGTACTTGTTAGCAGGCTTTAACATCAACGATACCTCGCGCCCCTGACATCACAAATGAATTGATGGAGAGCTGGAGGAAACTCGTTGCCCAGCCGTGCCAGCTACCTCAGTCACCAGCCAGCACCCATATCACTCGCGCGTTCTTCTGGACGCCGTTGATTATTCCCACGAATAGCCGTGATTTTTCCGTGAGGGAGTGCTTGAATCATGGTTCACACCCTCAGACACGATTTTCATTCCAAGATCGTGAGATTCGAGACCGCAACCAAGCGAGTCATACTAGCCAATTATAGTCATATTACATGCATTAAGTAGTATAGGTAAGTCTACATGATTCACTCTCTTACAAGCGTCCAACTACTCTATGTACAAAGCAAGCTATTCTAACCGCTTGCTTAGGCAACAGGACCAAAGAAGCTGAACTTGCCACTAGGGTCGTACTTCTTCTTCAAGCTCTGTAGGCGCTGCTGTCGCCACGACTCGCTGCCATACCACTGCTTAGGCGTCTCATCACCGTAGGCATAGTTGACATAGGCGCGCTTCTCGGGCAGGCCAGAGGCCTTGTGAAGAATGGATCGGAGCTGGTTACCGAGCTTGGCGGCCTTCTTGTCCAGCTCGGCGCCGGCAGGCTTATAGGTGATGAGGGGAGCAGTGAGGAGGTTGGCATCACGGAAGGCAAAGGCGGCCGACTTGCTGTCGACGGCGCGGAGACCCTGAGTGGAGTAACCCTCGAACATGAAGAGAGAGTTGGCAAAGGGAGAGCCAGATCCGACGTTGGAGGCAAAGTGCTTCCAGGCCTTCTTTATGGCCTTGATGTCGTAGGACTGGAGGTACAGAGGGAAGCGGGGGTTGACGAGACCATCCTTCTGGCAAGGAGGAGCGTCGAGACTGATGCCAGTCCACTTGGCGAGGTCACGGTAGTCGCCAGAGTCAGGCGTGATAGCGAGAGGACCAATGTCGTGGAAAGGCTTGGAGATAGCAGCATCGACAGTCTTGACGCCTTCCTGGATGATCCAGAAGAGGATAATGGGCTGGCAACGGTTAGCGACAGGCATGATGGTAGACAGGCAGGCGACTTACGTTGTTGGGGTCGGCGTCAGGGTTGTTAAGCCAGTAAGACCAGTTAATGACACCCTCAGGCTGCTTCCTGAGAAGATGGTCATTGGCAGCCTGGTAAACCTCGGCAACCTGGTCACCACTGTAGACGAGGGTCTCGATAGCCCAGTCACTGTGCTCAATGTCGTAGATCTTGACAGTAGCAGAGGTGACGATGCCAAAGTTGTGACCAGCACCCTTCATGGCCCACCAGAGGTCGGAGTTCTGGTCAATGGTCTTGATGGAGCCGTCGGCGAGGACGACTCGAAGGGACACCCATTGGTCGGCGATGATACCATGGTGACCCTGGAGCCAACCGTGACCACCACCAAGGGCAGGACCCATGTAGCTGACACACTCGCAAGTGCCGGTCACTGTTAAGAGTCAGTACCACGTGTCGGATGCAAGGGAGGAGACATACCAGTCTGCTTGCCAGCGGCCCAGAGGGTGTCGGTGACCTTCTTGGATGGAGCACCACCACCGATCTTGACGGTCTTGCCGTCCTTAGCGACGGAAACACTGTTGAGTTGGTTCAGGTAGATCTCGATGCCATGGTCCATACGAGCCAAAGTGGTGATGGCTCCATGGGCAGTGTTGTAGGCGAGGAAGGGAAGCTTCTTCTTGTTGGCATATTTGACCTAAAAGAGTTATTACAGGTCCACGCAATGCCAAGCAAGGAACCTACCGTCTCGGAAACATCCTTCTCAGTACCGGGGACGACAACAACATTGATCGTGGGGGCACCCAGGACCGACCATCGAGTGGTGGCCTTGACAAAGTCATCAGAACCAGGGAAGTAAATCTTGGCAGACTTGGACAGCTTCTCTCCAAGTTTGCCAATGTCCTCAGGGCACTTGCCCCCCAAGCTCCCGCTGACGGGAGTCGTGGCACAGACAGAGGTGGTCGCCCAGGCGGCGAGAGCCGTCAGGAGCTTGAGCTGAAACCAACGCATTGCAAGACCAGAGGCGCCACAGGGAGCGGATCAATTTCAAGGGGATGAAGTGTGGGAGTGCCTGCGGCCGTTTGGGAGGAAAAAACTTCAGCTGCAGGAACAAGAGTCCTAGTCTGGGCTGAACGAGTATTTAACCTGCATGCGGGATTTGGCACCGCCGCCTCACGACTCGCTGCATCAAGGATATCCATGATTACATTTTAGAGTCCCAAAGCTTCTCCCCTGGTTCTAGCGTTAGTCAATTTCCCCATGCTTCTTTCCGGTGAGGGCAAAAAAGCTCAAAGCCACCTTGAACCCTGCGAGTCTGTGCCACATTCGCGCAGTCTAGATGCAGATTTAGCTGCCCCGTTCTAGTAAAGACACCGGCGGCCCCCTAGCCCGCAACGGCTCCAAATGGTTCAAGCATGTTAGCGCAGGCTACCCGGGTGGACCGGCAAATGAAGCTCATCGTCGTCCAGCGGAAATCCTTCCGATTGAGTCAGGCACAGGGATCTACCGGGTGGTCCTCCACGACTCCACGGCTAAGGGGGATCATCAACGGGTCGGTTAACTGTAGTTCAAGTCCAACCCGGACCGGCCGGATCTACAAGTGAGGTAGCAATGGCTCCGGCTCGAATCGAGGCAGAGTCGTATGAGAACTGACGCCCGTCGAGATTGACGAGATCTCACGGGAAAGGGATCTCGAACGTCTCATCGCCAGGAACCGTCCCTCCCCCGGGGGCCCTGTAAAGAGCCCCTTGAATCGAACGATTGTGGCTTGCACCAAGACGTTCCCCCCTCCTGAATTGTACAGTTACACTGCGCAAGTGGCGTTTCTAGCTGCTTTACCTTGTCGAACTTCCGCAGCACCTTGGCGCGCCATTTTCAGCTACCTGCTATTGCTGATTCGGTGACCTTTTAGCACGAGCAAGTTCTCTTTAGGAAGCTGCTGAACCCGAGAACTCTCTAGCCTTGGCTTACTCAGTTATTTTTTTTTTTTTTCTGACAATTCATTCTTCCCTTGTTCCGTTAGGGCCAGGGGCGCAGGCTGGACGTTAGAGACTTATCGCGTCAACCGAGTCCGCTTCCTTGGTTTCGAGTCGTAGAGGTTCGAGAGCCTTGGGAAGACTCTGCAGACTTGGGCCAAGCAAATACATATGGGGTGCCCCCATTCCGGAGCCATGGCGTCGGGCCGTTCCTCTTTAACTTCTCTCGTTTCTTGGACACGCTCGTGATTTGTTGTTTTTATTCGTTCTTTTGACTTTCCCTTGTTATCATGTCTAACGCTGCCGAGGCGGCTCAAGCTGCGGCTGCGGCTGCAGCAGCCTTTCGAGCTTCGGCCATTGAGTCTTGGACTCTCTACGCTATTGGTGTTCTCTCGACGTTTCTCCGATTTTATGCTCGCATGAGGGTTGCCGGCTTCAGAGGTCTCCAAACTGAGGACTACCTCATGGTCCTTGCTATTGTTTGTCTCCCGGCGTTCAACTCTCATACACAGCTACTGACTTTTGTTAGTGCTTTTACACTGTCCAAACAAGTCTGGCCTACAGCATCGGAAGCCTTGCACATGGCTTGGCCAACAGTGGCATGACCGACGCAGAGCGTGCGGCTCTGTCACCAAACGACCCCGAATACCAATTCAGGCATGACTTCTTCTAACCAAGAGCAGAGACACAACGACTGACCAGCACTTAGAATCATCGGCTCCAAGATCCAAGTCGCTGGCTGGACCATCTACTCGGCTTTGATCTGGTGCCTCAAGCTCTCGATGCTGTTCTTCTACACTCGACTCACCGTACGATTTCTCGATTATCCCGCCCGAACTCGACGACTAACATGCTTCAGGATGGACTTGGTCGGCGATACGTCATTCGGATCTACATTGGATTTGCCCTCGTCATCAGCACCTTTATCGCAACAATGATCGCCGTCTTTGGAGGATGTCAGCCTTTCGACAAATATTGGCAGATCAACCCCAATCCTGGCAGTGCGTCTTGTCCTTCCACCTAAAGTCACTTGAGCTAACCAACGACTCAAGCTTCCTGTCAAGCCGCCATCTCCAGACCCATCGTGTGGGTGTCGTTCGCCGCAAACGTCTCGACCGACATATACCTCATCGCCATTCCTCTTCCCATGCTGTGGGGATCCAGCCTAAAGATGATCAAGAAGATTGCCTCCACCTTCATTCTGGGTGCCGGTATCTTTGTTCTTGTTTGCGCCATTATGAAGAGTGTTTTTGTCCTGGTGGTAAGTCTACGTGCTGTCCCTCTCCTTCAACCCCACTAACCCTTGAAACAAGGACCCTGTACATGGAGCACAGCTTGCCGGGGCATGGGGTACGCGGGAAACTTTTGTCGCCGTCATTACGACCAACCTTCCTCTTCTGTTCCCTCTTTTCAGGATATGGCTCACCCCCTTTTTCGGAAGTGTGCTACGGTCGTCCCAGAAGACCTACCAAACACCATCAGGCTTCCGTACCATCGGTGGTGGTGGCGGTGGCGGCCGAAGCCGAAGCCAAAGCCGTCGTGGCCCTCCAACTGCAAACCCCATCTCCGCCAACCTTTCTTTCAACGACAGCGAGGAGCGCATCGTAAAGGGAGAGGCACACACTTTGAGGGAGTTTCCATCACCGGATTCCAACAGCAACAACAACAACCCATTCAATGGCATTGTAGTCTCCAACATTGTCGAGATAACACACGAAAACAAGGAGGGTCGGACAAGCAAGTATGGTGTAGACCCACCAGGTGGATGGTGATTCAGAAGGATATAGAGGGCTTGGGACGGTTATGGGAAAATAGATGGTATCATATTAGATCAATTCAAGTTACGACCTTTCTTCTGTCATGTTCTGCTGTCTCTATACGGTAATACTGAGTGATGTTCACTGAAGTGGAAGTTTCCGATGACGGAAAACGCTTCGAGCCAGGGTTTGTCGCACTACTCGCCCATCAAACCAGGAGTCAAATCTGCTTGACCATCATGTCACCATGATCGGCTAAGTATCTCTTAGCGTCGTGTTTTCCAGTCACGATGTTATATAATTCAATCCAAACGTCGTTGTCAGCCAGAACCAGGCACCAATGCCCACCATCACAGTCAGCTTACATGTCTGGCAACAAGCTATTGAGACTAAATATGCACACTTCAAAATGGCAAATTTCTCACCTGAGCTACTTGTCTTTTGCATTCTCTCGGGAGTACGGACCGAGATGGTACATGACAGGCCCCCACGATGAAAAAGCAAATCATCCCTGATTGTAGATTGTGGACTCTGCTGGGGTAAATGAAGTAGCTCACATGTCACCTCGGCCTCTTTTTCGCTTTGAACAAGGGTTTGTGTTCCGAAAGCCGACTGGAGCCTCCTCTTCCCGAAAGCATCCCTGCATTTCAACTGACAGGCATCAACCAACACTCCCACAGACACAATAATCTCGCATAAGTCCAAGCTCTTACAGATCTGGAAGGAGGTTTCTACCATTGCACAGCTGGAGCTGATCCTGTAACCAACAGAGTGGTATTGGGCAAGATGGTGTGAACTGCTGCAATTTTACGGTGTTTTATGTCGTTAGGGTTTAATGCTGCTAAGTGTTGATCAGTGTGTTCTTTGCTCCTGTGTATGATGGAGACATCAAGTGAAAAATAAGAAACTACTGTAATTAATCGGCTTTCAACGCGGCGCATCTCTAAACTCTTCTTTTATTCGATTCACTCATAGCTAACGTCCAGTTTAGCTCCACATGTGCAATGCCATCAAACATACGCCTTTAATGACTTTGGTGGAGTCGTGGGCTTGTAGCAGTGAACTAATCGCCAAAGCCCTCTGTGAGTGGACAGGCCCTCGATGTTTATAGACATCGTTGTGGCATAAAAGAGGAAGAAGTTTAGGGCCAATGCCTTTATAGCAGCAAATCAAGAAATGATCGGCCTCGCCTTCGCTTGGCTAACAAGAAGAGACAATATCCTGAAATCAGTAAACTCAACATTTATGACTCTTCTACTGCAGGCAGAAGGTTAGAAAAAGTCCACTGTGTTAGCATTGGGTCATAATGCTATGATATGTTGATAATGTGCTCTGTATTATAGTTGAAACCTGGCTGGCTCTTGATGGGTGCCCCAAGGCTGTTGCGATTCTCTTCGAGTGTCGTCGAGATGTTATCTTGCTCTTTGTCGTGAGAAGTACTCATGTTTGTTCTGACCTCATACGCGGTTCAGTTGCTCCCAGAATTCAAGAAAAGCATCGCTAAGTGGCCATTTGCAAATAGCCTTGTCAACTTGAACTAACAAAATAAAACCTGGGCAATATTGTAAATGTTTATGCTCAGGGACGTGAATACGGTGCTCTTGTGGTATGAAATCGAGTCTTGCTCCTATTCATTCTTCAGTCATGTGATGCCTTTTCGTCGCATCATAAATGAATACGCCATTGACATGGTAATATTTCAGCTGTTTTGAATGCTATGGATTTTCCAGATGTCAAGATCCCCTCGTTTCTCTAATAACGCTCCTTCTTCTCCCAATCCTCATAGACTCAGAGCATGTCTCGGCTTCCGATCGCAACACTTGTCTGTCTCGTCTAAATACAATGGGATATCGGGTAAATATCAACTGAGTTCCTCAATATGCCGCAAAATATGTCTGGCAAATAAGGCTTTTCCAGCCGCATGATATTGCTTGTGGTGTCTTAGACTCGCGTGTGAAACTAGGAACTGTTCCCTTGACCATGACTATAATACACAAGAGACATGGAATGCGCAAGACACGTCGCGGTTAACAACCCGATCAGCGAAATGAGGACTAGTAATCATAAAACCTTCTCAAGCCATAGTGAGTCCGACATCGCAATCCATAGGGCTCGTTGCACGCATCAGGCACCTCTCTTCTGGCAGGGACACCCCAGAGAGTTACTACTGAATACAAAAGAGGGAACTCGAAAGTTTGCGTTTGGGACATATCGCTACAACTGAGACATGAATTAGTTTAAGGCTCTGATAGATCATTATTGTGGTATATTCAATCGGCAGATAACATCCACCTCGAATTAATATTGCGAGAAGAGACCATAACCGAGCGGGTACCTCATTGGAAAACTCCAGATGGCTATTGGCATGTTCGCATCATTTAGTCTTCTCTTTGAAGTACCAGGCACAGGTGCGAGCATTACACTTCATGGTACAACACTGGCATAGTATCAATCCTAATGCTGCAGAACACTGAAACTAGAGGTCGTGCAACACTATCGAACGCGACTTGGCTCTTCTGCATAGTAACATCACCTTGACAGAGCCAGGTCACAGTGAAACTAACGACATTTATATCTGCAGTCAAAGGTTACACTTCGTATAGCAGATGTTGGTGCGTTGGTATCGGAGGCAAGCATCGCTTGTCGCCCTGAACTATGATTAGTCAAATGAGAGCCGTAACTTTGAAGAATCAGCTATTCTCCAGCTAAATGGGCTTTTACGAGAAGCTAATAAGGCTCGGTTGTTGGCATTGAACATGTAGCATTCCAGAATGGTCAGCCATTTTGTTCGTATTCAAAAAGTGGCAGTTGAGAGTTTGCAGGCCAGCATGCAGGAACAGTTACATCGCCAGGAACAGGACCTTGACTAGCGCAGACTCTAAAATGGAGATAAATGGAGCACTGGATCAACGTTAAATTCCGGGTACGTTGGTTGAGTCTTGAAAGCATGGCGGGAAGGGTCCAGGAATCCTGAATCCTTCAATTCGCATAGAACCATCAGCCCGAGAACACCAACGCACAGAACGACGAACCAACTTTCGGTTGACCTTACCAGGGATTATTCCAACTTAAAAGCAACGACAGAGGAGCCAATTCAGCCAGTAGCTGGAGATGGGATAGTTAACAAGGTCAACACGAGATCTAACATTGACGCAATACCCTATACGAGCGAGCACGCTATTGAGACGTTAAGTGTTTGGCATGGATATGCGAGGATTAGCGCCCACTTGAAGCATTAATACATACACTAAGGGACACATCATATACCGTTCACTATGAAACAGCCGAGCCAGATCTCTTATCACAGCATCGGTCATCACGACGTCAAGGGTAACATGCACAGATACGTGGCGCAGAGCAAGGTCACATCAATCATCACACGTTGTTCAATATGTGCGGCTCAAAACTAAAGTGTTATTCACAATGAATAAGAACAATGCTTTTACAGTTTGCAAGCCCTGGTGAGAATCGCCCTCAAAAGCGTTGCAGGGCAAAAGTCAAAAGATGCAGATCAGAAGCCATGTCCGGTTAAACCAGCTACCCAGAGATACCCCCAACCATGTCGTGCGAGTCGACGATTTAGTAGGCAGCCTCGCCGATCCTGAGGTAAGATGTTAGCAGGTGAAATGTCTCAATGGAGTGTGGGTGGTCTTACATGTTGCCGGGCTCCTGGTAGCGGGCGACGACGAAGCACTTGCCGTTGCCCTCGGCCTTGGCCATACCGACCTTGGTGGTGGACTTCCAGACAACCTGGGCTGGGAAGAAGTCAGCGATAATGATATTTGATGAATGCAAGGCAGGTACTCACTGTAGTGGCCGAAGGTCATGTAGTTGGTGCTGTCGATGGCCTGGCCGCTGTAGTCCTTCTTCTCGTCGTTGAACATGTTGACAGCGTTGGTGAGAGGGGTCTCCTCGCCCTCACCACCCTGGTAGAGGTTCTCGCCGAAGCCATCAGCACCAGAGTGGACGAGGCTGCCAATGCCAACAAGCTGCTTAGCGTACTCGAGAGCGCCGGCGGCAAGCTCGTCGTCCCAGACAAGGTCGGGGTTGCCAACGGCGGCACGGGCAGCGTTGTGGGCGTCGAGGGCACCCTTCTGGTCGGCGTCCAGGTTGCCGGAGGAAGAACCGGAGGAGCCGGAGCCGGAGCTAGCGGCGGGGGCAGAGGCAGCAGGGGCGGAGGTGGCCTTGGGGGCCTCAACGACGACGGTGGTCTGGACGGGCTGCTCAACCTGGGCGGGCTGAGAAGGCCTCCACGACCACCAGTTGTGCTGCTTGGCGTGGCGCTGAGGGGCAGCGGTGGGCTGGCTGGTGCCGTACTCGGTGACGACCTTGGTAACGTACTCGACAACGACGACGTCGTTCTGGGCGGCACGGCGGGCGTGGGGGTGGGCGACGGCGCCAGTGGCAGCCAGCATGGAAATGGCGAGCTTGGAGAAGTACATCTTGGAGGATTTGGGTTTGTTGTTTATGGTCACCGGGACTGTAAAATCGTGAAAAAAAGAATGAATGAATGAATAGATCCGGCCGGGGACGAGTGAGCGAAGTCGAACGGGCTTGTAAAGGAGTGACAAGACTGGATGAGTCTGGAGAGGAAAGATCCAAAGGAAGGGATTGACGGGATCGATCGACTATATTATACTTGGCTCACCATGGGTGAGAAAGTCACCGCCTCAACTGTCCCTTACCGCCCAGTTTGACGCCACTCGGCAAGTGGTAGGTAGGGCAATTCCCCTGGGGCACTTGGACCCGTGGTGCCATGGCCAGTCCCTGGCTACGTAAGCCACGTCCTTCAAGTTTATTGACAAAGCGGAGTCTGCACGTTTCAAGCCGTTGAAGCCCCGATGCACACTCGTGGATAATCGAGAGGTTGCGGGGACGAAAGAGCCAGGGGCTGCTGGTGCTGCGTGTGGGTCAATAACAACAAAGAAGCTGTTCTGCGATGGCCTCAAACCAAGTGCATGGTAAGGTAGATTGTTGGCGTGAGAATGCAAGAACCCCTGAAAGCCAAAGCTTTTCGTCTGGAGTTGTGTCCCTGGATAACTGGGTCCTTCATGATCAACCCGAGACTCCGGAACTCCCCTTTACGAGTTGGCGTGTGGGGGCTGCCACACTGAAACTCGGCATACCAGTCCTTTAATATTGGTCGGGGACCAGATCTGGCCAGTGGTTTCACCTCTTGCACCTCGCCAAAGCAGACTAGAGACGAGATGACATGCCGGGGGGAGGCCATTTCCACTCGGAGCGCGGCATTTAACGCCACCATGCGAGGGTACGGACTGGTGATGTGTTCGGGACGAGAAGGCCCCATCATCTCCCACAGACAGTAGAGCGTAGCTTATTTGTTTCGATCCTGGTCTAGCAGGCCGTTGAGGCACTTCCAATATCGCTTGCGGTTCGTATTATTGCCCAAGACATGGGGGAAGAGGCGTAAAGCCTTGACCTTGTTAAATTGCCATCGTTCCCCCCAACTCTGACCCTGGCGGCTGACGCCTGTGCCTGTGGCCTTTTTGCTTCTCGATGCACTGCACTGCTTCGCTGTCTCTGTTGATCTCCCTGCAAAGGGGCCCTCCGATCGGATCGGCCGCTCTCATCTCAGCCTTGGAAAAAAGTCTGCTGGCTTCTTGACTCGGGCTTGTTACAGACTACTGCAAGGGATCCGAGGCGCCGAAACGATTGGCTGACAGAGGGTCAGTCGTCTGGTTTCTGGGCTCGGCGGCGCTGGAGATGGAGGCCTAACAGACCATCCACATGCATCCAGAATGCTGTGGAAAAAAACATCGTGCACAATGAAATAAGGGGAAACAAGACCAACTGAAAGAAACAGAAGAACCGCCGAACTTGTAGCGTTTGATTGAAACAAGCCACTGGTTTCGCAGGTCGCCAAACACGCGGCCCCCTTTTTGTCTTTTGCGTTTTGTAAACAGAGGCGCGCGAGTTAGACGCCACAGCGCTTGTTTTTTCCCTTTGTTTTGTTCTAAAACCTGCTGTACTGTAGCTTTACGGGACCTGCAGCGCCTTCTGTACTGTAAAACGCCAGGCTGGCTGAGCTGAACCGCCGATCCCGTCTCCAGTGCCGAGGCGGGCTAGTGGCGATCAAAGTGAGGTCTCAGGATCGGCGTACTGAATCTTTCTTTGATGCCCACACTGATCGATACTGCCACCTTCCCAACGGCCAGGCCCTGGTTTCGTTGATTTCCACTGTCCGGGGCCCTTGCTGCCTCACGTGTTGATGCCAGGTTCCTGGCTTTTCTCCTAACGTGGAGCAACCTTGTTTTGCCCAACACCGCCTTGCATTTCCACATTTTGGCTGGCTGAAGGATGGTTTCCATGTTCTACCTCAGCTGCCGTGATTACCTATGCTTAGCAATCTCCGAAGCCTTTCAAACTGTAACACAGCAGTAAGCCTCTTGCGTACAAGGGCACTTCGGAAGCCGTAGCTCAATATTCGTATGACAATACGACAGGTTCTCTTTGCGGAAGCGTCGGACATTCTCCACGCATGCGTTACTTGACACAACCCGGAGTGCAACGGGTCAGACTGCATGAACGCCCTACTTGTCATGATGGGTCTATCTCGTAATGCTAGAACCCTACCTGCCTACTTGGGACGAGATGAATTCATTAATGTCAAAGCTGGTACTATGAAGGATTGTATTACATGTCAGAACCTGCTGCACAATTTCAGGGAAACGCCAAGCATGCCAAACATAGCCACCAGAAGGCCGCGCAACAATCAACATTGCAAAGAAGACGTTTCTCTCCAGCAATTTGCTCGTCCGTATGGGCCCTTGGCAAATACGGTGAATCAATTACGACCTTCATCAATTGCCGACACCATCGTGGTCCAGACTACCATGATGCTGACAGGTGACCCCTATAGCTTGCACTAGGCAGCTAGCTCAGGCTTGACTTCAATATTCATTTCAACCGCAAGCCCCCTTTCTTCACATGATTGGCACTAGCCGCCAATACGAGTCTTTGTCTATCTATGTTAAATCAGATGGGCTCCCTCCTCCAGTCATGTTACTTATTCTGAAGATGACAATCTGGGAGGAGGGGATCACTGACCACTCGATTGCTAGCAGTTTCTTGGCTTCATGAGCGTTAGGGCCACTACAGCTTTCTCATTATACTCAAGAAATGGGCGATTCCGAAAGAATGGGGGAGTCTGGTAGTGACCTAGGACAAAGGGTTGATGAGCCAACGCTCAAGAATCCTCACATGGCAAACCACTTGAAACCACTTGAAACCGTCTCTCTTGGCGAGCATACCGCGGCTGAACTCAACCCTTTTCATCTAAGATTCATGTCCTCGCCTGTTGCCAAAAGGCCGAGATTAGTGTCTGTTTAGCAAGACTCGCTGGTCTGGCCGTCTTCGACGCCTAGCTTCGGTCGCAAGCAGGAGGATCAATATCAGGCATGAAACTCGGACAGATACCCCGAGGACTGGATGGTACTGCCTACAGACGCTTCCGAGTATGATCACAAACCCTAACTGAAGCTGTTGCTGCCCTTCCGTGCAAGATGGGCCTCTGCCGTCGTTGGCTTCTTTGTGTTCTTGATACTACCTGTCATTGGTATTCTGTTTCATGTGTTAACTCCTCCTCTTTGGCGAGCGCCACGCCTAATGTGCGCATCCGTGTCACCAAGTTGGCACTGCGGAACAGCGCTACCCGAGACTGAACTCGGTTCAACAAAAACTAAAGCCGTCCCGATGGTTACGGTCAAGGAGTGAATTCATTATTCTTACTGCCAGACTGCAATACCCCCTAACGTGAGCTGGTTGCTGGCTCGAGCTGGCTAGCGGCCAAGCAAAGATCGGAATCTTGACAGGGGTCTGCAGCGGCACGAAGAGGGTCTGCCTCCTAAACCTGAAGGCTGTCATCGCGAGCCGCGAATACACATGGTTGATGTGACGTCGAACATGGCTGTTTCGAAGGATATTGCCTCTTCCAAAGCCTTTAGCTTTACCCTGGACATCAGGCATGAACCATCGCCTCCTAGATCACCGTCAATTCACGTAATATACCGCCGTACTTTGTAATGATCAGTGCTGTGTAAAGGCATAAACGTCTTCTCGCTTCGTCACCGGCTCTCCATATGACTCTTGCCGGACTTGACAATGACTCATACTAACCAGCATTGCCACATTCTCTATACGTGACTTAAGAGCACAAGATCTACCGTAAAGCGACAAGCCTCACAGAGAATAACCCTCGTGTAATATGCCAGATCTCGAGCCTCAATGCTTGGCAACCCCTGTCGGACGTATCGGAGGTCGGCGCTACCAAATACCGAGGGCATTGTAACCTTCGAATACGAGCTCTCAAGAAACACCATCTACTAGACATCGCTTCAGACACCTTCCACAACCGCCGGGACTGATCCAAACCATCTCTTCAACATGCATCTCGATCACAAGATTCCCTGGAAGACGGCAGCATCCCACTTCAGCCTCGTGCCATCAAACACAGAGGACCGCTTTGATGTTGTCGCTCTTGGCCTACCTTCTCAAGCATCCACTCTCGGCCACTTCAGTCGCGTGGTTTCAGCAACCATCAAAGAGTTTTCAGAAACCGAGCTCACCAAGGTCCCATCTGCTCCGCCCTTTGCTCAGCTATTCTCCGACGACGTGCTTGTCTTTCCGGAGAGGCATTTTGGTCTTGGCCCGCACGACACCAACTCTGCTCTGCACAATCCGTTGTCAACATCTCACCAAGATGTCAAGTATTGGCAAAGACGAGCTGAAGGAGGCAGCTTCTCCTCCTCGGACGGCGATTTGGCTGATGCAGTCAAGATGCTTGTTGTGATAGCAGCCGTTGCCCCAGAGAAACCCCTTCGCATTGGAGCCTTGACTGCCCTCTTGAGACTTGCTTCGGAAACTCCTCTGTCAACGTTGCGCAACATACACTGGGGCCATGCGTTTGGAGCGAACCTTGTCGCCAGCGTGGCATTGCAGGTCTACGTGCTCTTGAACTTGACAGAGGCGGTTCAATGTCGTCAGAAGGAACAGATCTCACTCTTGAATATTGACCCTCTTATGGGTGTTCTGAACAGAGATGCACTGCAGGACTATGACTACCCTGCTCAAAACATTCCTCATCGTGCATTCTGGAGTTCCATTGGAGTGTTGGACCTGAGCGGGGGAGCTGCCGGCAATGAGTGTGCCGCTGTTGATCCACTTGCTCAGGAGGATGATGAGATCCACCAGGAGGCGAGAAGCGGGCTACGGCAATATCTGAAGGATTGCTTTGCCATATTGTACGTGTATGATGTCGTTTTGAGACAGGCCTGTGGCTCAGACGAAACAGAGGAATTTTGGGCTTATGAAATGGGTGGTGTATTCTGGAGGCTGGGATTGCAAATGGGGGATAACTAGATGTCAACATTTTATCTTGAAGAGGGAAAGCAGCTCGCACCGGAGTTCCCATCAATTCAATTCTCGCAGATCCATCAGCTTGATATTGGATTAATCCTTGTGTTTATGCCCGGCTGACGGCACACCATCCAAGTTGAGTAAGCATCTTCTTGACAAGTCACAATGTTTGTAATTGCTTTGAAAGCGTTTTAATTGGCTGAATACTGCTACCGCATTCGGTAAAAACGAAGCCGTCGCGTCATAATTACACCGATGCTTCCGTAGAAGAATGATAGAAGCATGCAATTATCGCAGACAGTGTGTCCCAATTGAGAGGAAGAAGCTGTTTAAGAATTGATGATATGCAGTTAGAAGCTATTAGCATGACGTTGTCGAAGCCTCGTACGATGCGATGTGACCTCCTTCAGAACAAAAAGCAGTACCTGGAGCCCGTCTTCTCACACCGGACTGGGTACCAATATGAATGTTGTTCAAGTCACCAAGTCTATTAGGATACCAGTCGCACCATTCTTGTCCCTTCTGTCGCCCCAAAAGCACCTTGTACATACAAGTACCGCCACCTCTCAGTACAACCCCCGCTTCATCTCAACCTCCCGCAAGTCCCGTCTCCAAATGAATCCCCAAGCAGTCGAAGCTCCTTTGTCCCAGTCGGCGACCTTTCTCGTCCTCTCGGCCAAAGATACTCCCGATGCTTCTGACACCATCCGTTCGACTTTGTCCAGCATCGCCGATATCACCAAGAACATCTCCATCCGCCACCAGACTGCCAACCTCTCGTGTACCGTTGGCATCGGAAGCTCAATATGGGACAGGGTCGTGAACCTTCCACGCCCGGCTGAGTTACACCCTTTCAAGCAAGTCGAAGGAAAGAAACACACGGCTGTCTCAACGCCCGGAGACCTGTTCTTTCACATTCGATCTGAAAGAAGGGATCTGTCTTTTGAATTCGAGAGACAGCTCATGGACCGTCTGGGAGAAGCTGTCAAAGTTGAGGACGAGACTGTCGGATTCAGATACTTTGATACCCGTGACGTCCTTGGTTTCGTTGACGGAACGGCGAACCCAGTTGGTCCTGATGTTACCGATGCAGTCCTCGTAACTGCTCAAGATGACTCCGCCGGCGTAGGTGGGAGCTATGTTGTCGTTCAGAAATATCTCCACGATCTCAAAGCTTGGCGCTCTCTTTCAACTGAACAGCAAGAAGCCATCATTGGACGCACAAAATTTGACAACATTGAGCTCGACGATGCCGAATCCGGTCAACAGTCCCACAAGAGCCTTGCAACGATCGAGGACGCGGATGGTAGCGAGCATGACATTCTACGAGACAACATGCCCTTTGGTTCCCCTGCCCACGGCGAGTTTGGGACTTACTTCATCGCATATTCAAAGAAACTCTGGGTAGTGGAGAAGATGATGGAACGTATGTTTGTTGGGGATCCTCCTGGCTTGCATGATCGTATTCTTGATTTTTCAAAGCCAGTGACGGGTTCGACGTTCTTTGTGCCATCAGCAAGTGTCTTGGCTGATCTTGCTTGAGTAATGGCCAGCTTGAAGAAAGAGACATCATCTTGTTTGGCATTATAGTTAGACAGATATCATTGATGATTAAGAGTTTGGTTTTCATTTCTCACAAAACGTTACACTCTTCTCAGTGCGTCAGTGGCACAGGCTCGAAACTATTATGAGCTGAAGGTAAGAACCTGCAACAGAATTTCCAGCGATATAAGATCTTGTAATAGTTACTTTAGGAGTAACCAAAGTCCTACGGACACCAATTTTCGAGAGCGCCAAGTTCGAGATTTTGTGTTGATCCAGTGGTCCGTCTTTCCACCAAGAGGAGCAAAGCAAACTATTTCAACACGATCGATACTGAAAATTGTATCATGGTAAAATTTAGAACAAGCTCGTAGCATCACATTTTGAAAGTAGTCAGGAAAGTTGAAATAACAGACTTATTAAACCATTAAAGCAAGGCGTTGCCCATTCTATTTCCCAATTCCATCCTTAATCCCAAACCCAAACCCGTTTCCTGATGCGTAATTCCAATTGCCCAATTTATAAAAGCAAAACCAATTAAATCAAAGCCTCAGGGTTCTTGACGAATCCCTCAACAACACTGGCAAGCTCCTCCAGTCTCGCCTCCCAGAAATCCCGGCGCTCCTCATCAGCCTCGATACCAACTTGTGTCTTGCCATGCTCGACGAATGACACAACACGGGGAGGTGTGGCGGGCTCGGGGTGGGGGATTGAGTAGTCGACGCGGCATTGGGTGCCAGCGAAGGGGACAGAGTCAAAGTACTCCTTGTTGAGGTTGTTGGTGAAGGAGCCGTAGAAAGGTGTGGAGGCGGGCCAGCTGGTGCACTCCCTGAGAATCTCTTGGAAGCCAATGGTGGCTCGCTGGGTACCCTCGAGATACTGGGCTCGGACATGGTCCAGCAGCTGAGTGGCAGTCCAGTTCTTCTCGAACTTGACTCGAACGGGCATGTACTGGTAGCAGGGACCCATAATGTTATCAATGCCGGAGACGTCAACGTCACGGCCAGAAACAATGCCTCCGAAGGTGACATCGGTCACATTGAGGTACTGAGATAGCACCTTGGCCCAACCAGCAGTAAGGAGCATGGCAAGAGTCGTGTCAGGGGTGCTTCCAGTGACATCGACATCCTTAGTCATGAAAGCGGTCTTCAGGGCAGGATCAGCAGCTGGAGCAATCTCAGTGGGAGAAGATCCCTCAAGAGTGTTGCGCCAGAAGGTGATGTTGTCAGACTTGGTCTTCTGCAGGTGCTCCATGTAACTTGTGAAAGGTGTCGAGGAAGGAATCTCGAGACCTCGGTATCGGAGTTCGAGCTGACGGAGGAGCTCAGGCAGGGAGACACCATCGTATTGAGCGTGAGAGATGCGAATCACCAGGGCGTTCTCGCTCTCACCCTTGAGGATGAAGAGATGGAGGAAGGGAGATCCATAGGTAAAGGCCGAATCGACGTTGATGTCAGATTCAGCGAGTTCCTTGCTCGCAGCATCAATGGGTCCCTCAACATCAAGCTCGGTCACTGGCACCTTCATATCGTCAAGTACCACCTGGAGTGTCTGGCTGTCCTGCTGAACAAAGACAGTTCGCAGGATAGGGTGACGAGAGACCAGGTACTGGAAGCTATTGACAAGCTGGACGGTGTCGATAGACTTCTCCAAGTAGAGCATGTTGTACTGAACCGAGCTCCTTGGCGCAAAAACAGTCGACTTGACATCTCGCTGCTGGGGATCAGTAGCAGGCAAGACATCCTGGATCTTCCAGGTCGAGTCCACAAGCTGAGGCTGGACCTTCTCAGCAAGGAAGCCATCGACATCAGTCTGACTCAAAAGCGAGAAAGGAGCGTACTCCTTGACGGTCTCCTGAGGCTCGGTGGGGATCTCGACAAGGGAGTTGGCCATGCCTCGGAGCTGCATATACTGGAAGATGGCTGCGACAGAAAGACGGTAGCCAAGCTGTCGAAGTGCGGAAACCATTCTCATGGCAACAATAGAGTCACCACCCAGACGGAAGAAGTTGTCGTCCAGCGACAGCTTCTCCTCCTCGACGTTCAAGAACTTGGACCACAGAGAACGAAGGACGCGCTCCTTGGTGGTCAAAGGCGTGGACTCGGTGATGGTCTTGCGGAGAGTGCCAAAAGCCTTGCGGAGCTCCATGACCAAGTCGAGAGTGACCTTCTCAGCCAAAGTGCTGATGTCAACAGACTCGCCAGTTGCTGTTGTCTTGGAAACGGGGATGCAGATGGAGGGGATGGCGTAGGGAGGGAGAGTCTCGACCATGGCCTTGTTGAGGCCGATGATGGCAGTGGCGAGCTCGTATGAGATGGCACCAGAGAGGGGAAGATGAGCGACACTGCGGTCAACACCGAGATCAAGCATGGTAGCATCCTTGGAAGGAGTCTCCTGGATGAAGGCAATGACCATGGGAGTCTGGCTGTTGGAGCCCTGGGGAAGGACGAGCTGGCTTGAGGCCTCAGCGTTAGCGGGAAGCAGTCGCTTGAGCTCAAGATCGGTCTCGGTGAGGTTGATGACATGGCCGTCGACACTGGTCATGGTATCCTTGCTACCAACGAAGATCAAGCTCATGTCATCAGCGTACTTGACAAGATCACCGGTACGGTAGAGCTTGCCCTTGCGGCCTGGGTAGCCCACAATGCCCTCCTTGAGCCACTCAGGGGCATCAACCACATCCTCATCCTCCTTTTCAGAAGCTCCTTCAAGGAGAAGCTCTCCAACGGCCCCAATAGGCACAAGAACGTTCTCGTTGGTGGGGCTGACGATCCAAGGTGTGTATCGCACAGTGGGATACCTGTCTCCGCTGGCGAGAGCGCGAGAGATGTCGCGGGGAGAGACAGGTGCCTCCTTGTTGACCTCCCAGATCTGACCAAGCTCCTCCTCACTCAGGCAAGTAACATCGCTCATAGGAACGGTCAAGTCGCCGCGCAGCAGAGACACAGCGGACTCAAACTGAGCCAGCACACGCTGAACCTGGACGGGGCTCAGGAGCTGGGAGTCGAAGCTTGCTAAGAGACGGAAGCCGTTGTGCTGCATAGAAACAGCAAGCATCAGGGGGTATGAATTGAAGTGCAGAGCCTCCAGAGCGGCGTCTCCACCACGGAAAGAGGGCAGTTCGTCATTCTCAGTCTCGGACGGATCAGGGTCCTGGGGCTGGACAACAAGACCCATGGTGACTTCGCAAGCAATCTGAGCATCCTCGCTCAGTCGACGAATGTGCTGGATACCAAGATGTTCGTGGGCAGCCCTGATGACACCCTGGTCCTGGATGGAGCGGAGGAACTCTCCGACAGAAGTTGTGCGGTCAAGACGGACGCGAACAGGGACAGTAGCCAGGATAGGACCCTCGATCAGCTCAGCACCGGGGAGAGGGATAGTTCGACCCATAAAAGTCTCTCCAAATACGACATCGTCGCTCCTAGAGTATTGAGATGCGAGCAAAGCCCAAGCAGCCCGGATGATGGTAGCGATGGTGATATCAGACCTGGTAGACTTACCACCAGTTGTGATGAATCGTTCCGCCAGGGAATCAGGCTCAGGGATGTAAGAACGAGACGGCAGAGTGGGGAACTGAGGACCAGTAGCACCAGAAAGCTGTGTGCGCCAGTAATCTTGGGAAGCCTCCCTCGAGTCCTCGGCCAGGTATCGGACAAAGTGCTTGAACTCGGCAGGGCGGGAAACCTCAAGTCCCTTGTAGGCTGCTCTGGCGTGCTCAACAATGAGATCGGTCGACCAACCATCGTAGATGGCGTGGTGAGCAGTCCAGACAAAGTATCGCTTGCCAAGGTTCTCATCCTCGACAATAGCAAAGCGAGACAGAGGCGCGCCTGGGGACATGGGCACCTTCTTGTCCCCCTCCAGGAAGTCATCCAGGCTGGACCTAACGTCCTTCCACTGCAGACTTTCGTTGACGACAACCTGCATGAAGCCGTGCTGCTTGAACTCAACGATGCGAGTGCGGAGGATGCTGCTTTCCTTGTAGACAACGTCCCAAGCAGCCTTGAGCTTGTCGACTGAGCTGGAAGCAGGAATATCGGCGATTCGCTGGGCGATGTAGTTCTCCTTGGATCGAGTGTAGAAGGCCATGTGAATCTCCTGCATGGGTGCACAGGGGTAGATATCCTCGATGGAATCGCCGTTGCAGCCACACTGCTCAGCAGCCTCGGTACACAGAGCATCCCGGTCCATATCGGACTTGAGCAGAGAGAAAGCAGGAATGTTCATGTCAAACTTCTTACTGGCATCACCCTTCGTCATCGCCTTGGCCATATCGGAGAGGATTGGGTAGTTGAAGACGTCAGCAACAGAGAGAGTGTAGCCCCAGTCACGAACAATGGGGACAAGCTTCATGGCGAGAACAGAGTCACCACCGTGCATGAAGAAGTTGTGGTTGGTGCCAACCTGGCCAGCCTCGAGACCGAGGAGACGGCACCAAGAGTCACGCAGGAACAGCTCTGATTCCGACTCAGGCTCACGAAGGACCTCATCCTCTGCAGCAGCAGCTGAGGCCTGCAGAGAAGCTGAGATGTCTGCGCCAAGAGCTCGAAGTGACTTTCGGTCTGTCTTTCCAGAGACAAGGTAAGGAATCTTGGACAGGCCAATGTAGGCGGCCGGAACCATGTAGACGGGGAGAACCTTAGAAAGCTTGTCGTTGAGAGTCTGCATAGCCTCGCGCAGACGAGGGGGGTAGTCGGCAATATACTCAACATCACCCTCCTCCTTTGCCTCTCGGTCCGCAATGAAGGCCACGAGCATGGACTCCTTGTTCTGGTTTCGAGGGGCGATGATCTCGGCGACGACTTCTGATCCGTTGGGGAGAAGGTTCTTGATGTGGTGCTCAATCTCACCCAGTTCCACACGCTGCCCACGGAGCTTGATCTGGGTATCCTTTCGTCCGACAAAGACGAATCCGCGCTCTCCATCAGGGTCGTAACGAACAAGATCGCCTGTCTTGTACAGACGTCCTCGTCGTCCAGGAATGCCACCTCCACCTGCAAGCAGGAACTCAGGGTCGTGGATAAAGGCAGCAGCCGTCTTGTCAGGATCACCCAGGTATCCTTGACCAACGATAGGACCCTCAACGAGGAGCTCGCCAACAGCTCCCACAGGGACCAGCTTGTTGTGATCCTCAGGATCAACAAGCCAAATAACGGCACCAGTACCAGACCCGATGCTGACGTATGGCTTGCCGGCTGCGCTGGGGTTCACGGTGCATCCGATTGTGCACTCTGCAGGACCGTATCCAACAACGATTCGAGTGTATTGACCCCAGATTGCGATGTCACCAGCTGAACAAGACTCTCCACCGATTCCAAGACTGTTCAGGGAGGGAATAATATCAGGATCCAGAATTCGAGCAACTGAGGGTGTAATGTTGACCATGTTGACCTTGAGACGGCGAATAGCACCACTAAGGTCATTCACGCGGTCCATGTCAGTGGGAATGCAGAGACAACCACCTCGGAGAAGAGTGCAGAGAATGCTATCAACACTGACGTCGAAAGCATACGACGTGAAATCCAGGGATCGTGAGGTGCTAGAATATCCGATGCCTGTGCTTCGGGCCAGGGCAGAGGCTGTGTATGTAGCGTGAGACAGCATAACGCCCTTGGGAGTACCGGTACTTCCAGAAGTGAAGATGATGTAGAGAAGGGAGTCGTAAGGAACCTCGGGAAGCTTCTTGGTGGGATCTTCAATAGATTTTTCCAACTCATCCATCGAGTTCGGGTCGACGATGATGTGCTGGGCTTCAGGGGCAATCTCCTTTGCGTATGGTGCCTGGTCCTTGGAGGTGAGCATGTGCTTGGCGCCGACTTGCTTAGCCATGACTTGACGTCTCTGGATAGGTTGGCTAGGGTCCATCAAGACAAAGGCGGCTCCAGCCTTCATCACACCCATGACACCGACAGTTGTCCATCTTGACTTCTCGAAGCAGAGGGGCACGATATCGCCAACCTTGACTCCCAGGTTGATGAGATGGTGAGCAAGTAGTGTAGAGTACTTGTCAACATCTGCATAAGTGAAATCGCCGTCCCAAGAGCAGATGGCAGGGGCTTCTGGCCGCCATCTCACCTGCTCGGCTATCAACTGGTGAATGCAGACATTGCTGGCAGGGGGAACATCCTTGTTCCAGTTCCATATCACGGACTTGTCCAGCTCGCCGACTGGAAGTACAGAGCTGATGGGTAGTGAAGAGTCTGTGAGGGTGGTGTTGAGCATTTCAACCAGAGACTGGGCAAAGTGGTTTGCCAGGAACTCTGCGCCCACTGGCTCCCGCCAGAAGGGCCTCAGCCAGAGCATGTCGTCTTCCAGGACGGCTTGAAGCTGAACATTTCCCTGTCAACGCTTGTGTTAGCTACGGTGGTCACTCATCTCGCATCAAGTCTCATGCACACTCACCCAACTCATTGATAGGTCACCATCATCCGTGACGTGGCTGACAGCGTCACCGGTTGCGCTCTCATCGTTGAAGAAGAGCGTGTACTTGTTTGCTTGAATAGGTTCCTCTGATTGTAGTTGTTGACGAAGGTAATCTCGGATGACATTGAGTTCTGTCGCCACAGAGCTGTCTGCGCTCCATTGAATGCGGGTGGTGTTGAGCTCAAAGGTGCGGCTCGTCTGTGAGCCAATCTCACTGAGGCCCCACGAGAACTGAACGTGGTTGCCATGGCTGTGACGGTATAGGAGAAGAGTCCATGCTAATAGCAGGGCCTCGAGTTCGTAGCTGTCTTGTTGGTGTTGACGCAGAACCGGTACGTCATAACGAACCCCCTTCTTGTGTGGCGTCTGCTGGGCAGAGCACTGAGAGTCCTCCGCCATGATGAAAGGATAGTAGAGTAGTGTGTGAGTATCGAAGAGAAGTGAACTAGGGTCGATCCAACAGGCCTAGACGAGAGGAGAAGGACTTTGTTGGGGATACAATACAGATTCAAATCTGCGGTTGTTGGACGCAACGTCTGGTGTGCAAGCAGGCAATGGGCGCAACGGTCGGCAGAACTCACATGAACGCCTCCACTATTTTATTGAAGGATTGCAGCAAACATGCAGGAACCTGATTACGTTAAAAAGGAGGATCCGAGCTCCCATCCCGTGTTGCCTGGTGCTGATGTGGGGGTTTGTGCTGTAGAAATGGTGCCGAGGTGATCCAAACAGGCGGGCCAGTACAGGAAGGTGGTCTTTTTTTTTTTTTTTTTTTTTTCCTTCGCTGCCCGAGAGTTCCTTTGCCCGCAGGCAAGTCTGTGAGGAGCCGAGAATGGATCTCATGAGGGCGACCTCGGAGCATCTCCGCGTTGGGATACCTGCTCATCAGTGCTGATCCCCGGCACGCTATTCCGTACGTGAATCGACTGGCAGCATGGGATGGGATGGATGCCCCACGTTGCTTGGGATTTCCCGCGTGAGGAACTATGGGGCTAGTGCGGGTGGACATGGAGGCGTGCTTCGGAGTGGTGGTGGTCACGAACAAGATGGATGGGCGCCTGGGAGGCGAGATGGTTTTACACAGGGGGGGGCTGGCCTCGAACGAAGGATGGCTCTGGGAATAAGGCTGACCAGGCCTTTGGTGCCAAGTATCCCCCACCTACTATAACCATTCAGTTGATGGTTCGATGGTTGTCTGTTTCACCAAAAGGACTAGGACTCTTTAACCCACGTTCTCTTCCCACATGGACACCTCTTTTTCCTTCGGGAGAGTTGCAGCAACTGGCAGCCCGCATTTACGTAACAGGGTTACAACTCAGATGAACAGGGTTCTTTCTTGTTTTCGTTCTCCATCCATTAAGCAAAGCACCTACAGAGAAGGAGTAATAATCGACGTGTTTTGCGGGTCAGCCAAGGGACGGCGCCATTGCCCATTTGACCCCCATGAAGCCGCCGTCGGTCCCTGGCAGTGGGGTGATTGATAAGTCCATTATCTGATCTGACTGGTAGGGATTGTAGGTCCACACACACACGCGCACAGAGACCAGAGGGCACAAGCTTTGCCGGAATAATGCACAGCGTTGCATCACTCCGTGGCGTTCAACATTCTCGCAGCAGGGTTGGCCATGCGAACGGCTCCCGCTGAGTAAATCAGTCTATGCCGTTTAGAGGTCAAATTATCCGTCCAAGGTTCCACTGTGCAAGAGAAAAAAAAATCGCGTGAGTGGGAAGAGGATGAGATGAGGCATTTTCCCACTGTAACTCGCTTCCCAGAAACCCATCATAGCTTGCTGTCCACCCATCTAGGGGCCCTCTTTTCCACAAAGGCCTGCACGCCCTCGTGAAAGTTGTGGCAATTGTCCATGGTAGCGTTCCACGTTTCTCGGTGTAGGCGGACAGCGTTCTCCGCACTGCCGTGTTCCCAGCCAGAGAGGATGCCGGCTCGGGACACGATGACGCTATCAGGGCTGTTTTTGACGATGGCCGTGGCGTACTCGAGGGCCTTTTTCACTACTGGACGGTCCAGAATGTCGCAGTCTGGAGCTGCGTCGTCGGTGATGGCGTTGAGTAGGCCAAACTCCTTGGCTTCTTGGGCCGTAATGGGCCTCCCCGTAAGCGCCATTTCCGTAGCCCTGTGTCGTCCAATGGTCCTAGCTAGCCTCGGCAGAGAACCGGCATTGGCTACGACTCCAATCTTGGCTTCTGGGAGCGCAAAGGTAGCACTCTTGGCTGCGACGATGAGGTCGAGGTTGGCGACAATCTCAAAGCCTCCACCAAACGCAATCCCATTGACGGCGGCGATGATGGGCTTCTTTCCGTACCGCCGCGAGAGCCCGCCAAAGCCGGTCACGGGCGGGTCCATGGGCCGCTCCTCTGGGATGCCGTCCCTCCTCCTCTGGTTGATCTGGTTCCATTCATTGAGGTCCATGCCAGCGCAAAAGGCACGGCCTGCTCCCGTCACGACGGCGCACCGTAGCGAGGGCTCTTGGTCGTACCACTCCCAGAGGGCATCCAGCTCGTACTCTCCCTTGCTGGTCATGGCGTTGAGCATCTTGGGCCGGTTGAAGACCACCAGCATGATGTGCCTGGCCGGAAACGACACCATCCCGTAGCCCTGGGTCGGGGGCGGTCGCTTGAATGGGGGTTGTTGCGCCATGTCGTAGGCGTGGTGGTGGTACAGCTTGTATCGGTGGCAAGGGCAGGCATTCAACAGGCAGGCGAATGTGGAGAGGCTTATAACATTGACGCCGGGACTCTGCTGTACAGATGCCGTGGGATCAAGCTTGGTGGCTGCGTGGCATGTCCATCTGATGAAGTCTTGGTGATGCCAGTGGTTGTGAAGCAAAGCCCAAACTCACTAAGAAATACCGTCTCATTCCCAATGAGAACCGAGAAACGCCAAATGCTACGTAAGCCGGCATCAGGCTCCGGTGGACTCTGAGGGACTTGGCAGGGACAAAAGCAGCCTGCCGCATGGAGGATGGCGCGTGGAGGCCCATGTCATGGGCAACGGGAAGTGGGCGGAGCAAGGGGGTTATACACTCCGATTGGATTAACCAAATGCAAGGGTCCCATTGACCAAGGCAAAGGACCTCCTTAGTCTCCATTCAAGTCCTCACATGTCACTCCGAGTAGTAGAGGCACGCCCCCTTCTCGACGGCTGCCTCTCCTGGATAGCTTCGAGCTTCGAGCTACGGAGGAAACCGTTGATCATCTAATCAATCACATCTGATAATCCAGGTCAGATGCGTCATGCGGTGCAATCTAAGGGAAAAAACCGACCCAACTTTACATCCATCGTGCATTCCGTGCCCACAGCAGAGGGCCCGAGATCGGGCTGCTGATCCGGACCCAGCAAAAAACTCTGTTCTCGGATGTCATGGCAGAGTTAGCGGGAAGCTTGAGAGAGGAATGAAGCTCCAATTTGAGTCTGTTGAAGCTCGTGAGACAAGTTGAAGATTCTGGATAGCCTCATATCTGACTTTGAGCAACAACAACAACAACAACAACACCACCACCACCATCACACAGCCTGCAGCATGTAGGGCAGGCACATTCTCACTCGCGCCGTTGGCTCGCGAATCTCGGCAACCGTTGGTGCTTTCTTTTTCTCCCCCTTCCCTCCATCCCATCCCATGCAGCCCAGCCCGGTAATTGCAGAAGGTGGCTTACCTTGGCTGACGCGCCTCCCTCGGCACTTGGGGGTAAACAAAGAGAATCCTTGGCGGTTTATGCGACCGACGTCCGAGCGACTCCGACGATGTTCTGTTCGACTTTGATCCCGACATTTGTCTACTTCTCGAAGTGGAAACCATTGTCCGATGTCGTCGGCCAAGAATGCTCCCCAAGACTCGTCATGATGAAAGGCCAAGGACTGTGAAGCAAGTTTTAATGCTGATCAGCGCCAATGGCTTCGGTCGGGAGCTTGGGAGGCGAACGACTAAGCGGCAACAAGTTGCGACGCCGAGACGCGACGGCGAATCCTTGAACGGAGATCTCATCAACGATGCCTCACCGACTCATTTCCCCCGAGTACCTTCGACATGTTGTCCAGGTGCGCGTTTCACCAATTTGCGACCGTCGCCGATTGAACTGGCCGTCAGAGATTATCTTGGCCTGTCGCGCGAGAAGCCTCGGGGCCGCCAAGCTTGTCTGAGAGCTGGTCCTTCTTTGACCGTCACCCTTTGCCATGGGTGATGCTCTGCTTGGTTGAGCGACACTCGCCAAGAACTCTCGATCGCCTACTGCTACGGTACTTGTGGCCTCAAGAGCGCGCTCATGTGTCGCAGTTGTTTGACGCCTGGGCGCAACAACGGGAAGAAGCTGAGTGCTGGTCGCATTGTCGCAGCTTCAAGTTGGAGCAACGAGTCGTCTCCTCTATGGCAATGGTGACACTCGCGGGAGAATGCGCACTCTACAGTAGCTGGCTTCACTGCGAGATATCCAATTGTTGATCGCCAGTCGCGATTGAACAGGAACTTTGTTGCGCAGACAGGTTCGAGCTCTCAAGGCCACAAGAGTGTGACTGCTTGTTCAGTTCGCACTGACAACTCATCGACCGGCGGCGATTTATCGAGATACATACACAGCGACATATGAACATACACGATCCCTCTCTCATTTCAAGGCTCACGGGAGCTATTGCGATCGGGAACACGATGAGAAAGAGAGCCCATCGGAGCACAAGACCGTGTCTACTACCTACTCAGGTCGCTTCAAACGGCGCAAAATACGGCACTCCTGGGAAGCGTTCCGAAAGATCAGGACGAGACTTATCGATGTCTTTGAGACTTCAGATGGTTCTCCATCACTGCTGCTCCGACCACCAACGATGAGCAAGTGAGGGCTACTTACAGTGAATGACGATTACACTCCTTCACTACGACCTATCCGAACCTCATGACCAACACCTCGCGGTCCGATAATACAAACAAAGCCTACGTATCGGATCAAGCAGTCGGATGTGTGGTGATTAAGATCTTCGGCTCCCATGCCTGTTGCGCCGAGGTCTCTGTAAATGGGGCCTCGGGTGCCCGGCAAGCACTCAGACATTTAGAGAATGAGATGCAATGGCGACGCAATTATAGCGGTTCTCAATCGCTACTTATTGTTCTCTGGATTCGTCTTGTCGCTCGTCGCTCTACTGCCCGCAGGCCTTTGGCGCATCACTCGTCATGTCTGATAAGAGCCTGGTCAGAGAGCTCCGGCTCGTCTCGGTCTTGCGATCGCTTTCGGACGTTCGCTGGCCACTGTTTTCCGTGTTTTCCGTCATCAAAGAAAGTCATAGAGGGGTCGTGTTGGCGGTCTTTCCGAGGGTTGTCGTTGTCAAGCTGCTGCGAGAGGCCGGTCTCACTCAATCATGTCAGTCGGGTGACATCTCAGTCATGTGGGATCCATCAGTCTAAGCACTGCGCTTCCCCAAGCTTTCATAGATAATCGCTGGCATAAGTAGAGCTGGCATCGTAGGTGGTGGATGGACACGGAAGCTGTCCTGTCCTCTCCATCAGTATCAACATGGCCGTCAGGTCATCGTCTTGCATGAACTGTAGACACCCGGCGCGTCTCGCCGGTCACCTTCGCGTAGCTGCGTCTCCGTAGCCAATCTGTAAAGACGCCATCAAGTCTGCTTAAAGTGGATTCCAGAGCATCAGCCAGGTGCTTTGGTGTCCGTCAAAGGCGCAATAGTGAAGCATTGCCGGCTTCAATCGACTCTGTGAGCTTCTCACCAATGTCGCAAATGCAGCCGTCTCTGTTCCCAATCTCGAAACCCATTGATCCCCCAATCTTGTCGTTGCCGTCATAGATGCCGAGGACGGCCCGCCGCCTCAAAAGAGGCATCAATGTACCACCGGTCCGGGAATACGTAGGTCGTCTCCGTCCTCCCACATAACCGACGACACCCTCGCGCCCGCTCTTGACCGCCACAGGGAGACCATGATTTGCGCCAGGGGGCTCGAAAGGCTCATTCTCGACCAGTGTTTCGTTCGGAGCATTAGGCGTCGTCTGTTAATACCTCGCGCTAGGCATCTATTTCCTGTCGAGGTCGCCGAGGGCTGCAAGCTTGTCAACATCATGACCCCGAACGGAGGTGCCTGACACACCCCGTAGCAAGAGAAGACTTGGCGGGAGCGGTTCCGCTAGGATACTGATCCTATGGGTAAGTTCTCGATTCGACTCTCAAGCAGTGGCTTTGCTCAATGATACCTTGTGTGAGGCCGTCGATTGAATCGGTGACAGCTCGCTGTGGAGAGCTCATCGCGAATAGAATCCGAGACGATTCGATTACACGAGGCGTCCCGAGCGTGGGTTTAGCTAAGATTAAGCATAGACAGCTAGTTATCAATCAGTGCGGTCCTGCTCCATAAAAAGAGAGAAAAGCTCGTACTTGCGAGTTTTGACGTCTCATTGAATCCACGAGGGTATCGTGTTGCTTGTCACCCTAGAGCGATCCTACAGTACCTACTGTAACCTCGAGATCAGCATAGCATGGATGTCATGGACAGGACAAGCGTTTACCCACCCGCCCGAAGAAATCACTCAGAGGGTGCCCACAGTTGCATCGAGCTAGTGATGTTCCTTGGCTATGGATGCCCCGAAAGAGGCTCGAGGCCCGCTCCGCTCCCCGTAGCCGCGCCGACCGCGAATCTCTGAGTCTTGGCGCCGCCGAGTGAAGGGGTCCAGGTGGCGCCATCTCTTGCACAGATGCCCGTCTTGGCCTTCAGGGGCTGCGGGTAATCGGCACATCTCGGGCGTGGGTGGGCATGGGGGCAAGGGCCAGTAGCTCCACGCTTACATACAGAGACTCCCCTACTGATGGATTGACACACACACGCTTGCTTCGGAAGATGGGGGCTTGCTTTGTTCTCCGTGCCGTGCGTGTGGAAGCCATCGTGGATCAGAGGACGCGACGCAAATCTCTGGTCCCCATCCCCAAAGGGCTTGCCAGCCACGTAAGATTTCCAACTTGTCGGCAGAGCTCGGCATGAGAGAGAGAAACAGGAAGAGATGTGCAGAAGCTCCAGCCATTCTAATTGGCTCCAGGAGAGACATTGCTCGTCGTGACCGAGATCGGTACGAGGCGGGGTATAAATAAAATCTGGAGATCGAGTGTTCCTTTGTGATGTTGGCTCCAGACCCCCAAGCAAGAGAGACAAACCAACAAAAGTTCAACATGGCAGCCTCAGATCCCTTCCAGCAGAAGTCGCCAATCAAGATCCGGCTTCCTCATCCTTACCTCACCACCTACTTTCTTGAGCGTACCGACGCCGAGAAGCAGTCGTTCCGGCTTCGCAAGGCCGACTCGCCTGAGGATGGCACCCCGTTTCCCCAGGCCTTGCACGCAGAAAGCCTAGTCTTTAGCAGTGTGCCGCCTGCAGAATCTGATAAGATCCCCGAATCTGATAATCGCGCCTGGGCGAGGGCACGCCGCAGCCCTGTGTGGTCATTGACCTGGGAGGATGGTCACGAGGCCGCCACTCTTGCCCAGACCTGGATGTTCTTCTACACATTCTTCACACATACTTTCGATGTAGAGCAGTTCCGTCTCCGCCTCGGCGGCTCCGGTGCTGAGGACCTCGCCAAGGCTCTGGTCCAGTCCATGGTGGCGATTGATATCCCCGAGCCCCCAAGCGTGCCCGTGCCGGCTCCTCGCCAGGAGGTCGAGGTGCTCGTCCTCCGAAGCGCCTTCTGGCAGGGGTGCGCATCACCTCTTGGTCAGCAGCCCATCTGGCTTCCCACCTGGAACTCGGCCAAGGTGGTTCCTCACGTCGAGTACGTGATGACACCGACGTCCGAGTCCACCCTGCTCCGGCACCCGCGCCGAGTGCCCAAGCCGGAGCGCGGCAGCCTCATCTACAGCCGGTACATCCCGTCGCTGGATGAGCACTTCAACCTCGTGGCGCTCGACTACCTTAACCCAGAGCACCTGGCTCTGTTCAACAAGTGGCAGAACGACCCCCGTGTGGCGGCGGGCTGGATGGAGACGGGCACATTGGAGCAGCACCGGGCGTACCTCCGGGCGATCCAAGAGGACCCCCATCAGTTTGCCGTGCTGGGCTTCTTCAACGACACGCCGTTTGCCTATTTTGAGCTGTACTGGGCCAAGGAGGACAAGATGGGCCAGCATTACGCGTGCCTCGACTTTGACCGAGGTAGGCACTCGCTTGTCGGAGATGCTACATTCCGTGGCCAGCACCGCGTCATGGCCTGGTGGCCCAGCGTGATGCACTACGAGTTCCTCGACGACCACCGCACCGAGAACGTCGTCGGAGAGCCGCGTCTGTCCGGTGAGAAGGTGCTCATGTACGAGATGATCTTTGGTCTTCACCAGGACAAGTGGATGGATCTGCCCCATAAGAGGTCCAACCTAGTCAAGTGCTCGCGGGAGCGCTTCTTCCAGCTATGCCCCTTTAACCAGAGCAAGCCTCGTGTGGCGGGTACCACCTTTGGCTTTGAGCCGAAGCTGTAGGGAGGACGAATGGTTGCTGCTAGTAATTAAGTAACCTGGGAATAATGTCATGTACGAATGGGGTCTAAAAAAAAATTGTGTATGTATGGACAGGACAGGGTGTTGATTAGATAGAATGTCTGTTTCTGCTTGGCAAGCGGAGAGCGTAGCATTTACCAAGACTGATCTTCAGTTCCGATCGAACCGATCAATCGAATCCTTTGCAACGTCTTTCTCGTCCCAAACTCGCTTCAGGATATATCACCGTCGATCGCTCTGCTTGACGTCTGGGCTCTTGCCACTGACTGGACGCTCCAGACTCTTGTCCATCTTGGCAGTCAGGGCAAAAGCTGCCGAGGAAATGCCCAGCAACGGAGGGAGCCGCGTGGGGACACTTGACGATTCTCCCATATTGACTGGCGTCTTGTGTTTTCCATGGACGACGTTGGTGGCTTGTCCAAGCTCCTGCAGGAAAATTACGCGGCCCTTGACCTTCAGTTAAGCTTGTTTGCGCCATGAGTTTTTTATTTCCAACTTTCTTTTTGACTCAAATCGCGTGGTTCAGGTACGCAGCAGCCATCGCTAAAACAGCAGCGAAAAAAACAGCAATCATGGGTGCACAGTGGGCTCACCAGCAGCTAGTGGAGTGATCCATGGAGCGGCTGACCAGCAACCAACAATCAACAGAACCCCCCCCTGCCTGAAGCCAAGTCCCCTGTAGCGCTCGACCATCCAGAATGCCGTTGGTGACATTTCCCAAACGTGATAATCAAGCCTCGTTATGCGGCCATGGCCAGAACTGGGAATAGCTCATAGGGCTACCGGGACCAAAGCAAATTTCAGGTCCCCACGTTCCGGGAACCTCTCGAGCCACGCCAAGATTTCGAGGCCCTTCGCTGTGCCAAGCGCGGGTTCTCGGCAGGGATTCATTCCTCAAGGGTCCGGTGAGTTGGATGCAGAGAAAGAACACATGGCCCGCCTGATCATGAACCCTTGTCTTGAAGGTGTCTTGATCATGCTTTTTGACTCCACGCGAGAAAGAAAGAAAAAATAAGAAAAAAGAGGAGCAGATACAGAAGAGCCGAATCATTGCCTTTTGTTGGTTCGTTCAGGACCCGCAGTCAAGCGAGTTGACAATTAAAGTCTTCTCGCATTGTATACCCAAATTCGACCTCCAAGCTCATGCAGCAGCGTTGTACATGCATTCATTGAACCCGTGATTCACACACAAACAAGTAGAATTCACGGTACTTCGAGCTCATCAAGAGACAGACCATCATCCTCATTCGATCTAATCGATCAGATTAGATAAAAATTTTCACTACATGACTCTTACTCTCCCTCCCTCCCTCGGCTCAAGCCTCCCTCTTCCCTAGCTCCCTTTAACCCCCCCACCCCACGACGGGCATCTCGCTGCCCGCGCGTTCCAGACCATGTAAATTCAAGGCCGTAAGTGGCTGAAGCACCTTTTTCGCCAGTGTGTCTTGTCTGTTGGTTCACCCCAAAACAGCCGATTTCGGTGGGCTGGCTTCTTTTTAGCCACCACGCAACAAGACGCAAGCGTGGGAGCCCAAAGCCTGATCTTATCTGATGGGTCTTCTTTCGTCCTCACTCTCTTTTTCCTAAAGGACCTTGTGTGGAGACATGTAGCACTAGCCGGGGTACAGGTGGCCCAGGTCTCTTTCAGCCGTACGTGCGGGTGGTTTTACAGTTTAGTTTAAAGATTGACTGTTGCGCTCGCATCCGAGCTTCTTTTCCTTCTCTTCCTCTCCAGTCTTGCCTTGTATCTTGCAAATCTTTACACAAGTCTCTTTAGACAAAGCTCCGACAATGGCAGTCTTGGACAAGTTCAACGCCGTCATAGGGCGCAAGGCCAACAACGAGGCCGCAGAGGACCCCGTCACAGTCGCCAATGCGACCGCAGACGAAAAAGCCCACGACGGCATCCCTCCAGAGGATGCCGACCTCAGTGATGCTCCTACTGAGAATGCCCAGCATGGTGTGAGGGCCGCCGAGGCCATCACCCTCACCTGGACCAAGTGGTCGCTGGTTGCCGTCTTCATCAAGTGAGTCTGGCTTTGTTACTGGTGGATTGGAAATGCTGACACCCCTTGTAGCATGTGGTTCATCTACCTCGTCAACGGTTTCCAATCCAAGGTTCTCGACACCTTGACTCCCTACGCCTCTAGCGAGTGGGAGTCTCACTCCATCATGCCCGTCATCAGCACCGTCGCCTACATCATGACTGCTGCCGTCTACATTCCCTTGTCCAAGATTCTCGACATCTGGGGCCGAGCTGAGGGTTTCCTCCTCATGGTCGTCTTTGCCACCATTGGTATGGCCATGATGGCTGCCAGTAAGAACTTTGCCACTTACTGCGCCGCTACTGTAAGAGAAGCAAGCTACCAGACCTCCAAGTCCCATTTCTAACTCACCTCTAGGTCTTCTGGCAGGTTGGCTGGTCTGGCCTCACCTACAGTATCGATGTCATCACGGCCGATTCCACCCAGCTCAAGAACCGAGGTCTCGCTTACGCCTTCACCTCGTCCCCTTACATGGTGACTGCTTTCGCCGCTCCCAAGTCTGCTGAGAAGTTCCTTGAGAACGTTGACTGGCGATGGGGCTTTGGCTGCTTCTCCATTATCCTCCCTGTTGTGGCCGCTCCCATGTACTGCCTCCTCAAGTGGCACCTCCACAAGGCCAAGAAGGCTGGTCTCCTCGTCCGCGAGGACAGCGGCCGTACCTGGCCCGAGGCCATCGTCTGGGGTGTTATGGAGTTTGATGGTAAGTGAACAAGATGTCATCTCGTGCAACCAAGACTAATTGTTTGTCAATAGCTCCCGGTGCCCTGCTGTTCGCTGCTGGTGCTGTCATCTTCCTCCTCCCCTTCTCCATTGCCAGTATGGCTCCCCAGGGTTGGGATACCCCTTATATCATTGCCATGATCATCACTGGCTTTGTTGTCCTCGTCATCTTTGGCCTCTATGAGCGCTTCGTGGCCCCCAAGCCCTTCTTTAAGTACGAGTTCCTCACTGACCGAACCGTCGTCGGTGTCTGTTGGTTGGATCTCATCTACATGATCGGCTACTACTGCTGGGCCAGTTACTTCAACTCGTTCCTCCAGGTCGTCAACAACTTGGGTCCCGCCGAGGCTGGCTATGTTGCCAACACTTTCGACATCGTTTCTGGCTTCCTCCTGTTCATCGTCGGCTGGGGTATTCGCAAGACCGGCCGCTTCAAGTGGCTTCTTTGCGTCGGTATCCCTCTGTACATCTTCTCTCAAGGTCTGATGATCCACTTCCGTCGTCCTGGTCAGTCCATCGGTTACCTCATTATGTGCGAGGTCTTCATCTCCATTGCCGGATCTGTCTTCATTCTGTGCATGCAGATTGGTATTCTCGCCGCTGTTGACCACCAGCACGTTGCTACTGCCCTCGCTGTCCTGAGCGTCACTGGTAACATTGGCGGTGCCCTCGGAAGCACCATCTCTGCCACCATCTGGACCAACACCTTCTACAACAAGCTTCTCCAGTGGCTACCCGAGAGCGCTCTCCCCGAGGCCGAGAACATTGCTGGTGTCATTGACTACCAGCTTGCCTACCCCATGGGTTCTCCTGAGCGCCTGGCTATCCAGCGTGCCTACGGCTACGGTCAGGCTAGAATGCTTGCTGCCGGAACTAGCATCATGGTCCTTGCCTTTGCCACCATCTTCCTGGTCAGGAACTATGACCTCCGGAAGCTTCGCCAGACCAAGGGTATGATCTTCTAAGAGGCGAGCGCTCATCGTAGCCTTGCAGAAGTATCGTACGACTCCAAGATTGTAAAAGTCCAGTTAGGAGGACGAAGCTGTTCAAAGTCAAATTTACCCCGTAGCTAGTTTAAAACCACCTAATAAAACCATGGGCAGCTATCGCGCCCACAGGAGGGGGCATTGGATTGCCTCGTTTGCTTCAATCTTTTTTGCCGTCCCAACCATGCCAAGACAAGTCGTTGCCAGCCCTTTTGCCTCGGGCATTTAATGTGCATGGCGCTAACAGGCACCCTGGATGCTAAGACGGCTGCGCTATCCGAGGATCGGGTGCTCATTCTTGGCAAACCGTTCGAGGTGTGGTGGTGGGTGGTCTCCATCGAGGTCGTGGAGGGGGCTTGGTTAGCTGTCTTGGCTTTGATGGGGGCTGTGTCGACCTTGGCTGCGATAAGATTAGACTTGAACAGGGTATATATCTATCTAAACATGATTATCGTTTAATGTGAACTCTGTATGGTCCAAGAGAGTAGGAGGCCACGAGACTAGGTTGTCTTTTGCTAATGATGTATCCTTGACAATGGATGGCTTCGTCCATTATTTACCTACCCTGAATCCGCTGCGTGAAGATGTTGGACTTGCACGCCCCTAGCAGCTCACCAGTCTCATGTATTCGTTTCCTTACTAATTGCGTCTTTATTTCGAACAAACTGCTGTGAGATGATGGGGAACTTTCCTCAGGCTTGTGGTGTCGTGTTGAATCGCCAATTGCATCTCTTGCCTCCAAAATCGCGCGATGCCCACTCGCTTGACCAATTTTGCATCATCACAACATGAACGGGTGATTCGCTTGTTGATGTGATTGAAATTCTCAAGGCTATCTCATTCAGCCATTGATCAACGAGAAACTTGACGCTAATATCTTGTAAACTCGAAGCATTCGCATATCTGACAGCACACATTCTACCTAGCTTACATACTATTTTCACCCTCATCCTCTTAGGCCTGTCCCAGGATAAACTGCATGATGCCGTGCTGAAGACCTGTCACTGCTACACTTCCGTGATCCTCTCCCTCAAACTCGCGTGTCCAGATGCTCGATACACTTGGTGACTTTTCCAGACGCTCCGCTAACTCCTTGGCACAGTCCCTCATTTGCTCATCCTCGGAGCAGTCCTGTCTCTTCTTGAAATCTTCCTCCGATTCGCCCGGCTTCCTGACCAGATCCTGCTTGCCAGTGCCCCAGGTGACAATAAGCGACAGAGGTGGCTCAACAGGCTTTTCGCGGGCGATAAATGCTGCCTCTTGCTCCTTCACGAGGAAGTGGTTGTTCCACCAGATGATGGGGCTCGCAGCAATGTATGTGTGAAACAGGTCAGGCCTGGTAAACATGGTGTTGAGAGTAAAGATGCCACCATATGAATGTCCAAACAGGGCCTTCCTTCCGGTGTGCAGCGACGCCTTGGGGAAGAGCTTGTCATGGACGTGGGTCATGACCTCGTGCTGGATAAAGTCGAGGAAATCATGGGCCTCGCCAAACTCAATGTCGGTGCGAGGGTTTCCCTTTGAGTCAAGAGGGAGATCATATGTGCCGTCGGCGCTGGGTGGCGTCAGGTCAGGTCCCCGACGGAAGTCGTAGACGTATTTGCCGGGGGGATAGCCGACGCCTACAACTACGGTGCGTGTGCTGTTTGTGAATTCCAGACGGCGAGTGACGTCGACTGCTGTGAAGAAGTAGGCGTTGCCGTCTACGAGATAGCTGTAAATGGTCAGATATGGTGGTTGTCACTCGCTGGTGAGACGTCACTCACAGAGTGTTGACAACCTCATTTTCCGGCGCGACCCGATCCTCACCCCAACACAAAGGCCAAGCGACCTGGACGAGATAATCTCCCCTTTTCGTGTGAGCAATCCACTCGCACGTGTTGGGCACGCGAGCGTGAGACACTGCAGTCATCTGCGTCATGGTTCTTCTGCTTAACTTGGACAAGAGGCGTTGGTGGTTATGAAGCCGGATCCGAAGGAGGGCGCGTTGCATATTTTTGCCGCAGCTGATTGATAAACAAGAGGGACCATCTGATAATTCCCTCTCTCCCTCGGCTCCATTTTATGGGTCCTCGTTAAGGGGTCGTGTTGCGGTATCGGGGCGTTGGGCGGTTAGATACGGCAGAAATTGAAGGCCATGTCCATGTTGGAAGCCGGGCTCTCCGAAGTCTTCAATTCCGTGACTGTAGATGGGTGATCCAGCAGGACGGTGACATGCCTTGTACTTGGTTTGTTCTTCTTGTCAACTGCTACCCTGCGTGTTAATCGTGTTCGCTTGCATCCCTGTCTGGGGTATTCCACTGCACGTCGAACGTCGAACCATTATCACCAACTGCCGGACCACTCTCGTGCAGGTTCTCTCATCCATTCAGATATGTTTTGTCAGCTCAGCCTATGGGGCTCAGCCTATGGGGCCGTTGAAGTGCCGTCGAATCTCTTGTTTCTCCACTCATCCATTCATACGATCTTGTCCCGCACGTTTGACCATGCAGGGTATTTGCTGTGTACCCCGTTGAAACCGGATCTCCAGACTTGACTGCGGGGATATTGTACGGATGCTACCAATGAACGGGTTTTGAAGACTGATATCCTCGTCATATCATAATGTAAGGGATGTTGATCTTGTAACTGATCCCTGACATTGGGCAGTTAATCCATCGGGACTATGTGATGCCCATGTTGTTTAGCTAGACCTTTTCCGAGTGGACATATTCGTCAGTACTAAAGGGTACTGAATAAATCTCACGATTATCCTATTGTAGCCAATTGCCGGATTTCCATTTCCATAGCCTCACCTTATATGTCATCCATCACCTTATATGCCTTGAATGCAGACCTAGGGCTCCACAGATTGTACGTGCAGAGCTAGGTCAAGGGCTCACAAGTGGTGAGTTAATCGGCTCATTGAGCTTAGCTTTATTCCTATAGACTTATGGTATGTTCTTCACACGGCTAGAAGTATCTGCAAAGGGTATGTGGTGCCTGCAAGCAGGTAGGGAGGGTATGGTAAAACACAATAACAAATGGCTTTATATGTCTGATTCCAACGTATTGGGATCACTTCAAATGAGCCCGCAGTAGGTGTAATAGGTTGATGTTTAATTAAACTCAGGACTATGATACCGATGTCTGTATCCAACTTAATTTGCCACCAGATCAACCCATTCGACCGTCTAGATCCTGTCCTGCATGATACATCTAGCAGTTGCGCTGGCACACTGACTGCCAAATGGTCAAGCACTGAGAGAGGCCAGCAGGGGGCTGACCCTGGCACTGACTGGCCTGCTGGGCGATACAGTTGTTGTAGCTTCCTCCGGGGCAGGCGCGGGCCTCGAGGTTGTTGAGGCGCTCGGGCTCAGGGGCAGCAACGCCAACGGAGACGAGAGCCATGGCGGCGATGAAGACCTTCTGTAAAGAAATGAGTACTTGGATCTGGGGAGTACTTGAAGGGTGCAAATGTGTTGCTTACGGCGGGGGAGAGCATCTTGAAGAATTGAAATGAGGTTGATTAATGTTGTTGATTGAGAGTGTTGTGATGATGAGAGGATGCTTTCTTGAGATGAAGAAGGCGATCGGCTATATATACTCGATCCTCAACTGATATAACCTCAGAGACTCTCTCATCAACACAGCTGCGTAGCATCACCAAGGCCATAGCGCTCATGGCCGCATGGGTCTGAACAACTATTGTGGGCTAACATCCTGCTGCACAAAGGGCCAACAGGCCACATCACTGGTCTTCACACATAGTCCCATGCATGTCTCCGATGAGTTGATAGGCTGATGGCTGGCTATGGGTCTGGTGCGAGGGCCCGGTTGATCTGGTGGGGGTCTGTCTGGGGTCGGATGCTGGAAGTGAGCCAACCTTTTGATCTAATCTGATGGATTAGATCGTCCGAGCCCACTTCGTATGGCAATGCATGTTGGCCCTGTGCTTATTGAGCGCCCCTGCATAGGGCTTTCTCATCCACTCGCGCCTACTGTGCCTCTCCCGATGTGACTATGACCGCAGAATTGGCTCATGCTCGTTCTTGGCACGTGGGTGAGAAACTAGGGGAGCAACGTAAGGTGGCGACGGCCCGGTGTTGGTAATATGGGACTCGCAGGTTCCTGGAATAGACATGGCTCATGTAACGATCTGTGGGAACGGAAAAGAGTTGAACGTTGTGAATAGAGAACACAATGGTCCTCACTTGCTCTTTGAGGGGTTTGAGTTCGGCTTCATGGAGACGGGGATCCATTTCGCCCTTCAAATACATCTAGACAAGTAAAAAGAATTCTATCGGTGGCATGTGCAATAGAGCCATCGATACAAGAAGGATGATCCCTCAACCGCGAATGGGGTTTAACGTGGGGGTGCTGTCGTCTGTTGTCAACGTGGACCAATATAGTTTTCCGGGCCTTGAATCCTATTGTGCCAAGCAACACCAAAGTGCATGAAGCTAGACCCTAAGAGCGGCAATGCTACGCTCGCAAAGCAATTTGAACAGAGCTATCCGCCCTTGATCCGGTAAGAGCACGACTGGAGTGCAGAGTAGGGGATTCGGACATACCTGCGCTTGTACCTAGGTAGTCTAACTATCTATTCGCTTCTTTTATTCCTATGAGTACGTGTGCTCGACACCCAAAGATCGAGTGAGCATAAGCTGTGGTGATTTGAATAGTATCCCAGAGACCAGTAAAGGTTAGACAAACTTGGACAAGAACATGACTGCCAGGGTCTTTGAGCTACAAGCCTGTCTCTGACTTGATGTAGAATCTTACGAGAGATCAGCATAACTGGATCAGAATGAGGATTCCATGCGTCATTTTACAGGCACGGAACGAACAGAGCATGCCCCCAGTTACCGGCCCGTGCCGGGGAAAGACAAGGGACGAACGGCTTTGGCCGCGCCTGAAGCCTCGGGCATGGGCCATTATTCCTCATGATACTTTTCTCGGTCATCGAGAATCCTCAAAAGACTGGTTGACAACACAGTCGAGACTCTGCTGGCATGGTCCAGTAGGTTTTCCCGCGAATCCCATGCTGACAGACCACGGCGGGATCTTCGCATATACTGCTTTTACTGTCCGGCAATCCCTGTTGTGCTATTCCGAAGTCGGGCATGGGACCGTTGCAACGTGTGATTTTGTACTCCACGGGCCCTCATGAGTAATCTTAGCGGAATATCCAGCCATTTCTGGCTTCTGTTCCATGATAGATATGATGTGTCCTGAAAACACTTTGAGATATTGGCACTGAAATTTCTGAAATTCAGAAATTGAATGGATCCCTAAGTTAGGATCATATACGAGAACGAGCACTTGTCAAGCAAGTAGTAATGGAGGCAACCATTGCCAAGCTTTTAGAAGGCTTACTGCCCCCATACTGCTTGCCAGGGTGGTAACAGGGCCTTCGGAGAAAGCCCTGGCCAGGCTTGGCATTTGATGATGTTGCACTCGAGACCTTGACAGTTGATCCACTGTTCTTTGTTATAGTTGAGGCACGGGAATTGATGGGATAACTGAGCTAGAAGATTGCGAGTTGATCCACCCGAGGAAGCCGAGAAAAAGTTGCAAACGTTGCTATGCAGAAGGAGACTCAAAATAAGGAATCAGAGTTGTAGCTTCTTGGTTCGGGCATTTCTTTCTTCCTTTCCATAGGGATAGAGAGGACATCAAGCACAGCAGCAAAGAGCGTAGCTCCATGAGATCGCCAAGGTGAGCTTGTTGGGTTGAAAATTGTTTTTAGAAGTGTAGGCTTCGAGAGCGAGATGAAGTATTGCTACAATTTAATGAAACCCTATGCAACCTGAACTGCATGCCAGCAGTTTAGCCTCATTTCCATTTCTCCACAGCCTTTCCGGTTTCTCTGGAGCCATGCTTTATCCAACTTTTACAAGCCCCTCGTTCTCTCCTCTGCTTCGGCAATCCATTCTCTCAACTTGGATTCAGACCGGATCTTGAAACCAACCTTGAACGGCTTTGGGTCCGTGGTCAAGGACGTGGGATTGGCGTTACACTCGATGGCATCCATAACAGGGAAATCAGTCTTGTCCTTGGGAGGAAGGATTTCAAAGGCGGTGATGATGCGGATGTAGGCGGTGTAGAGTTCGCGGTTGGCCAAGTGTGAACCAGCACACATTCGTGATCCTGCACCATACCCGTAGTGTGGAGTGCCGACTTCCTTGTCGTCGAGGAACCGCTCTGGGATGAATTCATAAGGTGACTTGAACCGTCCCTCGTCATAGTCCGCAGCATAGGCATTCTTTCACAATTAGTTAGTTGGGCTTTGAGGATTCAACGGGTTACGTGGCTTACCATGAAGAAAGTTGTTCCTGCGGGAATGACTGTGTCCTTGTACGGAATGTCTCTGATGTTGACTCTGGGCAAGCAGATCGGGATGACTGTCCAATAGCGCAGAGTTTCCTTGACCAGAGCAGTGATGAAAGGGACCTTCTCCTCGACAAGACACTTCTCCCAAGCTTCGCCATTTGGATATACTTCCTGAATGGCCTGGAGAGCTTTGGCTTGAATCTTCTGTCCTTCGGGGGTTGCGAGATAGGCTACACCCATGATCAAGTTGCCGGGAACAGTGTCGAGTCCTGCAGAAACCATGGTCAAGCAGATGGATTTAAGCTCAGCTAGATTGTTCACGTTAGCATCGTGCATAATATCAAGGCAGGGTCAACAAATTACCTTCGTTCAGCTTTGCCTCAGGATCCTTGAGAATGTTTCCAGTGATGCAGGGCTTGTCGGTACCGTTGGCTATCCTCTGCTTCAGGTCGTTGAGCATGTCTGTGAGATACTTGTCGCGTCTAGCACGGAATTCTCCAGCCGCCGAGTTTTGAGCTCCCCAGAGACGCAGCAGTGGAACATAGTCTTGCCAGTTGTTGCTCGTAGATCGGAAGTTTGAGATTTCGCGTTCCACATGGGTGATCTCATGGAGGAGCTCGCTGTTGACATCGCCATCGATACGGAAGCCATAGTTCAGCGTCAACGACGTATTGAGAGCGAACCGAGCGAAGTACGGAGAAGGGTCCAGATCACGCTTGCCGTTCTCACAATCTTCAAGTAATTCCCTGATGCTGGTTGTGGACTCGAGATCCAGGATTGGCATGTAAGATTGGACCGCGGGCCTGTTCAGTGCGGTGGCGGCAGCCTTTCGACGGGCCTTGCAAGAGTCATCCCAGGGAGAAGTGCCGATGGTGAAGCCTTGGGATGATGACACGACAGAGTGAAATGTGTGAAAAGTTGGGCGAGAGATGAGTGCAGCCTGGTGGGTGATCCAAAAATGCTTCACTGAGTCATACGAATTGACAAAGACGACGCGCTGTGATAGTTAGTAATGCCCACCAAAAAGAGAAGGGCTTCAAAAAGGCCACTCACCTTAGTTCCAAGTCGGGTCTGGAAGACTGGGCCATACTTGGCAGCCCATTTCTGCGCGACTCGTGCATGGTCCGTCCCCAATTGAATGAGATTACCAAAGATTGGAACGCCAGGAATCTCCGGGATACCCTTGATCTTGGGGATATCCGTCGAATTCAGAAATCTGATCAGCGCGTACAAGACGACGACAGCGGCGAGGTAGAGGACTAGAGAAGACATGGTGAACAGCTGTGACCACGATGACTTTGCTGGAACGAATGGGACATGTTTACGGCCAGCTTACGGCCCTTTAATACCTCTAACTTCATCTATAGAGTTATAAATGTTACCTATTGCCTGGCTCTCATTCGTCACGCATGCCGTATCCCCAGATCTTGGAATATGGGGGCCGGCCGAAAATGCGGGGATGCGTCCGAGACCCGAAACCGACGATTCCGATTCCGATTCCGTAATGCCTCCACTGTGGGTTGAAGCGTTCAAGGTGGCCCTCTCATTATCCGGGTATTAATTACGCTGGGAATACTTTATCGGAGTGAGAAGCAGTATCTAGAGTATGAACATGGTGGTTCGCAGCCTCACGGTCTCCTCAGGCCAACCTGGTACTGCGTGTCATCCCCTAGATGTGCCAATACATTCAAGACTGTTCTGATTGTACCCTTACGATATTCTTCCGTGACTCCTCATTGCCACAGCAGAGCTGCCCCAAACACTTTGCTACGGCTTGCTGCGGCATTGATGCGACCACACAAAATGTGCTTATCAAAAGGTGCTTATCGAGAGGAGCAAAGATTGGCCCCATCCTCGGCACTTGTTCGTCCTCTCCCCGCAACCTAACCTACGTCAGGGGGGGTCGGGGTGAGCTAGCCCGCATTGCGACCTCAGCCGTCATCCCTGGGGCGGCTCTGATGGACCATCCTCCTTCATCAACCTTCAAACGCGTCATACCCAGTCTCCATGTCCTCAACATCTGCTCAATCCAAAAAGAGGCGCTGTCCGTATACATCGGTTGCCTGGTCCGTGGCCCTCTCATACTTCAATCCTTGTGACTGTGTGCTAACTGGCGGCGTGAAGCGACAATTGCAAGCGTCGCAAAACAAAATGCAGCGGAGGCAAGCCTTGCAAGAGCTGTGGAGATAGTGGTGTCTCGTGCGTCTATGAGCGTACGACTCGGTTCCGCTCCGGTGGTCGTAGCCCGTGAGTATCCGTCCCATGTCTCTAGATTCCGAATTGGCATCGACTTCTGATCCATCCGTCGCGTCGCCCGAACTCCTGCTTGGCCTCATGTTTTGGCCTCATGCTTACCGTTGCACATAGAGCCGAAGTGAAATACACAAGACCACGGAAATCGCCTAAAGAGAGCCAGCCGAGCCCAGCTAGCCAGGGAACTGATGGACCAGTCAACAGAACATCCCAAAGCCTTCCATCGCCTACGTCGCCTACTAGGCCAGGCGCATCAGATTATTACTTGACCCTTGCGCGACAACGCCTCACGGCTATCAGCCCAGATGGAACTGTTCCACAAGAACAAGACCATGATGTCGAGCAAGCGGGAATGGTCCGCATGAAGTCCCTCGTTCAACAATGCATCAACACCGCGGGAACCTCTGTATCTACACTGTCACTGAGTGACTGGATGCAGATAATTCAAGTTTATGAGGACGAAATTGGCCTTCAATACCCGTTTCTTGATATCCAGGAACTACAAGATTCCACGAGACAAGGAACCACGCAAGGGCGTTCTGAAAGAATTGACCCGCGTATCTCGCGGCGTCGATACCGGGAGCGACTTGATGACATTTTGAATCTCATTTTCTATACTGTATCGATTTTGGCCGACCCCGCTTCAACGGAAAGGTCTAAGCCCTCTGTTGAGTCTATCTACGGAGGTGCTGTTGCTCGATCCCAGCTCGGGAACCTGAACGAAGATGATCTGGTCTTGATAATCTTGGGCGTAAGTCTTGTCAAGGCCAATCCTATGACGGGGAAGCTATCAGAGATATATGTACTAACATGGGCATAGAGCATATTCTTTTTTCTCAGTGATCAAGAGATTCTGGCCTGGAGAGGAATTGGTACCGTATTCCGACTGCTCCAAGAGTTGGAAGACACACCCGACAGGTTACAAGCCCGTGTGTTACCAAATGACAAAGGAGTTATAAGTCCCGAGTTCTACTGGTCGGTATATACCCTCGACCGACGATGGAGCTTCGGGACTGGCCTGCCGTTTGCAGTCCAAGATTCGGATGTGAGATATCGTCCGAGTTTGAAGGTAAGCTCAGCTTTTCTGTTAAGCCAATACTTGAATCCGGCAAGGGAAATTAACACGTATCGGGCAACTAGGATAATTCGCTTTCTTCCGCCTACCTGAAGTCGATGGTTTCATACTGCGAAATCTCGTCCGAGGTCCAGAAATCAATACTTGAGACACCGCAGTCTATCGTATCAGGATCTAAACGCGATTTTCTCAACTTCCGAGTCGTGCAATGGCAGCAAAATCTACCACAGGGCCTTCGATTTTCCGGCATCGAAGACAAGTTCGACCCAGCCAAGGAGAAGCGCGGAGAGTACAAGATGCGCCTCGCTCTTTATTTAAGGGCCAACCAAATGCGTATCATAATTCACAGAAAGTTCATGGCACGCTCAGAAATGAACACGATTGATGCTACTGAAGCGAATGTCATGGCTTCAATCACTCGAGACTCGATCCGGGTCTTGTTGCAGCTGGCCCGAGACACCGACATCTATATCGCCCAGCAAAAGACGTTCAACCACTTTTTAGAAACTGCATTGTCATCTCTTCTTCTGATAATGTGCTCCACGGAGGACTTGAAGAGGTTTTCATACCTTTCCGATGTTGTGGAAGCCCTGGAGCTGGTTGAGCAGCTCGCAAGTCAGTCTGCTATTATGCAAAACATGTGGTGCAAGATGCAGAGCATCAAAGAAGCCATCAAGGATATTCAGGCCAAGCTATCTGGTGAAGTATCATCACACTACGGCCAAGCCGACAAGGAACCTCACGAGGCTGGCATGGTGGAACAAGAAGCACCAATTCCGATCGGGCCAATGTCTCCCACTGAGATGATGATGGTCGCCACTACCATCCCGCCAGCGCCCAATTTGATGGAAGAATTTGATAGCTTCGAAGCTTTGGATGAAGCTGGAGGACTCAATTTTGCAAACTTTCCAGAACTTGGACAATTCTTGCAGGAGTATGAGAACTTTTATTTTTGATGACAGTTTAGCACTTGAATCAGATAGTTACTCAATTATACGATATTGATATCCTCAATAAGACAATATTCTGATTTAACGCTATTTCAGTTATGCGATTACTGCTCAAAGTCAAAATTTTAGCCCAATCATCATCATCCACTTCAGTTGCCCCTCTTCAAAAATGCAACGTTTATGCACGTAATGAGACATTGAGTGCCACTTTGCACATTGTCCAATCACAACGACATCAATTTCTTTCTTCAAAACAATCATGCGACATTAGAATTCATCATGTTCGCCGGGCCTCGCTTGCCACGCCCTAATGTGATCCGCCAATGCAAACCCTCGAGTATCTTAGCATGGCCTAAAATCCAGACGATTCCTTACTCCTCCTTTAAAAGACGTCGTCGGTCAGAGACACACGAACCGGCTGCTCTGGCACGGCCTTCAACCCAGAGATTCCAGAGGTTCCAGACGACTCGTGTAAGAGGTGTAAGACGTCGTCAGTCAGAGACACACGAATCGGCTACTTTGGCATGGCTACTGGGATATGGCGACCAAGTCCAGCCATCAGGCGCTCCATGGCCTGACCTATCCCAGCTGGTATTGGAAAATGCCAACCTCTCACTCAGAAACGTACGATTCCTGAGCATCGACATTGACGCGCTGCACAAAGACAAGGCCGGAATCCGCCAGTTTGACATTGGCGTATCCATCCTTGACACCGAACAGATCTACCAACAACTTAGGCTGCCACCGAACCGTCGCAAGAACCTAGGGGTCCATCTTATTAAATCCCGCCATTATATCGTCGAGGATACCAGGCGTGACATTGAAAACCGGATAAACTTCTCGTTTGGAGGCTGCAGGGTCATGTCGCTGCCAAAGTTGAGACAAAAGCTCAAGGACAAAATAGAAGGCCGGAACGTGGTGCTTGTCATGCATGGGGCTGCCACAGAGGTCTCAGTCATGAAGAGCTTGAACATCGACCTGAACCCCGTCTTCACTATCGACACTACCACAGCTGTACGGCATCTATTCCAAAGAACCAACCTAAAGCGTCTTCTCAAGGTATACAGAATTCCACATAAGTCCCGGAGCCTTCACCATGCCGGGAATGACGCCCACTTCATACTACGAGTCTTGCTCATGATCGCCGTGTGCCACGTCCGGGCCAAGTTGGGTGAAGCGCAGCTGCCGGGCTGGGTGCCGGTTTTTGAAACAGTTGCACGATCTCCCAAGCCAGAGCTTGAAGAAATGCGGAAAGAAGGGCCGCTGAGGATAACCCCAGGACAGAAAGAGTGGAAACAGATGGAACGAAGAAGAGAAACACTAGAGAGAATAGCGAGAAGGCTAGAGAAGCTCTCAAAAGAGGAGGAGGGAATGATGCCGTGGAGCATGGTTCAGGCTCAGCCGACGTTGCCAGACTGCGACGCCATGAGCCCTTCTTGGGCTGACCATTACACCATAAGCCAGTATGGCATGCTGCCTTGATGTTGAGGATCCTGATCCTGACAAGCTGCATGGCCGTTGGGGTTTGTGGCAGTTGACGGCGTGGTCACTTGAGAAGGCTTTGTTCTGTATGAATAGATGTACAATCGTTGCGAGCTTACATGGCACAATGGTGATACTGATACGCAAAATGAGCCTCATCAGGACTTCCAGAAGAGGCAGCAATCACCTGATACCATGTTGAATAACCTTGAAAACGAAAGTAGGGAATGAAGCTGACGCCTCGTTTGGCTGAAAGAAGCTGTGTGACTTGTAATAATGGTTAGTCAACTGCTGCCATCCCAGGCTGTGCCGTTTTGTGCAACACTTTCCGCGTGTGATGGCAGGCTAGATAAGCTGCCACGCCTTAGAAACCTCCGCCTTTCTGTGGTGTACCCTCGTGGTGCCCGACGCAAGGGAGCTGACGGTAGGTAAGCGGCGTCCGCGTCAAGAAGGTGTGCTAGAGGATGAAAATGACATTGCAAAATGTTTGGTAGGGCTGTCAACCAGCGGCTGAAAAGAGAGCAGGTCATTAGTCTTGGCAGGTGGAATTAAGGCCTGGCGCTTGAGACAGTCGAAGCCACAGCCTTTGATCACGCATCATTGACCCACGGGGAGATGAACGAAACATCCTATTTGACAATAAACCAATAATTTTAAGCTCATTGCTTCTTCGAGAGTAGCATGCTGCGTCGTTGAGTGACCTGTCTCATCTACTGCGGGGAAGTGTGTCGATGCCAACGCCACGGCGTTCAGCTGTATGTTGTCCTACCCAGTAGAGGCCACCACCACTATCAGTGGATGGCTGAGACGGATGGTTCTCGATCGCTGATTATCCTATGATTCTCGACATAGACTGAGACAGCATCTTGACCGGTTTTTCAGCCAGGCAGCCACGATGCTTATGGGCTGTGATTCTGGACCTTGGGCAGGTGATCTACTATGTGATATTACGATGGCCAAGATATAACCTCCCGCATCTTGACGGAGGTTTGGAGTTGATTGTCTCAAGATAAATAGATCGACTTCCCGAACAGAGTAGTTCACAATGACAGACTCTACAAACCCACCAGAAGACCTCATCAAAATCATTTGCCCCAAACCCCTCATTCTCACCATGGCTTCTTACGGACCCATCTGCTTCACCAAGATTATTGGTGTGCACGATGAGGAAGATATTCCTCCCAAGGAGAGCGTTGCCAACGCAGTCTCTGAGAACCCGCGCAATGGATCGCTCACCTGGCCTCCAGCGCCGAATGCACCTGGCGGGCCTCTTGGCCTTGCCATGGTGACTAGGAAGTTCTGGTTGGCGGGCCGTGAGTTGAAGATTGGTTTCAAGGGAGGATCTACTTGGCAGAAGGTTAGTCTCTCGTCCACACGATGTTGAACGTCAAGTCGTTGACATGCTTCTAGGACAAAGTCAAGAAGTATGCCCCAGAGTGGTGCCAGTACGCCAACATCAAGTTCACCTTTGTCAACTCAGGCGAGGTAGACATCCTCATCTCCTTCAATCCCGGTGGAGGATCCTGGTCCTATCTCGGAACAGACAGCTCCTGGTTCAGCTCTCAGAATCGTCCATCCATGAACCTCGGCTGGATCAATGACAACACTCCTGAGGATGAGATTAAGGGTGTCATTCTCCACGAGTTCGGCCACGCCATCGGTGCCATCCATGAGCATGAGAGTCCTTATGCCAATATCCCCTGGAACAAGGAACAGGTCTACAAGGATCTCGGTGGGCCTCCCAACAATTGGGACAGACCCACTGTGGATAACAACATGTTCACGCTCTACTCGCTTGATGAGACTCAAGCCAGTGACTTTGATCCCGACAGTGTCATGTTGTACTTCTTCCCTGCCAGTTGGACTATCAACGGCAAGGGTACCAAGCAAAACAACTCCTTGTCTGCAACCGACAAGGCCTACGCCAAGTTTTCGTATCCTGCTGATGCCTTTGATGCTGGGCAGTTCAACACCATCGAGGTCCGCCCTTGGGACAAGCCTCAGGCAAACAACGACAAGGTCATCTACTACCAGAAGAAGTACGATGCTGTTCCCGAGATCCCTCTCGGCATCACGTCTCTTGACATCAGCAATGATGCCAACATCCGCATCAGCGCCACTGCCAAGGACCTAACCACTGATAAGTTCAAGGCCTCTCTTCAGAGCTGGGCAGACACCACCCTCTACTCAGCCTCCATTACTTTCTTGGAGAAGAGCTCGCGCTTCAGCTACATGCAGACCGGCATCTGGAACACTCAAGAGACTCGCCCCTGGAACCAGCCCCAGCTGACCCAGTCCAAGCGCATCAACTTCAAGACGCCCTTCAGCAGCCCACCCAAGGTAATCACCTGGCTCCAGGCCCTCGACATGGACAAGAACAAGAACTGGCGCATCAAGGTGTACCCCACCGATATTGACGCCAAGGGCTTCACCATCCACGCCGATTCATGGGCCGACTCGGTCCTCTACAGCGCCGGCGTGACCTGGCTTGCCTACCCAGCTGACCAGCAGGGCGTTACGAGTGGCAAGTTCGGCACGTCGGATATAAGGCCATGGGACAAGCCTCAGCACGAGAACTCGGGTGTCTTCAACTTCCAGCAGCCGTTCTCCAAGGCGCCCAAGATCATCATGGCGATTGACACGCTGGACTACGACCACAACAAGAATCTGCGTGTGAGGCTGAGCACGTCTTCGGTAACCAACACGGGTATCACTTGGCATCTGCAGAGTTGGTGGGATAGTGTCATGTACGCTGCTGGTGCTTCGTTCTTTGCTTGGACTTGAGTGCCTTCATGAGAGACGAGAAAGAATGGGAGACCTTAAGTGGGGAGAGATACTGCGCAACAAATTGAAGTCTGTGAAATCCATACATGCTGATCTCAAATCTCTGCTGAAGCTGTTCTTGAGAATTCTCGCATTAGATAATAGCAAGAGTCATACCCCCAAGCTATACGATGCTTCACAGGCGAACCCGAGGTTAACAAGCTAGACGACCACTATCCGTAGTAGTGCCCATACTTGGACTCCCGCTTGACAACTTTAATGAAGGTCTCGGCTATGATCCTCACAACTCTTTCAGTCGGATGTAGATCATCGTACCTATCACGAGTTAAAAGGTTAAAGAATAAATGCGTGTGCTTACTTACCAGAAGAAACTTGAGAGTGGGTATGAAGAGTCGACACAATCCTCAGGAGCCGCACCCTCCGGACAGAAATGGTAAACCCCAGTAACGTTAGCTGGATAGCTCAAGTAAGCGCCTGGATCCTCCAAGATATCCTTCAACAACGCGTTGACATCGAATACAGTCAGCGACGCCTCAGGCCAACGCTTCTTGATGGTATGCTCTAACAGTCCACCCTGCTCAAGCATCGTGTTGACGCTCGTTGCATACTGACGGAGCTTGGAGTTGTACTGCGTAACATTGTACTCGGATTTTCCGGGCCAGTACTGACTGTGTTCCGGACCACCAAGTTCAGGGAGGGCATAAACAGGCGCATGATCCAATGGAATCATGTTGAGTGCCACAAAATGACGTCCGCCAGTCTTGTAGACTCCGTCAAAGGAATTCCACATGCAGTCAACAATGTCAGGCAATGTAGCACCAGGGGCCATGGAGTCACTGAGAAAAGCGTCCCAACCGAGGTCGTTGGTGCCAATCCACAGCGCATAAACAGTGTTGTCTGGCTTTCGGTCGGGAAACATACCGTCAGCAGCGAGGTCTCGTTGGAAGGCGGGAACTTGATACTCAAGCACTGTCGGGACCGTCCAGTTATAGCCTGCAAAAGTTTTCGTCGCAATTTTGTATGAGCAGGTAGCTCCTCCGACACCGTAGTTATAGTATTCGGCACCGCTGAGATTGGCCACGAGTCGTCCCCAGGCATAGCCGCCGCTCAAGGTCTGGTTGTTGGGAGGGAATCTTGTTCCCGGTGGAGGCGCCTGACCATCGTGTTCCATGAAGTACAGGATTCGAGCTTCGTCCGTGAGACTATCGCCGAATGTGAGGAGATTGGTCATGCTCTGCAGACCGCATTTGGGCTTCGCGGCAACGGCCACCGCCGCCGCTGCAGAGGCGATCAAAGCTGGGCGCATGGGGGCTGTAGAGGAAGCTAAAGAATCACAAGAGATAGGCTAACAAGATGAACTACTTTGCCCGAAGTTTCAAGGTTGAAGCTGAGCGATTTTTGATCTCTTGAGTCGAAAACTTTGTGCAGGGTGAGAGCTGCATGTCTCGGCCTAGGTCAGCCTTGTCCTGCAGGGCTTGCCAGGGTCGTATCTGGGTGAGATAAGGCACACAGAACTCTATTGTTAGGGTTCCCCTACAGAATGACAGATTCGGAGAATAAGTGAACATTTCAATGGGATTCAATCACACCGTCGGGCATTTTCTTTCTTCACAAGGAGTTCCGCGGTCTCCGCGCGCTGGTCGAAGTGGTCAGTTCAAGGGGAAGTGAAACTACAGAAGGCTGTTCCTGTGGTAACCAATTCTTCACATGTCCTTAGTTTCATGAAATTGGGGGCCAAGGTACAGTAATTGTGATACTTCTTAAGATTGATGATTTGTTGTGCCGATTGTGCGCGTTGAGCGGACGTGCAAACAAAGATCCCCATTAAAGCCCCCCGTCGTCTTGACCCTCTATCAAGTCTCCTGCCAAATCCATACTCAACCCTGCTGTCTTCGCTTCAAGTTGCAAACCAATCCCTCTTGTTGCACAAACCAAATATTCTTCGTATGCCACTCGTGATCCGGACTCGGCAGCGACAGCTCAAACCTCCTCAAGATCTCGGGAATAAGCTTGGCCATCTCCATGATAGCAATGTGCCTGCCGATGCACGTGCGCGATCCACCGCCAAACGCGAAGAATGACTGTTCCATGATTTTGAGCTGCTCCTCAGAGGCGTCAAGCCATCTCTCAGGCTCGAACTGGTCGGGATTGGGGAAGACTTCGGGGTCGTGCTGTGTGACCCAGGCGTTGATTCCGACGATGGTTCCTTCGGGGATCGGCTTGCCACAGATCACGGCACCACCGGCAGGCACGTGGCGTTCCAAAAGAAGACCAACAGATGGGTGGATTCGAAGGCCTTCCTTAAGCACGGCTTGCATGTAGGGAAGATTCTTGGTAGAATCCTTGAAAGAGATGGGCGAGCTGAGGAGTCCAGCTGCAGCAGCATCATCAATTTCCTTGACCAGCTTCTCCATCTTCGCTGAGTTCTTGAGAAGGTTGTAAAATACAGCTCGCAGGGCAATGGCAGTTGTGTCGGACCCGGCAAAGACGTTAGTGCTCAAGTGAACGACGATATCTCGCGTCGACATCTTCTCGGGGTTGGCAAGCTTCACGGCGAACCACTTGCTGAGCATATCTCCTTGCTTGTCGAGGGATTCGATGTTAAATTCACCATCCTTCTTCAGTTTGGAGTCTTCATCGACATTGCCTATGACCGCGTTCACAGCCTTGAGTGTAAAGGTGAGGACCTTGTTCCAGCCTTCCATTGATGGGAAGAGGATGGGAAGAAGCGGGTTGCCCATTAGGAAATTGTGCCAAACTGGAACCTGGCCAATCGAACTGGCATAGACCTGAAAGGCATTAGAAAAGTCCGTCGATGCAGTGGCGAACTTACCAGCAAGTCTTCGATGGCCTGGATCATACCATCCACATCTCCACCCTTCTCGAGGAAACCCAGCTTCTTGGCAAACGTAATCTCACCGACAACGTCAAAGGTGTAGAACTGAAGCCATTCTCCAAAGTCAACAAGAGTCGATGCGTCAGCATACGCAGATAGCTTCTCAATCAGCAAGTTGGTACAAGAGTCGACAGCTGGCTCGTTCGTCAACAGTGTGCTGAGACTGAAGGCATTGGCAACTGGCTTTTTCAGCTCGCGATGGTAGTCTTCGTCTCGGGTGCCAAAAAGGTTGACTTCGACCTTTCCCTTCCAAGTGATGGATTGAATAGGGTAAAACGCAGTCTGTCATCGTCAGCATGGAAAACGACAAACGATGCCATATAGTCACACCTTGGTGTAGCCAGACTTGAGACCGTAGATCTTCTTGATCTCACGAGGGTCTGAGATGGAAACATGGTTCGGCCCAATACGAACAAGTGAGCCATGTTTCCGATGAAGGTCGATGGCAGTCTTGTGAGCTTGTCCGCTTCGGACGTCTAGGTAGCGCCAGACCCCAGAGTATGCCGCTAATGTCGGTCCAGGAAGAGTTCTAAGCCCGCGACGGAACTTGTTCCGGATTGAGTGAAGGACGAAAACTGTGACGGCGAACAAGGAAAGGTTCAAAGGAGTAAGAAGCTGGACAAAGGTCCGAAACATCTCAGATGTGTTGGCCATACTGGCACGTCTGATGCCGGCGGCCGCAAGGAGAAGGACAAGTGTGTATTCGGGTTGCAAGACACTGCAAGTATGAAACCTTATTATACAAGAGAAGTAATCTGGTAAACACACAAGAGAAATTCTTATTCCCGTTGAAGTCTTTGCCGGACTACATATACTCTGGGGAAGACATGGGGAACCACCGCAAAGACCCCCGGTGGTCCATAACACGGAGTGCATTAGCCCAAGGTGCGGAGTAACAACCGCCACAAGATGCCGGCAGATCTCCCTTGACAGGGATAATCACAATGCAATTACAGCGATTCGCTCCCCAGAACCGATAACGACATCGGGAACGGGGAAGATCGACGTCGGATTTCTCGAGAACTGACAGGGAAGAAGGTTTCCGCCAGAGAGGGGTAACGGCACGACTGGTTGGTTCTTAATTGGGGCAGCTGAGACATTTCGACTCGGTTGCATCAGAACGCATCAGGAGAGTGCCACGTTTTTTGTGAATTGATGGGAGCCAGTTGCTAGATTTTGGCTTGAATGGTCATTGTACTTTGGTCACCAAAGCCATTCAATCAATTGAATCCATTTCCAATAACATATCAACAGACATAGTCGGCAAACCAAAGGTGGGTGCTGCAATGGCCGACCTGCCATCGACAACTCCACTCCCAATGCAGTTGCAATCCGCGCCCGTGCAGGAGATAAGCGCCCTGACTGCATGATGAAGCGCCTCATCACGGAGGAATGGAAAACTGGAGTCGTTTCCTGGCCCAAGTCGGTCAAATCACAACTGACGTGAGGAATGTAGGTAAACCAACAGCTGAGTCTTGGTCTCCATTGACCCGAGACGCCATCAACACTGCATATCAATCCATCTTGCTGTCGGATGTGTTGGGTCTGTCCCTGCTTGTTGACTCAATAGATCACCCCAAACCCGACAACTCGACAGGTGGCTCGGTTCTTGGGCCGTTCTACACACACAATGCCCCAGAAGCTCCCCATGGGGACCCCAGATCTTTGAATGACAAGGACTAGCCACTTCCTGCCTCTGCACAGTCAAGGATCTAAGGAAACCCCATTGAGGGGGCCAAGGTGGATGTCTGGGAGACGGACAGCAGTGGGCTTAACAATATACAGCTCTGATAGGCCGAAGCCAGCTGGTTGTGCTATGCCAAGGTAATTATTCCCGTTAGTTATCTGATCCCCAGCGGTGGGCCCGTCGGAAAGTTGTTGACGAGGCTCCATCGTCACTACCAGCGACTAGCCCATGCACTTTTTGTTTGTAAAAGATGGCTAGTATGATCTCATAAGGTAGTAATAATGAATTTTGACCTCAATTAGGTGACTTACGTGTCGTTTACTCGGTGGATAAGGTTCTTTACATCGACCCAGATCCGTACCTGAGATCAGATGTTGTCTTTGGAGTCAAGCCAAGCCTAATAGTCAAACTACAAGGAGAATATCCCACAAGAAATGAAATTATTGAATTATGGTTTTGTTCTTATTCCATATGATAAGTCGACTTGACCAACGGACAAGAACGGTCATGAAATTCTCGGCAACATCTTCCCGGGTCGAGAGGGGGCTCTGGTAAGCCTTGCCTTGACCCGACTTGGATTGAACAAATGTAGAGAGCCTAGACTCACAAAGCACACCAAATACTGCAATTCATGGGCTTCAAGAACAACATGGATGTTTAGTAACCGGGCGAAGGGCTTTCTCGTTCATCGGCTTCATACGGCCGGTCTATCACGTGGCGCCCATATCCGAACGCACATCCGTCTTCGGCTATGGGACTTGGCATGTTCGGCTATGGGCCGGGAAAGGCACAACCCTTGCTTTGACGACTTATCGACAAGGGGTATGGCAGTTTCGAGAATGAATACGCTCAGCACATAGAAGTCTCCAAGTAGTTGACTTGTCGCAAGCCAAGCGGGTTCATGCACTTGGTTACCGTCAATGGGTGCTTCAGATGTTGCGATCAAGTAACCTGTTCTACGGCACTGTGAGTTTAAGGTTTCGCTTCAATAATATTTCTACTGTCATCTTGGCCATTATTGCGCTGTCTCTGCAGAAGCGGTTACGACACCGAGAATGGATGCTCCACCGAGAGCAGGGGGCGGCTAAGGACTTTTACTCACCGACATATGGTGTAATAAATAATTCACTCACTCGACAGCATGCTCCTCTATAGCTAGTTATCAGGATCTAGACGCGTTTATCAGTCAGTCATCATGTATAGTGAAGATCAGATTCAACAATATCTCGGCCACATCGGCTTCCCCCACGACAAACATCCAACTGACCGCTTGGAGTTTCTGACGGAACTACAAAGACGACAACTAGAGCGAGTACCATTCGAGAACTTATCCTTACACTATTCGACTAAGAAGGAGCTCTCTTTAGACCCATATGATCTATTTGATAAGATTATCGGTCGTTCTAGGGGCGGCTATTGTCTAGAAAACAACAACTTCTTTGGCCACATCCTGCGATGTCTAGGGTTCGATTGCATCTACGTTGCCGCTCGTGTTAAGCGGCCGGCACCAGACGCCAAGGGATCGAACTGGTTCGGATGGTAAGCTATGAGTTGAACAGGGGTCATATCGTATATGCTGACCTTGATCTCAGGAGCCATTTGGCCGTCCTGGTTACTATTCAGAAACAAAAATATCTCGTTGATGCCGGACATGGAAGCGCATGCCCAACGAAGCCCATACCACTAGTAACAAATACCGTCATCTCTGGTATCCACCAGCAACAACTTAGGGTCGAGTACAAGAGCCTACCAGAGCACACAGATAAAACCCAGCGGGTTTGGGTTTACTCCCACAGAGAAAACGACGAGTCCCCGTGGGTTGAAGGTTACTGCTTTACCGACCAAGAATGCCTGACTACGGACTTTGAAGTCATGAATCACTTTCCTATGACGAGCCCCCAGAGTCTCTTCACTCGGAACGTCCTTGCGCAGAGATTCCTGGCAGATGAGAACAACAGTGAGCTGATTGGCTCAGTTATTCTGTTTAAAGATCGGCTCAAGTTAAGTATGCCAAAGGTTGGAGTGACCGAACACATTTTGAAGAGTGAAGCTGAGAGGGTGGTTGCGATTGAACGTTGGTTTCGGATACGGTTGGATGCCAAAGACAGGAGGGGAATTCAAGGGTCGCCAAATGAACTTGGAGTGTAGCTTTGGACAGCGATAGCTTATTTAGAGTAGAAAACAAATTATACGGCATTAAAAGCAATTGTTCGTATAACTTAGTTGTTGGTAGCACCGAAATCTTGCTTGAGTAATGGAGAGGCTTAATATGGGTATTGTTCCTGTTATAAGGACTTCTCCAAAGAGGGAATTAGCCACAATAGCAAAGAATGCAGTTTGGATGATGAAATTAATTTGAAAATGACAGAAAATAGCCGTCTCGGGATTGTTGAAGATGAGCAGTATTGCCTATTCAGCTATCGATTGGGGCCATGTGCAGGTCTGGTAGCTGAGCAATCCAGTTAGTGCGACGATCCGTGACGCCCTGCTCGGGACGAACGCCCTTGTGATGCATGTTATCGGAGACCAGGATTGTCATGCCGACACAGCAGCAGCCACTTGGTCGCACATGAGCTTCGGAATTGGCCCGTACGTCATAATATCAAGGTGACTCAGGTCAACTAGTTGTCTATGAGTGAAGTAATGTGCGTCTCATCTTGGTGGCAACTCCAGATAATGGACAAGGTATGTGTGCGATATCTAGGACTTCTACAGATGCATTCCAGAAAAATTGCACCCAGTTACACGTCCCTCGTCTCTTTACAGCCAGAATCTGCAAGCTTCGCCTACTAGATGGCCCAAGAATACGATAAATGACTCAAATTAGCCCTCTGATCCATCTCTAGTGGGACTGTGAGGCTCGGAAAGATGAGCAAGCTCGCGGTCCGAGACAACAGATGGCAGATGCTTGTCCACCCGAGCCGTGCTGATCCAACTGAGACATGCATCTCCGCTTGAAGATGTATTGGCGGCGAGCTATCGTGCCCCTATAAGCATCCGGTTGGGACTGTCACATGTTATTGGTGCATTCCTGCCATGCCTATAGCTATCTTAGATACAGATAGGATCGTTCATGCTTCGTCTTATCCAGTTATATCCACAACTTAATGGGGTTATGAGTCAGGATGCACCTTTCCGAGCGCAGGTTCAGTTGGTGGGCCTCTTGTCACCTCATATTCCAGCAACAACTTCGGAGATCTTGCATGACAGGCATGCCAAGGAAGGGTAGTGCGACACGGAAGCATACTCGAGGTGCAGTGTAGTGGTGCGTGAATAATGAACCAATGTGGTCCACTTCCAAGATACCTAGACTAGTCTTTCCTTGACACCCGAGGCCGACAGATGCTATTTGATCGAGTACTTTACGGCCAACTTCATTATACACCCTCCCTAATTCTTGGGCTGAATTTCACATGCACTTTACCCGTAGGCCGCCCTGATCCAACCCCATCATAACTCAAGCTCGGAAGTGGCTCGTTGGATGGTTCACCTTGAGCATTGCACACCTCAAAGTCATACAGAGCCACAAGCATGACCGTGGGTACGAGAATGTTGAGTTTGGAGAACTGAAGGCTGTTAGCTTTTCAAGTTTCTTTTCAGATTCAGGCATCGCAAGGATGGCATTCTTACTCTCATAGCCGCTGTAAAAGAGTTAGTGTGCACTTCTTACGTGGAACTTGAACAAGTACTCACGGCAGCGATGGTTTCCAGAACCCCATCCAAGAAAGGAGTGCGGAACTTGCGATCCCTCATCTCTGCTCTTGTCGTATCGGCTAGGATCCCATGCTAGAGGATCGCTATACACAGAAGGGTCCATATGGGCATCTTCGACCGAATACACCTAAGAACCATCAGCAGATACCTGAGTTAGAAGATATGAGCGACTGTACCGCAAGACTGTTTTTGGGAATGACAAAATCTGTGTCTCCAACTGATACACCCTTGTTGCCAATGTTCTTTCGAACAATTTGCCCTGCCATTGTGAATCTCATAGTCTCCTTTAAGATCTGCTCGAAAAGGGGAAACTCGCTCTCCCAGTCTTTGAGTCTAAGACTTTTGAACACATCAGGGACATCTTCATTGGGTGAGCGCCGATACTTTACAATAACCTGGTCAACTTCGGCCCTGAGCTTGGACAGCCAGCTGGGGTTATGAGCCAAGTAGCTCAAGTTCCATGCGCCGTTGACCGTCATGTTGAGCACGCCTGCTAGCATGGCACCGATAACTGCCTGGGAACGAATTAGCAGGTTTATTTCTCAGATTGCAAAGGCCAAAACGTACGACGTTTATCACTAGGTCCGTGAATTCCTGATCCATCATCATCTGCATGGCATCCTTTTCCCTCCTTCCCGTCCTACGTCGGTCGGTGATGAAGCCTTGAACTATCCAGTGAAGTCTAGCATACGCCCAAGCCTTTTTGAGTTTCGAGGGGGTAGGGAGCAATGGAAACCATATCTCAAAGAGAGAATAATCGTCGAGGGGCTTGTAGATATTCCTTGTCCTGGCCACCAGTTCTGGATCGTTGGCGATGTCATGAGTGCCGGCCATGCGGTGAGTCAGTTGATACATGAGGTAGCCCAACTTTTCCACTGGATCCCATGCTTCTAACTGGTCTATAGTATCGAGGAATAGACGGCTGTCATCGATCAAATGAGGTAGGTTGGCCTCAATGTGCTCATCCTGCGCACATCGTTTGAACGTGAGCAGTGCAAGTCGAACATAGCTGTTAGTAAGGCTGTCAATCTTAAGGAAGCTTCCGGACAAAGTGGCGAATCTATAGAGAGATGTCAGCACTCTCAGTAAATTTGTACCAAGGTAGATAAGAGAAGCCATACGCGGCTAGAGCATTCAACTTTCGCGATGTCAAAAAGACCGTCCTTGCCACGTCTCCAGAGACAGAAACCATGTGGTTGGGACCATACCAGAAGCTAAACTGCTTGTCTGGGCTTTTCTCCTTTCCATGCCGAAGGTATTCGTTCCGAGACTTCGTAAAGGTCAGTGAATTGAGTCCACCGTGCCCACCGAAAACCCTGGGAGCACCTCGAGGGGGAGCCAGACGACAAAGAAGAGGAGTCACTGCTACCAAAGCAATGAGAATGACAGTCACAGCTACAAAGCTACCGGCCTTGAGCTGCAGAGTCGTGAGGGCATTTAGAAGAATGGCCATTTTCACAGAGATGTTCTCGATGAAAGACGAAAAGCTGTTGAGTTGGGACTGGGAAGAATGGCAAGGGGCCACATGAAGGGAACCGGGAGAACAAACCGAAAGTATAAAATCTCTCACCGCAACATCTTGTGAAGAATTAGTGGGCTTTGAGTCTGGTAACACATTAGATGGGATTCAGTCCGTACCCAGTGACACCGAGGATCAAGCAACAACAGCACAACAGGCAAAGTTCCGAGTCCGTCCCAGTCGGAACCGGTCCACTGATGTGGTAATGCAACATTGGCAACGACGATCCTGTGGGCGTATGGGAATGCTCCCGTCCCCACCATTCAGCTGGTATTGGTTCCGATCTCATTGCTGGCGTCCACCCATTGTCCAACACCAGGTTTCGCGTCTGCATACCTACCTGGATGGCGGCATATCACTCAAACCGGTCCCTTTCAGACACGTAGATCCTCCCTACGTGCGTGATTGGCTTCCAAGAATGTGTCCAGAGAATTAGCTTGTCATCCAAGACACCATAACTGTTGGCTCCGGAAGGAACTCTTGGTCAACTTGCTTACATGTCTCATATTAAGCCGCCTTCTCAACCCTCGCATTCTTCCGACCCTCCATAATTCTCGCCGTGGCACCCGGCAAACCCCATCTATTCGACGGAGAGGAGGAACCGTCTTTGAGACAAGGTGACGTGTGTATCCATAGGTGTCCTATCAAACCCTTGATATGGCATTTTTTGCGGTACGGGCCGTCTTAAAGAAACATGCATCGCATGCCTCCCGAACCTCCATCACAGAGTGACACCACGGAAAGAAAGCGGGTTTAGAACGCCACAGCTGAAGCGTCTTCCCGTCGTGCATAAATGCCAAGACTCTGTTTTCTATCTCCGTACTCACTGTATTGGATTTGAAACTCCCGAGAAGCTGCAAGTATATGAACCAGGCGAAAAGGCAATGGTGCATATGCGCAGACAGAGACGGCAAGACTCCATCCCCTCAGCCCTCACTTCTCGCAGATAATCTTCCAAAATGCAAAGCATCGATAATAAATCGCCCAGCTCATTCAATTACACTGGAAATTGTTCCCACGGTCAAAAGACAGATCGCAAATTATGGCGCCTGAACGATGACGATAGTCGTCACAGCTGGCATTTGCTGCCTGATGAAGATGCCGCTCGCGACTGGCCTCAAACTTATGCAGAAAAATGGTTTTTGGATCTACCCATGGTAAATTCCTCAGCTTCATACCTATTGTCTCCTAGCTAATCTGAACCCAAGGGTCTCCCACCTCTCCCTGAAGCAAAAACACCTTTAGAGGCCGCCCAAAATGGCCTCAACTTCTTTGAGAAACTACAGCTACCCTCTGGTCATTGGGGAGGTGATAGTGGAGGTCCGATGATCTTCTGTGCCGGCATTGTCATGGCATGGTTCGTGACAGGCACGCCAATCCCAGAGACCACCAAGATAGAACTAACCAACTATCTTCTCTCGCTATTCGATCCTGTCGAAGGAGGTTGGGGTCTTCACTCAATAGGCGAGAGCACTGTATGTGGAACCACGGTCAATTATTGCGTTCTTCGAATCCTTGGCATGGACCCAGACCATCCAGTCCTTATAAGAGCCCGAACCTTTATACAAAAGATGGGAGGTGCCATCTACTCTTCCATCTGGGGAAAGTTCTGGCTCTCGATTATCGGAGTCATGGACTGGGATATTGTTAATCCCATTCCGGCAGAAATATGGTTGTTGCCGGAGTGGCTGCCCTTTGCTCCTTGGAGACTCTACGCTGAGATGCGGCTTGTAGCTCAGCCGATGAGCTACCTCTACTCGACGAGATGGCAATACCAAGGCAGCAGGGACTTGGTTAAGTCTCTCCAAGAAGAACTTCTTCTCGACCCTTTTGAGAAGATCAACTGGACCAACCACCGCAATACCGTCGCCAAGGTTGACTACAAGCAGCCAAGGACATGGCTTCTCAATGGTGCGAGTTGGGTCTTTGTCAACATTTGGGAACCATACATACGACCAAACTTTCTCAAGAGGAGAGCCGAGGCTTGTGTGAGCCAACTCATCGACATGCAAGACACCAACACCGACTATGGTGGCATCGCAGCGACAGATGCCCCGATGAACACCGTCATAGCTTATCTGCGATATGGTCGAGACTCTGTGCCTTTCCAGAGACATCTTGATAGACTGCAAGAGTTTCTGTGGATGACATCCGGCGGCATGCAAATCAACGCCACCAACGGGAGTCAATGCTGGGACACAGCCTTCCTAGTCCAAGCAGTATGCCACTGCGGGTTCCAAAAGGAAGAACGCTGGCGACCCATGCTTTTCAAGGCATACCAATTTCTAGAACGGCAGCAGATCCGAGAGAACTGTGTCGGCCAGGAGAAGTGCTATCGCCAACCCCGGAAGGGCGCCTGGGCATTTAGCAACAAGGATCAGGGCTTCGCCGTGAGTGACTGCATCGCCGAGGCGTTGAGGGCTGTTATGTTACTTGAGAAGACTGGAAACTTCCCCAAGATCTTTGATGATCAACGCATCTATGATGCCGTTGACTCGATCTTGCTATATCAGAATGATACTGGTGGCATCTCTGCGTTTGAAGCACGAAGAGGAGCGGAGTGGCTAGAAGAGCTTAACATCACCGAAATTTTTGGTGGCCACATGGTTGATCACGACTACCCAGAATGCACATCATCATGTGTCACAGCTCTCTGTCTTTTCAGGGAACATTGGCCTCACTACAGGAGGAAGGAAATTGACAGCTTTATTGAGCAAGGTGTAGCGTGGACTAAGACAGCTCAGAGACCCGACGGGAGCTGGTACGGAAGCTGGGGGATATGTTTCACGTATGCGACAATGTTTTCTCTCGAGAGCTTGGCTAGTACTGGGGAGTATTACAATACGAGCAACAGTGCGAAGCGGGCCTGCGACTTTCTCATCTCGAAGCAACGTGAAGACGGTGGTTGGTCTGAGAGCTTCATGGTACGCATACCCAATCTTCATCTCCTACTAGTTCTGAGTTATTGACATATATGACAGGGCTGCGAGACAATGAAGTACTGTGAAGACCCGAGCGGATCCCTCGTGGTACAGACAGCCTGGGCCCTCATTGGCCTAGTTGAGGCCAAGTACCCTGATAACGAGGCCCTAGCAAGCGGAGCCAAGTTCCTAATGAGCCGGCAACAAAGCAATGGGGAGTGGCTTACTGAAGCTATTCCAGGCTCTTTCCACAATTTCGGTATTTTTTCGTATCCCAACTACAAGTTCACCTTTACCCTCAAGGCGCTGGGGCTGTTAGCGAGGAGATGCCCCGATTTGGAGATACCACTCGCACAGGGTTAAACTTGTAGATGAGACTTTAAATTAATGGGATTTCTTATAGATTGTTACTCCAGATCTAAAAAGCCAATCAATTTGACAACCAGTGCGTTGCGTAAAGTGCTTGAAAGAAACAACAGGTATCGAATTAACGAGTCCTCTTATCACTAAGCCTCTTGTGACCAACTCCATGTCCCTGATGTTTGAAACCTTCTTCTTTGCCACCTCGCTTCCGGCTGCCTGTGCTGCCAGTCTTCCAAGCGGATCAGCTCCCAAAAGCGTGCCTCCCACCGCAAGAAGTGCTTACTTCCTCATCCACGCTAGCATCAGATCAAGGGCTTCTTCCTGGAGAGCATGTAGGAAATAAGGCATGACATATGGCCTAACACAGCCAAATCTTCCCAGTGCTGACTTGACACATACATCCGGCGTTAGAACCATGAGATTGGGGGGAAGACAAGGATATCTCAATCAACTGAGCACACTGATACCTGAAATGGCAAAACAGAAGATCACGCATTTGTCTGACTTGTTGTAACCCTTCTTGTCTAATGTCTACCTGGCGGAACAAACTACCTTCTATGGGAGATCTAATTAAGAACTTCTTTGGGGCCAAAGCTTGGCTTACCACCCAGCGATCCGAAGACATCCCCAATGTAATTACCCGGAGTAAGACCATCCTTAAACTTGGCGGTCCAGTTGTCCAGAATTCCCTCCACTACCTTCAAAGCCACAAGATATAGGTTTCGAGTGGAAGGCTCTAATCCACCGTTATCCATGACAAAGGGAAGCGCATGTGGCTTATCCTCGTGGCCACGATCAAAGTTGGAGGCGGACCTGATCAATGTAGCACGGGAAAAGTCGACCTTGCCTTGGAGTGACGCCCTCAAGAGACCAGCTAGGAGAGCGTTGTCCTCTTGGGCCGTCATGACATAGTCAGCTTGCCCAGATGTATAAACCTTGGTGACTTTTTCCATGGCGTCTGAGAGACGATGGCCATGCCAGAAGGTGTTCGATGAGAGGACATCGCCCTCTACAATGCCAGGCTTTTGGCTCGCCGCCTTGAAGATTTCGGGCGAACCAACCCAAAGGGCGCGGTTCTTTGCAGCCTCTGGAGAGTCCTCGAGAGAAACAGTCCTAGCAACAGACAGAGCATATTCTCTAAGTTCGTCGTTCAACTCAAAGACTTCAGTGCCATACAGAGTTTTGGGGAACTCGTCGGACGAATCTGCACCGATGGGAACATAGCCCGAACCCCATTCTGAAGGGATCTCTCTGGCGTCAAATTCCAGCTGGATATCTACCTGGACGGCAAATTTTGCGACTGCCACAGATCCAATGGTAGCACGCTTCGGGTTGACACCAGCAATGCCCGTGAGCACGAAATAGGTCTTGCGCAAGTCGAAGAGCGGCGAGTATATGAGCGCGCTGAGAGACAAGCTAGCGTTTATCACTATTCCCTTGTCAGTGTCAAATTTAGGGCAAACACCAGATCTACTCACGACCCATGCCTACGACCAAGAGGCCGACTTGACCATCCTCGGTAACATGGACATCCTTGTATTCAGGAGAGAGGCCAGGAACCTTCACCTTGCGCGGGAACTGAATAGCACTTTCAGGCGACAGCCAATTCCGAGACTCTTCATCAAACTACTACGTATTAGAAATGCTTCAAGTCCAGTTGAAGAATGTCGCTCACCATGGCAATGATGAAGACCTTGGGGGTTATCTTGGCATTGCCTTGATGCGCGAGGGCGTCCCCCGTTTCCTGCGAGGGCCAAATAGACTCTGAAGAACTCATAGCGGAAGGATTTGTGGCGTTTTGGAGAAGACAAAAAGGATAGATCACTCTTTGGGATTGTGCCATGCAAAATAAATGCGCAAGTTGACGACAGTGGTCAGAAGCTCCATTTCCTTCATGCGGGGTCAATATGGCGTGATCATCGTACGCAAGACCTTGGCACAGCATGGCTATCTCGTTATCTCCATCCGTCTGTCCAGAAGACCTTCTTTCAGATCATCACATGCAACCATCTCTGCATGAAGTAGAGTTCAAAAACAAACGTCGCTTGCCAGAACTGAACAAACCCACATCACCAAAACAGCCAGTAAATCGCCCCGGCTACCACAGAACACGGCACGACAACAGACGCAAAGAGGGTCATATTTCTCTTCCGGGCTTCCCGTTTAATTCGCATTTGCTCGTCGTAGAACTGCTTCGCCGCCTTGCTGAGTTCCTCAATCCTGTCCTGATCAATCGCGTCGTATCTGCAACTGGCTCTCTCGAGAAAGGGCAAGATGTCTTTTTTTGGTGTTTTTTCGACAGCCGAAGACTTTGCTGAAGCTTCTGGCGGCTGAGAGTTATTTGGGTCGAGTTCCAACATCGTGTCGCTGGCCTTGTTGAATAATCTCGCAAGTCGCAATCGGGCCATAGACCGCCAAGTATCGGTTTTCAAATATGAACAGGGCAATTGGAGGCAAAATTATTCCAAGTCAGGTTTCAGGGAGGACGGTCTAGAAATATGATGGACCTGGTTGTGGCTGCCTAGGACTCGCCGATTCAGCCAAGGCAGATTCAGTCAGACAGTCAGCTCAAGCCACAAAGCAAATCCCAATGCCTTTCTAACTCTGGGAGCTTGTTTTTCTCCCTTGGTTGATTTCCAGGGTAATTGCTTGTCTTAACCTTCTTTCCCTACAGGCATCTCGTGTATGCAAGGGACACGCCAACATCCATCTCAAGTAATTGCTTCTCAAGCCAAGAAGTTAATTTCGCCTATCGCCTTGGGGTCTGCAGTTTGCTTCTGGAACCAAATTCCCTGCAAGTTTTTTTTTGTTTCTCTCAAGGCTATTACCTTTGTTAAAACAAATCTGCTACCTCGTTGACACACCATGGCCCACCGCCTTATCTTTGGACGAAAAGGCGCGGCATTCCGGCCTATCGTATCTGAAAGACTGGGGAATCGATCTTCGCAACCCCTCTCCATGTCCTGCAAAGGGCGCATTAGTAAGAAATTGTTAGTCAACCTCGGCATAGCAAGTTTATCACGCAGGATTTGATCACGTGTAGCTTTGAAAGCGGAGGAGTTTCGTGATGACTCAATGACTACATTCGCCCAGAAGAGCGTGATTTTCTCGACTTTATCAGCCATAAGGATAATCTTTCCCTACGTAACTTGACTTCTATCAATATCAACACAATGGCTTCCGAAAACTCCAATAGCAGCGAGCTCCTCGCTGGCTCCTTGTTTAATGTTAATGGCCTCGTTGCGCTAGTTACAGGTGGAGGTTCAGGTTAGTAGACAACCTTCAACAAGACCGTCTCTAATGGTTTCCCAGGCATTGGACTCATGCTCACCAAAGTCCTTGTTCAAAATGGTGCCAAGGTTTACATCGCAGGTCGCAGAAAGCACATGTTGGACGAGGTGGCCAACTCACTTGGCCCAAACGTGATTCCAGTGCAATGCGATGTTACCTCCAAGTCGGCACTTCAAGAAGCGGCCTCATTTATTCAAAAAGATACCGGATACCTCAACCTTTTGGTTTGCAACTCCGGCATTGGTGGTCCTCAGGTTAAGCAAGTTACAACCGAGACCAGCTTGGAAGAATGGGCAAAGGGCAACTTTGACATTGACTATGACGCTTACGTTAACACCTTTGCTGTCAACACAGCCTCAGTGTGGTATACGACTATGGCCTTCCTTGGACTCCTCGGCAAGGGAAATGAAAAGAAAAATGTGGATCAGACGTCGCAGGTCATCATCACAAGCTCAATTGCCGGATACAACAAAAAGGCCCCTGGAGGTTGGGCCTACGGCCAATCCAAGGCCGCAGCCATCCTGGCGGCCAAGCAGCTTGCGGTGACTCTCCCACAGTGGGGAATTCGGTAAGTATTCCGGTGAAGCTATTCAGGTAGTAGAGTGCTAAGCCACGCATAGGACAAATTGCATTGCTCCTGGATGTAAGTGCAAGCCATGCCCCTTGACAGGTAGGAGGGTCCAACTAAAAGCTTGTTTTTTCCAGTGTTCCCGAGCGAGATGTCGGAGCCAATCGTAAAGCTCTACTCCAACGCTTCAGGAGAGCCAGGTGCCGTTCCGAGGGAGATGGTCCCACTGCAGAGGATGGGAGACGAGAAGGACAGTGGAGGCACGCTCCTGTACCTTGCATCTCGCGCTGGGGCATATACCAACGGCGCCGTTATAGTGGTGGACGGTGGCCGGCTGGGCAATTTCCCTGCGGCCAATTGATGCCGTGCAACATCTCGATCGCCCCGAATAGGCAGCCAAACAAGAGAGGCGGATTACTTTGTCAATGTGTCAAAAGGTGTTGGACAGAATACGGTGGATACTCGCTAGACGAAGACCACAGATCCCGACATAGCCGTATGCTAGTTAGCTCGCACGTTTCAACAGGACCGTTGGCTTTATTTTTGCTCCGGCTGCAGATCCAATGGATAAGACGGCATCTCGCAACCTCGGATGGCCATCTCTCACAACGAGGCGCAGTCAATGCGGGTTAGAATCTAGACCTTCCAAACTGCCATTGAGCCGCGTCAGCTGGCCGTATGATTGCGGTTTTACGCAATTAGCCGCTCTCGTATTGCTCCTACTGAAGCTTGCCCACGCCACAGGTGTTGGGCCGTGGTTCAAGACATGGCCACTTTGAGGTCGTGTGGCTGACCACTCCAGGGGCTAGCTTGCCTTCCGGCAACGCCTTGCCGAAGGGTACGGGGTAGCCAACGAGAAACAAGCAATGCCATGGAATGATGTTTCTTCTCCCTTGACTTGGATTCATATTGAACTTTTGAGTACAAAAAGGTGTCATCGTCCTGCAGTTCTTTCTTCCAATTCAGCTCATCTCTGCAACATTCGCTCTACTCTCTTTCATTCTTTCAATCTTTCAATTAATCTCAACACCTTCACCCAACTTTCACCATGAAGCTGAACTTCCTCCTCGCTGCGGCTCTTGCCATTGCCGCTCCCGCCATGGCTGCCGACTCTACGACTGAGACTCACACCGGTACTACCACTCACACCTCGACCAAGTCCGTATCCTGTCTACGTCACAATCAAGGACAAAACAACTAACCATAACTAGGACTGGCACTGCTGGCACCGCTACTGGCACCACCACCGAGACCAAGGCCGTCACCACCACCACTTCCACCGGCCCTGCTCCCACCCTCCGCGCCGACGTCATTGGCGCCGCCGGTGTTGTTGGCGTTGTCGCCATGCTCGCCCTCTAAGGGATTGGCTGTACCACCATGCTCTGTTCGCGATACTGTATCATCTTCATTTCATTGTATTGTTGGCTTGGAATCGATGGGTTACATATAGAGACGAGCGCTTATCTCACAACCATCTGGCTTACTTAATGTCATCCTTCAATACATCACCAGACAATATTAAGATTCCCCCTAGAAAGGTCCCAGCTTTGTTCGAATGTGTAAAAAAATTACCATGCTGTAAGTGAATGAAGAGTGTGTGGCGGGCCACTATCAGTTTGCCACCTGAATCAACCTTGAGTTCATGCTTCTTTTGTGTCAGAAAACAGATCAAAATGCGCCTGTAAGGCCACATTGGTCCCCTTACACATGCATCGCGAAATTAAGTATTGATGTGTGTCTTTGCCCCAGCCGTCGCCACCGCTGTGGCTGGCTGAAGTGCCACTATCACAGAAGGGAGAGTGACAGCCCAACGGCCCGTAGACTTTCCGCACCAAGACAGTGAGACATATAATCTAACACCACAAGCAAGGGATAAACGACACTTTTTCTTCAATTTCAGGGAGCAATTTAAGGGTAAGGAGAAACAGATCTGAGACAATCGTGCTTCTAGAGTCCCTTCTAGCCCGGTACGTGCTTAGCATATACGCTGAGATATGAGCATGAATATGCGTTTTTCGCTATATGAGAGTGTTGGATATTTACTTACACTTTAATCTTAAGCTCTCAGTAACGAATAAATATCCTGCTGATGATGCTCACACAGGCCTTTGATAGCTCTAGCTGTGGATGAGGTATGTATGGAACGGCAATCCCAGGTATTTCGTAGTCGACTTTCTTGCGTATGATCCCCTTGTTGAAATCATCTCGTGGACATACATGATGTCAATCCCAAGCACTAATACTGGAAGATAAATGTTAGCAGCCTGGAAGTTGTTCGAAATTCTTCACTTCTTGTCCGGGGCGATGTTTCCCTAATATCTACTCAACGGGCAAGCTAGAGAGGCATCTTTATAGCACAATAGGGGTTATGGAATACCAGAGAGAAAATAGAATGGGCGAATCCACCTCTCACGGCGAAATATAATAAAGGCAGAGGTTCATTTAGGTCACGGTGTCATACGGTATTGGGTTTTGATACCGTCATGCATTAATGACAGTGTTTTTTGCTGTTGTGACTGATGGCTTCTTGTCATCATTGCAGACAATGAAGCAGAGGTTCCTTACGTGACACTTCTCTATCGCAATCAATGACGCATGTTTATCAGCAAACCCAAACTCAACCGCCGGTACTATTCTTGCTTTGTGGGAGAATCATTCATTAGCAGTTTATAAGTTAACCTCTAGCATGTTCTCCATATATTTTTCGTTTCAACTACGTTTTGTAAGTACAAGCGGGCAAAAATTATCCCATAACAATCGCAATTCCTCTCTAGTTCTGGTTCATTTTTGCCCCTCTATTAATTGAACAACGATCGAAGACGATTAGTATGCAATAGTTTCTGGTTGCGGCGCGATGCGATTTCCTTTTCACCGAGCAGCCGTAAGCTTGAGGGCAGTACTACAAGTTACCTAGGTACGTAGGTGGATCTGTGCCTTAAACATCCTGTTTTCAAGTTTATTGCAGTAAAAGCAGATCTGAACGCGGGAGATCCCGAGATCCAACAGTTTCAGAGGTTGCTAGGAGTCTGCCTTGGCATGCGATAGGAAGAGTTGTGGAACGATGGTACCCTCTTCACCTCTCTACGCGACACTAAAAAGTGAGGCTGTGCGGGACACAACAGCGATCGACTATGCATCAACCGTATCAAGACAGTATCACAGCATACATTGCCTAACTGTCGACAGCTACGGGAAATATTACTGGAGGGCTCGTCGTACTCGCGTTTCATATTCTTTTCTCTTATCTCGACCAACGTAATTGGCGGGATGCTGCATGCACTGCATTTTAGAGTGAGGGGTTCCCAACCTTGTTGTATCACAATTGCAGCCGAAAATGGCACTTGGCTTCCGAGTCTTTGCGATTTGCATGGCATCTTGATTCACCAAAGTACAAATGACCCAATGCCAAGCTAGGACTTGCCTGCCGTCTTTCATCTTGATTTCCACGTTATTTTGATGGAAAACATGGAATAGGGTAGCACGTCTCTCTGCTGTGCATGGAAGTCAGATCATTTCGCTTAGTCACCCGTGCACTGTTGCCTGAATGCCTGGGGTGCCCTGGGTGCCTCAGCTCCCGCGTCGGTTCACCTGCATCATTGAACGAATCACTGCCCTCACAGCTTCCGTCCCGCATTGCAATTACAATCTCCTCACGGTCGCCAAAACGCCTTGGCTGTGCGATTCGATGCTTCGTACCATCCTATTGGGCCGCTGCCTGGCTGGGCTGATGTGAGATTCGGACGGCGCATACTGTGGGCCTCCGGTGTGTCGCTCAGAGGCTGAGCCCAGCCCTGCTGCCTACGACTTGCAGGGGACGAGCACACCCGGTGACTCAGGTCGGCAGGCTAGAGGCATCGCGATGCAGTTGAGCACGGCACTATCGATGCGGAGGCTGATCTTATCGGCAGAGGCCTATTCCGAACCCATTGCCTAAGCACCTATAAAGAGTCGAAGCAGTCTCGAAAATGGATGTGATCCATCAAGAAATCTCCAGTTGGAGTATCAACACATCCTACAGTTCATTCACCACAATCAGTCATGGCTCGCACAGCACAGAGAGGAAGAGGCGGTCGTGGCCGTGGACGTCGTTTCCCACCCATTCCACGACACTTCCCTCCTCCTCCTCCTCCTCCCCCGCCACGCGCTGCAAAGCCTCCACGCCCTCCTCGTGATGGAGAGCTTCAGTACATGGTTCTGAAGCAAGAAGCAGAGCGTCGCGAACGCATCCTCGCTGATCGACGCCGGGTCGCCTCCAAATGGCGTCCCAAGATCCCTCAGGTCCGCAAGGTCAACTTTGAGAACTTCAAGAACCGCTTCCAGGACGTCGATGAGCCCGACTATGCCATTGAGGTTCTAATGGGCGGTCCTACCACTCAGGCCCAGATCCGCCGCGAGCATGGACAACGCCGCCGTGAGGAGATTGCTCGTCTTCGACAGAGCTACCTATCCCTCAAGAACAATGGCTCCGGCTCTTCTCAGAACAAGATCGACGCCTATGAGAAGGCCAGACGCGAGAAGAAGGGCGATGTGCTTCAATCATCTGAAAATGAGATTCAGCGCATCCGTATCCAGTCTCAGCCGGTCCTCGGTCACCTGACTGCCCTCATGAACGACACGGATCAGCGATCAACTCCCCGCACCTTCATGAGGCCTTTCAAGGCCCTGGTGCACTTCCAGCCCAAGATGAAGGAGATTCTTGCCACTCTAGAGGAGAAGTGGGCAGACTTTGAGGAGCTCGATAGCGATCAGTCCGAGGCTGTTGAGCTTTCGGCTGGTGAGGAAGTTGATATCGAGCCCGAGCTCCTAGAGGCCGAAGATATGGGCTCTGCTAAGGGAGAAGGAGAGGGAGAGGGAGAAGATGGTGACGACCGCTCTGACACTGAATCCCTCGAGTCTGTCGACTCCAACGCCGATGAAGATTTTGAGGGTCTCATGGACAGCCCCGAGGCCTTGAGAGACATGCGATGCTATGTCGAGTTCATTGACAACGAAGTCCTTCCTCTGCACTCCCGCTTCGATGGTACCGGTGCCGAGAAGGTCAAGTTTGATGATCTTTGGTCTCTATTCCGCGTCGGCGACCTCATCTACATGCCCGCATCCGGTGAGACTGGTGGTCGCTACCACGAGGTCTGGCGTATCTACAAGACGAGAGCCCCTGATCCCGAGACATCCTATCCCACTACTGGATGGGACTTTTTCGAGGATGAGCACCAGATCAACGAGAACTCCAAGTTCAAGATCTCGGCCTATTATATCGACCACGATGGCTCCAACTTTGGTGCTGTGCAGCGCAAGTTCGAGATTGAGTCCTTCGTGGGAGAGCGCTCCATCGAGTCGTTGGAGGTGTTCCCCATCCGATACCGCCACAACCACCAGCAGCTCCTTCAGTCGCTCAAGCAGCAGGGTCGCAAGTTCATGGACTACCTTGAGGATCGCCACCAGCAGTACAGCGCCTGGACCCTGACCAGGAACCCTCCCTCTGGCCGAACAGAACCTGATGAGGAGATTCTGGATGACCAGGAGTACCAGAAGATGCGCCACCCTGAGTTCGTTGAGAGTGATCTCATTGTCGATCTCACAGAGGCGTATCAGAAGATGCCCGACTGGATGCCGAGATTCCATCAGCTGACTATGAACAAGTCAATCCGATGTGAGGTCAAGGATGACGAGATGCCAATCCAGCATTGGTTCAACGGATCTCGTTCAACTCTCGCGTATTCACAGTCTGAGATTATCCAGCACGCAGACGGAGTTGAGACCCGCCAGCGACGTGACAACCTCGCGGCTGATTCCTTCCTGCGCTACCGTATCAAGGGCAGCCGAACCTTTGAGACAGACCCCAAGGCGCTGGAGCTTCGGGATGAAGACCTGGTTCTGCTTCCCAAGCGAATGTTCGCCTATGCCCTCCGAGAGCGTCGCTTCTGGCCCATTGACTTGAACTTCCTCAAGCCGGTGCGCCGGGAGCCCGGAGTCTTTGAGAACCTCCGAATCCAGAGCGACTACAAGGATGTCGTGCGCGGCCTGGTCATGTCTCATTTCCAGAAGAAGGCTCTGGAGCGCAAGTATGCAGACATTGCTACTGAGGGTCCAAGCCAGGATCTGATTCAGGGCAAGGGTCGTGGTCTTGTTGTCCTTCTGCACGGTGTTCCTGGTGTCGGAAAGACAGCCACGGCAGAAGCTGTCGCCATGGAGAACCGCAAGCCATTGTTTGTCATCACTTGTGGTGATCTTGGTCTGACACCTCACGAGGTTGAGTCTTCGCTCAAGAACGTGTTCCGTCTTGCCCACCTGTGGGACTGTGTTCTCCTTCTCGATGAGGCGGATGTCTTCCTGTCGCAGCGTTCCAAGCTCGACATGAAGCGAAACGCTCTTGTCTCGGTGTTCCTCCGAGTTCTGGAGTACTACAATGGTCTTTTGTTCCTCACCACGAACCGAGTCGGCACCATCGATGAGGCCTTCAAGTCTCGTATTCACTTGTCCCTGTACTATCCTCCTCTGGATAAGACGCAGACTCGCGAGATCTTCCGCCTGAACATGACCAAGCTCAAGGAGATCGAGTCGGAGCGAAGCAGGATGACGGGCGAGCCCGCCCTCGTGATCAAGGAGAGCGATATCATCGACTTTGCCACCAAGCACTACGAAGAGCTTGCCAGATCTACCGGCTGCTGGAACGGCCGACAGATCCGAAGTGCCTTCCAGATCGCCTCTAGCCTCGCCATCCACGACCACTCCAACCAGGCAGCGCTGGCTCGCTCTCGTGGCCAGCGGGCTCCTGTCGCGCCTGTTCTGGATAGGACTTGGTTCGAGAAGGTGCAGATGTCGACTCAGAGCTTCGATCGCCACATGAAGAAGGAGTCGGGAGCTTATGATGCTGATCTGCCTCTTCGAAACACCTTCTACGAGGGCCGATTCGAGTAAGGGAGCGTTGCATCTTTCGGCCAACTTGGAGTGTTGATTTGTTTGAAATGGCAAGATAATGACAGAAACTCTATGATGATTGCGAGCGTGCTTTGACTCGGGTGTTTGGGAATAGCCCTTTACAAGACTGAATAAAACCATATTCAATGGTACATATTATTTAAATGTCCAGATCTGTGAACTATGAACCTGTCCAGGTGAGTTGCATAGGTAATGCTGTGCACGCGCAGCTCAACGCATCACGGCCGGAGAAGACGGCGTAAAGCCAGTTTCGGGGAGAATGCCACGCTGGTATGGATCTACCGTGACAGTTTCCTCTTTAAACACTCTAGACCATGCATAAGAAATTTGATCCTTTGCAATTGTTCCAAGGATTAAAATGAGCAGGATCGCTGTTAAAGCAATGCACTGTGATATGCAACCGCTGATCACCTTCACGTTGCAATGCGGGGTGACAGCTCGTTGGCTGTGCCTTGCTGCTGACATCATGCTATCACGTATTGTGATGTTGACTTTTAGTGCGGGGAGAGCTTTAAAGAACCGACTTTACTCAGTATCACGTTACTGAATTATTTTTCAGCTAATCTTCGCCTTCTAACACGATGCGTTGGACACTCTTTGCCTTTTTTGTGAGGCTGGTGTCTCTCCTACTCCTCACTGACACGGCATGTGCTCAAACAAAGTACCAAGTCCAAAAGCCTCCCCTCGACACAGACTGGACCTACAAGGTCGGAACGAACCCATGGCCAGAGTATCCACGACCTCAACTCCGCCGCGATGAATGGAAGAGTTTCAATGGTATCTGGACATGGAAAGCTGCCGGTAGCGAGAAAGACGTCGAGAACCTTCCAAAAGCTGGACCCTTAGAGCGCGAGGTGCTTGTCCCATCGTGCATCGAAAGCGCTCTCTCTGGGCTTCAGATCTTGGATGTGCGGGATATGTGGTATGAGAGGACGTTCGAGGTTCCTCAAGAGTGGAGGGATCGAAAGGTGTTGCTCAACTTTGAGAGTGTCGACTACAAGGCGACTGTGTTTGTCAATGGAGCCAAGAAGACGACTCATGTTGGCGGATACGACCGGTTTACTATTGACGTTACTGAAAACGTCAAGTTTGGGACCTCGAATGAATTGTTTGTTTAAGGCAATCTTGGTCCGAGTAACTGCTGACCTTGGTAGGCTCCTCTTTGTCCATGATCCAACAGACTCCGACATCATCCCCATTGGCAAACAGACTTTGAAGCCTAGTCATATCTTCTACCGTTCATGCTCGGGCATCTGGCAACAAGTGTGGATCGAAGCCGTGCCTGAGGATCATATCACGCAACTTGACGTTGCTGCAGGCGCTGATGGCAAGGGTGAGTTACAGTTGCAAACTATCTCCAACTAATATTTAACACCTTGCTCTAGTTTCCGTGACTGTGCATACTTCACAACAGGATAAGGGATTCTTTCAGTTTGCCCTCACCGAGGCAGATGGGAGTACGAAAGCATCTCACTCTGGAGTCACCAATCAGGAGTTCACCTTTACCGTCGAATCACCTAAACTATGGTGGCCCGACTCACCTGCTCTCTACAATTTCACCGTCACCCTAGAAAGCGGTGACAGGGTCCACAGCTACACGGGTTTCCGCACCATCTCCAAGGGAAAGGTGAATGGTGTCACTCGACCGCTTCTCAACGGCGAGTTCGTCTTTCAGCTCGGAACTCTCGATCAAGGATTTTGGCCTGATGGCTTATACACACCTCCTAACCGCGAGGCTATGATATCCGACTTGCGGCTCCTCAAAGAGTTTGGCTTCAACTCCATCCGCAAGCATGTAGGTGAACTCGCCCGTCACGTAAGCGACAGTTGGCTGATAGTGTAATACAGATCAAAGTCGAGCCGGATCTGTTTTACCAGGCTTGCGACCAACTCGGCCTCATGGTTATCCAAGACATGCCCAGTCTTCCCGCTAGTGGCGACCGGAAGCCTGACTCAAAGCAGCAAGCCGAGTTCAAGCGGCAGCTTGAGGTGGTCATTGCCCAACACAAGAATTATCCTTCGATTGTAACTTGGGTAAGAACCACTGCTTTAAGGCGTTTATCCTGAAGTGGCTCATCTCGCTAGGTCATCTACAATGAAGGCTGGGGTCAACAAACTGTCTCGCCGCCACCTGAACAAGACTTGACACAGCTCGTCCGCCAGTTGGATAAGACGAGACTCATCAACTCTGTTAGCGGGTGGGATGACCATGGCTTTGGCGACTACCATGTGAGAGCCCTGAGATTTGCATACTCGCATACTCGCGAGGGAGTGACTGATAATATCCCAGGATAACCACAACTATGCTGAGCCTCAGTGCGGTACCCCTTTTTACTCACAACCAAAGACGCCATACGACCCCGAACGTATTGGTATCGCCGGCGAGTACGGTGGCATTGGTCACAACGTCTCCCTTGAACAGTAAGTAAATATCCATCCTCTGACCAGGTCCACATCTAACCGCACTCTTCAGCCTCTGGAACGTCAAAGAAGCCATTGCCACCATCAAAGACACCTACGAGATCAACGAGAACCTCGAATCGTACAACTACCGCGCCGGCGTCTTGTTCCGTGACATTCGCGAGCAGACGCAGCGTTTTGCTTGCAGCGGTGCCATCTACACGCAGACCACAGACGTGGAGGGCGAGGTCAACGGTTTGGTGACGTATGATCGCCGGTTCCTACGGCCACAGCTTGAGAGGTGGCAGGATGCTATACAGAGTGTTTACAAAGCTGCTTCTTCGAGGGGAGGTCGCAAGGTGGATGAGAAGGGGAAGAGAGATGGTAGGCCATTGTTAGACCTGTGATGAGGCTACGTTTCGACGCAGTTTGAGGGCTTATTGATTCATTTTAAGCTCTTGAACCATACCTTTCTCTATCCCCTTTTACTATCACCATTGGCTTGTCGTTTGAAAAGGATTTAATCCCTGCTCCGGCATGAAAATGATCCGTATTGTTCCAGCGTCCTGCATGTTGATCAGCACTGCCACGAAGTCTGCGTCATCACGGCCACTTCCACCTGACAACATTGTCAAAACTGCAGGTTCCATCTCCTCTTACCCATTCGTCTGTAATCGAGACTAGCGTCTATAAATAATGTCCATCCCTACACAGCCATCGACAGACTCCCTGGAGGAGAAGCCAAGCGAGCCAGCCCCCAAGAGTAGGCGTGATCCAAGCACCTTTTTGGTCATGGATTCTGACTTGACTAGACACCCAAGTTTTCAAAATACCCAGCGATGATGATGACTGGCAGATGGTTACCGAAGAAGACGGCAAACCACCTCGATTCTGCGGAACGCTTGTTACGGCACAAGGCGATTTTAGTTTCGGTCGGGGAAAATCGAAGCGTACCCTGTTCGCCTACCACATGGGGTATGCTGCTGGGCATACGCACTGGTCTGATGACGAGGAGGAGGCGGGTGAGGGAAAGCAAGTGAAGAAAAGAGATATCTCAGGAAAGGATGATCACGGCGCTGATAAACCGCAGAGGGGTCTAGAGAAGGTGGAGTAGAGCACGTATCTTATCCTGAATTGCCTCCATGCTTGACCGGCATCAGATCGTCAGGATCCGGCAGACGTCGAGGGCACATTATCAGGACGCAAAAGCGAATACCATGATATCGAAGGCCAGTTTCAAGTGAATTGAACAATGTTGACGGCATCAAGCCTTGATTCAGACAAAAATTATAATGCCTGGCCATACACCAACCTAAACGCAATGTCCTACCGATTCTAGTATTGTTCCGTAGAACCTCTAGTGATGCCAGCCGAAACCCTCCAACGCCTAACAATGAGTTGTAGTCTATAACAAAAGTAAACATGCAATGCGAGGTCAAGGTTCCTGATCCGAGTATGCTCCAAAACGCCAGCGCTTGCTGTTCTCTTCTACCCACCATCTGCTAATGAATGCTCCCTCCTCTACCCAGTGTGCCACTTCTGTGCCGTGTTTTTGCTCGACACTACCCAGGAAGGAGATAAAGTCGAAGCCTTGCACAGAGTCATGCTCGGCAGGGTCGGCTGTAAGGTTGCTGAGTCGCCACTCGACGTTGTCGATGATGGGCACCACGAGATGTCTCTCGGGGTAACGGGCATCTCGAGCAGTTATCACAGCTCTGCCAGGGTTTACAACTGTGAATTGCCAGTTGCCTTGGCCTGTTTCATTGTTGGACTTTTGCATCGGTCGAATGAGAGATTGTCCTTCGTAATTGCGCATCAAGTCCGTCGCTGCTTTGCGGCTCGCCTTGTTCAATGAGCCCGTCTCCACGAGCAAGTCCAATATGGTCGGAACGATCTGCGACGAATGCACTGCATCGTGAACGTCAAAAGCGGGTAGCAGAGGATGAGAGAAGACGAGAGGAACGTGGTCGATGCCGATATTGGGGTTGTAATAAGGTGAAACGACGTCGTTTTCGGGCATCGAAAGGCCATGGTCACCAACAAAGACGATCAGAGTCTCATTAGCCACGCCCTGCTCATCCAAAAGGTCCAAAACCTTGCGCAACCATTTGTCGTCGTAGCCCTCCGAGTTGACGTAGTGTGATAGCATGTCAAGACCGTTCGCTACAGGCACATATTGCTCGTGTTCGGGCATCTTGAAGGCGTGGTGGCTCGTACTGGTCAGATGCGTGAGAAAGACTCTCTCATCATTCTCCATGGCCGAAGCAAAGACATCGCGGAAATAGTCTTGGAGCGGATCCTCCTCGAAAGCAAAGGCATTGATGTTGGGCAATGTGACGGGTCCGTGGGTGGCATTTGGCGATCGCAGATATTCTCGGCTGATGATGTGCTGCTGTGGAAATCCGAGGCCAGTGACAAGTTCATACTGCTTGTCGTACAACATGGTGGCGGCCTGGTAATAATACGATTGCCATTTTGAAGCATTGTATGGGTGCGCATTCTCCTCTTCCGAGTTGCCTAGCTGATTCAAGGCTTCGAAAACCTGCGCCAAACAAGGCTGATACACATGGTGCCGATAGTCGAGGTTGAAGTCGGCCATCAAGGGCGCGACACCGCAAAGCGTACCAACCAAGCTCTTGAGCGTGTATGTGCCCGTCGTATGCGCATTGGTGAAGTGAAGGCCTCCTCGCTTGATTTTGGACGCCTCGTCTCGCTCGAAACCATCGTCGTAGTCACCAGTGATATAGTTGGCGGTCGGTGTCAGTGTCGCGAGTCGATCCATTGCCTCCTTCGGGAGCTTCTTGTCGGGGAAAGAATCGACTAGACGATCATACAGAACAGTGTCTTTCTTTATGGGAAATACATCATTCCTCGTGCTCTCGAGGAGGAAGAGAAGCACATGCTTCACAGGGACATCTTGTAACTTGTCGCGCAGCTCGTATAGCACATCGTTGTCGAGGTTCGAAATCTTTAATGGGTCGGCGTCTGCGCTGTAGTGTTCTCTCCCCAGATACCAGTCCTCGAAACCCGCCAACTTGTTATCCTTGGGTAGCCAATCTAGAGGCATTGGGTCGGCAAGAGCTGTTCGATGATCCCAGGTGCGCTGAATGCCGGTGCCGAATAACGAAGGCAGCTGTTCGAGCATCGGTGACGAAGCTGAGAAGTCGACAAATGGTAGCAGGGCGGTCGTCCATGAAAGGAATATGAGCGATCGGTCGTGCGGTCGCGCAAACGCCGAGAAGACAAGGGCGAGGAGGGCGATTGTGACAAGGGTGTACGTAAAGATCTTGAGGAGGGGCTTAAGCTTCGATGGTGCGATGTCAAGTCCCAATCTCTCGATCAGTCGCTGGGCAATTTGAAGAGGCGCGGATGGCGTCTGTCGCTGCGCATCATCGCCAAAGATGCTGCTAGAAGAACTCTCGTCGTCATACGCGAACTTGGTAGGGTCTTCGATATCGAGCTGGGGGATCTGGGAGTAGGCGGATAGGGGACGAATTCGGCGGAACAGTCGCAATGTTGTCGCAAAGGGCCAGTTGGAAACCTCGGCAGCGTAGCCCCAGAAGCTGTAACAGACGTCTTGTAGCAGCCAGCTGAAGAGGAGAGTAAGAGAGAGGACAGCCGTGAATGACAGACTTCCTGACAGGATCAGAGCTCGCGACGAAGGATCGGTGGGGAGAGAAACGTTTCGCAGGTGGATTTCGGAGCCTGCGACGAGGTAAAAAGAGACTGCGATAATGCCAAGACCAGCGTTGTAAAGGATGATGATGCTGGTCAAGAAGTATATCGCCAGCCGCAACACAAAAGCCAAGCCGACCACCCAGCGATCAAGGAGGAGCCGTATCAAGACAAGGATGGCGACATCTTGGGCAAAGAACGAGTAGCCCCATTGTCGCAGTTGATGTGCTGGCACGGCAGAGAGATGAGCATGTATGTGAGTGATCTTGGCGTTCCAAACAGCGAGCACGGCAAACGTGAAGAAGAATCTCCGGTTCGCGAAGCGGGAGAAGAGGGCGAGGGCAACCCGTAGAGGCGTCTCAAAGGAGACTGCCGATATCCGGAGCATGATGTAATAAAAGATTTACAGAGAAAGGGAGACAAAAGGAAAAAGATGGGAATGAGAGAGTTGGCTGGGCGTAGCCGTTGATCCCTTGGGTGGTTCTTCCCTGAGACACTAGGTGCTGTTAGGCTGGCTTGAGGAGTGGGCAAACGGCGAGGGAAAAGCACGTCTCTCAGGCTCGCAATCCAGTGCGGAGCATGGCCAGACAGACTGTTCGCCTCGGAAGAAGAGCCAAGAGAGGGACCAGGCTGTTGGCAAAGGACGCAGGGTGAGAGTGAACTGTTCGGCACTGGAGAATTATACAAGGAATTTTGCGATACCGGCGACGGCAAGGCTAAAACTGTACCTGTCTCAAGTGTCTCTGCTAATGAGAGATACCTCGTTAGCCTCGACGATGAGTACTAGGTTCGCTCAACTGGTGTAATGTCAGGTAGGGCCGATGGTCAAACGACACCTGTTCGCCATGACGATCTGTACCTACATGCCTCTCTTGGTGCCAGGTGCCAAGCGCCCTTTACGGCACACCCACTCGCGGGCATGCACAAGCACATATTCTGGGGCCGCTTGGGCATTTCACAGACCAAACTCGAGATTTTCACAGTCGCAGCATGTCACTCTGCGATATGATTCGTCTTGCCCTGGTGTTCATTGACAGAGCCCCCAGTCGGCGCTAATGAGCTTGGTCGAGGCTCCGTCCCGAACCCATGGTCGCCCCGATCAGCAAAGCTTGGCGGGAGACGCCCTGGCCTCGATGGGTCCAGGCTGTGTCCCCTCTGTTGTTTGCTGGTAGGGCGACCCAATCACATCGAAGGCATAGGAAGCAGGCAGTGACAAGAATGGCTGTATCCGTCGAGAAGCGGAGCGGGAATGCAAAAGGTGGCATTTCGAGACTCAGCTTTGCCCAGCCGCCTGAATAAAGATGCAGCCACAGAAGGAGGCCAGAACGAGTTTGCCGATCAGCCCTGTCACGTGCTTAGCGGCTAACTCGGGTCGCCAGGAACAGCAAAGACATGCAGCCCCTGGACACGGCGGCCGCGGATAATGGGGCTCAGTGACCAACAACGTCGTAATAAATGGGAAAGGGGAATGAAAAACGGAGCTTCTTGCATCACTCACAGTGTCCAAAGTTCCAAATCATGCGCAAATGATTCCTTGGCCATCTTATGCTGAAAAGTTGAATGTGCACCTGAAAATGAGTGGCTTGAGTGGTGATCAAGCCACAGGAGACTCAACCGGCACCATGCGGCAATGGTTGGCTTCCCCAGAAATGCAGTGCTCCGCCCGGGTTATGAGAGTGGCTTCACGTCGCCAAAGCAGCGCTGGGGATTGGCAAAAGCCTTCTTGGCATTGATAGCCGTGCTTGGCACGCAAGCAGTTAGCGAGGAGCGAAGGAATTGACGCCAAAAGCCGTGGAGATTCGGCACTTGAGGGGGGTCTAGCACCGGCAAAGAAGGTGCTGGCAGACGAGCCAGCAACAAGGGGAGTATCGCGTGGTTAACAATCAATCTCAATCGAAGTAGACATCGCAATGTATGCCCTCATGAGGGCAGCTATCTAATGAGAGCCCGAGTCAGCACTGGGACACCCCTGAGGCCTTCACACAGGGGCTGACGGGTTGTCAAGCCACGTCCCACTCTTACTTCCACTGTGTGCTGAATATTATGCAGAGTGACCCTCAAGGAAATTGATATTGCTTTTATTAAACTGTGGCAGAACTTGCTTCAGCACCAAAGCATTCTCGTGTGTTCTTTGTTGCTGTACACAGCCCCAAAGCTGGAGCCTGGCTGACGTCAAAGCAACCAGCAGCCGATGCTGGCGATCACGCAAACAAACGCCAGCCAAGGCAGAATTCGCTGGACTCTGGGTCGTATTCGAGGGGCCAATGGAATGAGCTGAACGAAAACCCTCTTGATGCAGTCCCTGCCGTCTCACCAGCGCATTGACAAGTACAAGCAAGCAAGTTCATCTGGTGAAACAGGTCACAATGGACCCAACATGTCTCCGCGTTAATTACGTGACCGGCTCTCTCTAGATGGAAGGGTCAGGATGAGCTTGTCGATGGCCCCGTAATCAGTTTCCTTATCTTATCATACAGTTAGTCAGCAGGGTCCAGCACGATCTGTAGGGTAGCTTTGTCTAGGACGCATTAATGCTCGAGCAAGTCAGAATTAACAGAGGTAGGTACTCAGCAATTATCATATGTACACTATAGTGGCCCATTAACTCTTCTAATACTGCGTATTGTCCAAACAGCATAGTGCTCAAGACTTGACTCGTGAATTTTGATCTTTGGTTGCTGGACACAAGGTACTGTTGATTTGGCAAAGCAGAGCTACTCGTGCAATTTACTGTGGCCTGTTATCTTATCAAGATTTATCTTATCTTATCCAAGATTAGTCATCATCGTTTCTCACGACTCAAGCCCAGCAACACCGAGCGATTCGAGATGCTCCGTGTCGAGGGAAAGAATGACCTCAGATTGTTTTTGAGTCGCTTGAATTGGGCAAAAATAATCGGCATCACAATAAATCAGCACTGCTGCTTCAATTGTCTCAAATTGAGCCAACACAATGCCTCCATTGTCCCCTGTCAGGAAGCTGATGCGCGTCAGCTGCCAAGTGCGTCGCGTTCTGCCTGGCCCCTCTTCTGCGAAATCTGAGCTGGCCAATGGTGGCAACACACGCTTCGTCAGAGGTGTTGCCTTCACCTCTTGGTCTCTTCTCATCAACCTCTACAAGTCAAGTTCCTGAATCATTCCGAGTCCACCGATATCGACTGTTTACTTGGCCTGGCTTGCGTTGACACCAGCGGCTAGTGCCTGCCTCGACCAGGCAGCATCATGTCGTCCATGGCTAGCTACGATGACCCCGTTGCGGTTGACAGCGACGTTGATGTCGAGATGATCGATCGTGATGATATAAGTAACTACAACCCCGAGCAGATACTCCCAGAGTCTCCGGAAAACATACAAAAGATCCGTTCCTGGCTGGATCCAACCTCGTACGACAATGTTGGCGGCGAATTTCGCAAGCATCAAGCCGCTCATGTAGCTGGTACAGGTGTCTGGCTCGCTTCGAGCAGCACATATCAACAATGGCTACAGGGCGAAGAGCATGGGCTGCTCTGGATCAAGGGCATTCCAGGGTCCGGAAAGTCGGTAATGGCGGCCAATCTTGTCAAAGAGATAGCCGTTTCCAACCCTGGATGTCCAGTCCTGTTCTTCTTCTTCCGCCAAATCATCGATGCCAATCATGAGCCGAAAGCCCTACTGCGGGATTGGTTGGACCAGGTGTTGGACTACAGTCCTCCCCTCCAGAAGAAACTAAAGACTTGTTTGCGCCGGGCCATTAAATCGATTTCAATGGAGGACATGTGGAAAGATCTCAAGATGGCCTTGGAGAATCTTCCTGGAAAGGCTTTTTGTATTGCTGATGCACTAGACGAGATGGATCAAAGAAACAATGAGTTTCTTTCCGCTTTGGGAGACCTCGGATCGTGGCGGCCAAAGACTGTCAAGGTGTTGATCACCAGTCGCCCAGTGCCAATTGTCGAAGATCCCCTTAGGCTAACCCCATGCCTTCATATTCGACTAGAGGAGAAGATGGTCGATGCAGACATCTCGAAATTCGTCCAGTACACGCTGTCCAACTCGGCCATCCCCCAAAGCGAATGGGATGTCATTATGAACGCGGTTCCTGGTCGAGCCAATGGCTTATTTCTTTACGCTAAGCTGGCAATGGATGCATTTCTGGAACAGGGTGCTGAAGTCACTGAAGTGATCTCACGGCTTCCTGTAGACTTGAATGCCCTGTACACAGACCTACTGAAAGAGCATGCCTGTAGATCTGGTGTAGCGGAGAAAATCCAGCATCTGATCTTACAAGCGGTTACTCACGCCAGCCGGCCTCTGCGATTACTCGAGCTTGCTGAGTTGATCAAGGTCATAAGACCTGATGGCTCTGCACGAGATTTGAAAATAACAAAGAGTCTCATTCGAGCTGCCTGTGGGCCACTCTTGGAGATCCTGGCGGATGAGACAGTCTCTGTCATTCATCATTCCTTCACTGAGTACCTCAAGGGTACGACACGGTCTGAAGACGACCCTGGATATCCCATTCTACGAAGGGGCCCAACTCATGCCGCGCTTGCTACAAGTTGTCTACAATACCTGCAAGCAGGCTGTCTTGAGTCGGTCTCCCTGGATCAACCCCAACGGTATTCACGCTGGCAACACGAGGAATCGGATCGACCTGTGGGCCTAGAATCGAGGCTGAAGCATCCGTTCTTTGAGTACGCCATCAACAACTGGGCCCACCATGCCAATAGATCTGAAGCTGCTGGGCATGACCAAACCGCGCTCAACGTGGAGATTGGCAAGTTGTTGGGCGATAACGACAGCCGAAGACGATGGCTTCGGATGGAAGCACCTGGCTACGAGTCCTTGACACCGCTCCATGTAGCGGCCAAGGAAGGCCTGGTCTCATATGCAAAGGAAGTGCTTAAAACCTCCGAGGTAGACGCACCCAGCCGATATGGCCAAACACCACTGTAAGTGCTCTTCACAGTGCTTCAAGAGCAAGAATCCCCACTAGAAACAATAAGCTAACACATATCATCTCCTAGTTGGATGGCAGCTGCAAACGGGCATGCAGAGATCATTCGTGTCTTGGCTGCTGCTGGGGCTGACCTCTATCCCCAAAGACCTGATGAGGGGGAGAAGCCACTTGTCGAAGCAGCATCGAAAGACCACTCTGAGGCCGTGAGGGCATTCCTGGAGGCGGGAGTTGACCCCATTCCACGCACGGAACCACCAGAGGACGACTACTCAGGCTTCTGGTACACTCCTACTCAAGACACAGCGCTTGAGTGTGCTTGTAGTAACGGGCATCTGGAGACAGTCAAAGTGTTTCTTTCGTTCATCGAGGAGATTGACACTGTTCACCGTGCTTTGGCTTGGGCTGCAGAGGGCGGCAGGTGGAAAGTGGTTGCTAGAATTCTTGAAGTTCCCGGGGTTGATGTCAACAACACGCTCGAGGGCAACACACCGCTGTTCCACGCTTGCTCCTGGCCTCAGGATCTCAAGACGATCAGAGTTCTTCTAGAGGCGGGAGCAGACCCAAACGTCAAGTGCAAAGGAACTGGAGCTGACTATACCGAGTCGTCGTTGAACGCGCCGACGCCCAAGTTCAACTGCTTACATAAAATCTGCCGCTGGGCAACCAATTTGGATGATTACACGGCGCAAGGTGATCCTGAGGTTTTGTCGACCCTCTTCTCGCTCCTGGTTGAAGCGGGTATTGACGTTCATCAACTTACGGCAACGGGGAAGACTTTACTTCATCGCACACCTAAATCGGCTCTCATGACCCGGTTACTTCTTGATGCCGGGGTTGATGCCAACATCGCCGATAACAATGGCTGTACGCCACTACACGTTGTGGAAAACCCAGATGTCATGAGACTTCTCGTCGAAAATGGCCACGCCAATATCGAAGCTCGAACGAGATCTGGACAAACCCCTCTTCTCTACATGTTAGACAGGTCTCATAGTTCAAGCATCTTTTATGAATTCGGTGATGCCGGCAAAAATACTCCAACCCTCGATCAACTTCTGGAATACAAACCAGACTGCAAGGCAGTTGACCACAAGGGCAACGGCGCGCTGCACCTTGCGCTACAACAACGGCGATTCACCCGTGACAGGATCAGGGCTCTTCTGGCAGCAGGTGCTGATCCGAACCTCAAGAATCAGGAAGGCCTGGCCCCTTTAGCTTACTTGGACGACTTCAAGTCAGGCGTCTCGGAGCTTTTTGACCTTCTCGTTGACGCTGGTGCTGACATCGACGCCGTTGACCGAGATGGAGCGACTCACCTATTTCGCCTGTTTTCAGATGATGATAGGATGAGTACAGAGCGGTTTGATCAGACAATCCAACATCTTGTTGATCGAGGCGCTTCTATTTTCGCCCGTGATCGAAAGGGTCGAACACTGCTCCATCAAGTCATTAAACATCATGATGTTGAAGATCACGAACAGTCAGAGAGTGACATGTTGATACGCCTCGACTCCTTGATCAGCCATGGCCTCAATCTCAAGGTTGTTGACCATTACGGAAACAGTATTCTTCATGAGCTTGCTCTGCGCGAAGAAAATTCGGACACTGAGTGGCGTACGAGGATGATGTTTCTATGGGAACAACTCATTGAACGAGGCCTGGACATGGAGTCCAAGAACCATGCTGGACGTACGCCACTGCACATCTTGTGCGCCCCTGGTGATGATCGCAAGAATGGTGACTTTGACCCACGGAGCTTCATGCCCATCGACTACGTGATCTCGCGGATGAAGAATGTCGACTGCGCAGACCTCGATGGCATCACCCCTCTGCACATTGCAGCGACAGGCGACGAGTTTTCCGCCAATAGACTTCTGGATGCCGGTGCTGACCCCAAGTTGGCCACTTATGAAGGCATGACTCCTCTTCATATTGCTGCACGCTGCAGAGAGAGCAATATGGTTGGTCGTCTGCTCGACGCGCTTCAAACAAGATATGGCAAGACGAAGCCTGTGACAGGAGTCAATGCCCAAACATTTGACAGAGAAGAGGTCACGCCGCTTTTCTACGCTTGCCAGTCGGGGAGACCGGAAACAGTGGCCCTTTTGCTTGAGGCTGGTGCCGATGTCAAAATTGGAAAGCCTTTTGAAGGCTGCATTGGCTTTGAGAGTGAGGATCAACTGTGGAAGGACCCTCACCCGTCGACGGATGCCCCTGAGAATGGAAAGGGGGTCTCGGCTGTGAAAATCAGGGATACATCTCGGCGAGTGCCAAATATTCATGGATTAAACGGGTTGACTGAACAAAGCGCGGCTAGGCTTGAGGAGATTCTTGACATGCTCATCACCCATGGCGCCGAGGTCTATCGAATCGACGGCTTGGATGATGGCAGCTTCTCTATCGGACAAGCTATCCGAAGGGAGGAACACTATCTTGCTGCGTGCCTGAAAGAGGTGTTGACCAAGCATGGAAAGCTAAAGGAACCTCATCATGAACACTACCTTTCAGACTGGACTAAGGTCTTGCGACCATTGACGAATGAAGCTTCAATCGGCATCATGAAGGACCTGAGGGTTCTAGAAGCAGGTCAAAGTAATTTTGAGCTCGTATCTTTCCTCCTGGCTCGAAGGAAGTACTTCCTCGTGGAACAGCTTGCTCATATGGGAGCCGTTTTCCTTCCGAACCGCGACAAGGACTGGGGCTTGAGATCTAACCTGTCGACTCTCATCCGATACGGGTTTTCTCGCCTCGTCGACAAGATCGGCACCTTCGAGGCAGAATCGAAGTTGGAAAAGGGAGATTGGCATGCGTTTGGAGACAAGACACGGACTGGCCTTTGGAATGCAGGGGGGGGCTTCTTTGCATCCGAGAAGAGCCATGACTCCTTGGAACCCTTCATCATGGAGGCTGTCCGGAGACGCCTCCCCAACATGGACGTGGTGCAGTTGCTGGTCGAAAAGTTTGGGGTCGATGTTAATGAAATGTCGTATCCTCCCGTATCGGCAAGGGATGTCGAAAAGTCGTCGGCCCTTCACCTTGTCGCCTTTGGCCGAGCATGGTGGCATGTTCGCCAAGCTTTGCCTTACCTGCTTAAAGCAGGTGCTGACATCAATATTCGCAACTCGAACGGACAGACTCCGCTCCTCATATCTCTGGGAGGAATTGACTTCCGCTACCTTTATGGGCCATACTGCATGGATGCCACCAAGATGTTGATTGAGGCTGGCGCTGATGTCAACGCATCCGACGACAAGGGAACCAGCTGCCTCGCCCTAGCCCACCAGGATATAGACCTGATCAGGCTCCTCAAGTCTCACGGTGCAACTGTAACAGCGGATGTCCTGTTTGCTGCTATCCTGGATGGAAACCTTGAAGGACTGGAGGAGTTCCTTTCAGGGGAAATTGATTCAAACATGCGTCGACCCAAGAAACCAGATGAGAAACAAAGACGGATGAGTCAGGATCATCATGCCAGCTGGACATCGACAGTAACGGAGGAGAATGAAGTGTATCCTCTCATGCGCTGCCCTAGGGAGTTGGGCAACAAGTGGATTGAGCAGCATGGCCTCGCAGGTCAACAAAGAGCTGACGAAGCGTTTCGGATGATGCAGCTTCTACTGGACCATGGAGCAAACCCACTTGCAATGCTCCAGCAAGTGGAGAAGGGTCCCAAAGGCTCTGACGTCAAGTACTATGTTGAAGTGACGGTCCTGCATCACATTCTTCGAAATGGATTCCTGGTTGGACCGATGCTCAGCGTTCCGGGCTTGGATGTCAACTGCCGAGACAGCAAAGGTCGTACTCTGCTCCATGCGGCATGCGAGGGTCGTGAGGGGGCCGACTATGGTGTGGTCTCCCGTCAGGGGGATGAATATGAAACCGATGGCACGGCCATCTTCAAGAAGCTTCTTTCCCTTGGTGCCGATATGGAGGCCCGGGATGACTTTGGTCGGAACGTCCTACATCACATGATCCACGATCACGATGAACCGAAAAAGTTTGACCAGTTCCGAGATTCGCTTGCCTATGTTCTAGAAAAAGCCTCAAATCTCATGGACCAGGCAGATGGCGACGGTTGGACGCCGCTGTACTATGCAATCCGCCAGGGAGGTCGCAGAAAGGATGTTCGTGCAGCAAGGGCTCTATTGTCAGCAGGAGCCGATCCTTCGGTGGTTGCAGCAAACGGCGAGAACCTTCTTCACGTCTTTGCTCCGTATCTCGAGGTTGAGGAGATACTCGACTTGTTTGAGGAGTTGGTGGGAAGGGGCTTGGATGTGAACAAGCGAAACAACATGGGAGACACACCACTCTTTGCATTCTACAGCCGTGCAGACAGCAAAGAGTTGTTCTTCCAAGAAAAAAGAAGAAGGTATATTCAGAGCGACGATGGGATGAAGTCTCCTCAATCTCCCACGTACTCACCTCCCTACTCACCCACCTCACCCGCCTCACCCGCGCCGCTCGCATCGCCTGACTCACCTAGGTCGCCTCGGTCGCCCTCGTCGCCGACGTACTCGCCCATCTTGGAGAGGAAACCGCAACAACTCGGGATGACTAGAGAAAAAAAAGCAGTCGAAATGTTGAGGAGGGTGGGTGCTGATTTCTTTGTCAAGGACGCCAAGGGTCGAGGACTGCTGCACGTTGCTGCGAGTAGGAGCGTCAGGACCTTTAGTGACTTGATGGAACTGGGCCTGGACACGATGCTGGAGGATGATGCCCAGCAGACCCCTCTTGATGTAGCGGCTGCTTTTGAGAACGAGAGTGTGCTGCAGCTGTTTGAAAAGGATAAGAAGGACAGTGTGAGGGAGGTCAAGGTTACTCGTTCTCCGTTACCGGTGCCGGCCTACCCTGAGTATGACGAGATGTAGCCGGTTGTGGACGAATGGCCACGATGAAATGAACTTGGATAATAGTAGGAACATGCTTGAGATTTCGTATGTAACTTGCTCTATATGTACTTGAAATGATAACGATGCTTTTCTAGACTATACTCGGCCTTACAAGTTTGACTCTGCTGCCTTGAGACAAGGGGTGGTTGACAAAAGCTTCTGATTCGAAGCTCCCTCTTGACCCCCTGCCATTTCCTCACTGTTGGAACATCTCTAGGAGTGGTTTCCAGTTGCCAATCCCCAGAAGTAAGCAGCCCACGCACCAAGAACAAGCACAATGACGGCTCCAAAGTTGATGAGACCAAGCTTGCGGTGCCACTCAGCACGCTCAGAGGACTCGTATTCCTCCTTCTTTGTGTTGATGATGTGTCCGTTGTTGACTCTCTTCTTGCGGCTCCATTGCAGGAAGCCGATGGTATCGGTCATGTAGCCAATGGTCATCATGATGGCAGCAACAATGACTGAACCAGCTGCCAGAGTCACGTACAGTACCGTGACGTTCTTGTAGCTGTCGTTGTCGCGGTCCTGGATGGCACCAGCGATGACACCGACGATAATGGTCATGCTGTTGTTGATGGCGATTTTGATGGCGTACCCGGATCCAAAGACTTCTTGATACCACATGCTGGTACGGATGCTGTCGATGATGACAGTAGGTCCGAACGAAGTAGCAATGGCAAAGATGCCAAAGCTGGCCGCTGTTCCGCCGACTGTTGGGCCCCAAGCTGCGAGGCACATGGAGAGCAGCATTCCCAGGCCGCATACGAGCATGACGGTGAGACGCTGTCCAAGAAAGTCGATGAATATTCCCACAAGTGGTACGAAGAAGAAGCCCAGATACTGAGACATGGCCGAGTACCATCCTGCCTGGACAGCCGAGATCTTGAAGCGTTGTTCTGCGAGCTCGGTACCGTTGGAAGAGAAAATGCTGGCTGTAGAAGTCTGGAACAGGGAGAATAGGCAGACGAGCCAGAAACTCCAGGGAAGACGAAGCATCTTGCCAATCTCAAACTTCTTGTTGTTCTCAGTAAGCTTCTCTCCAGTAGCCGGGTCGCGAGTTCCAGCGTAGCGCTTCTCGCACCAGCGAGTGAACCACCAGAAGAAGAGGGTGGCGACGTTGGTGAAAAGATTCATAAAGACAGCCATCCAGTATGCCCAGCTGAAGTCGCCCAGGTTCTTGGAAATGACGTTTGCCGTGGCCTTTCCGACGAAGGAACCGATTTTGCCGATGCCGAGTTCGAATGCAAGAGTAGAGGCGAAACCGGAGGATGGTGGGAACCAGGAGGAGAAGATCTTGTACTGGGCGACTTGTGTTGCTACATCGCCAAAGGCTTGGACGATGACGCCGCCGATCATGAACTTGTAGCTTCGGACTGTGGTAGCTGCTGCGACGAGAATGGCGCCGACGCTGAAGATGGCGTTGCCCCAGAGCATGGTGCTTGCACCTCCATAACGGTCTGTGAGAACACCGGCGACCAAGATCAGAGCAGTCTTGATGAAGTTCTCGCTTGTGTCAAGAACGGCATACTGCGTGTTTGTGATGTGCAGTTTCTGCAGAGTCAATTAGACACGGTTCAGTTTTTAGCTGAAGCAAACAACTTACCTTCTTCAAGGTACTCTTCAAAGCTCCCGTGACTCCGCTGCTCCAATGACCACCGAAGCCAATCATACTGACGACGACGACCGAGAGGATCTTCATGCTCATAGGAACAGGCTTCTTGCCATTGTGCTCCGAGTCGCTGTCATCTCGGTCGACGGCAGAGGCATTGGCCGAGACATGCTCGGGGTCCTTGATTTCCTTTGAGACATCCATGCTTCGATATGAGCGAGGATCAATGTCAAAGAGTGCAAGTAAAGAAAAGATTGATGCGCTGAAGAAAAGAATTATCTGATTGAAGTCGGCGATGGCGCCCTTTATCAGATCAAAGATTTGTGGAGACATCACGAACAAGGTTCGTTTCGTGAACCATGACTAGCAAAAAAAGTCACTAGCCGATACCCTCCAGCTGGATAAAGACGCGTCAGTCCCACCCTGTACGGGGGGAGCGGCCCTGGAAGGGCGCCTGAGTCGATGGTCTCCCACGCTTTAAACGCTCGGATCGTGGGGCATGGAACGTGGATTTTTTCGATGTCTCCGGAGAGAGAATGCGTCGTTGTTCTATTGCAATTTAGTAGGAATAATTCGTATCACGTTTTCTTTGACTTGATCAAGTGTCATAGACCAAATACACTACCCTTCACTGAGAATATGAGCCCCAGATCAAACAGATTGAACAGATCAGATAAGACAACCGACATCTCCAAAGATCCAACCAACTCACAAGAACGGTTAGCTCGTCCGGTCGGGGTGATATCGGAGCCGTCAGGAGCATCAAATTTCTCACCGTGAGAGGATCAGCCCCACAGGCAGGGGTAAATGCACCATTTCCTTTCACCGTGAGAGAAATAAAGATTTCGGATCTGGCCCTTTGAGATTATCTTGCCCCATAGTTTGTCAAGAGTTGCCACCAAAAGACCATGTGCTTATGCAGCACCGTCCGCCACTTGGCGGCTGAATTCAACCCGGATGAGGCCATGGGCCTTGTCTCTGACCTAAATAAGCACCTAGCGGCTATCCGATCCATCCTCTCCAAGTCGAAGCCGCTCGCTCGGGAGGTCCGATATCAGGTGGTGCCCAATAATCACCGCACAATGAAGATTCTTTCGGTACAGTCCGTCGACGTCGAGGGAGTGGATCAGCTATACAACAGTTTCAAGGATCATGTACAAGACTTCTGGGGCTGTTCCGAGAATAACCTCCACCAAGAGCTGCGTCGACGACTTGCCTGCGTGACCATCTTCCTCAGGTCCAAGTTGGACTCTGACGCATGGGTCTCGGCTGGAGTATCCGGCATCGTTCAAGGTCAGAAACCTTCCGAGCTTCGTTACGCAGGTAACAAGTATATCAAAATTGCACGAAAGCTAGGAGGCATCGGATCTATACTCTGGCTTCCACTCGAGGTACCCTCCTCAACGTAAGTTGTCCATCTGCCTATATCGTCGAGCGCTTACCCGGTCCAGATGGGAGAGATATCTCAACATTGACGATGAAGAAGTATTTGACCATTTGCGGTCGATCGGGTCAAATATTCCCAACCATGACAGCTTTGTGCAGCGGTTGATTGCAAGTCAACTTGACGGTTGGTAGCATTCCTTCCTGTTCCTGGCAATTAACTAATGGACCGTAGATTCTTCTATTCAACTGTCGCCTTACAATCTCACTCTTTCGTACGACGACTGCTTCCCAACCTCTGATCAGGTCGTCTTGATCCTTTGCGCCTTCGGAGGTTCTGCGGTTCCCGTTGAATTGCTGAAGAGCGTACGGGTTCCCCGTAGATATTGGACCGATGACGGCGAAATCGCCAGTACAGATGCCGTTGACTTTGATCTTCCTCGAGGGCTGGTAAATGTCTTATCGGAAGACAAGTTTCTCGATCCAGCCAGCCAACGCCCCGAGATTGCTCAGCAAATGTTGGAAGATGGCAAGACGCTCACCTGGTCCATCCGCCCTGAAGCAATGGCATCTATTACCAGTCGCCTGTCTCCCCAGACCCAGGAAGATCTGGCCACTACAGCCTTGAAACTCATCTGCTTCGCATGTCCTCTTGTCTACGAGGGCAAAGTCAACTGGTAAGTGCATGGCTCTGATACCGGGTCACCTGCTAATGTCCTCCAGGCCTCCCCACATGAAGAAGGCGATTTGGACATTGCTGGACAATGCCACGAACCAGAAGCGAGTACCAACATCCCTCAAGACGCACGTCATAGACGCCCTCATGTTCTTCACAGAGAGGGACTTCTTCGCGATCCGTCGTGTTGCCATTGAACGAGCCAAGTCGATGCTGCGCAAGTCAATGCCATATTATTACCACGCCTCTATTGCTCTCTTTGATAGCATAATGCTTCGCCTTGATGGAAACCTAGAGAGATCCGATGCTAGGATAATCGACTTCCTTGCTGAAGATTACAATAATAGTACCCGCTGCGACAATGCTCTCCAAGGGAGACTTCACATCTCTCACCTCGAAAACAAGATCCATCGTTACGACAACGACGTGGCATCTTTTATGTATAAATGGGAGGGCATACATCCGCTCTCGACGTTTGAGATTGAGGTTACTCGCAGACTCCAGGGCACAGCGGCGAGATATTTCCATTCTATAGGGGACTTTCAGACAGCCAAGGCGTCTTTGGAGCAACATCTATGGCTCAACTCTACACAGCCTATCCGCCTTAACACCAGACTTCTCATTGTCACCCGGCTTGGAGAGATCCACTGCGAGCTGGGAGAGTTCGACAAGACTCTTGCGGTACTTCAGCCAGAGCTTGCGGGCCTCACTGAAAAGAAGGGCCGTCCGTTTCGACGGTTGTCAATGGCAATGATAGAAGCCTATCTAGGGCTTGGCATGTTGGACACTGCAGAGTCCATTATTAGGCAGTTGGCTGATGTTGAGCCACCTGAGCTGGACGATATCAACGACCAAATGCTACATATGCGTCGACTCGTTCTACTTTCCCGCACCGCACACGAACAATTACGTTTTGACGAGGCTTTGAGGTTGTGGAAGTTTACCTTACAAAGAATGGAGAGTCTCGTGACCTTCAAAACCAGGCATGGTTGGGTTCTGGCCGTCATCTACCTCTCCATGGCTCATGTTCAACTATGCCTGGGCGATAGTGAAGGGGCTAGACAGTCGTGGGATGTTGCTGTGCAAATATCTATGAACGAAAGATACGAGTATGCTATTCCAATACTTGCAACTTCATGGCTGCAAAAGATTGTTGGGGCGATCCATCAGGAACGAGGGTGGCCGTTCCGGGTGATGCTTCCAGGAGGGAAGCCAGACATGACATGGCAGTAGTCATTAGCGGCTCTGGCATGGCTTCCTAGAGACAAAATGACACTTAAATCAGTGGATGAGGTAACGGTAGAATGTCTTGAGATAATGGAGGTTCTTGACATTATGGTAACAACCTGGGTAGAGGCATCTGGTAGCACATGAGAAATAACGAAAAACATCCGGTATTGGTATCTTATTGCTCGCGTGAATCCAATAAAACTCTAAGTCCATCCTCACTTGTTCTTGAGCTTCTTTGAGCTTAGTTTCCATGTTGAGGGTTTGCTCCAGCGAAGGCCGGACTTCTTGCCAGAGGACCCATCTGCTTCCTCAGAAGGATTATTGGCCTGGGGATTCGCATCGAGCTCGGCAGGGTGAACCTGAGGTGCTGGAGGGGGCGTGGTAGTCTTCTCAGAAGAGTTTGTTTGTACTGGCACCACCAAAGGCTTAGGCACAGCTTCCTCGTTCACAGGCAGTTCAACCACAGGTCTCAGCTTTTCATCGCCGGCCTTGAGGTAGCCGTCCGAGTCTGTCAGAGATCGCACAGGAAGTTGAACTTCATCTCCTGGCAACTCGCAGATGGGTGGTGGTGCTCCAGACAGCTCTGAAGGTGCACTGTGGCTGTGTGCCAGCGCAATGCTGGAGGAGCTTCTCAGAGACGCGTTCTTCGGGACATTGTCAAAGCGGTTGCTGTAGATAATCTCCTCGATGGAACCCCGTAGCTTGTTGAACCTGAAACCAACTGATACCTTCTTGAGAGGGATGAGTTGGTTGATCTCGTCGTGAACCTGTTGCTGAAGTCGCTTCTCCTTGCCCGAGAACGAGGTGATGGTTGTCTTGGCGTAATACTTGGCGGCGTCTTCGATCTGCTTGATGGACACATACTTGCCATCGTAGCGAAACGACCGTTCGAGGATCAGGATCATGTCGCAAGAACACTTGAGAAGCATCCGCGCCGTGGGAGGGAGACCCAGGAGGCAACCAGCAGCGCCAACGACAATGCCTATTCCCACAGTAGGTACCGCAACACCCACAGCAACAGCGCTAACACTGGCAAACTGTGTCAAAGACACCTTGAGAAAGTCCCTCATATTTCCCATGACCACGTCCGACATGATCTTTTCAACCTCTGCAGGTGTCGTCTTGGGGAAGCCAAAGCACTGTAACACATGCTCACAGATAAGCCGTGACACTGTAGGGGTTCCTATCATGCCTGTGAAGGGGAGAGGGACGGCTGCGGTACGGACGGCGTGGGTTCCAAGTCTCATACACTCTGTAATCGCCGAGTTGATCTTCTGTTCAACATCAACTACTTGAGCGGCAACACAGAAGAGACGTACGCGTTCGTCGGCGATGAGTCCGATAGTTTGGGAAAGGAGATCCTTGATACCCGCGTCATCATCTATGAGCAGTTAGCAGGTAGGAGTCGCAAGGGATTAGAATTGATTCCACCTTTGGAAAGACAGCAGAAGCCATCTGCCTTGTAATGCTCAATCTGTGAGAGCTGATTCCGTAGCTCGGCGAACTGGGCCTCAGCTATCGCGCTGGCCTTTTCCTCGGCTTGCCTCTTGGCCTCTTTATAGTTTCCTGTTTCTTCCATAATCTCTTCCAGAAGTTGCATCTTGCGGTATCCCATGAGCTTATCTTTCTTTGTCCCAACAACGAACACGGGAACTTGATGCGAGTATTGGGCAATAGTCGCAAATGTTCTCTTGTCTGCTTCTTCAATGCGAGCCACGTCTGAATCAACACAGAACCTAAAACAATTGTGAGATTTGTGGATCTGATAGAGTGAAGATGACCTACCAGATGACGTGGAGGGCTTCAGCAGGATCCTCTTGAAACGCTCTATGTCTAAGAAACTTTGCAATCAAGTCCAGCTCAGTATCACTGCCGGCTTGCCATCCTCTAGAGTCATGAATGAGCAATCCAGGATGTTTTGGAGACTCGAAAGCCACGTTGATGTCGTGAACACCTTGCTGATATGACAAAGATTCGTCTGTCATCTCAACGCCAAACACTTTGTTGATGAGTGTCGACTTTCCGACACCTGTCTTTCCACAAACCAAGATTCGGAACGCCTTTACACCACTGGCTTGGAGCTGCATGTCTCGAAGCCAAGGGGCAAGTGACTCGGGATCCTCGACTAGATGCGTGTCTTGGAAGTTGGTGATATGAGCCTTGAGTGATTTGAGGTTGGGAAGCTCAAGATATCGGGGATAACGGTCAAGGACACAGAAGAGGGATGGATGGATCATTGTGCCATGTGGACCTGCGAGATATTAGAGGGGGAGATGGAAAGATGAAACCAGTCATACCATTGTCACTCCATCCGAGGAGCTTGCCATCAGTTCCAAAGATTTTGCGCGTAGGACTATGCTTGTATCGATCCGATTCAAGCTTCAAGCTGTGAACATCCACCCCAGAGGCTGACCGCTTGCCGTGAGAACTTTGTATGTCAAACATGCTGAGCCGGATGCCATTTGCGAACTGCAGTCGCCACTGGATATCTTCGGAACCGTCTAGTGTTGGCAAATTGCCAGCGAACTGAGGAAAGACAAGTGACATTGGATTGTCAGCAGCTGTTGAGCTCTCCATAGAGAGTAAGCTTAGCCCAGCGTACAAGCTCTCCAAGATGATCCACTGGAGCGGATAGAGGGAGAGCCCATCGTGGGCTGTGCCACCGATCAAGTCATCGTGCGTGCCCAAGAACCAAGCCTGAATGAACGATCGAGTGGTCATCTCGGCCTCTTCTGGAGCACTGAAAGCTTGAAGCGCTCTACTAGTGCGGGTCTCGTTAATGGCGAGGGCGTGTCGAAGAATCTCAATTGAGGAACCAAATGAGATGTCGTATGCGCTGCCCTTTGGCGGTGTGCGAATAACAGTGTCGAAGAGACCGACAAACCGTATCCGAGGGGGCTCATCGGCGTGGATCTTGATCTTTTGGATGAGTTGGGGGCCATTCTTGAAGTCGTCTTCAAGCTGGGCCTTGATGAGTGCAAGTGCTGCGTCATAGAGGTCGTCGAATACTGCGGACGACGCTGTATTGGCCAACCCAAGACGTTGGACAATGCCAGCGACTGCCCGAGCTACAAAGGCGCCATGGCCTGATCCGTACAGCCAGAGCTCATCTTCAGGACGTTCGAGAGTTGTTGTGATGTCCTTGACAATAGTCTTGATGATCTCAGGAGTGGTATCCGCATTGGAGACCTTGGATTTCCATCTGTCGCTCAACTTGGGAGTACTAGCAGTAGCAGTGTAGTACTTTGGGATCTGGGTGATCTCAACTCCTCCAACGTGGCAAACACCCTCCCTCACCAGAGTCTTGATCCTCTGGATGCTCGAAGGGTTCGTGTCCTCTAGCGAAAAGTCAGCACTGAGCGGTGTAAAGACCAGAAGATGAAGCTATTCACTCTTGCCGTCCTGTGGCTCACAGCCGTCCACCAGGACGATTAGACGCCTTAGTCTCCCGTTACCCGACATTTTGGGTGTGCAACCTCTGGTCGGTGGAAGGTTGAACAGACGATACAGTTTTAATTAAGCGCCCAAGCGAGCTTATTAAACGACGTCAGACCATGGAGCGGGGAATGCAGCATGGCAGGTCTATTGGCTCTGCCAAGGGTAAGCGTCATTTCAGGGCTGACCGTAAGCAAGGCTGAAACACAGCCTAGTGGCTTTGCGGATAATCGAGGCGATCCCTGTTCCTTGGCCACTTAGATAGGGAAAATGTGTGACGCTGCAGTTCAGCTTTCACTAGTATGCCTTGGAGCATGCACTTGGCACCAATAGGGTTCCTCTGAATGGTTATTGTAAGAAATACCGACTACCTAATGCACCTCCTCTTGCCCCCAACTCTTGGCCCCCAATAGTTCAGCTCAGAGAGCCTACCATGATCAGCAGATTATGTCGTGCTCAGCAGCCGAGCCCAATTGGTAAGCGCCTACAGGCACTTGTCGGCCTCGCGGGCAATGATGTCCTTGATCTCGCCCTCCTTCTTGACAATGGTGACGCACTGAGACTTGCCCTTGGCATCGGGGATGATGGTGACCTTGAGGCGACCGTCCTCCTCAGTGGAGTATTTGAAGCTGAAGCTGTCGTCGTTGCTCTCCTGGTTGACGTTGGTGTTGGTGTTGGCCTTGGTCTCGGTCTTGGTATCGCCCTTGGTGTCACCATTGGTAGTAGTGGTGGCGGTGGTGATTTTGCCGTTGTTACCAAGGGTGGCACGTCCACCGCAGGTAGGTCGTCGACCACCAAAGAAGGTATCGATGGTGCAGACGGCACCGTCAAAGGCCATGCCGAAGAGACTGGCAGCGCTGCCGATACCGGTTCCGACGATGTTGCCGGCAGCATCGAGGCCGGTCTTGACGGCATCAAAGATGCCAGCCTCCTCACGAGGGGCCTATGAAGTTGTCAGCGTTGGTTGTTACTAGGCTGTGGAGGGAGCTTACAACGGGGACGGCCATGACAGTGTTGGCAGCAAAGGCCAGGATGGTGACAGCGGCGGTGACCTTCATCTTGACGGTTTGGAGTGGTTGTTTGGAAGTATTGAAAAATTGTGAAGGTGAGCGATTGTTGAGATGATTGCTGTGCTGATGCTGATGAAGAAAGACAGCCCTGGGAGGCGAGAAGGTCGATATTTATACAACGATCTTGGCCTTTTCGTTCACAGACTACTACATAGTCGAGGCATAGAAACCATCTATCCTATCCATCTCTACACGGCTTGGCATTCCTATCCAACTAGACCGTATCTCAAGTCGGACCGAGTCCTCTGCCGACAAAGCATAGTCCCGCCCTCAACCTTTTTTGCGACAAGGTTTCAGTTAGGATAGGACCCTTAGACCCTTGGACCCCGAATGAAAAGCAGCAGGTTAAATTTTCTACTAGAGAAAAATGGTCTTGACGCATTCGGAGGAACTCCCCCCTCGATAAGATGCCAGGCGGATGTCTTAGTGATCACTAATCGAACAAGGCCTCGTTTTCTATGTCCGGAATAGACCAGAACAGAAGGACGGAACTATTCGATTTCCTCACCTCTGTGCTATCAAATAGACCTCTAATTATTAAGAAATAAGGCTGAGCGGGTTTTTTACCGCTTCCAAATAAAGAAACCCCCCCAACACGGCCCAGGAGTTAGTGCGCGTGCCGTCCGCCGTAGATATTTCACATTCCTCAACACTCGGACCGACTCTAGCCGATCACCCTTCTTAACTATATTGCAATTAGAAAACATCCCTAAGTCCGTTCCATAGTCTCAAGATGGTAAGGATTGGAAGTGCCCTATCTGAAATCAAGGCTAGTAATAAGGCCGGTGCCGATGGATAAAAACATCCGGTGCTTGCCATGATTACTAGGTTGGTGCTCTTCAAGCTAAACCCACCTCCAACTACGGGATAGGATGTGCACGTTCTCACGGGAGGACGGGACAAAGTAAAATTATCCATGCCTTTTCTTCCCGCCAAAGGATGCGGAACCCGGCCCGTCTCTTCGGATATACGCTGTACCGGGTATGAAGAGCCAGCCACCGTGTCTCACGATAGGAACGGCCAGGGATGGTTTCGACCTCACTTGGAGCAGTAAACCACCTTACCCTAAAGGTTACGATGGAAATTGGGCCTATTTCTCGGGTTCTTCTGCCATTTTCAGAAAGGTAATGGGGATAGAAACTGGAATCTTGAATGTGCGTAAGGCATACGCGTGTAACGTGAATGTTGATAGAACGCCGTCTATGAAGCCAATATATACTTTCCGCAGTGTTCCACGTGATTGCTTGTCGACTTATAGTTCTCACTGCGAGTTCTAGCCTCCAAAGGGTTGATCACGGGGCAGAGCGTAGCTGTCTTGAGGCTCAGTAGCTTGATACTAAGAAGCCACTTCCAAGTTGCTGCCTACTAAATGTTCAAGATGAATAAATCGCCAAAGATGTCTGGAAATAGTCATAAAGACTGAGGCAGGCCCCTACAATTTGCGGGTTCTCGGAAATCAACGAGGTCCGCTCTCCTAACGCACACGGGATTAGCCATTTAGAAGCAAGTGGCCAACAGGTACGGCTTTTTAACCCCTTTACTTCACGGCTTTGCACTGTGAAACACATCTGTAGGCCCAATTGTCTGAGGGGAACGCGAGTAGTTTTCAGCATCAAACTCAGACCCACCCATGCTGGACTTCGATGTGCCTTTTCTGCGCTCGTTTCTACGCGGCTAGATATCATTTTTAGAACTAGTGATGCTCGCGAAACAACTTCAGTTCAAGTAAACAAAACGCATCTAGCATTAGATGGGATGAAAGAGAATCTATCTTCTGGCTTGGCTATCCATCCCATCAAGGGTCGGGCTTCAGCTATATAAAGAAAAAACACAATATCAACATATCATAGCAGCATATCCCAATGCTAACACAGTGGGGGCAGCTAATATCAAGCGCCCAAGAGCTGACGTGACCAAATAGGTTACTTCCCCCTGTTGTAACGGTCTCGCAGTACGCCATCTCTGTCAATGTCCGTGGTTAGACCAGGAGGAAATGAGACACAAATGGACTTTGGTAAGAGAAGGCATGGTCCCGGAGTATGTTGCCGAGCCTTGCGGCAATGCTACAGATGTCATATTATGCTCACGGAGTACTGACAGGCGGATTCATGGTCCTGGTCATGGCATGCGACGATGCAGTCCTGTCAGGTACCCCTGCGGCCAACCTGAATATCTGAACTGAATGATTCGACCTTCACATGGGCCAGCGACAGAGAAGGGGGCTTGAAATGATGAATCTATAAGAGGCACGATCAAGAACGGCGTATTCACCTCAGTCCCTGGAGCTCGCAGAGCCTGCATGCTCGGGTTCCAGAAGTACGAGAAAGTGACCGAGAGTTCAGCTCTTCCCTCACTCAGGTGTATCATCAGCATCATCAGACCCCCAGTTACAAAATCCTTCAGCGGTTTCGGCGTACGTCTTTGCCTCAACGTCGTCAGGGCAACTTCTGAAGCAACTGCAAAAGACAACAAGGTTATTACTGAGCTCGTGTCGGGGGCGCCAAACTTACTTCTTGGCCTCTGTATAAACCGCGCAGAGGCAGGGGATGTCGTCGTTACACTTTTCAGGCTAGAGAACCATGAGCCATGAGTCGCAGTAAAAATGTGTGTGTGATACATACATCAATGTTCTCGAGACAACCGGCGACAGCTTCCTTGCTCTTGCATTCAGAGGAGGATGGGTCTTGGGCGGACACACAAGCAGCCACGAGAAGGATAAGAATAAGGGACTTCATTGTGAATAATTGAAGTGAGTGGTATTGGCCCTGACAGTAAAAGGTGTTTTCGAGGTAAGGATTTTTGAGAAAAAAAAAAGATGATGAGAAAAGCAGTTGATGTATGTCTGGACTGGTATGATGAAGACGCCGGTTTAGGTGTGAGTAGCAGAGATAGAGTTTCGATTTCTCGTCGCTTGCGCCTGGCACGATATTTGATTGCAGCATAATTCAGGACCGTGAAGGCGTTCCAGGCCTGGGATCCTTTAGCCACCATTCCTAAACGCGATCCGTGTCTGAAGAGGCTGATGATGACGACTCACAGCACTCTGCACAACCACCAACATGAATCTAGAAATTGTAGGCAGACGAAGGGTTCAATTACGAGTTTCAATTGTGTGTATGATGTAGGCCAGCCCATCAAAAATGTCGAGTCCAGGCAGGAAGACAGGTAGGGCCATGAGGATCACTCTGAACCGCGTGCCCGTCAAGCGGCCTGAGAAAGAGGTATATTGACAGAAGAGACTTAGATTTAAAGAAACAAGATGAAAATACAACTTTTCCCTCTTACTGTCAGTTTTTCTGTCATTGCAGCGAGCATTCAGTTGCCCTAGCAGCCTGCTTGAAGCTCGTTGCAAGACATATCTTTTTATTGAACCACGAAGCTGAACAAGGCGATTTCTTGGTATTCATATTCTTAGTAACATATGAAATAGATCACAGGTCCCAGGTCAGTGAGAGAAGCTCAGGCGAGAAATGCTCCGCCCATCAGAGTGCATCGACAAGGAGTCGTCTTTTGAGGAGTTTACCCATCTTCAACACTCCATTTGTCGGCAACAAGGATGAGCATTCTTTGAAAATGGAAAGATGTCTCCTGAACATCATTTCCTCATAATAGAGTTGTGTGATTAAGTAAAGGTAATTGCTATCCGTCTCTATGCTCTGTTTAACCTGTTAGTAGTAAGTTGATGCTATTCAACTGAATGATATCCTTGTGCCTGCATTGTGTTTCCAGGACGCTCAACGTCCTTGTTGATTTTGAATTGGAAGGCCGATCATCATCCATTCGGGCGAATGGTTTAGTGGTATAATACTCCCTTAGCATGTTTCTTCTGAAGAACTTGTCTAGTATGGGAGTGGTCCAGGGTTCGATTCCCTGTTCGTCCATTGTTGGTGGTTTAAATCCACTGTTACCCACATTTTTTGGCATTTGTAGCAGCTGAGCTACCCTACACTGTTAGCTGTTCTTTTTGCACATCAAGGGTATTGTGCAGCTCAGGGTCTGGGCACACTCTGAACGACTTCCTGACTTTTTGAGCAATGTGTTCAATCCCCTTTTTTGCACGAAAGTTGTTTATGCAGGTCGTTGTTTTTCCTTGTCTCGTCGTTCATGTGGCTGCTGTGATGCATCATTTTTAGGCGCGATCACCTTCCTCACATGACGTGTCTTCCAATGATCCTCGGCCCCATCCACGGCACCCAAAACGCGTCAAACACGTGAATATCATGCATTTGTTCTTCCTCTGCCAAGCTTCTCCTGTTCCATCGCCTCGCGGTTAAACAATTGACGCGCTTGACTTGCTCTCAAGCGAAGAACAATGGCATCGGGCGTTACCCAATGGGGAAATAAATGACCCGCTTTCAGCATGACAGACCCGTAAAAGGGACAGCTGTTCTCATTCGTCCAGGAGCGCCCCTGTACAGCCAGTCTCGACCTCCCTCACAATCAATCACAACACATCCATCAGCCTCACTCACCAAGACCCTTCGATTGGCCTCCACACCCTCTTAGGCCTCTATTCCTATGGCCTTATATCTCTTCATGGCTGCATAACCTATCTATCGTCACCATGCGTCGCGCCCTCAACCTGCGCCTCGCCCTCCAGGCCACCGCCATAAAGGTCTCGGCCAACCTGGTCGTCCAGCTCATCAAGCACTACAGCACCCCTGGCCAGTCCACCTTTGACTCGCAGCAGGTTCTTGAGTTTGCCATCTATGGTTTCATCGGCTCTCAGATCGGCAACATCATTCAGTTCGTCCTCGAGGACTGGTTCCCTACTGGCAGCTCCCAACCCAGCGGCGAGGTGTTGCCCAGCATCCAAGGCGATGTGCAGCAGCTGGAAGAGAAGAAGGACGACGATACCGTGGTCCGTGAAAAGAAGCGGTCATGTCTCAACCTCAGCCCTGATATAATATGGCGAAATATTCTGGCCAAGCTGGTACTCGACCAGACTATTGGCCTCGCCATCAGCGGCTCCGTCTTTCTCATCTGTACAAACATCGCCCGTGTACCACACCCAAACCTGGTTTTCCTCGTCATCCGCGATAGGCTCTGGCCGCTTGTCAAAGCGGGTTGGCATATCTGGCCACTGGTGGCCGTCTGCAACTTCCTCTGGGTTCCAGTACGATCGAGAGTGCTGGTAGCTGTGTGTGTGGGATTTGGATGGAGCATATTCTTGAGCATCTTTGCTATGAGGAAGTGAGGAGAATTTTGCGTTGTTCCAGTTGGAGTTCCGGGGTTTGACGGGGTGATGCAAGCGACGCGAGTGCATGGCATCAACAGCAATTATCTGCATTTTTCTTTGTATTGGAGTTGTATGGATTAGACAAGCAACAAGTTCTTTCATCTCTTGACCAATGGAGGTGGCTGGCTATTACCGACGTTGTCCCCGAGTTATGGAGTTGTTCATTTGTAACTGGTTGAGATAGGTAGCTAGCTAAGGGCGACTAAAGGTGGAAGCACAACAAGCATTTGTGAAAATGGACACTCAAGCAGGCCCTGGGGGCTTAGGTCCGAAAACTCCATGAATACGTACCAGTATCATCCACGGCTTTTTACTAAGATGGTAAGTAATATGCTCTCGATTGCCTGTTTACCCAGCACAACAATGCCACGGCCAACCAAGAACAACGCCCTTTGACTTGTGCTTCACTAGCTCTCCACTATAAGGCGCTCGCTTTACACCTTGTGGCGTCCATGTCATCCCGAAAGGCTTGATCAGGGTGGGGTTGATGTTCAAGTCGCCCCAACCTTCCTATTTGGGATCTTTGGGTTGACGCTCTTATTGTCTATATCTGCCAACCAAGAACTACAAAAGAGGGAGTATTCTCAGCTTGCAGGTGTCAAAAATCCCAAGAACATCCAAGAATATTCCTGCTTTGAACCCTGTTCTCGCCTGTCAAAATACAATCCCCAACGTCTATCCAGCTATGACGTCCCACAATAGCGACTGGTATCAGCCAGCCGAGACTACACCTCACAAATGCACACTCATGGCGTATCCCAACAGTACTTGTGTTACTGGCGGAGACCTACTACTGGCTGCCCAGAAAGAAGTCGTGTCCATCGCCAACGCCATTGCCGAGTTTGAACCTGTCACCCTCTTCGCCAGTCCGGACACCCTCGAGGAAGCCAAGGCTCTGGCAGGGAAAGGCGTCTCTGTCGTGAGCGAGCCCAAGACAAGCCACCTGTGGATCCGGGACTTTGGTCCTATCTTTGTTAAGTCGCGGGACGAAAAGACTGTTTGTGGAGTGAACTTCAACTTCAACTACTGGGGTGGCAAACGCGGACCATCCGGAGATGAGGCCATCGCGCCCATTGCGGCCCAGAAGATGACAGGAAATGACCCTCTGACCGTGAAGCTCGTTGCTGAGGGCGGTGGAATGGACATTGATGGGGAGGGCACTTTCATGGCGGCTGAGAGTGCGGTGCTCAACGAGAACCGTAACCCCGGCCGAAGCAGGGAACAGGTCGAGGCCGAGCTTTCACGTGTTCTCGGTGTTAAGAAGTTCCTTTGGCTCTCTGGAGAGACCGATAAGGATACTACGGACTGCCACATCGACGCCCTTGCTCGATTCGTTGGCTCGGGCAAAGTCGTCCTCAGCAAACCTTCACCAACAAACCCGGGACGATACGTCGAGGCGTACAATGACGCCAAGACGAAGCTCACTGGTGCTACCGATGCCAAGGGTAGGCCCATCGAGCTGATTGACTGCGTGGAGCCAGACTTGGGGAAACTCGAGAACGTGGTCGACGGGGATATCATCGCCTCGTACGTCAACTTTCTTCCCGTCAACGGGGGTCTGATCATTCCAAAATTTGGCCATGATGAGAGGGATGCAGAGGCCTTGGAGATGTTTCAGAAGCTATACCCGGAACGCAAGGTGGCACAGGTATACATCAACGCGCTTCCCATTATTGGTGGTGGCATCCACTGTGCGACACAACAGGTGCCTGCAGCGGGCCAGGATTGAGGTGTTGCTTCGTGTAGTTACAACGTTAGTTGCCTTGGTCGACCAGTTTTCACCAATTCTAGCAGGATTTGAGTAAATTGGCTGCCTCCTGTGAGACCATGTGACAGCAATCACTACATCAAATAGAATCATGGTCATTCTCCGTGAAGAGTGCCTCGATCCATGCCGGGACGAGGACTTGTATATTCATGGAAGTGACTACGCTAAATACAAAAACTCCAACTGGTCTAGAAGTAAAAGGCCAGCTCCCTGCCGTGACTGTAGGGCCTAACATGCTAAGTAGTAGTAGTACATGTTGAGCCCCTCAGTATGGTAGAAACTCGCTAATCTTGGGCAATGCCATATCAGCCAGCTCGTCATCATGTCCATCATCCACCGCCCAGTGGCCCTCCAAGATGTCGAGGGCCTTTTGCGTGTTGAGTAGTCCAAGACACTTGGAAACACCATGTAATAGATGCTGCACCCTCTCCCGATGGGGACCGAGGGCGTCACATCCCGCAAAAAACAGGGGAGGTGTGAGTAGAGTTACCGGAGTGAGGCCATCCCGAAGTGTCATTCGTTCAGCGCCCTCAAGGATGCGACGGACTAGGTCTTGAATTGTTGACGAGGACCTGGGTAGGTGACGAAGACGTCGTTGAATAAGGAGTAAAGCCGTTAGCTGCCACACCTGATTCGATAACCGATACTCGTTCACCTCACGCGGCGAGAAGACGCGACCTCGTATGGAAAGAACTGGAGGTGGATTGGCTCGGTCTCGATCGATGATGCCCTCAAGATAGCTCAGAAGCCATGAAACCTCGGCATCTTCTGTGTCTGTGGCCTTGCTGCTGCGATGTTGTAGCCGGGCAATCTCCTTGAACACGCCTAATAGATCTCTTGTGCGCGCTAGGTACATGTCAATGTAGACAGGCTCGCTATCGGAGGATTGCGTCGAGGGTGTAGGGATCGTTGTTTGTTCAGACACCAGATCACTGGCAGCGTGACAAACTAGTGACTCAGTCATGTCGAACCAGCGCAACAGAAACCGTAGCTCATCTGTTGGATTTTGTGAGAGGCCCTTGTCTTGGAGTCTAGAGATAAGACCACGAGCGCCCCGGAAGTGTATGCTCCATCGGTCACGGCTGGGATTGGCGGCAAAGACCTCGCAAACGAACAAGGTCCTTGCTGCAGCTAGTAGTGGCACGAGCTGCCTGTCATCGTCGCATTCGGAGAGTCTCTGACATAGCGATCTTGAACTTAGGGCCTGAAAGCCTTCTATAATGAGACCTTGTGCAGTCTGCTCATCACTTGTCTTGCAGCTGGCCAGTTTATGTACGGCGGCGAGGGCGACGATGCCCTGTAATAGAGCGTCATTGAAGACAGCCATGGGGAGAATCAACTCGCATAGCTCATCAAATATTTGAGGATGAGGAGCGAGAGCTCTGACGGTTCGTTCTGTGAAATATTGAAGACCGGACATGTGTAGGGGTGATAGATGGCTGAAGTATCCGACGGGAAGTGGTAGAGATATTTGCTTCCGTCGAGGAACAAGATCATAGCTTTTAGCTGGACTCAACAGAGAGACTTCTGAAGAGGTTGAGGAAGAGGTGCCATAGTTTTCTGTTTCCCTGGATAGGGTACTTGGTGAGGGAGAGGAAGAAGGGGGAGGGGTAGAGACGGCGACAGCAGCCTGGCTTGGTTGAGGTGTGGAGGGAGAGACGTAGATGAAGTTATCCCGATTGATATCTAAGACCAGGGTTAGCTCAGCTCGTATATGTTGACTGGATAGAAAGCACCTAGTCTCTGAGCACTCAACTCATTCCGGGATAGACAATTGCCAAACGCAGAGCGATTGAAGGGTCTCCCGCCCCATCTCAGGTGAACCCCATACTCGCAAGCCACGCCGGCACTCTTGCAGCGCTGACAGGTAGGCCTATCCTCACTGCACTTCTTCTTGAAACGCTTGCACCGAGAGCATCCGACCCATGAACGACGCTGTGGAGGCATCACTTTTGAGGCAGAACAGAGGGAGAAAGGTGGCTGGGGTGTTGACCAATGTTTGTCTTATGTCACTGAGTTTGGAGAGACAAAAGGCGGGGAAATATATAGTCCCCACCGGAAGAAGCGGCGATAAGGTCAAATTGGAGGCTAGTCCTGTATAGGAAGGATCGGGCGACAGTCTCGTGAGCCGGGGTTGGTCTGTTATCTACGAGATAGCAGCAAGCCAAGCAAGTTGAGAAGGATGGGTGGCTGACTCCGTGAAGAATTTTCGTGTCTTGGATTACTGATATCCGTGAGGGGGTTGTCTCGAATACATATACGCCTGAACTCCCCCTTTTTTGCCTTTCCGCCTGCTTCAATCTTCCTCAACGTTGAAGCTGATGAATGCGTCTCGGACACATGCTTATCGCACCCCTGTCCATAATGACAGGGTTGACCTATCCCATGATTTTCCTTTATCTTGGTGGTCCAATGCACCATCCTTCTCCTTCTCCTTCTCCTTCTCCTTCTCAACGAAGCTTCTAGTTGAATACCCATAACATAAGAAGTGCCGTACTCTCCGGCAGACCTGACCAAGTCCCGGCGCTACAGCTGACGCTGGCATAGGAATGTGTGCTCTCAGTCGCGTAACCCTTGACAAGAGTCGCTTCAGAGCAGAGCCTGACTTGACGTCGTATTGCATGACCGAGACATGAATACCCTCGTCGCCGCCGATGTGCAAGTCTTCGAGTTCCTCATAACCTAGAGAAAGGTAAAGCGATTTACCCATCTCAGCGGCAATGACTCCTTGGCAGACATTGTCAATCTTGGCGAGATCGATGCCCCACCGAACTAGACGGCCACCATGACCGCGTCTCCAGTACGCGGGATGCACGACAACCATCTCCATTGTTGCGAGACCCTGAAAGTACCTAAGATGAAATTCACTGATGGGGATAGGTGTTGAAATAGGCTCAGGCTATGACTCACTGTTCTTCCGCCGCCTCGCAGCGCTCGTCAAGCTCGTCGCAGTGCTCCATGTCCATGTCTCTCATTGGGTTTTTCATGAGTTCGGGATAAGGGGCTGATTGAACATGTTAGGCGCTGGAGACGTATGTAGAGTACGAGTGTACATACCGTTGTCATTTTGAAAGGATCCTTTTCTGTCTGAGCCAGGCTGGAGTTTCCAACAGGCCACGCCGACAACTACCTCATCATGAGGTTTGGGTGTAGGCCAACCAGTGTCGGCCGGGATGATTGCCTTGGTCTTTGTTCCTTCGTTGGGATCAAACTTGTCGGTGGCGACAAGGACGATGTGGTCGGGGCTTTTGATGACGGCCGAGAACTCGTGGCAATACGAAAGGAGGGTATCTTGAGGAAACCTGGCATGATATGGACGCTCCCAGTCAAAGACGGAAGAATAGGGAAATCCAGAAGCAGCGACGATGCCGATGCGCGGGATATCGGCCGGTGAAGCAAGGCGTAGAGGGTAAAAGGGAGGATGAAGAGGAGGAAGACCAGGAGAGGGAGCCATGGCTGGTTCCATTGGCAAAGACTTGATCTGGAAAACATGACGAGGCTCTCATGAAATTCAAATAATAGGGGATGCTCCTTCAGACCGTAGGTTACAGAAGGAGCCTTGATGAGGCTCTGCGGAAGGTGTAATGGCAGGTCTCATGTGATTGGTTCTCATCGATTTCATGCAGGCTGCCCAAACTCGCCGGTTGAAGGGATGGTTAAAAGCAGGCTGTGTCTTACGTTAAAAAATCAGGCTCTCACCTTGTGCTACACAAAAAACATTCCTTTGTCATTTTAATGGCGCGTTGGCATGGATGTTGACGTACTACTGCGACATTTCTCAAATTCGCCGGTCAAGCCGAGCCTTGTCCTTGTCACCTGCAACACGCACACACTGCTTCTTTCACCGTCCGTCGGGACTTGGCTGTCGTGTCACCGTCTTCACCGGTCGGAATAAGGCTCTGACATCGCCTACGCCAAGCCCCCTCCTAGCGGGGTAATTTCTAGTGGTAAGCCTCGATGCGATCCTCAGAGCCTCTTGCTCAAACTTCATTCCATCAGCCATCACCATGGTTCATGATGACAATGACATCCCCCCAGCGGCTGAAATGGACGAGAGTCACAATGACTCATGGCAACGACTCGAGCCGGAAGAATGGCGCATGATCAACTTTGACGACGGCTTCAATTGGCCACATCACCTGATTCAAGGTGAAAACGACCACCAGCCTGCCTTAGCGGCATCACCTAATGCGGCCCTAGACTACGAGCTCGTCAATCCATCACAGCCGACAGATGAGGCGGCTCAAGTCAAGCATGAAAACACACAAACTCCCAGTAGAGAATCCGAAGAGCCGCCCAGCTTGGCAGAGTTGGCAGAGTTGCCACATCGCTTTCGCCTTGAACAATCGCGCTCATCAGTCACTGTCCAATCACACTCAGATTCAAGCACCCCAAGTAACACACTAAATTTCACGCCTGGATCATCTTCAGCCAGTCCTTGGCCACCTGCCCGCTATGGCTCAGAGAGTTTTCAGCCTCATTCTGCCCCCCACAGCTTCCTATCAAGCCCTTGGGAAATGGAGAGCCTTGATGTGCCAAGTCTAGAGAACGAAGCTCACGCCGGTTATTCACTTCCTTCGGACGACACTAGCACTGTCATGCCCACCAGCGAGCAGGGGTTTGGAGCATCACATTGGACATTGTTGCCAGGCCCTGGCCTCGCAGATGCCCAACCTGGGGTGCAGACACTAACCGATGAGTTCAACAACTCCTTCCTATTTGTGCCTTCAGCACAGGCTCTAGAGGCCTCACATTATGCGCCTGCTTCTACAACCAGGGAACCCTGCTCGTTGATCCCTGTGTGCTTTTCACCGCCTCCGAATCAGGCTCCGCCAAGTGTGCCTCCAGACCCGGGCACACATGGCCACCAGCGAGCTAAGCGCAAGCGTGATAAGGACGACGCGCAGAGCCGCACACAGACGAACAAGGTTCGAGCCGTGGGGGCGTGTTTGAGATGCAGGATCTACAAGGAAAAGGTTCCATCCACCCTCCAAGATCTCTATGAATGACGTGGTGAGGCTGACCTCTCTGCAGTGTGACCTCCATATTCCCTGTGGCCGTTGCGTCCAGGTTGCTGGAAGCGCAAAGCTGTTCACGCAGCCCTGCCAAAGGGTTGGCCTCACCGAGGTAATTCCTTTCCGGCCTGGGAATGCTCGAATGGGCCAAACAAATTCCGTCTTTCCGGAACCCCAATGGATTGTCGGGTACCCTAGCCGTACTGCACTCGTCACCCACTTCATTGGAGGGTTTGACGTGAGCCGGCTCCCGACGCTGGAACTCTTGTGCCGGCAATTCTCCCCGACACAGGACGACGTCTTGTTTGAACATTACGAAGACGCATATGGCCAAGTTGTGGTGGTCAAGTGTCCCCCTGTCGCATGTGTAAGTAGCCCGTCCAGACCAGCCTAGAGAGTATCGCTGAAAACAAGCGCCAGATGAATATCGAGAGTCAAAAGATGAAGCTAGCACTTGGGAAATACATGCAAAAGATCTTGCCTTTTGTGGTGACAGAGATGCTGGCTACTTCAAAAGATGAGATTTACCGCCGCGGACTCGCCGAAGCACACCGCCTTGCTTTTCTCAGTTCTGTGAGAAGTTGTCTAAAAGCGGCTTTATGCATGTCTGACCATGACTAGAGCCCGATTCCCATGCTCCAGAAAGCACTCGAGATCCTCGCCTGTGTCCACTTAAACTTTGATACTCCCATCCTAGTGGGCGACACGCTCGGCGTGTCAATCTTGAGGGATAAGAGATCACCCATTCAGGGGAGATACCCGGTTCCCTCCGTATTGGATTTTCAACTAGACACGCTTTGCATCCAACACATGCAGAAGCTGATGAAGGACGTGTCAAGAGATCTCAAGAAGGTCATATTTTCCACAGAGAGGCATTCTCGCTGGTACGAGATTTTTCTCACCATGTTTGTACTGCTCGTTTCGATCGAGCAGGTCTACTTGACACAATTTGAGTATCTGCAAGGCGCCACCGCCGCCAAAGACGTAGGTTGCATCTGCTTTGATACATTGGTCATGCACTAAGGCCGCCCGTAGGGAGTCAACATCTTTGCCCAAGCCTCACCTGTCACAGCTCACATGCTTGACTTATGGAGGGCGTCGGCCAAGCATCTTCTATATTATTATCGATGCGTCATGAAGGGGACCCTTCCATTTTCAACCTCTTTCAAGTTGGAGAATGAAGGATACGCACGTCTTGACAACGAGGCTATCAAATACATTCGAGACACGGCGGCTCTGGTACGCGAAAGAGGTATATTCCCCTTCATTTCAACTAGATTGTTCCCGCCTTCCGCTGACGAGGCTCGTTTAGAGGTGGAGTTGAAAGCTCTCAAGGATGGGAACCTTGATAACATTGCAGCGTTGCCTTTGTTTTGGGTTTCAAAGCTCTTTCTAGATAGAATCGGGGACGCCGAATCATAGAACTTGACATCGAGGAGCGGTACTGATTCTAGTTGCCCAGCGGCATTGCCATCCACCCTTTGACAGGGCTGCATTTGTGATTTCAGACATTGGGAAGCATTGCCTGACCTTGGCGAGTGTCAGATGAAACGCTAGGAATCATCTGACAATGGAATTGCACATTAGAAAAGACTCACACCTTCTCATACCCTACCGATTGGCATTGTCTTAGTTGTAAGATAACAGCAAGCCACTATGAGGCTCTGCTCCGTTACACAGACATGTCAGCCGATGGCTGATTGTAATTTACTCCTAAAACGGATGTGGCAAGCCTGTGTGGTGTTATTTGCGTTGGTATTGAAAAGCTGGCACTTGTTTTGTGGGAAGAGGGAGTGTTGGATTTTCAAGTTGCACTTTCGCAGAGCCTCATCGCCACTGTGGAGGCTCAAAATGTCAAGGACCTACGGGCAGTATTCATGGCCTATTTATTCTGCATCATTCCGTCTCAGATCGAACTCAATTTTCTACTGCAACAGCCTGCAACAGCCTGCAACATCACAACAATGAGTCTCCCTACCGGATTCCCAAAACAGCTCAAGGGCCCCATGGCCTGGGACGCCTCTGACTTTGTCCAAAACCCGGAGGCGTACACTCTGACACTGACTGATAGTGACCTCTTGGGAATACGGACAGCCGTCAATCACTTCAAGGGTAAGGATTCTATCATCCGGTCTTTCATCAGATATTGACTCTTGTCCTTAGGCCTTGGTCTTCCGCGAGGATCCGTGGATCGGTCCAACTTTCCCCTCCCCGAGAACCTCATCACGAAGTTCCGGCAGATCAATGATACCCTGAACAATGGACACGGCTTTCAAGTTGTGCGCGGGATCGACCCGACCTCGTACAGCGAGGAAGAGCACATCCTCATCTTTGCGGGCATCTGTGCCCATGTGGCCACCCACCGAAACTGGTTCATCGGTATGTTTATCAATTTTACTAAGCACCAAGGAAATATTTCTAACAAACATGGAAAGATCATCTCCGACATGAAAGACAGGATGATGTGGCTGGCGTCAACTTGCGCCCACCAGAGCTGCCAGTCAAAATGGTATGATACTACTTGAGCAGGCTGCACCGTGAACTACTTAGCTAATCTCTTCATTTATCACAGGACTTCCACACTGATGTGGACTCGGGGCCTATTCTCGCACTTTTCATGGAGAAGAAGTCCAAGTATGGTGGCAACCAACACCTCTCGAGCTTCTGGACCGTCTACAATTCCCTCGCTAGGGAGTCTCCTGAGGTCATCAGGGCGCTTGCATCCAACTGGCACTGGGAAATGCCAGACAAAGAGAATCTTGGGGGACCCAACATTGTCTTGCCATCTCGGCCAATCATTGGCAAAGCGGATGGAAGAATGCAGATGCAGATCAACTTTGCCAAGGCATATGTTGCCAACCACCCCCAGTACCCCATGAACAAGGGCTCACCATCCTTGTCCCCGTCGCAAGAGGCTGCTCTCAAGATCCTCACCGAAACAGCAAGGAGACACAGCCTTCAGCTTGACACCAGAGCAGGCGATCTTGTTCTAGTCAACAACCTCGCCATGATGCACGCCAGAGACGCCTTTGTTGACGATGTAGTCTCTGGTGATGTACGCCACGTGCTCAGACTCTGGCTTCAAGATCAAGACAGTTGGCCCGTGGCTTCTTCCCTTGGGTACATCGAGCCTGAGAAGACGTGGCATGTTTCGGATAAGCATCAGTCGCTTCGTACACTGTCTGAATGGGTCACACTCCCCCGACCCATCCGTGCGGTTGATGCAGCTGCATCGCAAAAGCATGCCTGAAGTGGGTGACGGGTGTATGAAAAAGGTCATGCAGGTCGAGTTTGAGATGAAGGAGGAGGTTGCGGTTGGTCCTTTCGCGGCGGGGTGGAGGACGATGGCAGGATGTTGGGGATAGTGGCTATACCCTGTTGCACTCCGTTCGTTTTTTTGAGTCCTATGTATGCAATTTCTTTATTAGACAACTCTCCTTATATATACTTTCCCTCTATCTAAAGCCCGAAGATCGCACCAAGGTCGACAGCAACAAGGTCGATACGCCCAAGAACAATCAACTCAAGCCGTAGCCCTCTCTTGCAGCTCTTTTGTGTCTCTCATCGTACCATCCGAGGGTTTCGAGGCCGTGCTTAAGCAGGCTATTGTTGTCCCGACATCCCACTTGCCATCTTAAGAGTCCTGCCGCTTGTGCTTTTGCTTGTGATTGGAGTGGAACTTTATCTCTTAGACAGAAAGTCTTGAAGTTACAACACACCTACCTTGAAGGACTATTGTACTTTGGATAAAGGCTCGTGCAGATGATACATGGCTTACTGGTTGAGGCCTGTCATACATGATCCCTTAGAGGGTGAAACGCTGAACAAGAAGAGTCACCTGTCAGAAAGAAATGTATTAGTGAAACGTAATGACATCCTAGTATGTTGTAGATCGTTGGCTGCCAAGACAACGGAATGGCATGGATTCATTCTTCCCTAATAGCTTGCTATGAACTAAAGATCTTAGCATGAGACTAATCGTCTACACATTCATTGTCAATCAAGTGATCGACTTGCCATCTACAATTCAGTCAAGTCCTCGACCTCGTGCTTCAACATCCCGTGGGTGATTGGCAATCCTAATAGAGAGCTCTGGTATCACGGCCGGCCTCATATTTCATCTATTGACTGATTAAAGGTTCTGTTAGAATAGGCGAGGTATAAATTTCATCGTATCCCTCGATACTAAACCATTCCTCCTACTCCATTGTAGACAACGGCTAGTTCTTTACTACTACCACGTCGCTATCCACTCCACAACGAGCCATTCCAACGACGATGTGCATCATCACACAGTACATTTTCTACTGCAGAAGATGCTGCCGTGTCATAATAACTCGCACAGGCTACCAATACTGCCGTCAGCCGGGAGTTAGAGACCACTGCAGGATTGTGACCTGTACGACGGCTAGATGGTTGGGCGAAGGGTATTGTTGGTTCTGCACTGGTTACAACGGCGATCCGCAATTTGTACAGGTTTGGAATCAACTAATACAGTTTTGATCTTGAGGACTCGGGAGGTCACTTGGGCTTTTTCGTCATCAGTGGAACGCATGGGCTGGGAGACTCGACGTTAAGAGACTTGGGCTCGACGGAATGAGATGGAGACATATGAGGATAACTAGTCTCACCGACTAAGATGACCTCCTTCCATGTAGAAGGAATGTAACCTATAGTACATTTCACATACACAAACCTTCCGCCAGTTCGCACCCTTCAACTCGCTGGTCAATCCGATACGTGACTTGCGACCCGATTGGTTGGGCCTTGATAGGCAGTCTTTAAGCGATGGAACGTAAACCCTACCTATGAAGCTACAGGAGACCAGTACGGGTGTAGCACTGTAACCATCGACTTAAGTGGCTATGCCAGAAAGGGCAATTATACGATGACTGGCCAGCCCAAGACCGAGAACAAGAAACCAGGGCGACAGGCGGGTCGAAAAAAACACCGCCAGTACCAGTACCAAAATTGTATGGGGAGAGTGGCGGTAATCAAGGTGGCTAACAGTTTCCGTTGCAGAGAGTGCCATCATGATCGACTAATATTTCACTCACATTGCTAATTGAGGCCATCTCACTCCCTATAACTCGCTTCTCGCGATTCTCTTTCGCGAGGCTGGCTATTCTGTGTGTGTGATGACCAAGCATGCGGCCAGAGTCCACTTTGGGCCCATCTTACGCCTCGTCTGACGGCCTTCGGGAAACCGTCATTTACCGAGCTTAAGGAAGAATCTTACTAAACGCTTGGCATGGTCAGCAATTCATCAAAGGAGTTCAACGTATATAAGTATCAAGTGCAGCATCCAGAGGTATTTCTATATCTCAAGTCTTGAACACCATCACCAGTCTGTTATCCCACTATGTCCGGCCTCAAGTTTGATCCCGAGTACCTCAAGGCCATTGGGCCGTTCATCAGTGGCCCCCCGCCACCCCAACAGTCCAATGATATCTATGGAAGGCGGGCGACCATGAACATGATCATGACGGCAGCCAACGACTTTGCTCCTACTCCGCCAGCTGTCCCGCAGACCGTCTTTGCCGTCAAGGGCCATGATGGAGTCGATATCAGAGTTACACACTTCGCCACCGAGGTGGCTTCCAAGTCCAAAACGCCAACACCCGCTGTGGTCTACTTGCACGGCGGTGGATTCTTCTGCAATAGCGTCGAAATCTTTACGCCTCGGATCACCCGCTATGCTCACGACTCTGATCTGCCATACTTTGCCGTGAGCTATCGACTGGCACCTGAGCACCCCGCACCTTGCGCTATTGAAGACTGCTACGCGGTCATCAAGCACTTGTCAGAGTCCTCCCAAGAATTCAACATCGACCCTACCAAGATCATTGTCCATGGGGATAGCGCTGGAGGAGGCGTTGCTGCTGGTGCCGCTTTGTTGGCTCGAGACCGCAAGCTTGAGCCTCCCTTGGCGAAGCAGATTCTGATTTATCCCATGCTGGATGACCGGACCAAGGTCAAAGACGACGACCCGAGTATCGATCTTATGGTCTGGAAGCCGGATGCAAATGTTGTCGCCTGGGGCGCCTATCTTAGCGAAGCTCGAAAGAATAGCGACATCCTGCCCTACGCAGTGCCAGCCAGGGCTGCCAGTCTGCAGGATCTTCCACCTACTTATATTGAGGTCGGGACTCTGGATTTGTTTAGAGATGAGGATATAGAGTATGCCACTAGGCTGGCTAGGGAAGGTGTCGAGGTCGAGTTTCATCTCTGGCCTGGTCTGCCACATGGGTTTGACGGCTTCCTGAATCTCAGCTGGTATGACAGAGCCAAGGAGAGCCGGATGAGCGCCCTGAAGAGGGTTTGAGAGATTGTGGTGTGGTGAAAGGTGTCAGACCTGCTGTACATAAAGTCGTTTCAAGAGCCACGATGTCAGCCTTCAATTCCAATATCGTGTTTCTTGAAATCCAAGCATGCCTTTATGCCTTTTGGAATATTTTTCTCTTGGTCCCCGTTCTTCAGTTCGTCAACACCTATCTTGAAAGGTACACTGGCTTTCCAGCTCGTTGCTTCGGTAGCCCATACGATCTCCGATGGAATATCTTTGAGTATAATCCGAATTTAACGAGCTTGGATACCAGTCGTCTAATGGGTAGGTCAGGATCATTGGCTTTCGCATCGAAACATGCAAAATATTTATTATCTTTGGTTGACCTACCGAACTGAAAGGTGATCGTTGAGCAGTTGATGATACTTCCCCGGAAATAACACCATCAAGTACAATACCAAAAAGCCGGTTGTCTCAAGCTTAAAGGTGGTTACAATGGGAGATTACCTCGCATGCATTAAAAGCAAGCTCATGCAGGAACTCTCACCAACCTCGGAACTTGGCTTCCTGTCGCAGGCACAGCTCATTGGGTCGCTATTGAAGGCTTGTCTGCAAGTTTACTAACTAGCCGGTCTTCCGACCTTCTCAATATGGAACATGGGCTCAAGTGAGGGAGCGGGCCTTGTTAGGTAGCAACCCGATGCTGCCGATCAAGCACGGTCCATTGGGTGATTGAGGAGAAATTCTCTTCCCCAGTCTGTGACATCCAGGCATGTTCAGTAGAAAAGATGCAGGTGACTGAGCTCAGATGATATGTAATTTCCCCATAGCATCACGGTATCATAAAAATACTGTCATTTGACTAATGCAAGCAGATGATGTCTTGACAGCGGTGATGCAACATCGATGCGTGATGCATCAAGGCTTGATGCAAATCTGGCAAGAACAATGACGAATTAGGTTCCTCGGCCCGTGAAGAGGTATAATAAGGTTTCCAATATGATCAATAGCCGCATCAATGAGAATTCGTGTGGTGGTGGTCGACAGTTGATCAACACACGCTATATCGCCTGAATAGGATGGTCTACCCCTCAAAATGCAACCCCATGTCCCTCGACGGCTAATTCCCGCACATGGAAAAATTCCTATTGATGCAAATAATGTCCGGCAGTTCCAGCATCATCCATGTACCCCTCAATATCGGTGTGAATTGGCCGAACCCCGGCCTTGGCTTTGGGGTTGGGTCCATTCGGCCCTAGAGCCCGTCGGTCAAGTGGGCATTGCGTCACGGTATCACGGGAGAAGAAGGACCGAGGTGTAAGGTCAGGTTAGTTGCTATAAGAACCTGATATGAGAGGCGAAAATGGGATTCGGCACACCTAAGGCTTACTCTGTTTGCGGGGGACATCTTCACAATGAAGTTCCCTTCAATCTCTAGGCTTGGGGCCTTTGGCCTGCTTGCAACCACCCTTGGGGGCCTCGTCGATCTGTCAATTGGCCAAAAGACGAGTGATCCAATCCAGGATAACGGACTCACTGATCTTGTCCAATGGTAGGTAAATGCGATTGCCTGAAGCATGGTATTAGCTGACTTGTTGTTCCCAGGGACACCCACAGCTATTTCATCAACGGAGAAAGACTCTTTATCTTCTCGGGCGAGGTATGAACTGATACGATTGATTTCCCATTCTCGTCTAACACATGAATAGTTCCATTATTGGCGTCTGCCAGTGTCAGTAGCAAACCCCCAGACAAGCCGTCACCCTACTAACATCCACCAGCCCCGAGCTATGGAGGGATCTCTTGGAGAAGATGAAGGCCGCCGGTTTCAACGCCTTTTCCATCTACAACAGTTGGGGCTACCATGAGCCTGTCCCCGGTCACCTCGACTTTGAGAGCGGCGCCCACAATTTTACCTCCATCATGACGCTTGCCCAGGAGATTGGTCTTTACCTACTTATCCGACCTGGACCTTACGTCAATGCCGAAGCAAACGCTGGTGGATTCCCCGTGTGGGTTACTACGGGAGAGTATGGAGGTCTTCGCGACGATGATCCCAGGTTCACGGCGGCCTGGAAGGACTACTGGACCGAGATTTCCAAAATCATCAAGCCGCATCTTATTACAAACGGTGGAAACGTGGCCATGTTCCAGGTACGATATCCTCTGTCCTGATGAAAGTTGAGAGACTAACGAGACAGATCGAAAATGAATTGGGCTGGCAGTGGGACAACCAAGACAAGAGAATCGTCCACAAGCCTGTCGCCAACTACATGCAACTGCTGCAAGACAGTGCCAGAGATGCTGGAATCGACGTGCCACTATTCCACAACGCTCCAAACACTGTAAGTGTCATCGTTTGTGGTGTGGACTGAAAGATTGACGATGTGTAGAGAACATTTGCATGGTCAAACGACTTTGAGCCCAATGCACTGGGTAACGTCGACGTTGTAGGCGTCGACAGCTATCCCTCTTGCTGGAGCTGTAATTTGAGCGAGTGCACTGGCACTAATGGCCAATACATTCCTTATGTGAGTCTGAAAAGAGTCTTTCATACCTTGAGCAAACACTGATATCGTGTAGAAAACCCAAGGCTACGTCTCGTACTTCAACGTCCAGTCTCCGTAGGTTTCTCCCATACTTGAGTCTTAGGTCCCCCATTAACAACTCCAAGATCGCAGCCCAACTTCCTCCCTGAGTTCCAAGGCGGCTCTTACAACCCATGGGGTGGACCTGAAGGAGGTTGTCCCAGCGATATTGGTCCTGACTTTGCCAATCTCTTCTACCGTGACCTCGTCGCTCAGCAGGCTACGGCTATCTCTCTTTACATGATGTACGGTGGCACCAACTGGGGTTGGTTCGCTTGTCCTGTGGTTGGTAAGTATTGGTTATACTTTGAGATGATCTTTGACTGACTCTAGTAGCCTCGAGCTATGACTATTCTTCGCCCATCTCGGAGAACCGCTTCATCTGGGACAAATTCTACGAGACCAAGCTTCTCACTCTGTTCACTCGAGCCGCACACGATTTGACCAAGACTGAGCGAGTGGAAAACGTGAGTAAAGCTGTTTTCCCACATTAGTAAAACACATACTGATCTAATCAGAGCACATCGGCTTCTACCAACAAAGAGATTCTCGTCTCTGAATTGAGAAATGTCGACAATGATGCCGCGTTCTACGTGACCCGACACAGCTACTCTCCATCTGGTACCAAGGAGCAGTTCAAGGTCAAAGTCAAGACCTCTGAGGGAGAATGTAAGCCCCTAAAATTCTTTGAGAAGTGCTCGTTCGGATGCTAACGATGACAGTCTTGATTCCTCAGTACGCTGACCAGATCACCATTAACGGCCACCAGTCCAAGATCCTTGTCACCGATTTCAACTTTGGTAACAAGAAGCTTCTTTACTCGACTGCCGAGGTCTTGACGTACTCGGCATTTGATAAGAAGGAAGTCCTTGTCCTCTGGCTGCCTGAGGGTGAGACTGGCGAGTTTACTCTGCAGGAGCATACCAAGGTCAAATCCACAAGCAAGGCTCTGAAGGATCTCCAGGTCAAGGCGGGCAAGGATAATGTCACTGTGACATACACTCAAGAGAAGGGACTTTTCACTCTTGGTTTGGAAGATGGGTCAACAATTGTCCTCGTTGACCGCGAAACGGCGTACCATTTCTGGGCTCCTGCTCTGGATAACCACCCGCTTGTGGATGCGAACAACACCGGTATGTTTACCCACACCTTTAGAGGAAGATTTCTAATGGTTCCGTGTTTTCAGTTCTAGTTCAAGGCCCTTATCTTGTCCGCTCGGCCTCTTACGACGAGAAGAAGCGCAAGCTCAGCATTTACGGAGACCTGGACCAGGAAACACAAGTGACCGTCTTCGCGCCCGAGTCCCTGAAGACAATTGCATGGAACGACAAGAGGGTCAAGGTCACTTCCCAGAAGGGAAACCTCTACACTATCAAGCTTGACAAGCCTTCCAAGTTCAAGCTCCCTAGCCTAGACCGATGGAAGTACACGGATAGTTTGCCCGAGATTAAGGCTGACTACAAGCCTTCTTCTAAGGCTTGGACTGGTAAGTTGTTTCTTTTTTAGCTGCCTAGTTTCTCCATTTGACATGATATATAGTCGCGGACCGGACCAACACTACCAACAATGTGGTCCCCGATCTCAACAATCCCGTCCTGTACGTTGATGAGTACGATATTCACTACGGCAACCACATCTACCGAGCCACCTTCCCTACGACTGACTCACCACCCACTGGTGTTTACCTGAACCTGACTGGCGGTCTCGCTTTTGGTTACTCGGTTTGGCTGAACGAGGACTACATTGGCTCTTGGCTCGGAAGATCTTGGCTCGGTGCCCAGGGACAGGAATTCTCATTCAAGAATGCCACACTTGCCAAGAATGAGAACGTCTTGGTCGTTTTGATGGACAACTCAGGACACGACCTTCGTGAAGCTGCACTGGCCCCTCGAGGTATCACCAACGCAACACTGCTTGGCCCAAGCAAGGAGCGCTACGAGTTCTCCGAGTGGAAGATTGCAGGCACGGCGGGAAGCGGTGAGCCTTCTCTTGATCTCATCCGAGGCCCACTCAACGAAGGTGGACTGTACGCTGAGCGTATTGGCATGCATCTTCCTGGCTACCCAGACAACAAGTGGACGTCTTACTCGAAGAAGAAGACCCTGGAGAACCCGTCGTCAGGAGTCCGGGTGTACCGAACAACTGCAGACTTGGATGTCCCCAAGGGTCTTGATGTCTCCATCTCCTTCAAGCTGACCGCCCCCTCCGACTCGACATTCTCGCCTACCAAGTCTGGATACAGCAACCAAGTGAGAGCCCTACTGTTTGTCAACGGATACCAGTACGGCAGATTCAACCCTTACATCGGCCATCAAACCTCTTTCCCTGTTCCTCCCGGTGTGCTCAACTACAACGGAGAAAACACCATTACAGTTACGGTTTGGAGCCAAAGTGCTCAAGGAGGAGAGATCAAGGTTGAGTGGGAGATTGACTACGTTCACTCTTCTAGCTTTGACGTGAGGTTTGATAGCGAGTATCTCCGCCCGGGTTGGACAAAGGATAGACTGGATTATGCGTAATTAAGTGGTATCCGCAGATAGATAGATACTTGAGAACTAGGCGCTTTGTGCAAGTATTGGCTAAGACCAAAGACTAGTCTATAATCTATTCTCCGTGAAGATCTGCGGGCTTGACCATAACCCAGTTCTTGTCTGCTGTGACTCGAAGTCCTTCCTTCTTCTGGGCCTTGGCAAAGTCTGAAATCATGCCGCGGATTTGCTTGCTGTAGCTCTCCTTGCGATCAACCCACAAGTGAATGCCTCCCTTCTTGACATCAACTCCGTGGAAGATCATTGGTCCGTCACTGTCGGGAGTATCGCCAGCAGCCAGGATGGGCTTCTTCCACTCGTCAATGTAGGTGAGAATGGCCGCCCACTTGCCAGCCTTCCAGGTAGCTGGGGCCCATAGGAACGGGGTCATCTTGGCGTCCAGGTTCTGCTGCTGAATCTCCTTGTCGTACTCTCCATCCTCGATTTGCTTGCGAGCGGTGGTGAGATCGCCATTCTTTTCCTGCATAAGAAGGGTCACGCCGATGACCTTCTCAGCTGGGACGTTGTAGCCGTACTTGGGGTCTGAAGCCACCATGCGGACGAGCTCCTCAGAGGCAGCGCTCACAACGTACACATCGATACCGTTGGCCATAAGCTTGTTGTAGAGCTCAACCTGGCCCTCGAAGATCTTGGGAGGAGACACGTCAATGGCAGTCACCTTGTCATCTTCGAAGTAGGTTGTTGGAATTGTCTCATTGAGGGCCATGAGCTCATCGACGTAGCCCTTGAGCTCACGAAGAGGGAACCCGCTAAAGATTTGCGCCGCCCAAGGGTAGCAAACGGCATCCTCAATCTCGCACAGGCGGTTGTAGTAGCTGTACAAGGTCTCGTTGTGCGTATCCGTATCCTTGAAGGGGACGAGCTTGAGGGTAGGGTCCATGGTCTCTCGGGTCAAGATGCCCTTGTTCTCCAGGTAGGGCAGCAGGGACTCTTCGAGGTCGAATTGGTAGCTGGTGTTGTCCATGTCAAAGACAGCATAGGCACCAGTGTTGGCATTGGCGGCAATCATTTTCTCGAGGGCCTTAGCGGCCTTGGGAGGCCAGTGCTTGAGCTGAGGACCACGGGTGCCATAGGTAGGAATAGCGACGGAGAGAGTGCCAATGTTTGCAAGGCAAAATGCCTGAGCAAAGGTGATTGCGCTGGGCCTCATTGTGTAAAGTTTGACAGGAACGAGGGCGACTGAGGAAGAAGTGAGGGAAGAGCAAAAGCCACCCAAGATAACGGCTTCAAGGGCTCCCTGGAGAGCTTATACCTTCTGAGACCGTGCGGGCCGAAGTTTCTCCCTCATAAAGAAGAGACATTTACGGGATGGAGTTCGGTGTTACCGACCTAGGTGGACGATCTTGGACATTTTGGTGTGGCTACCCCACCCGAGCGATAAACAGGTTTTTGTCTTTTTAACGCGTCCGGATGATGATAACATGGTGTTTTGGAGTGTTGTCGCGTAAAAGCCCGGTTACTGAAAGTTCAAGCTACTCAATCATACCAATTCCTCCATATACATCCCTCATTCTGGCCTCAATGACGACTTCTTCCCACGCGACCTGCCAGAGCAACCACCTCATCTCCCGAGTTGAAGACCAGGGTCGCACACGGGTGTGTTGTGAAACAGGAAAGGATCGACAAGTTCGCAGCCAAATTCCAAGAGAGTTCATTGGCCCCTGCCCGCCAAGGATCGTATTGTCAGCCGGAGATGAGTCGAATCCTACCTAGCTGGACATGGGGGGACAAGAGGTCAAACGGCGGAGGGACAGAAGTAAATGGAATAGTCAAGTATTCTTTGATAAGACCCTAGCCTTGGTCTTTCTAAAACCATGGACTTTAGGCCCCAGCTTCAACACTTCCATAAGCTCTTCAAACTCGGCTTTTGGCACTTTTCCTCCACTAGCCACCTTATGTCCGCGAGCAAAGGACTCTCCCAATCGATCTCGGAGTGTCGGATCGGCCGCACGGCCAGCGGTTTCACGAAGAAACTTAATGGTGTCGACTGGCGGGAACATGTCCTTGGCGCATTTGGCAACGCGACAGGAAAAGCTGACCATGCCGGGTGAGTAACCTTCGTTGGCGACCAAGACGACTTCCACCAGGTCGGTATATAGATAACTAGCCCACCGCGAGGCTATGAGGGGATGAACCTGCGCTTCAGAGCTGAGGTGAATGACGACTACTCTCCCGTCAGCAGAGAATCTAGGCGCAATACTTTTGTTGCATCGCATAAATTCTTCATGTATTTCGCGCCTGGCTGCGACTAGATTTTCGTCCTTGGTGAGCTCTTTCGGGGAGGAGGCAGCCCTCAGGGCCTTCCATGCAATCGTGACATCGCAAGCTGCGGTCCGGCGGGGAGCATGGATGAGCGAGATTGCTTGATAGATTATGCCCGTTTTATACATCTCGATCGTCGGCTTCATGTTTGGAAAGGGCGGCTCCCACTTGACCATGTTGCCCAACTCTCCAAGTGTGCCCAAGACACAGAGCCAATCGCATATCTCTTTTACTTCTTCGTGCAGGTCAAGGCAGATGAGATAAGTCAGCAGTGAGCTAGTCGCGACGGGAGGACTGTTGTCGGCCGTAACAAGAAGGGCATCCTGAGGGTGTTCATTCTCCTCCGCGTAGTGGTGGTCGATGACTATTGCTCTATGGGGAGCATCGATGAGAGGAGGAGATTGCCGTGAGCCATGGTCCAGGACGAAGATGAAAGCAGGCTTGTAAGTGGCCATGGCCTTGCGAGACACGTCATCGTCAAGACGACCGCCTTTTCGGATAGTGTGGACTGATATTAGATCCTTGTCAAGGCCAAGGAGTACCAAGGTCCGCTCCAAAATAGCTCCGGAGGTGAGCCCGTCGACGTCTCTATCAGGAACGATAAGGGTCCGTTGCTTGGCTGAAACACTGTGGAAGATTACAGTAAGTATATGTGCCCCAAATAATTCTCGGGTATCAACATCAAAGTTTTGAAGAATGAAGGACGCACCACTCTTGAATGAATTTCCTTGCTGCCTTAATCTTGTTTTTTGGTGCTGGCCAGATAATTTCTCCATTCTCATCACGTAGTGAGCGCGGCTTGAGTTGGGACTTTGGATTTGCACCAGGACTCCAAGCACGACGCCACTTGTGCTTAGAGCTATTTGCTGTCCAGCTTGCGGTACGTTTCGTCGCCTGGAGCCGATAGTAGAATGGGACCGAGAAGGAGGTAGAATTGCTGTGAAGGAGTGGCAATATTCTTGGGACTGTCAGGGTCCGTCTCAAGTGGAAAGACATGTTATTGTTGGCAGTCTTTTCCAGTCTTGAGCAAGCTTCAAATCTTCCAATATGAGAGAAATTCCATTGAAAGTGATGTCGCCATAGAAAGGGTTGAACGTAGCGAGGATCAACCAACTATTGGCCGGAAAGGAGGCCCAAGGGCGAAAAGCGATGTATTTGTGCGGTGATGATAAAACTTGCCTACAGAAGTTGCTTGGCTCACAAAGGTGGGTCAAAGTCACGTGGCTATGTGGGTCACGTGCACCCTTTTCACGTATCACCGCTCAGCCCAAGAACCCACATTTGGTTCAGACTATGTGATCAAGAAGGCGTTGACTGAGGAAAACAATATTCGCAGCTTGCTCTAGATAGTACGGCTATAACCTCAATAGTCAAGTCTTTTCACCACTTTCCATCTCAAATGCGAGCTCCCCTTAATGCCCCATTCACGTAAAGTCGATCCCTACTCAAAAGGTTTGATATGCCCCCACTTCGTGACCGGGGAACAGTGCGAATCAAGACCCCTATTGCATTTGACTTCCTGTTCATTTCTCGCGATTCAAGCCTAGGTCGATCCACAGGATTAACCCAAGCCATACCAGGGGTTAGGAGGAGGCGTCGGCTCTTTGTGGCGTTATGGCGGCTCTAACTAGGCCCGATGGCATTCCGTTGCTTTACTTTGAGTCGTCCCTGACGAGCCGGGAATGGTGGCGGCAATTCCATTAGACTGAAAGCAGTCGAATATTGGGGCAAAAGGCTCTTGGGTCCGGACTTGTCTAGCCAAATGGGCAAAGGTTGTCGAGTCTGGGTTCTTCTAGCGTGTGTGAATGAATACATCTTGCGGCTATATATCTCTCCTATCCCCGCTGGAGATTGCTGGAGTGGCTTCTTGTGTTCATTTTTGTCTGGGCGTTGCACCTCGAGCTCTTCAAAGGCCATTATACAGCATGAAATATCCCATCGTCCTGGCTCTTCTGGCCGCGGCTGGAGTGTGTGCCCAAACATCAGGGTGCGACCAGACAAAGGTTGCACGATGTCTTGAGGCAGCGGCCAAGGTATGTCTTCCCTCGTACAGCTGGGTAGGTACTTCCTAACAAATAATGTCTACAGCCTGCTGGATGCGAGGAGAACGAGCGTTGTCTGTGTGGAGTGTACAAGGAAATCTCAGCGCAAGTCCACCTGTGCCTCTGTCTGTCTGCTGCTCATACCTAACTTCTTACAGCTGCTATATCCCTTGCCCTAATGGGGACCACGCGGTCGACGCCGAGAAACAAGTTGATGCATACTGCGAGGTCAAGAGGAAGCGATCATTCAAGGAGTGGCTTTCACGAGAGTAGGGGGCGAGTATTTTTCTTTCTCAAACATTATCAACTTTATGCCGTCTTCTTTGTAGAATTTGTTCTGCAAATTTTGCTCTCAGAGTTCTAAAGAGTCGGCAGAAAGAAGAGGGGTGGCACCAAGAGAAAGCATCATGGTGAGTGGTGACTCACTCTTGCACGATGCGTCGTGGGGGATAAGAGGTCTCGCTTTTGTAAAATAGATCAAGTATTCTTAGTTACAACAACCATTAACACACATAATCTACCTAGGTACTTCATGTATTTGTTTATCATCAAGTTTTTCTGCCTTCTCATTGGACTACCCTAGACAGCCGAGCACGTCGGCTCGGAGCATCGGCGGCTGGTCGGAGTTAAAACTGTGCTTCACGGTGCTATGACATGACTATCCACTTCCAAACAGGGCCAAAAATAGCATGGTGTTGCTCATTCGTAATATGTCCGTCTCGGAGCCGATATCAAGAGGCGATGTAAAAAGCAGAAACCCCGTTGCTGGCCAGACTGAAAATCTTGGACTTCTATGACTCTTCTTTAAGACTCTTGACTTGAGTAACCAATCATGGCGACAGACGACGAACCAAAGCAGTGGTACAATGCCGCACACAGGGTTCTTGAAGAACTTGGCCTTGTCTCCCTTTGCAACTCTACTACAGACGTCAAGATCCTTTGTACTCAAAGGTTCATCCGACTTTTCGCCTATGGCTCATCGACACTTGTCCTGGTTGCCTATCTGAGGGAGCTGGGAATTTCTCAGACCCAGATTGGCCTTTTCATGACTTTGACCCTGGCGGGTGACATTGTCATTAGCTTCCTGCTTGCCCTCTTCGCTGATGGCGTTGGTCGAAGAGCTGTCCTTGCTCTAGGAGCCATTCTCATGGTTGGTAGTGGACTTGTCTTTGCTACCTTTGGCAACTACTGGATACTGTTGGCTGCTGCCATCTTTGGTGTCATCAGTCCTGGGTACGACCTTCTTATCGTGTGCAATGACTTATACTGACGGGCCTTGTGTAGTGGCAACGAAATTGGACCTTTCCGAGGCCTTGAGGAGAGCATCATTGCTCACGTCACGGACCCTGGAAGGCGAAGCGATGTCTATGCTTGGTACAGCCTCTTCGGCACAGCGGGAGCTGCATTTGGCATCTTGACCTGTGGCTGGGTGACCCACTACATGCGCGTGAGCCTCCACATGGATATTGTCGAGGTCTACCGCAGAGTATTTTACGGATACGCTGTTCTCGGTCTGCTGAAGCTGGTCGCGGCTATTGTCCTGAGTTCCGACGTGGAAATTCACCACGAGCCACAGCCTGTGCCAGCTGCCGACAATGATGAACAGACACCTCTCATTCCTGATAACAATCCCCAACAAATACAGCCTGCTCCAAAGAAACAACTTCGGGCAAGGATCTCTCACGAAAGCGTCTCTATCGTTGTCTGCCTTTGCGCTTTGTTTGCACTTGATAGCTTTGCTTCTGGTCTCGCTCCTCTGTAAGTACCAGTGTCGACTATCCCACTCATCAGTGTCAAAAACTCATGGTTGGGAACAGCTCATGGATTACCTACTACTTCAAGTCGCACTATAATATTGAAGAAGGAAAGCTCGGATCCATCTTCTTCGTCACGAGTATCATCGCCGCCGCATCTATGATTGTGGCATCCTCTCTCGCGAAGCGCTTTGGAAACGTTCGGGTAAGTTCTATATGCTATTCCATGTTTTTTTCTGTTTCCTGACTCGAGATTTTCTAGACAATGGTCTTCACGCATCTTCCATCTGCCATCTTCTTGGCTCTCATTCCAATCCCAGACGAAGTCCACCTATCTGTCCTGTTCTTGACTCTTCGAGCCTGTACGCAGTCCATGGACGTTGCGCCACGATCCGCATTCCTCGCCGCCATCGTTCTGCCCCAGGAACGAACAGTGGTTACCGGGCTTATCAACGTGGCCAAGACCGGTGCCCAGAGCTTGGGACCTCTCATCACGGGACTGCTTGCAGACTCGGACTACTTCTGGGTGTCGTTCATCATGGCTGGTACGCTCAAGGCCAGCTACGATCTTGGTTTCCTCGCTTTGTTCAAGAACCACGAGAGAGTGGAGGCGAGAAGAAACCGCCAGGACCACGAAGCTGCCGAGGAGTAATCAGTTGATGAGAGGCGAACTGTGGTGGGCATTCTTTGCATCTCCATTGAGCTATAAAGAATGATGACCGGGCTCGAAGGGTGTTTGGAAGCAGAAAGGCGAGAGGGTAAGAAATGTTGAAAGACTGAACACAGAACCTTGCAGAGAGGGAATCTCGATTGGTACGATAATGTGGGAGATTGAACATCACTCTTCTGTTTCTTAAGAAAATGGCATGTAACTATAGACTTGCGGGAGATTGGTTATCATCGGCGTTTTTATTTCTTATACCTAGCCAAGTACGGCCAATTATTCTATCCTTAGCCACATACTCAAGGCTTCATCATGGCCGCAAGCTCCTCATCGTCCAGCTTCTTCGCAACACCCGGCCCCTTGTATTGCCGGTTAATAGGCTGAATCAGTATTCTTCGATAGCTGGTCAAGGGCGGTGTACCAGCATCTGTAACCTCTAAGATAAGGTGCAGAACCAATCCCTTCTCTAGTGAGAGCTGCTCTCTAACAACGATGCATGACTTCTCTGGGGGTGCAATGGTAACCTCAACCTTGCTGCCATCGCTGCCTTCAACCTCCTTGATGTCAAGCTCGGACACCTCGTAGCCGTGGTACGTCTGGGTGGCACTAGGTTCTCGGTACTGGAACCACTTATAGGACAGCTTATCTCCGTCGGGATCATATGTCTTGGATGCGTCGATAGTGATGGTTGATCCAGCATCAGCCTCGATGTAGTAAGGTTTGTATCCGAACTCTCCATTCACAGCAACAACAGGCTGGTGGTTGGCCTTTGTGAAATCCGGACTCAATGTCCACTGTATCCTCGCAGCAAAGTCGTTTTGGTATGTGTTTCTCCAACGCCAGATGGTGGCCTTGTTTGTCCTAAACTGTGTACCGTTCAAGCCGACGACACCGTCTGCGGCATCACAGAAGTGGCCTCTATTAGAAATGCCCTTGTCGCTTACATTGGCAGGGAGATATCGGCCTCCCCACGAACCCCATGAGGGCTCTTCTGGGAAGTTGAGTCCGTTCTGCATGATATAGAGGAAGGTGGGGGTATCTCCTTCGATGATGAAGGCCGGCTTTGGATAGACAGCTCCAAGGGGGCCGAGCTGCACGTTCTCCTTTACCCATTCGGCAGTGACCTTGCTGGGATCAGGGCCACCTTCGTCGACAGATCCTGAGATGCCGATCCATGTAGCATTTCCGTACTGGTTCCAGCCGTGGACGGAGCAGATATAGAAGATCTCGGGCCACTGCTGTCGAATCCAGCTACCGCAGTCGTCTTGATCGGAGATGGTGTAAACGCGAAGCTTTGAGCGCAGTTCGGCGGCATCAGGTCGGTTACGGATTCGATGCAAGACCTGAGCTAGCACATTGACGCCGCCCCAGACGAGGACCCAGAGAGGATCTTGATCGGAAGAGGTCAGCCGCTCAAGGAGCAGCTCACCACCCTCGCTGAGCGGGATATCGTCACCAACAGCGGCCATGCCGTACACCTAGAGATGTTAATTTCTGCAGATTCACGTATGAAGACATGGTAGACATACCGGTGGGCCAGACTTGATGAGGCCTCGAACCTCCTTGGCTGAGGGATAAGGAAAGTCGGCGTGTGCGTGCGCATTGAGGTTGTCGACAACTTGCTCATAACCATCGACAATCTCCTGCAACTTGTGCGGAGCAACTGTATCTCGAAGCCATACTGAAGTCACAGCAACAACACCCTCAGTCTTGAACTGATTCGAGTATGTCAGGTATCGGCAGAATGATTCAGCATCGTCAGGCTCATTCGTGATGTCGGTGAGGATGAAAACGCGGTGCTTGGAGGGGAAGGGAAGAATAGAAGATCTACCCGCAGTGGCCATTTTTTAAAGACTTTTTCAACAGCCGTAAATGATGAATAAGGACCCTGAGATGCAGGTGTTACAACTGACAATCCGAGTTGACGATGCGGAGGTCCAGAGGCTAAATAGTGCAAACCATGATGTTTTGGGTATGTCTAAGCACTAAGTGGTGTTGTTTAGAGTGTAGCTGCTAAGTCTAGATAGGCAATTCAAGGCACAACTCCGGGTCTGTCGGCTTTAGAGGGGAGAATTGCGTCAACTTCTCCACATTGCTGGCTCCGGGGTGCAGCTTGGGCATCGGCTGCCACACCGTAAACCCGGTTCGGGCAAGGACAAGAGCTGCTGTGGATAGCTGTCAATCATGTGTTTGCTTCGGATGACTCGATTATAGGTCAAGCGAATGGCAGTGCATCCGAAAAAACATGGGGTCGATTTCCGGAAGACTGATGGGATTCTAAGGCTTTTCGCCAAGACTAGCTCAGTGCTGAAGGCGGGGAAACTAGGGCTGAGAACGAAGACATCAATCAAGACATGGTATGTGTAACGTCAAGGATAAGCAGAGTTGTCCCATGGGGCTATATCGGCTGACCAGGCACAACAGACAAGAATTCTGGCGAGTAGGCATGATGGGAATGCATCTTTTGGGAGTGTCATGAATGCGGGCGCTAATTTGCACTCTAGTCTAGCCGACAGAGCAAAGCTAGGGTTCAGTGTGAGCCTAGAATTCTCTCTACAGACTGTAAAAAGGCACTTCCATGCTACTCTTTCCCCCAAAAGCGTGTACCTACTCCCTTATTCATTCAAGCGGTCATGTAATGTGCCCAAAAACGAGAACTGTTGATACCTATGAGGAGCATCAACATTTAGAGTAGCTTTTGCCAACACGCGTCATCTAGCAGAACAAAGGTGTATTTTCCAGCCTCAAGCATACGCTGATAATGTCGATTGATCAAATCGACGTCGCCTATTCCACGTGGAAAACCACAGCAGACGTATGCCAAGACAAAATGATGAGCTTTCTCAAGTGGCATTAAGTGTTCTTTGTCTTTTCATGTACGGGAATTACTGTGAAATCAATACAAGAATGCCGGCAAACTGCCCTCTTATCGTCTTGTCCGTTGCGTTACGATTTCTGCTCTCTCTCGTAACCTTCAATCACAATGGAAGTCCTGAAACTCAACCTTGAGACCATCTACGTCAGCAACTGCAAAAACTCCAATAACAGGCCCAACAAAGTCTGGATCTGTCATATCCAAGGTATCAACAACAGCGAGTCTCATCCAAGCCTCTTCGGGCTTGTGGTTGAAGGCGTACAGCAAGTGAAACTCTTGCTCCGTGTACTTCATCAGCAGCGAGACTTTGCCAGGAACTCTTTCCAACGTGTGTCGGGTTGTCTTCGCAATATCTTGGGCCTCGTTTTTCTCCTCAAACACCACAGAGGTGTCAGAGCTGTCGAAAAAGATGCTAAAATGTCTACATTCATCCTTGTAGTAAGCCAGACCGCATTTGAGATTGCCAGATGCCCAGGTGTCGGAAATGCTGGCAACCTCAACGCCGCTTGTTCCTTCCAACAGTCTCTGCCTCTTTCCGACAAATGAAGGAGAGTTCTCAGGCCTAGAGAAATCAATAGGGGTCGCGGTTAATGTGATACTTGAGCTGGGTGCGTCAAAGTTGTAGTGATCCAAAAGAGCGTCTCGGATGTAGACAAAGTCCACGCCTGGTTTCACAGAGAGCAAAGAACTTCCATCTTTACGAGTTACAACACCAGGGTTTAACTTGACAGTCGCCAAGGTTGGCCATTCACCCTCCCATCCAGCAGGTGTCAGGAATGTTTCCCGGCTCATGGCATATCTCCCCCGCATATCCTTTCGGACGCCCAGACACACAGCCCACCACATACCGTCAAAGTCCTGAAACAGGTCACCGTGGCCAGTATGTTGGACATACTCGTCGGTATCTCGTGCAGTAAGGACAGGATTGTCAAGGCACGGCTCGTAGGGGCCCCAAATGGTTTTTGATCGAGCCATGGTGATCATGTGTGTCATGTGGGTGCCATCTTCAGCAATGAGCAGATAGTACCACCCATCGCGCTTGTAAATGTGCGGACCTTCGGGGTAAACGCCCCCGGTGCCTCTCCAGATGGTACGCTCTTCTGACAAGGTCCTGCCAGTTTCGATATCGATCTCGAAGCAGTTGATGCGCGTCCAAGGCCCGGGGGTCGCGGATCCCGTGACGTATGTCGTCTCGCCTTCGAAGAATAGGTCTGGATCGATGCCGACGAAGTTAAAGTAGACAGGGTCGCTCCAGGTGCTTCTCCAAATGTCTGTAGTAGAGATGACGAAGTTATGCTTATCTACCACTCCAGTTTCCCTCTGGAAGACGGCGTTAGTACACACAATGTAAAAAGTTCCATCGTGGTATCTTATTGTCGGTGCATACAACCCAGCGGTGGCTGGAAGAATCTTGCCTCCTGTTGATGGACTTGGGGCAGAGAGTCTTGTTGATGACTTGGCAAGACTCAACTGGGCTTGTCTATCAATTGCGTTGCCTGGTTGCGACAGTCAACATGGAGAACAGCAGAGAAGGGGTAATGCAACTGACCGATATGCTTCCATGACAAAAGATCCTGAGAAGCATAGATGGGAAGCCCTGGAAACAAGTGGAAAGAGGATGTGACGAGAAAATACCAGCTGGAGACATTGACGATGGAAGGATCCGGAGCAAAGCCCGGTATAATAGGATTGATTGCACGTGGCGTCGGCATTATAACCCAGGTAGTTTAGACATCCGCTGTGGGCGATGCGCGTCAAGGGAGTCATGAGATAGGGTTGGACGACTTATAGTTTCTTTGTACACAGATGGTGATGGTGTCATTCCCCGCAATCGTCAGTGGTGAGAACCAGAACTGAGATGCCCAGCGAGAGGCTCTCGCCGAAGCATGAAGCCAAGCCCTCGCTCGAGGTGCCACAATTAGTTACTCTCTCCAATTCCGCCTCTAACCGCTGCCCCTAGCCATGTTAAGCTGTCGGGAAACTGTCGGGAAATGACTCGTGATGGGGGGTTGCAAGCCAAACCCGCGTACTCGGCTTGTCGGAAAACCTGTCGGAAAACCCCTGTAGGAGCGTTTGACCTCACCTGCTTCCCCGCAGACTGGCCTCGACAAGGTCACATGTGCTCGGTTTGTCCCTCAACTTTAAGTTAATCGCAGAAGAGCAGCAAGCTCTAATCATGTGGTCTCAGTGGGAGGGCAATGTAGAGATGAACGGAGGTGCCGACCTTTCAGATGGTCGACAAGAAGCCTACAAGCTGGTAATCCCAGTCCCCCGTTAACAGAGGGATTCAATGGGGCTATGTCAGCATCGTTCGCTCTTCACGATTAAATTGCAAAGACATATCGAACTTCTCTGATGATTACCTTATTTCTGCTTGATAGGACAGTGTTTTGGTCAATTACCGGGGTCTAGTCAAGCAACCAACAGTGGTGCTGATCGCACGACCCTTTTTGGCGAATGGACATCTACTTCGCCCTCTTTTCTGGCGAGTTTTCCTCCCCAGTTTGCTCGGAAAGATGTCCGTCTGGTCATAACTTGGTTCATCTTTTGACCTCGGGATATCATGAACCGAGACTAATGTCTTCAGCTATCCCTACCTTCACCAAAAGAATCACTGTGACGGCTTGGCATATCACCAAATGAACCCGATGGAGTGGTCTGGGCATCCCATCGACCCATGGGGAAGCACCGGAACCCCACCAGCTGCTGAAGCGCTAGCAGCCTGCAACCACCATGTTTACCCCATGGGTCACACCCCCGGATCGACACCCCAGGCCAGAGTCAGCCTATCCAGAATTGGGTTAGCAAGGCCTATACTGCTCTCTGGGGAGGCTCTTCAAGTCGACTACAAAAAGAGGCGAAGAGCCTGCATTCTTCTGTTCATCAGCCCAAGCTACCATCCCCATCTCCACCATGGCCAACAACTCGGAGCCCAAGCCCTTAGCCGAGAAGGCTACCAAAACCACCGTCGAGCATGACGACCAAATTGAAGCTCCCATCAAGCCGAGCGAGATTGTCGAAGATGCCGTCGCCAAAGGCCAGGTCACCTCTGGCTACGAGACGCTGACCAACTGGCAAACCGTCAAGAAGTTCAAGCTCGTCAGCCTGATGTGTTTCTTGGCCGCCTTCAGTGCTGCTACTGACGGATACCAAGTCGCGTAAGTGCTTAAGCCCGACGCCTCTAATATAAATGTACAGCCGCTGACATTTCTATAGCATGAGCGCCAGCATAATTGCCAACAAGGGCTTCGTTCGAGAGTTCGCGACCAAGGTCGATGCCGAGGGTAAACAGTATCTCGACGCTCCCATCATTAGCGCCTGGGGTGCTTGTATGAGCGTCGGTCAAATCATCGGCCAGACGACTGTGTCTTTCATCAATGCCAGGTTTGGCCGAAAGGTTGGCATGTACTGGCTCTGGTTCATTCTCCTCACGAGCGTTCTTGCCGAGACTTTGGCCAGGAACTGGGGAGTGTGGCTGGTGGCAAAGATGCTGGCAGGATATGGGGTCGGCTGCCTCCAGGCGACTGTACTTGGCTATATCAGCGAAGTCGCCCCTGTTCGGATTCGAGGGGGCCTCCTGATGTGCTACAGCTTCTGGTGGACGCTTGGATCCTTCCTCACCCATGTCGCTCTTCAACGCATGAGCAAGCTTCACCCGTATAACTGGCTAACCCCTATCTACACTCAGTGGGGCCAGATCGGCCTTATGTTCATCATTTACCTCATCCTCCCAGAGTCTCCGGCTTGGCTTGCTACCGTCGGTCGCGAGGAACAAGCCAAGAAGGTCCTCACTTGGCTTCATCGGGGCGTCGAGGATTACGATGTGGACCATCAGTATCACCTCCTCGAACTAGCTATCGAGCACGAGCGAGCTGTTGCTGCAGAACAGCGCAGAGAGAGTTGGACTTCCATCTTTCGCGGAACTGATGGCCGCCGGACCCTGACTGCCTTGTGGACTATTATGACACAGCAGTTTACTGGCCTTGCGCTCTTTGGCACCTTTGGTACCTACTTCTTCCAGCAGGCCGGTCTATCAGATCCCTTCTCCATCAAAGCCATCACTACTTCTCTCCAGATTGTCACTGTCGTCGCTGCGGTTTTCCTGGTTGACTGGCTTGGTCGACGTCTGATGGCTTGTATCGCGACAACCATGATGTGGGTGACATGTGTTGTTGTCGGCATCCTTGGAGTTGCCCCTCAAGTCGGAGCGACTACATATATCTTTGTCTTATTCACATGCTTCTGGAGTAAAGCATCCTCCTTCTTCTTTGTGTTAGTCACGATGCTAATCTAGTGTGCCAGACATTGGTATTGCTGCCAACGGTGCGGCTGGCTGGGGTTTTGTTGGCGAGATCTCTTCACAGCGCCTTCGTCCTTACACTTCGGGCTTTGCTGCCTCTGCCAACTCTCTCGGAGGGCTCATAATGTCTGTTCTTACACCGTACATGGTGAATGCTAACAAGTGGAACTGGGGCTTCAAAACTGGCTTCTTCTACGCTGGCATTGGCCTTCCATTCGTTATCGGAATGTGGCTCTTGATCCCTGAAGTTGCTGGGTAAGTCTTTAGAACACTTTGAAAATAAAGCATAGCTAACAAGAATTACTAGGCGATCGGCCGCCGAACTGGACGAGCTTTTTGAACGAAAGGTCAAGCCTTGGCGATTCCACAAGACCGAGACGGCAACACAGCGCCTTGTCAAGTACGAACAAGACCAGTAATCCGGTTTTCTACTTCATTACACTGTGGCCGCTCCCTTTTCGGCGAGTCGAATACTGGGTCTTTTATGCGTGTACCGGTGTATGGCAAAATATCTCTCTCGGAGGATCGTGGATGGGGTGTCGGCAACTGTTCGAAGATGGTATTTTAGCCACGAGATAATCACAGGATTTGGTGGGAGAGGAAAGCAGCAATGGCAAATCGACCGAAGTCCCGCTTTTAACATTCGTTTATCCACATTTTATGTTCTATGTACAATAGAGCGTTCAATAAATCATGTTCCAAGAATCGTAAGCTGCCAGTCATGAGCTTGACTGCTACTTGTGCCAAGTTCAATTCCAAAACCGGTGAGCTAATTAGCTGCACGGCACATAAAGCAAGGCCAAAAGAATGCTCAGACAGTGGGCCACCCACTAGACCAGTTGATTGTGTTCCAGCCAAAGACCTTTTGTCCATCACCATAGCCAATTCTTGTGTCCACATAGTGATAGTAGAGGACCTGTATATTCATGTTAGCTACAACACAGATGGAAAAGTTGCTTAAAGTTCAAGAACACTTACCGTGCCATGGGTAGGGTCGTTATACACGCCCTGTCCTCCAGGTCCGTAAACCCAACCGTGGGACTCAAGCACAATAGTACCTCCTCCATTAGTGCAAGACTTGCCACTCTTGTCAACGAAGCCACCGGTGGCAGAGCTGGATCTGCAGACCATGATCTTGTACTCCTGACCAGCAGCAGGTCTATCCTTGTCAAAGCCACAGCACTTGCCCTTTGAAAAGAACATGTAGTAGTAGTTGCCATGCTTGAACATGTAGGGAGCCTCAACGGCTGTTGTCACAGGCTCATAAATGACATTGGACGAGCCTGCTCCGCTGGCGACGCTGGTGGGAGTGCTCTTCATAGGCACAGTAAACAGGTCCTTCCAGAAGCTGCCAAAGTACATTCGCCAGGTGTTTCCATCCTTGAAGAGGTTTGAATCGATAGCGTTATAGGCCTTGGTGCTATCAGAGCGAATGCCTGTAGCTCCCACGTCGGTCCACGAGCCCACATCCATGGATGATGATCGGGCTAGGCCGATAGCAGAGTTCTGACTTCCGAACTGACTAACTGTATAGTAAAGATAGTAAACATTGCCGATCTGGATAACATCTGGAGCCTAGTAGAGATCAGACGCCTGATCTATATATGTAGCCTTCAGATGGGTAAGTACAAACCCAAAGGTCTTGGTTTCCAGGCAGGTTGATGTTGGAGCCCTGAGGAAGTGCGGCACCCTTGTAGGTCCATGGTCCCTCAATTGACGGCGCAGTGTGAACAGCAATGCGTCCACCGGTGGAAAAGCGGAAATATGTGCCATCGGAGCGTCGAATGATGGTGGGGTCGTGTGAGTTGTTGCACACTCCTGAGCAAGCCTTGGGGTTGGCATAGCCGGAGACTAGACCAGCTGACAAGGTCAGGCCGGAGAGGAAGGACGACAACTTCACCATTTTGACAGAGTGCTCCCAATTCACGCAAGAATTAGGCGATGAGATGTTTTAGTAAGAGCCCGATGCTGTTGCCTCGGTGTTAGCCCAGGGGGAACCAGTTCCCTCATATATTTCCAGTCATTTCGATTGCTGGATAGTGGCCGGCTCTCGGCACGTCCATAGGCACTTTCAGCCTCTCACGATGAGACCGGCACCGACGGAGAATCCGTCAAGTCGTCTGTTTACCAGGGAGAAACCCAAAACGGCACTCCTCGTCTGATCCTGCAATCTACACACAAGGCTGTCTAACGATATGGAGTAAGCACCCCGTCAGATGCGATTGGAGGAAACAATTTGCCGCGGATTCAATCGGAAACCATGAATGGCCAGTTCGCCGCCATCCGTACGATTTGTGGAGATGGGGTTCCATCTTTTGGCACTCGATCCCTACAAGCGTGTCGGTTGACTGGGCTCCCTCTATGGAAAAACAATTTCACGTGTGCTTTCTGTAGCCATCGATGTCTGGAAGTGTAGAAGCTTGGACAGCTTGTCCGGAACATGAGCGCCGAGGCGCGTCCTTTGAGAATTTGAACGGTAGGAAGAGGCCGCTCTTTCGTTTTGATAAGGCGGTGTGATCCGGAGAATGCATGCAAAGTTAAAACTCGCATGTCGAATACTATGTAGTAGGCCGGCGAACGTGTTGATTTTGTATACGCGGAAATTGAAAATTCGCCAGCTTTGCATGGGTCTGCCGGCCCTCTCGGAAGCACTTTGGACCCATCCCAAGGAAACCTCCATATATGCCGAAGCTTGAGAAACAATGTGGACACTTTTGGCTCGCTCAATCAAGTACCTGCGAGTCGAATGGCCGACGTCTTTCCTCCTTTACAAGTATGAACGAAAGGGCAGAGACTAGCAACTCTGGTAGTAAACTCACCACATCTTCATCACGGTTGCCATTTCAATGGCTTGACCAAGCTGGAAGCGACCCTGTTTGTAGTTCAATACCATAGGTGACGAGAAATGCCGTACTAGATATCAAATACAAACCTACCATCTATTATTGCTTTTCATGAGCTTTGACATGTGGGAGGTATAGAGTGTCTTGACTGTGCTGGCAAGGAACCAGGTTTGTGATACAGTAGCACCCGATATTGGAATCATGTCTCATGACAGGATGTTGGCCCCAATGCACCAATACCTAGATTTATCATCCCAGCCGGTAGACGCCTGAGATGCGACCATTCAGTGATGTGTCCCGGTGCACCTGACATCGGAACTCCACGAGAGTTGGTGGTCCGATATTATGCCTCCGCGAATCCACCCCTGTTTCTTTGGGTCGTTTATTATGTAGGTACCCATCAGAAGTGAGGCATGTGAAATCCTTTCGCCGCATTCTTTCCCGCTCCATATGCTCCATGTCACTACCTGGGTGGGTAAGGACAGTGGTAGAGGAGTTAACTGGTTGTAGAATATCAGCATAAAACCAGTTATTTCGTATTCTTCGAGAAATTTCTAGATGATGACATCTCTCTTGGCGGTAATATCTACAGAAATATACTATCTCAACAACTAGAAAATGGGAGTTGGTTGCAACCTCTGCGCTATGAATTGATTGATCCAATGCAGGCAGTGCTTGGGTGGGTGCGACGGAAATATAGCCGTAACTAGCCGAGCGGCAAGAACAGGTTCTCGGCTTTGTCAGCCGTCCCGCCCGATCTCGGCGGTATCACGTGAGAGACAGAATTCTGTCCCCCTGTAACTCCAGGGTGGGCAAAAGCTCCTTGTTAGCACCACGAAGTACCACGGATGGTTGATTGAGCAAACAGATAAATAAAAAATAATTAGTATGGCATACTTAAAGAGCGTATAAGGGCACTACTGTTATTATTACACCCTTAAATACATGTATACTAATAATAAGGTACGAGCTATAAGAGAAAGGCAGATATAAATGATATTAGTTTATTGTAATAATAAATAAATTGCTTTATCGCTTAGTATTCCAATACTCTACTCTCTATTCCTTACTAATAATCTCAGCTGCCTGTAGAGCTGTTGCGTAGAGAACAACCTGGATATTTCCAGAGATAGACTGAGGGATGATAGATGCATCAACGACACGGAGGTTCTGAACGCCCAAGACCTTCAGGTCCTTGTCCACGACACGGCCCATGGCAGCGGTACCCATGGGGTGGAAGATTCCCCTGATTTAAGGTTAGCAATGTCTCCAAAAGAATAAAGCCCTCTGATATCACAACTTACGTTAGTCCAGCCCGAATACGAGCATCGATCTCCTCGTCAGTTGAAGCTGTAGTAAGGGGCTTCGCGCCAAGTTCTCCACTGATAATGTCTCGGCCGATAACAGTCCTATTGCTTGTGAGCAGTTCGATATCATGCTTCACAGCTTCCCTCATGGCATAGCGATCAACTTCAGTGCCCATAAAGTTGGCATTGATAAGGGGTGCGTCCTTGATCTTGGAGGATGAGAGACTAATCTGACCACGAGACTGATCGATGACAAGTACGGTCATGCTAATCACAGCGGAGCCATCCTGAGATGCACCGGCGTACTGAATGGTATGGGTAGCCATGGCGCGCTCCTGGTTAAGAAGGGGATGAGTCTTCGGATCAGGCTTCTTGCCTGTATCCTTCTCGATTGCCTTGGCCAAGCCATCCTTGGGCACGTCGACAGTGGTGACAAAGTCGAGGTAGAGGCCAAGGCTGTACTGCGGCTGGTTGAAAAGAGGGTTTCCCGACTCAACAGCCCACCCCTTGGAAGGGTCCTTCAGTCCCCATGCTGTGACAAAGACGGCGTGGTCATGCAAGTTTTGGCCAACCTTGGGAAGATCCAGCTGAACCTTGATGCCGTGCTTTTGTAGCTGCTCCTTGGGACCGAGACCAGAGAGCATAAGAAGTTGTGGCGTACGGTAAGCACCAGCAGAGAGAATAACTTCCTTGCCGCGGATCTGGGTGCCGTTGGCTAGTTGGACGCCCTGAGCCACCACCTGGCCCTTGTGCGACTTCTGAGTGATGACCTTCTGGACCAACGTCTCGGTCAGTACAGTCGCCTTGTCGATTGGGAACACCAAAGAGCTCTGCTGGCGACGGCCATTGTTGCGGTTTTCTTGCATCTCGCCGATACCCATGGGATTGCCGCGGTTGTGGTCAAAATCCGGGGCTGGGCTGATGCCAAGCTCTTCCCACGATTCGATAAGGGGCTTGCGCATAGGAAAGGTGCGGTTGAGGGAGCTGATGGATTGAACTTTCATGTTGCCCTCAAAGCCATGCTGAGTCTTGTCCGTGTCCTGGGTGAAAAAGGACTCAGTCTGCTTCATGTAGGGCAGGAGACCCTCGTAACTCCATCTCTCATCGCCAACAGCCTTGGCCCAAAGGTCATAATCAACGGAGTGCCCACGAACCCAGGCAGCTACGAAAACCAGTGAGCAGATTGGCTAGTTTAATAATTTGCGAAACTCACCTCCGTTAATAAGTGTGCCACCACCCAAGCCCTTGCCTGCGTTGGAAGGGATAGATCGACCATCAAGATGCGTCTGGGGAACAGAGGCATAACTCCAGTCAAAGTCACCGCCTTGACCGTTGGTTGAGTTAGGCCAGACGATATCCTGTCGATCGTTCGCATTGATGCCTGCCTCAATGACCAGGATCTTGAGATCCGGGTCCTTCTCAAGGAGCTCATGGACTAGGACCGAGCCACATAGGCCGGCACCGACGACGATGTAATCCCAGAGCATTGTTGACTGGTGGTACCGAGGTGGGGAGATGTCAGGGTGTGGTGAAAGATCTGCACGTTGAGTTTAGCAAGAGGAACTCCCAGATATATCTACTCTCGCAACGGTAGCATTGCTACGCGCAATCGCATGTAGGCCGGATCGCTCGGGTTGCATAGCCGATTGCAAGCATGAGAGAACCATGGCGCGGTCACCTCCACTGTCCAAAGCTCAATTTCCGGGACATTCATGATCCGGAAATGCCATGCAGGGTTCAGTACTCGAGGCCTCCAGGTTGAGCAGCTCCTAAGTCTCCATCGCAGAGTAGCCAAGGGCGAGGGGAACTGGAGCTAAAAACGGTGATCAGCCCGTCAGCTTCCTTCGTCCTACTCGCTACGAATCGATCCATGGATGGCCTCTCTGGCAATCAGCTGAGGCAATTGCCCATGTCTCCTGGCACCCGGTTCCCCGTCGGAACAAGGAGACATTCTAAGCACTTCCGATGCAGAAGGATTCATGAAATTTGTACTAACCGGCCTTAATACCGGATTTATCGAGGCGACCGTCTGCAAGGGACGGTTTCATCCATGCAGAATCCCTGAGATGTCTAAATTACTGATTTCGCCATCGCCATAATGTAATCGTTCCTTCGGGATTCCCCAGACTCCGCGGGCATCAGCTGATCCGGGTGTTGCTCCCGGATCCCCTGCCAAGGCTCCATTCGTCCCATCTGGGGGATGATCTGCCAAAAGGTCTGTGTTGGTTCGGTGATCTGTTACCCTTGCAAACCCTGTTCTCGCTAGGTATGAGGACATCAGGGATTGTCCCTTGAAAGGAGGATAACCGAGCCCACCCTCATCGACTCTTTCTGGCGACACGCAGAGCCCTAAAACTGTATCGCTGATTACCAACCACCTGATGGGATGAGAAGATCCAAGGGAAAGGTTCCTGGCGACGAACCTTGACAGTGTGGTTCGCCAAGGTCGGGACTTGAGTCTGCAAAGGGAAATACCGACGATTTGCCACCTCTTGGCTGTTGGTTGTTGGTTCCCAGTTCTGAATAGGGTTGCAATGAAATTTTCTTTTGCAGGAATCCTCCCCGTCTTTCCTTCAAGGGGAAGGAGAAGGGGTTGCAAGTGTGCGGCTGATGGAACAAGATGTGGGTGGTAATTCTGTCCGAAGAGGACGGCATCGCCACGTATTTTGAGTCGAGGCTGAACTTTCTTCATTGCCAACAGCGTTGATCCTACAACGTTGAATCAACAGCCATCATGGCAGCCCTGAATATGTTGGCGCGATCAGAATCAGGGCCGCCCTTCAAAGAAAGGTTTCCTCCTTTGTCACCTGAAGGAAAGGGGCTACTTGCGGCTGTGATAGCCATGTGGGTTCTCGCGACCGCTTGGACTGGCATGCGGATCATCTCGAGGAACATCAGAAAGTCAGTGTACTACACTGAAGATTACCTCTACTTTATCGGTTTCGTGAGTCTTCAACAATGAGCGATTGTTTTCGCAATCTAATCAGCACTTGCCCAGGCCTTGTTCAATGGCTTATGCATCACCTACGTGCTTGGTACGGTCGTCCCTGAAGTATCTCCTAGAGGTAAAATGCTAACGCATCGTAGCCATCTGTGTAGGAGGAGCGGGCAATGATATTGGCCGCCTGTCCGAACATCACATGTATCACTATACTCGAATTTCGATCGCCAACCAGACTATGTACGCCGCGACACTTTGCTTCATCAAGATCAGTCTGGTTGCTATGATCCAACGTGTCTTTGCCGCCTCCACATCCCTCACCCTTCGTATCGCTAGCTGGGCGACCATCGTGGTCATTACATGCTGGGCTCTCTACACGATTCTCCTCGGCTTCTTCATTTGCTTGCCTGTGGGAGCCACTTGGGGGGCCGCCACGCCTACAAGTTGTGGAAACCAGACTGTTGCATATTCAGCGGTGGCAGTGATAGACATCATTTCCGAGGTGATGATCGTTGCCCTGCCCATGAGGTTGCTCTCTGGGTTGCACATCGCGAGACCACACAAGATTGGCCTCTTTCTCGTTTTTGGCGCCGGAATCGTGTAAGTTGAGATTGATAACGTCTTCTCGCTCCTGTCTTGGAAAGTTGTACGAACTGACCCGGCCTTATCGCAGCACCATTGTCTTCTCTTGTGTCCGCCTCAAATATGCCTTGAATATCGACTTCGATAACGTCACCAAGTCCTTCGCCATCGCATCCGTCTCCTCAATCCTGCAAGCAGGAGTTGCCCTCATGGGTGCAAGCTCCCCAATCCTCCGACCCGTCTTCGATCGAACCATTCTCCATTGGCTCGGCATCTCTATTCGCAGCACCGGCAGGAACACCAGCAGTAATCCTACAGGCGGGCCTTCTGCATCTCGCCATCACGCATCGGCTGGCTACCACGATTCAAGCCGAATAAGCCATCACAAGGGATTCAGGCAGATGACAGAAAGCGAGGAGCACTTGGCCTGGGAGCTAAGAGATATGCAAGGGAAAGGCGGCGAGCAACGAACTACAATAAAAGCCCAAACGACTTTGTCTGATAACAGCAGCGACAGACGGTCTAGAGCGGAGAGTCCTAGCAACGGGCAGATTATAGTTACACAGGAGACCATTGTCATGTAGAGCGGTTAAGGCTCTTGTTTCTTGCACTCGATGTGGGAGACGAGGTAACTGAACGAAGAATATCTAGGTCATGTTTGACACGTCATTGTTTCCTTTAACCGAATTACCAAAAGAATAAAGACCACTTTTCTCATGGGTAGTCGGCCCTTGCCTTGCTAATAGCATTGACCAGATTTTGTCCAGATGCAAAGCCGGTGCCCTCCTCGCCTACTCCGCTCAGAACGCCGTACAAATAAGGCGACCCATCCTGGTCAAGCCAGAGCGGGCCTCCTGACTGACCCGGAATGCCGTCTGCATCTGTCTCTAGAGGGCCGCCCGGGGCACAATCAGCACATCGAACCACCGAGATACCCTCTTGGCGATAAGGCTTCGACGACCCCTTGTCGCCTGGGTATCCCACATGAAGCTAGTACATGTTAGAAATGAACTTTGACCAGGTACCATGCCCTTGGAAGAGATACGTGGGGACTCTCACAAAGGCTGGCTTATTCTTTTGAGCGCCACAGTCGATGGTTGTCGCTCCAAGGTATCCAAACGAGTCGCCCAAGCGATCAGCCAAAATGAAGATGGCCCAGTCCTCCATCTGAAAGCAAGGCCCGTCACCTTGTTCCATATCAATTATTTCAACGCCATCGGAGCCCCCGGCTCTCTCACCATCATAGTACATGGGTTGAAAGCGTGTCGTAACACCTTCGGGTGGAACGCAATGCTTTGCAGTGGCAACATGTCGAGGGCCAACCAGGGCAGCACTGCAGCTCCCGCCGTCAGATCCAGAGACTCGTCCTATGGCGCTGTAGGGGTATTCTTTAGAGTCCCACAGGACACGATCATCGGGTCCAATGATTGCTCGAATCTTGAGAGGATCGGTAATGTTGGACGGCTTGGGACTTTGGCCGCTAAAGGGCTTGAGATCTTCTCTAGACACGGTCTTGTACTTAGGAACTAGGGCTTCTGAGCTTCTTACATGATTGGTCATGCCTAGAACCCCTGAGCGGCCTAGGACGGGATTGTTGGTGGGAATGGCCAAGCTGGTTCCCCCGAATGCAAGGATGGCTGCCGTCATGAAAAATGTGATAGGAGCCATTTTCAGGGCATTTGAAAGAGGCTTGAACTCATTCAACTGGACATCAAATGCTGTAGAAGCCCTTGCTCGTGTCCCATTGTAGGTATGAGCACTCTAGAGCCCTTTGTACTTATATAAGAAACCAAGGATGACACAGCCCCCAGAAGGATCCGAGTTTCATCCTTGTTGAAACGCGCCCTAAAAAGGGCATCATCAGCACTAACAATCCTTTGGAAGACATCCCCCCAGAGATCTTCAGTCGAAGGAATAGCTCTTGCCCTGTGAGGCGTTTCACAAGCTCTGTTTGGACCGTGAAAACTCCGTGTGCTTAGCGGGCAGTGATGGCGTCTCACTGATGCAACCCTCTTTGTTCTAATCATAGCAATCAGCCTTGTGATCTACCTAATTCTTATTCCAGATAAGCTACCTAGGCCCACTTTGCATGATATAGCAGGGAGCAAGGTTGCTGCATCTTCAGGTAATCCTAGTCTCGTGAATATTCTGTACCGCGATCCTGATGTATTTCAAGGGAGTAGACAGCAGGTTTTAATAAAGCACAAACCAAAGAAACATTTATGCATACCTGCATCGATACACTTATCTATGATTAGTTCATTTCAGACTAAGCATGGGAGGTATCGTCATGTATTTGGCCACTTCTATACCCCAGTTCTAATTGCACAGCCCTCGGACGTGTTGGTGTTCACGGAGTTGAGCTCGCCAATCTCCCACACTAGGAGATATCAGAGTAACATCGTCGGTGGGAAGTGCAAGGTCATGTCATCGCAGTTATTGGGCCTCGCGCACGCCAGTCTGCAACAGGGCTCAAGGGTGAGAAGGCTCTTAGGACGCTGGAGGAGGAAGGGATGCAAGATGGAGAAGGATTGTGGCAAGGCGGTTTATTTCACATGGGGGGTATAACATGATGCCCCTTGTCTCACTCTCACATATTAGAAAATCCCCGTGATCAAAAACACGCGTATGATAATTATGCGTCTCCTATAATCGTTTAAGTACCTTTCTAATCGAAAAATACCGTTCAACTATTCAAAATAGTTCGGAAGACCCGGAGATCTAGGTAACATCCCATCCAAAGTCATGTTCTCTATCTAAGGAGTGGAGTTGTCCTGATAGATATGCATCAAAATATCCCCTCTAAACTTCTGGCTTCTGACCGTAGACCTTTCTCACCCAGTAAAACGGATGGTACTTTTTGTTGTTCCGGAGCTCTCGTCGGAGCTGTGCACAGTACACGCGGACTTCGTCCATCGTCCAGCCAAGCAGTTGGCTCGCCATGTACAAAATATAGCCATCAAGGTCCTGCTCAAGGGCAGCATGCACAAACTGGCCAATTTCTTTGTTCTTTGGGTCCTTCGCCCATCCACTGATGGGAACCTAAACAGAAATCTCATTAGTATAAATCCTTGTCTATCGTCGATATCAATACTTGCCTTGCGGTTGTCGATGTGGATATTGATAAAGCCCGCTTCTTCCATGCACTTCCGCTGCACGTCGTCCTCGAGGATCGTGAAGGTCTGACCCATCTTCTTTCCGCCCTCAATGAAGAACTTACCCCACTCGTGCATGGCACTGTCTTCCGTTACAGTGCCGTCATCACTCTGCATCATCGCTGAAGCTTCAAGGCTTTCAGCCCAACCGCCCGGCTTACAGGTTTTGTATGCCTGGTTGATTAGGAACGACCAGTCTTTGATGCTTCCGTAGAGAAATCGCATGTGCACAAAATCCACAGAGTTGGGCTCGAAAGTCCATTCTTGGCTGCAGTCGTCAATCTCGCTGCAAAACCAAGGTTAGTTGTTTTACAGACGTGGACGTGAGGGTGCTTTTGCAACTATACAAAGGCTGGAGTCACGTACAATTTCAGGTTGGGTGGGATCCAGGAAGGCTGGATAGGCGAGATGTCCGTTCCAACAACTTCCGTGTTGGGGAACTCGTCGGCAAAATCACTGTTCTCGCGTCAATCAAGGGTTCGGTTCAGGGAGAAGTAGTGTTTTTGTACATTGCCCAGATACCTGAATATTTGACCCTGTTAGTCATTTACATTGATATCATCTGCTCTAGGGTCACCTAACCTGTCCCAGTTCCAATATCCACGACTTTCTACCACTGATATTAGCTGAAACGTTGTCTCAGGGGATCGTCGGCGTACCTGAATGTCCTTTTCCAAGGGAGCCAAATAAAGTTTTCCGTCAAACACAAGGGATAGGAAGTGGTGGCTGCTTGGTTAACGCGCACATCTTTGGGACATGTGGATGTGGACTCACACAATGTCCATCGACTCGTTCTGCTTTTCGTCATTGGATGCCCTAATAATCCCGGTTAGAAGCTGGAGTGGGACCCCACTATCAGATCATGTACCAATATCTTGCGTTGCCTCTTTCCGAGTGGAATGTCCTGCCGTTAATAGTACGGTATTGAAGGATGCTCGAGGTCAGTGATTCTGTCGACTCCGGGGGGTTAGACCCAAGGGCCGAGTCTGCATCGACACCACCCTCTTCAGGTTCCTGGAGTCATCACAGACTTAGCGAAGCCCCTACTTAGTTGATGGGCGAAAATACCTCAGCAAGTTGCTCCCAGTGTGCCACTGAATGTAGTGGTTGAGTCGGAGCGGTTGGAGCGTCTGTGGTGGGACTGGCGGAGTCTCGTTGGCTTGCCATGATGCGTAACTTCAACGTACTTCTATGGTATGATAGACCGTAAGATACAGAGCAAAGGAGAAGACAGCAGGGACGTACCGAGGCGCCTCTTTAATATTCAACTGTTAACCTCAAGGATGCTCCAATTCGCTCAAGTGCAGACGACAAAAGTGGGCAGTATGTATGCACATGCCACCTTGAACGAATGACAATGCACAGACCCATACTCTCATCATTTATCAGTTTCGGTTGGTAGGAGACCTTACTTGCCATCATACCATTCGACGACAACTCAGTTGGGGAAACGCCTAATGTCCGAAGCGAAGCGGGGTTTGCTCTCGCGTGTTGAGTCCATTATGCATCGTGAGGAATTATTTGCAGGGTTGAGCTCTGCAGGCGAGTAGTATGTCTGCCGTAGGAACGCCGAGGTTGGAGCACTGGCCAGCCAGTGTCCTCAATTCCTTGCTGTTGTATGTGTCAACAATAGTCGGTGAGACGTGGACTTTGATAGATTGATAAGGGGACCATGCGGTGATGACGCAAAGGTAACTCGATTTGACTGGTTATTGAACGTGTCTGTCGCGAGAGATCTAAAAGTTCTGATAGCTTGAGCAACTAACAAGACTTGCCACTAGACATAGGCTCGACGTTCACACCGCATACGCTTCACTTCTCATAGCAAGAGAGGGTCAGAGCCTAGTTTCCGGCACGAAACGGCGTGAAAATGCATTCTAGGAGTAAATCAGCCTAACTGTTACAGTATCTTCAAAGAATATAGAATGATGGGCTTCATAATTGCGTAGAGAGATAGAAGGCAACAGAGAGTTAGCCGAGCGCCGCCAAAAGGCGTGAAGCCGAGTCTATTCAGATATAAGTAGAGCACCACAGTCAATAACCTAATTGTTTGACCAGAGCTCTACTATCTTTAGTCAGCTGTCCCGTGGCTCACGCCTGCATGGACAACAGTTTGATGTATCTTTCATCTCTCCCACCAGGAGCGCTAATGGCTGGATGCATCATCGCAAGGGCTACGATGCACCACATATATCGATGTGCATAACTGTCCAGTATGGGTAGAAGAGTCACTACGATCATTCTTTCAAGGAGCGTCTGTAAGGTAAGGTGCGCAGAATTGCTTACGAGCGAAAACTTGATGATATGAAGCGCTGCAGAGCGTTGTTCGTAACTCGGAGGTTACTAGAGTTAGAGGTATATCGTTCAATAAAACGTACTTCAGATTCATACAAAAAGTAATTTACATAGAAACAGCTCCCCTATCAAGTCCTTGTCAAATACCTCCTCTCAATCACGCAATAGTCCCCTGGGCCCAGAAGACACCACGACCGTTGGTTCCAACATAAACCTGGCCTGCATTGTTGCCGCTACCCTCCAGTCTGCAAGAATCGATGGCTCCAAACATGATAGAACCTTGAATATCACTCCAAGTCTTGCCCTGGTCAGCACTGCCGTACAGCTTAGCCCCAGCAGAGCCAGTGCCGAAAGCATACACATTCCAGGTGCTCCCCGAGCCACGGCCGAGGGCGATCTGATATGTGTTCGACAAAGAAGATGATACTTTGGTGAAGGCGCTTCCAAAATCGGTGCTGTGGAAGACTCCAGCGTCCGTGGACACCCAAACGTCTCCGGCCTTGGCAGGATGCACAGCGATATCGCGGATCGACTGGACAGAGCTGAGAGAACCACCCTGGCTGAAGCTTGATCCTTGGTTGCTGGAGACGTAGAAAGTGGAACCAGAAGCAGCGTAGAAGTACTTGTTGTTGCGCTTGTCACTGGCGATAACAGCTCCTGACGGCACACTAGAGACAGCAGTAAAGGTTCCCTGGTTTTGAGATCGGAGAACACCCTGGTTTCCTGAAGACCATATAATCACATCTGCATCAGCGGAATAAGCGATGGAGCCGGCAGACTGAGAGGTGGAGGCGCCGTTGTGGACGTTCCAGGAGACGCCTCCGTTGTTAGAAATAGCAACCTGCCGTGTGCCTTGAGTGTTGCCGACTCGGACCACGTTTTCAACCTTGTTGCCGGCGTAATCAACGCCCACGGATCCAGTGAACATGGGGTTGTCCCAAGCCGACTGAGGGGCTGTGCTGAGAGAAGTCTTGGTCGCAAATGTGAATCCACTGTCGTCACCAACACCCGCCAAGAGCTCGCTGCCTCCAGGGGCAGACTTGAGTTCCAACACCGCAAACTCCTCAATGCCATCAGCCAGTGACTGGATGCTGATTTTCTGATTAGAATCCCACTTTGTGAGGTCGTGACCACCATAGACGGTCAAGCCTGTGCCGTAGAGCCAGTGGTTGCTGTCAAAGGGATCAATGGACAGAGCCTCAATCATCCACCCCAAGCGCTTCGTGTCGATTGAGATAAAGTTCTTGTAGATCCAAGGAGCCTTTGGCGTAGAAATTTCATAGTTGTACTCCAAGCTGCCACTCGCCCCATAGGCCCACAGCTTCGACCAAGTGTTGCCGGAGTCAGTAGAGCGGAAGATCTGGGCATCAGGATACCACGAGTTGAGTGACGCAACAACCAGGGTTCCAGGCTTTTGAAGATCAACATCCAAGCCACCGAAGCCAAAGTAGATATCGCCAGATGGAGTGATGTCCTTCCAGGTTCCAGCCGCGATGTCGTACCGGTAGACGGCACCAGAGCTGCCATCATAAGGACCAGTGCCATCGCTATAAGAGAGGTACAGAGCCTTCTCTTCAGGCTGAAGCTTAGCCTTGTGCGGAAAGTATTTCCCGGGTTGGTTGGGGACAGCAGTCCAGGTCTGGCCTGCATTGGTCGACACATAAACGGAGGCGGTCTTGTTATCGGCAACACCGACAAAGATCCTCGAAGTTGCGCCATTAAGAGTGGATGAAGTCGAATCAAAAGTGACAAACGTGAGACCTTGTAGGTCGTTGTTATATCCAGACGAATCGCTGGGGTCCGGGGCAAAGGTTCCGACGTTAGTGAAAGACGTAACCTTGCTGAAGCTGACACCACCGTCGGTACTCTTCCAGAGACCATTGCCGCTGCGGGCGCCGAAATAGATGATCTTGGAATTCTTGGGGTCTACTGCGAGACGTTCACCCATTCCTCGGCCTGGCATGTTACCACCAACCTTGAAAGGGAGGTCGGTGAAGGTCCAGGTGGCACCTTTGTCGTTACTCCGCCCAATGGCACCATTGTTTGGGTCCCTATTCTCTTTGCATTAGCCAGGTGTACAACGGAACGTTCTAGTTGCCACTTGCCAGTTGTTGGTGTACATGCCAACGGCTGTGTAGACCTTGTTGGGGTCTGAGGGATCAAGGGCCAAGGCATCTATACCCCAGCGGTTCCTATGCGAGTGTCAGTATCGACTCTCTCTAGATATATACGTGAGTCTGTCCATACCACTTAGAGTTGGTGGCGGTAGTATCCGTCACAGCTGTCCAAGAATCGTCTGAATTGAGCCGATAAAGGCCGCCAATGTCGGTTCGCGCATAGGCGACGCCCTTGGACTTTGGGTGGAACTCAATGCCAGCAACGAAGCCGCCGCCACCGCCGATGCGGACATTCTTCCAATCGAGCGCCGCCAAAGCGACACTCGCGGAACCGAGAATGAGGGAAAGGACCTTCATTATTGAAGGCTGAAGAGCCGATAGGTGCAGAACAGATGGTTTGGTGGACACAACTATGGAAGAACAACGTCGTGGAGAGAGGATATATATAAAACAAGTTCATGACACCACCTCCGTGATCAATTAGCATAGACTCCTACCCTTGTAGCCATGTTTCGGATACTAGGCACTGGCCTGGGGGATTAGGCTCGGACCGTGACCCAAAGTTGGTCAAGCTCCGTGATTTGTTCGCGGGTTCAGACGAAATTACAGGGCAAACCTTCCCACCTAATTAAATCTTGACAAATGGATAGATGGGCTGATGCAGCACATACGGGATGAAATGCCTTGTCGAGCCACGGGCATATCCTCCGGCTGCCTCTTCAAGTAGGCGCTTCTAGGTCTCATGAGTCTATCCTCTTGGCCGTGATCTAAATAGTGATCCCATAATTGTCACCGGACTCGACAAGGTTACATCAGTGTCAATTTCGGGACATTTTCCTTTCGACATGGTCCGAAGCTCCCGCAATCCCAAGTCGATCTCGGTAGTCCGTCCAGCAACTTGCCACCAATCATGCAAGGGATTCACCGTCACAGCCGGTGGCTAAAATGGAGTATAGAAGGTAACTTAGGCTAAGATCTATTAAGCTCCAGTAGCAAGTTTGACACGAGATTGCCAGGGTTAACTTTAATACCCACACCTCGCGCCAAGCCGTTTCGAGTAGAAGATCAAGGGGATCTGATAATTAGAACGGATGAGCCGAGAACTTAATTGTCGGCGTTGTCGGTCTCGTGGAGACCCCGATGCTTCTGGTTAAATACGGCCAGTGTCTAGCATTGGGCCTCGGTATCAGGCAACTCATGACAGCCCTACCAGCTGGGAGCGAGATCTCGCCGACTCCTATCATATTCGGTGACAACTAGTTCAGTGTAGGCATGATAGGCTGACGACAGAGCAATCTAGCTTGAAATGGATCGGCAGGCAAGCGAGACGTATCATTCACTCATCGAGTCAGGGCATCTGAAGAGCAGTACGTAGGTATCACAAAGGTCTGCTAGAAGGCTAAGAGAAGAATCCTGTATTTAACCGGTGGCGCTCGACAGTTTCATTACCCCTCAACGGCAGCAATCCCTTTGTCGTCCCTGGCGAGTTCAGCCTGATTATAGTCTTCATCGTTTGAGGGCAGCTGTAAATGAACCGCCGTGATGGGGGCTGCCGCAATGGTCAAATCATCGCCACTTTCCAAGCTCAACACATGACCACCCGAGTCCCGATTTTCCGAGATGAAATGCAGGTGATCACCGGCAACACTGACCCCCTGCATAAACGCCGGTGACCTGAAGCCAATAATCGTGCCCCGGACGTGCTCGAACGAGTGGGAAACCTGCCGCTTTCCGAGCTCGGCAAGCCTCTCCCCCGGAGACTTCTGGCCGCCAACGGTACGGACCGTCACTGCCTTGAAGGCTCCGTCCACTCTGAAAGCCACATAGTGATTCTTAGTGCCCGGGAGAAGCTGTGATAGGACCTGTGCCAACGTGTCTTTGTTCTGCAGGGGTCTCGAGATCGTAGCTGTGGGTTCAAACCGAGTGACCATAGCGAAAGGCGCCGATTGCTCTGCACATGCGGTGCTATCAATAGCAACAACTGAGCCATCGGGTTTCATATCGTAGATGACCCCATCGAGAATGATCATTTCGCCCACCATATGTCTGAACGTGCCGAGACCGTGATCGCCATGAGTGACGAGGTCTGAGATGGTGATGCCGGTCTCGGCGACGCCATCCATGAGAGCTGAGACTACAGAGTATTGAAAGAGCTGATTGGACGACATGCTGGGTGTAACCTTGAAAGTAGGGTGTGAAGATGAAGGGGAAGAACTGGTGGAGAGACGCTTCGCTCGAGAATCAGGCAAGGCAGGGTATATGAACTAGCCAATAAGGGTATGCTAGATACGTCATCGAAGAAGTGGTACCTCTGAGCTGGCGGCACTATTTTCGTTTAATACTTGATGACACAATGCGATAGGCAGGTAACCTGATATATCACTTCGACTAATAACACACATAACCCCATTTCACCTGAAATCAGTCAGAAATATTAATTTACCTAACATGCAAGGTGGATGCTGCGCTTTTGTCGACCCAAGTCCTCCTTAGCCCACTAAGAAGAATCCGGCGACTTGCCAAATCGGAGCGGTCTCTCTGCCAATATCGTTGCTTTGACTCAAAATCGAATATAAATCGAATACAAATCGAATCAGATTCGATTTAAATTTCAATCAAATTCATTCACCATGTTCATCTTTGACCGAGCCCCTATAAATACTCTTTCATAACAGAGATAACTGCCGCCATCAGTCCCAAGTTGCACGATCTTCGATATCTAGGTTTTAATACCTATCGTATCTACCTAGTGAATTAGGCATGCTAAGCTTCGGGCAGAGGATAAAAGATCGATAGGCTCTAGTTCCCCCACCTCTCACAAGGACCGCTTTGGGCCGAGATCTTGTCCGAAGACTCCGGTCAACACAAAATAGATCCACTCAGGGCTTACCCTCTCGCTTGACAACGAGGCAGCCATGCTAGTTGAAATTGCAAGCCGAATTTCCATCCAAAAAAGCACCTTGGCGCAGCGGCAGCGCGGTATGTTTATACTAAATCCCCAAGGTTCAATTTCTCATACTAACTTCCCACAGCCGGGCTCATAACCCGGAGGTGTAAGCAACACTCAACCATCCACCCCCAGGATTCCATCTAACACATCAATCAGCACTCGATCGAAGCGAGTAGGTGCTACTCAACATTTTTTTTTCTCTTCATTTCTTTTTGCATCCTGTTCCAGCTACTATTGCTAGCCACTCGCTGTACAAGACGTCACCTTACCGTGACTTCCATATCGCAGAGCAAGAAAATAATTCTGGCGGTCCGAAAGGGACGTGGTATTTGAATGGACACACGCCTAATGGTTTATTCCAAACCCCCCTCCCTGAATGATAGTAAACTCGATCAAAAATAGCATCGTTTATCCCGTTTTCTTGTCCACAGGGGCCGCATTACATGATCCATGCCAAGCTCTGATGAAATGCTGCCTGATTGTCACCTCTCTCCTCATCACCGAGATAACATTGCATCGTCAACTCGAAACATACTGCTGTAGAGTTACTGGCTGGCAGGGCAGAATGAGCCAAGATCTAGCTGAAGCTCACTCATGCTCTCTATGTGACGATGTCGTCGCCAACCTACGCCAAGCCTTGCCTTTTGCTCCCTTAACTCAGCCTGACCGTCAGCTGGGCTTTTACCCAGGCATCACGGCACAGAACGTTATTGACCGCGCAGGCCGCGATTGCAGTTTCAACAGTCTCGTAGATGATGAGGAACTTTCAGACATTACTGACCCCACCCTGATACCAAGTTCAGGGTGGAAATTTCCTACAACCAGGGTTCGGTCTCAGCTCACTCGTCTTTGGTTACGAAAACATAAGCTACGATTGCACGGAACGAGGGTTTATGATCGGTTTCTCTCCAAATATCTCCTTTGCAATGTCGAAAGTATAATCCCTCTAATATCAGGAACTATGCGGCCTGAAATGCTGATGGACGTGTGAAACCATGTAGATGATCCAGCAAGCGAGTCGGTGCGCCGAAGACTGCCCAACCTATCCCCCGGATCAGAAAAAGATTATTCAAGAGCAAAAGACTGGCTTCTTGACTGTCAAACAAATCACAATGCATGCCATGAGTCGACCACTCAACGCATGCCGATGAGACTTCTAGAGCTCAGCACACGAGGAAATATCTATACAAGCCTCCGGGTTACTACAGTTCAAAACAGATGTTCCTATGCGACATTAAGCTACTGCTGGGGTGTTGATCAGCCTTTCAAGTTGATCAAGGCGCGACTCTCCCAGCATGAGACTCATGTCGACGTCAAAACTCTTCCCGGGACCATCATGGATGCTATCAAAGTATCAGTCCGTCTTGGCATCTACTATCTCTGGATCGATTCCTTGTGCATCATCCAAGATGATCCAGAGGATGTTACAAGAGAGATCAACAAGATGTCTGACATCTACCAAGGGACGACAGTCACCATCTCAGCGGCAAGTTCTTCATGTTATCGTGATGGCTTTTTGAATACTCGTCAAGCCCACGTACAAAGCAAGCCAAAGTTCAAGTTTCCTTTATCATACCCTATTAGTAAATTGAGCACAGCCTTTCTACTCCTTCACCAGTCCGAATACCCGTATGGAGACTGGGTTGCGGATCCTATCAACAGCAGAGCATGGACATTGCAAGAGCACGTACTGTCCCCTAGAATCCTATACTACTCCTCTCAACAGTTGCATTGGTTCTGTAAAGAGACAAGAGCCAGCGATGGTGGTCTAAGCCTAGAGCAGACTGACCTAGGCCCCTTCGACTTGACCATGCTGAGCTTCTCCATGAGACGGGCGGCGATAACTTCAACCTCCTGGGAATTGTCTTGGAAAGACCTTCTTAGCTCTTACTTGTCCCTTGACTTGACACATCCTATGGATCGACTCTCTACAATCTCGGCCGTTGGCGAAGAGCTTGCGAGAGTAAACCACACTTCATTCGTGGCGGGATTGTTTGAAGCCACATTCGCTCACAATCTTTGTTGGAATCAAGTGAGGTCGTCCCCTATCCAGCCACGGCCTGCAACATATCGCGTTCCGTCTTGGTCGTGGGCAGCTGGGATGGACCCATCTTTTGGTCTGAAGAGCATCAAGATTATACCATTATGGTAGATATCCTTGACTGTCAGGTCATACCACGGTTTCCTCAGGCCATGCACGGCCCCATCCGATCTGCCTATCTCACGTTGCTCGGCTGGGTTGCGCCAGCAATCCTCAGTGCAAAGTCACCTGGTCAGCACCGTCGGATAATGATTGTGACAGCTGGGTGGTGGGATGTGGTCGATGAGAAGGACTTAGATGCCACAGACCCAGCGCTTGAGAAAGGGGAGCCTACATCCGTCTGGTTTATTTGGATGCTACGGGCCAAACCACCAGCTGCCGTCCCCTTGTTCTCGGGGCTGATGGTTGTGCCGGATAGGACAAGTACTGAAAGGTTTCGACGAATCAGGTACCATTCATCTCGTAGGACCCAAGCATTAGAAACAGGATATGATCGAGGATCAGGCACGCGTGGGCAGCACGAATTGATCTGGAGTGTTTTCCAGAGGCGATTAATCACAATTGTGTAATTGAGCTTTATCCAAATATCCACTATCTCACTTCTAAACTTCTAAACTTCTGTTAGTGCCGATTTTATCGAATGCAAGCCTACAACTACATTGCTACACCCCTATCGCCGTTTTCACACAATGTGGGTTGTGGTTGAAAGCCCTGGAATCACAATCACAGGGCCTATTTGATGAAGAGATGTCATGGACTTGGAGAGTACAGTCTGACTGTGGGAACGGCAAAAGCCAAGCAGAATTTCCATTTCAGGACCTAGTAACCTGAAGTAATGTCACTCCCTTGTCTCGATGAGAAATCTTATGACGCGAGTGAAGCCAGCTTCCACAAGCACCAATATCTCATCTCGGAATCCACTTCGGCAGTGTCAGTAGGCATGCGGATGAGTCCAACAGCAGTCCGAATACGGGTTCCAATGCCCAACTACTGGTAGTTGATCTCGACCTTCTGTTGGGGTTCTATCATTGCGCTTAGCTCCTAAACAGCCACTCTTAATTGTCTAACATACCGTCGAGAAGGGTTGCAAAGAGGCGATTGTCGATAGCAACGAGAGGGGCCCCTTGAGAATTCAAAGTCAACGTACAGAACTGCACAAAGCCTCTAACATACGCACCTGTGAATTTCAGAACCACCGAGTCCCCGTCCTCCACAGCAAAAACTGGCTGGATGCTATCCTCTTGTCCAGCCTTGAACCAGTAAACACGCTTGGGCAAAAGGCTCCGATCCTCGACCTGGAAGCGGCCTAGGAACCAGCCATTAGACTGAAGATGGCAGTCATTGAGGGTGAAGACGGCGGCGTCGTTGCCAGTTGTGGCGTGAATGCGATCGTCGCCATTTTCAACTGGAGGTGCGACCTTCTGGCCGTCGACAGTAATGGTGAAGGGTCTGATAAGAGATTCCATGTTGTTCTGGGTGTCACAAGATAGTCGTCTGCCAAGTATTTGTCGGTGAAGAAGCTGTGTTGTGGTGAAGAAGGCCATTTCTGAGGGATGTTAGGGATATTTATACTGATATGACTCTGATCTAGTACCTTACGTCAAAGAATGTTCACGGACTAGGTTTGTCTATTACCAAGTTTGGTCTCCCCTCTCATCTTGCGGAAAGATTGACACAGCCTCCATGGTTGCACGCCTGGGATTCAACGTGCCTGGTGTAACCACCCCTCCATGCCTTCTGCATCTTGGCAACCACCAATACCAACTACCGACAGAAGCAGACGGGCAAGATCGCTTCTCAGATGTGAGACTTGAGGTGGAGGCCAGATGGCAAAGCTGAGGGCAGAGTGGGGATGTCAGATGGGTAGCTCCAGCTGCTGGACAAGTGAAAGGCCTCAAAAGAGGGGAAGATGTCTCTGACTTCATGTCTTTGCCACTGATTCGATGGACTTGAGCGGGTGAAACCTTTCCTCGCCCTACAACACTGAGACACAGAAACCAGGTGGCTTTTGGTATTATGGTCAATTCCAAATTCGCGCAACTTCGGCTTGGGCATAACTGGGCACTTCAGCGTGGATGTAGTACGAACATCTTCAAGGAGATATCGTGCTCATCTTGTTAAACTTCATTATCCAACCCCATCCTATACCACAGAATGTAGAACACCATGGCGGGCCTGGCATTTATCCTGCATTGCACCTATTTCCATACTATGCACGCTTCCCACCGCTCAGAAAGAGACACCGTCATCAGCGGCTGAATACGAAGGTCTATCATCAATGACGTGGCTCGGTTCAGCTTGGTGGGGGAGGAGACGGCCCGTCTCTGCATATGCATGAAATGAGATTCGAGTGAGATTCAGACGATCTTAAGACAGATGGGCGAATCTAATGGTCGAAACCCCCTTCGGCTAACATGCGGTCTCAATTCCGCAGTCCCCTCCTGGGGTTTGTGGTACCGGTACTTCTATGTAGCAAAACAACGTTGCCCAGGTCTCTCAACAGAATGAACAGCTCATGGATCCTCCAGAGATAGTGTGATACAATACCGGGCTACAACATGCCATGCCTGATACTGTGTCTTGTTGCTGACCGCCTCACCTGTGCTATCATCTTCAAACAGCTATTCCTAGTGAGACCAAAAGTCCATCACGGCTAATAGATGAAGGGACACTCGTGTTATTGAACCGACTTGTAACGGATCGCACAATCTCGGAATGGCGGTATGCTATTAAAACACGTGGCATGAGTCGAGAAAACAGAGGTCGCTATCAGGGGATGTCGTTGGGGGAGACAGAATAACGTGAGCATGATGGCTCAGTCTCGTCGAGAACTCATGTTGCTTGGCGAGAAGAATGTGCTCTCAGGAGTTTTCAATTGTACAAACTATTCTTATACTTGCAACAAGCACAATCACAACGCAAAGGCTTTGACTTTACATGACACAAGTTCAAAATTCGAATCCGTGGCCTTGGGTGCTAGAATACCTTGGCAGGGTGGGGGATGGGGAGGGGGGAGAGTTTGAGCAATGGGCCCTTCTTTTCTCTTCTCAGTAGAGCAACATCGTGCCATACACTTATATTCCTACCTTGATTTCGGGAATGAAAAGGCACTGGAGCCCATATGCGGTATCGGCAATCCTTCAGTTAACTGACCATCACAATGAAACTGCTCACCCAATCTCATCGGCATCAAGATTCTCAAACAGCGAAAGAGGAAATATTTTAGCGACAACATGACAGGGGGGTACAGGCCGCTAATTAATCGGGCCTCGCTGATTCGCAGCGCCCGTATTAGCTGGCTCGCCACTGCGCCGCGATCCTTTTAGCGCAACGCTGACGGTCCAGATGTAGTCATCTTCGCGACATGGCTCCATGTTTGCTTTCTCTTCTTAACCGAGCTTACATTTGTAGACTGGACTTTCCTCTTCTCCTCCATCTTGACCGACTGATATATCAATGTTCAGTCTGCCATGGTCCTCAAGCCCTTCATATTTGCGGCCGTGTCGCTGCTCATCACTTACCTCATCGCCAAACTGCGCTTCAAACGATTCAAACAGTACGCGCATCTTCCACAGCTGCAACCCTCCTTGATATGGGGGCATATGCTCGTGTACGATGAGATCTCCAAGCATGCACAAAGGGACAGGCATCCAGGTACAACAGCACCTTGCTCAACATCATCCGACACTAATTCGTGGCAGATCTCATCTTTGCCGAGATGTACGAGAAACTTGGAAGGCCACCGTTGATCTTTGTTGACATGCGGCCCGTCTCAAAGCCCGTGGCCCTCATCACAAGTCATGACATTGCTGAGCAAGTGACCAAGTCTTCCGCTCTGTTCCCATGGAGCACACCTAAGACGCCTACCATGAAGGATATTATCCATCTACTTGGTCCGTCATCTCTAATCAGCGCAGAGGTAAGATGCGCCCATGATGGATCATCCACTCTCATAGTGACACTTTCTAGGGCGAGGACTGGAGGAAGCTTCGAAAGCGATTTGCGTCTGGCTTTGCGCCAATCCAATTGATGGCTCTCCTTCCGTGCATCTTGGACAAGACTGAGCCGTTCATCAACCGCCTTGAGGATCACGCCCGTTCAGGCGAACAGTTTTCTCTATTGTCTTTGATAGTCAATCTCACGATTGATGTTATCAGTACTGTCGCTATGGACGAAGATCTTGGAGCTCAGAGCATTGATCCATATGGTCAGAGTCAAGTGATCCGCCTGTTTATGGAGCTGTTAAGTACCTACTCCAGCAGACATAATCTGCCCTGGTGGCTAGCCCCCAGCTTGGGAGCCAAGCGCCGCCGGTTGGCTGGGCAAGTCGATGGGATGCTACAAGATATTGTGCGTCGCAAGTTTGACGAGCATCAAGAAATTGGCGGAGGAGACAAGTCACGCAGCATCCTGTCGCTAAGTTTTCGGGATATCGATGAGCTCACTCCTGAACTTCTCAGCCATACATCGGATCAAATGAAGAGTTTCTTCTTCGCCGGTCATGACACAGCCAGCATCCTCCTCTCTTGGACTTTTTATGAGCTATCTCGGAGTCCCCGAGTTCACAAAGCTGTGCGTGCTGAACTGGACGAACTGTTTGGCCCTGATCCAGACCCGTCTGTTGTGCGATCCAAGCTCTACGTCAATGGGGAGGATCTTGTTCGCCGCATGACATATGTGTCAGCTGTGATCAAGGAGGTTCTTCGGATACACCCTCCGGCAGGAACTGGTCGCTATGCAGAACACGGCTCTGGATTCACAGTCCGTACTTCGACGGGAGAGGAACTCTGCTTGGACGTCACCATCATGTATAACTGCCAGCACATTATCCATCGTGACCCAAGCATCTACAGTGCTTCAGCTGATGATTTCGTCCCAGAACGATGGCTTGGCGACACTAGCGCATGGGGATTTATACCAAGTGCTTGGAGACCCTTTGAACGAGGCCCACGCAACTGCATCGGCCAAGAGCTTGCAAATATCGAAGCCCGTGTCATCATTGCCATTGTTGCGCGTCAGTTTGACTTTGTCAAAGTTGGTCTAGGCGAACTCGAGCTGGATGAAAATGGCCAGCCTATTCTAAACGACAAATATCAGTACAAGGTCAGGTCAGAGTTGTACCTGTGAGTCAAACAAGGCAGACAGTTCGAGGCGGTTCAAGTAGCTAACTCTGTTTAGATGTTGCAAGTAACAATCAAGCCAGTTGATGGAATGATGGTCAAGGTCAACATGCTGATCAGTAACAAGTGTGAAGACGCTGATAAGGATGAGATCCTGCAAAAGAGCAGGCGACGTAATGAAAGACAAACCTCTATGGCCTTGTATGTTCCAACGTTGGCTGTGCAGTCAGTTATCTTCATATATAGAGGAGAACTATCTGCAAACAGGAAAATTACGACTTTAAACACAATGGCGAAATTAAGAGTCAGGGCCCCAAAATGCAGCAGTACGACACTCTTGCCAGTTCCTAACAAGAAATGACTCACCTTTGCCTAGGACGCTATCATTTTCTTCACCCACCTTGCCATTCACGGCATTTGGGAGTTCATTACCTGTTCTTGGCCCCAAAGGGTTCGCCTGGATCGCCACAAGCGCAAGGCCCATGTCGGTCGCCTTGTCCAGTTGCCAACAACGTTGCTGCCTTGGGTCAGAAGGATGATCAACATCCAGGGAGGGCGGGGAGACCCTCGTGATTGGCTTGGAATGATCATCATCCATAGCTGGGATCTAATTCGATTGCACCCCTGTTTGCTAGCTGATTCAGCATCAACGATTTGGCTGTAGACCCCTATATAACACTCGAAGCTGCCGCGCCTCTGTTGAGCTCACCAAATTTTATCTACTTTATCATACCAATTCCAAACATTGAGTTTACCCTCAAGTTACACAATCATGCAATCTGAAATCCAGCCTGCTAAGCAACCCGTTGAGAAGGTATGCGCTTCCGACCAGGCTCCCGAACAGACCATCAAGAAAACCAACACTTTCGACCAGAGTCTCTACCCATTTGACACCGCCAAATACCAGCTCGAGCTGAGCAAGCTCCTCCGGAACTTCAAACATGATCTCACTCTCCACGGCGTCACGTCTCTAGGCACAGATGGCATATTCCGCTCCCTCACAGCCGACCGAGAGGTTGTTGATGCTGCCCCCTTCTCGCCACGCCAGATCAAGGCCCTGCTCGATCGCATGCCTTTCAACCCGGAAAACGAGACCAAGTTCCGAGGCGTCGACGGCCGAGGTGTTCCGCAAGAGCAGTGGTTCCACCCCGATAGGGGCTTGCTACCACCACCACTGCAACTGACGGATGAGCAACGGAGGTTCGGAGAGGCCAACAAGGAGAAGAATAGGCAGATGCTAGAGGAGAGGGTGAATAGGCCCCGATGCTTACTTCAGATTGTGTCGGACCATGACCTTGGCTTGAGGGTGGTCCCTGACAAGGAGGGAAACTGAGGTCGGGTTAGGAGAACGAACACCTATAACACATATCAGTGATCTAGGAGCGCACGGGAACTCAAGCTATTTTGAGTCAGACTTACTTTCTTGCCCAAGATCTTGTATCGCCAATGAACTCTCGCTTCTTCTCTCGCGGTTGCTCACTCGACAGTAAGGTATTGAAACTAGTAGCATGTCCAGTAGATACACCACAACTGACTTACCTCGACGTCCTTTGCTTTTCGTCAACTAAGCAATACTATATTCTCCATTGCAGTCGTTTTTTTCGAGGCTACCCAACTCTACACCAAGTCATCAATCAGTGGTAAAGTAGACTATTCCGATACATGATAATATTCTCCTCTCTTCATGCTTGATACTTCTTTCTACTACAAATACCTAATTAGGAAATTGTAACAACGCTCCACCTTCAAGTAATGCCAAGACCCGTATCCAGTTGCCCAAGAGATATCAGGTGAGATTCTCTCTTCCATCCATTAGTCATTAAATCCATCTTCAAACCCCACGTGAACTCGCCCTGTGGAGACCTTCTTTCTCCACGAATTCTCAACTCATCTCCAGCGAGAATACGCAGTAGTCTCGTGATACCAGTGATCATGGCAACACGCTCGTGCGCGACGATTGAGTTGGCTCCTATCGAGCCCCAGGCGCGTTATCCGCCTCTGAGACATGATGTCCAAGCAGAGGAGCGTCCCGGCTTTGGGAGTTCACGTCGCACGTTGGCTCAGAATGGCATTTTTGAGTCTGGCCAATCGCAGAATGTCGTCGGAGTGACGCAGAAATGGAACGACCCCAAAATCAACGTCTTCCGGGTCGCAGCATGCTCTTGGGGCTTCTTGGTCATGGGAGCGAATGATGTTGTATACGGTGTAAGGCCACCGAAAACTGCCTGCTCAAGGCACTCGCTAACAAACGACACAACCAATAGGCACTCATCCCTTATGTATTTGCCTCTACCCACGCAGGCACCTATATCGACTCGCTAACAATATCACCAGATCGAAGAAGACTATGGCGTCGACTATGTTGTCTTGTCCATTGTCTTCCTCTCCCGGTTCGTGGGCTACATCGCCTCAGCAACCCTCAACGACTACTTTCACCAGAAGTTGGGTCTGCGTGGCATCACCATGCTATGCGCCGGTTGTCATATCGCCTCCCATCTCACTATAGTCTTTCATCCGCCATACATGGTGACGGTCATGGCCTTTATCGTCGCGGGGTTTGGCCATGGTCTGCTCGACTCGGCACTCAACGGCTGGATCAGCACTCTGGCCAGCTCTACGAAATTACTCGGTTTTACGGGCGCATTCTATGCTTTCGGGGCCATGTTGAGTCCTCTTATTGCGACGGTTATGATTACCAAGGCGCACATACCTTGGTACTCCTTCTTCTACGTCATGGTAGGTGATGCTGCCGTGATCGTTATCCAAGCTAACGTCCCAGCTCGGCATGTCCATCATAGAGCTCGTCAGCCTCACGTGGTCATTCTGGAATGCAACTAACCTCAGTCACCGGAGCACGCCTAACGAGACCGAAGCAGAGCGCGAGAATACGCTGACGGCCGCCCTTTTCCGGATGCCTGCTGCTCGAGTATCGTGGCTTTGCGCCTTCTTGATGTTTTGCTACGTGGGCATCGAGAATGCCTTGGGTGGCTGGATCGTGCTGTTTATGGCAACGGCGCGAGGAGGCGAAGCGTTTGAGAGCGGTCTGACAGCCACATGGTTTTGGCTTGGACTAGCTCTTGGACGAATAGTGCTGGGCTTTGCGACTCCGCGGCTTGGCGTCAAGATTGCGCTGACGGTGAGTTTGTTTGCTTGAGCTGGGTGCCTGGTGCTGACAGGATGGCTTATGACAGGTGTATATTACGACTGCTCTTGGCTTGGGGCTGGTGTTTGTGCTCATCCCTCGCTTCCTCGTTTCTGCCATCGTCGTCGCTCTCCAAGGCTTTTTCCTGGGGCCTCTATATCCGGGAGTGGTCATCGTAGCCAGCAAACTCCTACCAGAACACCTCAAGGTTAGGGTGATTGGGTTTGCTACAGCAATGGGAGGGTGTGGCGCGGCGCTTCTGCCTTTCTCAGTCGGTGTGTTGGCTCAGTTAGCCAGCGTGCAAGTGCTGCAACCCACGGTCATGGTTATAACGGGTATCATGTTGGCTTCATGGTTGTGTTTGCCCAAGATTGACAAGAGGCAAGATTAGTGGGTATCCCGGCTTGTATACGTAAATTTTGATGCAAGAATGGCGAGTGTTTTGTTGGTAAACAGCAGGGGAGAAGTGGCGATTTCACACGGGAATATGAGGCCCGCAATAGTGGTATTTTATCGTACTCGCCTCTCTCCTGACGAGAATTGCATGATGGGGCTCGATTTGACGAGATTTACGTGGAGCAACAGCGGCGAGTCGACCTGCGTAAACATGCCTGAAAAATACGAGATGGCTCGTGTGCCCAGCCGGAGCAACGCAACGGCCAATGTGTCTTGCAGGGGGTGGGGCGGTCAAGCCGGTCTGTGGAAATGTGCATGACCACAAGGACGAGAATGACCAAAAGTCGATTGGAAGGGAGGTTTCCATGGCGCTGGTTAGCATTTCAGCTGCTCAAACTACGTAGTAGAGCGGCCTGATGTGGCGTCGAAACTAGTGAAGCCATCTTCAGCCCTGGCAGGGAGCGTTCTGTCACTGTTCCGGAAGGGGATTAAGCTTAGACTAGTTTCTCGCTCATTTGCATGAATGTCAGGTCAATGTCTGGCATAACTACTACGTAGTATATCTGCCCGCCTCGCCAGTCTCTCCTGTAACGAGTAACCAGTGATCCGTTGGAAGGGAACGCCCCTGTCTCACACGTCAAACGGACTTGTCCGGGTCAACGGGCCTCGGCAGCTATTTATGTCACAGGAGACCATTGGCTCCAGCAAAGAAGCACTGCCCCGGGCCTTGAAAAGCCGGCGCTAAGGCCCAGTGGCTGACCTCTGTCTGGAACTATTCCCCCAAGCGCCAGGGCCTAGAACTGCCCAGCCACGAGCAGTGCCACCACCTGAAAGTGTCCACCAGGTCCCCTCAGCCCCGGCCTTTAGTGGTCCCCAAGAGAAAAAGGGAGGGAGGGAGCTCAGTGCCTATATAAACAAACCATGACCAAGCTGTTCAAGGGTTCGGCTTCTTTGCGTGTTCTAAATTCCAGTCTATTCGATTCTATTTACCATTTACAGCTTTACAACGTCATATTCGATTCTACTCTAATCACCATTTAATCACCGACGCCGATATGCGCTTTGCTCAAAGCCTTCTCCTGGGCCTGTTGGTCGGACACGGCCTGGCGCAGACAGCCGTTGAACCTGTTGAGGAGCAGCCCAGCGCCGTTGCCCCCCAGAACCCTTCAGGGCCCGCCGCCGAGGAACCGTCAGCAGCTGCTCCTGTCGCAGAACCCACACAAGACAACAGCTCCCCCGAGCCAACCGCCGACACCGAAGAGCCCGCGGAATCTGCCGCTGCCCCCAGGAATCGGAGCCTGCTGCTACTGGATCGACCGAGGAACCCACAGATGCCGAGGAGGAGCCTTCAGCAGGAGTTACTGCGACGAACAACAACAGCGAGCCCACAGAAGCTCCCGAGGCGACAGGGACAGCAGAAGAAGAAGGTTGGAAATACATGATGCATTACTTGGTCGCATCATTTGCTAACAAGACTGTCAATAGCTTCCGCTACCGCCGACGATGACGATTCCGTAACTGCTACCGGCGAACCAACTGGCACTGCCCGAAGAAGAAGAGACCGGCGCTACAAAGACCGAGAGCTCAGTACCTACCGCCACCTCTGCCGTTGTCAGGCCGATTTGAAGAACGCGACCGTCAGTGAAAATGCCGAGATCGTCGAGGTTGAGGGCAAGCCTGCTGTGTAAGTTGCACAAACGATGGAGGACACCACAGTAGACTAACCTAGCACAAACAGCAAGCTGAGCGCCCCCGTTGATGGCGAAGCCACCTTTAGCGTTTCGGTCGACGCCGACGACGACTTCGATGAAGGTGACAAGATCTACATTGTCGCCTCAATCTTTGTCGAAGAACCCTCTGGCTCGAACAGCGCGAAGCTCCGACGACGCGGCCGCAAGACCGACTGTAACCTCCAGATGAAGCTGAACGGTCAGACCGTCTACGACGAGCCTCTCCAGACCACCGACGGCAAGTGGCAGGACGTCAGCAGTACCGGCCTTCAGTCCTCGGACCCCCAGCCCAAGATCGACGTCACCCAGAAGTGTGGCAAGACACCTGCGCCCCTGACTGTCAACAACGTCCAGGTTTCCAACGAGAATAGTCTGGGCTCCAGCTCCGGCGGAAGCGGATCCGGCGGCTCTGGCTCTGGTTCAGGCTCAGGTACAGGCTCCGGCTCTAGTGGAAAGGGCTCCAGCGGATCCGGCTCGGGCTCCGACTCCGAGTCGAGCTCTGACTCTAGCTCCAGCGATGATGATTCCGCTGGATCCAAGGCTGCGACCAGCATGGTCGGTCTCATCGCCGCCATGGCCGCTGTCATGTTGTTTATGTAAGGGGTCTACGGGGACATTTGATGAACAAAGAATGCATCATGGGAATGGCGAGGCGTACTTGATTGGCAAAAATCGTGATTTTATTGAGAAGCCAGCGACTCATACATACTATTACATATTAATCTAAACCATTAATTCAACATGTCAAAAACAATGCCACTCATTCGTATCGTGCCTTGACCGTTTAGTGACAATAAGATCAGATGTTCTGTGTGCGCTGTATCCAGCAACAAGCAAGGTGGTGTAAAACTTTGACCGGTGCCTTAGTCCACCAGTCCAACGGTTAAAAAGCCACGTCCCTCAAAAGAGTAGATAATTTTTATTTGCATAAGACCTCGGAGATCCTCAAGGCCAAATTATTCATATTAATCAACCAGTCTCAAAGCGTTGTTGGGGCGCAGCTTTTACAAGTCAAAGCCCGCATTTTCCTCTTCTTGCTGTAGGGTAGGTGGGTAAGCAGCACAACAACCATCGCGACGCGGTCCCCAACGCGCCTACAATGACCACGAGAAACCCCCCAAAAAACGCGTGTGATGGATGGCAACATCTCAACACCAGGTTGCGTTGAGAAAGTCCTTAACTAGTTGCCACTTTAGGGTAGTTGTTTCTCTATTCTGAGTAGATCATCCCCATGCTTCCTCCAAGTCACGACCAAACCGGGCCGCTTGGACAAATCTCGTCAACTCCCATCGCCGTTTAAGCTCTGCTCGAACTATTGTTCGATCTGCCTTGGACTCCATGAAGAGTCCGAGCGTATATATAGGCCAGTTTCCTATGAAACACTTTGCCCACCCGTCGTCACCCACGTGTTGTCTCAAGATTCTCCTTGTCAGCTGAATCTGCCAACAGTTGCTCGGCACCATCCATGGAGGAGTTGTTGTCCCATGCTGTGACGCCTGTTCTAGCAGCAAAGAGGCCGCGAGAGCAAACAGGTAGCTCACGTCTCTAAAATACCGTTCCCGTGAGGTCAAGCTCTCAGTTTCGCTAAGAGAGCCAGAGCGAAGCTCCTTGTCATCGAGGAGGAGTGCCTCCCATGAAGAGACTTCGCCTTGCAATCGCTCAAACTCGGCTGACCGCGGACAACTGTTTGAGAAATATCGTCGAAGAAACAACGCGATCCGGAATAAGGATACTGGCACACCGAGTACCGGGCTATTCAGCCCCCTGGGTGCGCCTGGGAAGAACAAGGACCGGTCCAATAGCTTCTCGGCTCGATCCCAAAAATCAGGGTCAAAATCATAGCTCACTCTCTCCGTCTCAGACCAAAGGCCAGTCGTGATGGAGAAGGTGTGGTACATGACGCTCTCGACCGCCAGGCGATCAAATAACCGGCCAATTCCCACGGGGCGGTTCAGAAGGCGCAGTGTGATGATACGCGATGCCGCACTGATGTGTTGCGGGACGTCAATATCAGTGTCCCAGCTCATGGACTGTGATGGGTTAGTTAATCTTGAGCTTCAGCTAATTTTGATGAACTAGACCAACTCACTCCGTGGATGTATAGCAGCATGACAGACATTAGCAGTCCGTTGTGATTCTCAAACTCTGACACGTTGGCCACCAGTTGTGCAAGCTCTGTCAGCGCATTAGAGTAGTACCTCAACGTGAGGTCGTGCATGCACCAGGAGCCATCTATCAGGTAAATATGTGATGCAGCCAATGCCAAGACAGAGTAGTAAAGGCTTTTATGGTCCACCATGAGTTGTTTTATCTCGGTAAGCCATCCATCGTGGAACCCCGGGTGAGAACTGGGCAGTAGGAGAAGGGAGTAATATTTGTTGGCAAAGTGATGAGACAGGCAGGTTTCCAGGTCTCGGGAGATGATGCTGTGAGAGATGGCCACTTCTGAATGAAGGCAAACAGAAACATCGGAATGAGCTGGACTACAGGGACTTTCAGGAGACTCGGCTCGTGCCAGCTCAAGATCAAGCGGCTTTGGTGATTGTTGACACGGAGACTTGGATCGAGATTCCCTGTATCGCGACCTGTCGTGGGACATGTGACGGCGGTCGATCATGTCTTTTGATGACGGCCATTGACATTCGCGCGCGACAGAGGCGCAGTTGCCGCAGACAGGAGACTTTTCGTCGCATTTCTTACGACGCTGTCGACCTGGTCAATGCGAGTCAGAGTCGCCACGCCAAAGAGAGGTGCAAGCAAGACTTACATGTGAGGCATCCCGTCTTGGTACGCAGTTTTGCCTTGCCCTTGGTAGAGCCAGCCATGGTTAAGACGGCAAATTATCAGCTTATGGCGTCTCGGATGAGAACGTGCATCCGAGAAAGCGGTCGCTATCTTGGACGCCGCATGATCGAGATACCGTTGATACCGTTATCGAACTTTGGCTTGATGATTGGTCTAGCCGAAGACGATCAAGATGCGGGGTAAATCCTCCGATAATGGGGATATCGACTAACAACGAGGGTGCATCTTGGCAGGGGACGTGATAAGGTCTATAGCTGTTTTTGGTGAAGAAATTCGAGGTGTAAGGGTGTGTTTTGGCTAAAAATATCGAAGAAATTGAGGCAACTCTTGTCGATGTCACCCGCAAACATGTTCGCGCTGATCCGTTGCGAGGAGCAACTCTACTCGGTAACACGCTGTAGTATTATCTAAAGAGTTGAAGTCACGGTCTGAGTGAATTGCCTAAGTAGGTGTCAAGTAAAGTTAAGTTGAGTGTTGTAGTAGAAATGATGGTTTAACCAGCTGAGTGGCGGAAGTCCAACATGATGTGAATGTTGTCCGCGGGCTAGAAACCGATGCAACAACGACACTGCCATTGCGTGAAGGTCAATTTCAATCATGAGAAAGAAAGAGAAAACCTGCGGTTGTGAACAAATGCTGACTTGCAACCCTCTCAAAAGTTGTCGCATGTTGAAGTCATGAGACGCATTGGAGCGTGGGGAGCGTGGGCGACAACAACATCACCCGATTCTGACATTCAAAAAGAACAACAAGCAAGTTGGCGTAGAAGTGAAGAAAAAAGTGACATGTCAGTTGGCATGTGTATTTGATCAGTATGTTGTTGTTAAATGCCATGTGGTCACATCAAAGACAGTCATGTTGTCTCAGCAAGGTGGGAATATCTCAAGCTGGCAACCACATTCAGCTTCCCTATGAGGCAGATGTTTGACAAATAATAGACTTGAATGTCCCAAAAGAAGAACAGTCTCTCCAATGTCTCTTAGTCGGCGATCAATATCCCTGCCCTGCACCTTAAAGTAACCCCCTTACCAAGCATCCAGAAGTTCCTCGGCTGAAGGGCGCTTACCCTCGGTCTCACAAACTCGCATAACTTTTGCCGATCATTGATAGGAAAGCTGCATGGGAATCTTCATTTCAATACCAGCTTCCAAATCTAGCAAGAGCCTGGGCTTACTCTACAAGGTTCTCCGTGCCGCGTTGCCGAGCCCCAGCCAAAACAAGAAGCAATTCACACGCCACCCGGGGACCCCAGAGACACCACGTTCGGGCTCCATGATGGCTCAGGGCGTTCATTGGCTTGATGCACGAACCGTTTGGTGCTCTCTCTGGCATGTGGACTCGTAACCCCAGAGATCAAAGGAGGCGACGATGAAGTGCATCCGGGGGCTTGCACCCGGTACCCCGGATACCAAGGAGCGCCAGACGTGCATTAGCCCGGTTTGACTGGTCGCATGAGATACCGAGGCGATGTTCAGCTTCTTGAACAGTCTCGGGTGGCTTGCGGCTCTGACAAGGGGCGGGTAGATGCCAAGGAGGCTCAAGTGTGGACGCGTCTGTCGCAAGCGCCCATGGAGAGAAAGTAAAAGTTTCTTTAGAGTTGAGGTGAATAATTATGGCTAGGATGCAATCTGAAGAGAGTCATGTACAGTATGTTCTTGTCAAAACTCCCTCCTTATCGTAACTGAAAAATTATGTGATGCTTCATAAACCTCCCGTAACGGCAATGACCATCGGCAAGTGGCTGAATCCTCCCAAGGCAATTCCCTAGCGCACCAGCGACATGTTCCGAAATGTCATTCCGTGGCGTTAGAAAGTGGCCAAAGATAAGATCAGCTTACAGAAATTGCGTCTTTGGCTGATGTCTCGTATCGCCACATACGACTCGTGGTGGCCAAATTGCCAGTTTCCTTTGCGGGTCGAGAATTTCGATAGTTGAAGACATTGAATGACAAACGTTAAAGCTCTGTTTGGTCAGAGATCCCCTCGAATTGGCTATTGCTAATCTACTCTATCTCACTGAGGTAATTCGAGAGTGGGCAATCAAGGACCTTCCCAGTTAAGATGCTTACAATTAACCAAGCGTCAGATACCCGTCATGCTCGGAGCACGCGGAAGTCCCCTTTCGACCAAGTTGTGGGTAGCTTAATAGGATGTTGTGTTGGCGATCCCAGGTGCTACGTTACGACCCGTGGAGTGGGAGTGGAAGCGCCATTTCCCTAGCCTAGCGCCGGTGGGTGGTTGCACGTTGAAACAATCAAGGGGGAAATCGAATCTAGAACGCTTTCGGAAGCTGTAGCCACATATGGGGAAGAGGTTGGTGATCTCATGACATCACGAGGTGCAGCATCTGAACTGACAAAGATCACGCAAATAGAGAACAGGGCGATATAGCGACATCGCCTTTGTATGATTCATTCAAGCTTGACTCACTCAGACACCAACGCATTACTCCGATGAAGGAAAAAAAGAGACCGACCGCGGCGTGTCCGAGGCGCGGCTATCGCGTATCTCCAGCCCCATCACCTCCGTGCTATTTCCCATCTCCTCGGACTTTTGTGGGGAGCCAGGCCGGCTCCCTCCAGTCATAGAGCCGCACCATGTCTCGTACGAGGCTCGGGTCCTCGGCATTGTGGGTGCGGTGATGTTCTGGAAAATTTGCGGAATCCTTTGGAGCCGCACGCCAAGCGATTGGCCAAGACCTGAAGCCATCGCCGTCGAAAAGTGGCCCTTCTCCAGCCATATACGGCCCGTTTACAAAGGTTCCTCCCCTCCTGCTAACAAAGGTTCCTGTCGTGATGGCTACCTCGCGAGTTCGGATGGGCTTCCCGTCTTGGGCAAAGGACGACCTCCGTGTGGCGATGGCATGGACGGCTTCGGTCCCAGACGTCAAATATCTCCAGACTTTCCGCTGTTTTTATTACCCTATGAGTTCCCCCTTCCCCGTCTTTCCTCCTCCATCTCACGCTTCCCCGTTAATGCACAGTGTCCCCCAATCGCAATATGGCAACGAATCACGAGGACATGGCCGCCCAGTATGTGTCAAGCTCGTATGCAACCTCTAGAGAAGTCCCCTGCTAATGTCGTCTAATTAGACTCCACGAGGAGTTCGGCGAGCGAGTACCTAAGCCTAATGGTGAAAAGGATCTTGCTGGCGGCTACATCGCCCCGCATGATATCGAGAAGAAGGTTGAGCCTGAGACTGCCCCTGAGTCTGACCCCGAGTATGGCACTACCGCTGATGGCGAGGAACCCAACGACCACGAGAGGGCTACTCTCCGCCGTGTAGGCGAGAACCTCCCTGCATCGGCTTTCCTCATTGCCGTGGTGGAGCTTACTGAGCGATTCACCTACTACGGTGCCCAGGGTCTGTTCCAGAACTACATCAGCCACAGCAAGACTGGTGCAGATGGACCCAAGGGTCTTGGAATGACCGATCAGGCGGCTACCGGTCTCAACCTATTCTTCCAGTGGTTCTGTTATGGTGAGTATTCAGTGGTGCCTATAACTCATCCATGCTAATTTCTATAGTCACTCCCATTCTTGGTGCCATCATCGCCGATCAGTATCTCGGCAAGTACAAGACCATCCTGTTGTTCTGCGGCTTCTACTGGGTCGGTCTCGTCATCCTATGGACAACCTCGCTCCCATCAGCCATGGAGCACGGTGCTGGAAAGGCTGGATACATTGTCGCCATTATCGTCATTGGTCTCGGAACCGGTGGTATCAAGTCCAACATTGCTCCCCTGATTGCCGACCAATATCAGCGGCGCAGAATGGCCATCAAGACGGAAAAGAATGGAGAGCGTGTCATCATTGATCCTGCCATCACCTACCAACGCATCTACATGATCTTCTATTGGTGCATCAACGTCGGTGCTCTGTCTCTGATGGCTACCCCCTTCATGGAGAAGTACAAGGGATTCTGGACTGCCTACCTGATGTGTTTCTGCATGTTCAACGTCGGAATTGCCGTCCTCGTCTGGCGCCGCAAGACCTATGTCAACCGCCCTCCCCAGGGATCCGTCATCACCGACGCCTTCAAGGCCCTTGGCATGATGATCAAGGAGCGCAATATGGATGCTGCCAAGCCTTCCTGGCGCGCTGAGCACGGAAAGACCAAGGTTGTCCCCTGGAACGACCACTTTATCGAGGAGCTCAAGCGTGCCCTCCGAGCCTGCAAGGTCTTTGTCTTTTGTAAGTTTCTTGACCATGTTACGATTTGTTCCATCTAATCTTGTCTAGATCCCATCTTCTGGGTTTGCTACGGCCAGTTCTCGACCAACTTTGTCACCCAGGCCGGTCAGATGCAGGGCCACGGCATGCCCAACGACTTTATGCAGAACTTCGACCCCATCTCCATCTTGGTCTTCACCCCCATCCTCGACAAGGTCGTTTACCCCATCCTTCGAAAGGCTGGTATCGAACTCAAGCCCATTATGCGAATTACCATTGGTTTCTGGTTTGCCGCTCTGTGCCTCGCCTACGCTGCCATCGTCCAGCATCTCATTTACAGCGCTGGGCCCTGCTACGAGTACCCCGGACAGTGTCCTGCTGGAAAGGACGGCGACACTGAGCTGCCCAACAACGTCCACATCGCCATTCAGACTCCTGCCTACATCTTCATTGGTATCTCCGAGATTTTCATCTCTGTTACCGGTCTCGAGTATGCTTACACCAAGGCCCCCCCCACCATGAAGTCTTTTGTGCAGTCTCTGTACCTCTTCACCAACGCCTTCGGTGCTGCCATCTCCGAGGCTCTGGTTTCCGTCGCCGTCAACCCCAAGTATCTCTGGATGTACACTGGTGTCGGTTGCTCTTCGTTTGTCACTGGAATCGTCTTCTACATCATCTTCCGCCACTACGACCAGGATGAGGACAAGATGTACGACCTGGACCGTGATGAGCCCATTCTTACTCACAACGGCATTAAGCACGTGGAGGAATAAATGCATGTATATATGTAGCGATGATAGATAGCGTAGCGAGATGATAATGAGGATGTGATGATTTTCATCGACGAATATTGCTTTTGATGGCATTGTCTTGTTGCAATTAGTGACTGTAGAGTTATTGCAACGGGAAAGCCTCTGGTAATCCTGTAGGCTGAGACAGACTGTTGAGGTCCCAGTTCAAGTTGAAGATTTGAACTTCCGAAGGGATAAGACGAGATCCTGTACTATTATTGGATCGCCGAGACACATATGAACATACCAATCAATGTCTCCTAGAAGGGAATTCAACTCTTCCCTATCTAACATTAATTCCCATACAATTAACAATTGTGAGCCTGAGGTGTGCTATTGCCATGGGCATGATGGCTTGACTGTGTAAAACTGTATCTATTTGGCTGGGTTGCCTTGATCTGCCCTCTGGGTATGCTATGAGGTTGGAGTATTTTTCAATGGTCATTGGTTTCCTGGCATTCTTAGACGATAGTTTGACAACTAATTCTTACACGAATTAATGCATCAAGTCTCTAGAACTGACTTCTGAGCCATGGCTTCCTTTCAATATTCGTCCTGATTTGTGCACATGGACTCTAAAAATGATCCCTTTGTGGTTGTATGAAGTTTGGGAAGACCTGAGCGGACTTCTGACCAATTCAGATTCCACCAAGAATCTTTTTAGAATATGGCTTGGCAATGGTAACTCGGAGTTCCATCTGAAATAAAACCTATAAATATGAATTGCAGACCAGCTTCTCTCTATGTCTGGCCGTTGGGGGGAGGGTTATAATACCACTCAGGCCGCGTTGCGGCCCTGGAAAGAATGTGTTGTATGTGTCAGCTGAACTGACTGGATATAGCTCTGGCTTTCTTCGTTTTCATACCATCCGGACGCTATATCGAAATCGAAAACTTGTGTCCAAGATGTCGAACCTGCCTCGATCTCGAAGTATTATTTCTTTGTCGTTTGAACCTAGTAGGGGAGGAAATCGTCGACATTCGCAAACTCGATCCAAACACCTGATTCGCCGACACTATGCCAGCCGTGTAGTGATGCAGAGCTCCTTGGAGTTGCTTGATATTCCAAATTTAAATCCAAACTAGAAGTGTAGGAAACCACGTATATATGTCACTGGGAACAGTACCCCCTGGCCCATTAGATGTCGGCAACTGGGCCTGACTAGTCAGATATGGCACTGCCGAGTTTGATCATAAACCGCTAAATTCATTGCTACACTGATCGTAGAGGTCTCCTTGCCTCAACGCTGGTATGTGCCCTCATTCGCAACGCTATATACATGCATGGAGCTATATCGTAATCCAACACCTCTTCCAGTCATCCCATGAGCCGTGATTTTTCATTTTTTAAAACTTATCTTGATCCGCATTCTGCATCAACATAGTGGAATCGGGCTTGTACTTCTTGGAGGCCAAGCGGATGTTGTACTCAACGTCGAGGACAGCGCCGTTAGGCTCGTTCTCGACGGGCGTGAAGTTGAGGAGCAGATCATCCTTGACAGCGCAGGCAGTGTCGGTCTCGAGATAAGGGTCGTCGCTGGGGTACAGCTGAGCGGTGACACCAATGTAATCGTCGTGTGTGACCATCATGTGGATGTGAGCAGGGCGGTAAGGGTGACGTCCCATAATCTTGAGCAGCTCGGCAGAAGGACCAGAAGTGTCGATGGCGTACTCGGTGGGCTTGAGGCAGTAGAACCAGAACTTGCCCTCCTCGTTGGTGCGGAACTTGCCACGGAGGTTGTGACGGGTCTGGTTCTCAGGGTCGTGGGCGTCGTACTTGCCATTGGTGCTGGCTTGCCACATGTCGAAGACGGCGTTGGGAATACCCTTGCCAGTGTCGACATCACGGATGACACCATGGAAGAAGGTGAGCTGACCATCCTTGGGCATGTCCTGGACTACACTGGCGCCGAGGTCGCGGAAAGGAGTCTCGGGAGACCAGAAAGGGCCAAGGATAGCGGACGATGTGGGAGCGCGACCATCCGCAGTCTCGACTTTGTGGTTGATCTCATCGACGAGGCTGAGACTGTTAGTGGCTGTGATCATATAGTGGAGAGAGCGTTTACTCACGATTCAATACCCAGAATATCGCAAACTCGCCACGTCTCGTTGCGGTTCTTCCTGTAAGCCTGGCCGAGAGAGTTGATGTAGTTGACACCGAGGATCCACTCGTCCTGCTTGAGCTCGACGTCTCTGCAAAAGTCGTGCATGTGCTTGATCAGAGAGGTGAGAATCTCGCGGTGTCTGGGCAAGGTCTCGGGGCTCATGAGGTCGATGACATGTTGTGTGAAGTTGGGGTCGAACTTGGAGGAGGAGGCGGAAGCACCATTGGTGCCGTTGGCGTGGCCGTTTGTGCCATTGGTGGCAGTGCCGTTTGTACCATTGGGAGCGGGAGTCATTGTGAAGTGTAGTCTAGTATCTTCTGAGATCTGTGACCGTTGGATGAGTTGCAAGAGTCCAAAATCGAGAGGGTCATGCCGTTGTATATATCGTCATCAGGAAGCTCCCGGGAACTGGGGGAAGCCGTGGAGTGCGTGCTCCAGCCATCCATGTCAGCTGACCCCACTTGGAAGGGTTTGTCCAATGGATAGGGATCGATAAGAAATGGAGTTATGGAGAAGTTAGGATCAGGCTTAGCGTAAAGGCGTAGATCAGTCTTGTCATTGGCTTAGGGATGGGAATACTTTGCCGTGATGGTAGCCGGCTTCAGCGGGGCCGTAACCATTGGCGGCAGTTGGAGTCGGCTAGGTAACGGCGGCCCAGTAGCCTCCCCAGAAATGCCAAACGGCGAGACATGATTGGTGTGAGAAGCTGGGGTCGCTGAACCGAACCGAACTGCCAGGCGGGGGAAATACTCTTACCCGATACTCAGTACCGACGGGTCTTTGTTTTCTCAAGTTAAGCACGAGCTCGTAGTGGTGGGCATTGCCGTGGTTTTTTGCCGCACTCTGAGTCGTACGATTCGCTGCTCTCCGTACGCCACTCGGGATACACCTCATCCAGGTTATTCAGTGAGAGTAGGGCTTTGCCGCGTAGTTGCTTGCTTAGAAACAATGATCCGGATGTACGGCTCAAGGAGAATGGCAGTTGAATCGGGAGCGAAAATCTGGCCCATTTGGTCGAAAATGAGACGCTACTTTGGTACTGCAACGGCCTCGGTAGTTGTCACGGCTTGACCGTTGAAACTGAGCTTCTTAACGACCAGGTTGGACAAGATAGGCAACTTACTATGTGGTTGACAGGTTGTGCAAGCCAATCAAAGGCAAGCTATTGACAGACATACCCCGGATCGTCAACCAGGCCCGCGTGCAGTGACCACCCTGGTCAGGCTTGGAGCAGCCTCAGGCAGGCTGCAAGCCCTGCCTATGCAGACAACGGGGTCCAACACCTGTTCTATGCACACGATCATGAACGGAGCGGTTGATGCGTGTGCAACCAAAGAATCTGGTGGTGGTAGGTTTCCTATGGCATGCCAGCGAATGAATACTCGCGAGTTCATCACTGACGGCAGAGTAATGGACATTGTCATGAGACTTTAACGCATCGACCAAACTATTCAAAACCAGACTATCGGCTCATCGTATTGAAACAGATGTAATACAAAAAGGGTTGTGTTATCCAGTTCTGACGTTGAGTCAAGGTTGTGTGCTTCTTCGTATCACGGCTCACCCTGTACCTCCGAGGTGCATCATCTGGACGCCTCAAAACCACCCACACATGTGCGGCTGCACTTGGTAGTGGAGTCATAACTGCATTCAATAATTGATAGTGCCAACAAAGGCTTGAATTGCATCGTTCACGTTAGGAACGCGAAGCCGAGGCCACCGATGTACCTCGGTATGGTCGGGTTTATTGTTCTCTCATCACGCTTTTGGATGCAATGGAACAAAGGAAGTTTTGTGATTGACAAGAAAGAATATGAAGAGTCTGGAGACTAAAATCTCTTAATTTCATAGTCACCAGGATCGGATACGTATCTGAAGAGAGCCTGGCTCGCTTGTGACAGCCCTTTTCTTCCCTGGGGTATGGGGCAGCACGTGGCAACTTCGCCGTGTCCACTTCCATCGTCACGATATCCACTGCTCGTTGGCCCGGGAAATGGCATCCTCAAGGCGCTGTGGAGACGCCGAGAGGGCTGCTACAGAGACCAAAGTACCCATGGGTTCATATCTTAACAATAGCTGCTATGGTATGGACATGATATCTATGTTCCTCAAATTCACCAGGAAATTTTGGAGAGTCCGCCGCGGTTCTTGTGGTAAATCAGTTGCTCAGTCTATTCTCTATTGGTCTTTTGCTTTTTCAATGTCATTGTTTTCGTCTATCTCCGCGTTGAGGCTGTCATGGAGTATTCGTGTTAAAACTCTCTCTAGTCAAGGACCCAAACGATCCAGACAGGTCACATCACCTGAGTCATCATGGACTTCCTAAACCCAGTGTTGGCCACACTGCCAATCCCAAACGATGGCAAGGCACGCATCATTCGGAGAGGAGCAGCAAAGCTAGTGTACTGTCTGATGACGCTTAGACGTTCTCGAATCGGCATCCAGGATCGACGAGCACAGAGATCCAGGCCCAAAAGGTGCATCGGGGTGCTAACGATTTGAGATGCCGCGGGCATGAATAACTGTGCCATCTTCAACCTAGACTCATCCGACTTGAAGATATCGGCAAAAGGCGTGATGGAAGAGAACGGAAACTCGGCGAGCTTGGGAGCGAGCATGTTCGGCAGGTTGAACGAGGCGTATATGGTTACAGCATCCCGGAGAGAGAAGAGGGCATAACTCAGCAGAGGCACAGGAGCACCACTGGCCATTCTAGAAAAGTATGCATCTTTGAAGATGCATAGACTAGAACTGACGGTCGTGGTGGCGGCAAACTTGGCGGGCGTAGAGCAGACGATAGAGGGATCGAGGTCGTGCTGAATAGCATTGAACGAGTCGAAGAGGTTGGCGGTAGCGTATGTTCCGAAGTAGACGAGGAAGGGAATGAAGAGCGAGGCAAAGGTTGCCTTGGGCTTGGAAGTCCACTTGCGGACCGAGGACATGACAGAAGCACCCGTGGTGGCCTTGTTGAAGACGATCCTGCTCACGCCAAGGTTAGACAACCTCGAAATGATGAGATGGAAGGCTAGGGTTAGCAAGACACAGCATCTCCATCGTTTATTGATCGAGAGACGCATTAAAGCACTCACTTGTCGATTGCAGTCACCCAGGGGGTGACCAGGGCAGATGCGAATGCCGCAGCTGCGAGGTCAACAGCGAAATATTCCCAGGTGCAGCGCTGCTGCTCCCTGACGCTCAGAACTTCGGCCATTTTGAAGTTGATGATCACGGACGATAACTACAGAGTTGCAGGAGAGAAGAAATATGTCTTGCACTATGGCTCTTAAATATTTCTAGTCATAGCATGGATTCTCACTGTGAGTTTCTCTGGAAAATGTCAAGTGGGCGGATTCTCTCTCCCCTGTTTCGACCGTGTCAGCCCCCTTGGGCGTGACAGCGGACTAAGACGCCGCCAGATCCCGCCGGCGGCATGATATCGAACGCCAGGTTCCCCAACAAACCGCGTGGAGGGCTTGCTTCAGAACAACAATCACGAAATTCATTGCCAATGGAAGCTGACCTTGTGGGTCGCGTCCTGTCGTGGTTGGTAGAGAGGGCGGCGACGCTAACCTCGAAGCCGTCTTGCGTCGGTTTAGGGAGGGCCTGATTGACTCACCTAGGTGACCCTAGTCTCACCGGGCAGGGATAAGGTCGCTATTACGTGGCTGGGTCGGCTAAGCTCGGGTTTTGTTGGGGACATGTTATCAGATGAAAGATGCTCTCAAAGGCTGGGGAACACAACAGCTCTGCCGATTCTCACCGTGTAGACGCAAGATCTTCATGATTTGATTCGGTGCGTTCACCTGGATGGCCGCAAGCCTCTCCGCGCTACCCCACGTTTCTCGGCATAGCAATCTCGACTCACCGAGCTAACCCCGGATTTAGCTTCAGGGGTACGGGGCACACTCGGGTTCTGTGTGTGAGAAGCTATGCCTTTATTTGGTCAAAAGCTCCTTGGGCTCATAAGTAACAAACCTTGTTCTGTTCGCTGATCGGCATGGTTCAATAGGGAGGGATCGTGTGTGTCAAAGAAGCCTGACCTCTAGGCTGCCTCCCCCCATTTCACTGAATGCGTCAACAGGTCGACATGCCAATTAGGCCGTTTTCCCAGCTTCAAGAATTAAATCGGCGAGCTTGCATGGTTCGGCTTTGCGCGGTACATGTGCTGTGGTGCCCAGAATTCTGAACTACTAGCGAGATGATTCTGATCTCCCCAAACGGGGCATCATGCAGCCGATAGTTTCCGGGGTCGGAACTTGAGCCCAATCATCAATGCTGGGGGGCCTCTTGTCTAACTAAAATCGGAATCAAGGGATGAACATTGGAGACGCAACATTGGCCAGAGTAAGCAAAGGTGCAAAGCGTCAGGTACCTGGCCACGAATCTCCCAGTATTCGGCATCGGCTTGATGTCTTGCGAATACGAACAGACAAGAGACGGCATAATAGAGATAACAATCAATGGGATTGCTGTCTCACCGTGGCAAGGTAGCACCAGAGCTATATCAAGGCTGGACCCTGATGGTAAAACATGACTGATCATCATTCCGTGTTGGCCCAAGCCTTGCAATACGCACCTGTGTATTTCATCTAGCCCGGGAAAATGATAGCCTTAAAGGATCGTTAGCGCAAGCATCGCCGGTGCAGGTCTCTCCTGTACTAAGAGCGCCTCATGTAACTTGTGCGGGCGGTCTTGCTGGATAGACTGGGCTGAGGATGGAGTTATCGGGGGAAAGGAGCCCTTTCACACAACCATTGGTTACCTTTCGTCCTAGATAGGCAATGAATGACTCCATGAAAAGGAATGTCCGAATTATCACCGTTACTTTACTGCAAGGTAGCACTAGCCAATGTAGCTAACCTCCAACGCGAACCAGCAGGTTTCAACAGTGTTTAGGTGAGAGCATCTAGAAAATTAGAGAGAAAAAGAACCCGTTGAGTCAGAAGCAGAGAATGTGACCAGAAGAGCGCCTCAAATGATCGAACTAAAAGCTGGAGACTTATATAACTCTGTAATATCTTGCGTTTATACTTGATGGATTCATCAAGACTGAGGCTCCCCGAGGCAAGCGTAGAAACATTTACTACCAACCCTTTGTGACAACAAGAGGATTTCCCTGTTTATTGCAGTTCCGGAGAGAGAGACAAATTCTACTTGCCTCCGGTGTTTGTTTGACAGTTTACGAGAACCTAATCTCTTTTGAACGTTGATTGGCGTAACAGGAGGTGTGGATGAACAAGTGACTCCAAGGGGGTAATTATGGTACACCTTAAATTCGCGGGCCCGGGCTGTAAAAGGAGTTCAATATAGATGAATCACAGGGCAGTTTTGATTAGAATGAATAAACTCAATTAAAATAATACAAGGATGAAGATAAGCCGCCTGATGCCAACCTTTCTCCTCCGACTTCAAACCATTTCAGATTGCGAGTCCTGAGTCTCTTGCTGAACAGGAGCCTCTTTTAATTCATCACCCTCTACCTGCTCCTTAATGTCAGGACTAAAAGTCTTGTTAAAGCCGAAGTGCGACCAGCGAAGTGGAACCAGCAGAACAAGAACGCCTACAACCACAACCAGATAGTTCATGGTACCTCCTGTAACCGGCACAGAAGCGGGGAAAAGTAACGTGACAGAAAAGAAGGCCGCAAGCAGAGCAGAAACAGCATTAATGGCGTATCCATAACTTCCGAACCCCGACCGCTTAGTGGCTAGACGCCCACGCCCACGAATGAATATTGCTGCTTGTGGAAGTGTGAGCGTGATGTTCAGAAAGAACACTGCAAGGTTAGCCAATGAGGCATGAGTGAAACCAGGAATACAAAATAGGAAGATAGCTAGGATCTGTAGGCCGAACATGAGGGCGGAGGCCCTGAAAGGACTGCCCCAGTTGAGCCTGGTGAGATGCGAGGTCTCGAGGCCGCCGCATTTGGCAAAGGACCAAATGACGCGACCCGAAGAAATGAAGAGGTTGAGGAGCATATTGTAGAAGACCACAATATACAGGAGCGCCCAGAACGTTACCAGAGCCTTCGGATTTGGCACGGCCTCGGAAGTCTGTTTATAAACTTCTAGGATAGGCAATTCTGCCTGTGCAACGGCATCAATGTCCGTGATACCAAGGCCCATAATAATGGCCCACAATACGGCGGCCCCTCCAGAGAATGATCCAGCAAGGCCGATGGCATTGGGGACCTTGAACCAAGGATCTCGAATTTCTCTTGCTAGATGAGCAGGAGAATCGAGACCGGAGAAAGCTGCTAGACTGGAGGTAATGGCAATGATCATTGCCCATCCATCAGGCCACCCGCTGGTATTCCGGAACCCGCCAGATTGCCACCAGGTCAGTTGCCCGAAGCTGGCGAGAATCATGGAAACAACGAAGCCACAGACCGATAATCCCACGGTGAAGGCACCTAGAAACCCGATGGAAGTAGGGAAACGCGTACTAGAGATCAAGGCAAGTGCACACAGAAAGAGGTGAAGCAACATAGCATGCCACACGCTTGGGGAGTAATCGGGGTGCCAAAGACTAATCAGCTGGAGAACCATTTTCGCCATGAACCAACCACACGATGCAATGGCTGCCATGAAATAGTAAATCGTGAAATATCCAGTCAAGAAGGAAGCGAACCGAAATGAGCGTGGGAAAACCCTGTACACGACCCTGAACTGACCACCTGCTGAAGGAAAGGCCGAAGCCAACTCCATGTAACCCATGTGAATAATGGCCATGATTACGACAGCAGCAATCACTGCACAGAAGAGGCCATAGTTGCCACCACAAAGCAGTGGCACTGCCATGGTAGCTCCTACCACCATCCATGAATTTGCAGTGTTGTATGCAAACACTGCCACAGTGTACGAACCGAAACGCACGTAGAGTCGCTGGTCAGTTGAAATCGACATGGTGGATGAGATTGTTATGTCGGGATATGTGCCGAGGTTGGGATTCAAAGTAAGAACAATGACTCCTATATTATGCTGGGGAATCTTGCTGTGTTAAGTAGCATCTACTATCCTTTGTTAAGGATGTTCTTGTCTACCCAGACAAAAGGTAGGAGTGAATGACTGTACAAGGGCAATAGAGGAACAGTGAATAATGCCGAAACTTGACAAGAACATGCGATAGTGAAGTCGAACAATAGCTATAACAAGAGAACGAAATGGATTTGGAAAGCATGAAATAATGTAGCTTCTCAACATTACAACCCATGAGACCGTAATTCAGTAGTATGGACTGGAGCCCTGCAGTGGGCCATGCCCTTGTAACGATAATGGTGATGTCTTCCTGCTGCTGACTGGGAATGAAGCCTCCAATACCTAGGCCCGACAAAGTTGTGATATTGAATATCGCCAAGATCATAAGGAGGGATAGCAAAGAGTTCAATATCTAAAAGGCATATATTTGGATGGAAAAGCTGAACCTGGCAGCTTGGCTTAGGATGTGATCTCGCGAACATAGCCATTGATGAGCCCAAGTCTAGCTTCAACAAAGAGAATGGGCAACAGGTACCCAACACGAAGACTCGAAGCGCTGTTGGCCCTGTTCAGTTCCCAAGTAGAACAGAACAGACAGCCTTGCCGTTTCCACACTTGGACAGCCCACCTGCTTCCAATGCCTGCAACTTGGTGCAAGCGAAACCTTGTTTGCCCTCGTCGACTGACTAATACACGTCAGTGAGATCCTTAGATTCCCCGACTGAATTGAAATGACAGTATGAGAATGTTCCAGGCTCTGTCAGATTCTCCCGAGTTCCAATAAACCCCTCATAGGACTTGCGGGAGCAGAGACACTCCCCTTGACCGTAAGAAAGATGGCTTGCAGCTGAATGAGAGACAAGGCAGAAAATTGCAAAATGGCGGCACAATAGCACCCGAAGTACGCCACCGAGAATCGGGCTGAGGCTGGCACGGAAGCTCTCATTATTCACCCCTCGTCTCATTGGATACTCGCCTTGCTGAGCTCTTCAGTTTTCCACGGACCAACAGTCCTAGGATTCAATTACGTAGCTGTATTCCTTCAGCTGAAGGCCTCTTTTCCAAGATGCGCGCCCGCCAGGGCTCATTTGAGTTAAGCATTTCTGCACGTTCCGCCATCTTTCGGCAGTAAGCAAGCCACTTTCAAGGCCTCGTGATGTCTTTACAGTATCATCCGGGCAATACCACACCCCAGTTTGGACAGGCAGCTCTCTAGGACGTGGCTTAACAGGCATCGCTATTTCCAGGCAAGCGTCGTTTGTTCGAGTTCTCCGTCCCCAGGCGGATGGCTTCAAGTCAATAGCTCGACGCCGCTTCGTTCCTATTGGTCGCCTTTTGGTGATATCACGCTTCCCCGCCTTTTGCCGTCTTTCAATTGCGATCTCAACCTTGCCATGGCTGATGGCGGAGCCGCCTGTTTTTGGCTGTGCTTGACGCCTTTCTTGTGATGCGAGGGATGTGCTGCGCGAGAGCTATTTTTGACTCTGGATGAGATGGGCGTACTCTGTCTTGGCGATGGTAGACGGAAGAGTTGGATATCGAGTCGCGTTGCACATTATGCTTCCTCTCGAAGATCGTCAAGTATAAGAGATGGCCTTGGTCCTTGATAGAAACTCATTATTCAGACAACAGCCTCTCAACAGCCAACACAGCAACCAATTCAATACACACCTCTACCTTTCATCCTTTACTCTCCATCAAGTTCAAGATGCTCTTCAAGACTCTTGTCGCTACTGTCTTCGCCGCCGCCTCCGGCCTGGCAGCTCCTCTCACGGCTCGGGATGATCCATTCTTCGCCCCCTCTGCCATCTGGCAGTACAATGTCCGCAATGGTGCCATCTCCTCTGCGACTGAAGGCCTGGTCTCCAAATCCACCAGCAACAATGGCAACGACATCACCACCCTTCTGACCTTCACCTATCCCTCCGAGGCTGAGGGAAAGCAGTGCCAGTTTGCTTTCTACCTCGACGACGGAGCCACGCTCACTGGCAGCAAGAAGCTCGATCTCTTCACCAGCAACAGCCCAGCTCCCGGACCTACCTCCGGCTGGGGTCCTGGAAACCAGCGCAACATCCACCTCGGCCGTCTCAGTGCTAGCCTCGGCTCGTTCGCCACGTGGGATGCCACATATAACACCTACCTCACCGAGAAGACAGACTGCAAGGCTGCCGGCACAACTGAGGGCTTTGAGCTTGTTGGTGTCTACGACAACGACGTGGTCTCCTGGAATCCCGATGTTGCTGGCCCCCGCATCATCTACACCTAAAAGTTGGAGTTTGGCGGCGCATGACTTTCCCCTTCAGGACTATCATTAATACCCGTTACCAACATTTCATGCTGGCTACTATTTAGAGGCACCGATGGCGCATAACGAGAAGAACGAAGGTTGATGGATGAGGACTTCATGATCACTCCCTACAGGCTCTTTTAGACAGAGCTATAGATACCTGTTTTGTAATTAGGTTTCAGCCATTTGTAATGATATTACCCATTTGCGACGATTAACATCACATTTACCCAAAAGGAGAGGTGTGAAAAGTCAATTGAAGGCCAATTCCAGTAATATTGAGCGATTCACGGCTCCACAGCGTTGGCAGTAAGCCGACACGTCATATTACCGAGCTCAAGTACCTTTCCCGGGTCTTGACTTGGGCAGCTTGGGTCAGCTCAGGCAAGCAGGCAGATCCAGACCTTTTTCGATGTTTATTCGAAAGCTTTGGCGAGACTACCCAGGAGATGCGGGGGTCTCTCTAACCCCGAACTCTGTCGAGGTGCGGCTGAGTTATGAGACATATTGGGCATAGGCTTCGCGTGATGAGTGTGACGATCGTAAGCGACATTTGCACTTTGATGCAAGTACAAGGCTACAAATCTTGTACTGCCGTCTGCTTTCAAGAAAAAGATGCCGCCTAGCCGAGTGACCGTTTGTGTGATGCTCAAGTGCAGGAGGCTTAGTGCTTCAGCGCAGCGTTGTGTGACCCAACATACCAGAATGCAAGGCTGAGATGTCGCCTAGGCGAAGAAAGGAATATGCAGGCTGTCAGAATCAGGATGGCATAGAATCAGAATCAGCTGTTCCGTAAGAGCATCGAAAACCTAATCGTAAATCTACACACTAATACGGCTTAGAAATGGACCCCACAACTACGCTCCCGGGTCTCCGTATCGATTCATGTTGACAAATGAGTGACGGTGATATGAGTGGGAAAGCTTGATTGAGAAGAAAGAGAAGTTTGATTCAGTCTGCTTGTATTACATAGGTAGAAAGGTACGATGAGGCCACATATGAAGGCTTGTGTCGAACGATGAGTGAGCGTGACAATGGAAGAGAGACCACCCAGAGGCCTGTTGGCAGGTTGGGTTTCCAAGATTGAGCAGTCTGTTACATACGAGACATAGCGAAAGATGAAGAGGAAAATTTTCTGTTGCTTAGCCCAAGGCTCCGTGGGTCAACTGGATAGTGACTCCATGCTCAGTGTGAGCGTCAGCAACAGGCAGAGTGACGATAGTGGCACGATAATTGTTGTTGGTGTCGCTTGCAACCTTGTTGTTGGCCGATGAGACCTTGACCGAGCTGAGGTTTGCAGACGGGTCGTGCCAGAATACCAGCGTGTACTTGGAGCCCACGATGTCCGAAAGGTCACCATACTTGTTCCACTTTGAACTGATGGTCAGCGTGCGCGCAAACTGGACGGAGTTGTTTTGGTTGGAGGTGTCGGTCTCCTGTCGGAATTGTTAGCGTGGCAATTATGTGAAAGCAAAGACATGACTTGCCTGTTCGATCAAGACTTCACAGTACTTGCCCGCCGCCTTCGAGTCGCCAATCTTCAGACCCGGGACAGGTGCCTCTGGGGCGCTCTCTCTGGAGATGCCGTCGTCAAGGTACATTGTGTATTGCTGGGTAGCATTAGACTGATAACCAAGATCAGGAGATTTTGACCGGAGACCTACACTCTTCTTCCCTGGGTAGATGTGCAGGGTGATCGGATTGGCTGGTTGCTGAGTGAGGGATGGGTCGGGAATGTAGTCTCTGACCTGGATCTTGGGAATGATGGCTCCTACTCCCAGTTAGTAACTGTCCCCATATTGTTGGAATAGGTGTCCTACCCTCACGAATATACATGGGCGTGATATACGGTAACTGAGAGTCCTGATCACTGATGAGGCAACTGTACTCGATTCGACTTCCACCATCCGCCGCAGCGGGCAGAGCAACGCCGATGGGATCATCTGGACGCAGGTTCATGGGGTACCACTTGTCAGGATATGGCAGATAGAGCTTGCGCGTCTGGCGCTTACTCTCAGGGAAAAGAGCTGGCGCCACAAGCAAGTCGTTTCGGACCATGTACTGGCTTCGGGTAAAAAACTGGTTCTATACAAAACAGTGAGTTTTCCCTTGTGGATCTCGAAAAGGGGCACTCACGTCTGCCGAGAAGAGACTTCTGTCAACATCATCCGTGATGACCTGTAGAAGTTAGTTCGTTTAGTCTTTGGAGGTCAATCGGTGTAAGGAGTGTACCATTGCTCGAGCAATCGGCAAGCCATTGATGACGTTCTCAAACATGGCATCATACATCAGCTGCATGAGACTATATCTGAGACGGATGTAGTATCGGCAGACAGGAAGAACAGCTCGGTAGAGCATGGCCTCTCGCCCCTGGTACTTGTCCTTGTTCTCATCGTAATGCTTCTGGTAGGCATACGGTTCTTGGAACTGCTTTCCGTCCTTTCTCATTTGACCCTGCTTGGGTCCATCGACCCAGTAGCGCTTCTTGGTGTAGTGGTTCCTGAAGAGCGTGAGCCAAGAACAGGAGAAAGGGCAATTGTCTCACCTAAACCACGGAAGCAGAGAGTACGCGCAGTACCATCGAATCAAGAGCTCAGGGTTGGCGTAGTCTCGTTCAGCGTCGATGAACTCGAACCCGCCAACATCCTGGCCAGAGATTGTGATTCCAGACATGCCAAGAGCCAAAACTTGAGCAACCGAGATGTCAAGGAAGTCCCAGGTCAAAGCATTGTCTCCAGTCCAGAGACCAGCAAAACGGTGGCTGCCAACAAAGCTTCCTCTTCCGATGATGAAGTTGCGCCTGTTTTCTCTCCAAGCGAGCTCAGGGCTGAGCTTGGAGATGTTTTCGAGGCCATGGTAGGTTGCCTTGTGTAGGTTGTAGCTGTACAAGGACCAGATCTCGATTGCCTTTCTCTGCTTTGCGCGATCTGGGTCTCCAGACCAGCCATCAGAGTCTAGCAACAATCTGAACGGCAGACTAGAACCGTGTTAGTACGTCTAGCGTTGAATGGTGCTTTTGACTTACGACTTCATGTCTCCGTACTCCTCGGCGATGCAAGGAGACGTCATGTCCTGCCAGACAAAGTCGAGACCGCATTCAAAGAGGTATTGGTACTGCTTCCCCCACCACTTACGGACATCCTTGTTGTTCAGGTTCGGATAGTGACCTGGGTGGCCATTCCCCCAGCCGTAGAAGACCCCACCATGGAACGGCTTCCCACTGTTGAAGACCTGAGAGAAGTCGTAGTCATCTGACTGGAAGTACGGCGGCTTGTCGTACTGGGGAGCTTTGAACGTCTGGTTTCCGACACTGAATCCCAAGTAGCGCTGCTGGTAGGCTTGGGGAGCTGATGGATCAATATCTCGACTGTCTGCGATGAAGTATCCCTTCTGGAGACCTTCGTTGAGAGTGTTGTACTCCTGGTTGGGAAGCGAGTTGATGTAGGGAGTGATGTTGGTGGAGCACTTGACACCCTTCTCCCGGAGCTTCTTGAACATGTTGACGGGATCAGGGAAGTGGTTGTCTCTCTTGTCGATAGTGAATGTGCGGTAATCATCTTGCATGTCCACATCAATGTGCATGCCGTCGAGCGGGAAACCGCACTTCCGGTATTCCTCAACGGCTTCGAGGACCATCTCCTGGTTGTCGTAACCGTAGCAGCCTTGGTGGTACCCCAGCACATATCGCGGCTTGAGCCTCGGAGTGCCAACAATGGAGGTGTACGACTGGATAAGCTGCTGCATGCTGTCAGCTGCCACCATGATGCAGTGGAAACTGTTGAATCTGGTAGCCACGCGAATAGCATTCTGGTCCTTGACACCGACATCAACACAAATGTGAGAGTAGTTGTCGATGAAAGTGGCAAGCTGAGACTGGTATCCGGGATGAGAGTCAACTTCGATCCAGAAAGGCTCCGAATGGTACAGAGGCTCCCGGTCATCGAGAGGCCCTTGGCCATAGACATTCTGATATCGCATATTGTCAAAGTCTGGCAGCGTTAGGGCAATAATCTCCAAGGCACTGTGCCACTCACTGAAGTAATTCATGTATGTCTTCTTCTTGAAGAGATGCTTGCCCCCCTGCTCTCCGAACCCCATGAAATCAGCCGTGACCGACTTTTCCACGGAGAGAACAGTTGCATTGCTTTGGTACTGAAGACCGCGTGGTTTGGTCTTCCAGATAACCGCAGCCTCAGCACCCTGAGAAGTCTGTAACTTCAGCTTGTTACTGGTGGTGGCATCAAGACTCTGCAACACCGGCAGCTTCTCGACCGGAGATTGGCTCTTGAGGACCCGGACAGCAGTGATCTGGAAAGGGTCCCGCTGAATCCACAGTTGAAGCATCACCTGTCTTTGATCTGTCTTGGGGCTCATGACAGATTGGAGGATGTAGTACTTGGGATCCTCGATGACCTCAACAGCCCAGTCAATATTCTCAACGGCATCGAGAGTACTGATGAGGAGGCTGAGGGTATCTCGAATGATTGTGCGACTGCCAATCGTGAGCATAGTATCTCCAGGACCAATTACAGGGGCATGTGTAATAGCTTACCTGTTGTAGTCTGTAAACTCAGATCCCTTTCGATTGTTGGGATCAAACCGGATTCTCCAGACTTGAGGGCGCATGAATTGAACCAAGAGCAGAGAATCATCGTTGAAGCGGAAGATGGCTCCATGGCTGACAGCAGGGTTCGGCTTGCCATCGTCCAGCAATTGATCTGACGGCTGAAGGGATACAGTGGCAGGCTGCTTTACTCCGCCCGAGGGGGAGTCAAGGCCTTGGAAGAAGTCATCGGCCTTGACAAAGATGTAGGGGTCTCTGAGCTTGGTGGCTTCAAATTCGCTCATCTTGACCGCTGTTGAAGGAGTGTATGGGCAATGAATGATTGGTGAGTGAGGGGAGCTTCCTATCGCAGGGAAGAGCGAGTTGCCGATTATTATGGCTCAATCGGTCACCCAAGTTGATTTCCCCGCTTATGCTGTGTGACTACAACGTAGCACCTCGTTTCCTCAAGTTATATCATTCCATAACGCCCAAGACGCGTGTCTCTACTCTCCACAAACAGATTCGGTCTAAGAATACGAGAGTTTCTGGGGAAGAGTTACATAAATGTGAACTGCCGACATGATTGAGCTCCTAGAATGGATTGCTGCTTGGACCGGTGAACGTATAAGGGGTGACACAGCCTTGATCGTCAGTCGCCGCAAAGTAAACAAACATGATCCGATTCATCTCTTGGTGAGACGCGGGGAGATCGCCGTGCTACTATTGGTGAGGTAAGCCCCTCGGCTGATGATGAGGAATGTTGTGGTGAAAGCCTGTGTAGCCCGAGCCTCCAAAGCATCTCAGGCCCAAGTCCATACACATACATCGAATGAGGTCTTTCAAGTGCAGCAAATAACTAGAATTACCTTCGATCTGTTCTAGAGCAGATCTCAACTTTCTGCGTTAAATCCAACGGGACTCAATGGTGTTCATGTCAGCCTGCAGAGTGCGTTTTGAGGCCACCCACGAGATGCGCCACCCATTGACCTGACCATAACGTGATTGGACAATGGCTCGGGGAACGATCTTCGACACCCGACTGAATCATTGAGGGGTTGCAGTTTTCAGACCATACTCAAAGAATTCGGAATGCCTCAAGGAGATATTCCTGCATGACATCGGTTCAGCCGCTCAGGGAAATGAACTGGTGGCTGCTTGGCAAGCTACTCCCTGCCTACACATCGATGCATGAAGATCCTGAAGGGGGCATTTCTTGGAGCTTTTCGACCGCCATTTTCAAGTCTTAGCTCTTCGAGAATTGGCAATGACTGCCAAAGAGAACGCCTGCTGGAATGCCGCCTTGTTTTTGTTCCCGGTGAGTTTGACTTTTAATGATCATGAATTAATATTATGAAAGAAACGTTATGCATCTTGAAATACCTTGCGATCCATGTAATACTACCGCGCCGACGCCGTCCATAGTCAGAAAAACACAACCACGAATCGAGGGCTGAGAACCAAGATGTAATGTAAGCTATGATAATACTTTGTCTAATATGACTAAATGACTAAACAACTTGCTTCTTCTGCTGTTTTTAGTATTAGTGACTTTCCGGGTATCCCTCCTATGCCTCTAATAAATATACGGCCTGGTAAAGAATCTCGAGTTGCTTAAGGAGACTTATTAGATCTTTGTGTACCTTGCTAGGTTTGAGTTACATCTAATGCAGGGTATTGATTCCTTTAGAAATTTAGAGGGCAAAGGCCACGATGCCTCCTCCGGCAGAGACAAAGCTAACAATAGCTTTAGCTATAGCTGATACTGAAACTTAGTTGATCTGAAATTGCTGAGAGGGGAGAAAGAGAAGAATAAAAAGCTTTAGATTTTAGGCATTAACCTTATAAGCATAATTTTGCCTTGCCTGTCCTGTGTTAGTCTGGTACCATTGCTACCAATGCTCTGCGATTTTTAACCGTGGCGAACATCGAGAGCTTAGCCTGCAGGATGAATTCCCTCACATGTATTAGCCCTTCCTTATTTATTATTAACTTAGATTATCTCCTTTCACCTTGCTAATACTCTGACTTTTTATCTACCTTTATAGGAATATTTAACTTGTATTTTAAAAACTACATACCTATTAACTAGTTCAGGCCTGGCGTACTAAATTAGGGTTAGCGTTACTACCTGATATTTACCTAACCAGGGATATCCTTATCAGATCATAAATTTCATCTCGCTTTCAGCTGCTGCATCTGCTTTTGTTTTATCCCTCTCTCTTTATTAACTACTAACTCATCTAAACTCTAGACTAGCATATGTCATAAATGCATTTTGGCATTACTATTCCTCCTTCTCCTTTTCTTTAGCAACAGCTCTTCTAGCTACTGTTGGAAGATTGAGATGCGCCTGATCAACACCAGGACCTATCATCTTGAGAACTTTGAAGGGAAAAAAATACCCAAATATGCCATCCTCTCACATACCTGGTGCGAAGGTCAGGAAGTTACCCTGAAGGAGTTCCAGGCCCAGGAAGCTCTAGAGAAGTTGGGCTGGGCCAAAATACGAAAAGCTGCCGAGTTTGGCTCTACACGACGAGCTCGACTATCTTTGGGTAGATACGTGCTGCATTGACAAGCCAGAGCAGCTCTCGAAGCGATCAACTCCATGATGAGGTGGTATCAGAACTCAGAAGTGTGCTATACGTACTTGGTCGATGTTCTTCAGGCCTTGGCCGGGGGGAGCAGGATACCGCTTTTTGCAGAAGCCGATGGTTCACTCGAGGTTGGACCCTACAGGAACTTCTTGCCCCGTCAAAACTCATATTTCTCTTCGCCGATTGGGAAGTCTTCGAGACACGGGACGCATTAGCTGGTCTAGTCAGCAGCATCACGGGTGTCGAAGAACGGTTTTTGCATACTGCCAAGGCCGGCGATGACTCACAGCGGGCCAGGCTAGACTCGGCAAGCATTGCACAGCGAATGAGCTGGGCGTCAAGACGGGAAACGACCCGTGTTGAAGACACGGCCTACTGTCTACTTGGTATCTTCGGCATTAGTATGCCACTGCTTTACGGAGAGGGGGCCAAGGCCTTTCTCCGGCTCTAAGAGCAGATTCTAATGTCTTCGGACGACCAGTCTTTGCTGGCCTGGAATTTTGACGGACTCGAAATAGAAGAACTCGAGGGGAACGGGTCGAGTTGGTCTGTTAGCTTCCGCTATGAACCTGGCTTCTCCGGGCTTCTTGCGCCCTCCCCGTCGGCGTTTGTAACTTGTGGGGATATTACACGAGTCAATCTCGGCATGCTAACCCCTCCATGGTCCCTCACGAACAAGGGGTTGCGGCTCGAGCTTCCGCTGGGGTCCAGCCGTGATACCCCTTACGCGTTCCTCCAGTGTCAACACAAGGACGCGCCAGCCTCCGTCGTGGCCCTGTGTCTGCAAAGAAGTTACGAGGGGACTTACGTGAGGGCCAGGATGCCGCTGAGGCTGGCGAATTACCGGTTGTTACTGGATCCTCGGCCAACTGTGCTCTATGCGCTCCCGTCCGGGAACTACAAGATTGATGGCAGTGGGAACAAGATAAATGGGTACACGGCCATCGTACGGAACCTCCCCAAGGAGCTGAAGATCATCCGCACCTGGTGCCGGAGCGGGAATGCAGGTCCCTATTTGCGACTAATCATCGAGGACAACGACAAGCCTCGCTCTAGTTCATGGAAGGGGGCAGCCGTTCTGTTAGGCAACCCATCAACGTCTGAGGCATCATTCGTTCTTCTTGTTGCGACAAGAATGAAAAGAAAGCTGCCATTGTCAGCCACTTGCTTGGTCAAATTGGATGGCAAAGATGAATCGGTCTTGGATCGCTGGGAGAACCATCGACTTGACAGCCGGGAGCTACAAGACGACGGCCAGGATCCTTTTCATTTATTGGGAAGGTTAGCCCAATCATTTGGATATAACGATCCCAAGCTTTCTTCCGCCATTCGCACAGCTACTGGCGTATATTACACAAGCACCGAAACCCAGGACTGTTTTGGAAAGAAGGTCCTCTGTGTCGATATCAACTTTCGGTTCAACAACTTCAAAAGACTCACTCTGGACATTCAATCATACATCCAGAAGCGCTCCGAGGGCACCAAGGGGAGCCAGAAGGCCATGTTGCTCATTCTCGCCGCCCCTCGCATTGGTACCATGGTTCTCGAGTACTTGTTGGCTACGGGGTTGAAACTTGGGGTCAATCCTTTCTTCCAGTTCCCCTTTATGGTGTTCTACGCTATTCTTTGCACGCGAGGTCCCCCGCGGCTGCTGGCCCGTGTGCTAGAACCATGGAGGAGCCGTCTAGGCCATCGGATTCCTTGGGCGAAGATCATGTTGTTTGCTTTCATAGGCTGTAAGTTTGTGGGATCAGACATGATGGCTCAGAGATTGAAAAAGCTCCTCGGGGAAAAGAAAACCTATGAGCAGCGGCAAGAGGGAAAGGAAGATGCTGTTATAGCCTGGACTACTAGTGCCCCATGATCAAAGGAACATTTACCTTCTCAAACACCTAACAGTACGTGAAGAACGCAGGGCATATGAATACAATTGTAAAGTATTAAAGCTTGATAGAAACTTTTGTTATACGTTTCACATATTCAGAGATGTCGGGTAGAACTCTTTTGAGGTTTGTGTCGATTGCTATTATGTTATTGTTGACGTCGCACGTAGACCGGCGGTTGCTGCCGACCTCGAGGGCGCCATGCAACGTTTCAGAAAATGGTTGAACGGTCGCTTATTGATAGGAAGAATAAGCCCTCTTTTTCAGCTTCATTCTCTTAAAATAGTCTAATAATGCAGCCGTATCTCTAATGAATATTGCTTGTCTGGAGTTGGGGCTCAGCAAGGGGCTAACCCGGCAAAGTCTCCCTGTCAACATGCCTTGACGCGAACTTGTCAGGTAAGCTTATTGTGCATGGCAGCCAATATGAACGCAGGAACTGGTCAGCCGGATCATGCAGACATTCACGCCTAACCGACTGTCTTAGTTGAGCGTGGTCTAGACTCCCTTAAAGCCCAGCCACAAAGTAAGCTTACCCGAACCCCCAAGAACAAGCGTTTCCCTTGCCGCTCGTAAGGTGCGTTTGCTTCTTCTGAAGAACTCTGAATTGGTACCGCGGCCAGGGAGCAAGTTGATAAGAATTCCAGACTCACTAGTGCCCAAGAAGAGCGACCGTTGTAACATTCAGGAAGCCCCCCAAGCGGAAGTTGCCATGAAAGCAGACGGCAGTCACAGTTTAAAGCTGAAAGCAAAGCATGTTTAATCACTTCAGCCAGCCACTATTGGCGAACGTAACAGGGGTACTAAACGGAACGGGCGCAAACAGCTCAGGTGGAAGAAAATGCTCTTAGTCAAACACTTTGGTAATAAATGTTCAATACGCAGCAAGGTGTTTGCACAATTGGGGTCTGGTCACATTTCGACGAAGGTCCTGGAGAGGGCACCTCGAAAAGTGGTAATCCCTAAGAGGTGCCCTGGTGCGATGGAGATTTAAATGAAAAATAATGGAATATTTCAATCCAGGCATTCGCTCATAATGACGATATGACCGGCAGCTACAAAGTTCATTATGTGACCGTATTAACCGTCCAGCCCATTAAACCTCTATCCCGACCGAGTACTCCATAGGTTAATAGCCTTATCCAACCTCATATCCCTTTCTCCGCATTTCCGGTGTTTCCCTACTCCTCCATTTTCCCCTCTTAGTCGTTTTACCTTGGCGTTGTGTGGCTTACATTCCCCATGTCGGCGGGCAGCTCAGACACAGGCGTGTTGTCGTGGGGGGAAGAAGTGGCGGGCAGTTCAGAAACCGGCGACGCGACTGGCTTGTAGTGCTCGATAGGAGGACTCTGAGGTGGAGGGCTCATGCCGCCTACGGGCATTTGGCTGTATCGAGGATCGCTTGGAGGAGGCGGGGAGCCCTGGACCGGGTAGCCGGCGTAGTTGTTGTTATTGTTGTAATCGTAGACGACCGGAGGAGGCACGCCTTGTTGGTAGCCCATTTGCTGTTGTTGTTGTTGCTGGGGAGGGAATCCAGGGGCAGGGGCGGGAGCCGCAGGCGTCGTCGCCACCTCCTTGTTACCCTTCTTGCGTCGAAGGAACCAAAATGCCAATCCCAAGATGGCGATCAGTGCGACGCCGCCGACAACGCCTCCAACAATGGCCCCGATTGGAGTACTAGATTTATCATCTGGTTCAGGTGAGGGCTCAGCCGTCTTGGTGACAATTACGACGCCCCTGGTAGTATCGATACTGGTAAGCGTCTGCTCCTCGGTCGTACTACCCGTCGTGATCCTGACAACGGTTGACTCGTAGAAGGGGACCTGTTGTTCGGTTTTTCCGCAGAGGTATATGGATAGTTCGTCGCCGTCGCCGTCTTCGAGGGGCTTGATGCCTGTCGCGCAGTACGGGAAGTTGGTATCCTCAGTGCTAAAGTCACCCGTTAGTCAACTCATTGCAGTCTTCTTGGCATCAACCAGACGAACCAGCAAAGGGCACGCGCGTTGGTACTGTCGCAGCTAGATGCCCTGGGGTAACACGTCGTGTAAATGTTCTGGAAGCAGCCAAAGTGCGAGCCGATGGTCTTGCAGGTCGTAGTCCAGGCGCCCTCTTCGCCGCATTGCCAGGTAGCCCATCCTATGCAACTGCGTTAGTTCATGGGAAGCTCAAGGTGATTAGTAGCAAGAGCCCATACCGTTGGCTTGGAGATAGTAGTAGCCGCAGGAATCATAGTTGTTTTGGCGACCGAAAAGATCGCGCTGGTGAAGCGTCGCAGGTGCAGTCACAGCTGGGCCAGCCACATCAAACACGGGCGCGACTGCAAGCCCTGTAGGTTGAAGCTCAGCCATAGTCGCACAAGTTTTGCTGACGGCTAAAGGGTTGATAGGTTGTTGATGTGAAAAGGTCGTCTGCCGCTCAATGCCGGGAAACACTCAGTGCATGAGAGGGGAACGAAACAAGCTGCTTCTTCAGCGGATCGAGGCGGTCGAAACTGCAAAACAACAGCAGAGGAGGCGGAGCCCCGAAATGTTTCTTCTCCCTCGGGGTTTAATAATAGCTGAAAAGTCTCGCTCAAGGATATTGGGCATGATGGCGTTAGAGATGTGCAGTGGCGCTCCTTCAGCCTGCAGCCAAGAGAACGGTGCACCATTCACAACCTTTCCACAAGGTCAGCCCTCTCGTAAAGAGGAGATTGAACCAACGGCCTGCGGGGGGTTAGCCTGACTCGGATCGACGCCCAGCTGTGGTGTTGGAGCCACTACAATCGCTGATGTTGGCTGGGACGATCAGCCACTATTGAGAGGCTGAATGCCGCTTCTGCAAAGGCCCCGTTCTAGGCTTGGAGGCGTCGTCCAGCTGCCGCCGGCTGGTGTCTTAATTGAGTTTTCTCCCTTCCCCATAGGCTCCATTGCCCCGGTTAGAGGGGACCTGTTCGCCGACTTTGGCTCATGGCGAGAGACTTTATTGTTGAGAGCGACAGGGCAGGTCCCAAAGTGGAAAGCTGAAAAACACCTTCTCACACCATCAATATTGGATGTGGAGAGTGATCGTCCTTACACCGTGTGGCAGTCATTCCTTCACACTACGGCCCCAGACTCTGCCTTGTGAGGCACACACATGCCTCAGACCCCTGTCAATGAATGGCCCAGGCATTAAGATAAGGCTCAAAATCAAGTCAACGAGGCGGATTTAGAGCCTCAGTTTGCACAGCCACTCCACATGGTCAAGTCCAATATTCCCCCGCCTCTCCGCATCTTGACGGTTGGATTGCACATTCAACTTTGTGATTGTGTCTCAAATGGCGTCCAGTAGCTCATCTCCAACTTTGGACTCGTCGGGGTCCCCTATCAGTGATGAAAACACAGTCAATGGGCACACGTGGGATCTCCCTCTGCGACCGGCACCGCCCCCTCTACAGTATCACCAACTTGAGCTTAATCAGCGCCAAATCCGGATCTTACGTCTACTTCCGGGAGAGAGCCAAGACCCTATCCGCTGCACGTTAGAAACTGCATTTCTTGCAGATGACCCGTCCTACCACGCTCTATCATATGCGTGGGGCGACCCTCTTGATTGTCGGTCAATCACTGTAGATGGGAGGACAATCAACGTCACTGTCAACCTCTTCAATGCCCTCCAGAGGCTACGGCTACCTGATGATGAGCGGCGCCTCTGGGTCGATGCCCTGTGCATCAATCAGGCCGACGACGTCGAGAAATCGCACCAGGTCAACTTGATGAGGGACATTTATTCTCGTACAACACAAGCTGTACTCTGGTTGGGCGACTTTGCTGAGGATTCTGATCCTACCCGATTGGCGTCTAAAAAGTCAAGAACCAACGAAAACTTAATTCCCGAACAAACAGTTATGGCGGCTTTCACATTTCTCGAAGTCTTGGCTGCCGATCATCACTACGACATCAAGTACGAAGAGCCGGGCCAAGATCTCATAGGGCAAGGAGTCACCGCAATACTTTCCCTCATCAAGCTTTCTTGGTGGCATCGTGTGTGGACAGTGCAGGAGGCTGTTCTACCACCCGAAGCCACGCTCATGTGTGGCACCCTGGAGCTTCCGTTTTCCATGCTTGCGCAGGTACGAAAGAACGGTTACAGGCATCGACATAACGGCTGCTGCGGCTCTTTTGGTCACTTCAAGGATCTCTATGCTCAGATTCGTGGTCTCAACTACATCAAGCGGTCGTCTAAGACACCAGCCCTAATGCCGCTTGCCCTCAACCTTTTCCGATCGAGACAAGCATCCGACCCGAGGGATCGAGTGAATGCCTTCCTCGGCCTAGGAAGCAGCATCACTGCCGATTACTCATCACCCTTCGAAGACATCTATAGACGCTCAACTCGGGCCTTGATCGATGAATGCGGCAGCCTTACACCATTGTTGAGAATCCCCGAGACGAAAAGAAACCCTGTCCTACCGACATGGGTTCCTGATTGGTGTAACGGCGGTGTCCGTAGCCGTCACTCGGAGATTATCTGGATACGAGTCTTTCGCCAATTCTCCGCAGCAGGCTCCCTACAGCCTTTAATGAGGGTCATGGCCTCGGATAAAGTACTGAGTCTCCAAGGACTCGTGCTGGACCGTGTCACACATGTCGGGAGAACTCTCAAGAATAGGTACAGGCTAATGGAGATTGTCAGTCAGTGGCAAGATCCAAGTTATTACTCCGATACCTTCAACAGCCAGGAATATCCTCGGGGTGGGACATATGAACAAGCTTCCCACCGCGCGCTACTTGGCGATCTCGAGCCACTTGCCGATGATGGAAAACCCGGTCGCCATAGATTTCAGTCTGATGAAAATGCAGAAGCATCAGCTCAAAGGCTCTTGGCTTCTGCTGAAGATCCGGCGAATTCGGTTGTTCATAACAGAAGGGGTATCATCACACAGTCAGGCATGATTGGGCTTTCGAATCCAGGTGTCAAGGTTGGAGATGTTGTGTGTGTCCTGTTGGGAGGCAAGATGCCGTTCATCTTGCGTCGGAAGGAATCACATGACGAAGAGGAAGAGGCGTTCTATGAGTATGTTACACACGCTTATGTGCATGGCATCATGGATGGGCAGGTCATGGATGAAGACCGGGAGCTAGAGTGGATAAATCTTGTGTGATAGGGTAAGCGAAGCGAGCGATGGATAAGGAGCTGATGCAACGGATTGGCGGTCTACAACGAATGATTTGAGCGTACATGATATGTTAGTAGAGCCTGTAAGCGATTTCGACTGTCATCGAAGATACATGATGCACATTGATCTCCATTCTCTTATCATTTTATCAAGGGTCCCCATCAAAGTTCGAGCTAGAGCCCCTGCCTAACGGACCGCCTAACTCTGTCTAATTTAGCCTGCCCTAATCGTGAGCTTAATTGGACTGGGAATACGCGGGGATGAGATTGACATGCGCGGGCAGACGTCTTTCATATCAAACATCGATCCGGAAAGAATCTGTTTATGGTGAATGAAGCTTGGATGAAGATGCTATTATCTCCTGGCACTTGCTCCTGTAGACACATGCTTTGTTGCCTCGGCTCAGCGTTATGCAGGTACAAATGCTTCGTCTACAAATATCGTGACACTAGCCAAGAGCTTCAGGGACCATAATGATGCAGAGACAACAAACCTGTCATATCATCTCATCAACAAAATGGCTTACCAAGCTGTTCCCTCTTCTCTCGACCGGAAAACTGCATTCTTTTGTGCAATAATGAAATATTGACAGGTCACTTATGCTCTTGTGCACGGTTGCAAGCGAGAAAAAAAGCCCCCCAAATCTCGGCTCGGGTTCCCAAGTCATGCAGCCAGCGTAGCAGCCAACACCCATCATCCTCATAACTGTTGGCCCCCTCAAGCGACCGTCTCCACACGCGTATGCAACGGACCCTTGTTTGTGTCTGCTTAATTCACTTAACCAGGGCTTAATAAGGGCTGTGAAACATGTCAATTCGGCGCTGTGGAGTGATTCCTTCTGGGTTGCCCTTTTCCCCTCACGTACGGCAAATCTCTTCACCTGCTGCCTCTTTCGACACCTGGAAGCGACTCTCTGTTGGTCGTGTCCTTTGCCATGTCGTCGCCGAAACAAGCTTCCTCCCCCAAGTCGCCGTCCTCCCCAGGCAAGGGGGCTGAGACTGGCGCGGTCCTTGCTCCTGAGACAACCGAGCGGTCAGACAATGGCCCAATTGAAGTGGTATGCAGCCCTCCACTTCTGTCTCCAGCCAATCCTTCTCACCCAAGTAGGACGACGATGCCGATTCTACGTACTCTGGGTCGTAGGTTTCCCTGTGAACATCTAGTGTAGCCATCTGTGGACCCTTACATGAATTGCAGCACGCGGGTGACCGATACTGAGTCGCTACGGACCTCGATCCTCAACTACAAATGGGAGAATGGCCGTAGATACCACGCATATAATGACGGCGCATACTGGTTAGAGGTTTCACATGAGTCGTTCCTGTGCATCACTTACCAATCACAGGGGGCCTAATGACGAGCGCCAACAAGAAGCCGAGGATCTCATGTGAGTTTCTACTCCATCGCATACGTAAGCGGTATCTAATTATGCAGGCACGAGATGTATCGTATCATCCTGGACGGCAATCTCTACGCTGCCCCTCTTGGAGAGAACCCTCAAGTGGGTATTCGTGTTCATACCTAGGAGACACCCGCTGACTTGATATGTAGCGCGTCCTTGATGTAGGTTGTGGTACAGGAATCTGGGCAATGTAAGTGACCTATTAGACCAAGCAGCCGTACAACTATCTCATAGCCTGTGTAGTGAGTTTGCCGATGAGCATCCCTCGGCAGATGTCCTTGGTGTGGATCTCTCGCCCATCCAGCCCGGCTTTGTTCCTCCCAACTGCAAATTCGAGGTTGACGATATCAACCAAGAATGGACATTCCCCGACAACAGTTTTGACTATGTTCACATTCGGGCCATGACTGGCTGTATTCCCGACTGGGTCGAACTGCACAAGAAGGCCTTCAAGTAACCTGAAATGCTTTCCAACCCTCGGGATCCAAAAACTAATCAGATTACAGGGCCCTCAAGCCTGGCGGTTGGGTAGAGCACGTCGAGCTCTGGGGCATCACCAAGTCCGACGACGGATCTCTCAAGGACAACTCCCCGCTTAAGAAGTGGGTGGAGGTCTTTGAAAAAATTGGTACCCTCACCGGCAAAGGCTTCTTCTACGGCCACAAGGCAGCGGATTTCCAGCGTGAGGCTGGCTTTGAGAACCTCGTTGAGCGAAGACTCAAGATGCCTCTCGGACCATGGCCCAAGGACAAGCGACTCAAGACTTGGGGTGCCTGGAACCGTCAGTTCCTTCTGCAGGCTCTTGAGGGATTCTCTATTCGTGGTCTCACTGAACTTCTCGGGGTGAGTGTCATTCATCTTTTCATCTAGGTATTTGACTGACTTTTCTAGTGGACGTATGACGACGCCCAGATGTTCCTAGTCGAGATGCGAAACGAACTTTTGAACCCTGCCGTCCACTCTTACGGAGAAGTGTATGTCGATCTTCCCGGCGAAAAGTGTGAATCTGACACGTTTTCTACTAGAACCATCATTTACAGCCAGAAACCCGAGGCTACCGCGTGATCATTGGATCCCTTCTTTGTAAATACCTGAGTCTAATTTCGAGACAACCCCGGGAGGCATGGGATGATGAGAATATCGGAGTTGCTTCAGTTTGATGAGTGCTATTCACGTTGACACGTTCCTTCTGCGCATATGGGCGCCGAGCATAATCAGTTTCATGTTGAATCGATTTGCTACTTTTCTGTATTTCCTTTCAGGTTGGAGGTATAGTCTGTCCAACTGTTTTAAACGAGTTCAAATACCACCTCCTCGGGCTTCGTACCGAGGAACTCTCCCTTCATGATACCTTCGACATAAGCATCGCCGAGGAATCGATATTGGAGTCCTTGTGCCCGAAGCACAATAGGTGCCGGCACCGACCAAATGACTGTAACAATGTCGCCTTCCTTGACATTTGTGCGTGCCATGCCAAGCCTCCCGTTGGCCGTCTTAAACAGAGTTCTCCCCTTCAGATCAGGCTGAGCAGTCCAGAAGTTGTTGACTAGCTTATCAGCTGCAGAATCTTCCTCATCTGAATCCGATGAATCATCATCTTCTGAGCCTGACTCGTCGCCGGATGTTTCACCTTCGGAGTCCACATCTTCCCACTCATCCTGGCCGTCTGAATTGCCAAGAAATTCCAGGACAGCTTCTGCTTTCTTTGGATCTATTTTTTTGCCGCGGAATAAGGCTCGGATGACCTGCCACATTTCTGAGGGTATATCTTTGTCATCAGGGCGCCCTTCATCGTCATCGAATAGGTCTTGAAAGCTCAGCATCACCGTCTTCCAGATGCAATCTTCTTCGGGCGTTGATTGAGGACTAAGGCCCATGAAGTCAATCACGGGACGCCCAACTATAGCAAAGGCGCTAGCGACTTCCTTCGAATCATCGGTCTCATCTGCCCAGGAGACATCGGGTAAAGGAGGCATTACTTGGGTGATGGTGTCAACCACGCATCCGAGTCGGCGGAGGATCATGGGATCTTCATCCGGTGATGTTATTAGTTGGGGGTTTGGTGCTCCTTTGCTGGCAGATGCAAAGCAACTGTACTTGATGGTGTGTATATCGAAACCGTCCTCTCCAATAGTTTCATAATCAGGGGTCCATGAGGGCATTCCGGGCGTATTCGTTGGGCGCAGGTCGTCCAACGCTGGCAGGTCCTCCCAGTCACTATCGTCACTGTCTCCCTTCGGGCGCCACCAGTCGATGAACGCCTTGGTTGCTCTAGCGAAAACAGTACCAACCGGCTCCGTATAATCTGCGTGTAGCCCAAAAGAATCACGTTCTCTGACGACACTGAGCAGTCCAAAAACGAGGTCCCGGGGCTCTGAGGCTAGATATCGGGGTCCAGTAAGCGTGCCGATGCCGAGAAGGACATGAACAAGGCTTTGTTCACGGCCGTTCATTCGAAGCTTTCGAAGAATTAGTGTCGAAGTCGTAAAGAAGGCTTGGCCGAGGCCCCATAGGAAGGAAAAGTTGGATAGTTCGTTGAAGATCTCGGTCCATTCCCGAATGACATCTATCGCCTCGATAAAATATTGGATGGGCATTGACTCATCACCGCATAGAAGGAGTGCATCTTGTGCCAATGTGACTTCTTGCACGATCCATACACGGCGCCAAAAAGATCTCTCGAGAAGATTTCGAAGTCCGTCCATTAGAGGATACTTGCTCAGTGGACGCTCGTCGTCGCGACGATGAAGCCCAGGCTCTTTATACATCTTGTATAGGAACTTCGCAACGGGGTGTGCATTGGAACGAGGCTTCTTCTTGGTCGATAATGCTTCGTAGAGCTGGGGGTTTACTTGGTCCATGTCCCAATCATCTGTCGGTCCCAGTTCATGAACCAACTCGCGCCCGTATTCGCATAACAGCTTCATCGCCTTGTCGGTTCGCGGAGTTCCTGGACCAAGCCATAGATATACCAGCTTTGCATTGCCGTAAATTTGGTCCATGGCGTTCACCTGCCACGTCTTCTCCTCCAGGTTAGTCTGGTTGATGCAGATCGAGTCAGTCCAAAGCCAAGAAGTGACCCCCGCTCGCAAAAGCTGTCGCAAAAGCGAAAGGAGGTTTTCAGAGACTATGAATTCTTCGCCATCGACGGTGACTCGAGCCGTATCCTTAGGATCACCCCAGACATACGACACCGCATGGTAGGGAATTGGGTCGATGGCCGAGGCATGACAAAGCTCAAGATTGATGACCTCGGCCTCAGGGTCGCAAGCAAGTCGTATGAGTCTGAATTCTTTCTTGGTCTCGCTGATGGACTTGTACATGAACATGGTGAGTTTCCAGAAGAGAAGCGTAAAGGGTTGAGTGAATTACGTTGAATCCGAAACTCCGGCGTTGCCTCTCACCGTCTTTAGCGTCGTCTCCCTGTGGATTAGCCCTGGAAATTATTAAGACGGTCAGAGGTCAAAGGCGCCTTGCTTTTTATTTAGCGCGGCTCCATCGCTTCACTGAGATATTACACGAATGCTACTCACTGCTAAAGCATCACCATGAAGAAACTGGAAATGTAAAGGGGTCTGATTGAGCGAATGATTATCAGCCTCAATCCACTACTCATGTGCTAAGATGTGGAAATCTTAGCAATTTCACACAAGCTGACTGGGCTCTGAGTGGATCGTCCCCCATGCCAGCCGTGGCGACAGACTTTAATCACTGTAAGGATAGTCATCTCGCAATCAATGATATTACCACTATCCAGGGATTTTCCCCAGTGGCTTAATTATTAAACCCAAGAACTGCAGAGAAAAGACTTCTGCTACTAAATCGACAGGGCCCTTGAGCGACGTTTCTCTCTCGTGGCGATACCTCGTAAAAGTCACTCTTCATAACACTATCTGAGCTCGAACCATTGCCCCCCCGGTCCCATATCGCGAAGGAGGCTTTGAACGTCTAGATCAAGCACATTTGTTATCCCCACGAAAACGTAATGACCGTCCTCAGTCTCTCTCAACAACACAGGGAGGCCAGAACCTTCAACAAGACAAAGAATATCTCCTCTCTTCGCCCCCAGAGGTGCCCTGCCGAGATGGCCACTCTCGGATTCGAAGAAGTTGTACTTCCGCAGTTCCTGATGGAGAGCTGATATAATCCGGTTACGTTTATCCTTGCACCATGACAAGATTTCTTGTTGCGGGGTGCGAGTGAAACCCAGGTCTTGCATATCACTACCCGGAAAAGCGAACTCATAAAGCCTGGTCTCCCATTCATGATACCAAGGAGTCTCTTTTTGATTTCCTGATTAATGTTTTCGCAATCGAGGACGAGAGAAGCAATACCAAGGACAAGCAAAACCGTCTGTTTAGTAACGGGCTTTGATTTCTTCTCTGTGAGGAGAAGCTGACAAATGGCCTGCAGAGAGGCGACACCAGATAAGTAATGTGTATGACGTGAGAAATAAGACTTGAGGAATGAAACAAAGTCTCGGGGGCGATTGCAGTCTTGTTCTTCTGAGATTGTGTTGATGGGTCCCATCTTGCTTCCCCAGACGAAGAGACTTCGAGTGTCTTTGAAGACGTAAGGCTTCTTGATACAATTCTTTGGGACGTCTTCGTTGGAGCCTGACATAAACCCTACTGGGTGATTATGGCGGGCATTCTCTGGGTAGTTGGGAACCCAAGATGGAAGAGTATCAGCAGGGCCAAACAGGCCGATTCCAGCGATTGACAAAAACGACAGTGGCCCAAAAATGTTCACAGTCTCCTCACAAGTGGCATTCAGCCATCCCCCAACGTATTCGACATACAGCTCTGACAGCGGTTTCTCGGTTCTGTAGTCGGGTGATAGCGGGATCCTGGTGACACCGAGTAGGCCATAGATGTAGCCCCTTGGATCAGTTGCCTCCAGATGGCTGGCAAAGCTAGACGTCATCCAGCCAGTGTAGTTACCCAGTTCTTGCGATGGAAGCTTCATTCTGCGCTTTCTGATCTCTACGAGCTTAAAAACATTCTTACGATCAAGCTCTTCGATCAATCTCCAAGTTTGATGAGATATAAATGCTGGTAGCCTCTTCCCCACTGTGTTGACTTCGAGTGTGAGCCGACTGACGCTGACCGTCACCAGACGAAGATCCTCCCAGCCCAACACTGTGTCTCCTGAGCTCAGCAAGAGCAGCCGCTGAGCGAGGACTACTCCTCTGGAAACCCAAACCCGTTTCCAGTATTTCTCCAAGATCAGAGATGCAACTGCCTGCCATGGGTTGTCTCTATGCGGTGACTCTAGTTCATCCTTGGGGTCCCAAAGGTTGCCATGCTGTCGTACCCAGTCAAGCCGAACTACCGCTCTGCCAGACAAAATTTCAGCACAAATTTCGTCATCGGCATGACCTTTGAGATTCTCCTTTATTATACGCGCGAGTGCCTCTAAGGTTTCAAATGCCAAGGTATAATCGGTTGGCCCTACCCACGAGTATACCACCAGAGCTGACGAGTAGATGCGACGCATCAGTTGCACCTGTTCAGATCGCTCGGCAAAGTTTGTCTGATCAATGCATATAGCATCGGCCCATACCCTGTCAGTCCCTAACGAAGACTCGCCCCGACGGAAGCGAGAGAGGGCTGCAGCGAGATTCTTGGTAACCGCGAGCTTGTGGCCTTGAACAGTGATGATCTCTTGATCTTGAGGGTCGCCCCAGAGGTAGGAAAGCGCCGCATACTCTGGATCGTCATCGAGTGAGACTGTGATCAGCTCGAAGTTCTCTGAGCTGTTTGTGGGAAGCTTGAGCACTCGGATTTCGGATTTTCCAGTATCCAGAGGTTTGTAAGGAAAGGCCACTAGCATTTCCATAGCGGAGGATGTCGACATGGCAAAGGCATCAATCAACACCTGCTGACTTTTTGTGTGAAAGGGCTCTATCGCGTCATTGTTTAGTCGGGACATTTTTATCGCTCTGCCAGAAGTAGGACCCGCATCTGTGATAGTAGACATCACATTCATAAACATTACACGTAGCAAAGCGTGATTGGCCATGTACGGAATGTAGATTGAAAGTGGCTTCTCTAGGTTTCTAGGTTGGCAGAGGGCAGAGGTGAGCCGAGGCGTGGCTGTGGATGTTTGAGATTTAAGTTAGTGGTATGAGGAGAGTCGCTTCGACTTCCAATCCCCAGAGTGATTGATAGTTATTCATAGGTACAAGAAGGTCCATGAAAGTGAAGGCTCTCAGGCAGTCTCAGCAGTCTCCTTCCATAATCCCTGGACTGATATAAACTGGGCATAAGACGCCAGGAGCGCAGCAACAGACTCTGGTAGCAAGCCCCCAGGTGTCGTCCAGTGAACAGTCAAAGGTGCCCACGCCAGGTTTTCAACAAACTGCTTATTCCACTGGGTCCGCGACTCTGCATCTTCTTGGCCAGTTTCGCCGCTTTTCTTGCGAAGCCGCTCGAACAACAGCCGTCCCAGCTCGGCAAAGACGTAGACGCCCCATGATCGCACGCACCAAAGAATGAGTTTAGGCTGCGACTTATCTGGCCATGCTAGAACCTTGCGCCTCGATAGCCAAGAAATGTTTTCCAGAATGAAGAATCCGATAAGAGACGCGATCTGGGTAGCCGAAATGGCCGTCTTCACTTTTCGTACTCGAGGTTCTTTGTCGTCGGTATTCGGGGTAGTGATGAATTCCTTTGCGAGCATCCACATGGTCAACAGACCCCACAAGCGACTCATGACGCTCCAATCGTCAAGCATATCCACGAGTGCCCTCAATCGCTCTGCAAGCCGTAGCTGGAGTCTCGGTGCCGTGGAAAAGATTGAGAATAGCTTGGATCCCAGCGGCAACGCTGTAGCCCTCGATGCCAACGCTTTCGGGACCAACGCTATAACTTTTTTCGCCCATTTTTGTAGATTAGCGTTGCCTGAAGTTTCAAGTATAGCGGCTGCCAACTGCGCTACGTATGCTGCGAATAGTATGACAGAGTCGTGGCCGTCGCGAGTGTGAATGAGACGATTCAGATGCGAGATGAAGCCATCCAGTTTCTTGATAGCTACAGGTGCCTTGAGACCTATAGGCTGCTTCTCAGGAGGAACAGACTTTGACTCCGTTATTTCTGCATTTTGAGGAGTCGCTAGAGAGGTCGTTTTCCTGGGGGCTGGTGGCTCTGTGCTTGAAGGTGTTAGATGCTGAGGGGATGCTGATAAGGAGTGAAGCCTGGTGTACCTTGTCTCTGTCATCGTGAAAGCTAGCAATTCGCTCAGCCAATACTTGTCTTGTTGAAAGAAGAATGTCCCATGTCTCTCTACTCAACCCATAAAGAAAAATCGCGGGGAAGACGTCGAGGTTGGTAATTGGAAAAGGTTGAGATGGTTATTGGGGGAGGATCCCGTCTTAACCGTTGTTAGGGCCGTTTCAAGGGTGGTGCCCATTTCGACTACTGCGCGAGGTCTTGCCCGATAAGGGACTTGCGCACGTATCACCCCGGGATTCTCAAAGCAGTTATAATCTCAGCTTCGTGCTCCTATGAATCCCGGTTGCCTCGTGAGACTAGACATTGAGTTGTCAATAGCTACCTATGATGAGCTTGAATGACGTCCTTCCCATCTTTCCAACCCATGTCATGTGCTCTTTTGTACTCCGGCTTCAGACTCCTGCCGGATGGATGCTCCAGATTCGACTAGCTTCTGGTGCGAATGCGGCTCGGAATAGAGCGGAAATCTTACAGCGGTAACACAACTAGATAACCGTGGGTGCAAATCTCCTCGGAACCGGGTCGGAACAGGCATGTCGTTTAACTGCCATAAGCGGCAGTCGAGGCAACTATTTCCCCACTTGGTAAGATGCGCGTCCCGCTCGCGAGGCATTTCCCAATGTAGGCAAAACTACGCAATTTCCCCTGCACCGACTGCTTTTATTGATATGAGTAATGAAGGAGAATGCGTCTATGAAGCTCATGTGAAGATAAGACGCCACTATCTCTTGTTTGGGTGCTGGTGTTGGTTGTTGGGGGAAACACGGGTCGAGATAGCTACCCTACATAAAATTCACCACCTCAACGAGTTGCCCCGCGTCCCACGCCCACAGTCGCGTATGCTGCTACAATAGACTGCAGTGATTCACTGAGTATTTTTTGTATGAGTTGGTAGTTTTTCACACTATTTTCTTTCGCGCGGAGTCCGGGGCTTAATACTAAAGCCTTAGACTCTCGGTCAAACGAATCCTTTTGCCTATAAGGAGTGTCACTTTGTATGGAAGACATATTTCTGTGCTATGAAACCTTAGTTCTAGAATCTCCTCACGTGTCCCGAGGGTGTACAAACAACAGGATCTCGTGTGTTGTAGCTTTATCGCGGTTAGACTTTGGGTTTGCCTGGTGTGAAGAGTAGGGACCGAGATGGTGAGAGATTGGAGACGAACCCTAGGTACTTGTAGAGAGGCTTTGGGGGTTTAAATAGTATGTGACTCTGGCAATAACTACCTATTCGGGACTGATTTCAGACAATGTTCCTGGAAGTGCTTCCTTGCATATCGCACACTAGGGTATCCCTGGTGATGCCAATCGCACTAATCTCAATACCTCATTCTGGTCAACAGCATCCTCTGATAGTCTCCCTAGACCTTGCTACCCATATCAACAAGTTAAACAAGTCTAAAGAGAAATTCCAAGCAAACCTGCAACAGCCAGTCCAATCTTGACGAGAACAGTCTCCTTCTGATAGGTACGCTCCAATCTTAGATCCTGAAGATACCACTCCCCATCGACAAGCTTCCAGGTCTCGTGGTAGAAGCCGCCTCCTCTGATCTCAACCCATGCACCTAAATACTTGGACATGATTTGATCCTCCATGCCGAAAACGGCCTTAACCTCGTCAGGCCCAACCTGCTCAAAGTCACCGGGGTTGAAATTATGCTGCGTTTGGAACTGCGCAAAGAACTTGTTGAAGAAGGCGGCACATCCCTTGGCAGAGTCAAATGCCAATGACTGCGGGCCCGCAACGAGAAGCTTTCCCTCAGTGTCGTAGAAGCTGAAACGTGCATCGGGAAGGGCGATGTCCTGGGCAAACTTGTCCCACTGTTTCGTGTCGGCATATCTGCCGTAGCGCGCCTTTTGGCGTGTGATGGCTAAAGCAACCTCGGGAGTGACGTGCGCCATTCTGGATATCGCAATGCGGGGACGGTTGAGGCGATAAGATAGAATAGATAACAAACTCGAGGAGGTACTGTTGATCAATGAGTTCGAGTGCGTTGAAGGAAGAAGCTTTGCGAACACGTCATTCCGACTTTGCTAGGTATTTATTGAGCAATGTCACAAGACGTGATTTGACATTGGTCTTTGGAGGGGCTGCCAGTGGCTGCTTACCTATTCCCATGTGAAGAGTGCCCTGGTCATGGATTAATAACTAGCCGCATTGATGTGGCCAATCCTTTTAGGAGATTCGATGCGACTCTTCCAATCACGTCAAAGGGTCGTCGCCAATTTGAAGCCATCCACAAGCAGACCTCCTAATACTGTTGCCAAATACAGAAGGTGGGTAGCTACTTTGTCAAAGCTCAAAGATCATAGCGTCGATGCAGTTCATCCCTCAGTACTCTCTTCTGTAGCTTCATTCTCCTGCTCTGACTGACGATGCGTTTCGGGCAATGAGATAGCATCCTTTTGACGAAGGAATTGCCCCGATTCTCACTCAGAGCCGTCGAGATGAGTAAGGAAAGTACCTCGAAGCCATTCAGAAGTTTGAATCGGGCCTCCGCCAGTCTTCTTTTATAGGTTCGCGCGACGAAGTTGTGCTGTCATTAGGGCGTAGTCATATTGTCCGCCCTGTTGCAGTTCTGCGATGATTTGGCTTGTGGTTCCAATACTTGTTTGTTTCATGGCCCCTCAACAATGGGGTATGTAGCTATAGATAACGCGCTTAAGGAGGAGGTATGACTGGGGAAGCACACCTCATTGGTAATGAGCATGGCTCATGATGTCAGTGGACCTATTCTAAAGAAGAATCCGGGCGACACACTGACTTGAAATCTTCCTCTACTGGATTCTTATGATGCTGACGAGTGCCTTGCTATATGGTTACCTTGTTCCTGACCAATCGTGATAGACAGTCCTGGTAGTCACACCGCTGACAGCTGGCATATGGCAAGGGACCTGGATCTTCGCCCCTCCGCGACCTTTTATTTCCAATCAAAACCCCGTATCTATCATACGACTTCCCCTCTGTAACGTTGATGATCACTCGCCAAGCAGCGCTGTTGACCTTTTCCGATACCACCATGGAAATAGACGCGGGGTATGGTTGTGGTGTGGTAGGAGATGCGGCGATCAGCTGTTGGGAGCTGCTTTTCCGAGAAAGATCATCGACTTTATCTATAACAGCGCCAATAGCAGAGCTTTGACGTGCAGGAACGACATCATCCTTCGTAAACCTTGCTTTTAAGCTATTGGTCCCCCGCATCTTGATGCCTCTGGGGAACCCTGCAAGAGCACAACCGAGGCCCATTCATCGGCACTTATAGCCTGTTGACCGCCCTTATGAGCGTGTTTAGTCTTTTGATCTGAAGGAAGCTTTTTTTTGTTTCTGTTTCTTTCCAAGCCCGGACTTTAGTCATGTCTACCTCACCTCCCAATACAGCTGGCCCAGCCGTTACAAAAACAGGGCAAGATGAAGTCGCCCAGGATAACCACATTGAACGCATCGAAACAGCCCAAGATGATGGAATATTCACCAAGTTCCCCCGGATGGACAAAGTGGACGAGTTTGGTGCACACTCCAAAACGGACCCTCGGGAAATAGCTCTCGTCAAGAAGCTTGACCGGTACATTATCGTGAGCACCCACGGTCTGTGTCTAGCTAAAGGGCTTGCTGACGTTACTCTTTGAAGCCAATTTTATGGTTCATGTACCTCTTCAACTATCTCGATCGAAATGCTCTGGTCAATGCCAGGCTGAACAATCTTGAAGAGGATCTCGGCCTAAAGGGCACTCAATACAACACCTGCGTGTCCATCTTGTTTGTTGGATACATGTATGTCCCCAGCCCGCGAACTTCGGTTTTTGTGCGTACCACCTGACTTTGCCGCTTAGAGCAGGACAAATCCCTAGCAACATGGTCATCAACAGAGTCAAGCCTTCCTGGTATATGGCCGGGTTCTGCTTGGCCTGGTCCATCGTCAGTCTTCTGACCTTCCTCGCCAAGGACTACAGCAGCATGGTCGTCCTACGCTTCTTTCTGGGCGTCACAGAGGCTCCTGTAAGTGGCCTGAGTCGTTTACCAGATGGCAACTGACCACAAATAGTTCTATCCCGGCGCCCTCTACGTGATAAGCATGTTCTACACGCGAAAAGAAATTGCCGTGCGGCTCGCAGTGTTTTATACTGGAAACATGTTTGCCAGCTCTTTCTCTGGCCTAATCGCAGCTGGGATCTTTGCCGGTCTTGACCAGGTGAAGGGTCTCGCCGGCTGGCAATGGTACGTAGCTGATCCTTTTCACTGAGACTTCTGGCTAATACCCTCGACAGGCTCTTCATCATTCAAGGCGCTCTATCAATTGTTACCGCATTGTTGGCCTTTGCCTTTTTACCAGATCACCCTTTGACGACCCGATGGTTATCACATGAAGAGAGACAACTGGCACATAATCGAATCTTCACCGACACGACAGACGCACGAGAGGGAACTAGTGTTTGGACTGGCCTACGGGAAGCCGTCGTCGACTGGAGAACCTGGGCAATGTGTCTCATGTACAACTTGCATCTCTCTTCAGTTGGCTTTCAGAATTTCCTCCCAACTGTCATGGAAACACTGGGCTACAGCCGAACGATTACCCTGGTCCTAACATGTCCGCCATATCTTCTTGCAGCCACGGTTGGAATTGTAATCGCCTGGACCTCGGGTCGTTGGAACGAACGGACCTGGCATATCACAATCTGCAAATGTATTGTCATGGCCGGCTTCGTTATTCCTGCCGCGACCTACAACCTCGGTGCGCGAATGTTTGGCATTTTCCTCTTTGTTGGCTTCAGCTTTGGTATTAACAATCTTCTCCTGGCTTGGATCAGCGCAACATTGGGTCAGACAAACGAGAAGAAATCGGTGGCTCTCGCCATTTGCAATACCTTTGGCAACGTGGCTAGTGTGTACACGCCTTATATCTGGCCCAAATCAGATGGCCCTCGATATCTTAAGGCATGGATGGCCAGCATTGCCTTTTCGATTGGAGTCATTGTCATTGCATGGGTCATGAGGACAACACTCCAAAACCAGAACAAGAAGATGAGGAGAGATTATCCGGAACTCACTAATTTCTATGTTTATTAGAGAGTCGTTCTTGGATTGAACTGCCCTGAAGCCTGACTTTTAACACTGAACACCTTGGATCATATCCACGCTCTCATTACGCTAACTAAACTTGTTCCTTCCATACCTAATGAACTAGCAAGGAAGACATCCCTTGGAGTACGTATAATTGGTGCCCTCCACTGCGTTGCATGAAATCACGTGAACGTTTGATCCGTGAGATCGCGGCCTGATTTCTCTTGGCTGTTTTTGCCTCATCCACATCGAAGCCTCGCATCATCACCCAGTATGCGCTGCGAATTCTGCCAGGAGCTCTCTATAGAGCGTCTCGTAGAATTGGCAGAGGCTGAATTCGGGGCAATGGTAGTTCCTCACAATGCATACTACAAGCATCAACCCTCCATCGCCGCTCTCGATGCTTCTGCTGACAAAGGTTGCGATCTTTGTCAACTCATAGTCCAAGCCCTAGGGTCGACTACCGACAATGCTCACTTTGAATTTGAGCTTGAAGGATTTGATCGGTCTCAAGATTCCACTGTCCTGGCAACCGCCCGTGGGCTGGCAGAGTTTTACGATACCACGATCCGGATAAGCATCAACACGATGCATGTCGCCTGGGAAAGCCCCTTGTCGGATGTCAAGATGCTGGAAATGCTTCTAGTCCAAGTCGGCCCCCCTAAAGGAGTTGATGATCCCTTGTCAGATGGGGGCGATGACTACGAGATTGTCCAACCAGATCTACACCCAGCAGAGTTACTGATTACGTCTCAAGGTACGTCCAAACTACAGAGGAACTGTAGATTCGTCTTTCCCTTAATTAATTGTTATTAAGACCTCCCGAATCTCTAACAACCCCCAGAAACTTCGGTCTCTTATGGCAACTACGTGATTGGTCGCCAAGAGACAGATCCAATTCTCGATTCCAAGTCCAATATCTTTAAAGCGCAAAGTTGGATATCAAAGTGCCGCAAGGAGCACGGGAGCTCATGCGGAGCCCGTAAAGATGATCTCCCATTGCCAACGAGAGTCATTGATGTTGGCAGTGGGAACGACAAAACAAAGCTCTTCATATCCCAAGGCACAAAGGGAGATTATATCGCACTTAGTCATTGTTGGGGAGGTCCAATCGCCACTGTCCTGCAGACGACAAACATCAAGGACTTATGTCAAGCTCTTCCGTATGATCAACTTCCGCTCAACTTCAAAGACGCCATTAACATCACGAGGCGTCTGGGAATTAGGTACATCTGGATTGACTCTCTTTGCATCATGCAAGACTCGAGTGATGACTGGACCATCGAGTCAACCAAGATGGCGGCCGTGTACGAGAATGCAGTTGCAACAATTGCGGCCCTTTGCTCTCCTGGCAGTTCACATGGAATCCTGCGGACAGTTCAGCAACAGTCAACCTCTCCTGATGCGGCACGCATTGTTGGGCCTGGTGGTTCAGATCTTACTCTTCAGGTCTACAAGAAGGATGAGGATGAAGACCTCCGAGATTTGTTCGACAACGCCCCGTTGACTAGTCGTGGCTGGTGCTTCCAGGAATCGATTCTTTCACGACGAGTTTTGTACTACGGCACCAAACAAGTCTACTGGGAATGCGGAGAAGGGTTTCAAGCCGCAAATGGCGTCCCTGGACCAAACCTATTCCCAAAACCTGGCACAGGAGTCAACACTCTTGCCGAGTTCTTGCTCCAAGATTTCAGCCCTGTCCAGCTCCCCTTCCAAGGAGAAATGCGCAGGAAGCTACTCTGGAACTACTACGCCACTGTTAGCTCTTATTCACGACGTAAGTTGACCTTCAGTACCGACAAGCTACCCGCCTTTTCGGGGTTGGCTCAACGCTTGCAACCTTTGATCGGATATGATTACCTTGCAGGGCTGTGGGCCGGAGATATCAAACAGGGCTTGCTTTGGGGCGCCTATGAGACGGGGAAGAGCCTCGAGTACGTGCAGCCATATCGTGCACCATCATGGTCATGGGCTTCCCGAAATGGACCCATCTATTTCCGGAGGGAATTAAACTACAAGGCCTCGGATGCAAATGATGTTGAGATCTTAAAAGCTGCGGTTAAGCCAAAAGATGAGCGTGCCCCATTCGCCCAGGTCACACAAGGACATCTCCTCATTCGTGGCTTGACTCAAACGCTCCGCAGGATACACGGGAAGAAGATTGAGTCCGATGATCATGTTGGCCGGGTCACATTTGACGACCATGAAATCGCGGGAGGCAAGACTGGTGTTCTTGTTCATATCTACACCCCTCGTGCCTCTGCAAGCGACCCGACGATCTGTGTCGGCCCAGATCGACCGCTCTTTGGCTTGGAAAGCCAGTACCAGAAGTTTCTAGGAAGAAACGAACAAAGGGACTATCTAGTCTTGTGGGTGAGAAGGCCAACCACATGGGTACCCTCTTCAAAGCAGTGGAAGAACGATAGAGTGCATTGCATAATCCTTGAAAAGGCCGAGGAAGTAGTACCAGGAGAGGACGTGTATCGCCGAGTTGGCTACTTTGTGACATATCCTGATCAACATGAGGTCATTGGGGAGTGGAAGTTGCGCACTTTGAAGATTATCTGATACACGGACGTTGAGATGGCCTCTCACACGCCATTGAATCTTCCAAAAGAGATGATATTACAGCACTCAACGTCAAGTCTCTATCTAAATAGGTTCGTTTTGTCATCTTTCAGTGTTCGCCCTGCTATCCGTATTCAGTGTGCGGCCTTCTTTCAACAGAGCCCCGTCGAACAGTGAGGCGTTGAGTATCCGGACTTAAGGGCAGTGATGACCCGAGCTTGACATTCAGTGGGACTAGAAAACTTTGTGGCTTGCAAATACTTCCCTGTACATAACCTCATATAGCCTAGGTAGTGGTGGATGGACCCTGGCGTTTAGATATCTGGTCCACAGCCGACCTATCCTTGGGGTATTCTGGATACTAGCTAAGAAAAACGACATCTGGAATGTTTGTATCAGTGTTCACCTTTGGGCATGATGCTGTATGTAGCATCTCTTAATTCTCTGCCTAGATACTCTCCTCAGGTCGGTTAACACAACAGGCAGCCTCTAAGAATACCTCGGCGACACTACATCGGGGATGGATGAGTTTTGAAACACCCACAAGAGCTGAACTGACTGGGGCTATCAGTCTCAGCACCCCCACACCTCAAGCCAGTCCAACAAGCTTCAGGGAATCCTTCCACAGCCTAGCTTCCTCCTCAGCATCATACGCATGCTTGACATACCCCGAGGTAGTCATCGGGTTCTCACCCTTTGATTCCTTTGCCTCAGAACAGTTCGACAGGTACCTTCCCCCCTTGTGAGCCCACTCCTTGCCGACGACAGCCCAAACAGTCGTCGCAGTTCCTTGGGCCGAGCTCTTGGTTTGATTGAAAAAGTTCGGATCCTCGCCCATCTTTGCCATCTCCTCATCCGGAATATTCTGGCCAATAGATGTCATGATACCGCCGGGCTAAAGGCTGGTGGCGTGTAAGCCTTTGGCTTGGTAGCGGCGGTTTATCTCGTTGGCCATGTAGATGTTGGCCGTCTTGGACTGGGCATATGAAACCCATGGGTCATAGGAGCCCTTCTCAAAGTTGTAGTCATCGGAGGCATTGATTCCACCCATGACGTGAGAGGTTGAGGAGACATTAACCACGCGGGAACTGAAGTCTGGCGTGGCAGCCGCGAGGAGGGCTTCCTTTAACAACATAAAGAAGAGAAAGTGAGATAAGTGATTGGTCCCGAATTGCAGCTCATAGCCATCCTTGGTGTATTCGAGCTTCTGGACAGCCATGATTCCCGCATTATTGATCAAGATATTAACCTTGTCTGTTTTGCTGAGGATTTGAGCGGCAGCAGCTCGGATGCTTTCGAGGGACCCCTTGTCCATCTGGATCAAGTGCATCTGGCTGGGCTCAAAGATACCCTTTAGGGCAGTCTTGGCCTTGTCTAGGTTGCGGGCGGTGAGAAACAGTGTTGCCCCCGTGGTGGACAGGGCACGCACGCTTTCTACGCCAAGTCCAGACGATGTCCTGGTTATGACAATGACCTTGTCGATGAGCTTTCCCTCGACTCCTTCGTCTTTGATGATCTGGAGGGCCGTGGGCCGGGCATCGCCGGGGCCCTGGGGGTTGACATGAGCTGCTGCGTACGGGGACATGGTTGGTGAAGTTTTTAGCGAATAGTATGATGAGGCAGAGAGGAAAAGATGATGTTGATGAGCTAGAACAAACAGCTTTCAGGAGCTCAACTTGGGCTTTTATCTACTGTTGAACCTGCGCTATGGCAGCGCCTTTGTTCTTGATGAATCATTGACAACGTTGTCCTCTCATGTCTGATGGCTAAGCCATCCCGCCTCATCTCCATGGTGTTGAATGTATTAATGGTATCTATGGCAATATTTACCTACCGGCTGGCTGACCCTTTTTGCCGTTACGGACATAGCTTGTCATGGTCCGTGGAGTGATGACCAAGACCCGCATGGCTTGTGGTTTAGGTTTCGTACAATCCCTGTTTTACGCATTCGGCGGAATCGTCTGCCGTTTGGATGACAAGATTTGCCGTTATTGGCATAGCGTGTGGATGGTTCATAGCGACTCATAGCAGTAATTCCGTGGCGTTGACGCGGGACAGGCCATGGACTTTGGAGCGAACTTTGGAAAAGACACACGATGTTGATTATGCATTGCGGCATTTCGTCCAGGGGTAGTCCCTGGAGATATCTATGTCTACTCAAGACCGCCGTCTTGCCGAAGGGGGACAGAGACACTCCCATGGCTGATTCGACTGTCTAGAGATGTGCGTACTTCACCGGTGCGGACTTTGGTACGTTATGTGCCTCTGATGTTTAGAAATCAGGCACTGATTTATCAAGGTCCGCTGATGGGGGAATCTAACAAGTCGCGAGAGCATCATGGTAGTACGCAGCAGCGCCCGAGGAAGTTAGATGCCGAGCACTATAAGAATGCAGAGTAAGGGAACGGAGGGTTAAGCCTGCATCCAAGTCGCTTGTTAGACGCCTTTCGGGTTCACCAACAGTACTCATCTTCTCCCCATCTACAAACTTTGGACACAGAAGACAATCATGATCCCATCTACCTCAGCCGAGTGGAGACTACGTGGCAAGAAAGGGTTTGACAGCCTCGAATTTGAGGCTGCTGCCCCAATGCCACAGCTAGGCCCCAGTGATGTCCTGGTCAAGCTCGAGGCCGCTTCGCTGAACTATCGCGACGTGCTTCTTACGCAAGTAGGTAACTCCCGCCTCCACAATAACATTCACGTGTCTTACTGGTCCAACACCCATCTAGGGCTTATATCCGCTGAAAGTCAACGACGATGTCGTTCCCGGCTCGGACGGCGCGGGCACTGTCGTGGCGGTGGGGACCAAGGTCACCTCCCTGGACATTGGCGATCGTGTCGTCGCTCTGTACTACCAGAAACATCTTGCCGGACCCATCACGGAGCGAGCGATTTCCACGGCCCTCGGCGGCGCCGTGGATGGGGTCTTCAGAGAGTATGCAGCCTTCAACGAGGCAGGGCTGGTTAGGATACTAGCGTGTCTATCTTTTGCTGAGGCGTCAGCTCTGCCGTGTGCGGACCTCACGGCTTGGTCGACGCTGTTTGGCCTTTCAGACAGGTCGGTGAAGCCAGGAGATGTCATCCTAACCCAAGGCACTGGAGGCGTGTCCGTCTTGATCATGCAGTTTGCGCTCGCGGCCGAGGCAGTCGTAATAGCGACGACCTCTTCTGACGAGAAGGCCGTGGCTTTGGAGAGACTTGGAGTGCAGCACGTCATAAACTACAAGATGGACCCGGAATGGGGGTTGACAGCCAAGGCTCTGACACGCGGTGGTGAGGGAGTCGACCACGTCGTAGTTATGAGCTCCGCAAACACAGAACAGTCGCTAGCCGCAGTCAGGATGTAGGGTGTGGTATCCATGGTGGGCTTCGTCGGGGGATGGGAGGAGGGCTCGATGAACCAGGCCTGGTTCAAGGCGTGTACCGTTCGCACACCCAACTGTGGCAACAGACTGCAATTCGAGGACATGTAAAGCTGTTGAGGCAAACGGGATCAAGCCCGTTCTAGACGAGAGCATGTTTCAAATGGGACGATTTGAAGAAGGCGTATCAACATCTATGGGATCAGAAGCACCTGGGCAAGGTGGTGATGTCAATTTCCGGTTAGGAAGCTATAAACAGACTTCTAGAAGATTTAATACATAGACAACTGGGCCTCAAAGGTTCAGTACAGATTAATAACACACTACAGGCACCTTAGATAGTATCACATCACAATAACACTGACTTAAAGAAGAATAGTGCCTACTATCCCCGCAGTGGTACCCAGGTGTTCGGCCCTTTCGGGCCAAGAAGTGAGCAACCGATTTGTCAGTCTAGGGCTGGTAAGGTTGCTGTATCCGAGTCTTGATGGGGCTTGCTCGAAGGGGTTGGCTTCTGGGACTTCGGCTGCTCTCTCTGCCACCCCACGGTCGTTCGGACTTTACCCGTGTTTCAGAGGGGTTCGCCACTAGCCTTGTATAAGTTCTAGCCCATCCGCCTCCCTCCTCCATCAGAAGCCTTTCATCGTCTCCCAAGTCTCGTTCGACAACTACTTGATTTTAAAACATGGACACCAAATTCAAGGGTTAGGTTGGCCTGGATCCTACCGCCGCAGAAGGCCTCATGGTCTGGAAGCCGTTTGAGCCTAAGCCATGGGAAGAAACAGACGTCGACATTAAAGTCACACATTCAAGCATCTGCGGCACCGACGTTCACATTCTCCGCAACGGATGGGTACGTGGACCCTCTGCGGCATCTATCTCAGATGTCCCTATTTGAAAAAAACTCGCTGATGACTCTTTGCTTCTTCTAGGGCTCGACCGAGTACCCCATTTGCGTCGGTCACGAACTGGTTGACATCGCCGTCCGCGTGGGGTCTCAGGCCACCAACGGCATTCGCCCGGGAGAGCGCGTCGGAGTGGGAGTTCAGGCGGATGCCTGCTTCGGCTGAGACGGATCCTGCGAGTGGTGCTCCCAAGGAAAAGAGAACTATTGTTTCCGAGCAACTTACACGTACACCGGCGTGCACCGCAACGGAGCTCCCACCATGGGGGGTCACGCCTTGTATCACAGGGCAGCCTCCCACTTAGTCTTCAAGATACCTGACGGGCTCGAGCCGGCCTCTGCAGCATCCATGATCTGCGCCGGTATAACAACTTATGCACCGCTGCGGCAGCACGGCGCCGGGCCGGGGATGCGCATAGGCATAGTTGGGCTAGGCGGTCTGGGCCACTTTGCCGTTCTCTGGGCAAAGGCCCTCGGCGTTGCCAAGGTTGTCGTGCTATCAAGGAGCGAGAGCAAGAAGCAGGAGGCACTGGCCTTGGGTGCCGATCTGTACATTGCCACCGATTCACCGACCTGGGTAGAGTCACATCGCCGGACGTTTGACATTCTCTTTTCCACTGTGTCATCCTCCAAAGTGCGTTTTGTCTATGTGACTCTCGATAGAGAGATGAGATTACGATCCATGTATTAACTGTCACAGATGCCAATTCTCGACTACTTCCCCATCCTGCGCCCTGGAGGAAATTCCGTGCAGCTCGGCGCCCCGGAAGAGCCCGTCCCAGTTTCTATCTTCCCTCTAATGCAGAATGGGTTGAACATGTGCAGCTCGGGCATTGGGTCTCCGGCAGAAATTCGCGACATGCTGGATTTGGCGGTTGCAAAGAATGTCAGGCCGTGGGTTCAGCTGCGACCAATGTCTGAAGCCAACGAAGCCATGGTCGATTTTGAGGCGGGTTTTCCGAGGTTCCGCTATGTATTAGTCAATCAAGAATGAATAAAAATGCAGTTGGTGATGCAAAGCAATTATCTTCATGATGTGGAAGGGCGAGAAACCGGAATTTATCGTGCCTAGGTGATCTTTAGGTAGCATTATCCCTGATACCTACCGGGAACTTTAAAAGGGGCTTGCCGAGGTACCAAACGACATATTGATCACCTGTTAGCAGTTTCAGGGCCTAGCTCCGTACCTTTGACTAGGCAAGCAAACCCAGAATCCACCTGAACCCGCCTGGTTTTCAGACCATCGGAATTATCGGAGTTTAATACATCAGCACTCACCGGCTGTTAGTCCTAGTTTTCCTTATATAAGGTTGACATCGTCCCGCCGGTATCTAAGCGTTATCAACTCCCACAATTTGCTGGCTTCACCCCAAGTCATCAAGATGGACTCTTCTCCAATCACTCGCGTCGTCACAGGCCACAATCCGGACGGCACAGCAACTGTCACCCGCCAAGACGCGATCCCATCGCAACCAGCCGGTTTTGGCGTCAATATCGCCAAACTCTGGTCAACAGCGGAGCATCCAGCCAACGCGGATCCAGATCACGACAAGGCTCTGCACAACTGGGGCATAACTCCCCCGGGGACACTTTTCAACGCCGCTGATTTCCCTCCGCGGACTAAGACGCCGATGCACCGCAGCTTGACCGTCGACTATGTGCTTCTACACCGGGGCACGCTAGTGCTTCACCTCGATGATGGGTCCAGGACGACGCTAAAGGGGGGCGACGTTGCTGTCGTTCAGGCAGGGATGCACAGCTGGGAGAACCCGACTGATGAGACGGCGCGGGCAGTGTCGGTCATGGTAGCGGCCGAGGCTCCTGTTGTTGCAGGCAAGACGCTTGAGGTGCAGGTTTCGGATGTGAATACTTGATAAAATAAAGGTGCTGTTGATAGAGAGTTCATTGGTCCGGAGGAAATGGGGCCTCGGGGAGGGAAACAGAGCCATATCTAGTAGATCTACGTTGATGAGGTAATGCTCGAAACTTCCATCTTGAATCGAAGGATTTATGGTCATACATAGAGAGTCCGAACCCAGGGCTAACAGCAGACAATGTGAAGTACAGAAATGAGTTTTCATGATAGAAGTCATCCCGAACCATCCACTTTCTGGACTTTACAATTGCCCCGTAAATGTAATAGCCACATTTTGCAGGAACTCGCCCGTCGTTCTTACTTTGTTAACAAGGTTAGGAGCTCCATATGATCCAATATTGCGTCCCTGCGTGCTGTTTAGCCGCCTGCATAGGTGTCCCAATGTGAAACAGTTGCCAAGTAGCTGAACAACCTTCAATGAGAGGAACCCAATGGGCGTACCTCGCCAATGCAGAGGAAGTCTTAAAAATAGATGTAAGATCCTAATTCGTCGATTAGTGCAAAGCCACTCGGGCATGCCCGGGTTGAGGCCCGATATCAGGCCTAACACGCTGTACATAAATTTGGCATCCTCACATCCTTTCCCTTGCGCCAAAAGGCATCATCGTCAGGTCCCGACAGCATGCACACTTTTCAGACAAAGTCGAATTGAGAAACAGCCCACCATGACTTTTTGCAACACTTGCCAAAACGTCACTTTTAATCCGGTGGATGAAAATCTGCTTAGGCTCGAAGCTGTGCTACATCCGAACTTCTCTTCATTGGAACGTTTGGCGAAATCGCGAGCCTGCAGCCTCTGCCTTGCGATCTATCGCATGATTCAGCTTCACGGACAAAGTGCTTTGGATGCGAATCAAAAAATCTCCCTCGCACTTCAGTACGCGGATGAAGCCGAAGACTCGGACGACTTCTTCTTCATCGACGAGGAGATCGGGTTAGATCATGGTGATTCTCCTCCATTTCTTCTGATTGACTTCCCTGGAATGGGCCTCTATTTCCAGATCCGGAACCCGACAACTATTTCCAGGTCTTCATTGCGCCATGACGAAGCAGATCCGACAGCCCCGACGGATGACTGGGGGCATATCAATCCGGCACTCGAGGCTGTGTGCAGTGACGCTTCTACGGGGAGCGATGCCAGTATGGCGTTGATGAGATCATGGATCAAAACCTGCGAAAACAACCATAAAAGCTGCGGCAAGAAGGCTTCCGACTCATCTTTCATCTACCCAAAACGCCTTCTTGATGTGTCCAAGGTCCAGGGGCAGTCTGGCTCAGTGTTTTTAGTCCTGTCAGCCCAAAGCAATCTGCACAACACTAGACCACCCTATGCGACTCTCAGTCATCGCTGGAAGCCTGGCCACAACTGCTGTACGCACTCCTCGACCGAACAGAAATACGTCCAAGAAGGTATTCCGGCAGGTACGCTCACTAAGACATTCCGAGAAGCCGCGATTACGACCCAGAAACTTGGCCTGAGATACCTCTGGATTGACTCGCTTTGCATCGTCCAAGATCTTGATGATGATAAAGTACACGAGATACCTAAGATGGCCGACTATTACCAAAACGCAGATGTCAATATCGCAGAAGCAACTGAAAGCACTGACGCTGGGCTGTTTTACGAGCGTGACGGCGAAGCTAATCGACCCTTGCATCTTCCCGTCACCATCAATACACCTGACCTTCCAGTCACAACACGAAAAGTGGTTTTGGAACTCTCTCCGATTTTGCGAGCGCCCGTTTCACATCTTGACAGTCGAGGGTGGATCCTACAAGAGAGGATATTCCCGCGAAGAACATTCTTTTTCGACCCATACTGGGTTTCTTTCGAATGTGCGGAGATGAGTGCCTCTGAGAGCTGCCCCTGGGGTGTTACGAAAGACTCAGGGACAAGCTCGAGCCAGCTCGAGACCGACATAGCAACGATTGTCTCTAGAGATGCTTCATTGAGCACCATGGGAGGACTTCTCCGAGCCCGATACAAGGAAGTCTCTGATGGCCGGAAGTTAGGTATGTGGAAGATCTAAGCCTTGGCATAATATTCATTCCCTCTTGAGCTAACGCATGCCTTGTGCGTCAAAGATAAGGAAGAACGTGCCGACACTTTTCGTCTGTGGTTCACTGTTCTCACCGAATATTGTTCCCGAGACCTCACAATGGAGGCTGATCGACTTCACGCAATATCTGCATTGGCAGTGAGACTGTCACAGATCCTCGACGATGAGTATGTGGCGGGGATTTGGAAAAGCAACATTGTGCAATGTCTCTGGTGGGGGCTTTCCAATGAACCCATGTATCATTTGCCCGTTCGTTCGAAGGGATGCGGCGCACCAACATGGTCTTGGGCAAGTTTGTGCTACACTAACAAAACCCCAAGAAACAGCAGAAGACGATTCGGCTTTTTCGAGGCCACATCCATCATACCACACGTCCAAATACGAGGCCTCACACCGAGTCAGTCAGGCAACGTTTCCAACGTTACGCTTACCCTCTCTGGTGGTTTACTTCCCGGATATGTGTATCTGAGAGGTAAAGAAGATGACTACGTGGATAAAGTCACCGTAACTGAGAGTTTGAGGAGCCGGCCAAAAAGCCGGCAGAGACGACACCTGTTTGATGGCACGGACGGATGGCGGATGCATATTTGTGCTGAGAGTTCAGGTCAACGCGACCGCGTTACTGTACAGGTTTTCCCAGATGAAACCAACAGTATCATCCAAGGCGACTTCTGCCTGCTCCCTCTTGCTGAAACCACTGGTTCAGGAGACTGGGTGCCGGGCAAAATGCCGCCCAAGCTTGAAGACGGTCATCTTTTTGGCTTGGTTCTTAAGGAAAGCACTGAAGGAACTTTTCAGAGGGTTGGATGTGTGGAAACAAAGGCAGATCTCCTCATGGCCACAAATGATCGTGATATAGTTCTTGTTTAGGGTGTAGTGCACAGATAACCACTTGAATGTCTTACGTCTCAACATGAGCCCATGTCTCCCCGTTATAGTCTATGCCCCTTCATTCGGTTCGCCATTAGATGACTGAGTAAAGTGCTTCCAATACATCTGAGCCCCTAGAGTTAATATGGAAGTTACAAAAGTGACCAGTACTTGAATATCGTCTAGATATTTAGAGTACTTTGGGGTGTATAGTTTGCTCGCCCATCGAGTCAGCATTACCAAAGTTCCATAGGTCCACGGGTAAGATTTCTCTGAAATCTCACGCCGCTTAGCTAGCATTTGGAGCATATGTCTTCTCATCATATATTGGGAATCTTGCCCAAAGGGACGTGTTGTCTGTAATGGCTCGCATCTGGTTGAAAGAGCTCGGGAATATTTTAGGGCCCTCGACCGGGGTTTTTAGGGGTAGGTTGATGATACGGACAGTGACGGCCTCGCAACCAGAGACTTTGGGACTTTTTGAATACTCCTCGGGTGCCGTGGTGAAGTGCATAAAAGCTGGACCATCAATATGCCAGCTCGTGCAGAGAAAATTCGAGGGGCAGGCGATGTAGTGGAAGCTGGCCGCTTCTACTGATTGGGCAACGTATCGGTGTTGTACAAGTTGATAAAACGCTTTATCCCACTCATCCAAGAAGAGGTCCATATCTTGAAAAGGATTGTATGAGGCGTACACCCAATGATGCCAAGGCTTGCCAGGTATGGTCTGGTTTGTTTTCCGATATAGAAGATTCAAATCGCCCAAGTCTCTGGTGTCGTTCTGTCCCACCATCCCTAACTCCACCCACCAGTTGGTCGGATCCAGAAGCCATGGGACATGATAAGGAGGACGCCCAACGTCATGGGAGCTTGCTGGCCCGAATTCTCGAGCATCCTGGACGTTCTTTTCAAAGAGAACTAAGAGTCGGTTCCCCCAATCAGAAAAATCGGTGCTAATTAGAACTCCATCCACACAGCCGGTAAATATTGGCAAGAACAGGACGAGGATGGTGGGTAAGAGGTAAGGGCGAGTGGAACACCAGAGAGCGTAGAGGAAGCGACGGGTAAACCTGATAATGCCAAACAAATAGCGCAAATTGTGGTATAAGCAGAACATTATCCCGATGACGCAAAACATTTTGCCGAGAGGGAGAGAATGAGATAAGAAGAAAGATAATATTTATATGGACAGGTTGCTGCCGGGTTAGAAAGTTTAACATTGAACTGACTGGGGTCTTGCTTGGAATTTAAAGGGGTTGTCTGTTGGTGTTGATCCTGCACAAACGCAACAACTCACCCCTGGCTTGACAGCCCAAAACAGAAATGCCCGAGTTTCCCAAGCGAGAAAAGCATGTGCTTTTTATTTGTCACAGAGGGGGAATAATAATACAGTACATTAACTCAATCAAGCACAGATGGCGTCGACGGCCTTGTTGATCCACTCCTGATTCCTCTTGTCGGTAAGATACTTCTGAGCCATGGCCTTGAGCTCCTTCATTTTTGTGTAATCGGAGAGTCCAATCTCGCTCTTCCCAAGAGACGGGTTGAGCCGGACGTACTTGGTGTTCTTATGCTCGCCTCGCAGGTTGAGCGTAGTCATGTGGCGGGTGAAATCCTTGGCCTTGGCGTTGGTGTTGGTTGAGAACTCCATGACCTCGGCTGCCACGCCAACGAGCTGGAACCATGACTCTGAAGGGGAGTCGGGCTTTGTGTAGCCAGTTCCTAAGCTGATGACGCAGGAGATGGCAGGCGGTGGTTCATGGGGCTGAGTGAGCTCGTATCTTGAGTACCACAGTTGATCAATGGGGTTGTTGTTGAGAAGGCCACCATCCCAAAAGACCAGTCGCTCATTATCCTTGCTCTTGGGAGTACCCTCGGGGAATGTGACTTCGGGAAAGTAGGTGGGTGCAGCAGAAGTCGCGCGGGTGGCAAGGCTAATCGTCACCTTGTCCTGATGCAGGGACATGGTGTCATTTGTCTTGGAACTACAGTAGATATTGTTATCCTTGTAGGTTCGAAGAAGTACAGTCTCGGCCCGATTCTGGGCAGTTGTGCAGCAGAAACTTTTTCTTTGGTTAGATTCGATACCTTCTTGTATATGATGGGATCAACTCACATTCTGGCAGATCCGGGATGTTGTAGTGGTGCATCTCCCTTGAGCTTCCTGTCGTTCTCATCTAGTCCAAACTTCTCCACAACGCCATCAACAGCTTTCTTCAGCGAAGCGTCGTCAAAGCGGCTGCTCTGCACCAGAGTCTTGCTGTTGTTGATAGTGGAAGAAAGAAACGTGGGCATCCAACCAATGTTCCAACCGTAGACCTTTGGGCTGAAGACTTGCGATGCAATCACATCGTATTGTTTGATAGCATCTTGGGCAGTCATGCGAAGTCGAAAAAGCATGATACCGATGATGCCACCGGTGCTTGTTCCAGCTGCAAGCTCAAAGTAGTCGGCAGGACGGCAAGGCTCAGTCAAGCCCTTCTTTCTCCTCACGCGGTCCATAAGTTCGGCGAGGACCTCCAGGGCCATGACACCGCGGACGCCACCTCCATCGAGGGCGAGAAGGCGGGCGCCGTTGGGATGCTTAGTAACAGGGCTGTAGACCATGGTGTATCGATCGCTAGGAAACAAAGATTGAGAGAGAAAGAGAGAAATGGCTTGAAGAAAATTTGACAATGCAGACTGGAAAATACATCGTTTTTCACTCAAACAAAGACCCATCTTCCTTGCATCGTCAAAAGCCATAGATCATGTCCAAGACTCCCTAAGCGGTGTCCCAAACCTCTTTTGGGAACCTATTCCCACGTTATTGAGCACTAGACCAGCTGAGCTGGAGCTGCAACTCCACCAGCTGCGGGCCGTTGCGAGGTTACGGGCGCTAACCGAGACGCTGACTGGTGCTGTTGGGTGGCCAGCTGAAGAGTGCTTCAGGGGGCCCCGCGAATGTCTCGGCATTGGTAGGATTTTGAGCTTCGCCTGGAGGTGCGCCAGCCACAACGGACTGCTCATTGCTTGTTCTGTCAATTATTGTCTCTCATAATCTGACAGCCAAGACCGGAGCTGTGGGACGAGGGCCCTATCGATTTGAGGCCGCCGGGTCTTTGGCCTCACTGCCAGGGATCGCGGAACTGCTCGTCTTGTCATTGGCTTACGCGATCCCGGTCCAATGCATGTCAGCCGTCAACATCTCCGTTGTGCTCAACCTGCGCTAATATTCATTCAACAACCAGCAACCAGCTGAGAGGCCGCAAAGAGTTTGATGGACAACACTCTTCAAGATGGGGCTCTGCAAAATATGTCAGAGCATTCTCGACAGTCACTCCAATGACATGGAGTTGATCATCCATTTCCAGATGCACGACTCCTGGGATTCACTGTGTTCTTCACTTGAGCTTGCCTGCCCCATCTGTTGGATGCTCTGGAGGCACCTCCGATCATCGCCCTCGGCAGTCCCGAGAAAAGAGGAGAGGGCCAGATTCTCTTCTTACGGAGAGTTATGGCGTGCATTCCATCCGGACCAGGATCAACCTCCGCTGAGCTCCATCCAGATTCGCTGCAAGGACGAGTCTCATGTAGAGCAGATCGTTACTGTGCTTCCAGTCGCCTATTTCTCGCAGTACAAGGGTTTGTCCAAAAGTCAATCCTCCAAAAGTACCGGGCAAGCCTGTAATGCGTTGGGGTCTGACTTGGACATTGGTCAAATCCGATCTTGGATATCTCAGTGTTCAAACGGCCACGAACGATGCCAATCACGTACGTCTATGCTAGGAGAAGGACAAGCGGAGATCCCCACTCGCTTGCTTGACTTGCATGGTCAGGGGTCCTCGAAGTGGTCTTTGGTGGTCACCAACGGAGCACAGACATATCGAACCTATGCAGCTCTAAGCCACCGATGGACCAAACATGTTCCGCAGCTGAAGCGAGAGAACTTCGCTAAACTTCAAAGCGGTGAGCCGGACTCTACCCTTCCAAAGGACTATCAAGACGTCATGTTTCTCTGCCGAGCTCTGGACATACAGTACATCTGGATAGATTCCCTATGCATATTTCAAGACTCACCCGAAGACTTCCGAAACGAGGCTGCAATGATGGCTGGCATCTACATGAACTCGCTTGCCACATTTAGTATTTGCTGGGGAGGTACATCCAATGGCTGCCTTCCTAAGAGAGACCCTGAAGTTGTCATTCCTGTGGAGATCCCGTCCAAGGATATCTACATGAACGATATACGACTGAAGGGAATCAGCGACACCTACGCAAGCCTACCAACTCCAAAAAGGCGCATGAGTTTTCGAGAATCTGAGATCAATGAGCTCATGCATGGCAGCTATGCTGAGATTGTTCATGACTTTTACACAAAGCATGGAGATCCAGAGAATGCTCTTTTGGTTGACTTGGAGGAGTGGGACAAAGCAATTCTGGAGTCACCCATCAATCGTCGGGGGTGGGTCTACCAGGAAAGAATCCTCTCGTCAAGGATCGTCTATCTTGGTAACGAGCAACTATACTGGGAATGCGATCAATCTCGTGCTTCTGAGGCCTTCCCGGATGGTTTGCCGAGTCACAATTTTGGCACGGGCACTGTCCGCGCACGAATGCGTCCAGCGAAGAAGATGCTTGCGGATTACTTCCATCGGGAACTCTGGCCTGGAATGATAGAAAAGTACACGCATACGGACTTGACATTTGAGTCAGATCGGCTTGTGGCCTTCTCTGGTGTGGCTAAGCTCTTATCCCAGCGAGGGCCCGGAGATTATGCTGCTGGGCTGTGGAAAGAGCTGCTACTCCCAGGCCTTCATTGGGACAAGCTTGACGCAGCATCTCCGGTAACTAATCATCCAGAAAAGGGAAAGTGGATGGCGCCGTCGTGGTCCTGGGCCTCGGCGCTGGGGCCTGTCGAGTATGATACACACGCCCGTTGGTGCCATACCCGCTCCGAGGCGCATGACGATTGGAATTTCAAGCCTGGCCGGCCTTTAGCTCAGGTCAAGAATGTTTCTATGATACCAGTGGGAGAAGATCTTTTTGGGTCTATTAAATCTGGCTTCATCGATCTCGAGAGTCTCCTCATTCCCGCCCACATGTTTGGAACAGGCACCAAAAGCGACGATAAGAACCAGGCCATATTATCAACATCCCCGATCGTTGTAGACAAAGATCCGGGCTGTCTATATCTTTCATGCTACCTCACCAAGCTTTCATTGGACCACGAACTCGGCACACAACCAGACATCGCCTCCTCCATCTATTTTTTGCTCCCCTGCTTCTTTTCGGGACTGCCAAGGGAACATGGTACAAGGATTAATCCTGCAGGAGATGGCAGAGAAAAATGGAGAAGAGAAACAAGCCACATACTCGGTGAAGCGGCTCGGCACATTCCGAGATGACTTGGATGATGGTGTTTTATCCAAATTCATCGTACATACCATTGCAGAGGGCGGCATGCAGCAGCGTGCCGACTCTGAGGGCTCATCACAACCCAACAGTGGCAAGTCATTTCTCCCAGAGCTGCAAACCTATCTCAAGTCAGTCATATTAGAGTCAGCTGGCGGTAGTTGGCAAGATTGGCTTCCTCTGGCTAAACGCGTGGGCAAGCTAGCTCCAGAGTCGGAGGTGGATGGGCTTGGATTCCTGTGGTCGTATTGGACATCGTTTCGATTGCAATGATTTGTAGCAAAATTATGCTTAATTATTAGAGCCGCTACTGTAGTTCCTTTACCGCTGAGTTCCTGTTCGGCGGTGAATAGGGCAGCTGGAGTTAGGATGTCGGGGAAGAGGGTGTCGGGGACGGAGATAAGAGACAAACGCCGGCCAGTGCAGGATCGTGACGCAGCATAACGTTGACGCTAACATCTTTAAAACTACTTAATATTGAGACGTGCCCACAAGCCTGTGGTTTTTCCGGTATAACTATTACTTCTTTTCAAGTTTCGGATCATAACCACTTCATCTCAATTCCCAGGCTAACAAGAATGCTTCTCTACGACTCTCTCGGCATAAACACCTGCGCCGTGCGCCTCTTCATTCTGGAACGCGGCCATGTGTCACTCGACGTCAAGAATATCGATATCATGACCATGGAGAATCGCAAGCCCGCTTATGTGAAAAACGTCCACTCTCGTGGCACGGTACCTGCACTGCGCATCTCGGATGACTTTGTTCTTACCGAAATAACGGCAATTGCCGAGTACCTCGATGAGACTGCCAATGGCGGCGAGTCACTATTTGGAACGACCGCTCTTGAACGAGCTGAGACACGCATGTGGCTGCGACGCGCCGACTTGGAGATTTGCGAGCCTGTCACCAGCTACTACCGGAACGACCCCGAAACGGTGGACTTTTACCGTGGAAACCGGATCCCCTGCCCTGAAGCGAGACTATGGCAAAAGGTCAACATCTGCCAAGCGCTGAATCGATTGGATGATGATCTGGAGGACAAGAAGTGGCTTTGCGGCGATCGCTTCTCTGCGGCAGACATTCACTTTTACGGACTTATGAAGCCCATGTGTGTTCCGGTGCCCTTTTTGAACGACCCTGGACGGAAGAATTTGGCTGCTTGGTGGGAGCGAATGGACAACAGACCAGCAAGCAAGAAGTCTCTGGAATGTTTCGCTGAGGGCAAGCTGGATCTCACTCAATAGTTGATCCTACAAGAAATGGGTGGATGTATTCTTAGACGCCTCTAGATACTTGACTTGTGTAGGCTATAAGCCCCATCATCCGTGGATTCTTGCTCGTCCGTCCTTACCCACGAGCTTGCGGTTCCCCGAAGGGGGTTAAAATTTCAGTGAAGGAAATGGATACCGGCGCCACCACATATTCTCATCACAAGACTCATGGACGACCAATAACTCTCATCGCCAGGGTAAGGGATGTACTGCCTGCCTCACCCGTGTGGGTAATGAGAAAATGAAGCAAAGCATACCTCATCAGGTGCATAGGCCTGTCTCTCATGGCTTTACTAGCCATTATCGATTCTTAATCTATCAATGACATCAATTGTTCTACCAGCTCTACTCTTCTCTGGCAAGTTCTTGTGCCGGTAGCCAAACACTATTGAACCGCTGATCATCGGGGATAATGCAGGCGGCGACCAAAGCCACTAGTACTCGGAGCTTCACTCTTATGTCCGAAATCAGAGCTCTAGTATGCTTACTAGAAGAAGTAGTGCAGGATCAAGATGCTGTCTGGTTCGAGGTTGACTTGTGCTCATGCGTCTTGGCGGGCTTATCCAACCATCTCCGAGTCTAGGTCCTAAATCCAGGGCACATGCATATCATACAACTCTTGAGATACCAGAACTATATATACACAGACTCGTAGAACCCAGAGATGTTGACGCTTTCTAGAACCGGTAAACGATTTAGACCTTATGTTCTACAATGACGACGCACATTGAGTTCAACAAAACGACCACCTGTGAAGAGGTGGTTGAAGCATTTGCCGAAAATGTTGTCGGCAAGACGGGCAAGTATCATTCAAAGTAGAAACAAAGTTCATGAGTACGCTGACATATTCAGTTCTCATCACTGGAGTCTCCCCCAATGGTCTCGGTGAGGCCATGGCACAGGCTCTTTCAACAAGGAAGCCCGCAAAGTTGATCTTGACGGCCCGATCCACCGCCAAGGCCGAATCTGTTGCCCAATCTATCAGAAAAGGCATGGTAAATCCTCCATTGATTTATATTGTGCAGATGGATCTGTCGTCCATCGCTTCTGTGCAAGCTGCAGCCGAGGCTCTTGAACAACACCAGCATATCGACATCTTGATCAATAACGCTGGAGTCATGGCCTTGCCCAACCGCACATTGTCTACGGATGGATACGAGATGCATTTTGCGACCAACTTCCTTGGCCATTGGCTCTTTACCAACCTCCTCATACCCAAGCTAATTAGCGGCGGAAGAGTTGTCAACATCACATCTGGAGGATACATGGTTTGCCCCGTACGATTCCACGATCTTAATTGGGATGGCGACAAGGTATTGCCAGCAGGGGAAGAGCCAAACATGACCATGGTGCAGAACTTGGGGCTTGGCTCGCTAGCAAACGCTGGAGAGTACAATGGCATGCTGGCATATCTGCACTCCAACGCCGCATCCATGCTATTTTCCGTTGGCCTCAAGGAAAGATTTGGCAGCAAAGGTGTCACAGCTATCAGTGCAGCCCCTGGAGGTATGTGAGAAAAGCTCTACTTGAAATATCGATACTCACCACCTACTAGTCGTCGTGACAGAGTTGCAGAGGCATATAAACGGATTCCGCAACCCGAACATGGAGTACAAGTCTGCCTCTCAAGGTGCAGCCAGTTTTCTAGTTGCTGCCCTGGATCCCGCTCTTCAGGGTAGGCCTCTCACATCAGACGAAGAAGGTTGGCTAGGAAGCTGACTCTGGTTATAGCCCATAACGGCTCATATGTTGATGATTGCCAGATGGCCGAGATAGCATCTACCCATGTGCAGGATGTAGAAGTTGCCGATAGGTTATGGAAGGCTGCTGAAGGAATGACTGGCTTGACCTTTTAGAACAGTTTCCGCTGGGCCTTCGGATCTTTGGGACCGGGTTCGCTACCGAGCCGATAGCAGTGGCACAGAAGCTGTTGGTCCTCAGCGAAGGGCGAGGCTTTCATCATTCGAAGTATACCATGATGGATCGTCACTTGCCTAAACAATCGTTCTCTTCATCAACAAGTCCCATGTCTCCTCCCATAACGAGACATATTCTCAGGCAGTAGCGGTCCGTCCTGATTATCGTCCCACCCGTACAGCCACAAGCGTCAATAGTCGTCCCTTTATACCTCATCCCGTGGAGATCTGACCCGAGCCGGCTGATTGATAACCAATCATGAAAATGACTGCGGGAAGCAAACGCCTCATAATCTCCGACGCAATAATTATGTAAACCTCACCCCCACGCATTCAACTGCCGACCCCGCTGCGAGATCGGACTTTGATCTCTTCTTGATAACGCGGCATTTCTCAGTGCAAAGACGTCCTCGGTACTTCCTTCAAGACATTGAACGACTCAGATTCGAGAAAAATGGCATCATCAACTCCGTCCTTGTTGGCCTCCAAGGCTACGGTACCGCGAACCCCTCATGCTGTTGGTTGCGCGACTAACGACCCAGTAGCTGGCCAATGGCATCGCAATTCCTCGCGTGCAGTTGGGCCTGTACATGATGTCAACCAAGGAGGCTACTGAGGCAGTCCGTCTAGGATTGTTGAGTGGCTACCGAGGCTTTGACTGCGCCCAGATGTATCGCAACGAGCGTCAAGCCGGCAAGGCCATCAGCGACTTTCTCGGCAGCAGTGAAAACACCACTGGCTTGAAGCGCGAAGACATTTTCTACACCTCCAAGCTTGCCAGTTGTGATGAGTCGTATGATGCTGTTCGACGATCTATCAAGAAGTCTGTTGACGATTCTGGCTTGGGCTACATCGACCTCTTCCTCCTACACAGTCCCTATGGCGGCAAGCAAGCCAGACTCACCAGCTGGAAGGCCCTCGAGGATGCCATCGACGCCGGCGAGATCCGGTCGGGCGGTGTCAGCAACTACGGCTCTGCCCATGTAAGTGTCCTTAGTTATTAGGACTCGAGTTTAACCGCTGACGTCTACTAGATTGAGGAGCTGATTGCTTCGAACCCTCGCATCCCGCCTGTCATCAACCAGATCGAGGTTCACCCCTTCAACACCCAAACCGACATCAGGGCCACCTGCGCTAAGCACAACATCACTATCGAGGCTTATGCTCCTCTCGCTCGCGCTATGCGCATGAGTGATCCCACCATCAACGGCCTCGCCAAGAAGTACTCGGTCACAGTGGCCCAAATCTTTGTCAAGTAAGACGACTTCATCAAAGACCCATGATTTCTGTCCTCAGTACTAACATGCCACAGGTGGGGTCTTCAGCATGGGTTTGTCACCTTGCCCAAGAGCACTAAGCAGGCCCGTATGCTTGAGAATGCCAGTGTCGATGGTTTCGAGATCTCGGAAAGTGATATGGCCATCTTGGATGCTCTTGATGAGCACTTGGTAACTGACTGGTAAGTTACAACTTAGTAATCCTTTCAAGTTAAAGTGAGCTATTGCTAACCTTTGATAGGGATCCTACCGATGCTCCGTAAGTGTGGAATAATCTCGTGAGACGGTGATGCCAAAAGTGCTTTTACAATGAGGGCATAGTATTACCCGCCTATCAATACCAAATTGTTGCATAGATGCCGAGGATTTGCCTTGAACTGCTTGTCTGGGGACAAACATGGTGTTCACGGGCGAGAATGGTGAAGGCAGGGTCAATGGTTCTTTCTATTGTCCACGCTACTCAAGACTAAGCGAGAAGCATCCGTGACGCGCTTGATATAGATCATCCGTGAAGATCCGTGACTATCTTCTCAATCGAATTACCCCTCGGCCATATCATTCCTCGGCTACGCTGAATCCTTGGGCGTCGCTTGGCCTTCCTCGCTGTCACCCTGCGGCTCAGCATCAACCTGCTCGTTGACAGTTCCCAGCTTCTTGATGACTAGCCAAGCTGGGAACAAAGACAATCCCCAAAGCCCAAAGTTTAAGTATGTACTACCTACTGTGGCAAAGATTGGTAAAGCATTCAGTCCGTAACTGAGAGCCTGCCATGCTGATTCCGTTCCTCTCAAAAGCGCGGAAAGTCGAACCGTCTCTTGTGGGCTCGTGGATATCTGGCCAATGATGAAGAAGGCAAAGTTGTAGTTGAGCTGAAAACCGGAAACAAGAAAGATGAAAACACCAAAGGCGCGACCGAATCCAGGATCGCTCCAGTCGTAGATTGGCTGCTCCTTGCGGTATTTGGTTACGTTGACGGTCAACCATATCCACCACGCACCTTGCAATGTCATGATAGTGATGTAGGCCCATCGAGCACGCTTCTTGAGGGCGACGTGATTTTGGTCCAGCCAAACGCCGAGCAAGTTGCCGGCAATGACAGCCACGACACCAGACACGAACGAGCCAAGCGCTCTGGCACGCACACTGAACCACAGGGCGATGTAGGTGAAGAAAACAGACTCGGAGTACACGCCTTGCCCGATCCATAAGACAAGCAAGAGAAATTCCTTCTTGAGAAAAGTTCGGGTTGTCGCCTTGAACTCTTGCCATGGTTGGTCGAATATTGTCAAGTCAACGGCCTTGCCGTCTGAACGTTGAACTTTGGAAGGGCGATTGAGCAATAAGGCTGCGAAGGGACCCAAAGCCTGAAGAGCAATGAAAACAAGGTAAACCTTGTACGAGACCTTTCCAGCTTCATTCCGGTCCGCATTGAGGCCAAGGTTGATAGCGCCACCTAGGATCTGGCCAAGTCGTGTCCAAGATAGCCAGTAAGCCACAAGCCGTCCCCTGTTCCGCGGTTCAGGATATGAGATTCCAATAGCAGCCTCGGAAGCCCAGAAAATTCCTGCCGAGACACCGCAACACGCCGCCCCAAAGATGACAAGCCACTCGACTCCATAACGATTGTTGAGATAGAGACCGGCGCTATAGGGAGCGAAGCCGATGGTACCGATGACAAGAGCGCCCTTGATGCCGACATACTTGACGATTCCACTCGTAAACCAACAGGAAATAATCATCAAGCAGAAGGTAAGGGCGTTGCCGGTATTGACGAGATAAGGCTTCTGAGCGCCGCCCGCGCCCAGGGAGTTCATGGCACCCCACAAGCCTGGCGCCGCGAAGCTGCAGATTCCAAGGATGGTTGCATTATAAAACGGTGTGCGGTACCATTTCGCTGGTCCAGTCAGAATGCGGCATCGAGATTTAAGGAGCGAACTCACCAGCCTGTTTGGGGCTTTCAGCAGTGCTGGTTTCGCCAGGAGCCTTTATCTCCGAGTCGGACATGGCTGTGCAACCTGACGATATTGTGTCGAGGAAGAATTGAGAAATTTATAAGGACGTCTTTAAAATTATGCTCAAGGTGAGCAGTGGTGACTAAATAGGTAGGTTGATTGCGTAGTGTCAATCACACCACTCAACCCCGGCCATGAGGAATACGCCGAGAGCCAACGTGCAACATTGGCACCGAATTGATCATCAATCGCAGCCGAGGTTTCTCTAAAGTACCAGAGCCTAAATTGTAAGCTAGAACGAATTTGTTACTTACGCCCGTCGACGCGTGGCTGTCGTCGTTCGCCTAAAATAACGACCCAGGGCCAAGAATGCTCGGTATGTGTTCATACCATACAAGAAGAGAGGGAAATATGTATCTTTGCGTCATTTCGGACTAAGCCATCGCCATGAGAAGCTAAATTAACAGCTCCCAAATCGTTTTCCCACCCGTCGTCCACCATGTTGGAGTGAAGAGACCAGTGACCTCTGGGCCCTATACTAGCTCACATCTCCAAACAATCCAACATTTGCTTTCTCCATCTTTTTCAGTAGACTTCCATAGCTTAGGCATGTTGAAAGACTGAGAATGACTTAGTTATCTCTTCGTACTATTATTTTGTATCCCGGCAAGAAACCATGAGACATAATTGTAAGAAACAGCTATCAATTCAATGATCGCATACAAGCCCAATACATTAAAACACCTTGACTTGTGATCCCTTCATTTCGGACGAGGAAAATTGATATACCTTTGCTGATTCTGCTTATTCATTATTACCATCAATGACTAAAAAAAGTCCACTGTGTTAGCATTGGGGTATTGTGCTATGATGTGTTGATAATGTGTTCTTGATTATAGTTGAAGCCTGGCCCTCGATGGGTTAACTGAGCCAGAAGACCATCCCTAATTGCGACCCGGCTAACCGTCCTTCCCACCGCAATCCTCCATCAGATCCAGCCACTCGGTATATGCGGCGAGATCGACGAGGAAGAACTCGTCGACTGAGGTTCTCGCCACCAGATAGCTTGTTCGCTATGCTCGTGAGTCCTATCTACTGCTCATCGACATATTTGAGTGAATATTTTTGGCTTTCCGTACGCCCGACCAAGCTATTGTGGTAGTGGACGAGGGAGTCTCGCATCCTATCGTCGAGGGCGTTGAAGGGTAGGGTCGTGTCTGGGGAGACTCGCATCTCACCATCTAATCTTGTCAAAATCTCTCTAAAAGCTCTACAACAGCGACCATTACCCAAGCAGACCTTCAAAGGCGTGACGAATGCCATCAAGGATGGGCATCGGCCTTAACCATCGAATCCCAACCTGATGAGGCGTCTTCTTTCCCATGCATCATACTCGTCAAATGAAAGATGCTCATGGCCAGGATCAATCTCCTGCAATTCTAGGCTTTGAAAGAGGTACTTCTCGCCAACACAAAGAGGGCATAGCCCACGCACTCTATCGTCATCCATCGCGTCAGTCGAGATGTCGAAACACCGACAAAGCAGATGGCGTTCGTCACCACGGACTCGCAACGTTCGACTACCATTACAGAGCCCGCAGTCGCCGGCCTCCACGCACCAGATAAAGTCCCGGACTTTGACGTTAGAAAATAATGTCGTTATCCTGGACGCCAGGTAGCTCACTGGGAGCTCTATGAAGGTGGCTCCCGGGCTTGATGGGTCGCCAAACGGGTTTTTGGCTTCCGAGAGCTGAAGGTGCGGCCGCTTAAGACAGTTTCTGTACAGCTTCGCTAGATCCCTGTGCTTCAACAAGCCAAACTATAGTCTACTCAAGAGCTGACAAAACAAGGTAAGTATCCCGTCAATATTCACTCCCAGAGTGCGTGATATCACCAAGTCGCAGGTTCCCCGTCTGTCAAGACCCCTGAAATGCGATTGGGGCGCGGGCTGGGCGAATTCGAGGATCATGAACCATAGCTCGAGGGGGAGTTAGTTGTGACTCTCCTTCGAGGTGATTTGTCGTGGAGAAACGCTAACCAGGAAATCAACATAGGCAACGCCCATGGAATTTCGGTCGAGTATCAAGACAGGCGGTAGCCATATGAAAGCTGACTGAGTCTGTTGAGAGTGACAGGAATCATGGCGTCGAGTTATGGGAATGTGTTCTTTGTTATAGTTGATGTCCGGCCCTCAATAGGATGCATAAGCCACAAGACCAAGTTATTGGAGGTTGTCTTGAGACAGATGTGAGCTGAGAAGGTGGGCTCGTGTGTGTGTGTGTAATAAAATAAACTAGGTAGATCAAGATACGAACTCTCAAGAGGCATTCTATAGCCAAAGGATCAATCAATTACTCCATAAATAAAGAGAAATCCTGATGTCTTGCTCCTGATACATGCCGAAAGTTTATGAAGACTAGGCCTTGACATTGCAAACTTTCACGATGCCAAGGGGGGAGGGTCTGCCGGTCCCAACTCTATAGTGATGAAGTTTATAAGCCAACGGTTTATGAAAACATGAAATAGGATCTTTTATCAGTTGCGAAGAGAATGTAGAGGGTTAAAATTCAAGAGGCGTAGATAAGGATCCAGTAAGTTCAAGGTGAGGTATAGGCTTATAATTTCTTGAAGGATAAAAAGCCCGGTTGATGAGTAAGTAATTTTTCTCGTGTACATCCCAAAACTACCTCATGCTAGTGATATGATCAAAAAAATGCATATTTTCCCCCTCCTCACATATCCTGTCCGTCAGACCACGTCGATGACATACTCTCCCTCTCCACAAGGCCTTTCAAACCCTTCACAGTACGACTCGAAAGTTTCTCCATCCATATCAAATGCCGAATCTCCGGTTCTGTCGGCAAAATCCTGACCATCCCTTTGGGCCTTTCGCGAGGTGATGCGTTTCCATAGAAGTTCCTTATCAGCATCCAAGAAAACCAGAACCCATCGGCCGCCGAACTCTTCTATGATAGCTTTGAATTCGTCACGATACTCTTTGTTCCAGAAAGACAGGTCGAGTATAACGTCGCTCGTGTTTTCCTCCAGCAGATGCTTCAGCTCGGTGATCAATATTTCTTGCGCTTCCGTCTGATATTCTTGGTACTTTTCTCGGGCGTAGTCAATGGCGTAAAGTCCATGACTCTTGAAGATGATTTCATCGACGGAGAGCCTTGTAAAGATAGGGAAACTTTTCATTATTTGTCTCGCCAAAGTTGACTTTCCGGCGCCTGATAGTCATGCAGGTTAGCAGACTTGACCGGTATGGCAGGCAATCAATGTCTTCACCTGAGATTCCACAGGTCATCACGACGATTGGCCTGCAATCCTCTTCCGTACGAATTAGCTTATCCAGTACCTAAGTTCCCAGTGAGTAGGATTTTCATCAAGATATTTCCGCGAGTCTAACCGGATGAAGATCAAAAGGGTTGGCCGCCATTCTTGGACAAGGCTCAAGCTCAGAAAGTATGAGGCGCAACGGTGAAGAGCAGGCAGTTATTAGATCAGTCACCTCTCTTTTCCTACAGACAAGAAACATGATGAAAGACGCAAACACTGATGGGGGCGGTCGCGTTCTGCCTGTTCGAGCTTGTGTGAGACAGGCTCTGAGTCACGGTTTAAGTTCCGAACCTGGATGAGGAGTCATTGCTTTCTGTCAGCTATCGTGCCGATCAGGAACAACAGGCACCAGAGCTCACAAGAAAATGGATTCGATACAGGAGCAATTCCAAAGCTTCTCTTTATTCGCGGGATGATCCGCCGTTGGCAAGCTCTTCAGAGGTCAAGCGAGGGCGTTGCATCAAAGGCCCTTCCCGAGACGTCCGATTCGGCAGTTCTCACAACACACAATAAACCTTTTGCTGCCACCAATCACTATTCAAGCTATTCAATTGGTGGGTTACAATCCTTTCAAATGCTAAACCGTGAGTTGCTGAATCCAGCTGAAGGAGGGTAGCTTACCCCGCGTTCTGACGTTGATGGCTACCCGACGGTTGAAGATGGCTCCCCTCTTGTCCCCAAATAGGAAACCCGGTTGAAGAGCAGAGCTGACAAACAACCTTCTCCTCCTTTACAAATGACGAAAGGTCACGAGGTTGGGATAGCCGAGGGGTGATAAAGGGACTGCATCCCCTCACTTGTCAAAGTGACGTTGGAAGTCTTGAATCCATCGACATAGATTGGACTACTCAGCATTCCATCACCAGAATCACGCTCTACCATCATCAAAGAAACATGGCACCTTCAAAGGCATCCGAAAGAGCCAAGGCCAAGCTCCAGGCCGTCCTCGACAACCCCAACAGAAACGACGCCAGCGGTAGGCATAACCCCTTCCACTCCCGACAGACAAGGACTGACGTGTGCATCAATCAACAGGCTACAAGCAGAGAGTCATGACAACCAAGAATCCCATGGGATCCGGCGACATCAATATGGTTAGTCGACGAGACAGCAACACCCGACGTATGAGCACTACGAGCGAGGGCTCGGCGGGCGAGGTTCAACGACGATGGAGCATGGTCAAGAATTGGATCAATCGCCCTGCCTATTAAAGAGACCACATTGCTATACGATATTACTGAAAGAAATGGACATGTCAAGATTGTGTATTTTATCCCCGTCGGTCGGGACAGTCCTTGTAGCTATCGTTTTGGGAGTAATACTTGGTGCGCTCTGGGACAGGGTCTAACTGTTCAACTACGCATAGTCCGTTACATTTACTAATAACGACTTTCTCATCAATTCACTGTTTGCAACCCAATTGTAGCACGTATTCCAACATGTTGACATGGCGATCTGTGGTATGTTACTGCGCATCACTTTGGCCGCCCCGATGTTGAAATAGTAAACATGTCTTTCTTGTAAACATTATTAGCCAAGCCTCTAATCATGGCTGGCTGGGGCCTATTGAAGGCCTATCTCTGATTTACTTCTAAATATTTCGAAACAGTGCAATTGCCCACCACACATACGCCATCCTTCTAACTAGAACGACAGGTGAATGGGGCGTGAGCAGAGCCATCGGACGTGATTTTGATCTGTGTCAAGATTAGCATTGAGAAGTACAGTTGGAAGTGAGTTACTCACAATATCTTCAATCGTTGCATACGTTCCGGCAACAAGCGTGACAGCGCCAATAACAAAGGCAAGAATGCTACCGAGACTCATGTAGATATTCTTTTTGGAATACCACTTGCCCTCGCGGAGCAACATGAACCACATGACGGCTGGGATCCAGAACGAAAAGCCGGACACGAAGAGAGCTGATGCGAGGGAGAGAAGGTCGGAAAAGATGGGGATAGCCTCAGCGATGATCCAAGCGACGATGGTGAAGATAGTGACAAGGAAGATCCAGCTGGCCCAACCCTTGGGGGTGTTGATATATCGGAGAATCGAGTCCTTGAACATTCGTCCGTGGATGTATCGCAGCGCAACGGTCGAGTTGATCGAACCCGAAATAAAGATGACGGGCAAGGCGACTCCGAAGGCGATCTTGGAGATAAGAGGGCCGGCCGAAAGAAGAGCAGGCGATTGAACCGAGGGGCCGATAAAGGCGTAGCAGAGCGCTCCGGTCAGGGTGTAGATGCAGATCTGCATAAAGCAGGACGCGTAGATGGACTTCATGTAATCGGTCGGCGTGTGCATCTCGTCCATGAAGGAGAATTGACCAATGGCAAAGCTAAAGGCGAAAATGATGTTGCTCACGGCGACGAAAGCCTCGGAGAAGCTGAGATCTTCCTTGGGCCAGGCTGACCATCCCACGCCAGAGAGGCCACCGGGTGAGTCGCTGGCTTGGATACCGGTCGCGATAACGGTGATACCAATGGCGGCGACAATAGAGACGAAATCGATGTAACCGAGAATCGCAACCTCGGTGAAGCTAGGAGGAATGGCGAGAATCAGAAGGATGATGGCTGAGACGGCCGAGAAGACGATGGAACAGACGCGACCGTCGGCGATGTCGATCAGGGCAATACTACCAGTCAGGGCGTGAGAACCCACAACCATGACAAGCTCAAGAACCAGGGCAGCACCGAAAACCTCGTAGCCGAAGCGACCAAACAAGAGTCGTCCGGCATCGGCATAATGCGACACATTAGGATACAGAAGCTTGACCTGGCCGACGATGTAACTGGTAAAGATGGACACGAGACCGAGCGTGATGGTCAGGAAGACGCCGGGGAACATTCCGAGAGTGTGGTAGGCGCCTGGCAGACTGAGGGCACCGAGAGCGACAGCCTCGACGATGGTGACGACGGCCAATCGCTTCCAGCCGAGACGATGGAAGTGGGCGTTTCCTTGGGCGGCGAGTTGCTTGTGCTGCGAGACTTGGACGTCGTCAGGAACATCGCCGACAAGATTGTCGTCAATCATATTGGATGCGGGTTTAGATTTGTCGTTTGTCATCTTGATCGAGTATTGATGATGGCGATGAATGTGTGGGAGGAGGAAAGACGGAGATCAAGAAGTTGAGAAGAGGCACTTGAAGGCAGGCACCCTCTACTTAAGAGATAAACAGGAGGAACGATCGACGCCGAAACAAACTCAACGACCCCAGAGAGAGATTTTATCTAGAATTAAGGTACGATAATGCAGCGGGTGGCGGCTAGACCTGCTTTTCGACGGTTAATCGGCCGCCGTCATCGACACGACACGACACGAAACGACACGACATGACAAGAAAGGGCGCGTGGTCGGGGAACCCGGGATCCACACGGACGACGATGAAAAACGTAACGGAGTCAACTCGGAGTCGGGGTGTCATTGCATCTCCATGGGGTCATGTCCTCCCTGGGGGAAGCCCTGTCCTTGATGAGAGTGTCTTTTATCCATTCAAACTCGTAATTGCCAGTGTCCAACCGTTCAGACCAGTAACAAAACACCTGAAATAACCGGTATCGCCTCTTCGTAACCAAAACCGCACGTGTCGTTGCCCGTCCCGAAATTCTCGCAAAAGGCCCGAAGGCGTTCAAGAGCCGCATCGGCGTGGCGTACCGTAGCATAGCGTATGGAACATTCTCAGCATGGCGCTTGACCACAAGGCGTAAAGCGTTGGAAGCTCGTCCATCAGAGTTTTTGCAGGGTCTTATTGCCGGTCTCCCTTTTTTTACGTCGTCGAAACTGCCGGATTGGCCAAGAGTCATGCGCCCTACGGGTCTGGTTTTTAATGGAAATTCATTGAGACGCTCGCTGTGGATCTGATCATGTCATGTTTTCCTAACAGGAATTCAAGGGTGCACTTTTTTTTTCTTTCGCTCCGCTCGTCGGCCCCAGAATGATTACCCAGGCAGCGAGATTACTCTGTTTCGAGATTGAGATCAAATGGATCGATGAGAGAGAACATCAGGTCTGTCCTACCGAATTTTGACAAGATAAAAGGTGTTGAATCTGGTGTTGTTGTGACCGTTGGCTGTCATATCGGCTAAACGGCAGCCTCACATCTCGTGAGCGACGGGCCGTCCGAAAAAGCACCTCACAAGATTTCGTGCCTGGGGGAGAGAAACTTTGTTCCCCAACAATCGCTTATCTGCGGGGTTTATAGAATGAATTTACTAATGCGAATGAGTCTGATAACTGGGTCATTTGACTGATCTCTGGGGACGTCAGGAGATGTCTTTACGTGATGGTTATCGGCCTCGTGCTTTGCTCTATTCTCTGTATATAGAAAATGACTCTTTCCGAAGCCCGATACTCTACGCCATTGATCATTACTTACTCTCGTGATTGAGTTGAGCAGCTTTCCTAACAATGTCATTGCTCTGGCCATCATTTCGTCTCGCGTGACAGATCAACGCACGCACCTAGCGCAGAGACGTCCTTGTCGATGCGCAGAGTTAATTATCAACTTCTTCTTTGGGTTTCTATTACACATAGTTGCCAATTCTTGGTCTTTCAACTGGCGAGATGCGACAAACTACACTCAAAAGTCCTGGCTCTCGTCCTAGACGATCTTGAGAAGTCAATTGGCATCTGACCTACGATCGATACTCAAACGACCCGTGCCGATAGATTCACTTGTGATTTCGAAACCAGATATTCCGCCCAATTATGATAGTCTGAAACATTTCTTGGCAGCCTATGCTAATTTCAATTCGTCTGATAACAGCCATTGGCTACAAGACTCCCTTTCATCTGGTATTGACCAGTCTCTATAAAGATACATAAGCAGAACTAGCGACATGCACGTCTTTATTACTTTCAATGGTGTATCCGTAATGCATACATACGTCTTTGGAGGGTCTCCCGAATGTTTTCACATCAAGTGATTCTCTTGACCAACACAGGAGTGATCTCAGCAGCCGTCTGAGAAAGAATCAAGCTCCCACATCCGCTTTGGAATCATAACATTGTCGCGCTTTATCGAACGATTTCCTGAAAAATCAAGGATGCAACAATCTCTTAAACTTTTTTCGCAGCAAAGCCGAGAAACCGGGCTCGTCCCTTATTCACTGTTATCGAAGGCCACTACCCTAAACGCCAACGGTTGGCGGAAGGGAATTTTCTCAGACTTGAATGCCACCAGCAAGTTGCATGCTCCCGCTAATCCAGCCTCAGGTTTATTCTGGTGTAGAAGGGCAATGGATTGAGCTGGGTTGTGTTCAATGGCGATTCTCGTTGAGCTGGAAAATTGTCAAAGTTTCGAAGTCATTACCAACATTATCCTCCAACATAACCATCGCGTAGAAAAACAGACTTGAATAACTCTATTCATCTTTGGCTTCTAACTTTATACGTACCTCGCATTTATGTCCTTATTTCGGGTGGAAGAGATTAAAAAGCCTTCCCCTCTGCCTCTCCAGATAGGCGAAATCTCACAGTTATCTCCCAACCCTAGATAGTTGTGTGTTTTCGAAGCAGGTCGTTGATTCGTCAAGCAATCAGGGAGACTAGTTTATCTTGGCAGGGGCCCTACGCATCGGAAATCAGGCCACTTCATCCAAGCTACCACCGATAGGGAAAGTCAATGTGTCAGGACTGTATCCGATAACCGGCTTGTTTGATGGCTTGGCGCTACTAACCTATACAGGATACTCAACTTGCTACGGAGTGACCCGCGCAGAAGAAGGATCTGGACCGGAGATTAGGAATGTGTTCTTGTTGTGTGAAAGCAAGTCAGATCATCAACCAGACAGAGAATGATAAGTGATGGCAGTCAGCTTGGGTTGAGCCAGCTCATTAAACTCTCCCAAGGGTCGTAAATTTCTTCCGATATCCCAATTATAGACATTACTTGCACTTTTATTCCAAAGCATCCCTATACCCCCAGCCTCATTTCGGGCTCCTTGCTTTCAAATTTCATCTCGCTCGATGTTCGAGGTTCCGACACACTATGCTTGGAAGGACTCTCATAAGCCACATCCACATTCGTTGTCCGCATAATCCCATTGTACGTCATGATCTCTTCTTCAGATCCGTTCGGCGATACACTCCGAATCTCAGTATGATGGGCTCGCGATCCTCGTAGATCCTTCAACCGAATGTCACTCGGTATATCATAGTTGGCCGACCTCAGCCCATTGGTTCCTCGAGTGGCACTGGCATATCCATTTCCGTACGGAGTGCCAGTTGTCTTCCTTGAGCTTCCGCCGAACAACTTGGGGAACCATCGTCGGAAGAGGCCTCGGAGGGCGGGTATCGAAGCGCAGATAATGGCAAGGTTCGTTTCGACGATGGACCAAACGGGTGAGATACTGTAGGTTGAGTCTTCTTCGGGGCCGTGAGTTCTAAGGAGGAGGTCGTAGATGCCCACAACGCGGATGATACCGACGATGGCCACACTGGAAAGGGTTAGCCCAAACTCCCAAAGAACGATGCTTCAAGAATTGAAAGACGCGATAAGGAAAGAAGCTGAAATCAAGCAAAGTCAACTTACACAGAACCCATGACAAACACTCCGATAACAGCAAATTTCGCTGCCCAGGGCATCGTGAGACCCAAGAAGATCCAAAACGGCAGCGCAAGCACCAAGAAATCGGTAAGAATCGTAATACAAGACGCAATAACGTGAAACGAATTGTGAATGCACTTTGTATCAGGGTCCTCTCGTAACGAAAAATCCCAATTCGCGGCCAGGGGGATGCACTGGAACAGAGCCGTGAAGAAGATGGCAACGGCATGAAGCGCGTTGAAGATGTTCAGGGCGTGAATCGCATATCGCACCGACCGTTTATGACCACCAAGGCGGAGGAGGAAAACGAGGATCGAGGCTTTAACGAGAGCGAGGACTGGGTTGTAGAACATTTGGACGAGAAAGTTCCACCAGTAGCCAGCCCTTGGGTCGAAGTCGGGGACGTCTTTTTTGTGCCATCCCCAGTAATTGAGCTTCATGACTGAAGATCAGTTAGCATGTCTATCATCAAACCTCCTGAGACTTCAACTTACACATGTAAAGAGGCCCAACCATCAACAAAGCAAAGAGCTGCCAAGAACTATCTGTCAGTGTCGTGTCGAGATCATACTTCGGTCAAGCCTGCTGCAAGGGCTTGCCAAACGCGTGGCTGAGAGCAAGAACTTACGAGAGCAGCCAACACGAGGTAATCATCTTGAAACCGTTGGATTAGCTGTTGGTCAAAGAAACCGTTGGTCATGATCAAACTTACCGAGGCCAACCAACCGCATGGTTATACGGATGTACATCCGCATCCCCACGATAATGATGGCCAGACATGGGAAAAGAAACAGTACCACAAGACCCTTCTCCTGCAGAGGTGGCGTGGGAATCTTGGTCACATCAGGATATGGCGGAGGCCCTCCACGAGCCCAAAGCAGAGATGAATCCATCGTGAGTGTCTGGCAAACATGCAAAAAAGAAAAGAGCGACGTTGAGAAGAAGCTCCCAGTCACGGATACCGGAGCGGCCCAAGGGGACAGCTTGCCGAGCGATCGTCGTCCAATGGCAGGGGGACACCGCTGATCCGGAAGCGTAGAAGAGATGCAGGTAATGTAAACGGATGGATCCTTTGGAATCCAGTCAAGTCTTATGTAAAGCCAACAATGAATGATCAGGGGCTGGAGGTTACCGAGCCCACGCGAGCAAAGCAGGAGACTTGCAGCGTGACAGGTTTCTCGTCCAACTCAAAGAAAAAAAAGCAACAGAGTTCGTGGGAAGGGGGAGTCGCCATGTGGCATTCCCTCGTGGATGCTGCCTAATGAACCAACCCTTGGGCGGCCGACAGCTGAGCAACCTTCTCCTCCAACGTTCCTGGTTCCTGGTAACACGCTTGATACTGAAGCGGCAATTGATCACCGGGGCTCTCTCGAATCTACCTTCAACAACAGTCCTTCCGGTTCTAGAATAAAGGCAATTGTGCACAAGTCCCGGTGGATGCCAGCCAGTTACGGGTGAGAGAATGGCGGCATCCTTCAGAGAAGAGCCGGGGTCTTCACGCCACAGAGCGTTTTGAACCCAGCCATTGCATAAATGGCGTCTGCCATGCTTTAGCAGGTGCAGTACGAGATTGTTGATTGTCGAATGGGGAAGGATTTGGATGATCGGGACGTTGCAAGCCTCGTTGACGCCCAAGCGAGCCAACTACTGCACCCGAGCGTATCTTGGTGATGACTGACAGCTGCTCGAGCCAACAGACGATGATCAATGATGCCACTTGATTAGAAATCCTACTCTAGATCTCGAGTCGTATTCATCTAGAATCATCAAACTGTCGTTGAAAAAGGGTTCCCTGTCCATCTTCTTTTTCCTGGCGGATCCCTCGGTTGACACTGACGTCTTCAAAACAGACTTTGCGCTACGGCTCGCGGGCCTTTCCCCCAACAGCCAAGATCTGCATCAGCGCGATTTTTCGCCTTGACCCTTGGTTTCGGGGAAACCGTCCCGCCCAAATATGCACCTTCGGGGGGCTGACACGCCGGAGCCAAACCTATTCCAATGAGCTTACGAGAGCTTTGCTCGTTACCCCGGAATTCCAAGACATGTTCTGCCGGGGTGAGGGGCCAATTAAGCGGGAGAATACCATCCTGGCGAGAGATTTCAGCCTTGACCACCGGCAAGTCTCCCTGTAGATGGGCTGTGCCGTCTCAGCTAGAGAACTCCCCGTAGATCACTGCTCCTCCTGGGTTGGCAATATCACTCGAGCCACTGGAGGGCTCTGTTTAAGTTTCTCGCTTGACAGCACGTCCGACGGTAACAAAGTTTGTCGGTACAAATGTCCCAGCATCGCAGTTGATCCGATCGACTCTGTTCCCGCTCCAATTGATGGGCTTCCCGCCCTGTCAGTGTCAGTGCTGCTACGTAGCATCCGCTGTCCGCGGCAAGTGGACTTGGATTAACCTTGTTACGCGGAGGGGAATCTAAGCCAAGACGATGCACTCCACCTGTAGATCCTTCGTGCGGTCCCGAAAGTGCATGAGGAAATGGCGCGTCCAACACCTGCATGCGTGTCCAGCTGCAAAAGGTCGACAGACGGGATCCTGTAATTCCGATCCCACCTTTAATTCCGCTTCAAGCTTGACCAGACGTCCGCTCTGCCAACCTGCATACAGCATGGATCTGAGCCCCTGAGTCGTTATCCCACAGGAACCGGACAACAAAGAGATGAATCCTACCTAATGCGTAGTAGGCAGTCAACAACCAACAAGCGAGATTTCAACGTGCATGTCTGCAAGGTAACGTCGGGGGTTTCAAGAAGAGTGCTAAATATATAGACTGCATTGCGAGCCATGTGGCTGTAGACGATCTTTCCTCTTCTCCTCATCCCTCTCTTCTCTTGGCGGGCGAATCGTGATCCCAAAGCACACACCCCCAATCTCTTCTGCATTGCAAAGAGAATACGAAGATGCAGGCCTCTCGACTTTCGTGGCTGCTTGCCGCGGCTGTTCTTCCTGCCGCCCTCGGCCAGACCATCAACGTCGACGGCGAGGCTGTCCGTACGTGCAGATCAAACTGACACATCCTGTGATGAACCATCGCTAATCTGAAACATGTCATAGCTGCTGACGAGTCTAATGTCGCCCCGGCTTGGGCCAAGCCCGCTGCTGCATCCTCGAAATACTCGTTTGTCGAGGACACTCCTCAGCTGACTGATGCCGTGCTTGCCAACCTCACTGATCTGGAGTTGAGCAACATCGACGCCTTTTACTTCGAAAGCCCAAAGTCCAAGCGGTCTGCTGCTGATGCTCCCAAGTGTAAGACCTTCCCAGGTGATAAGCTCTTCCCTGGAGAGCTCATCTGGAAGGTCTTTGATCTTCTCTCTGGAGGTGCATTGATTAGCACTGTTCCCCTTGGCTCTGCCTGCTACAAGGGAGAGCATTACGATGAGGCCAAGTGCAACTTTCTCTTGGATAACTGGTCCAACTCGACCACCCAGCAAGTTCACACCACCAAGTCTCGATGGCATTCTCTAACACCTCACAGCATCAGTGACCCAACTTCGGTCATGTCGCCCCTCTACGAGGGCGCGACTTGTGAGCCTTCCAACGCAGCTGAGGGCGGACTATGCACCCTCGGTGGCTTCCCCTTGTACTCTGTCAAGGCCACCAATGTTGCCCAGATTCAGCTTGCTGTGAACTTTGCCCGCAACCTCAACATTCGCCTGATCATTCACAACACTGGTCATGACTTCCTTGGCAAGAGCACTGGTGCCGGTGCCCTGTCTATCTGGACCCATAACCTCAAGGACATCAAGTTCACCAAGAGCTATCGGGGTGCTGGCAGCTACACCGGCCCTGCGTTCAAGCTTGGTGCTGGTATTCAGGTCAAGGATCTGTATGAGGCTGCTGACCGTGAGGGATACTCTGCCGTTGGTGGAGAATGTCGGGTAAGCACAAACCTTCCATGCAGACCAGGTTCAAGTAAATGCTAACAAGGATCACCAGGATGTCGGTGTGACTGGTGGTTACACCCCTGGTGGTGGTCACTCCCCCTTGAGTCCCATCGCCGGTCTTGGCGCTGACCAAGTCCTAAGCGTCGACATCGTCACTCCTGATGGTCGATTCGTGACAGCTGATGAGAAGCAAAACACTGATCTTTTCTGGGCTGTCCGAGGTGGTGGCCCTGCTACCTGGGGTGTGGTCGTCTCCATGACCGTCAAGGTCTACCCCAAGATGAGCTTCTCGGGCATGACCTGGAGCGTCACAACAAAGGACGCCGGTATCTCTGAGGAGGCTCTTTGGAAGGCTCTTGATGTTTACTGGCGTCGCTTCCCCGAGTACTCAGACAAGAAGAGCTACGGGTACAGCTTCCTCTTCCCTGCCGGCACCGGCAACTATCTCTGGACCATGAACCCTTGGATGGTGCCTGGCATGCCCCTTGCCGACTTCAAGAAGATGGTCACACCTCTTCTGGAAGAATGGAAGGCTCTTGGCGTTGATCCCAAGCCCACATTCTTTGAACATGACCGCTTCCTGCCCGCTTGGCGAACACATTTCCCTGCTGAAAGCGTTGGCAACCCCTACGTTCGCACAGGCTCTCGTCTGATCCCCCGCAAGAACTGGGAGGATCCCGCGCTGTTGAACAAGACCATCTCCACTCTCAAGGGCATTGGATCTGAGGGTGCCATTTTGATCATCTACAACATCAACGCCGCTGCTCCCAAGGGTACTCCCTCCAACTCAGCTAACCCTGCTTGGCGCGATGCCCACATGTTTGCGATCACCGGCTTAAGCTGGACCGCCAACTCCACTGAACAAGAGGTCGCCGATGTAAACAACAAGCTCACCCACGATGTCATGGAGCGTCTCAAGGCGATTACTCCCGGCGGTGGTGGCTACGGCAACGAAGGCGACGTTATGGATCCTGACTTTGGACAGTCCTTCTTTGGTTCCAACTACCCTGCTCTTTACAAGCTGAAGCAGCAATTTGACCCCAATGGTGTGTTTTACGCTCCTACTGCTGTTGGTAGTGAGGATTGGTATATTACTGGGCAGGAGGCCTACGTGACCAAGCAGACTGGTCGCCTTTGCCGCAAGTAGACATTTCATTGCTTAGAGGGTTTCACAGGAAGCACATAGGGACCTTTTTCATGTAAATTAGATTATACAACAATTCATCTCGTACATTGACGCCTTTTCGTGCCAAAATCCGATCCTTGATACAGTTGCATTGACGAAATGGAAGTTGTCTTGCAATAAACAATGCCTCTTGCATCACTGTTGGGTTACTCGCAATGAAGCAGCCCCTTACAATCACAACAGATTAGGCAACTGACAAATCGACACTTCATCCCACCCCTTTCGGCTACTAGTCCCAGACCCTGCATTAGCACACATGAACTCTTCGTCATCTGCCTGACCGAGGGGTCCGATCCCTGCACCCAGGACTGTGTTGCGAGTGGTGCGTCAAGTCAGGGGGAGCAACTTCCTTGCATCGACTAGCCCGGCTCACGAGCAACGTCTGGGGAACTTTAATTACCAATACCGTCATGGCGGTACCTTGGCTTCCAGGGTCTAAGTTACCAGGGGAGAACGGACCGGCGATCCGCAAACCATGGCAGGCCATAATGCCTATCAGCTTTGCATGGCTCTAATAATTGGAATTGCACCAGCCTCTTGGGGTCTAGGTGTATCTAGAAAGCGTCTAGAATACTTGATTCTATGACAACGACGCCAGGGGAATAGTCTCACAAATATCTATTCTCCCTAACTTCCCATGTCTTTGATAACAGACCTGGTGACATCTCGTCATCCTGCTCTTCCGGCTTAAAATCCAAAAGGTAAACAGTCCATATTTTCCATATTCTCCTCGGCCTCTTCACTCAAACATCTCTCACAAGTACACTTGAACTGGAATTGCTCTTGTACATGCTTCTGTCGACTTGTAACGTCCTCATGCACGGTGAGATCAAAGTAGGTGATCATGCACTCTTCACTCTTGGCAATATCACGAGCTGCGGTATATACCATTCGTCCTTGGGCATCGGGCTTGTGCGTAACCTACAAGATTGTTAGTTCTAGTGCGTAGATAAGGTGAAGGAAGACCACTCACATTAGGCAGACAGGAATGGTTGAACATTGCAGCCCGAGGGTACAAGCTCAACCCATACGAATCTCCTCTCGCAGTAGGACGATCAATCATGTACAGAGGACCTGTCACCTTTGGGTAGAGTCCAAAGGTGTTGGTTTCCTCCTTGCATATGAGTGACAGCATCTCATCAGGACTCGGGACACACGGTAGCACTGATGCATCACTTAGATACTCTTCGGCCAGTCTCTTCCAGTGGTTGACTTGCGACTTTGGCCAAGAGTCGAGGTATGAGCAGCACATCTCGACAGCTTTCCAGCCACGACTGAATTCGTCATCCCTGGGATATCGATGGCGAGATATTGAAGCACCGCTCTTCAGTTCCATGTTCCACGTAGCAAGTAGACGCACAACATGCCAGACGGTGACGAAATTGTACTGGCCCTCTCGGTCACGAATGAGCTCTCCCTTCTCCTTGAGCCACAAGCACTCGAAGCCATGTCGAACGTGATCGGCAGCTCGACAGGCAGTATTGCACCACACAACATCCTGGAAGCAATTCCGGTGACATCGGACACCATGTCCGCCCCCCGGCACACGTCGCGAGCACGAGAGATTGCTGCAAATGAGGTCTTCCTTGTCGGAATTCACTGAAGGCACGATAGCATAGGGGGTGTCAATGAGAAGAACCGTGCCTTCCCGGACGGCGGCTGAAGCACGGAGCAGTCGGCCCTTGCAGGGATCCTGATCCGGGGCAAGTGAGGGTGGATGTAAAAGGCCGAGTCAAAGGTATTCGAGGGCCTGGGCTTGCTCCTCGGAGCTGTCTTGGGGACTAGGATCTGTTGGACCTTCATTGGCGCGGATTTTTCGATCTTGGAGCACAAAATGGGAAAATGAAAAAGACGGGGAAAAAGAAAGGGAAGAAATTCGAGGGTCTTGCTCAACGCTCGTTAGCCTCAGAAACGAAGGTCTGGACCGCCGGGGCTTGGGTCCGATTCGGTTAGTTGGGTGAAGGCAAAGTTGTGTCGCCGTAACCGATTGTGGCTTAAGCCTATCATTGCTGGAGAAACAAGACACGGTGATTCAGAGGCTGAGGATCTGTGGCACGTCAAGGGCGTTGCTGTGATAAGCTTGCTGAACAAAGGCAGTCTTGTTTGACCGAGTATCAACCTTTGATCTTGGGCGTGTTGATAGAGTATGAAGACCTGGATCTTAACAGCTTGCTTTATTTCAAGACGCCTTTTCTCATTGCCATGCTCTCTTCTAAGCAGAAAAAGTCAATGGCTTTCTGTGGCTGTTCTGTTATCTCAAGATCTTCGCTTAACTGTGGTTCTTGACGTCAGATTTCTTCGCGGTTAGAATGTCCGTTAGTGCGGCTTCAAGCCGCAAAACAGCCGCCCTTTATTCTTTGGCAGGGACCTTGCGGCTGTTATGTATCTTGAAACCGGAATATTTGCCCGAGACTCGATACAATCCACCAGACACACGCTCCTCCCAACTTCAACCATCCTTCGAACTCGTGAAGCCATTGCCGGCAAAGTTGCCTCCCTGCATGCCAAGTGGAGATCAAGATGCAAGATGAGATGAACCGTCCAGTCAAAAAACCCTTGACCCCACGTGTTATCATCTCGTTCGCCTCACATTGGAAACCATTTCCGAGCCAATCAGTGCTGCCCGATTAGGAGGTACCGATAAGAAGTTTGTGTGCAGTCTTGCAGATGAGTGAGCCGCTTCGTTCGGCTTCTGGGAATCTAATGATAGTTGTCTTTTTCCATTATATCTAAAGATGAACATATGGGTCTCCGTAGAGTATCGTGTGCTTACGCTTATGGTGCAGTGTAGTCTTCTTTTTAGCAGTATATGTTCTCTATTCTGTGCGTTACACTCATTATTGGTGGTGCCTGCAACTGACGACAGAAATAACCCGCCTTTCTCAACATATCTGTGTATTCAGAGCGTTTAAACCTGCTGTGTGATAGCTGTACTCCTAGATTAAGAGTCATTTGGCTCATCTATGTTCAATGACCGCATTCATTCCCCTCTATGCAGTCAATCACCTTGCCAACTCACGATCCAGGTCCTTGTGTACCCTAGAGTTGAACCAAGGTGCCTGAGTGCGACAATTTTGTGACACTTTTTTATCCTTAATGGGCAGGGTCCTTTGATTGAGCGACCTAAAAATGAGCGAAACACGTTGAATTAGTGATACACCGCCAGATTGCACCTCGAAACGGCTCTTGGCGGTGAACATGAGCAGCAACACAACAATGCGGCCGGATCTTGTTCCGGAGTTTCCTCCGGGCCATAAACTCCGAATATGAGGAACTCTGTACACAATGACTAGAATCTTCTAATATTATCAGTTATTCTGATATCGATCCATTGTGTTCCCTGTTGTTATCTTTCCGAGTCAAGGGTAGCATCCCCCGCTCGCTTGGCCAAGTGGCGAAGTTTCAGGAACTTTCCATCTCACCCAACATGCATCCGATCGCTGAAGAAATGCCTGAGGCCCCATTTTAACGGTAGCGAATACCCTCGGCTGTGACCGGATTCACAAAATCATCTGACGGCGTGCGATCTTCAACCCTAGGGTATTTATGGCCTGTTTGACCGTGTGACGATGAAGCTTCGTTGACGTCACCTTTTTTACGAGTCAGGGAACGAGAGCCCGCTTGATAACATATTAGATCAAGAAAAACTGCCCTCCATCTTTCTCTCTGCATTGATATCGTTGCAGTTCGTTGTCGTACCGTCTCGTATCGTCCTTTTCCTCGTCCGCAGCCAATGTCTCTAGCCCAGCACGTCACTCAGGTTGAAGGGTTTGACTACGAAGGCCCTGCCAATCCCAACTATGAATGTCCCGCACCGCCGAGTTTCCAAGGTCCTTTTGGTGCGCCTGATATTCTGAGTCCCGGGCTCGGGGACGATACAAACAGATCTGAATGGCGACGCCTGAGCTTTGCTCCGGTCGACATCACCCAAGATGAGCCTCACATCGCGGCCTACAAGGTCTCGGATTTTAAGCGATTCGGTGAGTACACACAGGCGCAAGAATTGGCTAAAATACTGCTAACAATTCTCTAGTCCAAGTTTCAACCGCTGTGATAGCATGCTGGCTTGCATCCGGCATCGTATTTGGCTTTGCCGCTCTCAAGCCGATTTTGATCGCTGAAGGCGTCTACCAAGAGCTCTGCCAGGTGAACACATCAAACTCGGACAGAATGCCAGGCCTAGAAGTTCCCTGCGCTGAGCAGGATATGCGCCTAAACCTCTTCTTTATATCTGCATCCATCTCTGCAAACGTCTCATCTCTCTTTGCTGGCTCTGTCCTCGACCGATATGGACGTCGTACATGCTGGATAGTCTCCAGTCTCTTCCTGATCGCGGGCGCCCTGTTGATGGGCTCCTCTTTTGCCATTCCAAAATTCGATGGCTACCTTCTTGGAAACGTTTTTCTTGCAGTCGGAGGAACATTTCTCTTCGTCTCCAGCTTCCAACTAGCCAATGCTTTCCCCAAGAACTCAGGCCTCATTGTTGCCCTCGTTACTGGAGCCTTTGATGCTTCGGCAGCCGTCTTTCTCTTCTACCGCATGGCTTATGAGGCCTCCGGTGGAAGTTTCTCGCTTGAAAAGTTCTTCTTTGGATACATTGCCATTCCCGTATTAATCTTGGTGGCTGAACTGCTTTGGATGCCCTCACACGCATATCACACATTGCCAGAGTTGGAGAGGAAGATTGATCAGGTGCAAGATCGGACTCGCGATGTTCATGCTTCGGATGAAGAAATTTCCGACACTGCCGAATTGACTCGAGTGCGAAGTGCTCGTGCTGATAGACGGGTGGCCAAGCTTGAAAGGATTGAGGAGCTTGCGGGAGACAGTGAGGAACGAGAGGAACGCATCAAGATCGAAGAGGGGAGGAACGAAACCAGTGGTGTTTGGGGAGTTCTTCATGGTGTCCCAGCTCACCGCCAGATGCTTTCGCCTTGGTTCATTCTCATCCTGTTGTTGACTGTGCTCCAGATGCTCAGAATGAACTACTTCATTGCTAGCATCAGGGCGCAATACCGGTATATGCTGGGATCAGACATCAAAGCAGAGCGCATAAACGTCTTTTTTGATGTAGCTTTGCCTTTGGGAGGTGTTGCCTCCACCCCATTCATCGGTTTGCTGCTCAACAATCTGAGCGTGCCCTCCACCTTCGGGGTATTGACAACCTTTATCATTGTCATTGGTGTACTCAACTGTTTATCTTTTCTCTGGGCTGGGTATGCTACGGTCGTTGCATTTGTCATTTTTCGGCCTCTTTATTACTCTGCAATCTCGTAAGTAATCTTCCACTATTCACCCACCTACGCTTGCTAACCTACTATCTAGTGATTACGCTACAAAAGTCTTCGGGTTTGCTACATTTGGGCGCATCTACGGAACCATCACTTGTCTTTCTGGACTCGTCAACTTCGCCCAGTCTGGGCTTGATGCCCTTACACACGGGCCCTTAGATGGGAACCCTGTCCCCATCAACGCCACCCTAGGAGGTCTCGGAGCAGTTATTGGCCTGGCTCTAACCATCTTCGTTGCTGTTAAGGGGAGAGTGTTTGTTGATCAGAAGGCAGAGATGGAGGCAGACCATGAGAGGGAACGACTCCTATCGGATGCGAATGGCGGGTATGGCACAGGCGGGCAAGCATGATCGATCATTTCTACTGATATTGTGGACGGACATGGAGGAGACGGTAAAATGAATCAAGAAGCACAGTGCGATAGACGAAAGAGGAGAAGTGACACAGGTTTCACAGGGTCACAATGACTAGAAATTAGGTTCTGGGCTCATAGAATGCATGAATGGCTCCTCCTTTGCCTCAAACTCCGTGAAAAGTACCGAGAATAGCACTATCGCCCGTTATGAATCAGAACGCAATGCTTATCAGTGTCCTCATAGTGTACTCTATTCAAACTAGCGAACTCTTCACAATATGCGCCGAGTGTTGTTCCAAGAATAAGGTGGTCAAAAACAGGACAGAAAAGGGATTGTCAAGGAAGGTTGATTGAATAGTCCTAACTGACTAATTATAACACGCTGCTATTATCCGATTCACTCATAAAAAAACCATGAAACATGTACTAATAGAAGGTAACGAGCAACACCAACAGAGCCATCATGAACCGTTGACTCCATTCACCGCACCCTTCGCAACCACAACATGGACTCAGTCGGTCCCAAAGGGCTGTTTCCAGTAGGGAGGTTAGAATCCTCCGATCCACCAACGGACTTCGGAGCTGCTTGAGTGCTGATTGCAGAAGGTTGTCGGAGGCATATCCGTCGTGGTCGTCCCACTCGTAGTGCTCTGCTGAGTCGGCTCTGTTTCGGCTGGTGTCGGAGGTAGCAAGGAGGCATCTGGAGCTGGCTTCTCTGGTATGGCGGGCTGCGCTTGTGGTCGCGGCCGGCTGTTGCGGGACATGCTCACCATCGTTTCCTGCAGGCGGGGAGTACTGGTTTCCATAGTCCGGACTTGCTGGTTCTGTGGCCTTGGCTTCAGCACCCCAATGCACGCCATCGGCAGCATTGTGAGGCACCGGACGTCGCCATGCACCAGGTTGGGTTGAGTCTCCTTCACCTGCCCCCTGAGTACAAGCAGCCTTGGGGATCGTGAGGGTGATGCTGTTCGCACCCTGCCAGCCACAAGCCTTGCACGGCTCGACAATCGTCGTCATTTCCACCGGTGGGATGGGTTGGACTGCACAGCGACCGCATGGGTAGTATCCCAAAGTGATGGTGACCTCGGTAACGGTCAAGTACTCGGGGTCCAGTGGGTTGATGGTTTGGTAAACAACTGTTGTCACAGTAGATGCGTATATAGCGTCAACTGTCTGAGTGCCGTTGAAAGTGTAACCCTTAGGAGGGGATGGGCCTTGAGTGGGAAAAGCGATGGGCAAGTTGTTTGCTGAAGTTTCATCTGGAGGAGAGATGCTGGAGGGAATGTCGATAGGAACGATGTCGTCAGTGGAGGTGGGAGATAGACTCGGGGCAATGGAACTTGGAATGAGTGGCTCCGAAGTCGAGGGTATCACTTCAATGGACGAACTATCCACGGCCTGAGTGAGGGCATAGAGTGTCAACAGCCTGTCTGCGGCGACGGCACGACGTCGGTCGACGACATTTCCACCGCAGAATAAGCCAGGGTCTCCGGGACATGGAAGATCGCACTGTCCATTCTGCACAAAGCCCGTGTCGGTCAATTCGTCCGCGACGTAGCATGACCTGCAGATTGTTAGAGTGATATCTCAAGTAGGCTAGTTCAAACTTACCGGAAGTAGAGCCCGACGTATTTTCTGCCTGCCGCCAGCTCAATGCATCGCGAAGTTGTCATCTCCGGGTCTGTCAGCAGCTCTGAAAAGGTAGGATAGCTTTGTCGAGAGCCGAGACAGCCAACGAATTCGTAAGCTTCGATCAATGGCAAGTTGGAAGCTGCGGCAGCTTCTGTAGAGGTTTCCACTGCTGAAGAGGCTGAAGGGGGCAGAGGAATAACTGTGATGACAGTCTCCGAAACTGAGGACTCCGGACTTGGGGTCTCGACGGATGATGCGTCGATTGGCTCAGTCGAGGTGCTCTCGGAAGGCGGAGCAAGAGTTGGTAGCACAGTGAACATTGAGTCTGAGGTGGTGGGATCCTCCAGCGATGAAGACTCGGGCGGAATCACTTCACTGGTCGACTCTTCAGAATCTGTGGTTGATGGCGTCTCAGTACTCATCACGGACAGAAGCTGGGTGCTCGTTTCCGGTGGAGACTGCGTGCTCTCAGTTGTGGATGATTCCATACTCAGGACGGTTGGGAGCTCAGCGTCGGTGGATGAGAGGGTCTCTGTCGATGATGACTCATCTGACGACAATTGAAGAGTTGTAGATGTCTCTGTGCTGATGGACTCAAGGGTTGATTCTTGAGTGGTTGTATCTGATGAGGACGAGTCGAGGATAATGGAGCTTGATTCAACAGATGTGGTGGAAGCTTCAGAGGTAGTATCTGATGACTCAGTACTCAAGGTTTCAGACGACTCAAGTGATGTAGATGGTTCACTGCTTGTGACTGATTCGGTAGTGATAGGTGACTCAGTGCTTGTGGTTGTTTCGGTAGTCAAACTTGTTGTGGTTTCTGTCGACTGTTCCGAGGTAGTCTCAGTGGTCGTCTCTTCTGTGCTTGTAGTCTCATCACTCGTAGTCGTCTCTGTTGTGGTCGGCTCGATGGAGGTCTCCGTTGTAGTGTCCACTGAAGTAGTCGTCTCGGTAGTTGTCTCGAGGGTTGTTGTGCTTTCTTCAGTCGTGGTGGTAGACTCTTCAGTCGTAGTCGTTTCCTCAGTCGTGGTGGTTGTTGGCTCCTCCGATGTTGTGGTCTCAGTAGTAGTCTCTGCTGTAGTTATCGTTTCTTCAGTTGTAGTTGTCTCGGCAGTAGTAGTCTCCGCTGTGGTGGTTTCCGTCGTGGTTTCAGCAGTAGTCGTTGTCTCTTCAGTAGTGGTCTCGGTGGTTGTTTCAGCCGTGGTAGTTGTCGTTTCCTCAGTTGTTGTCTCAGCAGTCGTAGTAGTAGTCTCAGCCTCTGTGGTGGTGGTTGTCTCTTCAGCAGTAGTAGTGGTCTCAGCTACTGTGGTGGTGGTCTCTTCAGCAGTAGTCGTCGTCGTTTCCGCCGTGACAGAAACAAATATGGTTCCTGACACAGTTCCAGACGCCGTCTGGGTCGATGTACCTGTCGTTGTGGTTGTGATGGTGGTTGTGACATAGGCGAGCCGGACGTCATCGTCGCAGTCGGTGCTGCAGCCTCTAGCTTTAATCAAGAGGCCAGAATCCCATTCTGAATCGCCCTTGTCACAGATAGCGACGACGACTGTCTGTGCCCCCGTCACTAGAACCGACCGTAAGAATGGCGGGCTCGAGCCAGGGTACGAGGTGACACTGTTTGGGGGCTTAATGACGAGGGGGTTAGCCAGCCATGGAGATGTTGCTGTGAGCGGGTTGCCGTCCGGATCTCTAGCGTACGCAGTACCACCAACAAAGATACCGACTGGGTCAGAAGATCTATCAAATTATTAGTTAGCAAACTGTTAGAACCCTGCGCCGGGTTCACGTACCCTCCCTCTTCTTCCGAGGCCATAATGTATTCGAAGTCGATTCCATTATACCCAACATCAACAACGACATCCACGGACAAGATGGCCGCGTTGAACGTGCTGGGGCCGCAGTATGTGCTCGAACCGGGTTGTCCGTTATTGACGTAGTGGTCTCCGTTCGGGAGGGCACCCACTGCCGTTCCCGTCGTCAATATCGCACCACTGCCGATTCCGAAAGGCCCGTCAAAAAAAGTTCCAGAGCTTGCTGCAGCTCCAGTGAACGAGGCTGAGACGATGGTGATGCCTGGGCCCGAGAAAAGGGCAGCGGCCAACGCATTGGCATCATTGTTCGCTGTAACGCCAAAACCGAAGGCCCGGTGGACAAGAGTTGCCCACAGGGTCAGAGTACCGATGGACTTCATGATGAAAGTTCAGGCTGATTCGATTTCAATGTGGATAGTTGCCCGGTCTACTTGATTCATTTTTCGAAAACCACCTGCGAGACTCGACCGTTTTCTACTCAGACCAGAGGGATAGAAACGAAATCTCTCGCGTCTAGTTTGATACTATCGTCAATCGCCTAAAAGGGCTGAATGTCAACAGCCATTCCATGTATGACATCTTTGGCTGGCGAATGGTGGAGGGGACGCGTCTGGAACGGAACTCGAATGTCTCACCCTGCGAGGGAGAGGGCGCCGCTCCCCAGTTTCCAAGGGCCTGGTCCATCACTTTACGGTCCACGACTAATGGCATTCCAAATGCCAAGAACCGTTACCTACTAGTTCGATAACAAAATACCAAAATGAGGCACTGAATCGTTCGGCTTCTCCCGCTAACATGACTCGTTCCTTTCGATGGTTCAAGACAGTCTGTTTAAGTCAGGACATTTTCTCAGCCTTAGTGATGTTTCAGTGTCTTTGAAATAGTGCCCGAATCCAATCAATTGCCAGGAGCATGTCGTCCCTAACTGAGCGAATCCTTCAAAGGAACGTAACGCGTCCTTCATTCGAGCTCTTAAAACACCTGAAAAGCTTAGGCAGTCTCACTAACCACATGTAAAGCCCGGTAGGTCGGTATTGTTATTCCCTCGGCAGACTTCCTATTCGACACCGGTCGTTGTCGCTCATTCCTTTTATGATCGCGCCAAAGGTCATGTTACATACATCCATCCAGACAAGATATCTCACATGCCAAGGCCAAACGTTAAACTTGACAAGGGAGTATTCAAGGCTGAGAGAGTTCACTTAACACTACATAGCCTTAAAACCGCTACACAGAGCATTCCACCTTGGCATCGAGACTCCTAGATTGAAGCTAAGGTCAAGAAACATGTTGATTTGGTGATATGCTATCTTGGTTCTGGACTCGGTGTCGATGTCACCCGATCCAGAGACTGACCGCTAATCGCGATACTACATTCATTGCCCTTCCTTCAGGGCGTAAACACGACCTGTTGACCCCATGCCGTAGCCCCCTCTGCAACTACAAGCGCCTCTTCCCAATCCTCGAGCGCGAATCCACCGCCCACAGTCTCATGCCCGGCATCCTTGCCGAGTTTCAAGACCCCAGTCTCGATCAACTTGATGAGTGAGACTAGCTCCCTTCGCGTGTACATGAACTGGCCTTTGATAGTGATGTTACGAGTCATAATGCCCATGTAGTTGACGCTGACACCCAGCATGGCACCAAGGAAGACAGCCCTGCCGAAGGGTCGGAGTGAATCAAGGGAGACGGAGAGATGGTGCGGGGACGCGGTTGCTTGTGGGGGCGAGATGTCAATAAACGCGTCCGCGCCTTCAGGGCAGAGTTTTCGGATTGCTGCAACATCTTTTTCGGTTTCGCCGGTGAGTTCAAGGGCGGTGATTCCAGGGTAGCGGCTTGTAAGAGGCTCCAGCTTAGAAGCTGAGCGTGAGAGTGCAATCACTCGACAGCCAATCTGTGCGGCAATCTCAGCGACAGCACCGGAGAAGTGACCAGTCGCGGGTGCAACAATGACGGTTTCTCCAGTACGGAGATCAGCAGCTCTGACACCGCCGTATGCAACGGCCAGGCGTTGGATGTAGTTCAAGTCGGCGTAAGAGTAGCCCATCTGGTCCCTCAGGATCGCCTCGTCAAGGACCAAGCAGTTCTCAATCGGCATGATGGCAGTATCTCTCCAGAGACCTTTGTACAATTCAAAAATCTCGACATCTCGCGCCTTGCCCCCGCCGTCATGGAGACCGATCAAGACTCTAGTTCCATCAGGATCATCTCTAGCAGCAACAAAACCATTGATGAAGACAAGCTGGTTCGGCTTCACAGCGACAGCACCATCTCCGACAGAGAGAACTCGGGCAACAGCAGTGTCTCCAGGGGCAAAGGGGAGAGTAAAGGACAGAAAGCCCTTTCCTGCGAAACCATTGCGGTTGTGAGGCCGTACAGAGGTGCTCAGAATACGCACCAAGGCGGTTCCTGGGGCTGTCACGGTTGGGTCAAAGATTTTCTCCAAGACAAGAGGCTCGTTGAACGCAGGGACGATGAGGGACCTGGTTATTTCCGGGAAGGACTCCTGAGAAGCCATACTCGTGAGGATGAAGGGGTTGATGCTTTAAAGTGCAGGGTAGATAATGATATGCCTGTTAGCGTGCCTGTCGGTGTGCCAAGGTCATAGGTTTGCTGGGCCCTCAGCCCTTTATGTACTTGCAGACAGTTCCCTCTTTCCTACAAAACATCCAGTCATGACACATTTTCTTCCATTCATACGTCCTTAATCACGGATCAGAAAGTTGGTGATCGATCCATCTTTCGGGGCTTCGGACCTTGTCGTTTCCCAAAAAGGCAAGGCTTACATCCGACATGTCCGGAGGTCAGGGATCCTCTCGGCCGCATGTACGGTGGCACGCATCAGTCAATTGAGAAATAATGATCTGATGTCGTTTCATTTGGCATGTCGTAGCGGAGATAATTATCGATAGAACCCTACTCATTGTCAGTATAACCGCAAATGATGCAAGATTTTGACAGACCCAGTCAATGTCCTCAACGCCGGTTAATAACGCGCCGAATGATGGAGCCTCGGGGACACTAAGAGCGAGGGTCTCTGATGTCTCTCCCTCATTTTTCTCACGCTGTGATACCAGCTGGGTTTGGTTCTCACCCACCATATCATCTGTACGATAAAAATTCGAGATGTCAAAGGGAATCTCAATCACGAAATGTTGTGTGATTTGAATCTGAGCCGATATCACTCGAAGAACCCTGGAGGCTTCCGACGCATGCATAGAGGTCGCCGATCTAGCAGACCACATCTGACAAGCTGTCTCCAGCATGCATTTGACGTTGCTGCTTTCTTGCATACTGGACAACAATTAAAACTCTTGTCTTGAAGGGCGGGAGTCCAACTCACGGCATATCTGGGCAGTCGGCGAATTCAAGGGGAGCCAGAATCTTCCAGACCATAAAGTCACTGCTGGACAAATTGATTGCGATGTAGCGGTCCTCGTGCAGTCGCCCTCCTCTTTGCAGTTCTCGATCTACCTCGATATATGCCCTCACACCCTTCATTGCCATCCTTCGGCAGATTGCCAGGGACACCTGAGACAGTTGGTCTTGGGGCTTAGTGAGATCGAGAAACGGGCGATAGAGTATGCTGTTACCCATCGAGTATAGAAGCTCCAGCATGATCCTATCCATGACCGTGTGACTCTGGTCGGTAAAGGCGGTGCTCCGAATCGAGCGTGCACGTAAATATGGTGGTATCGACAGGTACCACGTTTCGAGCTCATGTCCCAGGCGTATGGCATCTGGGTAAGTGCAAGCTTTAAGCCCAAGAGCATGACGGATGATCCGGCGCAGGATTGGGAGCAACATGGATTGGTAAACACACGCGGCCATGCTCTGAGGATCCGTCAACGTCCGAGGGGATAAAAAGGTGCTGTCTTCATCAAAGTCATCGTCAGTGACATTTGTTGGATGACCAGTATGACAGTTATCCTCGTGTATAAGAGACGGCAATCCTCGCCCAAAAGCACAAAGAACGTCGTAAAGTTGAATGGTAAACCACACACGTCTTCTCATCTCGGCTTGGAACGGGGTGAGTGCAAGCGAGGGATCAGATGGGACGCGATGATAACCTCGGAGTTGGGCCAGCCGAACAGTCATGCCACATAAAGAGTGCAGAGCAACATCCTGGCTCCCCCGTATAGTAAATCTCGAGTGTGAATACATAGCCAGGGCCTCGATTGAAAGTTCTTCAGTCTCGAGGTATTGACCTGCCAAAAGACACCTCGCCGACATATTCAGATATGTCAAAGGGTCCACCGGTATGGGGTTAGTCCCTTTTGCATTCGTCACAACAGCTCCAATTGCCAATACGGAAAACAGTATGCTGACCCAGAGGAAATGCACAGACTCTGGAGAGTTCCAGAACAGTTCATACTGCCTCTTGAATTGGTGAGCATGGATAAATGGAGCAGTCAAATATCGCGCGTTGAAATACGCAGCGATCATGCTGTCCGTGGCTTGTCGACTCGGCAACACCTTGTGGATCTCGGAGAGAGTTGTAGGCGACAATGATCCAAATACCACGTCGATTTCATTCTGTGCGCTTGCAGGTTCTGCAGATACAGTGGTTTCGTCCGCATCGAGAGCCCTCTGCATGCGGTTGATGCTCTCGGTCAGTTGGCTGTGGGAGGCATCCCTTCCGGTTCCAGACTTTTCAGCCAAGGCCTCGAGTACAAGCCTCATATGCCTCAATTCCTTCTGAATCTCATTTTTTCCGGCAGATGAAGGGGCACGTTTCGGCGCCTGTCCAAATTGACACGCGTTCTCCTCACCCCGTTTCCGGCAGGCTCCGCAAGGCTGCTGTCTGTCGCATTTTAACTTCCGTAATCGGCAGCTACAGCATGAAACTGTTTGCCGGTTGCGCTTGATGCGGCGTGGCTGCGATGCGCGAAAGGTGGTAGTGTAGTTGGAGAGGTCTTGGTTCATCTTAGGAGACGTGGGGGATGAGTTTCAGGAGAACTGCCGACTGATGGAACAATTTTTAGTGAGATGTGACGGGTCATGTGAGCGACGGATGGCGCGGTTCTTGTGAGTCTGCATGAGACTATTGGAATTTAGCTTAATTAAAGCCTCAGCGCAAGGAGTGCATCGACAGATTCGACATGATAGTGGTCATGGTGTTTTGGCTGGTGGTGTCTTAAGACAAGGCCCGACGCGTGCGAGTGCAGTGCAAGAAGCAAGGTTAGTCAGCACCAGGGAGCGGGGAATGTGATGGACCCCTACCCTGGACATGCATTTGATGCTCCAGATTCCATCTGTTAAGGGCATTGTTTGCCGCAATCTGGGAGCAGAGGACGATAAAAGACTATAAATCAGCTATGAACCGTTCCAAACATCTTTTTTACTTGCCTAGATCTTCATCAGAGATGCTCAGCATCAACCAGCAGTCAACCGGTCTAGAATGGTCACCAAACCTGTGGGTGAAGGGAGCAATATGTAGAACGACGGACAATTGCGCTAAGTTATAGTCAACAACTAGAGAAATTCACGTTCCACCCTTCCTGCAACGTCAATTAACCTCATCAACCTATATAACATGCATCTCATGTATCACAAGTTGAAGCTGTCACCAACAACCATCCCAGCCAAGACTCACGACCCCGTTAGTGACATTATCGAACCTTATTGGTTAGTTGAGCTCCGTTTTGGTACATTTCACATGATTACTGTCACGTGCGCTGCGGTTGTTCGTTGGCGTAGGGCTAACCAGGCCACTACGTGGCAATTTTTTCTCCCTCACCTGGACCTTTACCCCGCTCGCGACAAAGAATTCAAACACAATTAAACAGACCAAAACAATTGTTTTGGCATTCATACTCATCTTCTCTGCCTTTATCTCGACCTTTGCGGTCGTTTTCATACCCTTGTTGCCTTTTTTGGCCTAGATCTCGTCGGTGTGGATCTGCCGCATCCAATTACGAAACACTACGGAGCACTACGACCCATTACGGGCCGATCCCACAAAAGGTATACACCACTACGGGACCGTAGTGCGCAATACGCTAATCCTGGCTACAAGCATGTCTTCCCTGCCTGAGCACCCCAAGCCCTTCCCTCGTGGTAGCGCTGAGGAGATCCCTGGCTACCCTTCTGCCAGGGCTCGCTATGTGCCCGCCACTGTTTTTGGTGTGCAGACCAGCTCTTTTGACTACAATGCGCCTCTGCCGGCTGCTAACCCAGACCTGACGGTTTGGGTGCTCATGCATGCCATCAATGGCTGCTCGAGCAAGGTCATCAAGATTCTCAGCGAGCGTCGCGTAAGTTCTCACTGCATATCGTCAATGGTGGACCTCTCACTAACATGTTCTGAAGCCTGTCCGCCAGCTGGAGCTGCGCACCAAGGTCGACAGCCGGTCGCTCAAGCCTGTTCCTTACAACATCAATCTGAGAAACAGCCAGAACTGTGATGCCATGATCAGGCACCTGTATGGCGAAGAACTGGAGGAGGAGGACCAGTGCGCCAAGTGCAAGGACTCCAAGGGAGCCCTGATCGGCTGCGTTGTCTGCCCTGACATTGTCGCCAACTGCGCCAACTGTGATTGGAACCGCTCGGGAGGGCAATGCTCCCTGGGCGGCGGCGGTAGTGGTGAGTGTTTACAATTGGTGCCTATCGTTAGCTGTTCAATTCACTAACCGGTCGCAGCGAGACGCCGTGCCAAGCGCAGACCCGCTCCCGACTCGGAGAGTGAGGGCCAAGATGAAGAGGACACCAACAACCTCTGGGAGGTCTTCAACGACATGGATCCTGCCACCCTGACCAGACTCTCGGTTGTCTTGTCCGAGGCTGCCAAGCGCACTGGTCATAGCCGTCGCTAATTGGCCTGGCCTTGTGAGTCTTGTGGGTGAAGGTAGCCCACTGAGACAACAGTACGGAGTAGTTCGCATGCACGTGTACGGTGGAAGTTTCAGCATCCCCGTACAAGGAATTGTTTCATGATTTATGTCATTTTATGTCATTTATTCCCTTTGTCAATGTCAATTATGCTGGGAAACGTTTGACGAGATGGATTCGCGCAGGGATGTCCCACTGTGTTCCACTGGAGATTGCCAATGTTTCGACGCGACCGGGGACCCCCTGGCCATTTCATAAATGCGTTTATTCCCGACCTACACTCATTGTCGCTGTGCTTTCCCGTACCTCGCTTGGGAGGATTCGCTTGCTTGCGCGGCTGCGATCAGGCAATTTGTTCACTTCCAATTCCATCCATCATTTCCCGCGCGGCTGCTATAACTCTACCCTCTTTTTGTAAACATGTCTTTTCGATTAGTGACCCAAGATTGATCCATTCCTTTTACGATGGACCGTCGTGCAAGTGGTGATCATCAACCCATAGAGCGTGACGTGCAACTTTCACCCATGGGCGCTTCGGGAATAGCCGACCCGCCTGAAGGGAACCAGCAGAGCGGCAACAAAGAAGCTGTCCCACAACCAGAACCAGAGCCCGCTTCTAGCCCTACCACCGAAGACCAGGACAAGTATCTACAAGGCTGGCGACTATGGGCATTGACTATTGCGTATGTACTATCCTTCATGTAGTACCAATTGCTGACACTCAAAAGCCTGTGGATCAGCTTATTCCTGTCAACGCTCGAGACGACCATTGTTAGCACGTCGCTAGTATCCATCACCGATGCCCTCAATGGCTTTATCCTGCGCGATTGGATCGTCACTTCATATCTCCTGACCTACACTGGTAGGTATGGAACGCGCCTTGGCAGCGGCTGATGCTGATGGGGACCAGGCTTCCTTACAATATACGCCAAGTTGAGTGACATATTTGGGAAGAAGACCATGTTGCTGCTAGCAATTGCCATATTTACAGTCTTTTCCGGTCTCTGCGGAGCGGCAAATGGCATGGTAGAACTGTAACTGGCCCCCATTTCCTTGTCAAATCATCGATTGTGCTAACTGGCGACTGTAGCATTATCCTCCGAGCCTTCCAAGGCGTCGGCGCATCCGGAATCTTCTCCATCATCATGACCCTGGCACCAACCCTGATATCGCTGAATCAATACGGAAAGTACATGGCCATCTTCTCGACCCTGTTTATTGTCGCCAACGTCCTGGGCCCGGTACTTGGTGGCGTCATCAGCCAGCACTCTGACTGGCGCTGGGTCTTTTTACTCAAGTTGGTGCTCAGTTCCTTTTATGCGGTTGGAGAGTTGCTGATGCCACATCTTTAGTATCCCCGGAGGCGCAGTGGCTTTTGTCCTCGTCGCCATCTTTCTACCACCCTCCGAAGCCTCTGCACAACTCCCTCTCTCACAGGTCCTGCGCTCCAAGGTTCAACGTTCCAATTGGGTACGGGTCGACATTATCGGCATGGTATTCTTGCTGGCCGCATCAGTTCTTCTCGTCTTTGCATTGGAAGAAGGAGGCACTCGATACCCATGGAAAAGTGCCGTCGTCATCTCGACTCTCGTCCTGGCAATTGTACTCAGCATAGCGTTTGGCTTTTGGGAAGTGTTCCTCGAAAAGTCAAACTGGAGACAGGAGCCCGTGTTTCCTCCTAGCATCTGCAAGGATCGACTGTCTGCAGCTATGCTTCTGTGAGTAACGATGCTTTTCTTTGCTGGTATAGCTTGCTGATGACTTCTAGGACTGCCTGCTTTGTTGGTTTCCCTTTCGTATCCATGATCGTCAACATTCCGCAGAGAGCACAAGCAGTCTATGGCGTATCCCCAGTCCAGGGCGGCTTGACCCTGCTTCCTCTACTATTGACGTCGCCATTGGCAACTGCTTTCTCAGGATTTATGACGGGCAATGCAAAAGTGCCTCCATTTTACCTCGTTCTCGTCGCCTCGGTCCTGCAGGTCATAGGCATTGGCTTGACATGCTCACTGCCGACCGATTCTAAAAGCGTACCAAAGGAGCAGTATGGCTACGAGGTCCTGATGGGTATTGGGTTTGGCCTTGGCCTTACTACACTATTGACATTCGCTCGAGTTGTTGTCTCCCAGCAAAACCTTTGTGAGTTATCCAGCTCAATGGGAGTCCGATAGCTAATTCGAGTCCTAGCGGTCATGATGGGTGCTCTAACCCAAATCCGTGTCTTGGGAGGAACAGTCTCACTTGCAATCTGGTAATCTCCACGAAGCAGAAGATAAGGGTAGAGACTGACGAGTTCGCAGTGCCACTATTCTCAACAACCAGCTGACACCTAAGCTGGACAAAGTTGTCACCCCAGAGCAGGCGGCAGCAATCTACGATTCTATATCAGCCGTCAACGACCTTAGTGCGACACAAAAGGCGGCGGTGAGGCAGGCATTTGCAGAAGGATACAACCTTCAGAACATCTTTATGACGGTCATGTCTGCACTTGGGCTGATCACATCGTTTTTCCTTTGGGAAAAGAACCCTCGTAAGGCAGGGTAAATAATGGTAACTGGTACATAGTAATCTTACCACATAATATGCCTAAGGACTATTTGTCCTTCCAAGCAGTTTCCATGACTTCGAGAGGCGTCGTGGTTTTGAGATCGGGAAACTCTGCGTCTAGAGGAGGGTAGTCCCTTGGAACAAGATATCGTCCGATGGCGGCTTGGTAGTGAAGCATGGCGAAGAAAGCCTGGTCACCTTCACCGTACCCGATGGGTGGAAACTCCTCGTGGAAGGAGATCTTCCCTGACTGGAGCTTCTCCAAGCTATCGTGTGCCACCCGGAACTTGCATCCTATATATAGTGAGCACCAAGATCTAGGAGTGTGGGTTTGCTGACTTACCTCGAGCCTTCTCTGCCATTTCAACCAACTCATTGAAGGACAACGTGTTTGCAAAAATCGGGCTGACCTTGTTCCACTTATCCAGGTCCATCAACCTGGCTACGAATCTGGACATGTCCTGAGAGGTAATGAAACTAGCCTTGACGCTTCCGTCTCCTGGGATGACTGCCCACTTCTTCTCCACGTTCATGACATTGATCCATGGTTCCAGATGCGTCTTCCAGTGTGGCATGCCATAGTAGTCAAGGAACCAACCGTTGGCGATGCGGGTGTAGGTGAGCTGCGTCTTTTCGAGTTCATCGATTGCTTCAAAAGTGTACCTCGCCAAAGGAGATAGTTCAATGTCCCTGATGGATAGTTAGTCAAGACATTGCCAGTAAATGATGTAGTTATTACTCTTTTACGTGCAGCATGTCAAAGCTGCTGATGACGAATCGGTCCGTGGAAGTTGATTTCTCGGCCGCACGGATGAGGTTCTTCTGAGACTGATTGGCCTCTGGGTTGACGACGGAAATAGCACAGATCACGATATTGACCCCGGCGTCCTCGAATGCCTTGGCGACAGCGTCGGGATCGTCATAGTCAACTCGAAGGTAGTTGACAGCCCCTTGTGAAGGCCGATCCTAGGGGTTCTTGTCAGACTACTGAGCTCAAGACAGCGTTAAAAGGGGTTTGCCTTTCGAGAGAGGACATATATCTTGTGCTTGCCATACTCGACGAGTCCATCGACAATGGTGCTTCCCACGTTTCCAGCTCCACCTGCAACTGCAATTGTCTTCATCTTGATTGTCTATCGTCTTTGTGATTCACTAATATCGAGTAAGTCGCGCATCTGCAGTGCAAGTTCGGCCTTTGAGGGGAAAGATTTCATCTTGAACGGCACGATAGAAACATACGAGCTCTTGATCAAACATTACTAACAATCACATGGTGTAAGCGGCACAAGGATGACACATGGAAACGTCAATGAGGGCACGAATCGTCGAGTTGGAGATGGTGGAGAAGTGCTCTCTTTAACCCTTTACAGTAAACATGCCAACTCGCAGATAATGTGGGCCTTTTCCGCTGACCTCGAAAGAGAAGCGACATGACATCATGTTATTCCTTCTCTTACTTCCCAAACAGGTACTACAACGAGTCCTTCGCTGGTAACGGGGGTTGCTTGGCACGAGATGCCCGTCAGGCCAAGTAAATAAATAATGACGCCATGACCTCAAACATACGACTACAATAAACTGGTCCGTGGTCAGTTGAGGTAAGGAAACAAAGTCTAGTTCAATATCTCTAACACATTCTATGGGTTGATTTGCCCATCCTTCGTGCCCAATAATCATTATTAGTTCCTCAGTGTGAGCCCAATATTTACGATAAAATCACCTCAGACATATTCTCCCAGAGCTTGATAGACTCAAACACCGTTCCCTCTGAGCCCTCAGATTCAACAAACCAACTGATACCTGTGCACTCCTTCGAGTCGGCGTACACCATGGTCGACAAGGCGAAGCGATCGTTGGCAAAAACCTCGACAATATCGCCATCGCAGAAGATGCGAAGTCGCAACTTCTCAAGCTCCTCGCATCCGTTCCTATCCAGGTAGAACAGAGTAAAGGGCCCCGATACTACATCCTTCTTGATGCCTGCCTCTCGGTTAGACTCAGCCCTGTTGACGACAATCTCCTCCTTTTCAGGCGAGAAGTAGATGGCGGTCTTCTGAGTTGCGTCCTTGTCGTGACGAATCCAGAAGCCAAGACGTTGTTGGGCTGCCGAGATGTTGATGGTGGCCTCCAACTCCCAGCTGGCAGACTGCGTTTCCAGCAGCTTTCCGCTCTTGTTCTTGGTAGACAAGTGAGACCAAAAGGCGGGTTCCCCCAGCCTGAGTGATTCGAGGTTAGGAAGTGGCCGGATTCCAAGCGTCTGAACTCTCTTTGCCTTTCCTTGACTGCCATCGTCCATTATCTTGACGCACTGAATGTCTTCCAGAGACGAGTTGAGCCCTCTGGTGACATTCTCGGCGGTATACAAGAATAGCTCCCGCGGCAGGGAGAAGTAACCAGTCCACCCCTTCGACTCTCGACGAGGCAAGGTCAACTCATCTTCCTTGAGCCACCCCCAAACGATTCTGCTTTTTGTAACAGGGTGTTCGTATGAGTTTGGTGCATAAAGACAACCGTGGTCTAGGATACCACTATAGCCATGCTTCATCTTGGGACCTTCTGAGGTGTTCTCGAGTGCGCCGGCCATCCACAAGGACCAAACGCCACTTCTATCCTTGATGCCAGGCTTCTCTCCGCCCTCTGTTCCCATGAGAAGGAACTGAGCCTCTTCAGACTCGTCGTGGAGTGTCATATAGTTGACACATTCCCAGTTGACGCCAAAATCGCCACTCCAGCGCCCAGATGGGCGGAAGCCAGTTGGAACATCGACAAAGGGGCCGATATAAGTCCACTTGGTCAAGTCGTCCGGCGCAACAGCATATAAAAACACTGTGGGTCCACCCTTGACAAGACCTCCAGACATGAAGCCGTATAAGCTCTTTTCTCCCCGAAGCTCGTCCAAGGCAGGACATTCTGTAAGGAAAGGGTCTCGGAAGCCTATAACGTCGAGACCCTCAGGCTCGCCGTTGAGAATGGGATTTGCTCACTCTTCTTCCATGTTTTACCACCGTCGTCCGATGTTGCTACTGCCAAGCCAGCGCAGTCGCGAGTATATGGTAGGGTCCAGTGGATGGGAAGGTTGGTGATGGATGAGTACACCCACTGTCAACTGTCCCTTCTCTCCCGCAGACCAGTAGGAGAAGCAGCCTGTAAAGATTCCCTTGTCGTCGTAAGACTCTGAAGGTTCTAGGACCGGCCGATCTCCGTTATGCTTCCAGTGCAGTCCGTCCGAGCTTGTAAAGTGTCCCCAGGCGATATCGCCCCAGTCACATGAGTTCGGGTTCCCTGTGATAATATTAGTATTGAAATGGTGACTCAAGAGCGGCTGATACTTACATTGGTATGACAAATGATATGTGCCTGTCGAGGTATCAAAACCCGGAGCGCAAGGGTCGTTGATCCAACCTTGAGGAGCTTTGAGATGATAAGTCGGAGATGGGTGCCACCGCGGGCGGGGGACACAGCTCTTCACTGTCATATTGTATTGAACAAGTTGATATATCTAGAAAAAGAAATAAATACTCAAATACAGCTTCTGAGATGATGTTAGATGTAGAAGAGATGGAACGCGGGGAAGAGAAGTGAGGTCGGCCAAGTCCGGGTGGCGGTTTTGTAGAAAGCAGGTATTCCACCAACTGACAGCTCATTTCCTTTTGAGCTCTTTTCTGCCTATAAGTACATTCAGCCGGGCTTCCGGCCCCAGACTTGTTCCCCCAGCCGTCACTCGTTGCCGGCGCTCACTAGTCTTGTCGGTCCGACAGATTCGGATCGCCTCATTCCAATCATCTGACGAGCCTGATGGATTTTCGGTGGGACCATTGACAGTACCGATACCAGTCGAGAATGGGGTAACTAAATCTTGACGTGGTTTGGGGATGCTGGGGTCAGGGGGTGAGAGGATGGAGTCTATGGTCCGGTAAAAGGGTTCTAGTTTCCTTTCTAGGCAATTACCGTTGTTTAATCCTGCGTGCAGTAGCTGGATATGCAGCTTATGGAAGGAGGGATGTTACGTTCTCCCTTTATCTAGAAGTCGACTTGAGGGGTACTGCGGCGGTGAGACATGGCGCCACTGATTCTAAAAGGCACAAACAGGGTACGAAGAAAGATCATTTGATCTATGATTATCTACAACTGCGTCTCCTCTAAATACGAAGCAGCAACCCCAGTCTTACTACCGAGTCACAAGTCCCACAAGCCCCCCGTAGCCAAGCTGCAGTAGCTTCGGGCCAAGTCCTACTTAGCATGCGCGTCAACCTCCACGGCACCCTTGTCGTCTCCAAACTGATCCACACGAGTGGTAGCAAACTTCCGCGCGCTAACCTTGTGCTCAAACAGAACGTCCAACTCTCCGAAAGTGCGGTCCTTGGGCTCAGGCAGGCGGAAGTAGGCCCAGATCATGATGAGGAGGCAGAACGCGGCCCAGAAGAGACCAGTCTTGGCGCCCCAGTTCCACGAGTTGACACCGAGCATGCGGGGCATGAGGGTGTGTTTCACCAGACCAGCCATGTTGTTGAAGTTGCGTGCAAGGACGATAGTCTTGGCCTTGAGTCGAGTGGATGGGATTTCAGCCACGATGGTGTAACAGACGGGGCCAACCGCCATATCGTAGATGAATGTGTAGAAGATGAGGAGACTGCCGACTGCCCAAGAAGGACCAGGTTTGCTCGCATCTGCAAAGCCGAGGCCACCGACAACAATGAGAATGATGAAGAGCACGCAAGTTCCTCCAATGTAGAGGGTTCGGCGTCCAAGCTTGGCCATGAGGAACCAAGAGAGGACAACACCGACGGCTCCAACAGCGTACTGCACAATGTTGAGGGTGAACGAGCTGTTAGGGTCGAGACCGGCGCGCTCGTAGAACTGGACAGAGTAACCCATGAGCACACTACCGCAAGTGGCTTGAGCGATGTAAGTGATGGAAGCGATCTCGGTTCGTCGAAGATCGGTCCTCATAAAGCAGTGCCAGTAGTTGGTACCCGCAGAGGTAGCCTTCTCGAGCTCGTTGGTGGCGTGGATCATGGCGACTTGGGCATCGGCATCAAACTCGAGATCAGGCTTGGGGCTGACAAGCTTGAGAACGGCCTGCTTGGCATCTGCATGGCGACCCTGACGGACCAACCACCATGGAGACTCAGGAGCAAAGAGAGTTCCGAGAATGATGAATGGAGGCCAGACCCACTGGATGGCGAAGGGGATACGGTAGGACCATTCGCTGTCCATGTTGAGGAATCCACGGAGGACACCAGCAGAGATCAGCTGGCCAATAACCCAGCAAAGGTTGACATAGGCCGTAAGGTAGGGTCGAAGAACGACGGGGGCGACATCAGAAGCGTAAGCCAGAGTAAGAGTCTGGAAAACACCCCACGGGATGCCGAGCAGGATCTGGCCCGCAAGGATCATCTGGATGTTCGTGGCAAAGAAGACGATGAAGATGAGGGCAATCATGAGCATCTGGGAGAGAATCATGGATCTCTTGTAGCCAATGGCATCAGAGACCCAGCCGTTGAGGTAAAGACCGATGATCTGGCCGCACATGCCTCCGACTTGGATGTATGTCTGCCATTCGGCCGAGACGACTTTGCCGCCTTCACCATCAGACTCGTTGCCGTACTTGTTTCGGAATCTGAGTGCATGTTAGTGTCGTGCTGTGATGAGGCATTGAAGGTAACTCACGGTTGGTAACCATAGAATGATCCAATGAGGGCAAGATCATAACCCTCCATAATAATAGCCGTAGAAAACAGCAGAGAGAAGCCAATGGCCTTGGGATACAGACGGAGAGAGTCTCTGAAGCTCAGCCGATGCTCCCTCTCGGTGGCAGCACTGGCCTCAGCATGGTGGGCGTGACCCTTGAACTCATCGTCGTGGACGACTTCAACGTCAGCTGAAGACAGCTTGGACGCCATGGTAAAGATGGAACAAGTGATGGAGTAGCGTGATATGAATGAGGTAAAGGTGTTGTTGTCCTGGTTCATACCCTGAGGGCAATCGCTCCGAGGAGGCGAAACCTGGGGATCTGGGTAAGCTTAAGTAGATGTTTTTTCGGTTCAAGATTCTTGGTGAAAAAGGTCCAAGCGTTGCCGAATGTCTCGTGGTCTACACGAATAGCCGGCTGTCAACTATGAGGGCATAAACAACAGGCTTAGCTCCGGAAGGGTGAACAGGGTCAGCTCATGCCACGGGGTAAGGCGTCGGGAGCAAGCGTCATCTCTCCAGGTTTTCTGGACCAGAAACGGGGTCTCTCTGGGGATCACGAGGGCTGTTTCCTGTGGAGGCGGTCGGGCGTCGGCAAGGCTCTAGAACGTCTTCATTGGCCCTCTGGAGGATCAAGTATCGGTACAGGCCAAGGAAATCTGGGGTTTTGGTTCAGGAGAAGGACAAGTTTCTGGGGCTGGGGGCGAACTGGTGCTAGCTGTCGGACCGAGAAGTGCTCGGTCGAGACTTTCCGTCGATTCTTCAGGGGGTTTGAGTGGAAGATCTCGAGCTGTCGGCCCGACAGTTTGGAATACCGAGCTGGGCAGTTATTACGGAGTTTCCGGTGGGGGTGGCAGGGGCATTAGCGTCCCAGTCGGCGAATGGGAGCTTCTCAAGGGAGGGCTAGAAGACGGGGCTTCCGAGCGATGCCTTTCTCGATGACACGGGACAAGGTTTGTGAATCGAGGGATGCTACAATTGTACGTGATCAGCTTCAATGGGGTGATCCTGACTGAGAAATTTTTCAAGAGGGTGTTATTCCGATAATAGGAGTATTACCAGATCGGGCTGTTACTCGCTCATTTTGAAGGCACTTGACAATTACCAACAGTGTCCAAGACCCGAGCATCAAGGGAGGGTTGCGAGCTGAAACTGGTGGCTTGTGGGCTTGCATGTGAATGGCTGTGACGCGTAAACACCCTGAACAAACACCGAGAATATGTGTGTAACTGGTTTTGAACGCGACGAGAACGCGTCATTGAGAGCCATATTCGGATGTGTAGAACCAGTTACGGTGTTTTGCAGCGTTGGGTTTTGAAGCCGTTATGTATTAATAACTGCGTCCTTTGGTATTGTGGCTGATGGCAAGAAGCCATCACTGAGACAATAACAATATAGAATCGCATTAAGCATTCCCCAGACGCCTCAACGCAGCCGAGTTCTGCCTTTGCATAAGATAGAAGTTTATTCCAAGGACATCCATGCCCGAAAATCAGTTGCAAGAAACGGTTGTCCCTGTCGTTTCGTTTGCACTAGACTTCCTTTTTTCCAGAGAGCTTTTGCCCCGTGACCAATGCGCCCTAGACATACCAGTCTGGTAACCGCTGGACGTCTAGGCTCGTGCCTAATTCGGTTTATCATGAAGACCGTTAGAAAGCCAGAAAGTCAAATTTCACCCTCGCATACGCAGCCCGCAGCAATAAAGGGGTAAAGTCACACCACAATGCGGGGGTTGTCACGCCGCTTTTGGTGTTGCCTACCCTATCGCACAACTCAACTCTAGCCTTTTGGTGTTGTGTTGACATCGGAGACGATACATGCTCCGAGAAAATTGAATGGGGAAAGCCTTCGACCAGTTGTAAGTCCCTCGATATTAATTGTATGGGAGAAATCATAGTGAAAAAACGAAAAAGAACGGACAAAATATGGAGGCGGCATGGGTATATCGGTCATAGAGTTGGAGTTTTAGAGCCAATGGGCGAACACGGGGCGTTCCGAGGCTTGGGGGCTTGCATACCTTTTGATCGTCTGACTACCAAATTCCAAGAAAAGGTTTACTACATAGAACCTTCTGCGATTTGAAGATTCTCTGTCTTGAAGGGAGCTGTGATGTTCCCCTTTTGTGGACTTGGTGACACTTCCAAATGAAGCCATCAGCCACAATAGCAATGAATTCAACTATTGACACCCGTCAATACTGAAACCAAATCACAAAACACCATGAGTGGTTTCTCTGATGTTCTAATTCATTGATGATACCGCCTATCTTTGAACTGAGCCAAGAAGTAAGAAGCATAGAGAGTGCAATGCGATGGAAATAAACACCTGATTTTTATGTTTCTGGTGAAATACGCCGTGGACGATTGCCTCACCCACTCATGATCGTCGATGGTCTTTGCTGACTCTCCCTTTGAGAGGATTCGGCCCAGTGGAAGTATAGAAAAAAGCGATAACTTATAAATCTCATGGATTGCGTGTTTTTCTTACAGATCTGCATACAAGAAATGTAGGCGTACAAGGAGTGCAAATCACAGCGGATGCTCGGCCTTGACACGCAACGACTCGTAGGTACCTTAGATGACTGACCATGCATCGTCTAGGAGATGTCTTTTCAAGCATCTTCAGTAAGAAAATTGTATCTATTGTGTAATCAAGACGTGGCACATGCCGATTGTCATTTTGCAACTGCGACCTGGGTGATGAGTCTGGGGTCCAATGGCCCTTGAATGTGAATCCCCACATGATCAACAGCCGTGACAGGCAATTCCCTGCATCCTTGAGACAAGCTCAGACAACTCATTGCATACTAGGTAGTATGCAATTGGTTCAATCAAGGTGACGTTGACGACTCTTAGCGGCCGCCAGGCGCATGATTGTACCAAATACAGCGTCCAAGGGTGTCGAGCCAACATATTCATGCTCGCTGAAAATGGTTACATTTGCGAGCTCGGGCACACGTCGCAAAATAACTACGCGAATGAGAATCGGCTAATTTGCGACACCGTGGCAAACATGTAAGCTTGACCCTGCATCTTTGCACTGCGCCGCCAGCTGGTGGAGCCATGCTGATCAAGGCATATGTTTCATTGTTGAAGTAACTGGGTCGATACAACGCGGGGGAGCAATGGTTTTGTTTCTAGTGCTGACGCTGAGCCACTGACTAGATAAAGCTGCACGGCTATCTCGGGGAGAGGACAGACCTTGCTATATCTACAAGTAAATGACCCGCCCCGGTCATTTCGGCTCTTTCTTTTTTGTGTTTGTTTGGCGCTCAATCTGCATCATGTCGGACGCCCATCTTCCTAACTCGCATCCCGACGTTACCCCGGGATGGGAGGACTACGAATACCCCAGAACCGGACTCCCTGAAGCGATCAAGACTAAACCCGTGGAAGGTTCAAATGGCGATAGATACAGTGGAAGTGTCCCTCTGGTCTGGTGTGCTAACGGTGAGTTACTCGGATAGCGCCTGGGCCGGTTACTGACTGTTGCCAGCTGGAAGAACATTGTCCGCCCATGGAGGATATTGTGCTACCGTATTGATGACGACAGCGCGCCAGTACAACCGGGAGAACCACCAAAAGCTAGCACATACTGAACCACTCAATTTGTATATCGAGTTCCTGCATCCCTTGCCAGCAGGGCCATTCGAAATTGCCCTCGAAACTCTCCAGGCTGGAAACCGAGGCTCGACCATTCAAGCAAAGCTTTTGGCAGATAAAGGCCAAGAACAGCAGATATGCAGCATTGCTATAATAAGATTCGGCGTCCTTAAAGATGAAGGCTACGTACACAACATTCAGCCCCCGATTGGCCCCGTGCCGGATCGGGAGAAGGAGTGCGCCAGATGGACTGATGCCCTTACCTACCAATTCAGCCCGCCAACTGCGGCAGTTCGAGCCTACACGCCAAGAGACAGCGGCACTCCGCTCTGGAGCGAAAAGTACGGCGGCCAGAACGTGAGATACCAATGGAACAAGATGGATGATGAAGACACGTTCCGACTGGAGCATATACCGGTCCTGGCAGACTTAGTAAGGCCCCCTTGGTTTCATTACTGACCAAGCCGCTTGACTAATGTGACATCACTTTGAAGGTTCCCATTATGCCTCTCAACTACGCAGAGGACGGCATCTTCATGGCCGCTCGGTACCGAGTTCCAACTACATGCTTGCAAATCACGTTTCACGCACCGTTGAACAACGATGAATGGCTACTGACCCGAACAACAATGGAGAGACTGTATGCCGGAAGATTCGATATGAAGATTCAGATTTATGACGAACAGAGAAATCTTGTAGCGTCATGCGTCCAGCTGTGTGCAATGATACCAAATTCTAAGGAGAAGGCTAGAGGGAAACTTTGAGCTTGAAGAATGATCAATTCTACTCCGAGAGCGTTGGAACAGACTTGGGCAGTTAAACAGAAACAAATACAGTACATGGCTGGGAAACTGTGGGCGATGATAAGAAGCTGTAAAACTACAACTATGGCATAACTTCCGACCAAACTTGTGAATAGCTCGCCAAAGGCTTTATAACCCCTTCATACACAGAGTTTCTAAATCTCACATCTGAAAAGCTCGGCTTCGGGCCAAAGGAACAGTCCAAACACCTCCTCACTACATCCGCAACCTTGGCACCGCTATCACCCAGCATCTTCATTGCCCACTTCCTCGCAGTGCTGATGTCTGTTTGATCGTTGGGCTTGTTATCTTTCCCGTAGTAGTCTTTGCGGAAACTGCAATCCTCGATGCCCGAATATCAATTCGAGGATTATCACGCAGACGGTGAAGAGGCATGCGCGGGTGTCTCCTTCCGAGGTCTGCCGATCGCCGGGGACATTGGGAGTGTCATATGTAGCATCTTCCTCTTCGTCATCCGAACTGGAGAGAAAATTGCGAGAGACGAAGGGGTGGCTGCTGTGAAGTGATTGCGAATCCATGTCCGCCAGAAAGTAGAAATCGCGTTTGGACCACTTTCCAGAAAGCCATGGCGATCGGTGAGCCTGGAGCAGTGCAGACGCAATATTCGTGGCCATTTCAAACCGGTGTTGTCTTGATAGGTCGGTGGTAGCTTGGTGATAAGCGTTAAGGAGTTCAGGAAGTGGATATAGCCTCACTCTCTCTGAGATGACCATTCGAAGACCTTTGGAGGGTTTGCAAAGCTCAAGGAGCCGATCAGAATTGTATTGGATAACCACCGAGCGTTGCTTTTTGTTGACTAAGAACAAACAGAGGTCTGCGATGGGAAGAGGAGCTAAAGAGTCGCCAATAGTAGGGCTAGCCACAGGAGAAGCATTCAAAGAACGGGCCGTTCCAGACCTAGCCTGGCTGCTATTGCCTGGAGGACTTATCGCAATTACAGGCACAGGTGATCCGAATCTCACGGTCTTTTTCGTAGAAGCAGAATTGGGGTTTCCTGCTTTGCCTGATGATCCCTTCAGAGATACTTCCTTCGTATGCAGTCTCTGTGACAAGCGGTGGATCACGTTTGGTCTTCTCTTCGCCAGAGTATCCTGCTCGATAATAGTCTGCTGAACTGTCGTGAAAAGAGCCGACTGTGGAACACGGCTGATGTCCGATAGTGTTGGCGGCAATGCTTCCTTTGGCTGTGTCACAACCTCTTGCGTTATGGGTTTGGAAGATGTCCCTTGTCCGCCATGTACAATGAACATGAAGTTCATGCTGATTGAAACGATTTCCGCACGCAAGCTGAGATGAGCTTCGTGGCTACGACACGATTTGTTGCACCTCCACTGTGACTTAAGAGCGCTGTGCACGAAACAGGCGTGTTGCCGGAGCTTTTCGAGGCGGCCAACTGGCTCCGAAGCCTTCGCTTGTCAGAGATTGGAATGATACGTTCGATATAACCGAGAATCTCTTGAAGTTCTTGGTTATGTGATGCCAACTTCTTGACCTTCTTATGCTTTCCCTTGGAAAAGCTGATCTGGACAGGTTTGAAGTGCCATTGCGGGGGCTTATACTGTGATGATCCAACCCAGGAGACCTAGTGTCAGATAGTCAATGTCGGTATGTTACGTCAAGTGAAGCCTCTAAAGAGAAAGAAGGAGTTTCAACGATAGAAATTGTAGGAGGGCAAAACCATACTTGTCCATCTTTGACTTGCAAGAGCTTGTTCAAGTCGAGCATAACTTCGTGCATCCTGTCGATGATCCTGAGAAATCTATCAAGCTTGCTAGAAAAGCGTTGTTCTAGGAGGCTGTCAAGACTGTGATCATTCCAGCGTGAGTCAGTTGGATCTCCAACTAACTTGACGAGGCTTTCGTTATCCCCGATAATTGGGTCCAGAAGCCGAATCATGTTCTCGTTGTATCTCATCGTCTAATGTCTGATGTTATCGACAAACGCGATGAAGTGAGTTCGGAAGCTGAACCATTCTTCCAGAGGTTCAAATCCCTTCCGGTAGTAATCAAGGCAGTTGAGGAGGATGGGAAAGCCTCCTAGGACGAGACTAGCAACCTCGATACCGGACATCGAATATGTGTTTGCGAAAGTGGCGTGGTACGAAGGAGTTGAAGATCGAACCTGGCACTGGAGAGTAGTGCTCGTAAGTCAATGCGAGTAGCAAAAAAAGTCCATCTGGTGCTAAATGCAACGTCCAATTCTTTCAGCCGCTCTTGTTGAGACGACTCAGCCTCAGCTAAACATGGTTGGGATTGCATGCCGTCTTATTGGATAGCGTCTTTCTCACTGGACATGGGTTTTAGGCAGCAATAACCGTCGGGAATAATGCATCAGTGTACAGCCGATACCTGAATTGGGCCATGAAGATATCACTTGGACGGCCAGCATTTTAAACCTTAACGTAGTAATGATGGCACAAATTGGTCTCTGAACAGTCGATAAAACACTTCCAATTTGACTAAATATCTTACTTGTCTAGTATTGCACCAACAGACTCTGGGGTGGGATCATGTCATGTGGCAGAGGCATTTATGTTCCGCTAAGCAGCCATAGGAAGCTCAAATGCGGCGGGGTGTGCAGCCTGGCGGTTTCTCCCTAATCTGTGACCAACCCCTCAAGGCTGATGAACGCTTACTTGACATCCACATCTCGCAAGAAGCCATGCGCGCGTTGAAGGTCCTCATTCCACTTACTGGGCACCATTTCTCTTGCAAGTAACAACTAGAAGGTAGCCATGAGCGATCAAGAAATACGGAACATCGCCAAGGGTTGCAAAACCGCTATTACCACTCTTGCTGCGACCAAAGACGATGGTTTCCATGTGAAGGACTTGGTTAACGTGAGAGATGTTGAAGAGATGCAAGAGAGGTTTGACCAATGGGTTGGCAATCTCGGTGTCTTGCAGGCTTCCGGGTCGCCCCCTGTCTCTTGAATACCGTCTTCGAAACAGTCCTATGGTTAAGAGTGTCATTCTGAGGACGCTTTCGGACCTCTATGACTCGCTCCAAGCAGGTAGAAATCCATCACTATGATATTGATGGCTTGTTGGCTCACACTGAATCATTGGCAACGGATATAACCACGGGTAGACGTAGCAACAGAAGTGCCGGTCCGATAATCGACGGCGACGCGGACCTTGCCGAGTATGATATCTCGTCCTCCGACTCCGACTCGGCGATGTCATCTACATCGAGTTTCGGCAACATTCCTCAGACTGCAAGCTCGACTTCGGAGATTCAGGAGTGGATGTCGGCCATCAAGATCGGTCTGAACTACCTGTTCAAAACTTCCGTCTTCATCCGAAAGTTCGCGCCTAAAGACAAACGCCAAAGGGCATCGAATACAAAGGCATTTGACAACCGCGCTGATATTATGTATATCAATGACCGGTATCCTTTGGTGGCGATAAAGAACGAGGCACTGGTGGCCCTCCTGCGAGAGGCCAATTCCAGACGGCGACAGTATTTCAAGTATCGTTGAGATCACAATGACCGTTTGTCCAGGCCGGATGCCGAACACGGCACTCCCATCCCAGAGTCTAAGCGTCGCCTATATCCTCTACCCGTGGATTAAAGCTCTGAACCAATAAAGTCGGTCTTGTCAGAACAATCAAAGCCAAGTCTTTGGGCTGACACAGAAGCGACTGAGTTGGTAGATCATCCTCTTACAGAGGCTCAGTTATCTTTATTTCTCGACCCGCCGCCTGCGATGTCCGTAGTAGCCTTCGCTACGTCGATTGTTGAGTCGCCCGAGAACAATCTCTCCTTCCCACCCTTGCCTGCCGAAGCCCGCGACAACTCTTCGTTCTTGTGTCCATACTGCCTAATGGTTGTTGCACTGAAGCCCAAAGACAAGGACAGTCAATGGAGGTTCGAGACGTGCGCCATGAGTCCAAGCAAGACTGCTAACTATTTCAAGGAAACACATCCTCAAAGACCTCGAGCCATACATTGGCACCTTTCCAGGATGCGGTCTTGATAGCTATGCGTCCCAACATACTTGGTTCGAGCACGAACTCTTGATGCATCGTAACAGCTGGGTATATCCGAAATGCTCTGGAGTGTTTGAATCCTCCGAGGCCTTGGGACAACACATCGACGAGCATCATAGTCAGGAGATGTCAAGTAAACAAATCACGATGGTCATCAAGCAGTCAAGGAGACCCACAAATTCCATTCAGCCGATCGAATGCCCGTTTTGTAAAGACGAATGGGCTTCAGATGAACTGAGTACTACATCAGCAGAAGAGGTCCTCGTTGTTGACTTAGACGAGTTTCGCCGGCACCTGGGCCACCATCTTCAACAGGCTGCTCTTTTCTCACTTCCTCGATTAAATCAAGATCAGGAGGTGGATTCTAATCATGTTGTCGGTCTTCCCGATAGAGACGCCATGCCGGCGGGGTATAGATGGGTGCGAGATAATTGTGGTCGCGGTTGGAGCATCATATCGAGCAGAAGAGCAACATTCATTGCACTCGCTTTCTTCCTGGTCAAATGTCGCATGGCTAGCTCAACTCATGCTTGCGACGAACCTAGGGGAACGCTGGCTAGGTATACGGGAAAATACATCACGATCCCGGGACCTTCGCGAGAGCGGACAGGTCAAAGGGGTGAGTTCAAGACCATACAGGTGACGAGTCTGCCGCCTCCCTAGGTGAAGGCAAAGCCCGCTTCTGCACTAGGATTTTCTAAGTCAGAGAATGCCTGTGCGCACCCTATCCGGATCGACAGGCTTCGAGATGGGAGACACGGAATGTGACTCGGTTTGGGAAGAGTCATAAAAGCAGCATTTAAGATTTTGAAATAGGTGTATAAACTAGATGCTATTTACAGGGGGATGCCTTCTTAAACTTCCATTTAAAACTCCAGGTTGGAAAGTTTCAGCCACTTCTCGTCGGATTCAGCCAATGCTTTGGCCGCAGCTTGAGCATGAGGAACAGCACTAGGCCCCAAGACTATACGCAGAGGCGGATCGTCGACCCGGCCAAGATGGATGATAGCTTTGGCGATGTCTGACGGCTCAGACCAGTTGGAAGAGTAAAGCTCTCTCATCTTTATCATCTCGCCAACTGTTTGCTGATAGGACTCGCTGATGGTGACACCCTCGGCGGCGCTGGTGGCCCAGTCGGTCTTGATGCCGCCAGGCTCGGCGACTGTGACCTTGATCCCAAAGGGAGCCACTTCTTGGGCGAGTACGGTTGAGAAACCCCCTACTGCCCATTTGGCGCTCTGGTAGGCAGCGAGGCCAGGTGATCCCACTCTGCCACCGACCGAAGAGACTTGGATGATGTGACCCGACTTTTGGCGTCGCATAATCGGGAGGACGGCCTTGGTGACGTTGACCACTCCAAACAGGTTGGCGTCAATCTGATCGCGGAAGCTCTTGTGGTCTATGTCCTCGATTGATGCCATGGAAGCGTATCCAGCGTTGTTGATGACATAGTCGATCCGGCCAAAGGTGTCTTCGGCTTTCTTGACGACAGCCTCGACTTGGGCGATATCTGACACGTCAAGAGCGACAGGGAGAATCTTTTCGGGGCCGTAGTTGGTGACAAGGTCATCAAGGCGGTTTGGCTGTCTGGCGGTAGCAACAACAATGTCGCCCGAGGCAAGGAGTTGTTCGGTCAGGTCACGACCAAGTCCTCGGGCGGCACCAGTAATGAGCCAGACTTTCGACATTGTAGTTGATTTTGTTGGAAAGGTGAAAAGGGAAAGCTGATGGTCTGATAGAGGATCCTGTAGTTGACTGATGCTTGGTGGGTAGAGTCCTTCCCCAGCAGAGACCACACTCTCTTTATACCATTTAAATCTGACCAAATTTCGTCATATACTCGCCACAAAACGGCGTCAGCAATGTGTCAGACATGTTCAAGGTGTTACACAACAAAGTTTAACTCCGCCTGTCAAATAGAAATGAAGCTATCCCGGGCCAAAGTCGCGAGCTTCTCGATTATGTCCGTGGCTCCTGCATTAGCGCCGACGCTTATGCACGACCGGTCCAATCAGAGTTGCAAATCCCGTTATCTCCGACCTCCGGCATATCGGCTCTGAGAATATCGGGCTAAATCATGACTTTTGGCATATAAACTGAGCGGAAAGCTACGAATGTGGTTAGTTATTATTGAGGATTGTCTTGTGCTTATGGAAGTGTACGGAGATATTGCTTGGGAGGACGAAAGACATCGTATGCGGCCATGGAGCGGAAAACAGTTCTGAGATGTTTCACCACAGAGGACGCAACAGCCTGCTCTCAGCTGCCACATTCTGTGACCTGACTATATGAAGACCAGAACTATTAGGCCACTGTTCATCGAAGCAAAGTACGGGTTTGACTCTAGGTCAAAAAGAGTCGTTGGTATAATTAATGCTCATAAGAGGCACTCTCAGGTGGGTCGAGGGAGACTGACAACTCAGAGAGCCCGGAGGTGAGATTGCGAAAGTTTTCTATATCTACTGTGAACAGACGGAGTAAATAGTTTGACGTTCTGGCGTTTTCGATACCAATTTTTGTTTGACGGACTCGTTTGACCATGACGTTGGTGCCTCAAGCACAGCCACACACCCGCTGACTGCGGGGTTTTTCTTCAACACTTTCCGCGCTCTTCCTTTCCACCTCTTATGCACATCCACCAATGACGTTTCTTGGTGTTGTGACGAGGAAGCTCCATAATCTCTCCGTTTCATGTATTGCACTCTAGAGACACAAAAATGGCCCCAATCAATCCAGAGACTGCGTCTGGTGAGGCCCCCAATTCCAGAGGAAACCACAAGCTAAGGTTATCATCCAGAACGAGCGCAGTACTATGAATTGAGTCCGCCACGCCGTATAGGTATCATCAACGAGCTGAATCCTCTGTTACTTCAGAAAACTCACATCTAAACGAAGGGAAAGGAAGGCATGCTATCGTCTTTGAGTGCCTAGATTCCAACAAGCGCAAATTTGCCATGAAACTGTTCAAGGAAGACAGCATCAATAAAGTCGAGAAAGAAATCGAGGCCCTGAAGCATCTGCGCGGGGGACCAAACATTATCGAATTCATCGACGCCGTACAGGGCGATAGGGTTGAAGCCTCTCAGCATGCATTATTGCAGACCATGATCACTAACCCGCAGAGTAGGACGTAAACGTTGGTGTGGTGCTTGAATTCGTGGACAACATAGACTTTCGAAGTCTGTACCCACGCTTCAACGCCATGGATATCCGATACTACATTCACGAGCTCTTGAAAGCATTGCAATTCACACACAGCCATGGATTGATTCATTGTGACGTTCGACCTCACAACGTGGTTATCGATCACCAAAACAGAAAGGTAACCCCCGGTTGAGCCAAGTATTAGCGCATTCCGTTGATAGTGTATAGTTGCGTCTCATCGGCTGGAGCTCGCACAAGGTCTATGAACCTGAAGACGACGATGACAGAGTCTCCACAGGTCCCTGGAAGGCTCCAGAGGCTCTTCTCGAGATGGGATGTTACGAGTACAGGTTCGACATGTGGGGTCTAGGATCGATGTTCGCGTCCATGATCTTTAGAAAAGAGCCCTTCTTTCACGGTGTCAGCCTAGAGGATCAGCTGCGGAAGATTTCCCAGGTTCTTGGGACAGAGACTATTAAGGACTATATCGAGAACCATGGATCAGACTATTGGAGGCCGGATATTGAGCAATTGGGCCATTGCCCTCCACGAACTTGGTCAAGTTTCGTCAATGAGGATAATCAACACTTGGCAAGCGACGAGGCGTTCGATCTTGTGGGCAAGCTGTTGAAGTTTGAGCCTGAGGTAAGTTCATTTTCTCTTTGGAATCTTCTCCTAAGATAACCTCATCGACCCAGGACCGTATCGCCGCTGAAGAGGCTCTGAAGCATCCGTATTTCCAGGCTCTGAACTGAGGAGTGGTGAATTGACGTTTTGGGTGGGGATATCTGCCTTGACACGCTACTTAGACGGCAGGGATCACAGATGGATACTGCAAGCGAAAGATTCGCAGAATAGGTATAAAGCGATGCGGCGAGCTGTTTGGTGCGTGCATAAGACTCCGGTAGACCCCGTATACCCCAGAATGGGGAGAAGCGGCAGAATGGACCTTCAGGCACAGGCGGACGGGAACCTTATTTCATTGCATTTCACTCATCCTCGGCATGGACCGACGTAAAATGCGACAGAGGAGCACCGAGAAATGATTGCTTACCGACTTTGGCTGTCTCAAATTCTTGAGTCTGAAGGGAGGCTCTCAACCATTGAGAATCGCCGAACAACATGCAGGCTGACACGCCACATGGTGCCTCTGCGCAGGGGAACGCCGTAGTCGAGACGTTGAATGGACAGTAGAATGCAGTGCGTTCCAGGGAGAAGGGCCTTGAAAGAAAATTAACTCTCAATGTCTTGGATAATGCGGTTTCCATTCGTTGGTCGTAGTCAGCTCAAGGGAGCAACATTTTTTAGCGTGCGGATGGCTTCAGCTTAATCTTGGCGGTAATCCCTAACCATGTCTTCCCTTGGGCTGGCTAGACCGACTGTCTGGTACTAACGACCCTTCAATTCGTTAGCCATAGAGCCTATTCCCTGGATTAAAGACAAATGATGCACTTCTGGGGTAAAGCCAGGTGCTGTTCAGGCCGCCATCGCCCGAAAAGAGGCTTGAAATGTCTCATATCCCATCTCCATACCGAGTTACCATGTCAATGCAAGGGAAGCATTTCTCACCTCGCCTTACACACGAGTCTCGCATAGCAATGTCTTTCCGGGGCACGCCCACTTGCCTGACCCCTTGAGGTCCCATTATAAGGTCAAACATGGCAGCATACGCTCTTTTCGCTGTTTCGGTAGTCCACTTTTTTGCTCGTTTGTAAGTTTTGTTTCTATGAAGCTTCCTGGTTCCAAGTCTTCCTCCTGCTCTCCCCTTCTTGCGGACCAAAAGTCGGTGCCGGTGAGGATGGCTGTGCAGGGGGGATCGTATCAACGCCATCAGGGCCAGAGGAATCGCGGTCGCATTTTCATCATTGCTGTTGTTCTTGCGTTTCTGTTCTTTAATTTTGGGTATCGCGTACGTATAACATTTCTCTTTTTCCACCAAGGGCGCGATATTGACCTGTTCCTAGGACATCACACATACGCATTACCCCCCTCAGCTTCTTAGCACTTCAAACAAGGTTTCCCGACTTCACTACCTCGTCCCCGCAAATGTCGTCAACCCCCACGTCTGCGCTGTTGTGGGCTCGGCTCTCGCGAACCGATACTCGATTCCTACGATCCTAGGCTACAAGGGAGAGGGATTCATGGATGCCCAACGAGCGCACATCGCGAAACTGCGCGCCATTCGACATTACCTTCAAACATGCAGAGGGGACAAGGATGATTTGGTCATCATCGTAGACGGCTTCGATGTCATGGCTCAATTACCTGCTGAAGCCATGATCGAACGCTATTTTTCCGTCATGGCCAAGGAGGATCAACAATTGGCTGATCAACGCGGCATCTCGGTCGAGGAGCTTCACGCGAGCGGCATTCGACAGACTCTTCTTTGGGGAACCGACAAAGGGTGTTTTCCCGAGGGCGACAACGATCCTCGGTGCTGGCTCGTTCCGTATTCGACACTCCCTCGCTATAAATGGGGCCCAATGACAAACAACGGCCAACTCATTTACAGCGACTCTCGCTTCCTCAACTCTGGAACAGTTATTGGTCCTTTGGGCGATTTGGCCAACTTCATTGAAGCTGCCTTGTCGGCAATCGAGGACAACTGGGACCAAGACTACTTCTTTCGCGACTCGGATCAGTACTACATCTCTTCCTTGTACGCTCGTCAAGAATACCAGAGGCTTGTCGATCTCAACGGTGGACAATTCCCAGAGGAGGTTGGGGACCGCAGTCTACCGAAGAACAAAGAAGGCGAAGACGATGTGACTGAGTATCACGTCGTGGTAGACTTTGACTCGTCATTTACCCAAACTCAATGTCACAACAACCGTTTCATTCACAAGCTTCAGTTCGACAACTATGATCTCACAGCACACATCGGGCAGGATGTTCTGGAAGAGGGTGACACCTTTCGGCCATACAAGATCCAGATGCCCGCTACTTTGTATCAGGCTCTGTACAGAGTCTACGAATCGCTACCCCCAGACGATCGACCACAAATGCCAGCTCGCAACTGGGTACAAAGTCTCAAACTCGGCACAAACATCGGAACACAAATGATCTACGCCTTCTACCATAACACATGCGACAAGGCTGGCTTTGTCAACAAGTACCACGACTCATGGTTCTTCCCCCTCATCCGACCTCTCCTACGATCAGCCGCCAGAGCAATTCGCGAAAAGAGACCCATCGGCCCTCGACCCATTGACGGGAGGGTATGGATGCCTGCGAGAGAGTATCCGACGGACAGAAGCCTTTATGACGAGTTTGGAGGCGTCTTTACGGATATGGAGGGGGAAGAGTTTATTCCCCTCCAGCAGTTCTGTGGTGACGATTTAATTTCGGCAATTGGCACAGAGGTAGAATTCCCTTTGAGTAGGCTAGCCAGGTAGCCATGGCCTAGAAACAGTAGATATACCCCGTATATACAGGCCAAAGATTGACAAAGATTGCGTTTTAGATTACGCCCTAGACTTGTTCGCCATTTGTTATTTGTTGGGTTTGTACTTAGAGTCTGATACAGGACATCGGAGTGACAGCCTGCAAGTGCATGAACACACTGCCACTGAAGTTATAGACTCTGCTTGGAGCCGCTACTTGTGCAGCATCTACTCGGCACAATTACAAACATGCCCGGTTCCTATCGAATTACTCCCTATTGAAGACTTCATCATTGGCGCGCTCTTGTCTTCTGCGCGTAGATGCAGGTGGCCGGTGGCCGGGTTTTATATCCATATTGGGCCAAGTCTGCATGCAAGTTGTGAAGCGAGGGTTGACAAGACTGGTACTCCCGTATATACAACAGAAGAAACATCCAGTACGTAATTTTCACCAAACTGTAACAAGGAAAACGTCACATCTGGAATTGAGGATCCTTGTCCGTTGACTAGCCATCCAAAAAAAAAAAAAGCATGCATAGAAAATACTAACGGCGCATTGTTCCCATATTGCTACCAAATTGTGAAGAGTTCGGCAATAGTGATAGCATGCTACTTAATCAACTAAATAATAACGATCTCCTTATACACACTCTCTGGGTTCCCTATTTTTCTATCCTGCATAAACCCCCCAAGAATAGGGAGTTTCAAGGTGCTCATATGCCATTCAGACGCAGACACGTAGTCCATTGCCTTTCTCCAGAACTTATCTCGCCGTTTCCATTCTTCAACCAAAAGCGGACCACCAATCACTGCCATATCATCAGGGGTCGCAACTTCAAATTGTGGGCACTCCAATCTGCCCTGACGCACCGCACGCATATCACCAAACAGAGGGGCAAATACCCATTCTACGAGCCTTCGCCGCTGAATTTCTGAATGCACGAGCCCAGATAAATGCTCGTCGACCCACGGCTCAGGGGGCTCTGTTGAGTTGAACCATCTCTGACACTGGAGCACATTGAAAAGGGCAGCGCTGCGGTGAATCTTCTTTCTGTTGGCATTTGGCCGGGGCGTCGCAACGCTTTCAGCTGAAGGTACCTCTATAGCGTGCGGGTCGAAAGATTCCTCTGCAAGCCAGCCAAGGAACTTGATCCACTGTTCTTCAATCTTGTAAGGCCGAACATGTTCCCTTCTGACAAGTTGACAGGCTTTATCAAGACTGCGACTGAACCGCCAGTAAAATGCGCGGGCAAATTCCGTACCGGGAGAGGAATTACGAAGTCTGAGAGCGGCGTCCCCTGTGACCTTCGCAAAAGACAACACAAGCCGCCAAAGGAGTTCAAATTGTTCCCTGTACACCAGAACAAAAAATTGTTCCAGCAGAATTTCCACGTTAAAAGAGGGCGCCAAGCACATCAGATGTTTGTCGAAGGTTGAGTCTAAGATTCTGTGTAGCTCGTTGATTTGCTCTTGTGTGCTAAAGCTCGCCTCCCAGATTATCATGCTGTTCTGGTTTGACTCGGAGTTGAGATAATCTGTGGTTGGAGAACTGGGGTTGGCCAGCCATCGAAGAAAGGTGCTCCAGTACTCTACTCTAAAATCAAAGCGGTACCATTCGGGAGTTTCGAACACGTAGGAATGACTCTTGGGGGCCAACGCGGGGGGCTTCAAGGGGTAGTCTTGAGCTAGTTGCTGCAGCTGTCGAAGTCCGGTTTCGAGGCCTGCATTAGTCGAGAGCGTAAGCTGTCCCTTGAGATTATTGACCAATTGAAGGGGGGGCAGAGGGATTCGTTTTGCTGCGCACGCTTCTGGAAGAGGATATCGATTAAACAGTTTCATCCTGTCCATCCTCTCTGACCATTCAAACCAATCGTATGAGACGGGCAACCACATGGACTGTTCCAATTGCACCGTGTCAAGGACTTCTTGTGAGGCATCCAAGCTTTTGTAGCCATGTAAGAGTTCTCGAAGTTGAGATTCACGCTGTTGTTTGAGCGAAATTAGGTGATTGTCCGCTGCCTGCCATTGTCGGCATGTCCAAGTCCACCGCCCGCGGAGGAAAGCAGACGCGGAACTTGAATCTGCTGCACAGCTTCTGGAGATATGGCGTGAACATTCAACAAGATTGTGTAACTGCGTAACGAACCGGGCTTTCAATATGAGTCTCCGAAGCCAAGTGCGTCGCTCGAATTTGTAGAGATCTTCAAGACTCGACCACACCTTTTGTACTTTTTCCCAGCTACTGAGCTCAGACCAACACCAAATTCCGTGATCGGACAATAGCCACTCCCAATCGACGAGGTGTCGAATGGCCTCGACCTCCACCATCTTCAAGTTTGATTGGACAGAGTATTCGCAAAGCCCAACTAAAGTATAGATATGCGGGTCTTCAACCTTGCGAAGGATCAAGGCAAATTCGTATTGGCTGAGTGAAAATACTCGATCATGCGGTTCACATCGAGATGCAACTTGCTTAGCGACCGAGATCCGAACGTTTCCTGCTGTTGCGGTGACCATCCCATTGGAGACAGCATGAAAGCCATGGCGTAGGAACCGAGCTAAAGTATCTATCTCTACGGCTCCAACACATAGAGACCCAGTTTCTCGGTGAACTCGAAAAATCTGTTGTGTTATCACTGGACGGCGGGTCCAGGATTCCACAGGCAAGGTGTGATGTCTATTCCAGTGCTTTTGGCATAGCTGCTCGGCAAGAAAGCTCCAATCAGGAACCCACGAAGGCAAACCAGGTATTGTATGCCCATGGCTCGCCAAGTCAAGGATTCTTCCAGCTCGTTCTCGGATACTTGTAGCGAAGCCAGCAGCCAGTCCTGTGTATACAGCTTGTGGCGAAAGCGTATAATCCGGATCTAACCGCGTTGTCGAAAGCCCGAGCAACGCAAAGACCTTGTCTCTCGGATCTGTTGCATGACAACCTCGCGTGTCCTGAAGTAGGGTTATGAATGAGTCGTCATCGATCCGTCGAGCCCGGTCAAATTGTTGCACCCATGTCTTAATCGACAACCGTCGAAGATTTATGTGGAAGAAATTCCAGTGCATGGTCTGTCCGGCGTACAGGACGAGGGCTTCTTTTGCGGTGGCGATCTCTTGTATTACCCATACACGCGAGAAATAAGGGTTCTTGATCATGATCTCAGGATCGTCCTCAACGCCAGTAAACCGTTGGGTGTGGTCCATGCCAAGAAAGACAAGCACACGTCTAGCCGCTGAGTAGACATTTCTCATCATACCGACTTGGTGAGATCGTTCTGGGATATCAGTCTGGTTGATGCAGACAGCGTCAATCCATAGACGGCGGTTACCCTTCTCAAATCGGCACGTTCGGAGTGCATCGAAGCAGTTCTCAGTGATGTGGAGGATATCCCATCTGTCGCCGATATAGATGACCTTGTTCTTTTCTCGGTTGCCTAAACTATTGGCCCAGGTGTATGAGACTGCTTCATAGGGCATGGGGCTTTCTTTATCCCCGATCAAACCAACCTCTGGTTCTCCTGATCCCGAGTCCTGATGTTGTAGGTGAATGAGCTCGAAATTTCCGTGTAGAGGATCCTCGTGGCCACCTGGAACTAGTCGTAGAACCCGAATCGTGGTGCCATGAAGTGATTCGTAGGAATCACTTTTCGGTTGCGGAGGTGGTGTTTGAGATGATGCAATACTGGCTTCGTGATGCGTGTCTTGGTCTGATTCCGTGTTGGTCCTCATTCGGTCCACATGGACGCGCAAAGCCTTGTGTAGCGAACCATCGTGATCGTGAAAGTATGCGCTCTCTTGATATCGCATAGACGGTGGCCACTTCAGCTGCATGGCAGACGGTTTTGGCATGTTTAGCATCTCGAGTTCATCATGGTGTTTGCTGTCCGCGGTCTGGCCACCGGCAACGCTTGCACAGTTGAGGCAACATGGAGCATTAAGCGATGTGTGGAAGTAGACATGGGGGTTTTTGCAGTCTAATTCGTGCCAGTTTTGCATATTGGGAAGTCGCTGAGAAGTCGCTGGTATTCAACAATAGGTACCAAAGCACAAAGGGTTCAATGCCTTATGACAGATATCCCAACAATTTCAAGTGGCATCATACCAAGTCCCCTTTCATCCACCGTCAAAGTCAGCACACCAGCCAGGACGTGCTTTGAGCCAATCAGCGGTCGGGGCGTCACTCTGCTCAGGCGCAGACACAGCCGATTTGAACACGTTGCGTGCAGGGCGCCAGCGCATGCAAGAGCTTCATAGTGAGCGGGCGACATCGAGACGCATCTTACTCCAGTTTGCCAGGTAAAAATGCCTCACTGTGTCTTGGCAACTTAGATCACGGTAGGTCTGTTTGGGAGATACGCAATCCCATCTCTTCATCAGTCCAATCAACTCATTGTCGGGACATACCAGCTGGCCACATGATTCCATCCTATTCTCATCTTCTCGAACGCCATCGGGGATCAACACCACCCATGGACAAGGCAGAATTCTCTAAGACGCACAGAGGAAGTAACTGGCAAATGCTGTGCCCTTTGAATATAATATATCACCTCTAGTCTGTCGAACGCTGTCAGCATCCGCTCTCATGGGGACTCGGCTGTGTGCACGCCACACTTCCAGGGGCCAATCGGGGGAGGAAGCCTGGTAGAAGCTGTCAAAGCCACCTCCACCCGGGGGAGGGGCAGGGCTGCACTCAATTCAATTTCAAGTAGAGGTTTTAGCTGATGGGTTTGAGGGAGGTTTGCCCTGAATTGCGGATATGATCGCTTGGGTCGGTGTTGAGAAAGTGGTTTTACACACCACACTTAACATGTGGGGCTTCGAGTGCAGCATATCGGATCACGAAGTGAAGAATGGAAAGGGGCCGGATGTCTTTATACGGCCGACTCTTGGCGATCCAAAATAAAATCATTATTGATATACAAGAAGTTTAAACCACCTAAGCTGCACCCAAGCTTAGTCTAGCTTGATAGGTCCAGGTCCAGTCCGACACTGCACAGGAATCGTCCCCAGACCCTCACAGTCCCAGTCCTCTCCATCACCATAGATGTAAAAGTCAATGCATCCATTAGGACTATTCCACACAAACGGCTTCTGTCCAAACTTCTCAGACGTAGTGTCCGTGTTACAGTTGTTGACAGCGCTGCTAAACTTGGCCTCGCAGTCTGACTGCGACAGCTCAGGGTGTCGTTGACCGTCCGAGGGCTTGTTGCAGCCATCTTGGCCTTGCTGGGAGTACTGCGTGATGAGCTGAAGGGTCACGCCGTCCATCTTGTAAGTCTTAAAGACTGGCTGGGCAACAGGAGGGAGCTCGATGTTGTGGCCACAGAAATCTTTGATGGCTTCTTCTGCCTGATCGAGGGAGAACTTGGTGTAGACGGTGGGATCGGCGCAGTTATTGGTTTCTTCGGGGACGGGCTCAGGTTCAGGCTCGGGCTCTTCTTTCTCGACTGGGATTGTGTCCATGGTATACTTTCCACAACCAAGATCGAACTCGGCCTTGCCGGTGTAGAGATGACTGTTGTACTGGCCTGTTGAGAGTGTCAGTACAGGGATGAAGGTCATATCCATGCAGCTACTCACAGCTCGAAACCATCTGCTCATAGATCTCAGTGCAAGTCTTGGAGCACTGCCCGTCCTTCTTCTCAAAGTTAAACTTGATGTCGGCATCAAGGTCCTTTGTAGGATCCAAGTCACCTCCTCCAAGCTGAAGCTCAGCATCCTCGCCAAAGTTGATGTCGCTGTCCTCGCAGAACTTCTTGGCCAAGTCCTTGGCAAACTGAGGATCCATACCAGAAGCCTCATCCTCATGACGGGCGCAAGTAGGACTGGCCTCTTCCTCCTCGGTCATGCGGCGCTCGTAGTAGCTACGCTCTGACCAGACACGCCACATACGGTCGGGAGGATCAGACATCTCGTTGGTCTCCCAGTTGATCTGCATGTCATCATACTCGATAAACATGATACCACGGGCAGATTTCTCTCGTGCCTCGCGATCCTCATCAGACTCCTCGTCCTCAGGAGGTGGCTTGACATAAGTCTTGATGATGACCTCGGCACCTGCAAAAGGAGCACCATCGCCGTTCAAGTAGCCAATAAGCTCATCGACACGACTCTGGTACAGGAGAGTGGGGTTCTCAAAGGTTGAGTCTCGAGTTCGAGGCACTTGGACAAAGATTTGGACGTTGGAGTCGGCTGAGAGGACGCCGTCATCACCAGCGAGACGAGACGGAGGCGTGAACTTTGATGAAACAGTTCTTCCCTCGGCGGGCTGGTCTCGGAGCTGGTTCATCATCTCATCCCAGAGGTCCTTGCGGCCATTGTTGACAGAATCATCTTCAGGCTTCTTCTCGTCGTAGAAGAATCCAGGCTCCATCTATACACACTGTTAGTTTCTCATCTCTCATTGCCAAGCAGGTGGTAAGCTGTGAAGGGACCACTTACAAAGTGAGCAAGCCATCCACCCTTATCAGAGGCAATAGTCACTCCAGTGCAGCTAAAAGCCAAATCAGTAACGAGCTAGAAAATAGTTTCGGGTTGACATACCCAATGAGACCCTCGACATGCAGACCAAAGGGGAAATCCTCCCAAGCTGCATCAACAGACACAACATTAGTAGACACAGTGTTCCAGTCCAATCTCTCAGAGATTTCACCCGTCTGGCGACGGATGTATGAGTCCTTCTTCTCATCTGTGTCATACTTGGGCTGGTCCATGTTATCCATGCGCTTGACCAGCCATCGTCGGTCACGACGCTCCTGGGGAGTCAGAGTTGGCTGCTCCCATCGTTTCTGGGGGTTGCATTGGGAGCAGTTGACGTCGCAGACAATGTCAGATGCGCTAGTTGAAGTAGTCGTTGTTACAGTGGTGACTTCGGTGGTAGGTTCAGCATCGCATTGGGTGATGGTAACGCAGTCCTCAGTTGTGACGGTCTTGACGGTGGAAGTATCAGTACCTCCGTCTTTGAAGAACGCAGTAGACAAGTAGACGGTCTGAGTGCAGCTCTCAACTCCGGTCTCAACGCAGCTGGTAGTGGTAGTTGTAGGCTCCTCAGTCGTGCTGGTAGGCTCTTCGGTTGTGCTAGGGGCCTCATCTGTGGTGGAAACCTCATTGGTTTCCTTCTCTTCCTCTTCCTTCTCCTCCTCGAGCTTCTCAGAGATCTCCTTAAGAGTATCGGTGAGAGTCTCGATGACATTAATAGGAGGATCAGGAAGCTTGACGTTCTCAACCAAGTTCTCCACGACCTTGGTTGCGCAACCGATCAGCTTAGCAGCATCATCAAGAAGGTCAAGCACACCCGAGATAAGACTTCTCTTCTTCAGAGCTGTCTTGCCACACTCCTCAGGGATCTCGGGCTTGACATCAAAGTTGGTCCAGAGAAGGACAATATCGTCTCGAGTTTCCTCAGTCTTCTTGATGTACTCTTCTTTCTTCTCCTCATCCTTGATCATGTCTCGGTTCGACCAGAGAGCAAGGATGATGGGACCCGCATCAGTGGCATCCTCGGTGGCCTCGGGGCCGCTGACAGTTGTGGTTGGGGGATCAAACTCGGGGAATCCAGTAGTTACATCAGGCTTGTCGGTGGTGATGGGTTCATCTTCAGCAGTGGTGGTTTCCCCAGGTTGTTGGTCCTCAGTAGTAGTCTCGCCAGGGAGCTCCTCAGTGGTAGTAGTTTCATCGGGGCTTTCCTCGGTAGTGGTGACGTCTCCCTCTGTTGTGGTCTCCTCAGCCGGCTTGTCGGTCGTGGTAGTCTCGTCAACGTGGGTTTCAGTTGTGGATGCTTCACTTATGGTCTCCGCCGTAGTCTCTCCTGCTGTGGTGCTTTCGGTGGTGGACTCCTCAACTGAAGTGGTCGTCGTCTCCCGAGTCTCTTCAGATGTTGTCTCAGTGCTCGTAGCTTCAGTTGTAGTGGTCTCCTCATTCGTCACAGGCTCTTCAGTAGTGGTTGTGGTCTCGGTCGGTTCCTCCGAGGTCTCGGTAGAACTACGCTCAGTGGTCGTTGTCTCGGTATTAGCAGGATCCTCGGTTGTGGTGGTTTCTTTAGTTGACACGGGTGTATTCACCACTTCGGTATTGTCGGAAAATGTGGTGGACAGGACAGGAGGAATCTCAGTAGTTGACTCTTTCTCGGAGGGGGCGCTACTAGGTGTGTTTGGGACCTCAATGGGCTCGGTGCTTGCAGTAGGAACTAAGGGTGGGACGGTACTCGACTCCTCCGCGGAAGTTGCAGGGGTTCCAGGCTCAACCGTATCCTCGACTGGGGCTTCGGATGAAGGGATGATCGGAGGAATGGTGCTCGACTCTTCCACTGGGGTGACAGGAGTTTGAGGCTCGTCCAGGTCTTCAACAGGGCCATCATAAGTGGTAGGAATGACTGGAGGGACCGTGGTGGTGGTAGGCACTTCAGCATTGCACAAAGTATCCGAAGCACCCTCAGGCAGAGGGTAGGGGACATCGACTGTAGGCAGAGCAGGGACCTCCTGTGCCGCAGGATCAGAAGGAACCCAGACATATCCAAAGGGATAGATAGTCTCAGTCTCTGAGATCGTAGTTGGTGTAGGAATTGTCCAGAGAGCAGTGTCTTCAACTTGGGACGGAGTGAAAATTACGTCTCCTTGGGCACCAGGCACCACGAGACTCGCAGCAGGAGTGACATCAGGGTTGCCGCAGAGCTGCTGGTTATCCTGACGCTTAGCCAAGCCCCAAAGAGGACTGGCCTGGGTCGAGGCAGCGAGCGATAACAGAATGAGTGAAAGAGGAGCCATTGTGAAGAGCGAGATCCGGCGCTCAAAGGAATGTGTTGGTTGCTCCTCGACGGATACCAAGAAGGGGACGAACCAACATGCCTAGATGCGAACCGTTTGTATTTATCGGGAATTTACTCCGCAGGATTCGGTTTACCCATGCCCTAGGTGTCGGGACTTTCGTTATTGGTTTCCAAACACATTATGCTCTATCGGATCCTTCGAGGCACATCCTTGTTTCCTCTTGATTGATGGACACAGGCCAACCATGGGAATTGATGAGCCGTCCATACGAAACTGTGGAGAAGACTCTGTGGAACAGTATGATTAGCCCCAAAAAAACCAGCTTGCTTGGGAAAGATAAGCTGTGACTTCAAGGATCCTGCAGAGATGATCCCAACACGTCTGTGTGCCACCGGCAGTCGTCTTATGATGCACAGGGCGTCCCGTAAGCGCCGGAAATCACAAGTGACGATCAGGGTTGGTAGAGCATCAGATCGGGCTCTTGATCTCACCATCCTTCATCTCAGCTTGGGTTTGGGGTTGCATTCTAGCTTCCTCCTGTTTCATGTTGAGCAGGCATCCCCACAGAACACGGCACAGCCCTGTCTGCGTGAGCTGATAGAAGGCTAGGAGATTTTTGAGAGAAAGAATCTTGAATCAAGCTTAATGGCATTAGGCGTGTTCTTCTGCTCGCCTTAAAAATTGGTTTGGCCCGGCAGAGGTCGGCATGCTGAGAGAAGGCCCAAATCCACGCATCTTCCGGGTGCGCCAATCTCCTCAAACAGTGCGACAAACTCGGGCTTTCGAAGTGAGGCCGGATCGACGCACTGTATCCTGCATAACTCTCTGGAACGGCTCTTTCGCTTTCGGAGCTTTCGGACCCCAAGTTTATTCCTAGGGCTGAAGCATTAAGACACAGGGATTTACGCGCCTTGGTCAAGATTGACGTGAACGCGTAAGGCTGACTGACTTGAGCCTTAATTTGCAACGTCTCACAGACGCCCTGCGTTGTCCTGTAATCTTGGCCTGTCAGCGCTAATTTGTTAGTGCATCCTCCCCGATCCGATCGACAGGCACCGCTGTTTCCTCTGAATGCACAGTATCAACAACTCGTCATCGCTTCAGCTTTGGTTGAATGCATCTGTCGTTGAAGAAAGTCGTCTCCCAGAACTGAGATCACTCACTGCGTTCTCTCACACAGCAATTAACCCCCCAACACTACCATCAGCTCCCACCATGTCTTCCCGACATCAACGCCCGCCAAACCCTCGCGATATCTTGGATGAGGCCATGGAGCACAACTCCATTTCTCAGCTAGCCGAAGCTCTACAGATCGCGCAGTCCAACCCCCACGAAACTCTTCTTACGAGAATTTCTGGCCTCCGCACTATCCGCCTGTGTCGAAGATGGAAAACTCGATCTGGTGAAATACCTACTGAGGCAGGAGTCTGTACCTTTGACATCGCTATCCCCTGCCAAAGTCTGGTCCAAATTTTCCATTTCCCTTGTGGAATTGCTCATCGCCCATGGATGGGACATCAACCAGCAAGCGCCTCGCGGACCCACCGACAGATGTCGACGTCTCGTTGATCTAGCCTGTCATGACCAGGGCATCATCACTTGGCTTGTCGACCACGGCGCTCGTGTTGATGGTGGAGAGTATGAATACGAGATATTTCCTCAACCAGCTCCTCTACTAGAGACTTGTGCTCTCCAAGGATCTGTCTCCACGTTCAAATATCTCCAGGAACGGGGTGCTCGTCTCGGCAGAAGAACTCTTCACCTTGCAGCCGGAGCAGCTGCAGCCCTTGGGGTAGACCCAAAGGTAGAAGATGATGGCACAGTGGATGCCAAAGTATCAACAACAAGCAAGGATGCGGAACGGAAAAGGGCAAAGTTGGAGATGCTTCGCTTTCTTGTTGAGGAAGTCAAGTTGGATGTGAACGCCATGGATACTAACACACCGCACCACGCTCGTCACTTGGGTACTCCGATATGTTATGCAGCGTCCAAATCAAATGGGGAGGCAGTGGTGAGATGGTTGTTGGAGAAGGGAGCAGACCCCAATATCAAGAACATTGAGGGAGCTGACGCTGAGTACGTCGCTAAGGACCATGGATGCGAGAAGCCGCTAGCAGTACTGAAGGAGTGGAAGGCGGCCAAAGAGTAGTCCGAGCGATTGATATCAAATGTCCATTTCTTCTAATTATCTACTGGTTTCGTTGTCATAATGCATTCTAATGATGGCTAGATGGCCAGAACCGGTGATATTGTCGGAAACAGTAATGGCAATGGAATAATCGGACTAAGAGAATGTAATTATCAACTAGATGGGCAGCCTTAGCAACGTATGCCTTCGTCGACTCTTAAACTATCTCATCCACCCAGTCGACCTTCATATCAATCTCATCACCGTCTAGGCTTTCCTTCCCGCTCTTAACGAGGGCTTCCCACATGGCCTTCTGAAGCCTTTCCGCAAACCTAGCTTCACCCTGGACCTCGTAATCCAAGTCGCGACCACAGCTAATCATAGCCATAAAGCCTCTCTTGGCTTCCTTGGCGATAGTAGAGTCTTTGCTGTGAGAAAGATGCTGGAAGCGCTCTCTCCAGAAAAGCCATCGCTTGGGACTGAAGCCAGACTTCTCGACGCCTTTAGCCTGGGCGAGTGCTCCACAAGTAGACAAGTCCAATCTTGCATGCGCCTCGTAGGAACGATCAAGAATAGAGAAGGTGAGAAGCCTATGACGACATTGGTCCACCCAAATCACCGCTGCTGGGAGAAGATTCGCGGTCACGCCCTCATCGGTCGTTTCGAGAGTCTCGCGCAAGTACCAGAGAGCCGTCAATGCTAGAGAGTCTTGATAGACCCCAGCCGACAACGCTTTGGTAGAAAAAGCGGCAAGGTTGCACAGTTGGGATGAGGTGCCACTCGACAGTGTCTGCTCCCACGATCTCTGTAGACTGTTGCCAAGCCCGTAGGACTCCCAAGAAGCCTTGACACTGTCGGAAGTATGCAAGTCCTTGTGAAGCTGATCAAATTCCTTTGTCCAAAGTAGAAGAAGCACAAGCTTGTCATGGAAAGGGTCGTCCTTTTCCAGGGCTTTGGCCGTCTCGATGAACATGCGCCAGAGGACTTGAAGACCTTGATCAACTTGGTCATCTCGAGTCAGCGCTTTGTTGAAGGCATCTTTGAGAAACTGAAAGGCAAAACTTTGGATAGAAGTCAAGAGTTCTTGTTTGTCTTTGGTGGTGGAAAGATCTTGAAGGTCGGACCAGAATCCCTCCAAAGCCTCATGCCTGAAGGCGACGTCATGGTCAACTTGTGGCTTGGCTGTGAACTGTGACATGATTTGATGAGGAGATGAAAAGTACAAGCTTATTGTGCAATCAAGAAAAGAAAATGTGAAATGATGAAGAGCGTTGCTGGTCAAGGGTAGGGCGAGCTCAAGGTCTTTATACTCTGAAAATGATTGCCATAAATTCGAGGCATGCATTCTAGGCAGCTATTTCTAGGCACCAGGGGAGTATTATCAAAATACTCTCTCTTTCTCTTTCATTTTTATTTTGGTTTAATGTTAGAACTACGAATTCGATGGTTGTGAATCGTCCCTGGAGGATTGCTTACCTAGACAACATGGTGGTGTTAAGCGCACGCACCACGCTGTCGTTCAAACGGACGTTTTTGATTGGCTAGAATCTGTCTGATGCCAAAGCGCTAAGATAAGAAGATAAGATAAGATAGTAAGACAGTACCCCGCTCGATTGCTTGCCTCACCCACCCCTAAGTATCTATCAGTGTCGCCTCCGGCTAATCTCTCTTATCGGCGTCACGTGCCCCCCCAATCAGCACTCAATGCATATTCCCTCTTCCAGAAGAAGAGTACCTCTGGTTTCTTATCCATAAACTTATCATAAAATTCCATGCTACTTGATGTCTCATCATGATATTACGCAACCTGGCTTAAAAAAAGACGTAGCCTCTGTGAGGAACATGAACACGCTTGATGGAGGATAACTACCAAGGACGCCAATAATTCTACAAATAGGACTGCCAATGCCACAATACAAAAGAAATACCCAATTCGTCTTTCAAAGTCTAGTTGCCCAAATACCGTGCCCTTCAGTCAATGTCTGGTCAAAATCCATTACCCACGCTTCTATCCAACCCATCGAACTTGCTTGCTATGCTCGCTGACTCCACAAGCGCGAAATTTCGTAATGAAACACTTAGTAGCGTTGATAACCGTTGTTCTCATGAGAAGAAAATGACTGCGACTCAAGCGGGTATTGGTCGTTGTCGAAGGGGCTCTTGATGATAGCCCGCTGGTCAATGACCCTGCTTGGATGAAACCAGTTGAACAAGATAGAAACCAAGGCCATGAGTGTGGCGTCGAACAGATAGATGTAGATCTCGTTGGATTGCAAAGCGCCTTCCTTTCCGAGAACATACTCGGCAACACGGAATGCCGATCGAACCAGAATGAACAAACTCGTCGCGTAGAGAACCATGAGCAGCTTCTTCCAAGGCGTCGTGATAGTGGCTGATCGGTTCGTGGGATTTTTTCGGATCCTCATGTGGAAAACAAGTGTGACGATCATAAAGAAGCCAAAGAAGAAAATCTGGATCATCAAACCGCCAATGATGATATTCTCACCCTTCTTGACGCTGTCCTTATCCGTGGCTGTAGCGAGCATGCCGCCGCCACCGCTCTGGGCGAAGAAAGACAGAACATCTCCAAGGACAAAGAGCTTTGTCAGCCACTTTGGTGAGATGAGAGAGAGCCGTCCTGCATCCAGAAGAAGGATTAATCGACCCAGGACCATGTAGATCGATGCAGCGTAGAGGGCGGGGCCAAGCAGTAGGAGGATCGATTGCATGATGTAGGGGTTCTTTGTGTAATCCGGTGCTTCATTTGCGGAAAGTGCTCGTCCGATGTAACCGGCCGCCTCGACTATTGCCTTGGATCAGCTCCTGCCGGGGGTCAACTTCTTGGGCTGTTTCGAATACTTACAGAGACATCCAATCAAGAATGGGATAAAGTACCATGTTCGGCTTCTAAACATCTGCCAAATGTGTACGAGTGTGGAAAGGGCAAAGAGAATGACGAATACAGCGGCGGCCGGAAGCGACGGATCATAGTTGTAGAAAGTGAAGCCCTGCTTCGCACCAGATCCTGATTCTTCGCCTGCCATTGCCACTGAATATGATTGAGTCGTAAAAGAATATTGAAAGAATGTCCGAAAGTTAATTGTTTGTTATTTGGCGGGGTGGCGAAGGAGTGACAGCGTCCAAGACGGGGATGTAAGATCGACAAAAAGATTAATGAATGAAGTGAATCTGCAAGGCACAGCACGAATCTAGAATTTCAGGGACCGGGCCGTTCATATAACGATGGTCTAGCATGCGCCTACTTAGGGGAAGGCTTATCGTATAATTTGCCGTGCAGCAAGCTCTGCACAATACGTACGCGGAAGAGCCCCTGGGCTGAGTGGGCCATGGCACTCGGTCCATTCCGCCACCCCATATTCGTACATCTGACAGGCTAAGATCGAATTAGGGCCTCGTCATTCTCGGCGCTTCATCAATGGGTATTTTTGGAACGTAATGTCCGTTTGGAATGCCGTTGATGGGCCTTGATTGAGCTTGACGTGAAACGATGCAGTGTCAAAGCTGTCATGCGAGATCCGGAAGCGCTTTTGCCGCCGCGGAGCATGGAACGCTCGCAGTTTGTCATTCAACACTGTAAGAGATACGCCTTTTAGCTTTATTGGATCTCTTCACGCCCTACTGAAAGCCTGAAGAGCCCAAGTGTGGCCGCCGAGACGAGTTACTGCACGATCTCTAAGTACTGCAACGAGATTACACTTTCACAGTCGTCCACGACAGATCACGGATAGGCCGCGCAATGAGGGTGTCATGTTGCGCCCCTACAGGTAAAAATACCACCTTCAAATAGATGACATTCTCCAAACGCGCAAAGAATGTTTGAGTTTCTCCCATCACTTTTCATCTCGTGCATGATTGGACGGCGGAAATAGGGTAGGGCTATACGTGTATACAGGGATGCTATACGCGGACACGGCTCCACGTATCCGACCAGCCGACGTATCCAGCCTCCAAGGCCACGACTAAAGTCACCGGTTGGGCACACCCACGATGAATTAGTTCCATGCAACTGGCGGTAAATCCAGATAATGGTGCTCTTTTTCGCAACTATACGCGTCAGCGTACCCCGCGCCATCTGTTTAGGCTTAAGTGATAACCTTCGGTCGTGGTATAAAGTCCGACAACCCCTTTACTTCGATGTTGATACCGGTGGAAGTTCATTGCTCTCATTGGCTCTGTAGTAAAGTCTGCGCTCACGAAACTGACACTCGAAACAAGCGCTTGTAATCTCGTTCGTCATGGCAAAGCTCGAAACTCACAATGGCTACCCGCTATGGCGGTACCTCCCCTCACTACCGGCCGCAATCGTCTTTGCCGTCATATTCGGCATCTTGACTATTGGACATGCCTGGAAAATGTTCCGCCACCGCATGTGGTTCTGCATTCCCTTTGTCGTGGGAGGTATCTGTAGGTTCTCCACCATCCCGACACCCCGACACGACGCTTACCTGTCTCAGTCGAAATCGTTGGTTACGCATCCAGAGCTGTTGCATACAACAACACGGGCGAGCTTATTCCTTATGTCCTCCAATCGGCTCTTTTGCTCCTGGCTCCTATCCTGTTCGCGGCTTCGCTCTACATGACCCTCGCCAGAGTCGTACGAGCCGTCAAGGGAGCACCGTTCTCGATCATTGCACCCCGATGGCTCACTCGCATTTTCGTTTTTGGCGATGTCTTTAGCTTTATTGTCCAAGCTAGCGGTGCCGGTCTGCGTGTCCAGGCTGGCAACAACTCTGACATTGATCCCAACCTCGGCTCGAACATCATCGTCGGCGGCCTCATCTTCCAAATTGTCATCTTTGGTGTCTTTATCGCCACCGCCGTGGTCTTCAACTCAAGATTCCGAAGGCACGTCGCAGGAGGCGGTATGGTATATGACGTCCCGTGGCAAGAGAGCCTCAACATGCTCTACGTCACATCCATGATGATTATGGTTCGTAACATCTTCCGAGTGGCCGAGTACGCCATGGGAAGCGATGGATACCTCTTGAGTGTGGAATGGGGAGTCTACGTCTTTGACGCCGCATTGATGACTCTTACAATGGCGTGGTTTTTCTGGCGGTACCCAAGCAAGCTGAAGGGGGCTATCAAGGCAAATTCAGAGGAGGTGGAGCTGGAGTCGGGCAGGTGAAGGATATTGGTGCCACGAAGACATGAGTGGTGGGTGATTTGAACTCTAGAATTTGCAACTTCATGAAGGGTTGAGGTTTTTGGGTGCTGGAGATGGGCCATAGGAGGTGGCCATCCGTTTGGTGTTTCTCGTTACTTACTCTTAGATACCTTTAGCATGAACAATATTATGATTACATTTGACGCCAAGCGATCTTTTTCGATGCAGAGATGTGACCTTGTTCATTGGATAGCTTGTAGCAGTCAGACTATGAAATCTAAGTCAGTGTGGATTCACATGGTGTCTAGGTGACCTATTAAGGGGATAATGAGTGTAAGCTAGTCTAATAGACACACTCAAATGAAGACTAGAACTACTTATTTGTGTATTAGTAAGTAAGTAAGTAAGTAAGTAAGTAAGTAAGTAAATATTTGGAGATTGGGGCCAATCCGCGCGCTTGGGAGCACGCACTGAGCGTGTCCTCGATGCCTGAACCAACACCGATAGGGTGAGAACTTGGCACTCTCAATTTCATTTGTCTCAGAAGCTTTTACTTTGAGAATTTGAAGATAAAGACCTTCCCCTATATCTCAATGGTCAAGGGCTTGTACTTGGTGGAACGGCTCAACCCATAACCTTGCTTCTGCCATATAAACAAGATACCTATAGCTCCCTACTTAAGATACGAAACTAATCAAAAAGCAAGGTTCCTCGAAAACCTTAATCGTAAATATTTCAAGTCCATATGGTAGAAAGTATGCAAATGCTTCAACTCGTTTCTCTGCAGCACTCGAGCGAACCACGCGAGGCTGACAGTCATGTGGCTGAATGTAACCAAGACCCCGTGATAATTCAAGAATAGCACATCATCATCCACAAGCAAAAAAATGACAAATAGCTTCGGAAACAACTCTGCCGGCTGGAAATATCGGATCCGATGACGGCTTATTCCCTGGGCCTGTTGTGATATCAGACCCTCTTTGCGCAATCAAATCCCCGCAAATTACCACAATAGCAACAATGTTATCTCGTTGATTACGGATCAGGACTCCGCTATGGGGGTTCGTGGGGGTCGATGCCGAGCGATTGGGGCTCTTTTGATCTTGAATTTTTTCTTCCTTTGTTTGTTGAGATCTTTAATCGTTCAAGAGCCATTGAGATGTCAATCGCCAAGCATGTTGTTCAAGTCTGATACTAGAAACTCAATCACCATTGTCACATCTCGAAGGCTTTCTATTTCGCAACATCAAGCCCCGACAGCGGACCCTCAACATGATGTTGAAAAAGCAGGCCGAAATTCCAGCGAGGGCGAATCACCGGAGGTGACAGAGTCTGAAGAAATCGATTGGGACGGCCCTGATGATCCCGACAAGCCAGTCAATTGGCCTCAGACGAAGAAATGGAGGATTACCCTGACTGTCTCTATGTTGAGCTTCATGACGTTTGTTCTCCTCGGTCTGTGCTTCTTTGCTAAGACTAATTGATCTCTCAGGCCATTCGCCTCCTCGATGATGGCCCCGGCGATTGACGAAGTCATGAAAGAGATGAAGACGACAAATCGAGATCTTGGCTCCTTTGCCGTGTCTATCTATCTCCTAGGCTACGCATTCGGTCCCCTGCTTATTGGCCCATGCAGCGAACTCTATGGTCGATTAGTCGTCTATCACACATGCACTGCACTCTTCGCCGTCATGAACATTGGATGCGCAATGGCAAATAGCATGTCGATGCTGATTGCGTTTCGCTTTCTGACAGGTACCGTGGGTGCATGTGCTTTCACTGTTGGCCCCAGCACTATTGGAGACTGCTTCAAGCAAGAAGAGCGCGGGATGGCCATGGCCGTGATGAATCTGCCTGTCTTATTTGGGCCATGCATGGGGCCGGCAGTCGGTGCCTATCTATCTAGAGCAGCAGGATGGAGATGGGACTTTTGGTTAATTACCATCATGGTAGGTACTCACACTTCAGTGTTCCAAGTCATACATGCTGACCACGAAACAGGCCGGCGTCGCTTTTGGAATCAGCCTGTTGACATTGAGAGAGACATATCCCCCTGTTGTTCTCAGATGGAAAACTAAGAAGCTACGAAGACTGGCTGGCCTTCCCGAAGCCCAACTCAATAATGAGCCAAGCCAATCTCCGATCCAGTTCTTCTTCATGAACATCACCAGGCCCCTCAAGATGCTCGCCCTGTCTCCCCTAATTCAGGGCCTATCACTCCTCGCTGCTGTTGCGTATGGAGTCCTCTATCTGCTGTTCACCACCCTAACAGAAGTTTTCGAGACCCGCTACGGAATTGTCACAAACGTGGGACTGGTTTACTTCGGACTCGGCGTCGGCCAAATTGCGGGTGTTGCCGTCTTTGGCACGGCGTCGGACACCATCGTCAAGAGAATGGCCAAGGGAGGAGAGATGAAACCCGAATATCGACTTCCTCCTATGATCCCCGGAACAGCCATGATTCCTCTTGGTTTGATCATCTACGGTTGGACGGCGCAGTACTACGTGCATTGGTTTGTTCCCTTGCTTGGAACTTTCTTTGTTGGAGTGGGGGTTATCACTGTCTTCATTCCCGTCGCATCGTATCTGGTTGATGCATATCCAGCTCACGCAGCTAGTGCGACGGCTGCGACGACCGTGTTTAGAAGCATGGGCGGTGCCCTTTTGCCGTTGGCGGGACCTAAGATGTATCAGAAGCTTGATCAGGGCTGGGGAAACACGTTGCTCGCTGGAATCGCGTTGGGGGTGATGCCCATGATCTGGCTGACGATGAAGTACGGCGAGAAGCTCAGAACACATCCCAAGTACCAGATAAAGCTGTAGACAGGTCTAATTGACGATGTTGAGCCTAATACTCGAAAAATCCCGTGAGTTCAAAACACGTAGTTACGAGAGACCAAAAGGGTACTTGAAAACTGCAAGAAAAAGCTGGTTGTCACAGGGCGTGGAAACATGCTGAATCCGAGATACGGAGGCCTCATCCCCCAGCATCAGTCGTCTTGGCCTTGCACTCATGTTGCAGTAGGGCTGTCAGCTCGGGCCTTAACCATCCGCCCCAGAGCTTGGCGACTGATACGATGCGTACGAGGGGCCAACCACATCCTCTGTGCCCAGAGCTTGTCACTTGGCATGTGTGCGTCAGCCAATAGTGGCAGCTGTAAGCTTCTGATTGTCTGGGAGCATAGCCACCACCAAACATGCCGCAAGGGCCTTAGCTGTTGTCAATTTACGTCTGCCTAGATAAAGATGATTCAAGGGAAAGTTGTTTGTTTTCGTTAGATGGGCATGGTCATATCTAGGATGGGCATAAGAGTCCGCAGCGTCACAACACTTGACTTTTGGAGCTTCACATAAGTCCTTCACAAAGGTCAAGCTCTCTATTGTCTGGTCGACCCAATGCCACTTCTACAGATTTGAGAAAAAAAGGGCCAGGCGTTCATTACCCTCAGTTTCAGCCACAATGTCAGACGAAGCTCGAAAATGCCGCCATGGTAACGAAACGCCTGGGTCTTGCCAGTCCTGTAAGACAGAAAGGCGAGAGAAGCTCAAGTACAGATGGAAGATTATTCTCGGACTCTTTCTGCCCTTTGCCATTTCGGCCCTCGATGTCACCATCATTGCCAGCGCACTGCCATGGATCGCCGACGACTTTGATCAACTGTCTCAGCTCAACTGGATCATCTCATCTTTCAACTTGACAGCGGCCGCGTTCATTCCTTTCTGGGGCCAGATGGCTGACATCTTTGGCCGGCATGCATCCATTCAAGCTTGCATGATTATCGCAATCGTTGGAGGCGCTCTATGTACAGGCGCTCCGACCAATGCATTCCCGATGCTTCTCTTTGGGAGAGCCCTTCAAGGCATAGGCTGCGCTGGTATCAACGTTGTTGTTCGAGCCATCGTAGCCGACAAAGTATCACTACAAGAGGATGCAAAGAATTGGTCCATATTTTCCATGGTGGCAGGCAGCTCATACTCCGTCGGGCCTGTTATTGGAGGTACGCAGTCACAGTCCATTGAAGAAACGTGTCTGATCTGAGGGCATAGGTTACTTGACCAACACTAACTGGCGATGGTGCTTCGGAATTACGCTGCCAATCGGAGTTGCTGGCTGCATCATCATCTTTATCGTTCTTCGCAAGGAGCTACTTGGACCTCAACCCATCCCACAACTCGAAGAGACGACAGCGACTGGCCGCCGAACGACCTTCAATCAGCGTCTCAAGACAATTGATATCGGAGGTCAAGTTTTGTCTCTTTTCGGATTTGGTTTGCTCATCCTCGCCTTCACATGGGCCGGATCAACATATGCCTGGGACAATCCAGCGATCATTGTGCCCCTGGTATTTGGAGGTCTCATCATTTGCGCGTTTGTGCTGTGGCAGTACTACATGACTCCTGGTCGAATATTGGAGAGGAAATTTCCACGACAGCAGGCGATGATTCCGTGGGAAGTTCTCAGGAATCGCGATATTGGCTTACTGTTTTATACCTCGTTTGCTTCCGGGGTGGCCATGTACTCTGTGCTCTACTTTTGCACTCTGTATTTCACCATGGTTAAGCAGCTGCTTCCGAGTGAGGCAGGACGGCAGTTGTTATTCTTTGTTCCAGGGCTAGGAAGTGAGTCCGACTTCAGCATCTTTGAACCCCTGACTGCACACCAGTACTGATCGTCACTAGCTGGGGTCTTCATAGCCATCCTCATGTGCAACTACTCTCCGCGCCAAACCTGGCACCCCATCATGCTTGGGGCCGTTATTGAGGCCATAGGCCTTGGCGTACTTGCTTGGGCATTGTGGAAGGAACACGATCCAACGGTCTACGGTATGATGGTGTTGACAGGTGTCGGCATAGGTATTCGCCTAATGCCAGTTCCACTCCACGGCATGGCATACTTTCCCAAGAGGATCGCAGCTGTTATCTCCCTCATGGAAGTCTCGGATCCATTCGGTGGCACACTAGGCCTGACTATTATGACAACCGTGTTGAACAACGTGGCTGGTGTGGGTGACCTTGGAGACTCGGCAGGCTACGACTTTACAGAATTCTCTGACATGGGTGAGCAAGAGATGGAGGATCTACGGCAACGGGCGAAGAAAGGCATCGTCCTGGCATTTGTTGCCATATTTCCCTTTATGGTGCTGGTACGGCCCCCAATCATCAAACTTGTCTTTTGGATATCAGTTGACAATATACAGTGTGTTATTGCCTCGGCCTTTCTCGGCAATGTTTACATCAGTACAGATGCATCCGATGAAGATGAACAGTCAAACGTCATATATCAGGGCGTTTTCTTTTGGTCATGGATGAGAGGGAAGAAGATCGACGAGAGCTCACATCTAGTCACCACGACGAGACGAGCTACTTGGAGGGGAGAAGAGGAAATGCTTCCGGGGGTAAATGCCTCATTGAACGTAGAGGAGACTCGCCAAGAGCCAAAGTAAAGTGGCCCTGGGCCAGCCTTGGATTGCAAGGGAATCGTTTTTTCTATTCATCGACCGTTTTCCAGGATTTCAGCGTTAATAGCAAAGAACAAATCCTCCATTCAATCTTGCCACCATAAGAGGTTCAACGCCGTATAACGCCCTAGGCCCAGGTATTATCTAGTATGTCGTCGTAGAAAAGTCGTACGTCGCGGGATCGTTAGGATCGTCATCACCTTCTAAAGGCATGCCCGGCATCGTCCCCATCTTTAGGTGATCCTCCGTAATCCGCCTCGGTAACCAAGCTGCCGCAGCGAAACATCCAATCTTCTCGAGGGGCTTTGGTTTCGGAATCCAGTGCTCCTCGCCCTCGACGAAATGGGCATTCTGGGTCTCGGCTCGCGCTTTATACTTGTTCATGATATCCTCCGCCGTGTTTTCTATGTCCCATCGAGGTTCATAGTCCAAGATACGGAGATCCTCAATGGTCTCCACCTCCACCACGTTCTCGTACACGTCGGGCCAAAGATCAGGATCCGGCCAGAGGTACAGGGACTTTAATGACTCAAAGTAGAATAGAAGACTGATGAAATCTTCTGACCTCGCAAGGTCCAAGGGGAATGATCTTCGACGATGACCTTGATGAAGGAAAGCAATGTGTTTGAAACTCGAGAGCATGCGACGGAACTCTGCAAAGAGCCTGGAATCCCGAGGATATCTCATTGAAAGGGAACGCTCTTCCATGATCACTAAAGGATTTCCACCCGGAGAGGGATGAGGATGCGAATTATGGACCGGCATCTTGGTGATGACAAGGACATCGCTTGCTGGATCGCATCGAATATGGCGTGTGCCCTCGCCTTGAAGATAGCTGCCGCGATAAACTCTCACGGTGTCAGGATATCTTGAGACGACCATGGACCGGGCTTCGCGACAAGAAAGCCCGATATTCTTGAGATTTGCCCTCCTCTTCGGGTCTTCAGGTCCCTGGGAATCCTCTCGATCATATGCAAAGTACCCGTTGATCATGCAATTCGAGATGCGACTCGGTTGACCGTTGATATAGGTCTTGCAAGGCGTATGCTGCCCGCAGAAACGGTTGTGAACGGCAATACATGAATGATGCGTCTTATAACGCCGGTCGTGGATGTTAAGGCGTATCAGACGCTCCTGAGCGGTGACGGCCAGCGCATCGTTCCAGATGCGATATCTCAGCTCCGGAGGCAGTTTTTGGAAGGGAGCGAAAGACGCCTCGGGAGCTGATCCCGAAGACTGTTGGTTGTCGGCCATTATCTATTGGCGGGAGATAGGCTGATGATGGTGTGTGTGATGTCCTGGTGCGAGTTCGGCGCGCCCTTAGCATCGTGGCTTATCGGGCTTCGGTGACATTGGGCGGTGAGATGCGGCAGATTCATGCACCTCCCGCTTTCGGGCATAAGGAGTGTGTCAGCTGTCAATGTAACCATGAGACGAGTCTGGTGGTGGTACAGCCCTTCGTATGTTTGACATTCTGCCGATATCTGTCTCTTGAGGGTGAGTTTCGTAGAGCCTGGAGGGGAACATGCGCTTGACCCAGGGTGATGGACTTGACGATGATGCGTGAACTGTGATCAACGTGCAAAGAGAACACCTTGATAGGTTCCAGCACCGAGATTCACTTCTCACAACTTGTCTTACATTCGGTGGCAAACTAGTACGCAACTCTTCAGAGTTACGCCCTGCTTCAAATGGAAGAGCAATGTATCATCGAAAGAGAGTGCCTGTGACCAACCACAGGCCCGAGCATGGATACCTACCTCATGGGTACATATATAGATCACGAGGCAGACTCTCATCAAGTCCCTCTCTCACAAGCAAAAATATCCCTCTACAAACTACATCAGCTTTGTAACTCATCCCGATACTCAAATTCTTCCGACGTCTTTTCCCCATCTAGCAACATGTACTTGACGATGTTCCCCCACACATGGGCCCACAGAGAAAATTTCAAGGTCAAACGCAACGAGGTTCCGCAAGTTGATGTTTTCCTTTGGGCACTGTGTCAGATTACAGGTTTCTATGATAGACTGGGCTCATTCTGTCTCTACGATGGTGGCGAAGAATACACCGTCTACACTATCCACGACCCAAAGGAGCTCAGAGCCTCTCTTGTGAAGTTTTTGGCCGATAGAGACATTCAGCCGAGACCTCAAGCCTGAGGCGCAACTATGAGACATTACCCCTTCATCTCCTGACCCTCTCAAGAATTGGATTGTTTAAACGGACGATGGAGAATCCAAAGAAGGTTAGCTCAAGGCTGATGGGGCAGTTATCATTGTGCTGGATTCGTCTGGGCTCCCTATAATCGACTCGTGTACCTAGTCAACGCGTATCAATGTCCCGCTAGGTAGAGTCGAGAATTACGCAACATTTACTTGATCTGGGCTGTCTTGATATGTGAAAAGAAATGGTTGAATCAAGCATCAGTGTAAAGTCTCTGAATGGGCAATTAACTGCTAAATAGAAATAGCACAAACCTCATTGTTGCAATGAGTCCAAGGCTTGCCTTTCAATCAGCAGATTATCCCTGCCCCGAGATGACTTACTACTAGGCCCTTCAGAGTGACAACCTGCTCCATACCGGATACCAACGCGTCATTGCCAAAGCGTCAGTGAGCAGCAAGTTCAAAGTATGAAGATATAAAGCACAGGGTAGCCCACCTCTCTCTCCCATTCCCTACGAACAACAACATTCCACTCACATCAAATCGACTTCTCAGCGGCAACATATCCGTTCACACTTGATTTACTTGTCAGCGCGTCTCAATACTCACATTTTCCACTACCTACTCGAACCCACTGTCCAGCAAGATGAGCAGCAGAATCTTCGGGCCCAAAACCGTAACGTTTGAAATCCCCGCCAGCGAGGCTCGGTGCAAAGCATGCGTCGAAGACTACCTAAGAACCAAGGTGCTGCAATACCAGGTCACCTACGTCAGAAAGCGCGACAGCTGGGAAATCATCACGACGGGGGATGCAGAGGAGATCAAATCGGGTGTCCCCCAGTTCATGGCTGAGAAAGAAGCCAACTGTCAGTCTCAGCCAAAAGAAACCGGGCGCAAAAAGCGAACCAGGCGCCAGAAACCGCAGGCTCAGCCACGGACAAGACGGGAAAGCTCACCACCTCTGCCCCCGTCTCCCCCGCCGCCGCCTCCTACTCCTCAGCCCCCCTCTAAGAAGTAGACGATTAGGATTGATACTGATCTATCTTGGAATGAATGTACCGGGCTCATGAGGTAGCCCTGGATGCACTTGGCTTATGATGGGATATGTATCTAGCTCAGCCGTCTCAGCAATCCACTAGATAGGAACTATAAGCCCGTGATATTTACTTGGCATTCTGCGCATACAAACATGGAGTGTGGAATTGTGGTTCTATATGAGTCCTTGAAAGAGGTAGTTGGCTGCAACAGCAAAAAAATAGTATTCTTCGTAGAATCCCTTTGTTTCAAGTTGCTAACTTTCCTCTACCTGAGGGATCAGTTCCCTGCCTTCTTCACCCCCTAGGGCGTGAATTGATCCCAGAATCTAGCCCGTGAGGGAAATGGAACAGAGTTTAAGTCTGAAGCAGCCTGACTTGATGACGTTCAAGCTGTGATTACCGAGCCTTCTCCCGTCAGTGAGTGAAGAGAAATATCTTTTGGTGCTCTAAAAACTGAGTCACTTCGAGCAACTTGTCTTCTATTCAGGGGTACATTCCTACGTAACCTTTGAGTCACAACCTGCTTCATATTTAATTGCCATACATCGTCTATAGCGACAATCAGTGCCTAAAGACTCAATCACGGATGCCTATATATCATGGCAATGGCCCGTTGAGTTATGCCCTCGACAAGAAACAACATCATCTCTTACATAACATCAACCTCTCAACTCGACAACACATCTTATCACCTGATTTCTTCGCCGACTAGTCCTCCCAGCTAGAAAAATGCAAATCATTTTCAAGTCTAACACTACATCTTTCAAGCTCAATTTCACCTCGGTTCGATCTGAACGGAGCATCTCGAACACGGTAAACTCTCTCCTGGATAAGGAAATTTGGTGCGTGCAGACCTGCGAAAAGGATGGAGAGTACATCATTTACTCAACAAGGAACCCAGAGGAGCTTAAGGCCTCTGTTGTGAAGTGCCTTGCTGAGGAAGAAGCTAACACGAGGAGCATTGCTGAGAAGGAAGCCGACTCCACCAATGTTAAGCCTACATAACCGAAGCTAAAGACCACGTCATATTCTTAGCCCACTTCCTACCTATGTATCTTCAACTCGTCCAGAGCAGTAAGTGGGGGCACATGTCTGTATTAGGACGGCTAGCTGGACTCTACCGGGTTGATCATGGGGGCTCCAGATGATAATAAACTGCTTACAAGGCATTTTGAGTTCCCAGGGTATATATTGCTGTTTACCAAGCCCCCGCCCGACTTTCTTCGCGGAGAAGAATCGGAGAGTTGAATCATGCCTATGTCCAATCTCGTCCAATAGAGTCTGAGTGAACACCATACCTTCTAATAAATGTGGTGTGGCATCTCACTACGATTTTTCAGCTGTGACTGCCTTGCCTCACTAGAGCACGTGGTGTCACGGTAGTGGGTTACCATGTCGTGATGTGCTGGTAAACGTGTTCCATGATATTGTGACAGATTGATCTATCGGAGGCATCGTTGTGATTAACCATGTTGTCGTGCTTTCTCCAGGAAGTGAGTGAATACAGACTTGTGAGTTGTTTGGACTACCAGGCTGATAATCACTCAAGGGAACTTGTATGATTCAGAAGTTTATTCCATTTCACGAGCTGATACACTCGTCTTCAGGCCTACACCAAGCCACGAACGACTTCAGCAACACAAGCAATGTATCGTGAACAGCAAGTATTAGTGACCAGCTGAAGACTGACCATTAATATATATATAAGCCACAAGCCTAACCCCTCCATCTCTTCCCTTCTTCATGTAATAGCAACCTCTTCACACAATATCAACTTCGCAATTCGGCTTAAACCCCATTGTTGACATATCATTTTGACTATTTCGCAAAATGACGATCCCAACGGCTTTCAGAGTCTTCACCATCGACACAGCCAAGGTTAGAGATCAAGCCGAACTCTTTCGGCACATACGAGGATGTGGTGGGCTCCCTGTGTGGTGTGTTACACATCTGAATGTTCATCAAACTCGCCATCTTGTCTATGCCTACAAGACCTTTGAAGAGGCCAAGGATGCCATGGATGAGCATGAAAAGAAGGGTGTTACTGATGAGGTCATTTCTCCCAAGGGTGTTGTCATGAGCCCTCCGATCAGCAAATATCCCAGCCCGGCTTAAATAACACATGAAATGCCAAGAAACCCACCTATTATACCTGATAGCTCAGAAGTTGTCAGGGGCTACTATATGTAAGAGAAACATATGATGTTATTGCTCAAATTGGTTTCACACTCCTGACATCACCCTTAATAGGTAGTGAACACCGGCAAGGGGCAAAAGGTGTAGAAGGTAGTGGAGAAGTCACGCTGCTATGTGGCCACGTGTAGGTTTATGATGATGTGTGGTGGTCTTAAATATTGCTCTCCTTGGTAAATGTGCACTAGTTAAGAGGTACAAGTTGTTACAAAAGTATATTTCTAGAGCACAAAGTATTTACGGATTGTGTTTATAGGCAAAGCGCAAAAACTGTATCTTGAAAATACAGTAAATGCGAGGATTAAAAAGTATAGTAAGGGGAAAAGAGAAATATTTAGTCCAAGTCCATGTATGCCTGAATGTATGCATAAATTAGACCAGCTCCTGACCTCTGTGGGAAATATTGGCAAGATTAACAATAGCAACCTATTAAGGGCCAATAATCAGCTGCCTTAAGGAACCTGCCTTATTCAGGCTGAATCTTCTCCTCTAACGACACATCTTCACAGCTGTAGTACCCGGCTGGAGACGAATTCAGGGACAATCTTCAAGCCATCAATCATTCCCAGCGGGTGTCAGTGATCAGAGATGATCTAGGATGAATGGATATAAAACCGCATGACGAGACGCCTCTGTTCTTTCCTTCTACAAACAACACTACTTTTTCCCACATCAGATCAATACTCGACTCATCGCGACACTCTACTTTTCACCAATTCTTTCGACTATCTACCAAAATGCCCGCTCCTGTCCACACAGTCTATCTCAGCATGACTATGGTCGGAAACGACGCTCGTCTCACCAAGGCACTAGGAGATGTCTTGGGTACCGGGGCGTGGTGGAGTTTCTATGTGGTTGGCAAAGAATACATTATCACCTCGTACAGGGAATCTGGGGAGCTCAAGCGTTCTCTGAAGGAGAAGCTCAAGTAGTTCCCCTTCGACATCCGCTCCACCGAGGAAGGGGACGACGGGGCAAAGTTCTGTCTCCGAAGGTCTGATCAAAGAATCTTGGGGTAGCTTTGGGAGTGCCCGGCTCGCTTGGTCAACAATTATGTGTAATATGGGTAGTTCACAGGTATTAACCATCCACGAGGCAGAAACTTGAACGGACACACATTCAATTGCTTTCTTCATCCATGCAACTACATCGCGCATACACTGAGTTCAAGTGTACACCGTCGTTCACCATTGCTATGCTTCCTCAAGACAGTGAATATGAAACCCCTATTGCGAACCCATCACAGTCACTTCAAGTAATGTGCCTCACTCCGGGGGTCATCCCTTCTGCGACAGCCTCTGGATCATTCTTGACAGCCGCTCTTCTACAAATGGATTCGGTGATACTATCAACAATAAATCACAGCCAATGATATTAAGGCCAACAAAAGACAAGTATGGTCAGATATATAAGCCAGGTCACCGCCCGCTCTTTGCTTCCACCTAGAAAGCCCAGTAACAACACTTTCCCTCGCACGATATCAGCTTTCAATTCATCTCAACACTCGCCTTCCTTACCAATCTTTTCAACCGCCTAGCACCATGCCCGGAACGATCGAGGGGCCCCCCTACATTGTCAGGTTCAGTAATATCAAACCTGTCGATAGGGACACCTTTCACAAGGCCCTCACAGATGTTGTAGGCCCAAATCCAACCGTTTTACTTGAGCCCGGTGACGAGGTTGTGGTTTCGTCAAATTGGACAGAAACCGACCTTCGGCGCGCTATGGCGGAGAGGATAAACCTTCTCAAGGCTCTGGCGGCGGCCTCTAGGTAGTGCTAGGTCAGCAACGACGTATCCTCACCGCTGATCGGGTACTTGGAAGGGCTTTGGGAGTGCCGGGTTTATTTGGCCGAAAAAAGAATGTATCCAGTTGAGGTGTCTTAGCGGTCTACTGGGTAGGAATTGCAATGCACAAGGCATTCGCCTGAGTCCCGTCATGATATACTCACACGAAAGGATACGGGTGAAGTATCCAGGCAGAGGGTGGAACATCTGGCGTCGATACCCAGTTTTAGTTGAATTTGTTTGCTCCTGGATTTCTAGCCATTGTCTGCTTCTGGTTTGGCCACTCGAATCGTTGACGTCAGGACTCGTACGCGTAAAAAGCGGGTTTCTCGGGCCCGGCATCAAAACCCAACTGGCAACCATCACGATTGTTCACGTCAACATGCCACTTTTTCGAACCTCCTTTCCATCTCTTCGAGCCTTTGCTAGAATAATGACATGTCCGAAAGATGCTGCGCCTGCGCAGTCGTTGCCGAGACAACAAACGCCAGCTTCAAGTCGCAGGGCCAACATCCAACACCAAAGCAATCCTCAACATGAACGTCGAGAAAACCACAGGCCCAATACCGCAACAGAAGAGGAGGACCACTATGTCGTAACACTCTGGACTGATGATGCTCACCACAAGGCAATGACGGCGTTACGAAGACAGTGGTTTCCTACACGACTGTTGAAGGTAGAGGCCCATGTCACGCTATTTCACGCTCTACCTGGTTCCAGGCTACACCAGTTGAAGCAAGACATTGCGGAGATATCACAATACACCACAGAATTCGACATCACGGTTAAGAAAGGAGGTATATATGAGATGGGCAAGGGAGTCGGAATTAGAATCTCTGAGGGCCAGAGGAAGGCGGCAAGGCTACGATCCGAACTGAGAGACAAATGGGAGCCTTTTCTCAGTCGCCAGGATCAGCAGGAAAGATGGAGGGGGCATTACACCATCATGAACAAGGAAGATGACAAGTCAAGGGTACTCGAGTGTCTGAAGGAGCTACAGGATGGCTTTGGAGACAGTCGAGGAACGGTCAATGGGTTGAACCTATGGAGGTATGATCGTGGGTGGTGGAGAGAGGTTGAAGCCTTTTCATTTCGCAAGTAGAAATACACCCAGCCTTATAGACGCAGCATTCTTATTTACTGTTATAGACATAGCTTTTTGGGAGACCCTACTCTTGTACCTAGCGTGATCAAAACACGCCATTGCTTCAATGGACTCAAAATGTATCTCCCCTACTCTATAAAGCATCAAACAAGTCGGATTATCTCACCATCAATGGAACGTTCCCCTCACGCTACAGCTCAGATTTGGCTGCAATCGACGCCATCAACTCCACCCTCTGCGGGGCTCATCGCTATACAGCCAATCCCTCGTACACGTTTGTGCAGACGACCATTTAATGGCCGCTCGGCAGTGAGGAGAGGAGTGATCTTTTAAGAGGATGCGTGTAGCAGTACAAATTCTACTTAAGCAGGGGGGCATCCAGGTGTCATGCGGCACACTTACTCCTCAGGTAGCATCGCAAATATGCCTCAGCACGAACGCGTTCCCTTCTCTTGGACTCTGTATCCCGAACCCAACCAGGGCGATGATACAAGCCCTTCCATTCACCTCAAGTCTCAAGACCCAGTACTCCCGTTCAAGTTTTCTTTCGAAGCTATTCTCCCCAATGTCTTTCGAACAACATACATCAGTGACAGTCACCCTCTGCCACCTCATCCTAGTATCCCAACACCTACCAAGGACTTGTCGGATGCTGAGATAAACGTCCAAGCGGCAGAAGCGGGCAAGGAAATTCGCATCGGAGAAATCAGCGCCAGAGTGGACTGGAGTGATTCATGCCCTCTCGTCAGCGTGTCTCTCGGGGGCCCAGATGAGGCCCCCCTTCACCAAGATCTGCCTCACCGAGCCTATGTTGTCAATGGCGGAGGAGTAGGGCATTATTCGCGATATAATCGCGGTACTCTTCACGTCGGCCTTGGCGAAAAGGCCGCTCCCATGAATCTCTCTGGGCGGAGATTCCAACTCTCTGCCACTGACAGCTTTGGCTACGACAACTACAAGACAGACCCGCTTTACAAGAACATCCCGCTTCTCATCAATGCTACTCCTCGTGGCTGTGTTGCACTTTTCTCTACCAGTCATGCCAGAGGCGAGTACTCAATCGGATCCGAGATGGACGGCATGTGGGGTCACTACAAGGTCCTTCGTCAAGACTATGGAGGTTTGGAGGAGTACATGATTGTTGGGAAGACTCTCAAGGACATTGTCACTACATATGCAAGGCTTGCTGGGTATCCCTTGCTGGTTCCTCGCTGGGCTTTTGGATACCTTTCTGGAGGCATGAAGTACTCCATGCTTGACGACCCTCCAGCATCCGAGGCGCTTCTGGAGCTTGCAAGAAAGATGAAGGAGAACGACATCCCTTGCTCCGCTTATCAGATGTCTTCTGGATACACTGTCTCCGAGCATCCTCCTAAGACTCGAAACGTCTTCACCTGGAATCACCACCGCTTTCCGGATCCCAAGGCCTTCATCGAAGAATATCACAAACTGGGAATGAGACTCATTGCCAATGTCAAACCCTACGTTCTCGAGAACCATCCCGAGTACCAGAAGCTAAAGGATGCCGGTGCCTTGTTCACAGACCCGCATACCAACCAGAACGCCATTGCTAGGCTCTGGAGCGCCGGAGGAGGTGAAAGTGGTCTTGGTGGCCACATCGACTTCACTTCAGCGGCTGGCTTCAAGTGGTGGTACGATGGAATCAAGAAGCTACGCGAGGAGGGCATCGACTGCATGTGGAACGATAACAATGAATATGTCATCGGCGACGATGAGTGGAGATGCGCTCTCAGCGAGCCATCTCTCACTGTTCCAGAAGCCGCAAAATATCGCCCAGAAATTGGACTATGGGGTCGAAGTCTCCAGACTGAACTTCATGGCAAGTCTTCTCACGATGCCTTGGTCGATGCAGATCCAGATGCGAGACCGTTCGTTCTCACACGCAGCGCCACAGCTGGGACCATGCGATACGCGTGTAGTTCCTGGAGTGGTGATAACGTCACCAGTTGGTCAAGCATGAGGGGCGCCAATGCCTTGTCTCTCAACGCAGGCATGTCCCTTATGCAATGCTATGGCCACGATATTGGGGGTTTCGAGGGACCCCAGCCATCCCCTGAACTCCTCGTCCGTTGGGTTCAACAGGGCATTTACTCGCCTCGCTTCGCCATCAACTGCTTCAAAACTGGCAACGACAACCAAGTTGGCGACGTTATTGAACCTTGGATGCATCCCGAGATCACACACCTAGTTCGAAGGACGATCAAACGTCGATATGCTCTAATGCCGTATCTGTATTCTCTTATGCTGGAAAGTCATCAGCATGCGATCCCGCCGCAGCGCTGGACGGGTTGGGTTATGAAGCTGATCCAGAGATTTGGACCAACAAGATTATGGATGGAGAACGCAGTACTGGCTTGGTGATTCTCTTCTGATCGGTGGTGTCTTTGAACCCGGTGCTTCCAAAGCACAAGTGTACCTCCCCAAAGCCTCTGATAACGATGACGGATCATCAACCTCAACGCCCCTTATCAACACCTCTCAGCCGGCCAGTGGGTCACATTGGATGCCGAGTGGCATGGTGCCGGCATCCCTGTCTCGCAAAGGTCGGCTCAGCTATCCAGATTGGAAAAGACGTCCAAGTCCTATCACCAGGTGAAACGACCAACCCTGCCAAACTACCGCTAGACGACTACCGAGCTGTCGAGATCTTTCCACCACGGGACGGCCTTGGGGATAAGTGGTACGACAACGCGTGGTATGAAGACGATGGCGTCTCGGCTGTTGCGAAGAACAGGATATCCAAGTATGAGCTTTCTTATGCGGCTGACAAAGCAGAGGTCAAGATCAAGTTTGTCAGGCATGAGGAGTCGGGCTTCAAGGCGCCTTGGGAGACTTTACACGTGATTCTGCCTCCCGGAGATGGGCGAGTGGTGCGATGTGTTGACGGAACCGCGGTGAAGGAACTCAAGAGGGATGAGCAAGGTCGACGGCATTTTCAGATTGGCCAGGTTTAATAGTCTCATAGAAAAAGTGGCAGACATGAGCCAAGAGGAAGAGTACCTATCCTATGAGAGGGGCAATCATTGAATGAACGATGTCACATGCAACTAGCTGAAAGATAAGCACACGCTCTCTTTAAGCAGAGGTGGCCGCGTGCTAGGACTGGCAAGGATACTACGAGAAAGGCTACAGCTACTATGTAAAGTCAATTACTCACCTGTTAACCCTGAAATACATCCTCCCCTATTACGCCTAGTGTGTCTGGGAGCGGTCTGCCTGAATCTGACAGTTAATAAAAAGTCAATAATTAAGAAGTCACTGATTAGAAAAAACGTAGTATCCGAGACGGCTCTCGCAACCACCCTTTTATCGCTTCATCGCATAAGTATGTTCCTCCACCACCACCATGTCGCTTCGGACATAGATGCCCGCATCGCCGTGGTCTCGGGATAGACGGGAACCCTGCATCTGGCTTGTTATCACGGTCTGGATGCCCTCCTTGTTGTCAATCGTCTCAAACTCTGACGTGCCTGCGAGCCCCTGCTCTGGGTCTGCGAGGTTGTGCGTGGAACTCGACTCGTCAATCTCTTTTTCTTTGTTTGTTCTGTTGAGGGTTGTGAGGCGGATGGCGTGTGTGGATCGGCTGATGGGATGGCTGCTGCCGGTAGAGCTGAGGAAGGACGAGGGTAGGATACGACGGAAGATGGGTCGGAGCAAAGGAAAGCAGCCTAGGACGCGAAGGTCAGCATGGTTCATGGGTGAAGTAGTAGCTTGGGGCTAGTTACCGGAGACGATGGCGATATTAATCTCGACGCAGCCCCAGATGTCGTTAAGCGCCATGTCGCGCGGCATTTGTGTCGTCTTTGTGTCGTATCGGATCGATTCAATAATGACGAACATGGAGGCAAGACAGACACTAGAGTCGTTAGAGTCCTGTTCATCAACATGGGACAAGATGCTCACATGAAACCAAGAAGGAAGAGAGCGGTAATGGCACACTTCTGCCCCAGCCGAAGACGCAGCTTGAAGACCTCGATAACGGGAAGAGCCAAGATGACGATATCCATGACGAAATGAGTCAGACAAGTGCCAAAGAAAAACTGCGTGTCGTTGATATTACAGGTGGCACCCTCGATAGAATGGTCCCAGTATGCTTGCACGGGGACGCAATGAAAGATGACCATGAAAGTACGGAGGATGAGCCAGATGCCTGTGATTCCAAGCATAATCTGGATGGGGATTCGGATGGCGGATTGTTTGAAGATGCGCCAATAGAAAAGAAGAATAGACAGCTTGGATAGGCCGATGGCGTAGCTGTAGCTGAGCGAGACGAGGAACTGCATGAATCTTGAGTGAAGAAGAATATCTTCCCTCTTCTCCTCGCTCAGCCATGGCTCAAGTGTTTGGCCCATATACCACTTGATCGTCCCTAAGAGCCATTAGCATTTGAGTGCGCCCACTCCTTACGAAAGGCCTTACATGTTATCAAGACGACGCAGTAGAAGCAGCAAAACACCTAGAGTCCATTAGCCTCTGCCAATACCCAACAAGCGACGATGCAACTTACAAAAGCTCCCACGCAGAGGTAGTCATCCCACCACCAATGGATCTTTGTCATGCGTCGTGCAAACACTCTCGCAATGAGAGCAAGAAGTGCAGCGACCCATGTGATGCTGACAGCCAGATAAGTGTTGAGTTGGTATCCAGCCATGGCGACGACGAAGACGACCCCGTAAGGTTGGTGCTCATGTAACTTGACGTGACATAGAAAACGGTGATCGCAATGAGCTCCTTCGAGGCACGGCGCTTTCTCTGGATGACGGGGATGATCTGCATTTGAACGCAGGGACAACGTCGACCACCAACCCCTGGGCAAAAACCTGTCAGTCGCTTTTAACCCCCAGCTTGGTGTACCCGTGGGGGAGGGTCTAGAAGGCCCCTTTCACTGATACAATGCGCCATTTGCTAAAATCCGGGGAACAAGCCAACGCAGTAGCTGATGGAGGCTCCCAGGGCCCCTCGTTGAGGGCATCATTGGTTGATGCTGGGATTCGAGAACGTCGACTGACTCGCTGATCGCTCTGGGGTAGTCTATTGGCCAAGGGCATTAAATCACGGGCTAACGTCCGTTTCGCTTGGGGGCCGGCTAAGCCCTGTGTAGAAGGTATCCGGCGTCCCCGTTCAGCAAGGTCCGATAACAGAAGAGGGTCCCCCAAGGCAAGGTCCAAGTGTCTTTTTTTATTAAGCGGGCGTTCCCCGTTATCAAGTTTTGTTTTAAGACATGATCTACGGAGATAAAGATCAAGCTGAAATCTTCAAGAGAGATAATGACAGAGATACAGTTCGGTTCGGGAAAAAACTCCACAATGACAAAAGGTTAGCGTAACCTCTCGACCCCTCGATGCAGTCACATTGAGGCTGCCGCCATACGCGTCCGTCGCCCTTGGCCTTGGATAATCAGATTGTCGATAAACGCCTCGAAGCCTCAAAAGCCAAATATCCTGATTTTGGGGGGCGGCGGCTAGGGGTGGTAATTAGGAGCCGGTCTTGTTCTCGAAGCCGACGGGAGCGTTCATGTTCTCGGCCCAGGACAGCAGGTACCGGCTTGTGGATGATGCAGTGTGGTGCAGCATCTCAGCTGAAAAGGTGGCGCGAGGACCAGGGGCTCGAGTGGATGCCGTGAATCTCGGGTGGCGATCCGTAGCGTTCGTCTGACGAGGCAAGCCACCGCGGAACGACGTTTCGATATTTCCTGAACCACTGATAATCGAAATGAAGTCCTCTTTTCTTCACAGGCGAGACCAGGGGCCGTCATCAGCCAACACCCGAGTGCCTGGTTCGACGATCCTTCCGGGTACCTGATGTGCCAACCCGGACCAACAGATAACCATGCTATTGTTGGCCCTACCCTGGCGCGATGAGGCGTTGACGGACTTGCGTTGACCTGCCTGATCGAGCAAGCCATTACATACTAGAACCTCAGATGGCATTGCATTACGAGGTTTTCAGACATTTCTTTTACAAATCGATTCCTTCTAGCTGTGTATCCCCCAGATTCTAACCGTCAAACCCCAGATTCTGGGGCCCCATACCATCATGAGTGGACTCTAACCCACCAGAAAAGAAAAGCTGCTCCATCACGAATCTCGGCGGTGCCCATCTGGATCGTTGGGCTTCAAAGTGACAGCTGGGGCTCTTCAACGTCAAAAGCCATCAATCGGCTGACGGCCAAAGCCCTGACATGATTAGAGGCCCTAATCCTTGTCTAGAAAGGACCGAGTTCTCCAAATGTCACCACTTTTTTTTTCCTCAACCCCTGGATCGGCTAGCAACGCCTTTTTCTTAGCCGCAGCCCAAAGCTTTCAAGTGTTGGTTCACGACTACTTCCTTCAGCGGCCGCTTCCGATCACAAATTCCTTCATTCCTTCGAGGGCAATGACCATGAGACGAACCAGTCCGATCGATCGTTACACGTGTTAGTTCATCCTACAACGGGTCCCTCCGCTATCTACGTCGGAGCCGCGCTTTCTTATCAGCGATCTTTTGCTCTACGGAATACGTCCGGATTTTCGAGCTGGGTCAGGGGTCGCATGCATGAATTCGATAGAACTGATGAGGTATTTACAGCCGAGGCTTGCCTGAGTCGTTGGCACATGAAGCACGCCATGCTCGTTGGTTCTCAAACTCGGTCATTTTCTGACTGCCTTCTAGACTCTTTCTTCGCAGATCATTGCGGCTGCGGCGGCTGTGGCAAAGATAAGGACCTTCTTCTTTTGAATCAGCCTCATTCATGACCTGCATGGCTATCGACACGCCGTTTCCAAGCCACCAGTTGCCGCGCCCTTTACCTCGTCAGGAGATTTTGTCCCGCTTGGCGCAGGTCATTCTCTCCATCTGATGCTCCAATCTCCCTTGGCAAAGCTCGGCTCGACGACCTTTCCCGCCATAACAACTTCACAGAGTCGTCTTTCTTCACCAACCAGGAACCCAAAGACGACGCCTCTTCGTGCCGCGCACTTTGTCATTTCCTTCTCCTTTGCTCTTTTCTGGCCTTCTTTTCGTTTCTCGACCATGGCGTCTGTTTCTTGAATCCTCTCTGCGTGTCCTTTTTCGCCGCCCACGCTACCATTAACTTGAGACACTGACTGCGGCGGCCGAATACGCGTTCCACTGCGGACTGCTAGACGTGCCAATTTGTGGCCGTCGATATTCTTGTCGCCCTCGAGATTCCCCTCAAGATTCATGTCTTCTCCAGGAGGTGCCGTCGCTACAAGCTCCAGTGGTTGGGCGATCGGTGTGTCCGCCATTCCATTTTCACTTTCAGCCTCAGACTCTTCCATCGATGATCGATGGGGCCCAAAAACATGTTCCTCCACGGCGCTGCACGGTACCAAGATTCGGTCATCACCTTTGCCCTGTTTGCCTTTCTTCTTCGATCGAACTCCCCCTTGTCCCTTGGCTATTCCTCTCACTTCGGCTTGGTCACCGTCCTCCGCGCATAGAAACTGTACGAAAACCCTCTCGAGTTCACGATCTAGTTTCCCTGGCTTGTTCGTCCTGCACCGGCTTGAACAGTACTTGACAGGCGTGTCGTTGGCCTTGGCCTTGGCCGTTGTTCGTCGGTTGCCAATCACCCTCCCACATGAGTGACAGTATGGCGTCGCTTCGCCGCCTGGAAGTAAGTAGTAGGGTGCTGGTGTCGCTTGGGATTTGGAGGGGCGGCTCCAGCTGTCCATCCAGCTCATCTTGGTTGATGGTAGATGCGATCGGTCATGCAGTAGTGCTTGCGTAGAGAAGGGTCGTGAGACTCGAATGTGCTGTGATGGCAGCGTCTGACACCCGAGTTGGACCTTTCTTGGCAAGCGCCCCCTGAACATTTTAAGGTCTAGAAGAGAGGGTTCACTGGAAAGGTTGTCCAACGTCGATAGTTATGATGCAGGAATGTGGACTCCAAAGTGATGATGTCATTGTCGTCATTGAGATTCAAGGACTACCTAGGCCAGACCACATTCGACGATCCGCAGGTTAGTTGCTAAAGTGAAGGCGTAACTCTCTCTCAAGGTGACTTTTGATAAACCTCCGGGGGGTTGTTTTGGGAGATGGTCTTACCCTGAGCACGCATTTATATGTCGTGTCCTAGACCACGATGTGATAGCGCTCAATGCGAGCAACAGCCCTTGGTTCGCAATCAACTCCTGCCGGGATTGAAACGTTTTCTTTTTACCTCAACACCGGCGTTTCCAGAACAGCCCAAGAAGTTACTCCGCGGCGCTGTCCAAATATTTTTCTAATCATGAGCACACTCATAGATTCTTCTAGGGTAGGCACGCAACGACTAACAACTCTTAACCAGTTGACCTCTTCACTCGCTTTGACAAGTGTCACTGTGGATTCCAACGCTCGTACACTCAGGTTATAAGACAAATTAGAAATAATACAATAAGAATAATTTACAATCACTTTTTCCTCCTCATTCTCCAGACATGAAACGTATGCGTTATACGTCTGAACTCTGAACAGTAACAACCCTCACTAATCATGCCAACTTTTACCGTCCGTCGTCTTGTTGAGCTTACGGAAACCTGCAAGGTTAACATGATTCCTTAATATACCCATCGGCTTTCTCTATCAACCCTAAACTTCGCTCAACGCTCGGCGAATCTGTTCCGAAAGAGATGCTACGCCAGTGGTGGAACAGCTGCTGGAGATGGTCGCCCACACGTGTGACGCGATGGCTGATGAGATCCTTCAAAGCAGGCACTTGACAGGCCGCGAGGAGTATGAGCATTGCCCCCGACATACTAGCTTGGTCAGTATTTACCGTTCCAAAATGAGGAGAGAGGTAGGGATGAGAAGTCACTTACGACAGGGAACATATCCAGGTGTCAATCACGACCGTCTGTGAGAAGCCTCGCAGATTGAGTGCATGAAGCAAGCAGGCATCCAAGCACGCCTTTGAGTTGGACAAAGCCTCTGGAATGGCAAGACCACTGTCGTTGGAACCCACGTGGCTGTCGCTCAACATCCACATCAGATACGGCCGGTAGATGACTCCCCTGCATGTCAAGTAGCGTTGCCGAAGAAACCCTCCAGCCTCAGTAGCCGTCTCTTCCGTATCGATACTGAAGTAAAAGGATGCCGGCAGCACATCGCGCCAATCGTCTAGTTGACGCTGTAGTTCTGCTACAATCCTCGGAAATCGAGATTGGTCGAACGCGGCGCCCGAGTCTCGCGCGTATAGTAGCTGATGCACTCGGTTGAGTAGACGTCGCATGCTGATACAGGCGAGGAAGTAGAGAGATGATTCCTCTTCTTCCTTGTCTGAAGTGTGTGTGTGGTAGACACTGGGGAGCTGGACAGAAGATTCGACCCGAGCAATTCCAGAGGGTGGGCAAGCTGATAACTCGGCCATGTAGTCGCTGCGTGCGGCGTTAGCAAAGCCGTGGACCCTTGTTGTCTCAGTAGTACCTTTCGAGGATATAGCAAGACCAGAATATTCTTCTAATCCGTTCCTCATTCTCAACGTCCGGCTTGTCTGAGGGATACGACAAGAGAAGCATGCATCTCGTTGCCGTGGCACTCAGATACTCCCAAGCTTGAAGAGGCCGAACGAGCGAGGCAAAGTAAAGGCTGCGAAAGATCAGTCTTGGGCCGAAAGGGTATGATTTTCAACTCACGCAGCAAAGAATAGGCATTGCGTTGTTTGCGAGTCAACTTGAAGATGGGCGACATGTATCTTCTTCAGCGCTAGTTGAAAATAGACGTCGCCCATCTTGCGCTTTCGAAGCCTTCTTTCTTTCTCTGCATCTTCAGATTCGGTAACAAATCGTAGGCCAGCGACGGATTGGCTTGCACATCCCAACGCTAGCGTCAGCAAGCAGAGACAGCAGTGGACGGTGTCCTCGGCTGGTACTCCATTCTCCATTGTCGATCTTATCGCTTGCAGTTGACTCTGCGACATTGTGGGATACCAAAAGTTCACATTGTGCTCGAATGAGTCGAGCATTGAGTCGATAGCATCGGCATCAACGTACGGATATATCGGGTTCGATGTCACCGCCAACGGAGCGCGAGACTGCTCAAGGTGAAATATCGACATTCCGTCGCTCCGTAGTTGTGGAAAGACGTCAAAGTGTGGCCATTGCAGGACAGACTCGGTTGTTGAAGTATGCATCGAATCCAAGACGGCATTCTCAAAGTTGTTGCCATTCTCACGATAGTCCTGACTTGTAGGGGTATGGATAGCAAAGCTCCTCCGTCGCAGGCTCGCGTCTGGTGTTGAGCCACAGAAAGAATTGGTGCGACGATCATGCGGCGAAGCTTGAGACTGGGGCTGACTGGCAACTTGAGGGCTGATCGACGACTAGGAGCAACGTGGGTCAGAGGATGCACGCGCTGATAACAGAAGCTCGACTCACGATATTGGACTTGAGTTCGTGGAGGGATCTCTCCACTCGAAGGACGCTCTCCAGGATTACATCTGTCTTGCTTCTCCTAGGGTGCCATTATTACTACACAGCGACATGAACGGTATCCATTCAATGCTTACGAGTTGGCCTCAGACCCATATGCGCAGTCTTGATTCGCAGCGGCACACGTGGCACAAGGATGGCCTCCGTCGCATCTATCAACCGAGTCAGAGATACGTCGTTGATAACGGGAGTCTCGGATGGAGGGTTGGGTTCAGGGACCTTGTTTTACGGGTCCGACACCCATCACACTGTGTCGCATCAGCTTGGATCAGCACACAATGGACACTACAAAAACTCAAACATACCGCATGCGAAGTCCGAAGCCTCTTCCTTGCAGGCCAGTTGCCAGAGTCGTTCAATCCGTCGTCAACTTGCTCCATCGCGTTAAACAAGAAATCCGCTTTCGCTCCGCCACGGGCCGAATGAGAAAACGCGGGGGAACAAGACGCATAATAACGGGAAAGGTCATGTGAAGGACGTGAGTGGATCGACAATGAGGAGAAGACCGGGGATGCTCGGACCGGCGTCAATTGAGCGTCGAGATTGGAGCGGCAGTGAAAACGACCCCAGCTACGTTACCCCAGTCTCAAGCGGGAGAGGCGATTGGTTGTTCGGCTTCGTATTCCCTCTGAGCCGAGGGAGTTGACAAAGTTTGACGGTCATGCGACGGAGGGGAATTTCGTTTCTGTTTCTTGTGTCGTGAGAGGGCATTCGTGAGGTGCTAGACGAGCAGAATGGCTTGTGTTGGTGGTAAATGGAAGCACATGAGTGAGCACAGTGGTCTCATTTACAGGTGACCACTCACTGCACTCAGTCACTGCCGCCCCTGTGCTGCTGCCCACAATTGGAACTGCCTTCTAATTTTCTCAAGTTTTACCTGACTCTTGCGCTCTTCGCGAAGACACAGGGTGGGAGAAAGGAACTCAGTTGCTTGAGTCAAGTAATATCCATTCGACAATGCCGATTAAGTCTTCGTCTTAAGCTCAACACAAAGTAGCCGCTCACATACGCCAATTACTTGGCAATTGCAGTGAAAAGTGACCGAGAGAATTGAGCGCTTATCAGCTCGATTTGGTTGAGATTTCCTTATTCACGTTGTAATCAGTGCAAAGTTGTTACATTTTAATCGTGCTTCATACTTCATATTGACTGCCAACAACTCAACTACCCGTGCCAACCCTCCGCATTACCCTCAGCCTTACAAATTGCCATTCAATCATCTCTTTCAAATAATTGTCTAAGCCTCAAGCTTGCCATCTCCAGTAAGATTGAGCGTATTCATGACAGTCGTAGCATCTCTCTTCTCCAGACTCTTGTGGACCGGGTTCGGCGCCTCAAACACCTCAGACAGCTCCTCCAGAGTACGATCCTTGGTCTCAGGGAACAAGAAGTAGATGAAAACAGCCTCAAAGAGATCCCAGAAGACAAAGACCAGGTAGAAGTAGTACTTGATGTGCTGGAAGGCAGGACCGCTGCTGTACTGGATGACCGCCGAGGCCAGGGAGCTGGCAAAGTTGCCAATGGCAGTTCCCTTGGCACGGATGTCGGTGGACAGGCACTCGGCGATGTATGCAGACTGAAGGGGAGTCCAACCGAAGGAGAAGACGATGCCAAAGATGAAGATCATGGCGACGGTTCCGTTGGCGGCGTTCTTGTTATCGGGTTCGTCAAGAGACAGCTTGCTGGTGCCCGTGATGATGGCGAAGCAGCATGAGCAAAAGACGATCGAGTACAGCAGGAGAGGGCGTCGTCCAATGACATCTGTAAGTCGGGCTCCGAGAATAGCGCCAAAGAAGCAGAGAACCGGGTTGATGCCGTTCAGAGCGAGAACCTTGTGTTGCTGGTGGATACCGGCGTTCTTAAGCATGACGGGCATGTAGTACGAGCTGATACAAAGTTAGTTCGTCGCCTTTCAAGGTCAAAGAAATACTCACCTCAAGCTGTTTCCGCTAATTTGTCCAAAGACGGCCATACCGAGAACACAGATGAGTCTGCGGCGCGCACTATGCGTCTTCCAGAGTCCACTGTAATCCCACCACTTCTTGTCGGTGGCTTCAGCCGAGATCTGCGACATCATCTCCTTCATCTGAAGTTGAACCATGGGGTGGTTCTCGTCTCCCTCGCCGTGGTAGGCAGCAAGCACCTTGACAGCCTCATTGTGCTTATCCTGAGCCATGAGCCAGCGAGGAGACTCGGGCAGGAAAAAGACACCAATAACAACGATGCCAGAGGTGATCATCTGGCACCAGATAGGAATGCGCCAGGCCGAGTTGGTGTCGATGTAGCTGCATCCGTAAACAACCCAACTGGCAATGATGCTGCCAATGTACCAGGTACAGTTGTACAGGCCCGTCAAGGTGCCTCGCCACTTGGGATGAGCCATCTCGCTGACATAGCAGGGTGCAGAGACGCAGCAGAAGCTGACGCCAAAGCCCAGAACGAAGCGTCCACCGAGGAACTGACCACGGCCTGACGAAGTTGCCTGCACGATTGTGCCGATGATGACGACGGCAGCACCTGTAAACATGCCCCAACGTCTACCAAAGTAGTCGTTCACAGGGCCAGTGAAGAAGACAGCGGCAACAGAGCCGATGTTGTACATGGCAAAGATGATGCCAGTGGTTGAGCCCTCCATAGACCTACACGACATTAGCCAGGCGCTTACACCATTGATGGGCTCACTTACATTCCAAAGTATTGCTGATAGGACACCATTCCGTTCAGACCACCCATGAGGGATCCATCGTAGCCTAAGTGAAACACGTTAGAATGCCAAGCCCAGGCTTGAGGGGTTTCTGGTTGTGGTGTCGCAAATTGACATACCATTCTATTCAAGCAGAAATGTTAGCTACTCAGTCTCTGCCATTAATTCAGTCTTTCAACGTACCAGACATCCGCAGAGATAGGCACAGCCAAGAACCAAGTAAAGCCGGAGCATGCGAGGTGTCCACGGCGAAAGGTCCTGGTTCTCAACGTCATGGGCAAGCTGAGCAACCACGTCAATATCGTGGATGTCATCCCCATGCTCCACCTTGGTCTTTTCAAGAGATTTAGAAGTCATCGTTTGCAAGAGGCATGCAGAAGAGGTGAAGAAGAGACTTGGTGACAGCGTCGCACTCGATCTCGTCGACTCTTTTTATATATGTTGAACAAGACTCTCCTGCCCCCCCAATTCCATGGAAGCGGAACCTTGGCCCCAGACGGCCTAGACTGCCTGCCCAACGTCGTCCCCGGATTTGCGCGTGCCCTGAAGGGTGTTCTGACTTTGTCTGGTTTAGTTCAGCAGGACCGAATCGGCGACACCTGATCATTAGGCTATTATTCCCTGCGACCCTCCGATACAGGGGGCATCCTGGGCCGGCTCCGATACCCCCGGGGCGAAACCTGGGGTAACGGGAGAGGGCCAAACTTTAAACGGCTAACGGCAGTGAGCAGTCGGATGGACTGAGGTTTCCCGTGATCTAAATTCCGGGATAATCAAGCCACAATCGGCTCTTCAAGTCACGAGTGTGCCGTCCTCTCGTGGTAAAGGTGGTGGTACCCCATCCGGCTCCGGTATCCCCGAGTGCCAAACCTGGGGTAGCACTCGCCAACGTGATTGGCTCGCGTGTGTGTCGGAGTCGGTGAGGGGATGGAAAAGATCATCAAAGTCAAGCCATGTTGTCATGCGGGCCGGTGGAGTTTACTCCTCCTCTTCAGCCAGTCCCGGTCACCTGTTGATTTGTAGCATGTTACACGCATCATGAAGTGGGAAACGACGGATGCCTATCTTGAGGGGACACAGTGTCAGAGGGGTGGTGCTTTGCAACACAGGATAAAAGCTCAACGAGCCTCCTCGCTACCAATCCGCAACTTCAAGTCATTACCAAACAGACATCAAATATGGGAGAGAGCGTCAGACTAGAGCCCAAGGGCATCCCCCTCCAAGAGGACGAGTCTCGTCCCGATTACATCAACGAGGCCGTCTTTAGGAGAAATTGCCTCCCCACCCGATCATATCATATCCCCGACACCTCGTTACTTCTCAATGGCACTTGGGACTTTCACCTGGCCTCCACACCGCTCGAGGCTCCGGAGCCGACCGCGACAAAGGCCCTCGCTTGGGGAGGGATCCAAGTGCCTGGTCATTGGCAGCTGCAAGGGCACGGCAAGCCTTGGTACACCAACGTCCAGTACCCCATCCCCGTGTGCCCTCCCTATGTTCCTACTGAGAACCCCACTGGAAGTTATCGTCGAAAGTTCAATGTTCCTCCTGCTTGGGGCGCGGATTCTCAGCTGAGACTTCGCTTTGAGGGCGTTGATAGCGCGTACCATGTGTGGGTCAATGGCGCGTTGGTCGGATACGCTCAAGGTTCGAGGAACCCGTCAGAGTTTGACATTTCTTCATTTGTCGACCGACATGGAGAAAATGAGCTGTTTGTCAGGGTCTACCAATGGTCTGATGCGACCTACATCGAAGATCAAGACCAATGGTGGCTATCAGGTGAGCAACGCACTTCTCATCAATTGACAGGAGCTGACAGTCCCAAGGTATCTTCAGAGACGTCCGTCTCATTTCGTTCCCTGCGTCTAGAATTGAGGACTTCTTTCTTCGAACGGACCTCGACGCTGCTTATGAGAATGCTACCCTCAGCGCGACTGTCGACGTGTTCACCGGAGGCGCCAGCACTATCGAGCTCACACTTTCTGAGCTCGACAAGAATGGTGGCGCCGTAATTGGCAAGACTGAGGTCTCTGTCAACCATGAAACCAAGAAGGTCGAACTCAGCCTAAAGGTCGACAAGCCCAACAAATGGACAGCCGAGACGCCATACCTTTACCAGACTGAAATCGTCCTCAAGTCCGCCGACTCAAAGATTTCTCACAAGGTGCAACAACGCATTGGCTTCCGAAAGGTCGAGCTCATCAACGGTCTGATGACTGTCAACGGAAAGCGCATTCGCTTGAGAGGAGTCAACCGTCATGAACACCACCCACTACTCGGTCGCTCCGTTCCCCTCGAATTCGCCAAGAGAGACCTTTTGTTGATGAAGACGCACAACATCAATGCTCTTCGATGCGCTCACCAGCCTCACGATCCCCGAATCCTCGATCTATGCGATGAACTTGGCCTATGGGTCATGGGAGAGGCTGACCTCGAATGCCACGGCTTCTACGATGCTGTTGCTCGTCCTCTTGACATTCCTGAAGAGATGGATTACGGAGAGAGAAAGAAGCTTGCCTTCCCTCAAGCTGCGCAGTTCACTTCCAACAACCCCAAGTGGAAGGATGCCTACCTCGACCGTATCCAAGCCGTCATCAACCGCGACAAGAACCACACCAGCATCATCATCTGGAGTCTCGGTAACGAAGCCTTCTATGGCGACAACCATAAGGCCATGTTCGAATATGCCACAAAGGTTGATCCAGGTCGACTGGTTCACTACGAAGGAGACGAGCAGGCTGTCACAACACATATGTACAGTTACATGTACCCCAGCGTCGAGAAACTCATCCAATCTTGCAAAGAGGAAGGAGTCAAGGACGGAAAGTTCGACAAGCCTATTGTCCTATGCGAGTATGGTCACGCCATGGGTAACGGTCCCGGCTGGCTTGAGGACTATGAGCAGGCCTTTCGCGATTACCCACGTCTCCAAGGTGGCTTCATCTGGGAATGGGCCAACCACGGTCTATGGAAGGAAGAGGATGGCCAGGGCTTCTATGCCTATGGTGGTGACTTTGGTGATGAACCCAACGATGGCACTTTTGTCATGGATGGTCTGGTTAGCAGCACTCACGACCCTACTCCAGGTTTGACCGAGTACAAAAAGGTCATCCAGCCTGTTGGGTTCTCCCTTGAGGGCAGCAACTTAATCGTTGAGAACTGGCATGACTTTGCCGACCTAAGCCACCTTGGGGCGACTTTCCAGGTGGAAGCCCTAGGAGAGACGTAAGTTATTCCCAACACTACAGATGAAGCTCAACTAACCATGACGCAGATCTACCCTGCTTCAAGCAGGCTCTCTAGAGCTCCCATCTATCCCTGCTGGAGAGAAGGCATCTATCCCCCTTCCTCTCGATGCCAAACGATATGGAAGCCAGAATGAAGTCTACTTGACGGTAACCTTGACCCTCAAGCAGGCGACCTCCTGGGCCCCCGCCGGTCACCAAATCGCATGGTTCCAGCATCAACTCCAAGGCCCCAGCACAAGGCCCTTGCTGCAACCAACGCCCTCACCTCTCAGCTGTCCGTGTCTCAAGAAGGACCATGTTACCGTGGCTGGAACCGGCTTCAACTTCACATTCGATCGGGCTCGTGGTGCTCTCAAGACTTGGACAGCAAATGGCCACACCCTACTGGAGGCCGACCCTACAACTGGTGTCGCCATCAGCCCCTCATTCTGGCGCCCCAAGACCGACAACGACGTCCCTATTTCCCTGCCATATTGGAAGCGCTTCGGTGTCGACGCCCTTACGTCACAACTGCGCTCTTTCAAGGTGGACTCATCCGACTCAAAGAAGACCGTGATCAAGGCGCACACATTTATTTCCCCACCGGTGCTCGACTGGGGCTGGAACAGCGAGGTCGAGTACACAGTTCACGTCACAGGCGCCCTCGGCATTAATGTGGCCCGTCTCGCGCCTACTGGATCCTTCCCAGAGCATGTTCCTCGAATTGGCCTGAATGTCTACGGCAACAAGGGTCTGGAGCATGTCAACTGGTTCGGTCTTGGCCCAGGAGAAAGCTATCCCGATAAGAAGCTATCCCAGCGAGTGGGCATCTGGGGCGTCGAGTCCGTTTCAGACCTACACGTTCATTACGATGTCCCTCAAGAGAATGGAAACAGAATGGAAGCCAGATGGCTTACCCTCAGAGATGCCAAGTCTCCAAGCATTGGGTTGAAGGCAACCCGCCTAGGAACTGGCGAACAATCACACTTTAATTTCGTCGTGTCACGTCACAGAGATGACACTATCCAGAAGGCCAAGCACCCACATAACCTCTTTGAGGAAGATGCCACTCTTTTCAGATTGGATGCCAAGGTCGCTGGTGTTGGAACCGCAGCTTGTGGTCCTGGTGTGAGGGATGATCTTTTGGTCAAGACTGAGGAAGTGAGCTTTAACTTTTTGATAGAACCACTCTAGACTGTAGATACCGGTATGAATTTATGAGCTGTTCATTTTTCTTTTAACGAGATGTCTCATCAGTGTGTGGTCTTCAGGTTCAGTAATCTCATCGAGGGCCGGGCTTCAACTATAATAAAGAACCCATATCAACATATCATAGCATCATATCTCAACGCTCCCCATTATCGTGTGGAATAGTCCTTAACCAGCTTAAGCCGTTCGCAACACACACACACACTCTCTCTCATACAACACCGCAGAGTCCTCGTAGACATTGATTGGTCAAAGAACTATTATGAACAACCAAATGTTTTGCAAGATGCTAGATATCGCTTTATGCTACGCTACCAGGTACAAGAAACTCAAGGCAGATGAAGTCCCTGCATAACCGTCACCACAAACGCTTTTAACCCTTTCTTCATTATTCACATGCATCGTTCAGTCATCCTCAACCTCGACAATCTCAGTGAGCATCGAGTCAATAAATGCACGCTGCTCCTCCAAGAAGTGTCGCATAGCAGGGATGTCGTACTTCTTCTTAGCCAAGGCCAGCTTGCGTTCCTCCTTAGACTTGGCGCGGAGTCGCTCCTCGAGAATCTCGAGGCGGTACTCAGTGTATTGATGGTAGAGCTCGTCGAGGTTGCTGATGCCGCGAACGCCAGTGAGAACACTCTCATCGCGGATGAAGGGAGACTTAGGGCGGAGGGCGGTGACCATGGTGATGCGCTCACGGCCACCGAGGGCCTTGAGAGCCTGGTGCTCGATGTATCGGCCCTGAAGAATAACAGCAGTACCCTATCATGCATTAGCTGGGTTCTTTTCAAAATGTGTGAGTAAACATACAGTGCTAGGTCCGCGGACCTTGATGACTTCACCGTTGGGCTTGCGCACAGCAGTCTCGCCACCAACCATGCCAGTGCAGTCAGACATCATTACGACACAGACAAAGGGGAAGCTGTCGTAGTGCCAGGCGACAGAGGACAGGTTGTCGTTGTCGGCACCGTCACGCAGCTTGTTCTCGCCAATGGAGATCTCAGCATTCTTGTCATCACTGACGGAGATGTTGATGTTGGCAATGTCAAAGTCGAAGGCAGGGATAACCTCGACACCGGCGACCTGGGAAATTTTGGCGAGGGTCTCAGGAGAGTGCCAAGCATCGTAGGTAAAAGGAGCCAGCCTGGTCAAGTCAGTGGGTGTCTAGATAGGTTCAGAAAAACGCAACTCACTCGTGACCCATTCCTCGGACCATGTTAGCGTTGAAGGTGGAAGCGTATTGGCATTTCTCCAGAACAGTCTCGCTGAAAATCTCGGCACGCATCTGCTTGATGGCCTCCTCACTGAAGAGGGGGAATGGCTCAGAGCAGGCATTGGGAGAGATGCCATGGCCCTCAAGACCAATCTCCTTCATACTGAGAATCTTGGAAGGAGGCTGAAACGCAAGATGCTTCTCAGAGTCCCATGGCTCCTTCTTGGTGAGCTTAGCGCCCTCAACCAGTGACTGAGGAAGCTTCTTGGATGGCCGGGTAGCCCGCTTGGTGGCAGGGCCGACGACGTGGGGAGGGGGAGGGTGGGAGATGAGACCAGGCATTTTAGAATTGGAGAATTGGATGCTTAGGGAAGAAGCGTGGGGGTTCGATCTGATAAGAGAAGCTCTGTAGTGTCCTAGGGATCAATTCCATCCAGGAGGGATAGCCATGGAATATTTATGTCGTGGTAGACCGAGTCCCCAGATACTTCCCCACGTTTTCTGGTCATGAACAAACGTGGAGATAGTCTCGGACCTCAGTCAGTCGGTCAGCCATCCGATAACCACAGTCGGATTCTAAAAGTCCCCCTTCTTAGACTCTCGGATGTCAAATATGTCACCTAGTTGTCGATGAGGCTCCCGACCCTTGTCAAATGTGGCTTGCTCCACGTTGTTAGCGCCCCTGTGGCAGAAGCCGAAGCGAACCCTCGGGTCCCTCAGCCGAGCTTCGGATACGGTACTTGGAAGGCTTCAGCAAAACCGTGGGGAGTTTGCCTCTTGGGGCCAATTGCGATCTGCTGCGGCGATTCCATTAGATCGATTCATCCCCTTCTCCAAATCCCACGCTGTGGGCCATGCAGACTATGCATGGCAGGTGATATCTCGGATACCAAGGTCAGATAATCTACACCCACCGAGGAGGCATTTGAGTCGGCTACTTCGAATCACGACTCCCAATGGGAGCGTTTTCCATCTGATACTGCACTGCAGCGTCCTAATCACACAACCGTAGGTGGGGATGACGATTGTAGATGATGATAGCTGTTGAACTAAAAGGGGCAGAGGCGGCTAGCATAGATTGGCATTGGAGCACAGTGAAAGTGAAGGTCAAGATCCACAGCCATCGTGATAGTCACATTTCACAGTGACAGTCATGGTCAGAGCTCATAATGATAGCCATAGCAAGAATAGACGAGTGCAAAAGGTACCGGAACCCCTCTCATAAAGACCGCGTTTCAGCCTTGACAACAGTCCCGATCAGCAATGCATCTCACTTGAAAAGATCTTAACCTCATTTTTCACAGCTTCATAGATTCGGTCTCGCCGTCGCCCAGTCACAGTCCTGCCTGGGCTTCGCTCACAGACCTCTCAGGATCCCCCACCACCACGCCGAAAGAGCCTCTGAACGTGAAAGACTTTGCAACAAGAGAGGAATTCAAGCAGGAATCCGATGTATCTCTCGGCTTACATTCCGAGGTGACCATCGGAATCCTGCCTCACTGGAGGTCTTGTGCCTTGAGGTCTGGGGATGTCTCCTCGGAAAGAAGTACAGGGGCCAGCCAACAACAACATGGATACGAAAAGGTAATTGGACCTAGATAATGTGCAACAGTCAAGTGAATGGGCGTCAACTGGTTGCGACAACCACACGAGCGCTTTAGAAACACATCCCCAAGGATGCTCAGGTCGGAACATGGACTCCAGTTGATTGAACGATATTCGATCGCATCCTTGCAGCAGGAGCACATCTACTCACCCCATAGCGGACGCTGGTCCATAGCCAAGCTATCGGCGCTTGTCATTAAAATTCCACACATCTTGATGTAAGATTCTAGCGTTTCCGAGCCGGTGCTGTACCCCCGAACTCGCGAGTCCACCCAGGGACCTGATCCAGCGTGACGCGTCTTGGTGGAGGTAGAGTGTGATTGGCATCCGATGGAGGAAGATACGAATGAGTGCCGACGGACATTCAAGCCCTGTGGGGCAGGCAATCAGTATCCGAACGATGTCGAGATGATGCTCCATTGAGTGCATCGCCAAGTCCAATGTCGCGTTGCCATCGTGGGGGCCCACGACGCGTCCAAATTCAGGATCCCATGATTCCCATCCACGCACGGGTGGGTTCGATTCCCCTCTGGTTTGTGATTGGCTAAAGTCTAGTGCCACCTTTTTACTTTTGATTGGTCACTGGCTGAGAGAAAACTGGATATGCTACTGCAATAACAGATAAGTCCCTATCAGCGCTGGATTTTAGGCTTATCTGTTTGGGCCCTATCTGTCACTCACTTTTCCAACTGCTCACTTATCAACCCTACATTTCTGTTTGTAATTTCAGGCTATTCGTCAACAACCATGCTTACAATTGTCAATTGTAGGACCAATTAAGACAAACGATAGATAATATTTTATTGCTTCTCCCAAAAAGATAATCTCGTACTATTTCCCACTCTTTGTGCTGAAACTGCGACTAAGATTTAGGTCTACAGGGTAAGTGAGGTCCCTGGCTGCTAGACCATCCCGGGTGTAAAGCACGTGACCACCGGGTTGCTTAGGAGAAGATCATGGACACTCCAACGTGAAAGAAGGAGGCGATACTTAAAGAGTATGAAATTAAAGGGTTGTGCAATCCGAGAGACTTCTATATAATTTTACTCCCGAGCCAAAGGCGCGAGCCGTTTTGGTCTTGTTAACTTGAGTCATGTGCCGATTTCGCTTTCTTGCTCATGACTCAACTGACTGCAAACGACCAGCCATCAGAACTACAGACAATGAATATTTTGCCCCCTTGTATTGAAAGTATGTTGAAGAAATATTCGAGCTCAAAAATCGCAAATAGTATGTATCGAAATCGAGATGTAACAAGGTAGACTTCAAGGAACGCCTAGCCATAGGCCACATCCCTTCGTGTCAGAAACACCCAACTTGGCCGCCCATCCGCAGACCAACTAACCTGGTATTTGCATATTTGGGAAGTCCCACGGGCTAACACATGATAGGAGGGTACATTATGTTTGAATATCTCGAGAACCACCATGACGCCCCAATGGATTGGAGTTCATGACACGCCGTGCCTTTCTTTCCTCAACGAGTGGTATATGGTGATATTTAGGCCCATGTTTACCTATAATACGCGATAGTCTCTAATAAGAAATGACGAAGTCTATATTTCTCAGGTCAAATTCATGTTACGTAGTGTAATTCAAGTCAATGTATTCTCCTCGCGCGAGCTTGAAATGTGGATCACGGTACCTACCTTTAGCTCGATGATCTTTACTGACTAGAGGGCAATTATGACATAAAAGCGCCAAAATGGTAATGTAGTGTTGCACTTGTAGAGAGTAGACCTAGGACAAGGTTCAGGTGGGTGGTCATGGGACCCTTCCGGCAGTTGCTAGATATCACCAACAAGCGGGAGCAACCGCGTATCTGCCGGTACAACTACCGGCACTTCTAGACGAACTACGCCGTATTACATGTCACATAGAGTGACATACCTCTACACCCATAGTTACGGAAGAGGGTGTATGGAACCGAACCCCGGCCCCTGATGACCGTGCTGTAGTCAGACATCGTGGAACCAACACTGGGCTGATGCGAGTAGATCATGTCCGGAATGGGCGCCAAGAGTTAAATTGCACTGGTGGTCTTTAAACTGTCTAAAGTATTTAATAGCCCACAGGGAGCTCGAGTTGGGGCTCTCTCCTTGTGAGCAGTGGACTTGTGTTGTTGATGCGTCCCCATTCATGTGCATCCAGGCAGGCTTGACGGGATGCCAACACACCTGGACGTGTTCTCTTCACTACAGCATCCTCATACTCGTTTAATGCTGACCTCAATTCTTCGGTACCCTTGTCCTCCTTCAGAGCTGGTAGCACCTTCTCTACAAAGTCGGCGACATCAAGGATGACGTGGTTTGCGCCCTCACCACGGTCTATGCACGTCAGACAACACAGCATCGAAAATGGGTGGACAAACTTACACATGGCCATAGCGTGGATGGCGTCTCCCATTAGAACCGCCCGGCCGGTCGTACGGAGATCTTTGGGCGGAGGAAAGTCCTGGGGAGCGAGAGGCTTGAGTTCCGCGTCCTCGGGGACGCTCAGCGCAAGAGTACGGAAAGGTTCAGCCCATGTCTCGGCGAGACGTCTTACGAGCTTGTACTTTTCGTCATCTGTGGGTGGGATCTCGGTGGGTGCTGGGTCGTCGAGGAAGCCCTCGCGATACGGCCAAGACACGCACATCTGGTAGACGTATGGGTGGAAGACGTCACCATGGTTACCCGGTGTGTCGAGCACTATCTTGTCAACATGACAAGAACCGAATGAGGGTACACAAACTTACAGCTAACGTATACGAAGGAATCATTTGCGGACGAGGTACCCTGCATGAAGAAGGGATCTAGCTCCCGAAGCGACTTGGTCTGCTCCGGTAGTAGGTCAAGTTTCACTCCCAGCATCCGGACGGGAATTTTATGTGTTTCCGCGTCGTCCGGGAAGAGGGTATGGCGTGCGATCGATTGAGCACCATCGCAGGCGACGAGAAGCCGCCCAGTGGCCGACTCGCCATCCTCAAACGTGGCGGTAACAGAGTCGGGGCCATATGACAATAGAGCGAGCTGTTTCTCCCACTATACGCAAAACCAGGGCGTCAAAATGAGGTTATTCTACTACGACAGGGTCGATGGTGGGTAAATACCTCAATCTGAATATCCGTCGCCAAGATGTTCCGCAGACCCTCCCGAGTGACACGGATGCGGTCCGACTCGGGGGCCTTGGGAGTCGAGGCCTTGAGCTCCCCGGTGCTAATGTCGAAGAAGGGAAAGCTCGACGACAGACCCTCGGCGACAGCCGATCGATCAACATAGGCCTCCGGGAGACGGTCGACCAGGTTGCCGGGCAGCAGCGATCTCAGCGCCGGGAGGGACCAGTGCAACGTCAGGCCCCAGCCGGCGCCGCGGGTGGCGAGATCAGCGTCTCGCTCAAAGACGCGGCTGGGGATGCCCTGCTGACGGAGGTGCTGGGCGAGGAGCAGGCCACTGATGCCGGCTCCGATGATGAGCACGGGCTGTGGTGAGGAGGAAGCCATGGTGTGCTGTTTTTGCGTGGCGAGCTTTGTTTGATCGACATTAATAGATCGGAAACAACTCGAGTTTTTACCATCTGCTCCGCAGGCATTGATCTTGAGGGGGCTCCGCGTGGCTATACATGATTACATGCAGATTCACACCACTCTCGTCAACTCTCAGGCCACTTTGCGGTAGCGAGGCATCTTCTCCCCCGGAACCAACACACGGACTTTTTCGCTCCGGCTTGGTGACATCAGAATAGCTTGCGTGCTTGCTAGTGCTCAGTAAAATGTGGGCTACCCGCAGAGGTCTTCAAGGGTTGTGGAATGCAACGTCAAAAGTCCCGGAGCAAGGGCCTTTATCCTTGTCTTCAACGGTTATCTGTTGGTTCTGCCTCTATATTCCTGGCTAGTCCAGTAATTACACGTCGTACATTTATCTAATCGAAACGCTCTTGTCTTGGGAAGGAAAAAAGGAAAACATGGTAGCAACCCCGGCCCGCTGCCCGAATGAGAAGCTGTCACCTGTCATCTCTACGTGTATGTCGATCCTACGCTGTTGCTGGTGCTGGTATCCTTGCCCGCTCCGCTCGTCCCCATCTCGACAGTGTATGTGACAGATTTCATGATGCCGTTGGACCCCTGCAGGATATTCTCCTCGCTCCCACTGCGCGATTTATTCACCGCAGACGTGAAGACGGTCGTGTTTCGTCCATGGCTCATGTCTTTGAGCTTGTATGCGTTGCTGCTCTTGAAGCCGTGATGACTCCGATTCTTTGTGTTGGGTGTGTTGTATTCGTCAGAGTGTTTGGAGCGATACTGGCGAGCCTTTCTGAGAAAGATAGGCGCAAGAAATGGTAGAGACGACACCATGTTCTGGAGATGGTCAGCGGAAGCACTGCGACGGGTGTTGATGATACTTACGCCGACGTTGAATTCGATGGTGCCCCAGAGCACCAACATGGTCGAATTTCCATCGTTTGGGTCCGTGATGCGATCGATCTGCGTGTATCGCATAATGCCGCATACCGTGGTGAAGATTCCCAGGCCAAAAATGCCAATCAGACCAAGCTTCTTGGAGAGTCGTATCTCTAGCTTCCACAAGACGGGGACCGGTAGTACAGCGACAACAATATCAGCGACGATGGTGACGACAGCGTAGCCCGTGAATGACGGACCAGGAGCCAGACACGATCCATCCATGTACGGATTCCATGACTTGGCGACCTGTGGCAGTGACGATGAGCCTCATATCTTGGCTGTTGACGTGGCTGACTTACTGGCTTGCATGCAAAGATGAGAACGAGGGTACAGGCAAAGTGCGACAGGAACACGGCCACGATGGTGAACCACACGACAGCTCGATACCTGCTGTGATCTGTACCGTTGAGTAGACGAAGGTAGCTGATCAAGAGGGCTATCTTGAAGAAGCTGATGCCCAGCTGGTAGAATGGTCTCCCAGCATAGTTGATGCGCGTATACGTGACGAGGTCCTTCTTCGGACGAAGACGAAGAGGAAGTCCCAGACCGTACCTCGTCTCTGTATATTTATATCCATTAGCAGAGTCCAAGCCACAATCCTAGAGGAATACATACGCGCAATGCACATGGCAGAGTAGATGATGGAAAATACCATGGACACGAACGACACCCAGTCATCGCTGGCCAGACCACGGTTCTTGTACCGGATATACAGACGCGATATGACCACTGCGCTGGCAATCACCCCCAGAGCGACGCAGATGGCAATGATCTTGCGCCATTCTGAGACGCGCTCGGCTTCCTCTGTGGCGTGCAGAACCCAGCCCATTGTCGAGTCGAAGAAGGTGGCATACGGTGGTCGAGTAATTTAGAGAGACATGTTGGTTTGGGACATCAATTTAACAAAGGCATATTTTTTGAGGTCTCTACTCTAAAGGATTAAGGAGTCGATCAACCCTGACCTGTCCATCGAGCGACTCTCAAGCTCGCCATGGTCCAATATGAGGCGAGAGATTGAACCCCCCTACCCATGGCCCTTCGGTAGACGAACTCTGTTCTCTCTAAGGTTCCTCCGTCTTTGATATGAGACCCAGAAAAAGAAAACAACCCCCCTTTCCTTCTCGAAGGCGGTCTCGGATCATGCAGAGACTCTTGACCTGGCCACCTTATTCGTTACCGTGCCATACATGATGTGACCGAGGACCTTTTCCGCGCGACAGAACCAACAGACTTCCGTAGTGCAGACATGACCCCCAAGATGCAACGGCTTGCATGTCTCGCGCAGGGACCAGGTAGGATAGAACCAACAGATCTTTACAGGGGGAGGTAGAAGACGGACCGCATCTGGTCCCATGCAGCAGGGATGTTTGACGAGAATCCCCCGGTCCAGGGATCCTGTCGGCGGGCGTTATCACCCCAGTGAGAATCCGGAGGAATATCTAGATTACCAGTAGATGCCCGTTGTGGAAATCACACAATGTAGCATGGGGTATGGATCTGCATGAGCTGGAGTCAAGGGTTTCAGGTCGAGTCGAAGTGAGTGGCGTTTTTTTACTCTGCAAGCTCGTCTCTGTCTGCCTCTCGTATCGAACTGTTCCTGGACTGTTTCCCTCCCTTCCTCGCTTGTGCCACTTTTTTCTTATTTCTTCGGCCTACGGGTCGTTCGGGGCTTAGACTTGTTTTCTCTCTCTACTTTCATTTCCTCCTTTTGTATTGGATATATATACTTAATAACCGCTGGTCGTTTATCTCTTTCCTCTTTTTTTATGCGCTTCAACATTACAAATTCCTTTGTCTACTCCCCTTTGTCCCACGCGTTAAACATGTCTTCCCTGGAGGATCAGCAAAAGGACGTCTACGTCACCCACTCGTCGCACGGGTCCGAGAGCAGCGCGAGCAATGTCGACGGCGCGTGGAAGTTTCTCGATGACCATCGAGAGGTGGCGGCCAACAGCGAGCCCGTCGATATTGATCGCTTGAGGCGCAAGATCGATTGGCACATTGTTCCTCTGATGTTCTGCTGCTACACGATGCAGTTCCTCGACAAGGTCATCCTCAATGTCAGTACACACACCCCCCTGTCCATGATGAGACGTGCATGTGCGTAATCTAACATTGCATTCTGTAGTACTCGGCCGTCATGGGAATGAATAAAGATATCGGTCTTAAGGGCAACGAGTTCTCCAACGTCGCCACATTCCTGTTTGTCGGACTGCTGTGCTTCGAGGTCCCCAACAGTGAGTGCCAAGTAACCTCCAAGAAGACACAAGCGATTAACGAGATCAAGTCTACTTTTTGCAGGTTCTTCCCGCTGCTAAGTGGCTTGGCGCCAATGTCATCCTATGGGGCGTCGCTACCGCCTGTGGTGCCGCCGCTCACAACTACACCACGCTCCTTGTGTCTCGAGTCTTTCTCGGTATCTTTGAGGCTACTATCGGTCCTTCCCTGATGCTCATCAGCAGCCAGTGGTACACCAAGTCTGAGCAGGCTCCTCGGTTCTCCTTCTGGTATCTTGGTCTGGGTCTGGGTCAGATTATCGGAGGTGCGGTGTCGTTTGGCTTCCAGCATATTGGCCCCGGTGCTTCTCTCGCTGGCTGGCGTATCATGTTTGTGACTCTTGGTTGCATCACTGTACTCATCGGCCTTTGCACCTTCTTGCTCCTCCCTGACACACCCATGAAGGCTAGGTGGTTGACGCCTGGCGAGAAGGTTGCCCTGCTCAAGCACGTTAGTGTCAACCAGACGGGTATCGAGAACCGCAAGTTCCGCCCCAAGGAGATTGTCGAGGCTCTCTGTGATCCCCAGCTCTACCTCATGCTCGTGTCTGTCGTCTTGGTAAGATTGTTGTCAGCATTTGGATCCTGCACTTTGCTGACATCTGATTTTAGCTGTCCGTTTCGAGCGGCGTTGTCACCACTTACTCATCCACCCTGATCCGCAACCTGGGCTACAACTCTAAGAAGGCTGCTCTTATGAACATGCCTTCTGGTGTAGTCAGCATTTTCTTCACCCTTGGTGTCGGATTTGGAATCCGGAAGCAGTCGCACCGCTGGGCATGGATCATTGCCTGCATCATCCCTGCGTGAGTCACTTTGGAGTAATGTCTGATTATCTACTAATCATTTCCCAGCATCATTGGTGGTGCCTTGATGTCGTTCCTCCCTGCTACCAACAAAGCCGGCTGTCTCGTGGGCATTTACCTCGTCAACGCCGTCGTCGCTCCCCTGACCATCTTCTACAACGTAAGTTCTCCTGGGCATGCGGGTATCACTCTCACTAACGACCAACAGTGGACTGCTGCCAACTTCGGTGGTGCTACCAAGCGAGCCTTTGCCGCCGCCATCGTCAGCGGTTCATTCTCTCTCGGAAACATCATCGGACCCCAGACATTCCAGGCTAAGGATGCTCCCGACTTCCGCCCTGCCAAGCTTGCAGTCATGGGAACCCAGGCCGGTTGCGCCGTGACCACATTCTCTCTATTCATGTACTACGTCTGGGCTAACAAGAGACGCGATGACCGCAGCAAGGGCCTGGAGGATTCATACATGTCGCCCGAGGTCTGGTCAACCATGACCGACAAGGAGAACAAGTTCTTCCGGTACACCTATTAGATTACGCGTATCCTAGATAGATCCTAGAATGGACCCTGAATGCACTTTCACGCTCTTGAACGATTATCTCCTGCAGTTTGCATTCGCGTCATTTTGTTCATGCACATGTCAGGCCAGTGTGTTGATCTGCACAGGGCAGATTGCGGCTTTTTAAAGAACCCTTGATGTGCCCATTTCGTTTCCACAGTGGGCTTATTGTCATTTTTCGTATCTCTACCCCCGGTCGCAGGCTGAATCTGAAATCCTGGTGGGATAACAGAGCTGTGACCATGTTAACAGAGCAAGGATGGTGCTTGTAGCTTGAATGTCGTCTTTTCAAGGTTGGATGAACACCACAAAGGGTAATCATGTCGCATGCAATCCGAAGGTCGAGGGTAGGAGTATCTCTTGGCTAATAACGGTGTACGTATGCAGACCTTGTTAGATGGCTGTTATCTCGAGACCTTGGAGTTTGCCCGGAGTCACCAAGCCGGCAATCTTAGCGGACACGCTAGCAGTGAGGTAAGCAGATCCCCCGCCAAGAATACCGAGTCTATTGGCGATGTGCCGACGGAAAAACTGTCGATCAACGTCGTGGCTTCACAATCCACAGTCTCGCCACTACCAAACAAGCGTCATCGTCAACAACCCACCAAACAGGCTTCCGAAAAAGGAGTCTAGTTCGGCTCCCCGAGCGTGACTGAATGCTCCAAGCGTCACGGGCCGGCTCACTAAACGCGTCGGCCGCAGGATCTACAGGGTCCAGCCTTGATGAGTGGCCTGATGCTGGGAACAGGGAAGTAGATCCAAACGCCTCCGCTCCTCGCTTGCGCGAATCGCACGTTTTTGAGGGGGAGTACCCCAGGATATCGAGCAATGACGCCTTTTACGGCTGAACGTCAGCTTCCACTTCAAAGGGGGTTCAAGGGACAGCGGGAGCGAGAGCGGGAGCGAGGCTGGGTCCCGCAGCTGAAGATTGTCATACTGTTATCTGGGAATACTCGTATGATAGAAAGTATGGAGACAGAAACATTCATATCAGTAAACGTTGTCTTTAATGGTCTCAGTTGAGAGACACTGACCAGCTTCCCCAGCTGGTCTCATGTGTTGATCTGAGCAATATCAACGACCCCCACTCGGAAGCCGGAAAACACTGCCCAAATGACTAGACTAACATCTCACTTTGTGTCCACGGATAAACAGTTGTATGAAACATTTTTGGGATTCAGGTTTGCTCGAGGCAATGACCCAACATCACCTCGCTTGCAGGCCCCTTGTATCTGTGGCCTACTATACAGAAGCTGACCTCCCTCGATTCTGTTTCTCATTTATGCCTGGGCTGCACCTGAAACTATTGGAAAGGCATAGACGTAGGCAGGCCCGGGAAGAATTAGAGACGTGAAGATACTTTTAGAGATGCTATGGAAATCGTACGTGGAGTCAAGACTACGGGGAAAGATTTCCCCATACCTACCTAGTTAGGAGACTTCGGTCTTTCCTGACGCGCAGAGAAAAAAAAACCTGAGATTGTTGAAAGATGAAACGGCTCAAGCTTATACAACAGCTCAATCTGACCACACATCAGCTCAATGAAGTCTATAGAACATGGTGTTGACGTGAAAGGCCTGTCAGTATTGGCTCCCATGGTATAGAGAAGCACCTGCCATACATGGGATGGAGATGGATGGAGGCGAAGCTGAGATGTGCATGCGCTAGTGATGGAACCCTTGATCGGTAGTAAGTATGAAGACACACGATTGAAAAGAGCCTGCTTAATCCTTTGAATGTCTTTCTCTGGCTGACTTCATTTTGAGTTGTGGGAGGTTAAGGCGACTGTATGTACTGGTTGGGTTGAGGTTCCTAGCTGGAATACAGTTGCCGACAAAGAAATGGACAATTCAAGACTAGCCTGATAATTCCTCAAGTGACTGGAATATTCCATTTAATTTCCCACTGAAGACAAAACCGGTGCTTATAACGCCCAAAACCAAAATACGTTGACGCCATCTCTACGACACCATCACCGAGCTTCACAACACCAAAAAGAAGACATCGCCACGTCTCAGACGAAGCAGTTAATGCGTAATCTGGGAATCGAACCCAGGGCTCCCCGACGCTGCTCGAATGGCAACGGAGAATTTTACCACTAAACCAATTACGCTGTTGTTGAAATGTGGTGATCCATTTGGTGGTGGATTGTTGGTGGAGCGAGTTGCAAAATCGGCCTAGTTGCGCTGCGCCCTGGGTGAGACAAGGGTCTTGGCTCGTTCCTGCTAGTTGGAATCATAGCTGGGGCAATTATGGCTGTATAGTACAATGTGAGTTATGAAATAACTAAAATTGGTCTACCAATATGTCTCTATATTCCCCGATTCAACAAAGATCGATAATACGTAATGTTTCCAGGCCGTTTCTCATCCTGTCAAGGATCTCGTCAAAGTGTACCTTCTCCTCGACCCGCACACCATTGTCTGCCTCACTCACTATCATGTATCCTGCCTTGCTTGGGCGGATGTTAAAAGGCCACTTTGAACCCATAATTATCCAGAGCTCGTCTCCGATCTTTGAAGAATTTCTACAGCTTACTATATGGCCCCGGGCTGTCGAAAACTCCGTGTGAGGACGCATGATGCCATTCCTGTAAGATTCCTTCAAGGTATCTATCTGTAGACCCCGGACTTGCAAGAGGGCATTGTTGTTAGCAGCAGAGGCATGGATAACTGATGAACCAACAGCGTCATTCTGGAATTGCTCGTCCAACCCTGGAAGTGGTGCAAACTGCCAATCGTCGAAAATTCCAGGTGATGCCCAATCCGGCACCCATGACGGTAGTGTGCTCACTCTTCTCTGGGTTGTCCTGACAGCGAATGTAAGCATCTCCAAGTGTCGATCGAACTCGAGGATTTTCTTGGCTGTGTATAGAATGGTAGCATTGAGGGAGGTGGACTTGCTATAGTCGACTTCGATACTATATCCAGTGTGTGCGAGTCCTGGGAAAGCATAGATGCGATCTCTGGGATCAGAGCTTTCGCAGTGTCGAGATTCAGCCAAGACCCTCTTAAGGTCTTCATCGCCCCTCCATTTCTCCTTGGAATTCAGTAGCAGCTGTATGGCTTTAAGCAAGCCTGACGCCCACCCGTTTCTCTTGCACACCTCTCTCAGGGGGTCTCCATCTCCCATCGTCGCTCCAATTTTCTCTTGCCTTGCCATCGAAGTACTGGGTCACGAAAAGACCTTGAAGGGTCTGACAGAGGACCAAGAGAAACAAAGTGTGTGTGGAGAAAATAGTGCTGTCGTTATACATGAAGATGACGTTGGGTGAGCATATGAACTCCTGGTGAATCCAGGCCCGCCTCCACCAAGGACGCTGAACAAGCTCATAGAAGGAAGCCCATCCTTCTAAAAAATTGGTGTTTGAAATGTTTTCTAGGGAGATATCCCCGAGCTTGCTCTGCTGAGTGCCGGATGTGCCTGGTTGTTGGCAGGCTTCGGCAAGCTCCCTCAACCAATCCATACCATTGGAACCAGCCTCATCTGGGTCAGACGTTGAAAGTGAGATGAAGGTTCCTCGAGAGTTGGTATAAATATCCCGCATAAGGCCGACTTGGTGCGATCGTTCGGCGTCGCTGTAGGAGTATAGGTTGTAGAAAGCATCGTTTTCTGGAGTCGCAAACACTCCTTGGGAGGGTGGTGGATCGCCACATAGATTTTCGACACTCGCTGAGTCCTTAGCAAGTAACGGCTGGAGGGGTGTTTTGGCATGAGGAGAAGCCTTGCCAAGACCACTCTCTGTATCAAGTGACGTGACTCCCTGGTCCGACATGATGATAGATGTAGAAGCTTGAACTTTCCGAGTTTCAACGGGCAGTTGGAAAGTGTTTGAAGTGGGCAAAGCCGTGGACTACTGGCCACGTCTCGCCTGTGCATTTTATTATCGCTCCGTGAAGGCAGAGAGGGGGGCTGAGCGACCGCCACATTTGCCTTGCTGGTGGTTCGTCTACAGTTCGCCATTCTCGAACGAGAGGTAGGTAAACCATCACGGTTGAAAAATAATAATTGCTTTGGACCCGGATAGAGTAGTTAAGCACCGCATACTTTCTGGATAATCATGCTTGACAGGTGAAACTGAACTATGGTGGTCTCAGGCATTGCGTTACTCAAATCGAGCTGATGCGGCTTCAGTTCTTGCTGATCCAATATCGATCTGGAAGTCTATGGAAAACGTTACACTCATGACAATGGACCGCCCATCTTCTTGATAAAGAGGGGTTTGCACGTCTCAGTGATGTGCCAGTACTTGTGAGCGGCCCTGTCCTGTTGCATAGGGCTCATCATGTGGAAGTAACCGTCGTCCCAGACGTTTGGGTCAAACTCCTTGCCTTCAAAGTTACCATTGATATGGTCGTCCCAGTGCAGATCCATGGCCCTGAAAGTGAATTTCAACCCCAAAGACTTGGCAGTCGCATCAAAACGGCTGTAGCCCTCGTCCTCGTCCTCATCCTCGTCCTCGCTCTCGCCCTCGCCCTCGTTTTCATTTTCGTCTTCACTGATGGCTTCATCACTATATTGGCTCTTGTCGCCATTCTCGTCGTCGCGGTCCGAATCAGTTCCGCCCTCATCCCCGGATCTAGACCTCTCGTGACCAGCAAAGCAATACCACATCATGTATTCATTTGCCCCACTATCTCCGCCGTCTTGATCGTAATAGTCAAATAGGTTGAACTGCATCTCAATCGATGGCTTGGCTCTATAAGACTTGGAAGTGAGGCCCTTGTCCGCGTTTTCTTTCCCATTTTGTCTCTGGGTGTTTTTGTTCCATCGTCGCGAGAGGAGTTGAAGCGATCTCTGCCAGACGTCTACTGGCGCACTCCATTCTCCAAACCAAAAGATAAAGGTGATCTTCTTCAATGTTGGGATTTCTTCTTTGATCTGGAGGAGCAGTGGAACGAGGTAACTGGGGAAATCCTCACTATCCCAAAATTCGTAGTCAACGTCTTCTACTTCATCAGACTGCGATGCCTCGACAATGAGCCTCTGGCATTTATTCTTCATCAGATCGGGAAGATTGTCAAGACATGTCTTGAGCTTTTCACCATCGAGTCCTCGTCCCTTCACCCACTCGTTGGGTTCTTGAATCGGGAGTACTAGGGAGAAATCGCCACCATATGTGCGTCGTCTGAGATCGGCAGAGATAATTGGGTGAACGTAGAGCAAAGGGCCGACATCTCTGGTGTATCCAGATTGCGCTGGATCGAGAATGTTGGTTTTGACATCAGGGTTGAAGGCCAGATCGTAGACGAGGTTGCGGATCTCTGGGGGGAGATGCAGAAAGGAAGTAGGATCCGATAAAGCCATGTTGAGCCAGGAGAACGGTACAAAAAGGAGAAGAGTTTTGCTGACCATGAGAAGTGGGAATAAGAGACTATTTATGGGCTTGATGCAACCAACAGAGCTCTGACCAACAAGCGTTGGTTGATTAGTGCTTGCTCTAGGCAGCTGCGAGGATTAACAGGGGTTTGCAGGCCCAGAGTTTCATCTAAGTGAACTAAATGAAGAGTTGTTGGCACATCCTGTTGGCTCAAGTAGATAATCCATGGCGAAAGCAGTCTTGCATACTCATTCCTGGGATACATACAAGACACGGCGCACATCACCGCAGGAAGTGATCGGCCAGTTTCCAAGCACCCCAACAACCAGCACCCAAAGCCGACCAAGCAAGCAGTCCCCTCGCGATGAGAATAGCCTGAACAATCTGAAAAGTCTTCTTCTCGTTCAACTTTGGGAACGGCTCCTCCGGGACAGGCTTTCCCAAAAACTTGCACAGCGGCTCATATCCATCCTCCTGCTTGAACTCGAGCACGTCCTTTCCTCGCTTCTTGGCCTCGGCTCTCACCATGTCGTAATACTCTCTGTAACACCTGCCAGTAAAGATGTCGCCATCGCCGAAAAGTTCTTGGCAATATTTCTCCGATTCTTGATTGAGTTTGTACCAGATCCTGTCGGTTGTCCATAGAAGTCCCGTCCACTTGAACCACGGCGAAAAGACAAATCCAAAGCTGTCGGCGGCGCTGCGTGCCCAAACATCAGGGTCGGGTCGTCCATTTAAGACGATCTTGACATCAGGGTACATGTCCATAAGGTCGGGGGTGAAGAATACAACGGGAAGATCGCAAACGGCGTAATGTCCATGGATGAGTTGACGCAGCATCTTCTGGCGAACCGGCGTATCCTTTTCGCGCACCGCTTCCAGAAGAAGTTGCATACGGTCGACATGAGGAATGATTTCTGCCATGTGAAGACATGGTGCAAACCCGATCTTTTCGAGGGCTGCTTGCAAGGATGATGTAGCCGCTCGCGGGAGGCCAGCTCCAATGACCAAGAGGGGCACCTCCTTGCCCTGATCTTGACGCGGCTTGTTGTCGGTGATGAAGCGCATTTTGACAGATTTATTGAGTTGAAAAGAGAATCAAAACGACGGCCCCGACGACCCGAAGAAAGTCATTAAATAGCTACCAAATCTCACGTACGCACGTCGCACGGTAAACCTTCAGGAGTGCTAGTGCTTATCCTTCGTCATGCCGCCAAGCCTTTTGCCATTTGTCTCGCAAAATGTATTCATCTTACGTTACCCAAGCCCATGTAGTTCCAACATTCTGTGTAAAACGTCAGCAAAAGCGGTGAGAGGATTGAATCCTGCTGGCCTTACTCCTTAAGCACAAGTCATCTTCAAACACAGCCCGTCGAGGCTCCTCTCCAAAGACGATCTCTTCGCCAGGACTCCATAGGACCGCTTCGTTACCAAAAGCGTATCGAAACATTTCAGGAAACCCTTCAAAGTGTTTCAGGTCGGGCGTGCCTGATGTTATCTGTCCATATATGTTGACAGCGGCAAAATACCCCATTTGCATTGCAGGACTGCAACGTCGGATGCCCTCAAAAGAGACAATATCTCCGACAGCAAAATGCTGTGCCACAATTGAGTCGTCATCCTTGATGTTTAGCCTAATACAAGTCAGCGGGGACTGGTGACATGAGAGAAAAGAACTCACGTAGTGGTAACCCTCACGTAACCACTCTCATATAGCCAACGTGATGGAAGATACTCTGTAGAGGGAACCGGGTTGGAAGTTGCCCAAACGACATGGCCTGCCATGATCTCGCCGCCATCAGTCAATTCTACGATATACCTGTTTCTGCCTTCGCTCCGAGATTTGACCGTCTTGGCTCTCTTCCCGAGTAAGACGTTGACGCCTTGATCGCGGAGTGCTTGAAGGATCAAACTCTTCAAGTTTGCTGGCAACGGCTCCGAGGCCAAGAGGGTTTGTCCACCATGAAGCAACGAAACTTTGGTATCAGGGTGGGTGTGCAAGATCTCGGCTGCAATTTCGACTCCCACGGCGCCTGTTTTATAGAAAGCAAGATGTTAGAAGATGCATGGCGGATTTGAGAATGATAGGCTTCAAAACTTACCGCCACCGATCACCACCACTCCATCTGTGGCATCTCGGATAGCCTTCACTTGCCTCTTCACATCGGCCAGAAATTCAGACTTTGTCAAAGCTTGGGGGACAACAGGCCAAGCTCTATGAAGTCCTGTGGCCGCAACGAAGAAATCGTAATAAACTGTAGATGGAGTCTCGCTGTTGAAAGGCAGAATCACAGCCTCTTTTGACCCTGGTGATACAGAAGCAAGCTTGCCTTGGATGTACTTTACACTTGGATGTTGCAGGATCTCCAGGGCCGAGTACTCTGTCCATACTTTTTGACTGTACTCTTCACTGACCATGGCAAGTGGTGCCCCAATAGTGTGAACTTTTATCCAGGTCAGTCCAGGATCACCGAGAAAGCCTCGCTATCTTACAATATCCATCTCTCTCGTCGACTATTGTGACTGAAATATCGACTTTTGTGCCATTATCATCATCGGCATCTTTGTCAAGATCAAATCGGGCTTTCCGTCCTTGGCATAAGTCGAGTAGGTTCCCAATAAGACTCAATCCTGCAAAACCACCTCCAGCAACGAGAATTCGTTGGGGGCTGCTCGTACGATGATCGACAGTCATGGTGCGAAGTTGCGTACAATAGAATAAAAACCTTAAAGACCATGACATAGAAACATGCCCACGGAAAAACAACGAAAAGCGCTGGTCGGCCCCGATATCGGTCAAACCACTTGCGGTAATAACTCGAGATTCTTCAACCAGGCAAGGGACCTAACCGAGTCTAGACTCGCCCAACCCAGGAGTCAAGGTTAAATGATACGAGAGCCAAGGCCATGGAACTTTGTCAACCAGTCCGGTTAAAAAACCAGCCTTACCATTTATAAGGGTCCAAGTGGGAAGTAGTTAATGCCGCGGCATCGACAAATCAAGATCAGATAAGATCAAGACATGCCACCCCCACGTGGACCTCTTTGTCTTGGCTCGTGGGGAATTCATTGACTAAGCGGTTTAAGATTGGCTCTGCCGTAGTGGATGAAGGCTGGTCTTCTCGGCATCCATGCCCCCGGCATGCCATAACCAGCAATTTATCATCGAGGGTAAAGGTATCCACTAGCTCGGGCCAAGCTACCGAAGAGACAAGCCATGGTAGCATTAAATGGCTCAAGCTTTGTTGATCGTTACTTGGAGTGTTTGATGGTCATGTGGGATCTAGAAAATGGTCTCTAGAAAGCCTCTTTACCGGACTCTTGGCAGTGTCCGCGCCATCACTCCTTATGTTCGCCAAGTCGGAACCGCAGTTCAACACCATTGTCAAGCTTATGTCGATTAAGCATAAAGCAGTATGGGCTCTCTACTCTCCACCAGCAATTCATGCCCGACTGCTTGGCGCAGACTCTTCCGGGCATGAACTGCGGAGCCGACTGAGCCAAGTATGGGAAAAACCGTTGGCGCAGGGTGTCTCTCGTATTGGGGTCAAGAGCACCAATAAGGCCCCCTTGACAAGAGGGGATCATCAAGCTCGCTTCAAGTCTGAATAGCGCTAGTGACACACACGATTCTTTTCGGAACTCGCACCGACGATCTGATAAAGGTGACAGTATCCCCTCTTTCTCAGGTGCATCCTGCAACTCAACTCTGCATCTACCTATGCAGCATCCATCATGGCAGATCCAAGAGACGAGAAAGAAGAGGTTGACGCCAAGGAGAGGGCCGCAATCGTCACGCTCGACCGGACCCCGGGTGAGACGACCCAGACTACCCTGTTCAGTCTGTTTAATCGCGGCGCTGAGAAGCAGAACCCTGAGGACATTGCTACTCAGCCAAGCGTCTTTGATGACCCTCAGCAAGCCCCGCACTTCCAGCCGCATCCCCAGTATGAGAACCTTCACAGGTTTGACCCGATGTTTACTTGGACGTGGGGTGAGGAGACTGTAAGTACTGACGAGAGATGTCGTGGGCACACTGCTAACATATCGTGTGTGTAGCCTCTTGTCAAGAAGCTGGACTTGAGGGTTACGTTTTGGGCTTGGGTTGCATTCATGGCTTTGAACATGGACCAGGCTAGCTTGGGACAGGCCAATGCAGACAACTTTCTTGACGACTTGAAGCTGGATACCAATGGTACATTCTCTTTCCCTTCTTGTCACTGTGCTTCGCGGACTGGCTCCTAACATGACGTTTTGCTAGACTACAACCTTGGTGTTACCCTCTTCAGAGTGACATTCCTCCTCGCCGAAATCCCATCCCAACTCGTCAGCAAGAAAGTCGGCCCCGAAAAATGGATCCCGACCCTGATGCTGTCTTGGTCTATGGTCGCCATCTGCCAGTTCTGGCTCAGCGGCCGCTCATCCTTCCTGGCTTGCCGTGCCTTGATGGGTCTTCTCCAGGGAGGCTTCATCCCAGACCTGGTCCTCTACCTCTCATACTTCTTCAAGGCGACAGAGCTCCCTATTCGAATGGCTATCCTATGGACGGCTACGCGCCTGAGCAGCGTCGTCGCTCCCTTGCTGGCCTATGGTGTTCTTAGGCTGAGAGGTGTCCACGGTTACTCAGGTTGGAGATGGCTCTTCCTTACTGAGGGCCTGCTCAACTTTGTCATTGCCTTTGGGTCCATCTTCATGATGGTGCCCTCAGTAACTCAGACAAAGAGGCCGTGGCGCAAAGACGGCTGGTTCAACGAACGTGAGGAAAAGATTCTCGTGAACCGCATCCTTCGCGACGATCCGTCCAAGGGCGACATGCACAACAGACAGCCCATCACCTTTAAGCTTTTCTGGGATTCGCTTTGCGACTTTGACCTCTGGCCGATGTACTTCTTGGGCTTGACATTCGTTTTGCCCTCTATGCCGCCGGCTCAGTACTTGACTCTCACGTTGCGCCAGATTGGTTTTGACACGCTCAGTACGAACTTGTTGACTATTCCGGCACAGTTGGGGACTACCATCAATGTTAGTAGCTTTCCTTCTATCCCACTGCGACGGATACTCTTCCTTCTCTCCGGTTACCTAGCTAACATTGAATCGTAGATGCTCTTGGTCACCTATATTTCTGGCAAGATTGGACAGAGGGCTCTCATCGGACTCTTTACCCAGCTTTGGTTCCTGCCCTGCGTAATTGCCCTGGCCGTCCTGCCCGCCGACATGAACAAATGGGGCATGTACGCCCTGGTGACGGTGCTCCTCTCATATCCGAACCCCCACCCTCTTCAGACAGCTTGGTGCTCGCACAATTCCAACTCGGTCCGTACCCGAGCCCTTTCAGCTTCGCTCTACAACATGTCCGTTCAACTGCAGTCAATCATCGGTTCCAATATCTACAGAGAAGACGACAGACCAGAGTATCGCCGTGGCAACCGCGTCCTCATTGGTATCAACTGCCTGAACATTGTCCTCTATATACTCATCAAGGTCTACTACACCTGGAGGAATAAGCAGAAGGACAAGAAGTGGAAGAGCATGTCGACGGAGGAAAAGATCCGGTATCTTGAGACATCGACTGATCAGGGAAGCAAGCGACTTGATTTCCGCTTTGTTTCTTGAGTGGAAATTGCACTGCATCGCTCGAGTGGGCTGTTTAGGTGTCAAACTACATATGGCCACGATTGCGTAGGAAGTTAGATGCTGGATTACAACTTCTTCCATCTTTGAACTGGTTGGAGTCTGGTTTCTCGTACGGAAGTTCATCTAACGAAATGAATACCATGTCCTATCCTTGACCACTCATGTGTGACCTCAAATATCCCATCCCAATGCTTTCATAGCATCTGCTTTTAATTTCCCACACTTGAATCCATTTTCACCCGTTATCCCTCCACATCTCATGCACTCTTCTTCTTGGAACCTCTCACAATCACGCCAAAAATATCCCAGAAAAGCCCAAACCATCCTCGACTCTTCTCAACGGCATTCATAGCACGAACCCATCTCCAGACAAAAGCCTCCGAGTCTGTGTAGTCCTCGGCATAGCAGTCCCAAACGGCCCTCTCATTCTTCTTCGCATCATCAACATCGGGGTCGTCGATGGCCACCTTGGGTCCAATGAGCAGTGCTCTTCCAACGATGGACTCATCCGCAATCAGTCTTGTCGCGGCATCCAGAACGTCGGCGTGCTGGGCGGGTCCAGCAGTTCCTGTCAAGAAAGCAGCTTCTGCGCCGAGAGGGAACATGCTGGACTCGCTGACAAAATAGGGACACAGCATCGTCACTCGAACACCATGTTTCCAAGCAGTGCCTCTCATGGCGCGGAATAGACCGGTGATGGCGTGCTTTGAGGCTGTGTAGTGTGACTGGCCGCAGAGGTGCCAAACACCGGCGTAAGAGCCCAAGAAAAGCAGACATCGGTCGCGTCCGTCAGCCTCGGGCTTTTCATCAGAGTTGACCTTGTCGGATCCATTTCTAGACAGCCAGAATAGGGCCAAATTTGCTGTGTACATGGCTCCTGTGATGTTGACATCCAGAATCTTGGTGCTAGGCTTGTACGGCGCATCCGGGTCCGTGGGAATGGCCTCTGGGTTCTCAAACCTGCGATTGGACTTGGGATCGACGATGCCAGCATTAGCCACGACGACATCAATCCCTCCATGAGGCGAAGCCGCCGCTGCAGCCTTGAAAAAAGCCACCTGTGAGTCCCAATCCGTCACATCGCAGTGGAAGAAGTGGTGGCTGGCCTTGGGGTACTTTGTCCGCAGCTCGGCAATGAGCGTGTGTCCTGCTTCGTCATTGATGTCGCCAATCATCAAGTTTGCGCCGTGAGATGCCCAATGGCGGGCAAAGTTGGCCCCAAGACCGAGGGAGCCGCCGGTGATGAGGATGGTTTTTCCGGCGACGGTTGAAACGTCGTAGGGGAGGGACGTGTCGACGGGGCCTGAAAGCCGCACGGCTTTAGTGAGGTCGTGATACGCCATTTTTGAGTCGTCTACAGCCACACAGACGATACTAGGCGGGAGAAAAAGTCAAGGTTTGGTGATAAATAGTCAACTGAGAAAAGGAATTTCAGCCCTCAACAAAAAGTGCCGAAGCTACCTCAACAACCATGCTGTGAAACGTGTCGTGTTTGCTTCTGGGCCAAGATTGTGGCTTGATAGCGTTCCTTGATGGGAATAGACCGTCAGCCAACGGGGCAAACTATTGATCGAGACTGGGCTATTGGGAGCGCAAACACCAATGAGAAAAGCCACTTGTCTCGGTTCTTATCGAAATATTGACTTTAGCTGGTAAATATCCTGGAGTTGATTGGAGTTTGGTTTTTCAACCCTGTTGCGAGAGTTCGTATCCTTCGAGGAGCTAGAATCCTTCCAGATCCTTTGCCGACATGCGCCTCAATTCTCCTTCTGACGCATCTTGGCCAGCATCAGCAGTGAGGCATTGCTCGGTTCTGTCGGTCACCTTCTCAACGCCTCAGAACAAGCCATAGCGGGCCATGGAATGCAAAGGCCCATACGTGTCTTGTGATCACTCTTTATGAAACAGAAATAAGAATAGCTGCTCTTCAGGTTACTCGTAGAAGCCATGTTTCCCAGCGCTCAGTATCCCTTCATCCCGCATCATGGCCGATCCTTTCAGCATCGCTCAGCCTAGTGCAAACACAGCGGAGATGGTGTCATCGTGTAAGGCAGGGCTCGAAGATCTCCTTAAAGCTCTGAGGCAATGTGAGAAGGTCATCGAGTTGGATGGCACCGCATCAAAGGAGCATTTAATGTCAAAGCGACACGAGACAGAGTGGAAGACCTGCACCGCCGGTGCGAAATCTTGAACAAGATGGTATCAATCAACTTTCAGGCTGCGACCTATAACGAAGTCAAGGCAATACGGGAGGAGCAGCGAGACCGGCGCCAAAGCGAGGAGAATAAAGTAGTGCTGGCCTGGCTATCCGGTCTGAGCTTTGAGGACACACACCGAGCTGTGCTCACCAAGCGGCATCCCAATACCGGACAGTGGTTCCTGGATAAGAATGAATTCACGCAGTGGCGAGACAGTCAGTCCAATACGACTTCGGCACTCTGGTGTCCTGGAATGCGCATGTTGAAGTTTCTTCACCTTGTTTTGTCCTGATACATGATTAGCCGGAGCCGGAAAGACAGTCATAAGGCATAGACTCATCCCTAAATTTTCTGTTCAGAACTAACAGAACCTAGTTCAATTGTTATTGATCATCTGCGGCAGCAGTTCGACGATTCTCTAATTGGCATAGCTTTCGTATACTGCGACTACAGAGACCGGCTAAACCAGACCCCGAGCAACCTCCTCTCAAGTCTCGCCAAACAACTCGCGAGACAAAAGCAGGTTTTGCCAAAAGATGTCAAGGACCTTTACGATAAGCATGCAACCAACGAAACTTTTCCATCTCTGGATGAGTATTCCACTTGTTGTCGCAACTTGTGACCTCTTTCAGCCGGACTTTCATCATCGTCGATGGTCTCGACGAACATGTTGGAGAAGAGGATGATGGCTCCCTCAATACGGAGTTCATTGACCGGTTACGACAAGCTGGACAGCAAGAAGGCCTGAATGGTCGCATGGGACTCTTCGTGACGTCGAGGGGGAATGATACCATTCGAGAGCATCTCGATGGATGCGTTTGCATCAACATCCATGCACTGGCCTCAGACATTCGCGCTTTGGTGAGATCCCACATCTTTGATAACAGATTCAGATATTCAAGGGTACTACGGGAGAATCAGAGAGATCTTGTCGATACGATTGTTGCGACACTGACAGAGAAGCTCAAGGATTGTTGGTCTCTCCGTAAAAGACCACCCTTCTTGCTCTGCGCTTACTCAATAACAGGTTCTTACTCACACATCTTCATGTGGATCAACTTGGGAGGCAGACAAGCATACGAGACCTCAAGAGGACACTGAATGATTTGCCTAGGCCAATCAAGATCAACAGCCTCTATGAGGGTGCCATGGAGCGAACCAACAGGCAGCCAGAAGGAGATAAAGATCTGGCGTTGAAAACATTAAGCTGGGTCGTTAGGGCGCGTCGACCGCTCCTCTTAAGCGAGCTACTCATTGCACTTGCTGTCAATCCCGAAGATGATGACCTAGACGAAGACGCCATGCCCGTTCATTCTCTCATTACTTCACTCACGGCCGGACTCCTCACCATGGAACTGACATTGACCAATCAAGATAAAACAGTTCGATTAGCACATTTCACGGTTTCCGAGTACTTTAAAGACGAGGGAAGTCAATATCTCATTTACACGGAGGACCACTTGGCAGAGACTTGCCTCAACTACCTCTTGTTCGAGAACATGGAGCCAGACCTTCCAATACGTCAGACCGACCAACGGTATGGATTTTACGACTATGCCGCTAATAACTGGGGGCATCACGTTCAAGCAGCCTCTAGCGTCGACTAAGGTTCGATCATGAGATTTCTCAACAATGAAGCTAAGGCTAAAACCTGTTGCACAGCCTTGAACGAATATCTTTAACTGGCCCGAATCTAAAGCGTTATATCTCACGACACATTTTCAACTCGTAGAACCGATGCGTGCTCTTCTTACAGCAGGATGCGACATCAACGCCACAACTCCCAAGGGATGGACCCTACTGTTGTCCTTTGTGGAAAGGGGCCAAGAGGTAGTTATCAGACTTCTCCTTGATAACGGCGCCGACATCAACCCTAGAGCCACGCAAGGAAACATCAAACTGAGGGGACCGCTCGCAATTGCTGCAGAGAAAGGCGACCAGACAATGGTTCGGCTTCTTCTTGACTACGGTGCTGATCCCAACGCTGAGGTCCAAGGCGGCCAGGAAATCCGAAAGGAAAGGACTGTGCCACTTGTGAATGCTGCAAAGAACGGACACATTGAGGTTGTGGAGATGTTACTGGGGAGGGAGGGCATCTGTATCAACGAAATGGTTGAAGGTCGTAAAACTGCGTACTATCAGGCCATGATGGGAGGACACCGCGTGGTGGCCCGGCTGTTGCAGAGCCGTGGTGGGACTCTTTGAGGGATATACTGAGATTTACAGTTCATTAACAGAATTATTGTGCAAATGGAAGGCGAGCGAGCTTCGGACATGATATAGTGTTGGGAATGGAGTGCAACAGCCGTTGCTATCAACTTGATGACATTTGTTGACCCCAACTGCACCAGTTTTGACGCTGGGATTGGTGTACAGGCTCCAAGCCCGAAATATCATGCCCATTTGAATGCTCTACTCATTTGAGCTCCATTAAACTCAATGAAAATATCGGTGCATCAAAGGCATGTGCTCAATCACTTCGTTCCTCGATGCTCTACCAAACGGATCGCCTACTCCGCACTGCCGCTTTGAGGCCTTTGACCATATACGACGTAACTACAAATTGTTAGCACAGATAAAAATTTGAAGACTTTGAACCCACATCTTCCAATACCCATGAACCTTTGGGTTTCTCAGCTCCCTCCTAACATCGGTGCAAAGAGCCATAACATCCTCTTTGCTCCATGACAAGACACGGGTGAACAAGGCAAGGCTCACACCTTCAAGGCCAGCATCAAAATTGGCCAGATTCCATTTTCCAAGTTCCTTGAGCTTTCTCTCCTTGGGCCAACTATTAGTGGGCCATCTAAAGATGGTTTCGTGAACATTCTGGAAGCCAGTTCGCTCGAGAATGGCTTTGTACTGATCAGAGGCACCGAGAGGTCGGCCAAGCTTCTTGGATGCATCAATGAGACCCTCTTGCCATTTCATGATTGGCGATGTCTTGGGGTTCAGGGTTCCATCATCACAAAACACAGGGAGTTGGATGTCTTGGATCTCGTACCAGCCCTCTGCGCTCAAACCGCTGTCTTGTGTCAGTGTGCTTTTAAAGACACGTGATGCGAAAATAGAAAGATTCACATAAAAGCCTTTTTGGCCATGGTTTCGGGGTCCGCAAAGCTGCCCGTCATCATACGACAGAAGATGAAGTCAAAGGGTGTTTTCCAGGTCCATTCTTTTTCGAGGTCGTCAATCTCAAACGTGCAGTTCGGTGGAAGGCTAAATATCGTCAGGTTACAGTTAACTTGAGCGAGTTGTGATACGGACAATGCGGGTTGAATGGGACTCAGGTCAACTCCGACGACCTATGCCATTGTTAGGTTGACGGTATACCACCTAGGTAAGGGTCATTGGAGAGTGGTACCTGAGCGTCTGGGTGCTGATCAGCTGCAAAACTGTTAGCAGTTGCATAAAAATCTCAGTAATTTCAACCTGCCGAATTCTAGGGCCCAGAGCCCAGTACCGGTTCCCATGTCCAAGACCCGCTTGGCGGTCTCGGCTCCTGGGTTGAGGGCTCTTTTCCCGTCGAGTGTGATCAAGTACAGGTTGTCCTGCAGGTCTATCTACTGTTAGTGCAAGACACGCACTGTAGCTACTTTCGTACCTAGCCTCTCGTTTTCGGCCTTCTATATTAGCGCTGATTTTTTCATCTCCAAGGACTACTTACATCGTCGTTGGGAAAGGCGTATTCTCGGTAGTGTCAGTAGGGGACTATTCCAAAGACTCGTATACACCCACTGCCTTCACTCAAGCGATGATATGTGCGACCATTTTCTTGCTGAAACTGGAGAAGACTTGAGCGGAGTGATGAAGTCGAAGGCTCTTCGAGAGGCTGTTATCGATCAGTTTCATATTGAATTCGGGCACCTTGGAGACAGTACCACTTCAAGGGCTGACTCAAAGTCGGGGTCCACAGCCTGTATGTTGTCAGCTTCTATTACTTGATTCAGTTCATAGACAGTACAATTTCTTCATGCATGTTGAACGTGATTTTTTGTAGTAATGGCCGAGTGGTCACTGTGCGTTCAATCATGAAGGAAGGAAGCGGGGAAACGCTGGCCATTTATCGTGACCTGACGTCCCCTGTAAGTGTTGCGATACTTGCATTGATGCCTCAAGCTTTGATTCGATCTTCTGGATCCCGGCGTTTGTAGGCCTCGGTGCAAATTCCGAAAGAGGGCCGATCAACCATATCCCTGACCTGGGTCTCTTGATGCCGTCGTTGATTGGATACAAGCCCAGAGGTGGATGACTATAGGGTGGTTGAAGAATCTGGTCGAAAGCTACAGCAAGTACCTGCACTAGAGAATGCTGGAGCTCAGCTTGGGACTGGAAATGAAAGGTTGTTTTTATTCTACTGTTTGGCTTCCTTCTATTACTCAAATACCGATTTCAGTTTGTGGGTTGCTTGCGTGGTTGTTTATGAGATAAGTTGCATAGTTTATGAGCCTGAATGCCGCAAGCATCGCACCCCTGCAAAGTTTCGTGAAGGACACCGATAAATCGCAAACTGCCAATCTACTGAACGATGAACAAAACAAGCACTCTTTCATCTTGGACTGTGGTCAATTGTCGTCTCTCAACATGTTAATTCAACAATGAGAGAGAGCTCGGAGTTGAAATTGGCCGTTTCCGAACGCTACTGTTATACCGAGGCGCGGCTGCATTAGCTCCATTGCAGGCTGAAGCCATTCCCGAATCCGGACTAGCCACTATTTGCGTTTCAGCTCTTTGAACGCGCGCTGAAGCCCCTTTTTGTTTACTCTGTATTGCTCCAATTTGAGGTCGTCAAGATGGCCGACAATGGCCATTCACCAACTGATATCATCACCTATATTGGTGTGCCATTGGCAGTTTTGGGAGGTACCGTTCTCACCACCAGTTGGCGCCAAGACTCCGATACTAACGGTGCTAAAGTGCTTCCAATTCTGTACAACACGTTCGCGACTCTTGTCTCCCTGTCGCGCATAAAACGCATGCTTCGGCGTAGTCGCTTGACGGCGCTCACAAGAAGTGACATTGTCAATCGTGTCATCGAGATTGAATTACCTCGATATGCCGTAATGCCCCTGGACAGGTTCCAGGACCGCTCCGAGTACTGGACGCTTTCAAGGCACCCCAGCTCCATACCCGGCGGTAGCTGGACCACCTTTAACTGGAAAACCCATTCCATTGGAATGAAGACCCAGCGCGTCGAGTACGCAGATCAAGTTCGTCAGCCTCAGGTCGAGGTTGCCTTTGATGAGCTGGTGTGTTACCTGCTGGATCTGGGAGCTGTCCCGAATCCACATGGTTGGAAATTACTTCGATCGACAGGACTTTGGACCCCGGTAGGGTGCTCTCTCATGATGTCCCCGGATGGTCGGGAAGATGCCCTGACAGTCGCGCTGTCAAACGACTCGGATGGTAACCTTTCCTTGGCCGTGGCGTGGTCGAGCTCCTGGATCACGAGGGATTACTCTAATCTGCCACCATACTGGGTGAGACTACCGGCACCGCCTCAGAAACAAGAAAACCCAGATCAAGGTGCAAGCTCCGAGGCCGCAGGCTCTTCACGACGAGGGTCAGAGGAAGGCCTCGCGAAGCCAGAAAAGCCAGGCAAGGGAATGAACTCGATCGAGTTGGACTCAATCCACAAAGAAAACTCCACCCAGTCCAACAAGGCCATCACCTGTCAAATTGCAATGTCTGGGCTCGTCACAGCATTGACTGAGCAAACACATTACGGCAACCAAAGCAACTTCAACCTTGATAGCTTATACGTTGACCACTTGCGCATTCATCCCACAAAATCGGCCGGAGTGTGGTTTGCTAGTGCAGCTACGGCCTTTGGAACCTCGAGTCAGACTATTCTTTGGAACTACAAGATCCCGGATGAGATACTCTACTTCGCTAGAAAAGAGACAGTGTCATGCGGCGTTCTTGTGGTTTTGGGCATGGTTGATGAATCCGAGACACCAGATTGGGCGACGAAGCACAATGATTACGGGGCATCGATTGACCAGTTCGCGAGAAGGAGCCAGGAACAACGTGCGGCGATGGCTGCGGAGGCGCGAATGGCTCCTGCTCAGCGGGAGGCGGCAGTACGGGAGAGAATGCGCAAGGAGACGGAGCAGAGGATGCATGACAGTAAGTCTTGTGCGCTTCTCATACCCCTAGACTTTTCTGACAATAAATAGTGCGTGACAAGATGAGGGCCGACCAGCAACGGCGCGACCAACGCATGATGGAGGCACTTCAAAGTCCTAAGTGGGATACGAAACTCGTCGCCGAGCATTCTCTCCAGTGGCTCAAAGCTAACGGACACTGGGACGCCTCATTGACACTCAAGGACGTTGTAGGCTTCATGCTGCACCGAATGGTCCTTGATGGAGAGTTTGCTTCTAATATCTGCAGAATGCTGGATTTGTGGAAGGCCTGGGGTGATGTTGGAGGCATGAGGCAGTCGGACTATCAAGCCGTTCAAGATGATAAGCCTGGGTTTGCGAACGCTACACTGCTGGTTGCTCTAATCAGAGATACGTCAACGGCTGTGGAGGGCACGGTTTCGATGGACTTGCAGGAGTGTCTTCGGATGTGGAGAAAGGTTCGCCTCGGATAGAGTCATCTGTAGACCCAGACTACTTGTTTTCAAGTCATGACATGACGCCAATTTATCAAACTAATGCGCGCAGCTCTTTCTATCCCCTCTAATTCGGCCAGTATGTCTACTGAGTATACAGGGGCCGCAACGCCTCGACCAGCTCCACCTTTCCGTGAACAGTCCTCTCATTGCTTCCAAAATCGCCCGACATGATGCCACCAGGGAGGGCAGAAGTAGTCATCCCCACAAAGTCCTCGATATGAGCGCTTGGGATCTCTCGAGCAAAGAATTCCGCGAGGTTGTCTTTCTCAATAGCCACGACGTCAACCTTCTTGCCTGTGATCTTTTCGACTGCTTCCTTGACATCAAGTGCGCTGTAGTGCCTAGGTCCGTAGAGGTCAAAGAAGTACGGGCTGACGTCCTTGGGCGCGGCGAGCAAGGCATTTGCGCAAAGCCGGCCGATATCTCTGATGCTCACCTAGAACAAAATATTAGCGTGCTTGAACTTTTTATAAATGTTTTTCTTAAAGGTGGCGTTACCATAGGAATCTTGTGGTCCAAAGGTGTGATCACGGAGTAGATGACGGGTGGCTCCGCTTGAATCGTTTCAAAGGCATGAGACCAGTTCTCTTGGAAGTATCCCGGCTTGACAATGACGACTTCGGGCACCGAGTCCTTGAGGATGCTATCCGAAATGTGGTTCAAGCGTAAGAGACCCTGTGATATTGTTAGACTTCTTGGTCAAAGATATGGTGTTATCAAATGAGACTTACAATGCCATGGTCGTACTGGGCACCCATGGAAGAGAACAGGAGCATTTTCTTAACACTAGGGGCTTTCCCAAGCGCCTCTTTGACATGAGTAGCGGTTTTGACCCCCCACTCTCCCTGATCGGTTCCATCGTATGTCGGAGGCGGAACGTAAAAGACGGCATCAGAGCGAGAGAAGTCGAGCCCCGTTCCGCTTGCCACGTCGCCCTGAGTAGCCTCGAATCGTTCATGATTGGCAAAGTCGGCAGGAACCTTGGAAAGATCTCTGTAGATACCGTGAATGAAGGGTTTGGTGTCCGATTCCAGCAAATTGCGGATAGTCTCTTTTCCGGCCTTGCTTGAGGCGGGGAGGATAGTGATGCGGAAAGTCATGTTGATGGTGTTGAAGTGAGATGATGATAATAAAACAGCTGACGGTTTTTCGTATTAAGAGATTTCAAGACTCGTAATAGCTTTTATAGTCCTCATCGTGCCAACTATAATCGGTAGGTGTAGTCCGGCAACCCGCGGGCGCCGTCGGGCGGCCGAGATCCGCGCCGTCAATGTCCGCATGCGGGGCCGCCTTCTTGCGGAGTTTGACCCTGAGTGAGACGATAAATTTACCGACGCCGTCGGCTCGGGTTAATGAAGGGTGGAGTCTTAGTCACGATGAATTTGTCTTCGACAATGCTCAAGTGGTGCCATGCTGACATCCATTCCCACTGACCACCTACCTCGTCGGTTATAGAGTGACCGAGGCTGTTTAGTGTAGAGAACGGATATAGGTACTCTCCCATTCGAAGAACTTGCTAAAAATCTCTCTACCTTGTCCTCTAGGCCTACTCTGTTTGGCCAACATCATCTTCCCATTTTCCTTGCTTGTCAGCAAAAGAAATAAGCTAGATCCCATTCCACAACTCCGACTTCGATACTTCAAACATGCCCTCAAGTGTCATATTCTAACTTCTGTTGCCAATTAGGAGCTTTCCCGAGCTCCTTTCCATAAAAGCTAACCTTTCCAATAAATCTCAGACGCTGACCCAGCCGCTTGTATTATTAACAGACACACAGCGAGCAGGACGATACTATGCCATTTGATAGCCGAGGTCTATTCTCCAGCGCCAAGTTCAAATATCCTAGGGAGCTCCAGTGGGGAGCTTAAAACCTCGTAATGTTACCATGTGATCCATGTTTCACAGACTGAGCAGCTGAAAGAGGACCGAGCCGCATGACGCAAGTGGTCCGATCTGTAGTTAGCATACACTTCCTGCATCTGAATCACACATATGCAATGATCTATACCTGAAGCGGGCCCTCTGGAGACGATTTCTCACATCTTCTCTCGATAGAATCCTCAATTATGCGGTACTGCCAAGGTCAACCCCTGTCCCGATGTGACCTGCATGTCTCACAGCGGGATGCCGTGATGCATACACGAGCAATCTTAACTGCGACACTCCCCTCTCCGTGCGGGGTCTGGCGGTATTTTCCTCCAAGACATGGCGATCCGAGAGAGATTCATAAGCATAAAAGCCGGCGTAGGGATACACCATGGCCGATCCGTCTAAGCTAAACTCTATTGCCTCCTCCACGACACCATGACTTCACTCTTTTCGACGACGGGGCTGCTCCGGCTGATACTTCTTTTTGGATCCGTGTCGGGTCTGAAGCAGCCAGAGCATCATGCCCAGCACAGTATGGAGTCTGTCTTGGATAAATACGACTATATTGTTGTTGGTGGTGGGACAAGTGGATTGGTGGTTGCCAACAGGCTGAGTGAAGACCGGAGCAGTGAGATTGCTCCCCCGCAGTTGTTGTCAGCACGGACTGACGATGGATCACAGAAACCGTCTTGGTCGTCGAGTATGGCGACTTTGCCAATACTATCAACGTTACGGTGCCATACTTTACCACGCTGGATCAAACACCTCGGCTTTACAACATGACCTCCGTTCCTCAGGTGCATCTAGACGGTCGCACCAGCAGGATGCGTCTTGGAAGTGTGGTGGGAGGAAGTTCAACCATCAACGGCATGGCTTGGGACCGCGGCTCTTCGGTCGACTATGATTCCTGGGAAGAGCTGGGAAATCCGGGTTGGGGATGGAAGAGTCTGCTCAAGTATTTTCGCAAGTCATCGAGGTTCTCTCCCCCAGCTAAGGAGTACGTTGACAAATATGGTTATACGTGGACTCCCGAATCATATGGACATGGTCCGATTAAAGTCGGATATCCTTCCTGGCAATGGCCCGGAGCAGGTGAGTTCCTTGGAAAAAACCATGGCTCAGATGACTGACCATTTTGCCGCCAGCCATGCAAGCAGAGGCATGGACCGAAGACCTGGATGCAGATACTCTACGCGATGGTGCTGATGGCAAAAATGTTGGCCTGGCTTGGATCCCCCAAAACTCGGGTGGTAAGGAAGCAACACGATCAAGCGCAGAGACGGCCTATTATCAACCAGCTAGTCACCGTCCGAACCTCCATCTGCTGGTCCGACATTACGGGGCTCCTATCAAATTCAACGGCAACATTACGACAGGTGTTGAGATTGCTAGCCGCGACGGGGGGCCATCGAGGTGCATCTCATCGAAGAACGTTATCCTCGCGGCGGGAGCGATCAACACCCCTCGAATCCTGCAGTTGAGTGGTATTGGCCCGAAGAAGCTTCTCGACTCGCTTGATATCGACGTTGTTGTTGATGCACCTGGAGTAGGAGCCAACTTCCAGGACCATCCAACCTTTAACATGATTTATGAGTGTATGAGAACGCTACTACTTTCTGGATGTGATAACAGGTGACTGACTTTATCTAGTCAACAACAAGAGTGTCCCGACTCGGGATCTAATGAACGACCCTGACTTCTACGATGCCGCGTGGGAGGAGTATGAGGCCAACAAGACCGGCCCTTTCTCGCACGCATGGGGAAACTACATCTCTTTTTCATCCCTGCAAGACCTTGATCCGGATTTCGAGGCCATTGCCGACAGCCTTGCAGAGCAAGAGCCATTGGATCACTTGCCCGCCATCTACGCCGAGAATCCTTCTCTCGTCAAGGGTTTCCTCGAGCAGCGTCGAGTTTTGCAATCGCAGTTTCGCAGCCCTGAGGCGGGAATTCTTGAAATCGTTTTTAGCGGTTCGATTGTTGTGCCTGTTGCACTTCAAAAGCCTTTATCCCCGCGCACAATCTTCATCAACACCACAAACCCCGACCCTTCCCTTTCACCGCTCATCGACTTCAACACAGCCGCCAACCCGGTTGACATGCACATTGTGATGCGTGCTCTTACCAAAGCCCGTCAATTCATGGCTGCAGAGAGCGTCGCTTCTCTTGAACCTGTCGAAATATCTCCCGGACTGACTCTTCAGGATGAGGTTGAGATTCAGACGGCCATGCGAAAGACATTCCTTAGTCCCAGTCTGGACCACCCCGTCGGAACGGCTGCTATGATGCCACGAGAGTGGGGAGGTGTGGTTGATACAAACCTCCGGGTGTATGGTGTTGAAGGACTCTGGGTGGTCGACGCGAGTATCATGCCTCTGCTTCCAGCAGCTCATACTCAGGCTACGGTGTATGCTGTGGCAGAGTATGCTGCAGATCTCATCAAGGGCCACAGCTGAAATCCCGAAAGGAAAATAAAGTGAGGGCTGGTGGAGGGGCAATGCGTTTAAGACCAAACCTATGATACTGCGTAGTTACTCCCATTTACACTAATATAACTTCGGAATCGCCTACATTATCAAACCAGTACATCTTGTATAGTTGAAACAGTCCTAAGCGTCGAAACCTTCCTTCGTCTCCCTTACGAAGCATGAGCCCCTCCTCAACTGTCAGACGCAAACACCACACTTCTTGAACACTCTCCTCGACAAAGTCAAAAAACTCCAAGAGCTACGAAGAGCGCTAGATCTGAAATGAAGACACCTTCCTTTAACTACTTGCGTCCAAGCAGGCTCTTTTGGCGAAGCATCCCCGGACTCGGATCCTTCTGTCTTCGCAACGTGTTGAGGAAATCATCTGTAGGCGTTTTCGTAATTATAATGGCTTCTTGAATACGCCCTACAAGTTTCAGTTCGCAAGATGGCATGTGCAAAGTGTTGGCATCGCAGTGAGTATCTGTTGTCCAGCGATCAGGGTTTCGTAGCTTCGGCTTCGCCTTGCAGAAATCTTCACACTGGTGCTCTTTTATCTTTCTCTGAAGGGTTTGCTTCGAAAGTGGATAGATACCGCCTTGTATAGAAGCCCAAGACCAAGACGGCGCCCTGACAACTGGGGCGGGGGCGAACCTGGTAGGTCGTGGCCGCGTAGCCGATCCGAAAAAGGGCCTGCTCACTAGGTAGCCAGGCCTCCATAAGAGACAGCGAACAAGGTTACACTCCCAAAGACCAGCCAAATATCTCGATCCAATGGCTCTGGATACTGGTTCCGCGATCGAGGCAGTGGCTGCGAAGATGTCATGTGGGTTTGACAGTTGGCGCTTGGAGAAGTCAATCAAGACCCCGTCCCAGAATTTCAGGAGTCGATCTCTTTTCGACGACAGGTCTTTATCAGCTTGGCTCAGAATAGCGTGGAGAGAAGAAGGCTTTAATCTTCGTAATTGCGATCCTCCGAGTAGCTGCAATATCGGCACGAGAAGTAAAGCTGTTCCTTGCCAAAGAAGACAACGCGACGGCTCCATTTCTTCTCTTGAAGGCACCACCCGCGGGTCTCAACGACGCCGTAATCCGAAGACCTTCTCAAACCTACAAGTACATTTCCCTGGCCTTCGTCCAAGGGTATCTCGCAGCAAGGAGCAGGCTGTTTGTAATCATTGATGATAAAAGAGTTGCGAGCATCTGCCGACCTTCCTGCTGAAATGGTAAGGGTTGCGTTGCCATAGACTTTGGCCATTAGCTTTGATTCACGTTCCCAATCCTCTTTGTTGCCTTGGATGATACATAATGCATCGATCCAAACGAATTGGATACGTAGGGAACAAGCTAAACTCAGCGTGTCACGGTGTGCAGCCACCAGACGAGACTCATCCATCCAGTTCATCATATCCTCCATAGTGTTGGCGTTGAGGGTGTATGTATCTGTCGCAGGGCCCCGGCAATAAGATAGGGCGAGGTATTTATCTTCCATACTGGGGCTAGTGATAATAAGTCGCGGGAACCGTCTTTGTTGGGGATTGCCCACGTCAATGACCCTAGTTGGCATTCTATACGTTCCCTTAAAATCGCAGGCTCGATGGAACTTTGTACATCCTTAGAGGAATTGCTGGATCATGGTGATATAAGTATCGGGTCCATGCTCTGCTGTGCAAATTCGCCCAGGCGTGCGCGAGCCTGCCAAGGTTCCCTCCTCTTTAGAGAATCTATCAGTTCAACGTTCTTGGTACTTCTTCTGCTTTTGATAAAAAGAAGATGCTGACCCATAGACAGAAAGGTTTATGTGGTTGAGGCCAACGCTACTTTCCCTTTGACCCAGAAGGGGAGAGACCCTCCCGCGGGGCTTTGCCTTGAAGCACAGATTCGATCTGCAATGTTGTCCATTCTTGTTGAAAGCCCGTCCAGCAGAGCAGGCAGACATCGCAGCCATCTTCGGCACTCCCCTTGAGAGACACAAGGTTAGGATGAAACTCCAGATAATGACGTTCCACGCTGATGGTAAAGGCACGACAAAACGTGCATCGAGACATGTGTGTTGGGTCCCGTGGTTCGTCAAGAGCATCGAAGTGATGTTGCTACGTGCCAGCCTGAATTTTTTGCCGCACGTAACTCAGCCTCGGGGCTGGCAATAGATGGCCCCTACGAGCGCCATGAGGCTCCCAGGCTCCCTGCCCTCTAGGCATTATCTTGCCACCAATCATGCGACTTTTGAGGATAGGTGAGCCGAGTGAAAGGCTAGGGAAGACGTGGAATTCAACACAGCAGCGCCTGCTTGTCATCTAATTATGAGGTCTTTGGGTCTGGCACAATGATTGTGCTGTGCGACATCTGTCATGTCCCAGTATTTGTATAAGGGGATAAACTCCCTTGAAGTATCGACAGCGGTAGAACCAACAGAGCCAGCCCCATAGTGGCGTGAGACAGCGACCGGGGCATGGTAGAACAGTTTAAAAATTTCCGGTAACATGGCGAGCGCATGAACGGTACGGGGTTTTGCCTTGAACCCCGGAATGGCCTGGATGTGGGGTTTGCTGTGCTCATTTTGCCCGGCCCATCGAGCCGCTACAATACAAAGCAATTCATCATAGTGTGGCGAGAAACAAGGCAATGAAACAGAAGTATGGTGACGCTACAGATTGTGAAATGGGGAACTTGAAATCTGTCTAGTCTATTCAAATTACAGCTTGGAAGGCACCGTTGACTCGCACCCACACCCTGCATCAGTGCCCTCTGCAGCCTTCTTCGACTCAATCAGCGTGCTCTGGTTGAACCCCTGCTCACTAGGCGGTACATCCAACGCAGGGTTTTTGGTAAAGAAGTTGACAGGCTTCAGATGCACCTTGAGAATCTCAACGGGCATGACGGGAAAGTCCTCAATCCTTGGCACATGGTTGATACCAAACTGCACCCAGAGAACAATGTCAGACTCTGGGGTCAGCGTCTCGCTCCTCTCTGCCCAAGTGCGTACACCTGTGCCACCGCGTGACTGGTTCGTGTACCAGCCGCCGGCAAATAGCTCGCGGTCGCGGTGCGTGGTGATGTAGATGTTGTGGTCTGCGAACTCGGCGCGGCGGAAGTTGAAGCTCTCGTTGTCGCTCATGAGCTTTTGGAATGGGGGAGCCATGATCTTGTAGCCGACTGGCTTGCCGTTGATGGGGTTCAGCGAGTTGGGGTTGGTGATCTTGAAAGTTCGGTTTTGCTCAAAGTCCAGGTCAAGTCCTGCCGTCTTTTCAACCTTCTTTTCCACAAGCTCATAGCCGATGCCGTGAGCATTCCAGTTTGGGTCTCGTGGCATCTTGTGAGTTTCTGAGTAGACCAGCTGATTTGTGTGTCCATCAATCATAGGGTCAATGCGCAGGGAGAAGATGTGCTGGTGAAGGCAAGCAAGCACACCAGGGTGCACAACCGTTCCAAAAGACACCCCAGTCTTGTTCAACTCGTGGTCAAGTGGCTGCGTCGACAAGATTCCTGTAGCTCGTACTTCATATGTCAACTCTCCAGCTTGGTTGAAGATGAACATGAGAATATACTCGTAGTTGGAGACTGTGATGATGGACTGAAGAACGAGCTCACGGGACCGGACAACAGCAGATCGACCAGTTCGGTAGTTCACGTGCTTCCAGCCAATACCGGCGTCTTGCTCGTGGATGCAGATGCAGTTCTCCTTGGGCAAAGGCTCGCCCCTGTCGTCGCAGATGACGCCGCTGAGATACTGGATGCTTCCGAGGCAATCACAGCCCAGCTGAAGGTTGTTGGCTGTGGTACCAGCTCCGACATCGCCGAGATCAAAGGCTGCTTTTTTATGGAAAGGGTGGCGTGGATCAGCATAGGGCACGGTCATGTCGGAGAGCGATAGTCTGTAGAACAGAGGCCGGCCGTCGTACTTCACATTGTATAGCACCATGCCCTCACGCTGGTTGAAGCCTTGGCAATCTCAGTACTCGTGATGATCTTCTGAGTGTATGTGCCAACTCACCGATAAAGAAATTCCACTTCTGCCACTCCAAAACATGGCCAGTCTCGCCAACAGGCGTCACAGTGAAACTGGCACCCTCAGGCTGCAAGACACGAAGTGGCTTGAGATCCTTTCGCAGTTCCTGGGCCTCGGGGATGTACTCGTTGGCAGGGGCTGGCTGATACGGAGCGGGAGGTTTGATGGTGTTGTCTGCGCCAGTGGGCATGGTGTCGATTCGAACCACCTTGTACTCTGTGCATTCAATGACCGGAGAGATGGGCAGTGGGAATGCGTAGTGGTTGGAGTCAGGCTCTGAAGAGTTGGCAGGGTCTCGCATGTATAGGAAAACCTGGTACATTCTCTGATCATCGTCGACACCATCAGATCCTGTGGTTGTAAGTACGTGCAAAACGTCTTCTTGATGGGCCTCTTACCGTAGATCCAAGGGTCCGCGCATACGACAGTGCCCTCGGGTAGGTTGAGCTTCTCGAGCTCTGCTAGCACCTTGGGGTCCTCCAGAGCGACCTTTTCGATCACCTGGGCCTCATCATAGTCCGCATTACCATGCAGATAGGGACCGAGCCTAACATTGCTCTCGACGGTCCCAGTTGTCAAGTTGACAACAGCTTCATGAAAAATGTCCTGCAACTTTCAGTAACTGTGCAAAAATCAGTGTTAGGCAATCTTACAGTCTTGCGGACGTAGTACGCAACAAAAGCCCGACGATCAAGCGGAGAAGGCGATCCCTTTTCAAGAGCTGCCAGATACGGGGCCAATTGCTGCTTTGGAGGCTCGCTGAGGGTGATGACCTTGAATTTCAGAGATACCGATGCCGGCCATGCACCCTGCACTAGGCGTGCACTAGCCTGGATCTCGGAGCCGGAGAGGGGGCAAAGAGGATGAGGAGGGCTAGACATGATGTAACAATAGGGCCTCTAGGGCAGAAACTTAAAATGAAGATGAAATGGTGTGATCAGAACCAACAAGTGAAGCCGAGGAGACGGTATTTGAACCCCAGAGACAAGATCTGGATCTCGTGGATGACACCTCCTCCACGTTCCCCCTCCAACCCCTCCTCACGTCCCGCATCTCGCAAAATATCCACATTCGGTCATGGTGATGGCGCAATTATCCATGATTGGTCCGTCGACGCCAAACTTCCAGACACGGATAAGCGTGACGATATGGATTTTTAAACTGCGCGATAGCTACTTTTCTGGGTAAGGATCCTCGCTTGGTTATCTTCCGGGCATTGGCTTGGCTCGTTGTCCGCACATGCCGGAATCAAAGCCGCACGAGAGATACTGTAGTTCAGTTGTGGCCGTCAGAAGGATTTAGAAAAGGATTTAGAGCTAGAGTTCTTGGCTTTTCCCTGTTATCTTTTCTGTTCATTCATTTACCAGCGCCTTATCGCCTGGCTTACAAACCTCCCACTTGTCTCCAATACCCGTGTTGTCAACCTTGTGACTTCTTTCTCCAAGGAGTGACACTTCGCCGCCAGCTGCATGTTTCACAACGCTAACTTGCTACAGGAACAGCCAACTTTCTTCCCTCTCCCAAACAAACTCCAACCATGGCTTATCCCCGCTTCCATCACTGTCCCGAGCCCATATCTTATCAAGCATCCTCGCCGCATTTCTTGCATTATAGCAGCACGATGATACCCAGATATGTCGAAACGTCGCTCTCACTGCTTGTTTAAGATCTAGACGGTCGGTTTCTGCCCCAAGAACAAATGCCGGCCAAACTAAACTTTTGATATGAAAGTCATTTGGTGGTATCGAGAGCATATGGGTTATTCCTCGTTGTGTTGTATCGAGGATGAAGGTTTGAGATAGATATTGGTCTTTGGAGGATGCTCCGATGATATGAGAAGCATAAACTTCAATCGCTGCCTTGTAGGTGCAGGCAAGGTGGTATCGCGACTCGTAATGTTGTTGATCTGGGAAATCCTTGGCCCATGTTGAGGGTGAAAAGGCGTCAAGGCACCTGCAGAGGCTGGCAATCGTATCTTCTCGTTCGGGGACTGAGTGATGGACGGAGCGTAGTGAATCAATTACCGAGAGTAAATAGAGAAGTTCAGCCGGACAGCCAACCCAAGTTTGGTGTTCAGAGTGTCGAAGCGTTTGTAGGAATGAAGGGTCCAAGCAGGCTGGTGGCCGGCTAGAAAGGCTCACAGGCGCAAGGGTTGCTCCCATTATTCCGAACCTGCGATACGAATTAGTGAAGAAACAAAGCACCAGGGTCGTTCCCTTACGTCGTGCATGCCGTGTCAAAGTACGTAAGCCACCTGGCCGAGTCCGAGTCTCCCCTTGACGCTGACTTGCGGCTTCGAATCATTTCTTCAGCACCACGCAGATGATGTTTCCACCCTCGGCCGCCAAACTCGACTACATCTAGGCAGATAAAGAGGATGACTGCTGCAATAACCGCGTCACTGTTTCTCTCGGGGTGGACTTGTAGTTCGTGTTTTAAATATTCGAGGGCTTTTTGCTTGTGCGACAAGGCCGTGCTCAGGGAATTGCCGTAATTGGGTTGATTCTTTTGCCAGTCATGGTCTTCTGGCGAGTACCAATCCTCTGAAACTTGGGTAGGAAACCTGTTGCTGTCTGATGGGGCTTGAATGTGATTAATCACGATTCGATGCGTAAAGTGGAAGGCTGATATCGAGACCATGATGTGGGACAAGGCGTGACTACCAGGCATGAGAGGCATCAAGGCCAGGAAGGGGTTCGCTGATGGATTGTTGTAGACAACACATTCTTTTGACAACTCGAGATCGACTGACTCGTCAGTTCAGTACGAATCAGGGGGAGTGGAGGAGACTCACAGTAGCGTATGTACTGTCGGCAATCTTGTGACAGGTCTTGCAGCCCAGGTTCGACAAGTGACCAGGATACTGACACAGGGGAAGGACGCGTCTCTTGCTCGCCATGTTCGCCTGAGGGTGTCTCTGGGAATAGCAAACCGACTTCAGAGTCAGGCCTTTTGCTGAATCCATCGGCTGTGTCGAATGTGGCCTTCCCCATCATCTTTCCCCGACTGGCCATACTGTTCGTCCATACCAGCCTCCTCCTCCGCTCATACCCCAAACACCGCAACTTGAGATCCGAACATCGCTGACACGTCGGAAGGAGCCTGTCACACTTGACCCGCCTCTGCCGGCACGTCCGACAAGAGTTTGGCGCGTGCACGTCGTCCTGCATAGCCGTAAATCGAACGTTTCTTGCCACGAGGTTGGAGCTGAGGCATGCAAAATCCTCGATGCAGGCAAGGGGGCTTCTCTTTAACCCGGTAGTCCGGGAAAGTTGGCGATGGTGCGATCGGCGTTAAACCGCGTTTGGAAGCCAAGACGCGACCCCTGTCGAAACCCCAGATTTCGCTATCTCGAAGAAAAGGGATGATGGCTGTCTTTTCAGGATAGAGATGTGATTGCAATTATACCTCATTGGATCTCTTGTTTGACGACATTCTGAATTATAATAGCCTCATCATGTCTCGGTTCGAAAATGACTGCAAGGGTGCGAGCTCGTCATCTGTCTTTAATGTGAGCACTACCTCGTTAACGGTGTCCGTGTGTGACTCCCGTGAAACACTATAAGGAGGAGACTTTCTGCTTGATCGACATCAGGGCGCTCCTCACTTAGATTCTATATCATATCTTCATTCCTTGAAGTCAAGTAAAGTCAAGATGGCGCTCAGTCATCGCTCGGACGAGAGTCCAGAAATCCCATCCCCACTCCCGCAATCGGTTGGATATGGTGTCGTGGTGGCAGCTGGACTTGCTTTTGCCTTTGGTTCGTTTCTTTTTCTCAGTGTTGTATCTGGCGCGAGCTAACTGAATAGGCATGATTGGAGTGACGGCTATTTTGAAGAAGACTCTCCACGAAGACAACTCCAAAGCCGAAACGTACGACGCCTACCCCTTGCTCGAGAAATATGCGTACTGAATATTGGGCTACAGATTCATGGTTGCCAATCGCCGGGTCCGAACTGGCCTTGTCGCATCAGCTGTCGTCTCAGTATGCTGTGCTCATGCCCCCTTCCGCCGAAATATCTAACCGTTGACAGTCTTGGCTGTGGAGCACAGCATTGCTTAGCTGTGTCTTTGTAACATATAGCTACGGTATAAGCGGTGCCTTTTGGTATGGTGCAGGATGCTCGACCATCATCGTTTTCTTCGGATACCTTGGTGTCGTATGCAAGAGCCGCATTCCTGAAGCGCACACGATCCTGGAAGTCATTCGCATTCGATATGGTATGTCCATAAAACTTGATGAGGTTTCTCTTAATTGACGTTTTTCTAGGCACTGTGGCCCATCTCAGTTTCACCTTTCTGGCTGTGGTGAACAACCTCCTCAACACCATCAACATGATCCTAGGCGCATCTGCTGCTATTTCGTTTTTGTAAGCGTTTCTTGAGCCTCGTTCAAAGTCATGAGGAGCTAACAACTTGAACTAGAACTGGAATGCACATCATGGCTTCAACTTTCTTGCTACCGCTTGGTGTGGTTCTGTATACACTTGTTGGAGGCATCAAGGCTACGTCAGTGGTTCTGTGGCAGCTCTTTGCTCTCAGTGGCTGACCTAAACCCTACAGATTTCTCACTGATTACATCCACACTTTCATCATCCTCATTCTCTGTTGCTGGCTCACAGCCAAGGTCATCGCCTCCGAATACGTGGGATCAATCGGCGGCCTTTACGATCTCGTTGTTGCGGCACAAGAGTCACATGTCATCGAAGGTAACTACAGAGGCTCCCTTCTCACAATGACATCACAGCAAGGCATCTTCTTCGCTATCATTCTTCTCGTCTCCAACTTTGGAGCCGTAGTGGTAAGTCTTTCTGGTCAGTGGAGAAGACAGAAGCTGACCTTTCTAGATGGATACGGGTTACTTTTTGAAGGCTTTTGCTGCCTCGCCTAAGGCTGTTGTGCCTGGATACGTCGTTGGAGGTATCTCGTACTTCAGCGTCCCTTGGTGTCTTGGCACTGTGGTGGGAATGGCTTCGCTCGGGCTTGAAGCCTTGCCCATTTTCCCGACGTACCCAAGGGTAAGTAATCTAGCGTTGTCTTTCCAGCTCATCACTAAGATCCTTGATAGGCCATGACACCGGCTGAAGTCACGAATGGTCTGGCCTTGCCTTATGTTGCGGTCGCTGTCGCTGGTAAAGGAGGCGCCGTTGCGGTCCTCCTGATGACATTCATGGCTGTCACATCCACCTTGTCCGCACAAATCATCGCTGTCTCTTCGATCTTGACTTTCGACATCTACCGTGTTTACTTTAACAGAGAGTCAAGCAACGAGCAAGTGATCCGCTGGGGGCACATCGGAGTTGTTCTCTTCGGGGTCGTGGCCGCTGCGTTTACTGCCATGTTTCACTACATCGGTGTTGATATGGGGTGGACTCTCTACATGCTGGGTAGGACAACTCCGGGTGCAGCCAAAATTCATTACTGACCTTTTGCAGGTGTTCTCACATGTCCTGGTGTCATACCCGTCATCTTCACAATCATCTGGCGTAAGCAAAGCAAGGTGGCAGTCGTCACTTCTGCCTTCTTAGGAATGGGAACAGGCCTCGGAGTCTGGCTCGGCACTGCTTACCACTTCTCCGGAGAAGTTTCAGTCGCATCTACCGGAGGAACTCTACCATGCATGTACGGCACGGTTGCCTCATTGTTTAGCCCCATGCTGTATAGCATCGTCATCTCGCTGATCCGCCCCGACAACTACGACTGGAACGACTTCAAAGAGGAGAAGCTGGTTATCGACTCAGACGAGAATGAGCAGCAGCAATCCTCCCAAGGCAAGTCAGTTACGAGCAGCAGTACGGTTGAGATTCCACAGGATGACACCCAGCGTCGATGGGCAAGATATGCTCTTTGGTGGGCTATTGCCACGTTCCTCGGTCATTGGGTTCTCTGGCCACTTCCTATGTATGCCGCGAATTACGTTTTCAGCAAAACAGTACGTTTTCTCTTTTGTCTTCTCTTTACAGTGTCTGACGTTTCCATAGTTCTTTACTGCATGGACCGTCGTGTCTCTCATCTGGCTGTGGTGGACGTTGCTTGCAGTGGGATTCTATCCAATCTGGGATGGCCGCGAGCAAATTAGGACTGTTCTGCGCAACATCTGGAAGCTCTGGCGGTCGTAAAACTTTACAAGTTTTCACCAGGTAGCTCTGAAGGTTCACACACATACAATTAGAGTTGTAGAGCAAGAAGAGAACGTGGATTACTGTTTCTAAAACGCCTTTCATCAAGTATTGTACAAAGCGGTAGAACGAATGGTAGCCGCCGTCTACAATATGGTAATAAAAGCCCGTGGGGGCATCGCTCAAAACAAATTCGCTTTTCGTGAGACAGCACCACATGATCTCTAGGTCTCCACGATGGGACCGTTGTACTCCTTTCGTCCTCGGACAAAGTAGTAGACAATGCTAAAGATGGCGACGAAGCCAGTGACAAGAACACTATAGTTCATCATGTCGACAGTTGGGTTCAGCATTGGGGGCCAGAAGCTGAAGAAGCCAATGACAACCAGATAGCAGATGCTGAAAATGTTGTTGGCAATACCAAAGACGCCGGGGAGATGGAAGGGGCCCCAGACGAGTTCAGCGCCAGCAGTGTTGGCCAGGGCTGGAAGATCTGAGCCAGAAGGCATCGCGAAGCCCTTTGTCATACGACGATAGAGGAGTAGAACGGCAGCGATGAGGTAAGAGGCGTAGAGGCAGGAGATGGAGAGGGAGGTGACGTTCTGAAAGGCAACGGGAGATCCAATGTTGATGAGAGACAGAAGGATCGCAATGCCTGTAGTAACAGCGACAGCCCAGACGGGAACAGTAGTACGCTCATCGACCGTCGAAAGGACGCGCCAGAAGGGGAGACCACGGTCACGCGCAAAAGACCAGAAGACGCGAGAAGTCGAAGCCAACATGCCCACAGTCGCGCAAGCTCCGAGGATCATGATGATGCTAGCCATGACAGTGGCTCCAGCGGTGGAGTTGGTGGCCTGCTTGAAGATGTACATGTGAGGGAATCCCAGCATTCCAGGACCAGAGGCGATGGCCTCGTCAAAGTTACCCATGCAAAAGACCATGGCGATGATCATTGCAAAGCCGCAGGCGCCGTTGATGACTAGACTAAGGAGGATAGAGGTGGGGACGACGACAGATGGATTGACGGTCTCTTCAGACATCTAGGCAAGTGTTAGCAGTAGCTACAAACATGGGAGTGGCAGATCTTACGTGAAACGCGGCGTCGGTACCAACAAAGGCAAATACATTGCCCATCATTCCAACCATGAAGGACAATCCTTGAGATGGCCAGGCACCGTTGTTGATAAAGGTCGTAAAGATTTCCTTGGCATCTCCATGAGGGCCCAGAGTGACGAGGGGAATCAAGATGGCAAAGAAGCCCAAGACATGAAGGATCAAGATGAGACCCTCAAACTTGGGCAGCGCCGAGCTGGCAAGAGTGTTGATGAACACGGCAAAGATGAAGATGGCCCAGAAAAGTAGTGTTCCCTGCCACAACTTGGGCTGAAAGCCATCATCATTCAGTGAGGTAAGACCCAAGATCATGTTGCCGGTCAGCAACGCACTCGAAGCGACCGAGCCCTGCCAACCGCCAACAGTCAACATTCCAGTCAGGTAGCTGAGGAACTTGGCGCAGGACCGCGGCGCCAACATGGCAACCCAATGATACTGCGCTCCAGCCGTGGGCGCCATCGAGACCAGCTCGCACATTGTGGAGAAGACGCTGAAGTTGCCGATCCAGACGATGAGGAAGCTATAGATGACGCCGGCCGTGCCGCCATTGTTGAGGCCTTGGGCGAAGAGGACGGTGACGGCTTCCCAGGTGATGAGGATGGTGCAGCTAAAACCGAGAATTGACATGAAACCAAAGTTGCGCTATTGTATCTCGTTAGTATGGATGCTTGAAGCGTTAAGGGGGGATGTGTAGTACCTTGAGGACTGGCTTCTTTCCCAGTCGGGCCAAATGATCATTATCGCCGTATGTACTCGTCGATCGAGACGAAGAATTGGGCTCAGCTTCAACAGCGACTTGAGCGTTGCTAGCCTTCACGGCCGCCGAGTTGCCCATTTCGTAGGTGGACGAGTTATCGCTGCCCATGTTTGCGGTAGTGGTGCGGCACAATCAAGCAGAAACACCAAAGGAATGGAGAGAAAATTGAGGAGGAGAAAAGAAAGGGAAACAGGCAAGTAGGCAACAAAAAGGTCACAGGAAAAAAAGTAATCAAGAATGCACGTTGGATGCAATGTCAACGGTAGACGACCAAGGCATGCAGCCGCAGAATGTTCAATGCTACCTATAGCATCCAGACGCAGTCTTTAACGTAACCGGATCCTGCCCCGATGCGCCCGGTCGCATCTTGGCACACTTGCTCAAGGGGAATTTTCCAGGTCAGGGGTCCGCTCCCCTGGCAAGCCGTGTACCGAGAATAAAGTGACAACCTGAAGATGGAAGGTCAGGACCGTTGAATTTTGCGAGCATGGGGGGACAGTCTTTGATTGCTTTCTTTTTCTTGACTTGCCTCTCCTCGGTTACGGTGGAGGGAACTTTTGCATGGGTGCTGGGGGCGATCTGTATGGACCACGCATGGAAGCTATCATCTGCGCAATTTGGTTGAATAGAACAAGATCGACTGTGAATAAGCTAGCGTAGAGAGTATTCAGCTGTCATCACAGTGAAAAGAGACGCCACGAGGCAGTGCTAGATTTGACTTGTCGTCTTGTTGCCACATCACAACAGACGGGACAGGATGTGTTTCATCTTCTCATCCTTTCTTGTCTTACCTGATGCCATGTACACGCAAGACGCTCGCATTTTCTTCATGCCGCCATAACCACCAACAAAATGGAGTCACCCCTCAGTGGCACCCCCTGTCATTTGCGGGAGAGCATCCCGCAGGTTCGTCTTCACAGTGGAGACCGTTTTAGCCTCCTGCAGAATATACCTTGGCTTCACATGAAAAGAAGATGATTTTAAGTGACAAAGTTGGGAGATTCAGACCATCCCGCATGTTTAATTGCTTTTTCTTGTCGTCTGCGCATCTATGAAACCCCAAAACGCCACACTTGTCCCCTCAGGGGAAGAGAAAAGAAAAAAGAAAAAGAAATTTTAGTCCCTGTCCAATGCTCTCTCATGCATGTTCTCCACGTCCACCTGCCAAGTCTGGTGAATCAGAATCGTCTGGCTCGAGTGACTTGTTCGACTCTGCCCATCCCACGTCGCATCCCCAGCCGCCTTATTTCTGTGCTTGGGCAAGTCAACCATCTCAAAGACTTGACTTGCTTGCGATTGGGTCGTGGGGGGTTCCTTTGCCGTTCGTGATCGGCTGCCCATGGCGCTGTTCTCGGCTGACTTGTAGCCTGCGTATCCCGGTCGGTTGGTTGGGTAGCCGTTGCTGCTCGACTTGCCTTGTCGGCGGAGATCGTCGATCCGGATCTGGCCCGACTCTAGACTGTCGAGGAAGGGTTTGAAGTTGGGGACACAGACTGTGAGGATGGCGAGGCATTGGACTAGCTGGATGGCGATGGCGGCTTGCCAGACGGAGAAGGAAAAGTCTGTTGAGGCGATGGCCTTGTTGGTGTAGTAGATCTGGACAGCAATAGCAGGTGTGACACTGGATGTCGATGTCAGTACTTATTCGGGGGATCTGTCGAATGCCTCGGGTGGGACTTACAGAATGCGGCTGCCAAAGACACTCATCACCAAGATCTTCTTGGACAGCGATGTGCGGATCTTCATGACATTCTCGCACATTACCACCACAATAGCAAGATCGGTGATGATATTGGCAATAGAGTAGTAAGTCCAGAAACCGGTGCGGTTAATGCACTTCTCTTCATCGTTGTACAGCCATGGAGCAGGAAGACTGCACTGGAAGAAGCTGACGATGAGGGCAGTGATACCCCAGAGACCGACAACAGCCTCGCAGGTGATAAAGATCCATTTTTGGCTCTTTTGGCCCATGATACGGAGACTCATTGTCCCTGAGAGCTTGCAGCATAAGAGGGAGGCAATGAGCATGGCGTTGATGGCATATTGTGTCTACGGTCGGAACTGTCAGTGGCGGGAGGGTGGTCGCGTGGAGGGCGTTTACCTTGAAGAATACGTCGATATCATCAGCGCTCAATGTGTCAAAAGGTTTCCCAAGCCCATGGTCGCATGCGACAAAGACGACAGCAGACTGGATAACCGAGAGAAACTGGGAAATACAGAGTGAGCCATGAACGCCTAGCCCAAGACTGGTCTACTCACAGTTGCGACAATGGTGAGAATATCATCGAGCCTCAATGCCTTGATCATGTGGATCTTTGTCCCCATCCGTACAAAACACGAAAGAATGGCAACGACCAGAAACATCATGGTCAAAACCTGGACCAGAGGAGCTTTGTTCGAGTCGGTAATGACTCTCTGCGTAGAACTCATGTTGGGCGATCCAGCGGCAACAATAACATGGCGTAAAAAAGGGGAAAAAACTGAGAAACGAGAAAAGAGATTTACAGGGTCGACACTTGAGAGGGAAAAAGAGGCAATTAAGAAAAGGGATCACTGCAGGCGAAACACGGTCACATCTTGGAAAAAGCGGCACAGATTCATGGCCTATAGATTCGTCTTACGGCTTGCATCTCCTACTCGTCATGTGAAGTCCCCCCGGGTCCTCCGACACACTGAAAATGGAAGGAAAAGAAAAAGGGAAGCGTGGGATTCCAGCTCTGCTAAGAGTCTTATTGACTCCCTGTAGTGTCCTATTCGGCGTCCCAAGCCCTGTCGTCACATAATGAAGGCCTCAGCTCATTCCCAACCCCTGTGAGATCTCAAAGCAGCCTAGATGGAGTTACCGGAGCTGAGTGGCTGGAACGGCCCATGTATTGCAATCCGCTTTAGGAAATCTAGTGCTGATCCTGATACATGGGTTCTCAGGTGTTGGACGGGATTGGACTCACAGCTATAGTAGCATCCAAGACGGTTGATATCATAAAAAGCATTTTGTAGAAAGAAAGCAGAAAAAAAGAGGCCATAATCACGCATGGTAGACCAATTATGTCCTGAGGCACAGAATCACACTCTTCACAGGTCTGATACCCCTGTAAATCTGCAACCCCATGTGACAAGGATGTCCAGGACCAACAGGAAATCATCCGTAGCGGTACCGTCGGTAGATCGACCCGAACAGTGTCCGTGCAATCACCTTCCATAACAGTTTGAAGGCCCGACTCGCGAAAGAGCTGAGAGATCCTTCGCTTCGCAAGATTTCACCAACAACAGATACCGAGGGGGAAAAGACGAGTTGACAGTCACAATTCGTCACAGTGATACAGGTGAAGAAGGTTTTCTCCTGCATATCTAGGAACATTATCCCGTGCGGTGTGGCGCCGCGGAACCCCTGATCACATCCCTGCCGTTCGGTGGCGTCCGGCATCGTCAGTGACAAACGGAGAAATTGGCGCAAAACGGATCACCTTGTTGGGGCTCTGTGATGAATGTGGTGGTGTGGTTTCCAGGTTCTCGGTTTTGGTGTGCGCGTTCTCGAGCCATCTGTGTCTCACCTCATATCGGCGCTGCAACCCTTTCTCTTCGCCTTAAGATCGCCACCTTTGATGCTGTGTTGAGCATTTTGTGTTTGTGAAAAGAAGTAAAAGCCAGTCATGACGTTCAAGCTGCTCGAAGTTGATCTTGCCAATGACTTTGATCAAGTCATTGAGTGTCAATGGGCGTCGTACGAGAAGCCTTATCAACCCTTCTTCCGCCTCTTTTGTCCCCTTCTCGGTGACGGACCTTCTGCCAGGGAAGAGTCACTCAGGGAATCTACTGCCCGCCAGCTGATATGGCATGACACTGATTCAACAAGTTACTGGGGCAAGGTTGTGGATGACGACGGCACCATCGTTGGTGCTTGTCTTTGGAAGATATGCCCGACCAACCCCTTCGAAGACTATACCGCCCATGAAGATGCGGACTGGCACCCCGAAGGGGAGAGGAGAGAGTATGTCAGCAGATGCTTAGAGCAATTTGATCTCCCAAGAAGCAAGATGGGAGCGCGACCACAAGTCTGTAAGTTATACCTCCCGCCGGCCAGTACCTTGCTAACTCTACAAGATCTCAACATCCTCTACACGCACCCAGACTACCGTCGTCAAGGCGTCGCCGACATGATCCTCAATTGGGGCAAGAAAAAGGCCGACGATATGGGCGTCGAGATGTGGCTCGACGCGACCGAGCTTGGGGTACCCGTTTATAAGAAGCACGGCTTCACAGTTGTCAACGTCAACCGATTGCAACCCGTCAAGGCAGAGCCCGGCGAGGAGTGGATGGAGATTGAGAAAGAGCTACAGCCCATGATCTTTTGGCAGATGTGGAGGCCTGTTGGTGGTGATTATGTGGAGGGCAAGTCTGTGAAGCCCTGGGAGACTGACGCTTGGCAGAGTGATAGCACGGAGGAGTAGGGAATAGTGTCAGGTGGAGTGTCGAGTGAATCATAGACTACAATTTCAAGCAATTTCCCTCCATTCAATCACTTTGATTACCAAATTTGGACTTTTTGCTGTCGTTCATCCCACTTCGTTTTGAGAAAATGCGAACATGACAGTTGCTATAGGGTAATAGCTTCAAGTTGTATGTGAGGGCATATCCATGTGAATGAGGGTCAAAGCCCTACCGAGGATGCATGTGATAATTCTCCAGAAGTTCCATAATTAAAAGAGTCAAACACACTCTAAATCTCCATTTCTAATGTTGTAGTCCGATCCCCTGACCTGGAAGGTGACTTGGTGCCAAAACTGGGATTGTGAGACAAACAGGCATGCAGTAATGCAAGACACGTCCAGGTGTTGAAAGGTAACGTTGACAATCGCGTTCGTGGTTAAGATCAGCGGTGATCGACCATCATGATCTTTACTCCACTTGGCACGTTCAAGCATCTTGCGCATTTCTTTCTGGTTGCTTTCTGATCCATCAGCTGTTTAGAAGGGCGGACGAATCTAGGGTTAAGTTATCAACTGCCCCTCAGCTAGTGCTAATGGTAGAGACAAGAACAATCTGGAAGCTAATTTTGATGCAACTCACAAATATGCATGGGCTTTGCATCATGAGGAGCCACTAGACGTCAAGGCGAATGGGCTGCTAACATTCAGGGTATCAAACAGCCCGGCCAGATCACATACAAAGCACTCAGCCTTGAGACACTGGAACCATCCTACAACCTCTTACCTCGCTGAGAGCCTTGATAAAATAAAATTTCGTTCAATATCTAACACAAACCAAAGCTCATAGCTTCCTCAATGATGTGAATTTTCGTCGTGTATCCAATGCTATATGAACTTGTTCGCATTAACCGTGTTCTTAAACCTGAAAGCAAGAGATGATTTACTGTACAGGTGCCATCCCTCCACTCCTATCATACATTAGAAGACGCCTCGTGCTCTCGTAGCAACCGCACTATTGCCTCATGCCCATTCTGAGTCGCCCAGGTCAGCGCTATATTTCCATAGCCATCCTTTGCCTTGATATCCGCCTTATGCTCCAGCAGCAAACCCACTATAGCCTCGGACCCAAGTTTAGCTGCATACACTAGCGCTGTCCATCCAGCCTCGTCCTTTGCGTCGATGTCCACCTCATGGTCTAGTATCAGCTGTACTAAAGCCTCGTGCCTTTTCAAGGCTGCCCAGTGCAGCGCCGTCCATCCAAACAGGCCCTTTACATCTATATCGGCCCCATGCTCTAAGAGTAACCGCACCATCGCCACTTCCCCATTTCTAGCTGCCCACAAGAGTGCTGTCCATCCCTCTTTATCCTTCGAATCAATCTCCGGCTCATGCTCTAGCAAGAACCGCACTACTGCCATACCCCTATTCCTAGCTGCCCAACTTAGCACCGTTCGTCCCTCCTTATCCCTTATGTTCATATCTGCCCCGAACTGGAGTAAAAATCCCGCCATACTCTCATTCCCACTGCTAGCTGCCAAGTACAACGCCGTCAATCCTTGGTCGTCCCTCATATCGATATCCGCCCCATGCTCCAGCAAGAGCCGCACTACGCTCTCATGTCCATTTTTAGCCGCCGAGTATAATGTCATAAATCTTAGCTCGTCCTTCATGTCTATCACCTCATCCTCCAACAAAAGCCGCACTACGGCCTCGTGTCCATTCACAGCCGCGTAGTCCAGCGCCGCTAATCGTCTCTTACCCTTTATGCTGATCGCCTTATACTCCAGTAAGAGCCGCACTACGCTCTCATGCCCATTCCTAGCGGCCCAGATCAGCGCCGTCTTTCCACTATTATCCTCGTTGTCTATCGCCTTATACTCCAGCAAGAGCCGCACTACGCTTTCATGCCCGTTCCTGGCAGCCCAGCCCAGCGCCGTTCCTCCACTATTATCTGTCATATCGGCATTTACCTTGTACTCCAGCAGCACACGAACCACGGCTTCATGTCCTGCCTCTGCAGCCCGTAACAACGGGGCGCGTCCATGTCCGTCTTTCAACTGGGTGTTGGCTCCAGCCAGCACCAGCACCTCAGTTGCTTCTGACAACCCATTCCTAACCGCAGTATCTAAAAGTCTGTCTCTGAATGTTTCTGCAGAGCTATCTGCCTGGCTGGCGAGCAAAGTTGTCTTCAGATGGGAGCTAACCCACCTTTCTAGCAAGTAAACAGCCCCGTCTGAAGCGCAAGTCAATTCATCAATGAACTGAGAGGTAAAACACGAGACATGTGGATCAAGATGGCAGCGATCCAGGTGATCCTTGAGATGCATCAGAGCATAGCTTGCCAATGGCCTTTGATTGAGGTAATGGGCACAACTTTCGAATTCATGCGAAGCCCAAGTCTCGACATCCGAGGGTCTGGCTGCCATGTTTGCGGCGCATAACATGAGGTACCGGATGCAAGTAATGAACATAGAAACGTGGGCATCGTTCTCAATCATCCTGAAATTGGACGTTGCTACACATCCATTAGGACTGAGAAAAAACTCGCGAACCGTTTGATGCATGACCTGCACTGTGGCTTTTCCTGTAGGTCCGTTAGCTGGAGTATGGAAGGGGGATCTCGAAGCCAAGGTACCATCATGTTGCTTGATTTCCAAGAAGTTGCCACCACAATGTGTGATACGTCGCTCGTGTGGTATGCGCTTCTGAAATGATTCATCCGACGCCAAGAATTTTGTTTCGAGGTTATCTGAGATTCCAAGAGCATGGAGGAGTTGGCAAATCGTGAGAGGCCGGTATGAAAACAAAACAAATCGAAACATCTTGACTCCATCCTTGTGTTCTTTCTCCGCCCTCCCGGTCATTTTGTGAAACATCCGTCGATAAAACTCATCCAGCTCTGTAGGGAGACTTCTGAGGAAGTCAAAAACGTCTTCCTCGGAACAGCCTTGCTCATCGTAAGCCAGCAGCTCCTCTCCGACCAGTCTGACCCATAGGAAGACACCATTGGCATTATCAACCACATATTTCCTTGCTTGCTCAATGAACTGAGGAAAGTCCATACGTTCCAGGAATGCGTTAGTAAAGTTGAGGATGTCCAGCTGTGTCTCGTCTTGTAACCTTATGAAGCTGTGAAATTCGCTGATGCGCCGTTCGAGTTACGACCGGTCGGCTTGCAAGGAATGCCTTCACAACGCACTTTTCCGCCTTTGAACAAATCCCGAGAAACAAATCTAGAATCTCACGCCTGTCGTCGTAGTCGGACTCATCGACTGCATCGATGATGAGATAGACTCGTTCCGGTACCGTGTGATCCCGTAGGGATGAAATAAGGCTCTTCAACGACGAATAATCCCATCCTACGAGGCCGCCACCACCGCCTTTTTGTGACTGGCGACGATACTCACGTTGAAACTGGTGGTAAAAGAAGGCCTCATGCTGGTCTAGGATGGCGTAAAGAATCGATCGAAGCATGCTGTAGTGACTCCTATGCGCCTCTCCCTCTCTCCAACTGTAGAAAAACGTGGCCACAATCGCCGACTTGACGTTTGGTTCCCGCTCCAGTAGATACTTGGTGAAATATTTGGTCAGAGTGCTCTTTCCACTGCCAGGTTTCCCTTGAAGATACAAGAGTCGGGAGGCGTCTGCCTTCAGCCATTTCTGACACTGGTCATGCGTCCAGATCCACTCGAGGGAACCTTGATGTTCTTCTGAGATCCTCCCATAGCGAGAGTTATCGAAGCGAAGACTAGCGAGGCACTCTTCACATATCACAGTGAGTCTAATATGCACCAGAAGTGGGGTGCGAACTGACCTTTTCTCTCCTTGTCATGTTCGATACAAGGTACCTCGGAAAATACGTCTTTCAAGTCGGCTCGAGGTCGGCTCGTAAGTAAAACCTTGGTTTTTGGTGTTCTTCTCAGTAGATATTGGATAAACTCGTGAACCCTCTTCAAGAAGTCATTCTTGTGATCTTGGACATCATCCAGTCCGTCGATAACAATCAACATCTCCGACTCCTGTTCAACGTCCAGAGCTGCTTGTAAAGCAGCCCAATGCTCGTTGGCTGAACCCGCGTTAAGCATCTGCTGTACTGTCGTATCTGAAGGGTCATCGTCTTTGAAAGTAATGTCGAATTGGTGACGCCGTTCGAAAGTCTTCTCGCGCTGATTTAGAGTCCTCTCGCGACGTTCGGAGTCCTTCTCGCGCCGTTTCACAAGCTTATCACGCAGAGTATAAAGAAACGCTTGGATGATAGACATCTTCTCCGTCGGCGACCAGCAGATGAGTTGATTAAGGAGTCCGCGAATGAGTCTAGCGGCTGTTACTTTCTCGTTCACTGGTGACGAACAGAAAAAGTACAGAACACAGCGCGGTGCTGTCAAAATAACATTGCCCTGCTGCATAACATGTGATGACACCTCGTGGAGACTGCATTCAGGCGGTCCAGATAACCAAAGCACCTGGGAATGGCTGGATTGAACCCAGTGCTCAAAGTCCAGGTTTTTGAAGACCCAGTGAAGTCTCGGCTGGTTGATGTCGACCGAAACTTTGGGCGTATGCTGCTCTTGGTCCATGGCTGATAGCATTTGAAGGAAGGGGGCTAGATGCACACCCTCGACGGCGTATCGGAGCGTTTCCTGTAAGACTCAAGGCATCAGCAACTAATTTGCTCCGCAAGATTTCCGCGGAAGTGGATCACCATACGGACAAAATCGTTCCAGGGACTCTGCGTGTTTCGGCTACTGCAGCCTGTGGGATGGTCAACAGGATCTCCTTTGCACATGCAGCCGCCGTCGCCGATGCGTAAGGCTGCCACGTCTTATTCTTGTGAGAGTCTGCATAGTCACAGATGCCTCGGAGAACAAGACATGGGAAACTGTTCATCAACCCTGCTGCTTCCATCTCGAAGCAGAGCACTCCACCAAGCTCCTGGCTAACCCGGTCCCTCGACTGGCCGTCTCTCATAACCTGATTCCCAGAGGCGATTGTGCCGTAGTGAACAGAAATCTCTTGGTTTACACGGCAGTTCCGCCTGACCTGTCTGTCTATATCGCATCTTTCACATGTATCCCCGACCACGTGTTCGTAGGTCGACTCAAACAAGATATCGGGCCCTGCACTCTCGGGTGTGAACACTGGCGAACGACTAATTGTGGATAAGTGGTTTTCAAGATTGCTCAGGCCTCGGATACGGTTGGTCTTGAGCTTTGAGAGTGCGTTGAGCAAGATTTCCGGTGGTGAATTAAGTGAACCAGTTCGTTCATATCTGCGTGGCATAGTCTTTCCCAGATCGTATTGAACGACTCCTCCATTTCCCTTCTCTGGCTGACTGATCACCACATCCCCGAGCCGGATATCTGCTTGGTTGCTTGGGACACCACCTCCGATTCCAACCATCAGGCCGAACCGGATCGATGTGAATGTCGACTTCATCCAGGTGGCGACGACAGCGGCAGAGTTGGTTCCTATCTGACCTGCTGGGAGGCATGCAATAACGACATTGTGCGTACCGATACGGCCAAGCGTATACAAGTTGGTGTCATTGTCGTCCGGGTGGATTAAGTCCGGGTGTCCTTCGTCTAGGACCTCTTGCGCTGCGGCAAGTTCGATTGGGAGGGCACAAACCCATCCCACTGTGTAGTCCTCTGGGCGGAACTTGCGTCGACTCATTTCGCAGGATCCCACAACAAGTGAAGCTCAAATGAGAGAAAATAGAGGTCAAGGCTCCATTGGATCTTGCAGGGTTCAGGCGGTGCTTGTTCAGACAGGTTCTACCTGATTCCAGTTGGGCTCGGCTTTAGGCGCTGACGCAGGGCTGCCGTCAAGCGATACCCTTCTGCTTATGAGCATAGAACCACGCTTAATTACATGCATTTCATCCATGGAGCTCTTAGGCGTTTTTCAACCCATCGGGCTTGTGCCAGGCGGCCTGATTTGGTTGGCTCAAAGGTAACTGGGGCTGTCTTGCGGCAGCCTAGATTACAGATGGGCCTCGCAGTGTCCGCACGATGAAAGTTTCGATTGTCGGCTATGCTCTTCGCAACTACTGGCTCACCGTGAGTGCTGTAAGCTATTGTTCTACTTGTCCATCCTAGGTACTGGCTGCCCCCAGTATAACTCCCCCAACCATCACCGTCACTGTCACGGACGTCAATGGTCGACAAGGTGACTGAGGCGCATACCACATATACCACCAATTTTTGCAACCGTTACTAATACAGAAACTGAAACCGAGGTCGCCGCTGGGATCAAAATCATGTTAGAAAATCCATCATCCTTTCACTACCCTAGCTAACAGTTGTACAGAACCGAGACGAAGACAAGGACTGACCCTTGGTCACCTCATGAATGCGATGATAGATTGATCATAGGCCAGAAGCGTCAATTGCGCAAGCGTGGGCGCAGCTACCTGCTGAGTGTTGTAAGCCTCGTCCCCTGGGCGTCCGTTTCTGATGAGAGTTAACTCGCCAGAGTCCTGGCCACGCTGCGAAACATGCGGCGTCTACTCCGAAATCTTCGGCTCGTACTACCCCTCGTAGCATCCACCTGGAAATCCGGGTTTGACTTAGAGTATGACGCCTGATCTGTGGGCCTTTCACGCAGGAAACTTGTTTCCAGGCTTTCAAGGGGCCTGGCGGGTCTAGGGTTCCTCGTACGGGAATAAGAGGATGCCTTGTTGTAGTAGGTTGTGGGAAAGACCGGGAATATGGTTGAGGCTTGTGTTTTCATTCATAAGTGTGCGTGAAGCTGTAGATAGTCAGAAGTATCTATCATTCTATAGGTCCAGGTGGCTCTCATGTTCATTGAGAGATTGGTCTATTTAAACTTAAGCTCAGGCGGTTGATAGTCTTCACAGCGTCAAGAATGTTCGTCCACTAGCAACTCGGCGTCGGCCTTTTGGGCAAGTCATTCGTATGGTAAACGCCTTGGTCAGCTGAATCACCGATAAAGCCATGAATAACAGCAGGGACACTGATTCCCTACTAGTCGACTCTACCGTCCCTTCAACTGAGTTAGTTGTTTCCCGTACCATCCCGAGTGATCTGCGAAGCGAAGCTGTACCGCGGTCCCATGTCCAAGTCATCCCCAATTTCTCATCCAAGTACACATCGTATCTCTTCCACAGCAGCGACTCCGACTGTGATTTGCTTCTCATTAGAACTATAAATAAGTCCTCCCGAGGATTTCCCCAGTGCCCAAGTCGCCAGTTGCCTCACATTTCAACAACCAAAAACGATCAAGACAACTGAAAACGATTGAGAAGCCATACTACACCACGATGTGCAGGAAATCTCAAACCCGTTACAAGTGCGGCCGATGTCAGGTTGTCTACCGGTGGGATCAATCCCATGAGTTGTGCGAAGAGGTGCTCTCACGGACTCGCGATCCTCGCTCGTGTACTAGGGGGGGACCCGTTGTCACATCTTCGCACTATGGCTTGTGCAAGAGATGTCAACGACAAGAGGGAAGAAGGACGTCCACTGAGGAGGGAATATTCGATATGGATGGTGTGTATTAGTAAAGGAGGGAAAGGAAGGACCTTGAGTGTTGAATTGAAGCCAGCCGCAAAAGAGATCATGCTGTTGTATGATAGACCTTGAATATATGCTGAAGGTCCAGCACATATGTTTCAACTTCCAGTGTATGAGTTAAATTTGGTGTATACTCCCTATCGATCCTTTTGAAACTCATTTCTGTGTTAGCGATGATGATCTCAACCCTATCCAGGATCGGTCTCTTGAGAACCATATTTCTGTGAACAGGTTCAGCAAACACTAAAAATTACTTCACCCTAAGTTAGTTGACAGTCATTCAGAGGGATGGCTCGATCTAGAGAGCGCAGTGGCTATTTGCAGTCATTTAAACTTTATGAGTGTCCCTAAGTTGTGGGCAGATGCTGGTTGAATTGCCTTCGCAACGACCCCAAGAAACCAACCGCCCAAGGCAAAAAGATCAAACCAAGAAGTCTCCTAAGTGATGTCACTGTCAATTATATGGTCTATTCAGCGTAACATAGGCCATCATCAACGTCAGAATGTAAACCATGGGTGATTCAAGTCGGGGGTTCATCCCCTAACAAACATTGAATACCAGTCAGGAACCGTCCTATGCCATCTTAGTGGTTGGCAATGGTTCCTTCATCAAATCGAGCCCTAATTCATCATCACCGCGTAAAGGACTACCGTGATTGCTTTCCATCCCAACTATAAGTAGACCTCCAGAGCGCCTCAGCCACTTCATCGCACCCCAAACTCCTAACACCGCGGCATCCAAGAATTCTTTTAAGTGTTACAAATCAACCACCATCCCCAAAGAAAAAGAAAAACAAGCATTGCCGAGATGTGCACAGAAACAGTCACTCAGTACACTTGCAAAAAGTGTGCCTATCCCCACAAGAAAACGACCGACCACGAGATCTGCGCCAAGGTCCGCGAGGGAAAAGGGAAGTTTAAAGTGATCGGCTCATGCGGGAAGACGGATCATGTGCAGAAGAGCAACAAGACCGAGCTGTGCCCACTATGTCGACTCGCTAAGGAGCAGAAGGACAAGGGAGTGTCTTGAGATTCAAGCCGTTGAAAAGCTGATCGTTGTTCTCTGGCGACTGGCGATTGATCGGATAATCTAGCCTCAGGAAGAACAATACAAGCCTTTCAAAGATCCAACAGCATCATCACCGCCTTAATCCTTCTAAATCAACGTCCCTCTTTCTCTCATATTTTTCTTCATGCCCCCTGGACCATGTATTCTTCAATCTCTCCGCGAAGCGGTTGCATTTCTGCTTCATTGCCCCTACGCCTCGCGAGATATATACCACGCTAGTAGAGTTCAGAGCATAGGTTAGCGCGGCCTTCACGATGTCCGTGTGAAAAGCCAGCGTCACTGCAGGAACGCAAACAACCACCGACACGGTAACTACGTGATGAGTTAGCATACGTCGGTACCGAGTACTTTCAACAAGCTACCATGGGCTCATCAGTAGCCAAGGATAAACTACTCACAGAGGATTTGGAGCACAAATGATAGCGACAGCTTGTCGTTTGACCAAGGGAACTCTGATACCTCAAGAGCTAGAAATGAAGCCATGAACGAGAGCGGGAGCTGAAAAGCAGTTAGTGGGTGTTTTCCATCGCTGTGAGACGAGGCTTGACTTACAAAGACTATTGTCGCAACAGTAAACCACATGATTGTGTTTCCCTGCTTGCCGGTCTGGACGGTGAGCTTTCGAGCGAGTTGCTCCCGTAAGAGGGTCGCTTGCTTGTTCTTCAGGTCGAGTAGTTGCTGGATCTGTTTGTTGGTAACACATTAGTGCGGCACGCATGGATATAAAAATGGGAGTAGATACCGCTGTAGCTGCTCGCTCTGCATATTCCTCCAGCCTCTGCACTGTTTCGATATTTCGGCTGACTGCCATGAGCATGTGTGACTGAGATGCCCGTTCTTTGAAATCAACTGCAGGCGAGCTCGAGGTTGACATAGATGGTGTTGAGGTTGAGAATTCGGGGGACAGATGCGGATGCCGATGAACGGGATCGATCTCGTCCCTGATCGCGTGGTCCATGACTTGGAGGACCTCCTTCTGAACATGAAACAGGGAGGACATGATACTTAGCTCCTCCCTAATATCTTTGATCTGACGAAGATCCTCAATGTCCTTCTCGATATCGATCATCTTTTTCAAAGTGTCTGGATCGAGTCCCTGAGTGGTTTTGACTCCATTGGTCTCCTCCGACCTGATGTTCTTTTGAAACTCCCCAAACCGCCTTGTCTCTCGGTCGGTCTGAAGAATGATCGAATTAGTATGGTGGCTGCCTGAGAAGAATATAGTTCTCACAATCTCCCCTATCGAGGTGTTATAAATCTCCAGAAACTGGATGGGTGGTTTCCGGTCGCTCGTGGCATCAAGGTAAATCCTAGAGCACTCACTAGCAATCACCTCTGCCAGTTCCCCATGTGTTCTGACCGCCAACTCTCGAGCCCTCTCAATGATGTTGGCTATCAGCACAGTCATACCCTTGGACGCTGACGACGTCATTCTGTTGCACCTTTGCGGGAACGCGGTGATGACGGTGGTAGGCGATTGCCCGATTTCTGGAAGCACCCACATCCACAGTTGATCAACCATGGTCAAGACTTGCTTGAACCCTCTTACCGAAAGACTTTTGTCTTTGAAGTACCGAAGGACTGTCTGGTCTTTGTCTCGCTCGTCAGTGTCTGTCAGCGTGTGGTAGTAGAATTGGTCGAGAGTCCTGCGGACGTGTAGTGGACTTTTCTGGTCCAGATACATCCAGTAAAGCATCTCAGTTGCGTTAAAGCCCCTTTTTTTCATCTCCTTTTCTACATCCTGTGCGTTCGTTGTCTCTGGAGCTTTAGGGCGGATACGCTTCTCCTTCAAGATCTGCTTCAACTTCTCGACTTCATCCTCCACATCCCAGTGTAGAAAAGGCATCTATTCTCGCATATTAGAGGACATATTAAGGAAAAGAGCCATGTGCGACGTACGAATAATACAACTCCCTTAGAGTGAGACTTCGATCGTGGTGAATCTGCGTTGCCTCCAGATTGTGCTGAGAAATGTGTTAGCACAAAGGCCCTTGAACAACGGTATTTCTGACGTACGAAGGGTGAACGAATGGCAGGCTGGGCGCATGAATCGAGCATGATAAGATTCATTCCAAGACGTGTGCTGTTGCCCGGACCAAAGTTTTGGCTTCAGGACGGTGTTCCGTTTCCATTTCTCTTCTTCTCCTGCCCCTTCGAAATGTTTTGCCATGAGAACCTTAGAGCAATAAGTTAGTTTCATATATCTAAAATTCGAACGTTTGATGAATCAAATCCATACCTCAACCCAGGTCGTCTAAGAAAGACGTTAGTTTGGTCAAGTGTCATGTTCAATGTCAGGAAAAACTCGCATTGTTTGCAGGGAGATGCAGCCACCAGCACGAATCATCGCCTACCAAATGTTTGCGCAGGCCATTTTTCAGCATAGCATCGACCGAGAACATTTTCATTGCCATGTAGCTCTCCTCCCTTTTGGGGATTCTTACCGCCGTTGCCAAGAACTGTTTGTCCACCATCGCAGCCCCCTCCAAAGGCTCCGTCCGTAGCGATTTGGAAGACATCAGATTCAGGATCTGTAGCACAGCATCAAGCGCCGCCGGTTCAGGTTTTGAGTCGTCAACAGACGAGGCCGAGTCTGTTGTGGCGTCTCGTTCAAGGCTTTGCTTCATACCATCCAAGTGTTCTACTAATGTGACGATTCCTCTGTCCCCCGTGACTGTGACAATCGGGTCAGCTCCGTGTGATAGCAACGTCTCGACGACATTCTTGTGTCCGTTTAATGCCGCATGACAGAGCGGTGTCCAAAGTTTGGTGTCACGGGAGTTCACCTCGACTGGCTTGGCCTTTGTCTTGGTAGTCTTGGTTGGGGATCGAATGGTCGCTTCCTTGACATGTTGAGACCCCTTGCCAGAGACTGGATTCTGCATGGCTTTGGTGCCATCCTTGGTTCCAGGTGGAACCAACTTTTGCTTGTCCGATTTGTAGGCAAGCAACTGTTTGACGGCTGAGAGGTGCCCCTCGCCAGAAGCCCATGAGAGAGGTGTCCTGTGGTTGTTATCGGCGCAGTCTATAACGGCACCCCGTCTCAACAACAGATCCACGCATTCTTTTCCGCCGTTTGCCGCAGCCCAAGATAGAGGAGTACGACCGTTAGTATCTCTCAGGTTGAAGTCAAGGCCCTTTTTGCACAGCTTCTCCATCTCAGTTTTGTTGCCGTGCTCTGAGGCAAGAGACAGCACATTCCTCTGATGTTCATCCCGCGCATTCAGGTAATCATCAGACCCGAGAATGAAGTCAAGGATGTCTTGGTTGTCAACCTCGCAAGCATAACGCAGACCCGTTTCTATTGCACAGGCCCGCGGTATGGGCTCAGGGTCCGCAATGTCCGGTCTTCTCGTCTCCTCAATACACACTTTGAACATCTTGATGCTGTTCACAGCTGCAAGGAGAGCAGGTGACTCTCCATCATGGTTCGATGAATAGATGTTGGCACCAGCCTGGATCAGCAGCTTTGCCGCGTCGACATTCCCGTTTTCGGTAGCTCGAGAGAGGGCAGATTGCCCGTACTTGGAGTCCACCATTTCGAGATCTGGTTCGAGCTTGAGAAGAGTCTTCATAATCCCAAGATGCCCATGGACAACTGCAAAAATCAAGGCCGTGTAATGTCTCCAGCCGGCCGCCGTAGCGTTGACATCCACATCATTGCGGGCACATAGATACTGCACAACATCGCCATGGCCATTCTCTACTGCGGATATAAGTGGTGTTTGCTTATAGATGCCGTCTCGCAAGTTCATATCTGCTCCCATGTCCAAGAGACACTCGACAGTCGCTAGGAACCCAGCGGAAGATGCTGCACCAAGAGGAGTCATTTCCTCGCTCTTGGAGACAATAAGATCTGGTTGTTTCGCAAGGAGCGTTTTGGTGGTTTCGGCATGGCCCTTTGAAGCGGCATGGTAGAGTGCGGTTCGGCCATTTTCGTCCTGGAGAGATGGGTCTGCTTTGGCATCCAGCAGGCGTTCGCTGGCTGCCTCATGGCCATGTGCGGCCGCAAACATCAGTGGAGTAAGCCCCTCTAGGTCTCGTGAATCTATTTCGATATCAGGAGTAGAGAGAAGGCGTTGCATAACATCTGCCGCGCCGCACATGGCGGCATAGGACAGAGCTGTCCTCCCATACCCATCGCGATGCAGTATGTCTTGCGGCTTGGTGGTCAAGTTGAGGAGAAGCTTGGCAATCTCATTGTTCTCACTTCTGCAGGCCCAGTACAATGGTAGAAGGCCACTGTTGTCTGCGATGTTGATCTTGGCGTGTTTTTCAAGAAGAATTTTGACAACTTCTGACTCGCCATTTTCGGCCGCCCAGGATATCGCTGTTTGGCCGTACTGCTAATCTCGGAGGTCCAGGTCGACGTCCTCAAGGAGAAGCTCTTTCAGTCGTTCAACATCCCCGTTCTTGGCGAGGTCGATAATCGAAGGGGGGTCCATGGTCAACGATGCGCATGAGACCTGGTTGGGAACTGCGTGTAGGATACGATTGTTACCAGGTCTGAATCGCAACAAGATAACGCGGAGGGATGACGAGAAAGAGGTGGCGGGGCTACATACTCTTAGCGGGCAATGCCCTGTCATAAATCAAAATCATCTTCTCTCGTCGCCCAGAGCTGAAAATACGCCACCCCAGGGATACTGCAGTGGTGGACCTGAGTCAACCAACTGAGTTGAGCGAGACCAACAACGAGGCCGGGGGCCTCAATTGCGTAGTGGTAGCACCGCATAACTATTTAAGTATAGAGGGCACCGCTTTCATAGGCATAGTGACAAGGGGACATAACAGGAGAGACCTGCAGGCCGGGGGCCACGGCGGAGTTCGTGGGTCTTCATGGTCAGCAATACAGATCAGGCTGCGCTCTCTGAGACATCATTGGTTGACTTTTAAGCGACTAGAGCACCTGTCGCCTTGTCAGCAGTTTATGCCGCATTTTGTTACAGAGAATAATCAGGCTGTGATCTCCGAGATGTCATTGGATAATTTCAAATTCCTGCTGGGCTCTTCAACCGGTGGACTCCCAGTATTTAATTCGTACACGGTTGCCTGACATTCCCTCAGAGACAATTAAATCAAACAGAGAACTCAGGCCTCAATGCCAATTTAGCTCTATCTAAATCTCTACCAACAGCTACAGAGCACATCAAATCCAAAACAGGCAAGGTATCTATCCTGCAAAAGTTCCAGGCTGTGGCCCAAAGAACTCGCCCTCGGGCACCTTGAGTCGAGTGCAAGTGTCAACCTCACAGCCACTATCCGCACTGTTTCCAATCCAGTTTATATCCGCACCGTGATAGCTCACAGCAAAGAAGATTACAAGAGCCGCAAGTGCGATTCCAGTCTGCCAAGCTGCTGAAAGTACGTAGTTGTACTTGGACCAAAACGTGAGATACCTCTTGCGGATGACGACCCAAGACAACCATCCTGGAACGACGGCAGGCCACATGTAGGCCAAGTTGTAAGGCGACCAAACGTGGCCACCACTGAAGATGACAACAGGGTGGATCTTGGTGAGCCAGTGCTTCTTGGGGAGCCTGCGGGTTGCATAGTAGTAGATAATTGGGAAGGCCAGGCCGACGGGGAAAGCAGCGAGTAGAGCAGTATACTGAGCTCCCGATCCAAAGACTCTGCGGGGCGCGAGGGAGCCAAAGAGGACAGCAGCAGTGAAGTAGCTCTCAACTCCAGGGCAGCTGAACTTGTCCTTCTGGTTGGTTTCGCAAATGTCGGGGATGCTGGTGATCTGGAAATTCATGACACCGGTACAGACAAAGGCGGACACAATAGCTGTCAAGAAGAGTTAGAATATTCATATTTAGTTACAGGCCAAATACTTACTCGCAACTGTCTGGCACCAAAACGTCTGGCGCTGGGGAATCTTGAGATAGTGGCCAAGCTTGAGATCGTTGGCAAAGTCCAGCGCGTGAGCGACAGTCACATAGCCGAAGCCCTTGAAAAAGTTCATCTGGAAGCAGTCAGTCATGTTATAGCGCCAGCATCTAATATCACCTACCGCCAAAGCATTGCCGGGCTGCCACGCTCCTCCAATGAACTCGGCAAGAACATTGTACTCGACCTCGATACCAGTGGTAGCAAAGATGATACCAGTGGGGATGGTGAAAAGAATGGCCAGTGCAATTCCAAAGAAGACTGTGCCCACACTGGTGTTTGTCGGCCAAGCTGCGACAGCAATGATACCGAGGACAATTCCAACGACCTATCAAGCTTGTTAGCGGGAGGATGCTCGACCACGAAATGACAACTCACGTTCAGAATCAAGTACCACCACTCTGGAACCTCGGTGTAGCTCTCCATAAGTCTCGTATGAATGTCCTTGAACTCATTGACCCTGCCGTTCTTCTTGAAGCTCTCCAACAGAGACTTGAAGCCCATCTTGATATCGTTCCAGTGATACAGAGCCGCATAAGAAATAACAGCACTGTAAACAGCAAAGAAGTAGATACTATTCTAAGTTAGTTCAAGGCCCTCAGAGGGGTGAAAATAACTGACTAGTAGGTGACTGAAGAGGCGGCAATGTAGACTTGACTATAAGCCTGATACTTGCTCTCGTCCAACAATCCGTTCTCATCGAGGATCGATGACACGTTGTACTTTCCACCAGTGTGGTCAAACATCGTGTTGGTGTTGATGGGCAGGTATCCCGTGTTGAATGTGTTTGTCCAGTACATTCCCGCAATGGTAATTCCGCCCAGGATACAACCGATGAACATGTTGAAAGTGACGTGGAACGGCACCAGTAAGGGATCGACGTTGTAAGTAGCGATGTTCCAGTCAAAGGTAGGGAATGGGTTAAGGCCAAGACCCTTCTTGACGCCAGTGATTGCCGTGAGAGTGAAGTTGTCGGGCGCGATCCAAGCCAGCCAGTTGAACAGCGAGAGAGCAGAGGCGATGTGCTCAGGGAACCAGAACCAGACAAACATGGCGCCGAATGATGCCAAGAAGAACTTGTACCGAGTCATGCTGTATTTCCTGTTGAAAGGGCCCCGTGCTACTGTGTTACTCTCTGTGGATGGTTAATACACTGTCCTAACAAGTGTCGAGATTTTTCGTACCATCATGAAGACTTTGGTTGAGTGCAACTGTGGCCAGCGAGCGAGGCCAGATACAAAACGAGGGATAAACCAAGAATCGTCGAGCAAGTCCTGCGAGTCCGAAGCCGAGCAGGTTCATTGACAGCTGTCATAGTTAGCAGATAGTACAAGAATCGGTGTTTCAGAGAAACGCACCGAAAGGCAGACTTGAAATCCAAAGTCTGCTGCAAAAGGCATGTCAAAGTACTTCTTCAACCAAGTAGTAAAGATGATGTAACGCGAGTGAGGCAAGCTCGAAGCGACATTAGCCATAATCGAGATCAGCATATGTTCCTTTTGGTTAAAATGACCTGGGTTCAACATGTGTGTCGAACCAAACAAGGTAAACTCCCCGGTAGGCAGCCACTTCTCCCAGGCCTTTCCAAGAGGATACGAAAGAAGCTGGATAACAGGGGCTTGAAGCCTGATGGATGGCTGACGAACTGAAAAGAGCTGGTTGACGAAGCTCTGTACGACGACAAAGAATAGGCCAATGATCCAGGCTCTTATCGTGCCGGCGGGTGCTGATGGGTCGTCTTTGTTGCTGACGACGGCGCGGACTTCGGCGTAGGGTGAGTTCATGGTCAGGAGGGCGACTTCGGTTTTGATGTCTTTGATGAGGTCATCGTGCTTCTCTGGGTTCTCAAAGAGAGCTTCGTTTTGAACGAAGTCTTGGAGGCGAATGATGGAGTCCGTGTTGAAGTTGGGATCATGTTCGTGAAAGTAGAGCAACGTCTCGGCGCGCTGCTCAAGTTAGGTCTGAGATGTCACCCAGGTGCTCACCATAGCAACTCACCTTCTTTGCTTCATCGAGATCAATCGTCCGTCCATACTCCTCAGCCTCGAGAAACTCCTCAGCCGTAGCACCCAGCAAATTCGCCCGATCAGAAACAGACCCGCGCGACGACGGCCTATTTGAAGAATCATCCTGTCTCTCCGCCAAAACCGCAGCATCGCCCGAGGTGGGCTTTTCTGTGACAGCAGCCATCTTTTTGACACAGGTTTTTCTGATGCTTGAAAGAACGCCCACTTCTCGAGCTGCGTGTGACTGGCTATATAAACAAACGCAGCCACCCAGTCATTAAACCTTTTCGCGGCGCTTTCTCGGGCGCAGGGTCAAACTACTTGGAACATGCTACCTTGGCGCAAGTCTATAAAGAGAAGGTGACCACGTTTATCCTCCAAGGGGAGATCAGGTACGGGGCTCTACATGGGTATAGGTTGTTATTTGGTAACGGGTGTCCCGATGGTGCTCCACGCTGGGGCATACTATCTGCAAGAACTGATGGGTCTGAGCGGGAAGATTGCCGGAATGAGATCCTTGGATGATGTACATCTTCTGCATAGGATTCGTAATGATCGTCTCAGGTCAACGGTGCTTCCGATTCCACTGCAAACTACTGTCCATTACCTGCTGACCTACCCCTATCTCGCCATATCTACCTCCCCTTGTCCTCTCTATACCGCGGACTTGTTTCCCATAGAAAACTATCTGCCGAAAAATCATGCAAAAATTCTTTCCCTGTCTCAGAATCGACATCTCGGAGCTTAATTGCGTGCTTGATAAGTGGACTCTACAAATGGGGCCGGCCCTTGTCAAGTCTCCATCATATAAAGTTTTCCCATCATGGCGAAAGAGGGCCCCGGGCTTGAGAAATGATGCCAAGACTGTCTATTACGTGTTTCAAGACAGATTCTGGCCCGGTGTCATTGTAAGGGGTATCTATGTCCGTGGTCTAGAAGCATTTTAACGGTCTAGATGATCAGGAGCCGCTTACCTCACATTAGATTCGCACTCATCATTCGACTTTTCAGTGGGCGCAAATTCTGAGAGGCCTTTGATGACAAACATGATATCATGAAGAAACGGGAAGTCTAACCTTAGCCGCTGACTCTATCTCAACGACCCGATATCACCAAAAGCACGATTTTCAACACAAACCCAATGACGCATACCGCCGCCCAACAACCGATACAGTACCCGTTCAACTAGTACCTAGCGCCCGTCAAGAGCGTTGTACCATCGACCCGAGATACCTACTGACCATGAACCTGATACTCGGGCGTGCGATTGTCATCATCATCATAATTCCACGTGTCTTCGATGTCATCTCCAACCTCAAAGATGTCAGGCCACTCCATTGCACTCCATTTCTGCGGGTTCTCTACCGCTTCACGGAAATGCTTCATCGCCAAGACTGTCTGTTCCGCCCATCTCTCTGGAGTGACGAGGCCTGTGCCTGTCGCCATGGGAGTCATGAGTATCCTTGAGATTTTGTCGTTCTCAGATGCTGTCCGGTTGTGCTTGTCAATGGCGCAGAGCAAGCTCCACACAGCATCGTAGACAATTTCCCTATCCCACCTGACGTCCATTGGGACACGCATTGTAGGGCAAAGAGCCAAGAATTTCGTCCCCCAGACATTCATCGATCGCTGACGGAAGCGCTCCGGGATCCGAACTATGGTGCAGGTCCCAGGAGGTGCGAAGCCTCGCCATTCATCATACAACTGTTCCTGAGCTGCGCGAGTGAGGGCCATATAGTCGTCGCCGGGTGAGAAGGCGAGCGAGATCGCATCATCAAAACCGCCGTCTAACTGACCATATGAGTTTGCCGGTGAGACGATGGTGTCGAATTGAATTGTAGATGGAACTCCTGTGAGTTCGCAGTTGAGGATGGACACTTGAGATGTGGAGCCGAGCTCAAGTTGTTGGCTAGCCTCCTCAAAGGCGATGGCGCATTGTTGATCGAGGCATAGCAGATGAATGTGAGGGATGATCTGAGCCTGAGACATGATAGCGCAGATTATCTTGCGCTGAGTTGATCGTTGATGAAAGGCCTGCGGCTGAGGCACAGCAGCGGGGTTGAACTCAAGCCTCGTCAGGCAGCCATGGCATGCATGGATATGTCACATGACATGATACAATTGGTTTTATCAGTGGTTTTGGAGTAGGTAGTTGGTGCTTGCACAGTATCAACACGGACATGTTTGAGGGGAATGCCGTGGAATGCCCCCGAGGGCGATTAATATAGTGGAATAATCACTCCTAGCGTACATAGTTTCGTCTCCTCCAGCGTCAATATCATACATAAAACATTTTTATACCATCACTGAGTGGCCTTCTTCCATACCTTTTCCGCCAAATCCAGAGATTGTCCCAAAGGCCAGGTGATGTTAACCAATCTCGCCTTTGCATCTTTCCACTTGTCAACACCGGACACCCGACTCCAGGTACCAATCAGTCTATCAAAACACCTCTCGAACTCTCCAACATCCTTTTTAGGAGCGTGTGATTGAAGCTTTGCTATGCTGTAGGCCCCGAGGAAAGTCTTCCAGAACCACAGATCAGACAAGTCAGGTGATCGTATGTGATGAAGGTTTCGGTCGACGTCGCGCATCAGAATTGACAGGAAGCGGCGGAACATACACGGTTCCAATGACTCTCCCGCATACCAGATTCCCAAGGCGCTATGCAAGTAGAGACTGGTAGCCACACACATGCTAGACCACGAGGTTCTAAGCCTGTGAGTCTCTAAGGCGTCATCTTCTTGCGGATCGACGTCGTCTTGTGGTTCTGAAAGTGAGGCAAAGTGTGCTTTGACCGTCTCATAGAGTAACCTCGATTCAGATCCCTCAATCCATTCCCAACTAGGATCATATGTCGTGTTATCATCACTGGTGAACAGTATCGTAGCCGTCAAGCTTTTGAGGCACTCTACCATGCCTGATGCATCAATGTCGTAGAACTTAGCGTCGGGGGGCAGGACAGCGAAAAAGAAGGGCATCATTCTCATAGCGCCTAGCCTCTTGTCCAGGTTTCCGATCCTTTGCTCTCGCCAGTCATAGACTAGGGACAAAAAGTCGGAAAACTCTGCCACGTTTTCTTGGGTGAATATCTTTTGCAGGGCAGCGCTGCTGGCGATTCTTGCTTTGAATCCCTGGAAGGAATAGTGTGTACTGTTGAATCGGGTCAGTAATTGCGTATGAGTGTTACTTTGATCAAAAACTTACAAAATGAGATACCGATTCGCAAGCTCCTCCCCAACACTCAAAGTACTGGGGAAGATGCTATCGCTTGGGCTTAGTAGGTCCACAGCGTTAACCAGTCCTTTGAGGTGGGTTTCTGCTGCGGCGACATTGCCATGGCAGCCCTACGGCACAGTCAATATCGGACATCGGGTAGCAGGGTTAATCACGTACCTCGACGAAGCACAAAATGGAGACATGCCTGACGAAAGTCATGAGACCAGGCTGGTTGATATTGTGAAGCCATTTATTCAAGATGCGAATAGTTGCAACTTTGTGGAATAAAAGAGTGGACTGGTAGGTATGAATATCTCCAACGGTCCAAGCGTAGTGTAGTCCAGCCACGAGCAAGGTATCCCTGAGCGCGTCGGGGTGAATGGAGAGTAGTGAAAAGCTACGCGCGGGAGCGATTAGTAACTCCATGACCAAAGAGGGACTAGAAGAGCATACGGGTCTTTTCCCGTCGTGTTTGAGAGCATGTCAGTGCAGCCCTTCGCGTAGCGGACTTTGACGAATTAGTACTGCATGGGTAGACACTAGAGCACAGGGCGATCGCTCACAGTAATGCAGGAGTTGCCTTGACTTGTATGACATGTCAAGCCCCAGGCAGTCGAACGGATCCATAGAATTGGTCATGGGTGACCCAGGATTCAATACAACTTGTGTATCCACCGTCCACGGCTGATGCTCGCCAGGGAGCCATTCCGCCCGGCGGTCTCGGAGCGGGAGGTCTGAGCTATACTCACAAGTCCTCTTTGACTTTGTACACTTTGCGCTGCCACCTCGTTAGCGGAGCGGACTTGACGGGGTCTTGGTTCTTGTCCGTCGACTTACCAGATTGGCTGGCCTCCATCGCATCGCACGCGACGCTTCCTACATGTGAGACATCCGCCACGGCTCCGCGTGTGCGGCTTTCGGCACCTGGTGGTTGTGCTCATCTCTTTTCCAGACTCGGTCATTGCGCGTAGAGTTCAGGGATCAATGGCCTGAGGAACGACGGACTTTGTAGCAGTTGGAATGTTGGACAAGGTCGGGATGGGAAGCCTCATTTTTAGTGTCCCGTTGCTCGAACGGCTGTTAACGGGATGGACGGAACCGTGGTTGACCAGGGTTTGTAGATCTAATGCTAGCATTCTCCCACGTCTTGTAGTACATCTACTGGTAGTGCGCTATTGCTGAGCTGACACTCACCCACCTCCACTAACTAACCCAGCCGCCCTCAGCTCCGTGTGGGGCCGAGTAAGCGTCAGCCCGTCTGGTGACTCGCAGAAAGGTCCAAGTCTCGGAGCTAAACCGTTTTCAGAAGAATAAACGAGCACAACTCCGCTGTCCAACCCAAGAGTTGGCGATAGTCGTCGGAAGTTGATAGTTATTAGTTCACAACTGACGAAAAAGGCCCGGTTAAGGGTCCACGGCGTCAGACTTGAGGAGTTAGATCGACAGGCTTGTGTCGGATTTTATGTATATAAGGAAATGCCCAAGCCACCTTTTCAGACATACTCATCACACAGTTCTCAATACATCCCGCAGTCATATTTCACTTTTACAAACATCATGTCTCAAAAACCAACTCTCGTTTTTGTTCCCGGAGCATGGCATCTCCCTGAGTGCTGGCACAAGATTGTCTCGGCCATGGAAGCCCAGGACTTTAAATGTGTCCCCGTGGCCCTCCCCACGGTCTCCTCCAACACCGAGGCCACCTTTGGAGACGACGTCCATGCGATTCAAGATGCAATTAAGGCAGAGACAACCCAGGGACGCAACGTGGTTGTCGTAGTCCACTCCTACGGCGGTGCCGTCGGAGCAAGTGCCCTCAAGGGTTTCACTGCCAAGCCCAAGGATGAAGGCACTGGACGTGTTATCGGTTTCTTCATGATCGCCACTGGCTTCGCTGTCGGCGGGGTTACGTTCCTCGATGCCCTCGGTGGTAAGCCACCACCCATCTGGGAGGCCAACTACGAGACGGGCCTTGCGCCGCTCACAGTCGACCCTCGAGAGCTCTTCTACCACGACCTCCCCGAGGAGGAAGGAAAATACTGGGTCGACAAAATCCAACCACAATCACTCAAGGCCTTTACCACAGGTGCTGAATATGGATATCCTGGCTGGAAGGAGGTTCCGGTCTGGTATCTCGCGACGACCGAGGATAGATCGCATCCGACTGAGGTGCAGAAGATGTTTACGCAAAAGGCTAGGGACGAGGGGGGAGATATTACGTATCGGGAGATTGCGAGCAGTCATTCGCCTTTCTTGAGTAAGCCTGATGAGACTGCTGCCATTTTGCTCGAGGCTATTCAGGCTTTTACAGCATAAGATGGTTGACGTTGTCTGATATTTGCTGGGTTGTGTCGGCTGTGGTGGTGGAGGAAAAAAGATGGAACAATTTTCTGGTACCCATTTTGGATAGCTTCGTGTTGAGAAAGCCACTTACTCTACGCGCAGGGATATTGTAAAGACCAAGCCCACCCATTTAAAGAGGAGCACATGTATATTAGAAAGCCAGATACTCCAACAATTCTACCCAACTCTTGGTTTAACTCTATGCAAAGTGCTTTTTCACAGACGCGTCTTGATGGGGGAGGGGGAGCCTGGAGTACTAGCTACCCTAGAGCCACGACCAAAACACGGCGAAAACGCGATTCTTGGCTTTGGGGTTTGGCGAATTCTTGGCACTGAACGCGCCTTTGACTACGCAGGACATCGATTCTTGTTTGTTTTCTCAAAGACCGTAATAGAATAATCGCGTTAGATGACCGCGTCTCAAATAAAAGGGCCAATGCGCGATTTTCTCAGCATCCATATTATCCCCACAATCTTGATTTAAGCTTAACGGTAGGGCCATAAATGTAATGCATGGGAACTGCGTCCAGCGAACCAGACCGCCGTTGTCAAACGCGTAGATGCGTCTCCAAAGCTGACGGATTCCCAAATGAGAAGAATAGGAATAGCACAGAAGAGGAGGGCGTAAGAAAATAGTTCGTGCGCTCCAACACCCGCCAAGGCGTTCCCCAATCTTGGCCTTGGGGAATCGCATCCTTTGGTGGTTTCGTGCCGCTCCAACATCTTGGCCTTCAAAATTCTGCGAATTTGGAGTATCCTGGCCTTGATGCATCGATTCCGTTGGTCTAGATGCAGACGCCGCATCGCCAAGCGCGGGAGCCTCAGTATTTTCCGATCGTGGCGTTTTGGAGACGATGACGACAAACCATAGACGACAGACGACATCAAGAGCGACACTTGTCGCGACTTACGACGGGAATATCGTTGGACGTGGCTTCGCATAGTGTACTCGCATCGATGGGTTCGTTCGTTCGATGGCGGTAGGAATCGTGCAGTTATATTTCGATGGCTTCTATCGGGCCTCGACGCGTCGTAGTTCGATCGTGGTCCGAACAGTCGAATGTTGCAAGAAAGAAACCCAGGAACACGTCCACATATCAAGACATTGACAAACAAAAGTCTTGATCGACCCATTCTTGTCATGCATGCTACCCATAAACTGCAACCTAAATCATACGAACATCCCGTCGGGCCTTCTATCCAGATCCGCACAAAAGACTGCCTGATTCCGTCAAACGGGGTCGCATTCGAGCCGGGGGATAACCCTCCCTTTCTCTGGTGGAAAAAAACCGGGAGCAAGGGCCTCGGTTTATGTCACACCGAGTGTGCATCACCCCCGCAAAGTGAAGAACCTGGGGCCCCGAGTCCATAGCATTCGGTGGGCTATGCGCCGAAATGAGCGGAGAGCAGGTCCTTAGTCGAGCGGCTAAGGGCACACATCCCCAGCCAAGGAATCATCCCCGAGTTGGGGGTTGGGGGTGTTGGTGTGGCGACCTCATCGCTTTTTTTTGGGCGGAGAAGGGGAGAGATGAGAGAGTACGCCAACGGTTGACAAGCGTCGGACCGTTCATGCAGATGATAAGACGTTAATGTCTCAAATGATACTATTCAGATAAGCAAACCATTATCGCCACCGAATAATAATCCCTTCTCCAAAATGTCAACCCAAAGCCCATCAGATAGCCTCAGATACCCCAGAACTTCTCTCCTCACAGTCCCCGCCCCCAGACGAGTCTGACTCGGTCTAATCACCTTTCCCCCGTGGGGACACGAAAAAAAAAAAAGAGGGCTCGTGAACCGAGTGGAGCCCCATCACACTTAATCTGCCACGGAATGTCACCCCATTCGAGGGAACAAGGGTATCGAGGCTCCATTGGAGAAACCCAACATGGACAGGCTCCGAGAGGGGAGGCCAAGTTAAAAGGTAACCCGACCGCTCCCCTCATTCTTTGTCTTTCTCCAGCTCCTCTTCAACCTCTTCCCCAAAGTCTTCTTTCACCATGTCCAACGTTCCAGAGACTGAGGGCGTGCCCAAGGCCGCCTCCGCGCACAAGGAGGACATTGAGCGCAAGGCCTCTCTTGCTGAGGATGTGTCCAAGGGTGATCAGACACAGTATCACAAGATCGACAAGGAGTTGGCCAAGTATGCTGGAGGCGAGGCCATCCACATCTCCCCTGAGGAGAGCACGCGTCTTCGCAAGATGATTGACAAGCGTGTGCTGCTGGTCATGATTACGACATATTTCTTGCAGGCTATTGACAAGGGAACCCTGTCGTTTGCGTATGTTATTGTGTTGAGGAATGAGTTGTTGAAAGCTAACTGTGGATAGTTCCATCATGAACATGCCTGCGGATGTAGGAATGGCTCTTCCCGATGGGTAAGTAAACATGCCCAATTCTGCACGTCAACTTCTAACAACCACCAGAAAGCCTGGTCCCAACTGGCCCTGGCTCACAACCTGTGTGTACATCGGTATCCTGTTTGTCGAATACCCCCAGGTAAGAAACTCAAACTCAACTCCAACTACACTCCCACTAACAGCACCCAGAACTACATCATCGCCCGAGTCCCCGTTGCCAAGTACCTCTCCTTCAGCATCATCGCCTGGTCCATCGTCCTCGGCTGCCACGCTGCCACGAGTAGCATGGCTGGCCTCATCACGGTCCGCACCCTCCTCGGTATCTTCGAATCCGCCTGCCAGCCTGCCTTCGTCGTCCTCTCAGGAATGTGGTACCGCCGTGAAGAACAGGCCTCTCGTGTGACATACTGGTACATGATGAACGGCGCCCAGCAGATCGTCGGTGGTCTCCTGGCCTACTGCTTCACGCTGATCAACTCTGGACCTCTTAAGAACTGGCAGTGGCTGTTCCTGTCTTATGCCATTGTTTCTCTCATCTTTGGTATTTTCGTCGGTTGGTGGATGCCTGATTCTCCTATGCGAGCCAAGTGCTTCAGCGAGGAGGATAAGCGTCTGATGATTGAGCGTGTGCGAGATAACCAGACCGGTATCCAGAACAAGACCTTCAAGAAGGAGCAGGCCATCGAGGCTCTCAAGGACCCTCAGACCTGGTGCTATGCTGGTATCCAGTTCTGTACCACCTTCCCCACCAGCGGTCTTGGTGCCTTTGCAAACGTTATCATCAAGGGGGCGTTCAACTTTTCAACCCTGGAGACCCAACTCCTTGCCATGGTTCTTGGTTTCTACATCATCATTGTTCTGCTTGGTTCCGTTTGGCTTGTTAAGAAGTTCAATCAGAACATTTACATCATGCTGGGTTTTGTTGTGCCTTCTTTCATCGGTACAATCCTGATCATGGTTAGTTACGCCCTGCTGGATACTTTCACTTCGATACTAACCTGTGAGATAGACTATCAAGAACACCAACTTTAGCACCTCTGTTGGTCTCCTCATCTGCTACTACATCACCCTCTCTTTCTGGTCTGCCCAGACTCTGGGTCTGAGCATGATGTCCCGTAACGTCGCTGGCCAGACTAAGAAGACGTTTGTCATTGCCAACAACTTTATCTGGTGGAGTGCCGGAAACGCCGCTGGTAGCCAGGTCTTCCTCGTAAGTCAACCTCCTTGTCACATTTCCGAAACATCTACTAACTAGCCAACAGGCCAGAGAAGCTCCCACGTACCACACTGCTTTCGCCACCCATCTCGGCTGCTACTCCGCCCTCGTCCTCATCCTCATCTACTTCCGCTGGCACCTCAGCCGCGAGAACAAGCGACGTGACGAGATGGCCGCTGCTGGTGTCCGAGAAGCTGCTGATGACCGCATGGTTCACGCGTTTGAGGATCTGACTGACAAGGAGAACCCCAACTTCCGTTATGTTCTGTAAACAGGCACCTTTGTGTGCTTTGAAATGGCTTGCTGGATATGTCTCCAGCTGTGGAGGAGTTACGCGAAATTCCATGACGGATAATGAATGACATTGGATACCTCTGCGGATGCTAGATACCGTTAATGAAGCACTGCAATTGATCGACACCTCGGTGTCATATACTCTGAAGACAACGAATCTTTCCAAAATGCCTGCATCTCTAAATTCCCACCACAAGATAACAGATACTGCCATTGGTGAAAGCACATCACACCTATCGTATAACACATACAAGAGAGAGGAGCATAGCCCTTTCTCACACACTGCTCTCACCAACCTCCTTCAGCCTTCTATAAGCCTTCCGATGCAGCTCTAGAAAGAGAAAGATACAAATAGTGTGCCTAAAGAGGTTAGAAATCCACTCCACTCAAACTTGGCTCAAGATACTCACGGTCCCTGACGCAGAAAGCTGGGAACCCACCCCTTGAATACCCACGCAGGGCCATCACTACGAGATATACTCTTCACCATCTGCCACACACCAACATCACCTGTTGAAGACATGACCCTCGTCTTGATGACATCAATCGGACTCGTCACAGTGGCAGCTGTCAATCCAGCGATGAACGACGCCGATAATTGGGTCGTCAGTGTATCACCCAGAGGCGTGTGTTCAATGAGGAGCCGCTTCGCAACGTCGTAGGTTGCCAGTTGACTCGCCGTTGTAAGCGCCGCACGACTGCTGTTAGGAAACCATCCTCGAAAGTAACTCGCCAACCCTTCTTCTCTAGCCATCCGTACAGCTCCGTCTATGGCGTGCTTGTAATTCCGGCGCTGATGGACTGGAAGCGCCACGTCATTTTGCATTCGAACGTTGAGAACATCTGCAAAGTTCCCGGCTATGCCTCCAACAAAACCAGAAGATGTGGCCATTGCGACGAGTGATAGGAAACTTGCGTCATTGCCCACTCGCTGCTTCGCCTCTTCGTATATACCGAAGCGAACAGTGGAGTATGTCATTTGCCGGAGAAGAGAGGCAGATATTCCGCTGTAGACACCAAGGGGCCCTTCTGTCTTGAGGATCTTGGTGAAAGTTGTAAACATACTCTTTGGCTCCCCGGGGCCTCGAGTCTGTAGCCGGACCTGTTCCATATTTAGCATTTTTCCTTCACGTTTCAATCGTTCATGATTTTACCTTGACTAAAGATGATCAGCACCAAAATTAGACAAGAAGTATGTCGACATACCAAGATCCAGGGGGTGCGTGACACACGCAGCCATGCTAGTTGCACTCCCGCCAAACCAGAAAGGGTATCGGATAGGGCTGTTCTTGTTCCTTTCCATCTTCGGTGCCGAGACTTCAACTGCCGTCTCCCTTGACACTGCCGCGCTACTCATCCTGTCGTAAGAATCAGGCAACTTGAATATCCCGACACGATAAACAGGACGGCCGCGATTGGGTCTCGGATCTTGGGTGCAATGTCAAAAGTCAGCAGTGACAAAGGATGAACTGATTAGACCTTGCCCTCGCGTCACAAGGCAGCCCAAGACTTGATGTCATTCGACGCGTCAGTCTTCGGCGAGATAAAATGGTGGTGACCGATGGGAGACAGGCATTATATCATCCCGGTGACCGTCCAGGAGAGCTTTTCAGCCCGCCGATTCCCGATGTTGGGGTCGGCGACCATATACGGGCAAGGTGAGTCAGATGGTTTCGGCGACCTTGCAGATATTGAGGCTGGCTGTCGGTCATGAGGCGTTGGCTAGTACGTAGAGAATGTGCTCACCGTGCCCCGAGCCAAGACATTTAAATACTCCTGGTGAGGCTCTGCGATTCACGACCATCATGGCACACAACTTTATGTATTCCAACTCCGTGATATATTTCTATGCAGTAATGTACACGCTATCCCAGACTTTTCTCTAGTTGATCCATCCCTTAGGTCCGCCCCATTGTCCCTTGACCATATACTTTTGGTACACCCACGGAAAGAAGTCCTTCTTCATGTAGTAGAAAGAACGGCGGGGAACGGCCTGGTCGATACCAAACAGATCTCCAAATGTCTCCTTGGGAACACCTCCGTACTTGAATTCGGCCAGCATCAACTTGCCGTACTCTGTTGGCAGAGGGCAGGAGGTGTAGCCGTCATACAGAGGTTCGGGCTCCTTGCCCTCAATAGCTCGCAGCAGGTTGCCTACCAGGACGGGAGCCTCAGAAGTAACGGCAGCAGCCGTCTTGGAGGTTGGCAGACTGGAAGCATCGCCAGCGGACCAGACGTTGGCGAACTTCTTGTGGCGGGTGGTGTTGTCGTCAACATCGACATAACCAGCCTCGTTGGCGAGAGCACTGTTCTTGACGAAAGCATGAGGACCCATCTTGGGGACAACGTGCAAAAAGTCAAACTGCTTGGTCACGTTCTCCTGACCGTCGGGACGAGCAAAAATGGCCTTGTTGCCCTCAATGGCAACGAGATCGTGCTGGAACAGACCCTCAACACCTCGCTCCTGACGCAGCTTCTCAAGCGCAGCGCTGTACTTGGGAACACCGAACATGGTGGGGAGGCCGGTAGCGAAGCTAATCTTGATAGGCGACTTGGAAACGTCCTCGGGGTTGTACAGATCCGTCTGCTTCCAGTGGTCCAGAGCGAGCCACATGGCCTTCTGAGGAGCACCAGCGCACTTGATGACGCCAGCAGGCTGGGTGAAGATGGCGTTGCCCTTCTGCAGACGCTGGATGGCGGGGAAAACCTTGTCGCAAGTCTCATAACCGTAGATGGAGGTGACGGGAGAGTCCCGGGTAGCAAGGGCCTCGGGAAGACCCTTGATGCTGTCATAGTTGATCTTGATGCCGGGGGCCACGACAAGGTGGTCGTAGCTAATCTTCTTGCCGTTGGCGAGCTTGACAGAGTTCTCCTCAGGGGCGAGGCCCTCAACACTGACGTTGTAGAACTTGAACTTGGGGTCGACAAGCTCAGAGAGCGAGCTCTTCAGGTCCTCCTTGTCCTTGAGGCCGGCACCCACCAGGGTCCATCCGGGCTGGTAGTGATGCCATTGGGCGGGATCGACAACGGCAATGTCATCCTGACCGAACTTGCCGGTTCGGAGAAGCTGATGGCTAATAGAAATACCAGCAGAACCAGCACCAATGACCACAACCTTGTGGTCCCTGCTCACGGGAGCGACTGGCGCATCAGGAGCCTTGGCCTTGGGGGCAGCGGCCTTGGGAGCAGCAGCTTTGGGAGCTGGAGCGTCAGTCGAGGCGGCAGTAGCGAAACCCCGGCGGGCATCAGCAAGGACGAAAGATCGCCCAGCAGTACGGGCTGCCAATGTCACTCGACTCCGGAGCATCGTGGGCTGTTCTGTGAGGTTGAGAATGAGGTTGTTGGTGATCAAGGAAAATCGACAAGAAGAGCCCGGCAGCTAAAAAGTGTCTGAGTGGAGCCGGGATTATCAATTCAAAGTACGTACCCACCCGAGGTGCCCGGGCTAGCCGTTTCGGGGAAGTTTCGGGTCGGATTATCAAAAGAGCGGCAACGGTTGGTCGCCGATTGCGGGCTAAGTTGTTGCGGGAAAAACTCTCAGCGATGGCGTGATGCCAGGGGTCGTTCGCCGATGGTCCGGTCTTGATGATTCTGGCCTCTTGGGCGGCGTCTTCCGCTGGAGCGAGGGGAGTCCATTGGTTCGTTAGAGTGAATGAGTCGCTGCTGTGGTATTTGGTTTGGGCCCTGAGACAAGGTGAAGTGGAAGATTCACCGAGGGGCACTCACCGAGAGGCTATCGGTGATTGAACAGGGTCTGTTCTCGGCACGCTCAACCGCTGACGGATCGTAGTGTCATTGGTCGGGTGTAATCTACAGCCCTTTGACACCTCGCGACGACCAATGTAAGCAATTACAATCGTTAGATAGACATTGTCTTCACTTGTCTCCCCCACATAAGAGCATAGAAGAATTGCCGATTACAAAGTAGACAATACTTTGTTTCACAAGTGACCCATCACGCCACTGCATTCAACGCTCCTTCAGCCGCTCACCAATCTCTTCAAAGCCCGACAACTACCCTGCACCGTCAAACGCGGAAAAGGCCGGAATGTTCAAAAAGCCCGTATTACCAAGATTAATGCAATCTCAGACACTTTTCAAAATCGTAAGAGGTTCAAAACCCCCTACCCATCACAATGACGTATGTGTCCAATCACGGGCATCGTAGGTCGGCTATCTCTCCCTCGGGTGGTCGGCGAGCTGATGACAGGTCCCCGACGATCCGAGCCGCCAACAGCCGCGAAACATCGTGGTTAGTCAATTGCCACTTGAACTTGATTGCAAATAAACATTCTTTGATCGCCCTACGAATTGTTAATCAATCAACCATCATCGCGACATTAAAGGCACCATGAAGTCCTTCCGACGTTTGACCCCACTCACAGCTTCAAGAGCATCCATTTTGAACGGCTCAGTCAGACATATTCGCCCTTTTCATGAACAAGTGGCAAAGACGGCAACTGCTTCTCCAAGTTCTCGGCCATTGACAACATCAATAGCAGCCACGCGACAAATACCCTACACGAGACCAACAATGGCTGCCCAAGCGACCATGTCCCGGACTGCCACCAAAGGTCATGCGTCCTACACAACTCAGGCTAGTGCCGCCGGTGAACCAACAATCCATGACCTGTTTGAAACCGTCACAGGGACATGGCAGTACGTGGTCGCTGACCCATCTACTCTCATCGCCGTCATCATCGATCCAGTCTTGGACTATGACCCCGTCACCCAGGCCATCACTACCAAAACTGCCGACCTGATCCTATCCCTGGTCAAGGACAAGGGCTACAAGGTTGAGAGAATCCTCGAGACACATGCCCATGCAGACCACATCACTGCAGCTGCATACCTTCAGAAGCGCCTTACCCAATCGCAAGGGCACAAGCCGCTCATCGGTATTGGGAAGCGCATCGATCAGGTGCAGGCGAGGTTCGGCAAAGGATATGGTGTCCTGGCCAAGGAGTATGAGTGTGTCTTTGACAAGTTCTTTGATGATGACGAAACTTTTGATATTGGAAACTTAAAGGCGATGGCTATTCACTTGCCCGGCCACACTCCTGATCACCTGGGCTACAAGATTGGCGGTGAGTACTGATGCATCGAGCTTGGCATGCATAGACTAACAAACAACTAGACAACGTCTTTTGTGGCGATTCAATCTTTCATGCAGACATTGGAACTGCTCGCTGTGACTTCCCCGGCGGTAGTGCAAGTGACCTGTATGAATCAGGAAAAAAGCTCCTCTCTATGCCTAGCCACGTCAAGATCTGGACGGGCCACGACTACCCCCCAGAAGAGAGAGGCGCCCCTATGCCATTCATGACAGTTCAAGAGCACAGAGAGCAGAACAAGCACGTCAAGGACGGCATCACCTCAGACGAGTTTGTTGCTCTGCGGAATGAGCGAGATGCAGGCCTGGCAGCTCCAAGACTGCTTCACCAGTCGCTGCAGATGAATATTCGGGGTGGACAGCTTCCTGCTCCGAATGATTCGGGACATCGTTTACTTCACCTGCCGCTTAAGATCAAGGTTGAGCCTTGGGATGATGGAACTGCTTGAGGATGTGCATGGAATATTGGAGTTTCTTGAGAATATGTTCTTTGTTAGGGTTGAAGGCTGGCCCTTGATGGGATAACTCAGCCAAAGGACCGAGTTTCTCAAGTGTGTCAAGGCTGCGACCTGTCATGAGTTGGGATGTGTTGGCGGCATTGATATCAAATTGTTTTCAAGGGAAAGGCTAGTCCAAAACCTTCCGTTCGTAGCAATGAAATACCATAGCAGTGATTTTCATCAACCTCATCCTGTCTCGTGTGCCATCTATGCCGGCCACTTCTAGGGCTTGATCGCCTCGCAAACCCACTTCCACATCTTCAGAACTCGCTCACGGTCCAATGGCTTCACCCCGCGCATTACTTCGGAGACTTGCTCCGTGTGAGACAGGTCAAATACAGGAACCGACTGGGGTTCTCCGACCTTGCACTCCTGACCCTCATCTTGACAATAGTTCTGCTTCCACAACCCCAGCAGAGCCTGAGACGGATGATTGACCTTTCTTTCCTTCAATGCTTCTTCTAACCGGCACATCCACTGCTGAGGGGCTACAATCTGAAAGCTGGGTTCCCTTTCATTGCCTGAAATGCATCTCAGCATCTGACTCCAAGAGGGACTGCTGTGTGGGTTTAGAACATGATAGACCCAGGTTTCCGTGGACGACAGCGATTTACTGTTTTCCGGTTTCGTAACATGAGTGGAAAAGGCAATATCCATGACTGACCGGGCAGCCTGTTCTACGGGTAGCCAATTGAGGGTTTCATGTAGGATGTCGGGCAAGCACCCGGCTACTCGTCCTGTTGACAGCAAAAGAGGATACGCTTCGCTTGGGTTCCAAACACCAGCATCATTGTTGCACAACTGACCGATGCGGACAACCGTGGCGAGATTGCCTTTGCCACTCATGAATTGCTTGTTTGCAGACTCGCAAACCTGTTCAGCAACCCACTTTGAACGAGAGTAACCCATTGGAGCGGCTTCAGAGGGGGCTTGAGAGATCGTCTCTAGGATAGGAGTAGAAGTCGAATTACTAACCGCCGCTGTTGAACTGACAAATATTAATCGCGCCTGAGCTACTGCTGCTAGCTTGAGGAGGTTCTGCGTTGCGGCAATCTGATCTTCGAATGAGTTGAGCTGGAGATTGAAGTTGACTGCCCAAGCTGAGTGGATGATGATGGCGGTTTCATCCATGATGTGTTGTCTTTGCTCTTCAGATAACCCAAGATTTCCATTCGATAGATCGCACGGTAGGCAAACAATCTTGTCGTCATTGGTCTCCGACTCCTCGAAGTTCTCTAAGCCAGGCATGCCGCGGTTGATGAGGGCCTTGGAGACTCTTTCATGGGCAGATTGTGGACATTCAGCCCTGAGAAGGCAAAAGACTTTGTCAACCCGAGCATCATGCCGAAGGAGGTGCAGCATGTGAGCTCCCAGAAAGCCAGTGGCTCCTGTAAGGACAACAGAATTTCCCTGCCATACGCGAGGCTTTATATCGGTATCTCCAAAAGAGCCATACTTTTTAGTGAGCTGATACATGGACTGTAGTTGTGTTTCTTCTCCATTTCGCTCCTCGAGATTGTGCCCACCCCGAACACGTCTCAAGTGCTCCACGAGAGCGGTGATGGTACCTTGGTCGTAAATAATGTTCATGGGGAGTGTCATGCCCGGAGACAGACAATTCGACTCGATGAGCTTTCGTATCTGGATGCAAGTGATAGAGTCGACGCCTTGACGGTAAAGATCTTGATCAGGATCAGGCTTCCGACCCAGAACTCGCAAAAAACAGCCCGAAACTGTTTCCGCCAGCTGTTCGTCTACGACCTGACCGAAAGCTGATCGACTAGAACTGAGTTTGTAAGCCAGCTCAATCTCCTTGGCATATCTCCCATCAGCTTGGCGTCGGAGGATTGTACCCTTGCTGCTCTTTTCAAGAGGCTGTTCTCCGTCGCGAACGGGCACAACCAACAACATAGGCTTGGTGATGCGAGCGTGACTTTGGCTGGCGTTGTTCATCTGCTCGATATGTGGCCAGACGGACTCAATGATTTTCTTCTGAGGGATTTTGTGTGAAAAAGGGAACAGCAGAGCACCGGCGTAGTCTCTTCCGCCCCCGAATATGAGCACGTCTTGTAGCAAATTCGTTGAGGCTAAGATGCTGCCTTCAATTGGCGAGGGATCAAACTTTTTGCCATTTGCAAGTGTGATTTGAGCATCAGCTCTGCTGTGATAACGCCAAGCATTTGGTTTGGAAGGATGGGGCTCGAAGAGATCTGAGGTAGCGTAGGAGCCATCGTCGCGATTTGTCTTCACTTTGAAGGGCCACCCGGGCTTCACCACGAGTTCTGAGAGTCCGTTTTCTCGAGGTTCAAATTCTAACATTTGAGTGTCATCAATGACTCGGAGGAACTGCCACTCTGTGTCTTTGGCGTAATCCCGATGCGAGGATATGAGAAACCCGCACTCGGCGCTTCCCATTCGCGACAGGAGATGCACTCCTGCATCAACGAGTTTGTCGCCCACGGCGGGAGGTAGAGCGGCACCTCCAACACCAACCAGATCCATTGACTTCAAAATCTGAATGCCTTGTTCTTCCTCAGCGAGCATCTGGAGGACGTACGGCACAGACGAAAAGTACTTGACGGGTGTGGCGTCTTTGTTGCGAGAAAAGTTGATGGCCTTCAAGACATTGGCTCCCGTGATAGGAGCCTGCCCTTCAGGAAAGAACCAAATCATAGCCCCGCTTGTCCAGGCTCTCATGCAATCCGCCAAGCCTCCGTGATAGAGTGGTGTGGTTGAGAAAGTAGCAGGCTTGTTCTCGCCGGGGAATACTGGTAGCGCTCCGACGACGCCGAATTGGCTTTGAGGGATCGGCTTTGAAAGGCCGGATGAAGTGCCTGAAGTATGGAATATGTAGGCAATGTCGGGCACCTTGGTGGCTCCAGGCGACTCAGAGTCAGCTTGCGTCCCGGGGCTTCGCTGAGGTTCTTTTGGAAGTCCAGTCCCGAGAAGTTCCTGGCACGACAATGTTCTCAAGAAGTAGACACCAGGTGCCGTGGCAGCCCTATCTCGATGTGTCATATCTGCGAATATGTTGGTGACACCCAAAGTCTCGCAAAGATGTTGGATCCCGTGGGGTTCCAATTGTGGCCTACCGAGGGTTATTAGATACACTGTAAACAGTATCTGCGTGGATTTAACCTACGCCAATAGCAAAATCGAATATCCCGAGCGCGCAAGGCCCAAAAAAGTAAAGACGAAGTCGAAACTGCTGGTGCAGAGTAATCCGACTGTTGAGCCGCTATCTTTGGATGAGCTCACCCAGCGGGATAATGCTCGCTCAGCGCATTTTGACAGTTCGCAAAGGTCTTGGAATGAGACAACACGGGGAAATACTGCTAAGATTAGTGAGTGCATTAAAATAATTGATGTTGAACTCACCGTTGCGAGTGGACTCTTCGTCGTCAAGTGATGCGAACCCAAGAGCTGGAGACTGGGGCCTGGTCCTTGCTTGCGTGTCGATCAAGTCAATCACCGTCTTGTATGATTGCACGGGGCCAAGGGCTTGCTGATTCAACTTCAAAGCCTCCCCAAGCGTGCAATTAAAGTAGGTGGGTTCAATGTCGGCCATGATGCTAATGATTGCAAAGATGCAATGTTCAGAGATAGGTAGGCGGGAGACGATAATCTGTTCAGGGAGCCTTCCAACTAGTGTCTATTCTCCGGAAAGTAACTTAGTGGGTGAACTGTTTAGTCTAGGAATGGTATGATATCATTGACCAGGCAATTGCGGATGTGCTGAGGGTGGACGATGGGAAGAGAGAGTTGAAACGTCATTGACTCGGCTCCCTCATTCTTACTGGAGCTTCACGACGCGCCTCGCGCTCGTCATTCTTGAATTAGTAACACTGCATGGAAAACAACAAGCCAAGTCTCAACTCATGGAACACGATAATTACCCCTCTTCGCATATCGGAGATAACAGCCGACGTTTTGGTAAATAACTCACTGCCAACATTCACAATTCACTCCTTCAAATCTTGTGACACAATCGAACAAAATGGCTAAACAATCGATTTCCGACACTCTCTCGCTCAATAACTCTCTCGAGATTCCACAGCTTGGGTTTGGCGTTTACAGATCTCCAACTGATGTGTGCATCCAATCATGCCTCACTGCATTGGAATGTGGCTATCGCCACATCGACACCGCGCAGTACTACGGTAACGAGAAGGAGGTTGGTCTGGCCGTGAAGAAGTCAGGCCTCAACCGCAAAGATATCTATCTCACTACCAAAATTCTGAGTCCTGGCGGCTCCGTGGACAAGAGCTACGCGCAGTGCGTGGAGAGCGTCGAGTTGCTTGATCCAGACACGGGCTACGTGGACCTGTTTCTGGTTCATAGCCCTAATGGTGGCGCGGCTGCGAGAAAGGAGATGTGGCAAACTCTTGAGCGACTTTACAAAGAGGGCACGGCAAAGAGTATTGGTGTGAGCAATTTTGGCGTCAAGCACATCGAAGAGCTCAAGGAATATGCTGAAGTGTGGCCGCCTCATGCTAATCAGATTGAGGTGAGCGTTCTTCCCTCAGAAAAGATGGTTGTACTGATATTTTGCTTAGCTTCACCCCTGGATGCAACAGAAAGAAATTGTCGAGTACTGCGAAAAGAACGGCATTGTTGTCGAGGCATACTGCCCACTTGTGCGAAACACAAAGGCCGACGACAAGACCCTCGTGGGCATTGCCAAGAAGCACGGCATCACCACAAGCCAGGTTCTGATCCGGTTCTGCCTTGAGAAGAAGTGGATACCCTTGCCCAAGAGTGACAACCCCGGACGTATCAAGGCAAATGCAGACGTGTTTGGTTTTGATCTTGATGATGAGGATATGAAGGCATTGAATGGGCTTGATCTGGGACGTGCAGGTGCTATTGTTCAGCCTGTGGATAACTAGACTTGTAGTAGGTCCCAAGACCTTTGGCAGCATGCCCAGCTTTTTTGCAATAAACAACTCAAGGCATCGAACGTTGTTGCAGCCCCCATAGATGAAATGGTCTTCAATACGGAATAGTCAACTATGTAGCCAAGCTTCACTTGACGCGCCAAAACGGTGACCACTCGGCAGCCTTCCGTAACAAGATGGAGGGGCATTATCCGTCTCCGGTAGAGAGAAGTAACGAGCAAAAGTCTGGTAGGCTTCTTACTGGTGCATTTTCAAGTCTTCCCAAGCGATCGCTCCGTATGTATCTGAATGACAAGTCAAAAGTTAGTCGTTTTTCCGTCTTGACATACTTCATGAGTTATCAACTTATCCGAAGCCGACTTCCGAAGTGTCACCAGAAATTCCAGCAATAGCATCATCTCTTCATCTCGGATGCCTCGGCCGATATGCCCGATGCGGAAACTTGCATGTCACCCTTGCGCTTTTTGGCGGGAGGTATCTAGATCTGCCTTTGTATCGACGCAACTACTTCTCGTTTTATTCATGACAGTTTCTGAATCTGTAAGTATACAGATGTGTGATGCAATATAGCATCATGAATACCACGTCAAGCGGAGCCGCATTCAGTTTGGATCAAGATGCTGCTCCGTTGACGAGAATGGAAGCTGAGTACGGGACTTTATACGCGGTTTGCTTGTCTCTGGAGATATAAAAGCAAGCTGAGCGTGAAGTAGAGTTGTAGAAAAACAACAACAAGCAATCTACTAAACACCATCCTACAACTATCATTCAGAGTCATCTCTCAGCACCATGAAGTTCTTCGCCATCATTGCCCTTGGCCTTGCCGCCGTTGTCACGGCTGCTCCCGCCCCCCAGCTCGACTGCACTCGTGATGGCTTCTTCTGTGAGCCTTGCGTCAATGGAAAGCAGCAGTGTGTTGCCTGCGCCGATGGAACTGGCCTGGGACTGACCCGGGACTGTTAAATGTGAGAGAGATCAAAGGCAAATATGTTTGATGTAAAGATGCTAACTGAAGAAGGCAAAAGAATGGTCAAGAGATATTTCCTAAGAGAGCCCTTAAGGGTTTGGAGGACTTGAGGCTGCGCTGTTGTTAACTACTCAAGACTGCAGGGACCCTGGGGAACAACGAGGACAGAACGTTTGAAAAGTGGAGAGTGAAGAACTAGAATGGTGTAGAGAATGAGCAGATGCATCTGGATAAGGCTACTTGCTTCGCTAGAGAGATGCTCTGGAGCGAGAAGCAAGATATAGGCCTCCCTGCCGTAAAAGCCAATAGATGTTCATGTCGCCCTCACTTTAATGCTCCAGACCATATGCATCCACAGATGTCTCCTCAAACTTCCTCGCATTGACCCTCTTCTCAAACAGAATATCGAGTTCCTCGTATGTTCGACCCTTTGTTTCAGGAAGTCGAAAGTATGACCAGATGGCAGTAATGGCCGAAGTTCCCGCCCAAAAGAAGCCAGCCTTTCCCTTCCAGTTCCACTCGATGGGGTTGAGCATGTAGGGGTTAAGAACGTTGGCCACAATCTGGGCCATGGCGTATGTGTTCCTCGCAATCACCACAGTCTGGGGTCGCAAGCGTACCGCGGATGTCTCGGAGATGATGGCGTAGCAGATGGGACCGACCGTCATGGAGTAGGCGAGCTTCCAGACTAAGACAAACGAGACTTGGGCCCATTGGGCGCCTGAGGTGGAGGCTGCGGCTGAGCATATGCCCACAATAATAAGGCAACAGCTTGTGAGGGTGATACCCAGTGTATACAACATTCGTCGACCAAAGTAAGAGAGCCAGATCCAAGAGACACAAGTTCCAAGGAAAGCCATTGCTGTGCTGCCAATGGCAATCTTGAAAGCGTTGTCCGTGCTAATACCAGCCTGAATGAAGAAGTAGGTTGGCGTATAAGCAAACACAGCGCCGATAGTTGCTGGCCAGAAAAGACAATCATGCAGATCTCTGTTCGTCGTAGATTCGCGCCTCGGAAGCAGTCGAGATAGCTTGAGTCAGATTGAATATCGGACTCAAGCGAATCGTGTGGCGCATCTGAGATACAGTAGCTCGACAGTCAACACGAGATCGGTTGGAGAGCCGCATCAGAGACATTTCGGCATCTTCGTACCGACCTCGCTTAGTGAGCCACCAAAGGAGATTCAGGAGCCATCGTGACAGCAATGATGATGGGAAGAGGCCACATCCACTGAATGGCAATGGGGACGCGCACCGACCACTCTGATGTATAAGCAAGCATGCCCTTAAGGACACCAGCTGAAAGGAACTGACCCATGGCCCAGCAGAGGTTGACGTATACGGTCAAATGACCTCGTAGAGCAAGGGGAGCTACCTCGGAGGCATAGGCCGGCCCGCTAGTTGCGTATACACCCCAAGTAAGGCCGCAAAGCATTTGGCCGACGAGGAGCATTTCAATCCGGACGGCAAAGAAGGAGATGAAGATGAATCCAGTCATAAATGCGAGTGAGATTTGAAGGACCCTCTTGTAGCCGTAGCGAGCTGATGCCCACCCGTTGATGAAGCCTCCGATTACCACACAAGAGTTGGTACCGTTCTGAAGACCGGCTTGCCAAGCTCCAGTGAGTTGCCAAGTATCTTGTTCCGGATACTGTATTGTCTGTCAGTTGAAGAAAGATGTTGCAGCAGAATCTTGCTCACGTATGATCCAAATTTGCGCTGAAAGGTTGGGTAGCCGAAGAAATTTGACATGAGGCTACACAACACAAAGTCAGCATAGTTCTAGCCACTGTAGAGTACAGAGTAAACAAACCTCTGGTCATATCCCTCCATGACAATAGTAAGCGAGATCACAGCAGACCACAGGACTGCTTTCCAGTTCTCACGCAAAGCCTGCCGCAGCGTGGTGGAATGCTCCGCCGCTGACGCAGCCTGAGCCTCCTCCAGCGAGTGCAGCTGGGCCTTGGGGTTGTCATCGTCATGATGCTCGAGCTGGTGGTCGACAGCATCATCTTTACTAATGGTTGGATTCATGGCTGCAGTAAAGATCGAAGTAGTCTAGCTGATGGATGATATCTGCCTGTCTTACTGTTCCGGATCTGGGCTAAGTACTTATATGGGCGCGGTGCCCGGACATCCACGATACCCTCGGCTCTTGCTCCGTCTGACCTTGGATCCCCAACTTTTGCTGAAATTTAGCTAGTCTGATTAAGTTTAAGGGTGCCGATCCGGGGTTAAGGTCGACCCCGGTCGGTCGAGAGAGCCGAGGCGGAGCCTCCGCCTCAGGTGTGTATGCCAAGCCCTTACCGGATAATAACACCAGGGAAGCTATTTCTGAAAGCCGCTTCAGCTCGGCTATGACTTGATAGTTGGGTGTGCTAATGGTACGTAATAGACAACATACTAGGAAGAATCTGGACAAAGCCCTCCTTGCCTTTAGTGCCCGATATGCCACCTCCCACAGTTCCATAGTCACATCCGTGTTTGACTAGAACTTAGACTACGAGCATTCTATTGAGGCTAAATGCCTGGAGGAAAGACTAAGAGTTAGCGAGCCTCCTCTCGTAACCCCCACGCAACGTCACCGTTAATTCGCGGGATGCAAAACAGCCAACCCCTTACTAGGGGCGGTCGGCCGAAGCTGCATCAAGCCTCATTAACGTTTTTGATGACGAACAGGCGCCAAGAGGGTGATTCAGCATGCCCGGACTCCGAGAAACGGACCCTAACCTCAACTTACAATCATCCTTCGCTTGCTTTCTTTCGACCGGTCGCCTTGGCCGGTAGCATCGGGTATCAATCGTATCACTTCCCCCGCATAACCCCTCTTCCCTCTCGTTGTCAGCTGATAACACAAGCTGGGGGAAGCTTCGTAATGATCTCTGTTTGGACCGCTTCCGAGCTGCAATGTCGATCTTCAGGTAGATTCTGCCTAATATCATGGCCCATTTGCTATTGGTTCATATCATGACACGATCCATTTCTTGGTGGTATTAAACCTTTCCCTGAATATTCCCGTTCGAGAAGTTTGCCATCCCATTCCAGCATCAACACACCAGCAGAATCAACCCTTGTTACTTTACCCTGGCCATGGCTTCTTCCACTGCCGGTAACCAAGAGTACGGCACCAGACCCGACCCTGCCTTCACCAATGAAAACAACCGCCGGCTCGGGTTCCGCTTCGATGCCGAGATCCTATACGTCGAACCATGGGGTCCTGACTCTCTTCGAATTCGTGCCACCTGCCTAGCCACTCTACCTGAGAGAGAATGGGCCCTGACTGAGAAGCCGTCTGCGTCGACACCAGTCATTGACATTCAAGGGAGCTCGGCCTCAATCACCAACGGCAAGATCAAGGCTGATATCAGCCGTCGTGGCAAGATTGTGATCTCAAACACCAAAACCGGCAAGGTCCTTCTAGAAGAATTTGCCCGTCATCGCTTGGATATTCTCGACCCAAAATGCAGCTCTCTCAGAATCCAAGCTCGCGAGTGGAAGCCTCGCCTGGGATCTCCCGACTACCATCTGACCATGCGCTTCGAATCTCAAGATCCCGATGAGCGCATCTATGGCATGGGTCAGTATCAACAACCATTCCTCAACTTGAAGGGCTCGGATTTAGAGCTTGCGCAGCGGAACTCGCAAGCGACAGTCCCTTTTGCACTCTCAAGTCTTGGGTACGGATTTCTCTGGAATAATCCCGGAGTTGGCCGAGCCGTCTTCAGCAAGCTCACAACGACTTTTGAGGCATACTCGACCGACATGCTGGATTACTGGGTGGTAGCTGGTGATACCCCTGCTGAGATCATCCAAGCCTATACAGGCGTCACTGGTCGAGTGCCGATGATGCCCGAGTATGGACTCGGATTTTGGCAGTGCAAGCTCCGTTACCAGACTCAAGAGGAGCTACTAGAGGTCGCACGCGAGTACAAGAGACGAGAATTGCCGATTGATCTCATCGTCTGTGACTATTTCCATTGGCCAAGCCAGGGAGACTGGAAGTTCGACCCTACGTTTTGGCCCGATCCTGGTGAGTATTTGTATTTACAGGTACCATAGCCTGGCTATACGCTGACAGTAGACAGACGCCATGGTTGCCGAGCTTAAGGCCATGAACATCGAACTTATGGTATCCATCTGGCCCACCGTAGAGAAGGAATCAGAGAACTATGACGATATGCTCCGCCGAGGTCTCCTGATTCGACAAGACAGAGGCATCCGGGCTGCCATGGAAGGTCGCGGATACGCAATCCATTATGACGCCACAAACCCGGAAGCGAGACAGTTTGTCTGGGATGCAGTCAAGCGCAACTACTTCGAAAAGGGCATCAAAGTGTTCTGGCTTGATGAAGCGGAACCCGAGTACACTGTCTACGACTTTGACATTTATCGCTATGCAGCTGGTCCCAACCTGTCTGTCGGCAACATTTATCCCTACGACTACGCCAAGGGTTTCTACGAGGGCCAAAAGGAAGCCGGTCAAGAGAACATCGTCAACCTCCTAAGGTGTGCTTGGGCTGGAAGTCAAAAGTTCGGTGCCCTCGTGTGGTCCGGAGATATTGCTTCCAGCTGGGGCAGTCTACGCAACCAGTTGGCCGCTGGCCTGAACATGGGTATTGCTGGCTTGGCTTGGTTCACTACTGATATTGGTGGCTTCCATGGTGGTGATCCCAATGAACCAGCCTTCCGAGAACTGTTTGTTCGATGGTTCCAGTGGGGAACCTTTTGCCCGGTTATGCGACTGCATGGAGACAGAGAACCGAAGCAACCGAGACTGGGCACCACAGGAGGAAGTTTTTGTCTCTCTGGTGGCCCCAACGAGGTATGGTCCTACGGTGAGGAAGTGTACGGCATCTGCAAAAAGTACCTCAACATCCGTGAAGAGCTGAGGGAGTACACGAGAGGCTTGATGAAGTCTGCTCATGAGAAGGGTGATCCCATAATGCGTCCTTGCTTCTACGATTTCCCGGGAGACGGCAAGTGTTGGGCTGTTGAGGATCAGTACATGTACGGGCCCAAGTATCTTGTGGCACCAATCCTAAACCCAGGACAGAAGACTAGGGAGGTGTATCTCCCTGGTGAAGGTGTTCAGTGGAAGGGCGCTGACGGCACGGTTCACGAAGGAGGCAAGACTGTGACTGTGGAGTCTCCTCTGGATACTATGCCCGTGTTTATGAGGGACTAGGCGGAGCCACGGGGGGAGGATACGAGTCCAAGGGACGAAATGAGAAATTGTACGCTACAAGATAGATTCTAACAGACAAGCAAGACAATCCCAAACAAAAAACCATCATCTCACGTTCTCCGTTTCATCACTCCACTTCCATCCACATCGCCTGCAGCCTCGCGATTTGCATCCAATCACCGCCGCTATTCGCATCCGCCATACCAGAATGCATGTTATTCATCATCTGTGCAGCTGTCGCACCATGCTCAGTCTCATAATACCCAAGAGAACTGTTCCCGTGTAGATACCCATCCGTCGTTCCCGAGATAGCCGCCATGGAGTTCATGCCTTGATACATGAGACTCAGTTGGCCCTGGTGCATGGCGTTTTGCATCTTGAGCATCTTCATGCCATGGATAAACTCGATCTGCGGAACGGTTGCGTTGTAGACTTGCATGCGCTTGGTGCCGAATGCTCTGAACTCGTTCAACGCTGCTTCGGATTCTAGAGAGCCAGGGGGTCCCGCTGCGCAGACTTCGAGCCACATCTTGCGCATTCTCGGTGACCAAATCTGACAGACGAGGGCTCGCTCATCGTATACATCCTTGACGGGAAGTGAGTCCGCAAGGGGTGTAACGGCCACGAAGCTCAGATAGCAATCTGGGCAGAAGAGAGCCTCGCCATATCCCCACCACTTCCCCTTCTCTCTATGCTTAATGCCAGGGCATACAGGCACAGCAGCCCACTTCTTGACGTAGTCCGAGTAGTAACTGAAAACTCCCTTGTCAAGTGCTTCGGCAAACTTCAGAAGGAACACGCCAAAGCGTGGCGTTGAAGGACAAAAGTTGCAAAAAATATCGACAGTCTGATCCCTCTCCGTCTGCTCAAAGAGGTGACCGACACCTGCGGGTATTAGGATAGCATTGTAGCATGCTTCGCAGATGTCCAGCTCAGGGCATCCACCTGCCACAGTCCACCACTTGCCTCGTACAATGCCATGCTTAGTACAAGGAACAAGACTGAGAATGGCATTAGCAGCATTCCAGAGGACGTCAAAGTTGCGTTGATAGATAGCCCCCCTTAGAGCAAACGACATGGAAATCTTGTTGTCGGCAAAATCACAGCTCCACCGTTGGCCGAGTGTTTCCATGAGGCCGTCAAAGCCATCTGGTCGTATATAAGGCTCAAACTCGTCACTGAACCTCGTCAAAGCTAGTTTGTCCATGTAGCATGCCTCGCAGACGTACATGTCCTTGATTTTGCGGCGAGGTAGGTACCAAGTACGACCGCTAGCCTCAACAGCCTCACCATCGCAGACCGGAAGCTCCATACGCTTCTTGGCGGCGGCTACGAAGCCTTGCCAGTCGTTCTGCTTCGCCATTTGTGTCACCATTTTCTGGACGTATGGGATGGCCATGTCGCACGTCCACTTCTCCTCTTGGGGGTGAGGCCGAGAAGGTGAGAATAGATGCTCAAATGGTGTACCCACCACATGATCCTCGTAACATGCCTCACACGTAACGAAGCCATCGATCTCGTTCTGTGCCATTTGGAACCACTTGAAGCCCTCAGCCCCAGTGACTTGTACCTTGCCCTTGCAAGTAAGCACCTCTGGGCGCTTCTTCATGTAAGCACGTAGGGCGCTCAGGTCGTTGCTCTGAAGAGCCTGTGGCCAGAGGATCTCCTTCACACGAGGTACGTAGAAGCCACAACTAGACGCAGAACCATCGGGTTGCTTGACTCGCTCAAAATGGCCTGCAAGATGTGTTGCTGCGATGTGGTCGGCGTGGCATCTGGTGCAGACGAAAAACTCGGGAACATCTGGGAGACGGTACCAGTCGAGCGAGTATCCCACCACTCTGTTCTCGGGGCAGTATGGCATTACCTGCCAATCAGGACCAGTAGCTTGATAAGACGGTGGTCCTCGTGGGAGTTCTTGAACAGGCATGTGTCCACCATATTGTGTTCGCTGGTACTGCTGCCCTCCTTGGACGTTGAGGGCGTTCATTTGGTTCGACAGTGCAGCAACAGGGTCTTGCTGGGGCACATATTGAGGCACAGGAGGCACTCCCGTCCCTAGTTGAACATATGATGGCTGCCCCGGAGGTGGAGCGTAGTATTGATCTGCAGGAGCGGTGGAGCCTGGCACCGTCGTGGTGGCCGCAGGCGGTTCCGCTGATGGGATGGGCGGACGAGGAACAGGCGCAAAGTACTGTTCATGTTCTTGTCGATTCTCAATAGGCTGAGGCGGTGGGCGAGGAACAGGCTGGAAGTATTGCTCATGCTCGTGTCTGTTCTCGATAGGTTGTGGAGCTGGTCGAGGAACAGGTTGAAAATGCTTTTCGTGTTCCTGTCTGTTTTCGATGGCTTGAGGCGCCGGGCGAGGGACGGGTTGGAAGTATTGTTCGTGCTCATGGTTCTGCAAAGGGGCAGCTTGTGGAACAGGCTGGGCACTCTGCTGGTTGATGGCTACAAAATCGGACGGTGGCGCCTGAGCTGGAACAGGAACAGAGGCCGCCGGAGTAGAGGTAGCACCAGACTGATACCCACCGACTGGTGGAGGAGGAGGATTGTGATAGTTTAAAGCAGGAATACCCTGAACAACATGTTGTGTGTTTGCACCGGGCTCTGGCGCAGGAGCTCCGTTGCCAGGGGGTGGAGGAGGGTAGTATCCATGCTGATTCGCTGCTGGGTTAGCCTGGTGAGCTGGCTGACTGCTTGGTGTTTGCGGTGTCTGCGAGGCTGGATCATAGACAGGGGTACTATAGACCTGAGAGTTAGGTTCTACTGTTGTCGCCGGCATTGGTCCAGGGGCATCTGGAGCTGGAGTTGACCCTGGAGGACCTCCATGCGGCGGAGGCGGATAGTAGTGATGCTGGTTAGCAACCGGGCTGGTGTGTTGTGCAGGCTGCGTGGCTTGAATCTGGGCCTGTGCCGTTGGGTCTTGGGCAGGATAGTAGTGGTTCTGGGCCGGAGACGGAACCGCAGTTTGTTGCGTTGGAGGTGGATGAGGACTAGCTTCCTGGGATAACGCCGTAGGGGTCTGTTGAGGCAACGGTGCTGGAGTCTGATATGGCGGTGGGATTGCCTGGGGAGGGTATTGAGCATCGTGAGGAGTCACTTGACTGACACCAGCTTGTGCATGATGACCTGGAGTACCTGGAGTTGCCTGCTGATACGGTATTCCAGGAACTTGCGGCGGCTGCGAAATTGCCTGTGGGTTATAAGGACGGTTTCCCTGTTCAGTAGGTGACGTTGGCCGAACGGGAGGAACTTGAAAGGCTGGTGACTGCGGCTGGTAGACTGGTTGGGCAAGCTGTTGTGCTGCAGTGGGTTGGCCATAGGGGGGAATACCATGAGGAGATAATGTAGTCACTGGCGACAGAACAACTGGCTGCTGTGGGCTCGTGTAGCCGCCCTGCTGGGGAGCCGGGGGTTGCTGATATTGAGGAGGCGCAGATGGAGAAGGATGGATCGGAGTGGGACTGGTATACTGAGTTGGCGGCGCAGTATACGATGGTTGATGTGGCTGTCCAGCAACATGTCCTTGATCGGGAACAGCACCAGGTGGAGACTGAACCAGCGACTGAACCGTTGTCCCATGTGGAAAAGGGAAGCTGCTGTGGTGTTGCAGGTGCTGATATGGAGAAGAGGTCTCAGGAGGCGACTGAACCAGACCACCAGTCACGTAGGTTGGTCCTGGGTTATACGGTTGCTGAGTTGCAGGAGGTACCTGTGCAGCACCTGGAAGAGAGGCATGTTGATTAGGTGGAGTTGGTGGATGATAGTAAGTGCGAGAAGGTTTCTTCGTAGGAGGGTTATAGGCCTGAGGTTGCGGAGGTGCACTAGCATGACCCTGCTCATGTCCATGCTGCAGCGGAAAGGTCTGAGCATGCTGAACAGAGCCTTGAGAGTGATGCTGTTGATAGCTAGCAACCGGATGAGGAGCCGAGTAAGTACCAGCCGAAGGCGGTGCACTTGAGGTCGAAGCTGAAGAGGGGGCAGCAGGAGCGCCACCTGGGTACTTATTCTTGATGTTACTGGCGAGATCACCGAGAAGACCCTTGCCCACTTTGTAGAATGACTTGGCAGTGGACTGGATAGCCGCTGGGGGTGGATGCGGGGCGGAGAAGACAGGACCAGTGGGCTGTTGGGCTACTGGCGCCGAAGCAGGTGCTTGTCCGTATGGTAGGGGCTGCCCAGGAACACCTGGGTGCTGCTGAGGACTGTACGCGGCCGATTGAGGAGGCTGGCCAAACTGCTGCCCTGGGACAGGTATCTGTCCATATGGCAGGGGCTGTCCAGCGACTCCTGTGTGCTGCTGGGGGTTATAAGGGGCTTGTTGAGGGGCCTGACCTAGCTGTTGACCTGGGGCAGGTGTCTGTCCGTAGGGCGAAGGCTGATAGGGTTGTCCATATCCCGCGGGATGCTGTTGCGGAGCATACAGAGCTGGTTGAGGTGGCTGACTAGCCTCCTGCCCCGGAGGAGGCGGATAGTAGTTGTACTGGGGTTGGTTCGACATTGTGTCTACCGGAAGCTATCCGCTTGAAACCGACTAGACTCAATAACCTCCAGCGACAAGGCCGTATAACCGATCGTCACTGCCAAGTCAAAAAGCAGAACACAATGCCACGACTCCTCATGAAGGACTTCACAGATAAATATGCCGCTTCTCTGATTGTGGAGGGTCTAGACCGGTCCACACATTTCAGCTGGAACCGCTAGTTCCACACGTGCAAGGCATAATTCCGACGCCGTACATGGACTTCCCAGGGTCCTACTGGCTGATTGGAGACGAGTCCTCCACTCTGCTTACCCCAACGTCGGGGTTTGGAGAGTCCGGAGGCGTTTTTTTAAGGATTTGATGGGCGGTTGTGCTGGTGATTGATTTGAAACGTGGCACTGGCCTTGTGTTTTTGCAAGTCTGCGAATCCCTGGCTATTTCAAGTTGGCAAGGTATCAAGATATTGGTTACCTGTGCTAATGAAGATGACTGGCTATCATAAGCATAATTCTGCTGCTCAGATCCAACCAGCAAAACTCCAACTAGCAACCCCCATTGCTACCCAGCACCAAATATTTGTTCGATGTGACCCGGACTCTCCGGCTTTAAGCCTACAAACACCGATCATATTTCATGTATTCTTTAATCTATGGCTCTGGGGGCTGTTCAGCATATCATCCATATATTTGTGGTTAAGTAAGCCACGTATTCGTGACTCTCTCCTTGGCACTTCATGGAGAACATCTTCTTTACCTACCAACTCTGAAAACAGCCACATTTCTTGCTAGGACTTGAATTTCTTTCCCTATCAATCAAGTTCCAAATGATGTTTGAGACCCATGTGATACAGCTTTCTTGTCAGGTTAATCGCTGTGTCGCGGTGGAAATGGAGAAGCTGGCTAACGTCCCAGCCTTTCTCCCTAGACTTTGAGAACGAACCGATCAACTCAATTTCATGATTAGCAATGTCGACTAATACCCTAGGCGTGTGAACAAAGCTCAGCTGGTCTGATTCCTTCTCTCTTGCCGCCATCTCGCATCCAACGCACCTTCACCTGGTGGAAACCTTTCACCACTGACTGCGCCTTCACTTCGCCCATTCTCTTCTGGGCGTTCAACTTCTCCTTTCTCTCTCCTCTTCACATCTTTGCAATCCTCCATCTTGGTCCGACATATCATTATCCATCAGCCTTTGCAAGATTCCCACACGCATCTTATCGGTAACATCAAGCATCACCTTCCTCGAGCATCACGAGCAACGCATAATGTCGAATCCTCCCGATCCCATCGAAAGCGACAACCACCCAAAGCCCCCATGGTACTAGGTGGACCTGGAGGGAGAAAAGCGACACATTTTCCGGCCCTATTGCCAAGTGTCAGATCGACGGCTCCGCGTAAGCGAAATCACCGTGCACAACGAGGACGAGCAAATCACCCAGCTTCAGAATCGACACTATACATCCAACAGAATCGAGACATATCGTAACTCTCTGGTTGTCTTTATCAACGGAGCTCGTCCTTCATCAAGGGCTCCACTCTCCTGGACCCTGACATTTGCCCCAACGTCACACCACAACCTCTCTGGGACTCTGGCTCCTCGCATCCCTCGAACCGTCACTTGCGCCAAGCAACAATCCATTCTGAGATTTCTGAAAATTGTGAAGTCGCAGAGCTTCGACAGCCGGTGGCGAAAAGTTATTGTTGTTGTCTCTAACGATGCCTCCATGGCAAGAATAGTGGACTTTCTGGAAACTGACGACTCCAACTACAATTCTCACCCTGTAAGGCACCAGATCACTGAACCAGAGATGGGCTCAGCCATATACTGAGAGCTAAAGGGGATACGGAATGTGAAGAATGGGTTGAACGTCGAGTTCTGGCTTGTGCCAAGGAACCAGATTGTGGCACCTTCGCAGCCGCCTCCAACGAGTTGACTTCTAGTGGATCGTCGGGGCAGTCCCAGTAAAGGGTGAAAGTGGCAGCTGTATCAAACGTTGGCATAGAAATGCTGACAGACATACTTGTTTCGAAAGATTACAGAGCATGGTGTTTCGAGTGTACTCGTTAACCAGTGCATAATTTCAATAAGCAAGGAGTGTGTCCCAGAAGAGTTGGTGTGAGAATATATGTGGTATAATCCGGTGAGATCTCCAAGGCGCTTTATTCCCACTTGCTTGCCAGCTTTTCTTTCTTCGAGTATCTGCCAGTACCTTACTCTCTAAGGTTCCCTATCAGCAGCGATTCCTCATGCCTCCAGAACTTCACAAGATCCTCCACGTCAGGGCGTTCGTTCGGGGTCCTTTCCATGCATCGCTCGACCATGTCAATCCAGTGAGAAGGTATGTTGTTCGCGCCATCCCAAGTTACTCGAACATCGTTGGGGCGCTTGACGTCGTCAAACCCGCTGACAGTCTGCGTCAAGAGCATACACATGGTTCTTCCCAGAGCAAACACCTCAGCAAGCTCAGTGGCTCTGGGACAGTCGGCCTGCCACTCAGGAAACACATTCCACCCATGGAAGATCGCTGATCTGCTCCCTTTGGGCACGTTGCGACGTGGTGGGCCAGTGTACCTAGTCTAATTTATATCCATTAGCTATCATGTGAGTTGGGCTGCAGAGATATCTTATCAGTGTTGCTGGGAGGCATGGTTCCCCGCACCGTCTTTGGGCCTGCTTGAGCACCTCGCCTGGTGGTGCAATAGTATCAATTCCAGCACTTGGGCTTGAATGCGACTTCCGAGTCGCTTTCCACTAAGTATTCATACAAGTCATAGAATTCCGGCATCTCCCTGAGTCTAGGGGGCTTGGTGCTGCTCGGCAGGAACCTAAACTCTATTGGGTTTCTGATCCGAGAGCAACTCGGGAATTCTGAGGAGTACGGTCAGTTAGACGTTGATTGGTCAAGAAAGCCGAATGCTCATAGAATCAACTAGTGCTTGACAATTGAAGGGCATCAAATCGATAGCGTCGGGAACTCAACGATGCCAGAAGCTACCTAGTGATGATGGTGGCTTCATTCTCTCCATCCTCTATTTAAATAGTTAAACCCCTCTTCGACCGTAATTTTTATGTATCATAGTCCTCGTCCGTCAAACCAACATGATATTTCACAAGATTAAATCCGATCCCGGTCTTGCACCTGATGGCGGCACTCGAGCTTGGCTCCAGGTCGTTACCGGGTGTCTCATCAACGCCCTTACGTGGGGATACTCGGCATCCTTCGGCGTCTACCAGCTTTACTACACGACAGAGTTCGACTTTCCACCATCTCAAGTCTCATGGGTCGGTTCGATACAAGTCTTTTTGACCTTCCTCGTGGGAGTTTTCTCTGGCAGGTCAGCCGATGCTGGGTTGGCTCAGCAGACCGTCCTGCTGGGCTGCTTTATGGGAGTTCTCGGGACGTTCATGACGAGTCTCGCAACGACATACTGGCAAATCTTCCTCGCTCAAGGGTTATGCACGGGCTTAGGCATGGGCCTGATGTATATGCCCACGGTGGCCATCATCAGCTCCTACTTCCAGAAAAACCGAGCGTTGGCTTTGACCACTTCAGCTTCTGGAAGCGGGGTTGGAAGCATCGTGTTTCCATTAGTGGTGCAGAACCTACAGACCAAGCTTGGTACGTTCTTTGCTCCGGTCGATTTTGCATGTCATCATTGACTGACTGCCCACAGGATTTGCATGGGCCGTCCGTGTTCAAGGCTTCATCGCCCTCTTCTTCTCCATTATCATCATCAGTTTACTCAAACCCCGTCTGCCACCACGAAAATCCGGCCCTCTCATGGAGCTATGTGCATTCTTGGAGCCATCATACTCCTTCTTCACAGTCGGCATGTTCTTTATATTTTGGCCTCTTTACTTTGCCTTCTTCTACGTCAACACATACGCGACTTCCAGGATCGGGGTATCTGGTGTCACAGCCGCCAACTTACTGGTGATCATCAATGCCGTCGGGATACCTTCACGCCCTCTGCTGGGCTTCTTATCAGACAGGTGGTTTGGCCCACTTCCAACACTCGTCGTGTCAAGCACATTCCTGGCATGCATGCTCTTCGCCTGGATTTCGGTCAAGTCACTTGGTGGAATGTACGCTTGGGTAGTGATATACGGAATAGCCACAGGGGGTACACAGGGAATTTTTGTCGGAGCATTGGCATCGCTGACCAAGGATCCATCAAAGATGGGAACAAGATTCGGCATGGTGTTTTCGGTACTTGGCTTTTGCACGCTGGCAGGGCCGCCCACCGCAGGCGGGATGATTGAGAACATGAATGGAAGCTTTTTGGGGGCGCAGATATGGGCTGGGGTGGTGACTATTACTGGCACCCTCTTCATTGTTGCGGCGTTATGGGCGGACAGGAGGGCAAACGCCAAAGATTCCCCAACAGGAGGGGACGGGGAGAGTGGTTCCAGTACGCCATGAGAATATGAGGATGAGACAAGCTAAACAGAATGCCTCAACGTTCATTGAAGAATGCGCAGATCTGCCCACCAAACTTTGAGTCCAGCGATTTCCACTGTGCTCCTTGTGAGCTATAAGTTCATTTTATCCCCAAATCTAATGGTATAAATGTCGAAGGATTCTAGCCTTTCGAGCCCTCATTCGTAGAGAGCTGCTTGGAACAGTAGCAAAAATGGGTTAACAAAACTGTTGGTACAAGCCCACTGCGGCGTAACACCACAGTCAGTTGATCAATCGGAGAAGATTGGGAGTGGACAAAGTGATATTATTGCTTTCATACAGTGAGCGCCTATGAAACTGACTAAATATGTAAGGTATCAAGCTTATAACTTCAAAAAGCAAGCAGGGTATCGAGGCGTCCAAGTCATGACTGTTCCGTTGCATCCATCCTCTCTCCTCCAGACCTTTCCCGATCGTGGTATCCCGAAAGCCATGCCGTGCTCCATTCCGTCTTAAAGAAACAAATAGATTGTGCTCGCTATAGTTCGACTTCGTATGGTGGGAGAATATAGTCACCAACATCCTGCTCGCCATTGATTTGTGTCTGGGTACGATGTCAGTGTCATGAACCTCGACTGTGATGCTTCTCTACTTACATATTGTGGAATTCCATCTAATTGTGGCGAATTGCAGCCCTCAACTGCGATTTGCAGAGGGAGGGTCAGGGCAAGGCTTGATCCATGAGGCCCAGTTGTTAAAATGATTCGGATTGTGTAGGTTCGAGACACGATGCACGTAGAGAATGTCGGGAGAAGAACCTTCTTGTCTGGACCAGGGAGCTCAAATGGAACCTTGAGCGTGGCTCTGTGTTTGATAGATGCCGTCTTGATTATATCGTCGCTGCGGGAACTCCGTCTCGATCGACTGCTTGATGCCCCGGCTGATTCTTGGCTCTCGTTTGAGTATTCAGAGCCTCGTCGGGAGTTCTCTCCAGACGACGGGTGCTGCTCCCATTCCAGCTTCTCCTGTTTGTCGACCACAATCGCGTCGTCGATGAAGTAGGTCAAGACCGGATTGGACACTCCCATAGTGTACTTATGCTGATCTGGCAAGAAGTTGATGTGTCCTGTAGAGTAATGCGTCGATGCCTGGAGGGAAGCAGCCTTGGCGTAGACTTCGGGAGGTGACGCTTTTGACGATGCTGGCCAGAATTCGAGCTCGACGGCGACGGAGCCTTCTGATGGTTGAAGCTTATCGGCAGAGAGTATAACAGGATCTGGTTGCACGGCTGTGACCCTCAGGTGACCAATCTTCGCCGAGAGCAAGTCTTTTCGCACTAACTTCTCCTGCGATAGCTGGTAATTGGGGTTTGCGGGATGAATGTGAAGAGGCGGTTGTTCGGGGAAGAAGGGCATGACCTTGACAGGGTGTTGAGCCTGGATAGTTTCCGTCTTGCCTTTCTTGTGGGGTTTATCCTTCAAGATGATTTTCGCTTTCACGGCGTACTCGATCGAGATCGAATGTATAGAGAGGTCGTCGTGTTCCCAAGATCCGATTGTGGGGGGCGGTTGGAGATGTCGATCCCTGATCACTGGGTTCCTATTCCTGCAGGAGGCGCTAGGGAGTTGATAAGGGATCACAAAGGAAAATGGGATTGTGTAAGGCAGTCCGGCAAGAAGAACACCAGATTCAGGGAGTGAGTCCTCTAGAATTGGCATCTTCAGCTCCAAGAAGGTGTGTGTGGCGCGAGGTGCCTCCCGCTGAAGCATCTGAACCAAGGTCGAAGTAGAGCCAGCAAACACAACCTCGAGGGATTCGAAGGATAGATCTGTCGGTGGAGTGATGGTGACGGTTCCAGTGACAGATGAACCGGACGTGTAAACCTTGGATTCAAAGTGTCGATTGACGCTGATTTCGATGGGAGAATCCGCCTTCACCAGAGAGGGCACCCAACTCCTCCCCCGAGGCTTGGCGAGAGCGTGAGGCGACATGACTTCGGCAGCTGATAAGCTCGTAGAGACGACAACAAGGTCGTTTAACGTCGAGTAAAGATGAAACCGAATATTGGCCTTTGCTTTCACAAAAAAAAACAGCGATACCGGCCCTTTTCAATGAAGAGGGAAGGGTAAAGATGCCCTCCCATTAGCTGATCATTCTTCCGTCACATCTTCCGTCACCCTCTGGACCAACACATGACCCCATCCAAGACGCCAAGGTTGCTAGCCCTCTCATTGGTGGTCATGGCCGAAGCCACTGCGTAGCGGACTAAATGGTGCATTTTAATTGGTTAGAAAAGCCGATCGCCGGCCAGAGACTTATCGCCCAGTTTTTTCTAATCGAGCACGCCCTGACATTGACACGAGGGAAAGGAGAGCTTATGAATCAACAGGGCTGATTAATTAGGTTCTATCACGCTATATTTAAGCATTATCAGCACTCTAGCATCATGCAGGGTCCTTGAATACTAAAGTAGCTAGGTTGGATGGAACACGCCCTTACTATGGCAGCGCCAGAGCGAAAGGAGCCAACACACCGGCGAGTGAAATAAAAACCGGGAAATTTTATCTATCGTTTTTACCGTGGAGTCAATTCTTCCGTGAACATGCCATTATTTCCAGGTAATGGAGCAGCTGATCGAATCGCCGAGATCTGGTGGATAGATGGTGGTTCAGTAATTACCGAGACGAATTGCGCAACATTGGACTCCCGAATGACACAACCGACGCTGTCAGAGCGAAAATAAAAGAAGGATTTTTTTTTTTGCGACAGCAAGACCCTAACCCACCTCTGCCGCTCAAGACTCAACATCAGATCCTAGTGGCTGGTTGGTGCCCCTATTCTGGACACCTGCTTCACACTCAACGTGCAATTGTAGTCAGTAACACCCTATGCAAAGCGCATTCAGCCGCCAGTGGATACAGCAGAAATTTCCATGGACCTTTATACCTGGTCCATCTTCCGATCTGCCCACCGAAACTACTCCACCCGGTAGGGCGTAAGGAGAAGCGGACACCCTTGCGAGCTCGGAAGTTCTCTCGAGTTTTTGGTGGAAACAAAACGTAATCACAACTCCACTGGAAAGGCGTGGGAGAAAGCCCTTTGACATTTTTAAAGACAGGGTATAAATTATTAATGTTACATAGGTAGTTCCAGGGTCTCAACTCTAAACAGGATGGGCTGGTTCATGTCGTATACCACATCTCGGTCCCACTGCCGAGATCGTCGGGGTGGTTGACCTACGCTCGGGCCACGATCTTCGGGGTCTTGACCTGGACGTCAAAGTAGACACTGAGATATTGGGGTTGATGGTCTCCTGAACTGTAATCCAGCAGTATTGATAATTAGAGATGAACCGAGAAGCCTTGCCTCAACACTCCGGTCCGGGCCGTTGGAGGTGCAGCAGCTGGTCTCGTCCCTACCCCTGTACCATCCGGGATCTAAGTATCGGTCGCCTATTGAAGCAAGACACTGTTGACTCGATCTATGTCTTCTACCTTGGCCAATCATTGTCATCACCTCGGCGATTGAACTCCAGCAGCATCAATCGCCGAATTTTGACTTAGCGAGAGGGGAAGCACGTGGGTGACTTTGGTTGAGGTGCGGGGTCTCTCTTTTATGAAATGCGTGACAGAAAGCGCGAAAAACGATCGCGTCTCTTTTATCTTACTCATAATGTAAATAAGAAGGTTCGAGCCTTGAGAGCAAGGAACAAGACCCTGGATGTCGTTCAAGGAGCGCTATAATGGCGAACCAGAGCACACGCAAGAACAGTTCCTAAACTTAATTTGCTGGCTGCAGCTTGCCATTTGAATGAGACAACAATTTTCATCCTCTTTCCGTGAAGCAAACTTCATTCTTTTTTACCCACATGAAAGCATCTTATTTTAAACCCCAAATGTACATTATCGACCGTTTCAATGACCGTTAGGCACCAATCTGAGCCCAAACGATGAAGCCGTTTGCGAAACACCGTTTGCTCTCGGGTAGCCCGACCGCGTGAGGTTGGCACGTACAGTGCGAAGATGGTAAACACCCTCTTTGTTTGGGCAGATGCACCGCCCCCTCTGTGTAACATTGAGTCAAGCCCTTTGGATTTTCATTTGCTGTATAGAAATACGTGTCATTTTTCTTGCTATCTTTGCTTTTTGTGCATCCGTTTGTCACACAGAGTCTGATCAGGGCACAGAGTTCCCTTTTGACTCTCAGTGCTGGGCATCAGCACGTGACAGGGTGAGTCAGCATCAGGCAGGCTCTGCTGTTGTCGCCTCATTCTGTCAGGCACTCTTTTGTCTTTGTCCCGCACTCTGCATCAGCTCAGCAGCGACGAGCAGCTTCATCCTGCCTCTCTTTCTGAGTGTTTCTAGCAGAGAGTCATCGGCGGCGCATACAATTTCCGGCACATACATACTTGCGATAGTATTCATCTCATCTCATCCCGTCCAGACTGTGAGACCATCAATCGGCGATGCGGGGCCGATCGCCAAGAGCCCTTGCCCTTTGTCGCGACCATGCTTCCTGATGAGACAATCGACAAGGCGGCTGAGAAGCTTGCCGCGTATCGGAGCAACGATGTCCTCTCCGAGATCCTGGACCAGTATCAGGTCCTTATTGACAACTACCGCCGTCTGAAGAGCGATTACGAAGAGGAACGAGAGGGGAGAGAGCGATACAAACAGCTCGCTCGTGGTCAAGAGCGCAATCCCTTTGCCCTCGTCGTCATTGACGGAGACGGCTATATCTTTGACGACCACTTTGTCGGCTCGGGAGAGGAGGGAGGTAGCAGAGCCGCTAAGCAACTTATCGACAGCGTCAAAAACAGCCTCCGCCGCAAGGGACTCGAGAGCTGCGAGGTCATGGTGCGCGTCTACGCTAATCTCGTGGGCTTGTCCAAGTCTCTCTGTAAGAACGGGCTTTGCGGCGCCGAAAAGCGTTCCCTCGCGTCCTTTGTCGCAGGCTTCAACAGATCTTATGGCCTGGCCGACTTTATCGACGCCGGTGAACTAAAAGAAAATGCCGACTTCAAGCTCAAGGCCATCCTCCGACTCTACGCCGACAATGCCCAGTGCAAGCACATCTACTTTGCCGCCTGCCACGACGTGGGCTATGTCTCGGACCTTACTCCCTTTAGGGGTAACCAAGATAGGTTTACCCTGATCCGCACCCCGAGCTTGCTCTTCCACAAGGAGTTTGAGAAGCTCGGTATGAACATTGAAGATCTCCACGGCGTCTTCCGCCAGAATCCCCTCACGTACGCTGCTCCGTCTCAGAGCAAGCCCAACAACTCATCCACCAAACTCAACCTGGCACCTACGAACCTGTCTAACGGGGGTTCCGCCAGCAACGATGCCGTCTGTCAGTTTTATAACCTCGGCAAATGCAGATATGGAAACAGCTGCCGCCTCGCCCATATCGACACTAAAACTTCGTCTCATACGAGCCAGAACAGCACCCCGTCCCCTTCTATCGGTAATGGCCCAAAGCCGGATAGAAACCTCAACAGTGACTGGCGCCGTGGCTCTAGCAACTCCCTCTCCAGGGTCAATATCGAATCACTGCCCAAGAAGGAAGATATTCCAGAAGGCTTTGTCGCTGTCAACCATGTCGACGAACGCCTCGACGCCTTCCTGCCCACGCCTTCTGGCGACTCTATCAAGAAGCTCAAGGCGTTATCTGCCGAGAAGAGATTCTGCAATAATAAGCAGCTGTTTGACGCCTGCGACAATGATGCCTGCGAGTACGACCACACCCCAATCGCCGAGGAGCTCAAGCCGGCCCTCGAGTGCCTCGCGCGCTCAGTCCCGTGCTCTAGACGAGGCGGGTGCCGAAAGGCTAACTGCGTCTACGGGCACGTCTGCCAAAAGGCTGATTGCCGTCACCGAGGTGGCAAAGGCTACTGCCGATTCCCCAGCAGAACATGTCTGGGAGAATACTCCGTCACCAACTACGTCGAAGCCAACGACTCCCCTATGTTGTCACCCTCCATGGACTCGGAGGATGCGCGAAACGCCGAAAACGGTGGCACAAACCTGTGGTTATAGGTTTGGTATGTTTTGGATACCTCGTAGGAGAGGTATACGGAAAAGTTGGTCATCTAGCCATGAATACTGGTTTAACTTGTCTTGTTTCTCTATTCTCGCCAACCCGCTTCTCCATTGGCAATACTGAGGGAAGTGGGAGTAAAAAACAGATAGTTGCTGGAATCAACTGATATCGTCGCTCTACTCTATTTCGGTACTCGTGCCTCTCATCTCACCAACAACTGACATCAACTTCTATATTTAAAACCTCTGACGAGGGCAGTGGGCCTCAGACTGCACAGCCCGGTTCAATTGAGGGGTATTGTTGCTCGGCCATGACCTCAAACACCGCCACGTCACCCATAACTGTGACAGGGCCTGCATCTGTCGCTTACTGATAATTGTTACTGGACGCCTCTTCGTCACAAATGCACTTTCGGCGCCTGTAATTCCGTTTCCCCGCTCTGCTTTGCTGTCAGTCTGCTGTTTTGAAGACAGGCAGGATAGTCACTACGATCCCGTATGTCGGCAATAATCATCGAGCATAGTATGAATGAGCTGCCTTGAATTTAATGATAATGTTCTGTTAAATATTGACTTGATATCTGATTTGATTCTCTGCGTTTGACGTCATATATTGATAACTGTCTCTTGCGCCGCTTCGGTCGTGAGCTCTTTCGGGCCGTCATTGATGACAAGAAATAACACTTTGCATTACCCAAGATAAAAAGTTCTTAAATTCTATGAAGTCAAAGAAAATTAGAACAAGGTTTCTCAGTCTATAAACCCCCTGATTGATCATATGTCTACCAGTTATAGCCGTCTTTCTCAATTTTCCCCTCCATCCACGCCAACTCGTCCCCTTTGTGATACCGCATCCACCTGTAAATGTCGCCCTTGAACCGCAACGACACCCGACTTTCTTTAAACGCTTCATGCCAGTCTTGCAAGTTCTGAACCGCCTCGTCATACCTATCACTATTATACGGTTCATCGATACTCTGCGGTCTCCAACCCGTGTAGACGATCTTGACCGTCTCAAGATTCTCAAGACCCCCTTCCGCCACCTTTCTTCCGATGCCTATGACGCATCTTGAGCATCCTGCCGTGTCTGACATCTTCAATATGAGTTGAGAATGTTTGACGGAGGGAGGGACGATGTCTGCTGTGCAGCGGGGAACGGGGGGCTCGTTGAAGTCCTCGCGACTCGGATCGCATTGACAGAAGTCCTCTAGACTGACGTAAAACGATTCTAAAGCCGTGAACTTGGCTAGAACTGGCGGCTTGATGTCTTCGGTCACACACCATACAGTTGAAAAGTCCAGCTCGAGATGCTTCAGGCGACCTGCCACTGGCTGCAGTCCTAGGAGAAAGTCCTTAATGGAAACATCGTGATCAACAAATCGAGGCGCACCAGAAGAGGAACTTGCCCAGAAGGCAAACGTCTTGAGGTTTGGGGCATGCCTGAGCATCTCGCAGAGGGCGCCGTAGTGAGAGTTTGGCCCTGTACCCTCAAACGCGCACCATTGGAGTCTTAGTGTTGTGAGACTGTGCAGGGCAGGCTTCATGGGGTTGATGTCGAAGCGGTTGCATTCTGGCAGGCCGAGGATCGAGTCCAGGTTTAGTTGCTCTAGCTTTGGCATGACGCGTAGCAGAGCCATGATGTGGTCGTCGGTTAGGGAGGTAGTTGTCCTGCATGGTCGCGACACGCTCAGGTGGCGGACATTTTCAAAGCCTGTGCCATTCCCAAGTCTTCCTAAACGTCTGGCGAGATATTTGAGGTCTGCTTTTGGCCAATCGTTGTAGTCAAATCTCTCGAGAGTCAGCTTTTCTACTTTGGGAGCTCGCGCCATGAATAGTTCATCGATGAGAGAGTGTTCAAGGCTTAGACCCTCGTTCTGAGCTTGCACCAAGTCAAAGTCCTGGCCGACTGAGGCCAGTAGCTTTCGTGTAGTTTCTACTGCAGGATTCAAAATCTCTTCATCCGCCTCGTAGCCCGGTAGCTCCCATTCTCTGATGTACTCCCCTAGGCTTGGGTCAATGTCGAGGAGTTTGTGAAGGCCTTCATTTGACATGTGGTTTTCGGGGATATGAAGCATGATGGGTAAGGCGATGGAGCGGAGGCGCTTTGAGGTGAGGGTGAGAGACTCTAAGCCCTCTTCGCGGGCTCTCTTATGCTGGTAGTCGCGGGTCGCGTAGCAATGGGGGCAGAGGGTTTCAAGGATGGGCTGCAGGAGCTCATCTGGTAGTGTTTCCAGTGACAGAGGAATCTTTGTAATGCTTGGAATAGTCATTGTGATGGTGATATGAACAAGGTAGTAAGTGAGCGCGCTTGAATGAGATTGGTGATGGTGTTTTAGTCGTGTTATATGCTTGAGCTGACGCGACGAATTGCATCGTCTGTGCACTTGATTGAGTGGTGTTTATTGGTTGAAATTGGGTTTGTGGGTTTCTTCAGTTGAAGGATTCGGTGTTGAGTCACTTCGGCGACGAGGATTTAATTACAGGGTCATGGCCCTTTAATTTGGTTTCATGGTCAGTACAAATCCCATATTCAACTTGGACCATCTAGTAGCGCGTGCCATACTTGATTTTTCGGTTGTAAGTAGGTAGTCAATGCTCTAAGCTAATACGGCAAGCAACCTGCTAACGCCACTATTAGTACCATACGAATAGTGGCTTTCCAGGTCGTCAAAATCGGCCTGCATGCTGGGGGCGAGTGAGCGAGGTGAACGGGCGGTGAACCAGGGCAGAAACGACACTCCAAGGCACCGACAAGCATCTTGATTTCGTCATCAACACCAAAGTTTGACCTGTAGCTCTGATATCAACTCGATACCATTACTACAGACGAATGGTCGACTGGTAGCCATATTCTTAACGCTCCCTTGTCCTGGTGAGCGAACAACCCAGCACGACAAAATGAAGCCCCCCACTACGGACTACGACTCGGATGAGGAGGTCTTGATCGACAACACAGAAGCTCTTACTCTTCGTTCGAAAAAGACAGATCGTCAGAAGAAGAAGCTAGAGCGCAAGACCAAGAAGAAAGCTGCTAAACCCCATCTGCTGTCTCTCTACCCAGAGCTCATTATCGAGATCCTGATCCATTTGCGACCCTCGGATATCATCTCGTATCAGCAGACTTGCCAGTCAGCAAAGGCCTTCGTTGAGCAACACGACTCGTCTGTTGCGAGATCCATCATCTCTCATCGATACTCTGTCCTTGCGCGGTGCTTTCCAAGACCCGTCTTTCTGGACACGGTTGACCGCAAATATCACGACGTCATGTTGATTGAGCGCCGCCAGAAGCTTCTCACAATTCACCGGAAGCCATATGCGCATATTGCAGACCACGATGCGTCAGTCCTCTGCTCATGTCTGACATGCGTCTTGGCTTGGAATAATCTGTGTCTTATTGTCGACCTTTCGCACTGGATAAACTCGGCTATCGCACACAGAAAACCCATCCCGATGATCCCACGTGGCCAGAACGCAGATTGGAACGTTGAACTCGTCGAGAAGCACGCCAATATTGTCCGAAGGGCACTTAAGTCTCCAATTTGGTACGCTCTCCTCCTGCAGCGACATTTGCAGTCCACTATCTTTGGGATCCGACGGTACACGTCCAAGGATGGAGAGGCGGGCTTCGACCTTGATGACGAAGACGTTGCGGCTGAGACGGATGACTTTTGTGCTCGAGATGGGCCTCCGAGCTACGAATTTCCGCTACATCGCGATATATATTACTCACTGCAGACGTATCTGCCGAACCGGATCTGGAGGAAGGAAGACGACGAGTGGAGGTATCAGCCGGCCGATCAGCACTTTAGGGATCTGGAGTGGATGATGGCATTGCCGAATAGATGGATTACACCTGTGGCGGAGGCAAAGTCGGACGAAGAAGAAGTGAAACATGAGCAGCCAGTTAGTCAGGAAGTGGCCAACATTGAATAGAACAATACGTTCATGCTGAACAGGCTTACTCTACTCAACGGCTCCAAAGCGATATTGCGCCCAACTTAAACTCCTCTCCGGTAAAGTCCAGATTCTTTCACCTCGGTCTGACCCCGCAGCGCCTGCAGCAACATATAGGGGAAGAATGTGCTCCAGTGTCGGATGTGCGTCTCTGGATTCGCTGCCTCTTATCAATGCTGACATGGTTGCCCGTCTCTCATCTGGATCCGACGTTACAGCGTCTTTGAGTGCTTCGTCAAAGCTATATGCGTAACTGAACCTCATTAGCACTGCCTTATAGCGCTCATGATTTGGCTTACGGCATGGTCTTCCCGGATGCTCTCATCGCCCTGTAGTCACGCAGGTTGTGGACTGCCATCCCAGCGCCAATGATAAGAACTCCTTCGTCTCGTAGACTTTCAAGCGCTTGTCCCATCTGGTAGTGCTGATTCCAGTCCTCGTTTCCAAAAAGTGAAACTTGAACGATTGGAACGTTCAACGGGTTCTTGATGGGATCAAATGCTATCCTGTTAGCTAGGGTACGTTCTGACGGGGCTTGAGGACCACCTACCGACCATGAAACCTGCCCAGACCCCATGATCAAGACCTCGTTCGACCCTCTCGACATCAATATTACCACCTTGTAGCTTTTCAATTACCTTCTCAGCAAGCTCAGGGCTTCCCTTATTGGGGTAATCGTATTTATAGTAATGAGGTGGGAAGCCGTAAAAATCATAGATCAGATCTGTTTCTTCCGCAGCATTGATCTGAATTGTAGACGGTCCTGCTTGCCAATGAGCAGAGAATACGACAACCGCTTTTGGCTTGACTTTGGTTGTAATCTCCTGACCGACGGCAACAAGTTGGGAATAAGCAGGGTGATCTGTTTCTTCCATAAAGTTGGGCCCGCCGATTCCGAGAAAGTAGACAGGCGTGCGAGTTGGTTTCTGGAAAGATAAGAGAGAAGTCATGGTAATGGCTTGGCCACTCTTGTCTGAACAAGGGTGGAAGTGGTAGAGAAAGGGAACGGAAAAAGCCATTGGCGTGATCGGTATTAATGTTGAAGAATATTGGATGAGCAGGCAAGGGTAAAACAGTGACATGGCTGAATTTGACCCAGGATAATGTTGGCGAGGGTTTAAGAACCACGACTCAACGCTTCTCATGCACGAAAATAAAAGCTTACGAATCTCTGCATGACGACGACTCGTCCAGTTAGCTGAGAGCCAGTACGAGGCGTTCCTATTCGGGTCGTATTAAACACCCGAATGCCTTTCCCGCGCGCTTTGTGGGGTGGTTACTTCGGATCACCCGGATGTCACATCACTGGATGTGATCCATGCTCTGAGCTTACCCGCGCGGGTTGTGGGTCTCGTGTTGACTTGCGAGCGACAATGTTTGGCGCCTTGTTGTGTTGGGCGGGTGATTCGTTATATGCTGCTCTCCCTCTGAGCCGTGCCGCTTCTCGTCTGTTATGTTGAGTTTCTTGATCGAGAGTTGAGTTCCCGCGCGGCTTGTGGAGTACATGACTTGGCTTCGTAGGATGGTATATCAACATGTCTACGTTTCGGGCTATAAGTAGACGGCTTCTCTCTCCGGAATAGCATTCATCTCACATCTTCATCTCTTACATCACATATAAACCTCAATCTAACTTTCAATAAACAACGATGGCTACTAGCCCTGTCCTTCTCATTCTCGGAGCTGGCCCAAGAATCGGCGCCTCAGTCGCCGACAGGTTCGCCCTCGACGGCTACAAAGTCGCCATTGCGAGTCGCAGCGGCACTGGCTCCAAGAACGAAAAAGGGTTCCTCTCACTCAAGGCAGACTTAGGAAAGCCCGACTCCATCCCGGCCATCTTTGACGCTGTCAAAGCCGAGTTCCATGCTGCTCCTAGCGTTGTTGTCTACAACGCCCCGGCATTTTCGTACCCGCCGGACAAGGACTCTGCTCTTTCGGTCCCGGTTGAGACCTTTGTAGCTGACTTGAATGTCAACACCGTGAGCCCTTATGTCGCGGCGCAGCAGGCCGTGGCAGGATGGGAGATGCTGCCCGAGGAAAACAAGAAGAGCTTCATTTACACGGGCAACATTTTGAACGTGTCTGTTTTCCCTATTGCCATGATGATGACCCTTGGCGTTGGCAAGTCAGCCTCATCTTATTGGATCGAGGCTGCCGATATCCTCTATAAGTCTCGAGGGTTCCGGTATGTAGTCCAGCACAAGGGAAATCTTTGACTACCTCTAATGCTTAAATACTTAGATTCTTCTATGCCGACGAACGGACCGAAGATGGAAAGATTATCGGAAAGGATGTGGATGGTACGGCGCATGCCGAGTTTTACGCCCAGTTGGCGAAGCAGGAGGAGGATATCCCGTGCCAGGCAACGTTTGTGAAGAATAAGGGGTATATTGGCTTTAACTGATGTATTAAGGCTAGAGAAGGATTTGAGTTAAAGTCTACAAACCAAATAAACTGCTCTCCTTGAATGCTGGTTTAGGAGAATTCACAAAGCTTTCGTTAAACAAGCAACACTAGATCACCATGACCTTTGAAGCAAGTAGCCAGATCACACTCCGTGTCATATCCCTCTCTCCAGACCTTTTCCATTATTTCCAATGCCTTACAGACTGTGCCAAAAACTCTTGGTGGCTGTAGCTCTTCGACAATCACTCGGAAACGAGGCTGTTGTGCTGGATCGGCAAGGCAACCTGCAACGCAGAATGGCCACACTGTTGTGCGCAGCAAAGCCCGTGGTAAAGCTGGGCTCTGGACAACTTTTAGTATGCCTTCGACGTTGTGGCGTATCTCGACACTCGCCGGCTGCCAGCCAGATACCACGACAGATAGGTAGATCAGCGCGGCGTGGGCCCAAACCTGGGTGACGAGGGAGCTCTGAGCAGCTCGTGTTTTTGACTGTTGTTCGTCATTGCCCGTGAGAACATTGAAGTGCCTCTGGTTTTCGTTTACGCTCCTGTTTCCGTCCGTTTCGAGTTGAGCAAGTTGGGTTTCCAAGGGGGTTTTGATCGACGTGGCGATACGGACCATTTCCATCACATCCAGATTCCCCGCTCTTTTGCAATCCAGCTTCCATGCGTCCAGTGAGGCTATTCGCCCCATCTGGACGAGTACCCAGTTTTGACACCCGACGACAGCCTCCAGGTCAACCGCAGGACTGGCTTCGTCGCCACCATCAAGTAGGCTTTGGTGGTATTCATAAAGCTTTGGCTTCTGCTGAAGCACCGCGCTGGCAACAATGTCGTCAAACAGCAAGAGAGCCGAAGAAAAACGGAAGGCGGATTGCTCAGCGCTTGGTACCTCGAGCCTTTCTGCGATTTGTGACGATGGTCCCAGGCGACTGATCACCATGGAGAAGCTTGACTTGGGGCCAGATGATCCAGCGCTGTCGAGAAGTTGCTTGAAAAGAGCCACTGCGCCGTTGAGATGCGCTTGGCAGTTGTCAAAGCTCAAAAGAGAAGTCTCGTACCGTTGGAGCTGCATGATGCCCGCCAAGATGCGTACAGCGCCATGGACGTGCTCCATGATGTTGAAACCCTGGATGAATTGCAGGGACTTTCCTAGCATGCTAAAAGCATCTCTGGTTTGTTCGAGCACAGTTTTCCAATCGGCATCTTGCCCCTGTGCAAGAGAGAAGAAGTATGAACTCTGACATCGAGTTGCTTGTCGTACCACAGGGCTGCTTATCATCATTTCCAAGACCCATGCTTTTCCACCTTCTAGCAGCGAAGGATTGTAGAAGGGAAATAAGAAAGGCAGCAAATTATCAAGGTAGAATGTGAGCAGGAAAGTGTCGGGCCTGCTGAAGGTTATAGTATTGTGGGCATTGCCTGCGGTGAGGATGCAATCGGTTCCCCGTCGAGGCTGAAGAGTTACCTCAGGGCATGGTTTGGGCTCTTTTGATGGCTGAGAGTATAATTGTGGATCACCAAGGTCTCGAGGTGGTATTCGTGGTAGAGACGTATGTAGCAATCGTTCTCGGACTGGACGGCGTCGATGGGCCTGCTCTTTGACTTCTTTTCGTAGTCTTTCTGCCATCTCTTCTTGTCTCGGACCGCCATCCATCCACTCGGGTTTGTCTTCCGTGAAGTAACAGGATATGTTGAGTGAAGAGCAAGTGTCGCACACCGGTCGGATCTCATCACACTTCTTTCGCCGGAGTCGGCAAGTCCAACAACCATCAGAACTCCGCATGGCTGGCTATGAGTGACCATGGAATAGCACAATATTTTCAAATACTAGAAGTCTCGTAGGCGTAATCTCGTATCAGGAGCGTGGGCCGGCTCAGTGGCGTATACCGGGAGTAAATGAATGAGAGTCAAAAACTGCAAGGGATTTGAGTTTGGGGAAAACCTGGGCAGGGCAAACATCGAGGATTACATAAGCCAGTCATTCTCGGATTTTTGTCGCATTGTAAAGAATTTACTTAGAATGAGTCTCTATAGGCTCTGTTCATGGATAGACATCAAGTCACTTGATTGAATGACAAAAAGAAATTCAGAATTTCAACTTGGTCAGGCAAGAGAGGGCGTGCAGACGGGAGCATGTTGCCGTCTCGTCCACTTCTACTCACAGGGATTGGATAAGAACTGAGTCCATCGCGTCCAACCAAGAGAAAAGGTAGTTGTTAGATATGTGAGTCGACATCTTAGAGATCACAATGACCTCATAACTGTTGCTAACAACTGGGCCACGATTAGGCAAGGACAGCCATGATCCGCGTGACAAGCAGATAAAAAGACGTTTCCATTATCAGTTGAGGCCTGACAGATATAAGGCGCTAAACTCACGGGTGGGATTGGACTTTTCATGGACGACACTGTAATTGCTGGCATTCATCTCGACGGGGAAGTTCTTATGAAGCTCCGTGACGATGATGGATGCTAGTGCTGGATGAACCGTCATATCGGCGGTGGGAGTGATAGTGGTAAAAGTTCGACTCAAAAATGCCCATAACAAAATGAAAAGGCACTGAAGAACCGCGAATAGCCGGGACAGGGTTCAACTACTGATGCATGTGGCGTGGGAGAACTAGCAAGGTCGGAACCCACGGCCGCGTGGGTTATCAAGTCGTATTAGATATTTCCCGTTACGTTGCATCGATAAATAGGCAGTGTAAGCTCATTCCTAACTAAGAAACTAGAAAGGGGACGAGCCGATAACTTTTCCCCAGTGACTAGGTTCTCCCCCAAGCACTCAATCTATAGCCCCGATGGCATCATCTGGGCGGACACGTGCCCTCTGTATTTGGTGGATTCGAGCGCTCTTGGCCCTGTATCTTCCACCAACTGAGAGTCTAGGTAGCGTTATATCTCACCTTGTTGTCGGGCCTTTTGTCTTAGGATTCTTCATGGAGAGACGATGCAAAGGGCGTGGGAGTCTGGTCTAGCGAGATGAACTTGGCAAAGGATTCAGGCACAGTGACGCTTCCAACATCTGATCCTTCCAACACATTGAGTATTTTGACCAATCGGTGTCATGACAAGCCCGATATCTCCTGTTGTGGAGAGAAAGGGCGGGTGAACCCCGTGGAGTCCAAGGCTTCAAACGGTCGGCGGGGAGCCGGTTTACGAGTCGGGTTCTAAGCCGGTCAGACAAGGGGATATGCTTATTTTCAGGAATTTTAGACTTAATCAACAAGGTTGTCCCCACAAAGCGGCCGATTCTTACTTTGTCGCAATGTGTGATGCAGCCACAGTGACCTCACAGCGACTCCCCACGAATGCGGCTCAATCTAAACTGGAAACAGTGAAAGAAATGAAGCCCTGCTTCTAGAAAGGAAACCGGTCCTCATCAATTTGTCGGGGCGTGCCTCTTTCGTAGGTGCTCATTAGGCCTGGGGACTCCTTGTCATGTAACATTGGCTTTGGCGTCATGGCTAGTATCCATGACGTGCTTCGTACAAGGTCGCTCAGACTGGAAGGTCACTTGCCATCACGCAATCAGGAGCCAATCTTGGTGTTTCAGTATAGTAGGGCCCGATGCTTGGCAGATCGACATCTAGTACCAACAGTCTAACAGGTAGGCACGTTACACATGTCGTATTAAAGCGATGGCCGGCTGTCTGTTTTTTTGCCTGTGATCAGCATTCTACCGTCCATTTGTTTTCCTGAAATCGCCTGCCATCATGGGCCTCTCACTTGGCTGGCGAGCAAAGCCAGAGGTTAAACCAGCCGTAACTACGGCTGGCGAGAGTGACCTGAACTACACGTCCGACAGTTCAGACCCTGCTCTCCTCCGCGATGGAAACCTCGCTTTTACACGAGTTCAAGGCGGAAACGACTCGAAGCCGTCATACCAAGAGGCGATTGGAGCCCCTGTCGAGTCCAATTCTCCCCTGGGCTACCACGTCGGATGGATCACCATCATCTTCCTCAATGTCAACCAGATGGTTGGATCTGGAATCTTTTCATCTCGTAAATATTGACCTTATCCACTGGGTAAAAGCCTCACTAACTGATTTATGCAGCTGGAACAATTTTGAACAAAACTGGATCAATTGGCTTGGCCCTGATTTACTGGTTCATTGGCTTCCTCATGGCCCTGGCGGGTTTTGGTGTTTACCTAGAGTTTGCGAGTTACTTCCCTAACCGGTCAGGATCAGAAGTGGTCTATCTTGAACAAGCGTATCCTCGACCAAAGCATTTCTTCCCAATTGCTTTTGCTGTGCAGTCTGTCATCTTGTCCTTCAGCAGCAGCAACGCTATCGGTAAGCATCGTATGAAGACTGGCCTTGACTTCATTTGCTAACAACAACCTCTAGTCCTCTCTCGATACGTATGGAGAATTGCTGGCAAGGTGCCGTCTGACTGGCAGATGAAGGGGGTGGCTATTGCTGCCTACTCCCTGGCCGTCATCTGTATGTGCCCATTCCTGCGATGATGCGAGTATGCTAACTCTGTTAGGTGTCATTGCCCACAACAAGTACTCTCTATGGGCCACCAACTTTATCGGCTTCCTCAAGATTATTACCCTTGTCTTGTCAGTATGGACCATTGTGTGTCTGAATGTTATCTAACTTGTCCCAGCATTTCAATCACTGGTCTGGTCATTCTTGGTGGGAATGTTTCAAGCATCCCTGACCCCAAGGCCAACTTCCGGGACTCCTTCGCGGGTACGACTGACAACGGCAACGACCTTTCAACAGCCTTAGTAAACATTGTTTTCTCATACAGCGGCTACGCCAACGCGTTCAACGTAGTCAATGAGATCAAGCGGCCCATCCCCACCATCAAGAAACACGGTTTCTTGTCCTTGCTTGTGGTTGCAATTCTCTACATGCTTTGCAACATTGCATACTTTGCAGCTGGTAGGTCATTTCATAAACCAAAAGGTCGCCATGTTAACAAAATCTTGGACAGTCCCTAAGAAGGAGTTCGCCGAATCTGACGAGATTGCGGCTGGCGTCTTCTTCACAACCGTCTTTGGGACTGGTGGTGCTGAGACTGCCCTGAATGTTCTCGTGTTGCTTAGTGCCTTTGGAAATCTGTTGGCTGTCCTTATCGGACAGTCCAGAATGATTCGCGAAATCGGACGGTGAGTTTTTATGGTCTCGAGTAGGCTGCCAGTACTGACTGTGCGTAGACAAGGAGTGCTGCCATTCACCACCTTCTGGGTCTCAACAAAGCCATTTGGAACGCCTCTCGGACCGTACCTCCTGAAGTGGGGGATGACCTTTATCATGATTGTGGCTCCTCCAGCGGGTGATGCATTCCAGTTTGGTAAGTCTCCCTCAATTCATGCCAACTCATCCACATCAGCAACCGTCGTGTTCTTGGTCTGACACTTTGCAGTCGTCAGTCTCAAGACGTACCCCGATGGCCTGTTCCACCTGGCTCTGGGCATTGGCCTGTACCTTGTCCGACGTCATAACAAGCGAGTCGGCAGAGGACGCCGAGACTTCAAGGTCTGGGATGTCCTCTTGATCTTCTTCATCCTCATTCAGGTCTTCATCATCGCCATGCCTTGGTGGCCACCGAAGGGCGGTCCTTACGCCGGTGAAGTCAGCTTCTGGTACGCAACCTATTGTGTAGTCGGTATTGCAATGTAAGTCGTTCCTTCTTCGGCTCGAATAAGTTTATTTACTGACATGCGCCTAGTATGATTACATGCTACCTTTATTATGTTGTCTGGATCTACTTGATTCCCAAGTGGAAGGGCTATGCCATTCGGACGGAGGTTTTGGAGGTCGACCAGAACGGCGCTAACACGCATCGCTTGGTCAAGGTTCCGCTTGCAGAGGTGGATCGATGGGATTCGGAACACGATGACGCTGGAAATCTCAGGCAAAGACACGTTGGAAGCCCTGTCCAAGAATCTGTGACGACTGAGGAGAAGGTCTGATGTAACAGCCCGTGTATAAAATACAGATGAACCACATAGCAACAGACCTTTTTGTATCCTAGTCCTCACCCACAAAGCTTGCGGTCTATAAAAGGCACTTAAATACCAACTCACCGTTGATGTGTATGAGGCGTGACTCATGACAGGTTTCATTGATATTGTGATACCACTTTTCATAGATGCAGATCGTCGAACATATTGTCAACTAATCCAGAGTTCGATCGTGCACGTCAACTCTCATCGGAACCGATCGAGGGTGATAACCAACGCCGTGTTCAATCACAGTCCAATACCTGCTGTGATTCGGACAGGGCGAGATGTGTGATCGACGCTGCAACTACGTCATGCAGGTCTTTGTGTGGGGGCGTCGCCAGAAGTCGCGCATTCTCGTCTACCCTCGGGATCCCGTATTGTAAGATTTCGAGATCTAGAAGGCGACTTCTGGTAAGCATTGCGAAGTATATATTTATACTTGGCTGGAAAGACTGACGTCAAGGCTGGTATAACCGGCAGTGACTGAGCAAGGCCGTCCTCGCGACGAAGGGTTTGGAGTTTTTGTTGTCGATCAAACCCTGTTTTGAGCGGAGACGAGATAAGCATGAATCAGCCACCTGCGTAACCGGCCGGGATGATATACACTGTATTAATTATTCCAGACATCCAAGATCTTCATTCTTTCAAGAGACACAGGGCACTTCATTAACATGGTCACGACCTTTGACATCTCGCCCGAGTGGAGGGCAAGTCAACTTCATTTCTACTACCGCCAGCTCTTCATCACACCCCCTTTGGTTTCACGTCGCGCTGCAGATCTAAGTGGAAAGACAGCCATAGTCACAGGTTCCAACACTGGGCTAGGACTCGAGATAGCACGTCAACTTCTTGATCTTGGCTGCAGAGTTATCCTTGCGGTACGCGATGAAGCCAAGGGCGAACGGGCCCGCCAGGAGCTTAGTAATGGCCGTGATCTCCTATCAGATTTTGTGGAAGTCTGGAAACTGGACATGGTATCCTATGAATCCATCATGGCCTTTGCAAAGCGCGCCGAAAGCTTACAGCATCTCGATATCGCCGTTCTCAACGCTGGGGTACAGAAAGCGGAGGAATCGTTCACAGAAAATGGCTTTGAGGAAGGCTTTCAAGTAAACTTCCTGTCCACTATGCTCCTGGCAGTATTGTTGCTTCCCATCATCAAGGAGAAAAGAATCAGAAGCAGACCTGGCCAGATTTGCATTCTGTCATCCGACATGGCTGCATGGTCCAGGTTCGAAGAAAGAAATACAACTCCTCTTCTATCGGCATTTAAACAAATGATGCCCAAATGGGACTTGATGGATCGCTATTGCACGACAAAGATTCTCGGGCAGTTGTTTCTATCTGAGCTCTCCAAGCATGTGTCTCCATCCAAGGTCACTATCTCTTGCGCGAATCCCGGACTTTGTGGCGACTCACAGATTTCACGCGAGTTCCAGGGCACCCTCCGCTTTGCTTTCAACATCTATGCTTTCTTATTTAGTCGGACATGCTCTGTTGGTGCTCGCACAATCGTAAATGCAGTTAGCACCCTCGGTGACCAAGCCCATGGACAGTACATCGAGGACGCCAAAGTTCAGCCGTGAGTTACTGTCGCAAGCGCTTTATTGTCTTGAATTGATTAAACTAATTTTTACTTCCTAGAATGTCGCCTCTTGTATACAAGACTGAAGGCCTGCGTCTTGCGACGCAGCTTTACGAGGAAACTCTTAATGAGCTTTCGTTCGCGGGCGTGAGAGATATCATCAATGACCTATAGGTGTATAAGCGGTCTGTTCGCTTGAGAGACTTTCGGATATGGCAGGAAGGTTTGGGATCGGCACTAGTTTCAGAGGCTGACGCAGCGCATAATGCCAAGTTCGCCAAGGGGGACCACAGTAGCAGGAGTAACTAGATATATATATGGTTTCTATTATCCGCGGTTCAGGAAACTTGCCCGGCGGGAAAGCTCCGGCATCCGCGTGCTCTCAAGGGGAAGGTGCTCTGTATGTCGAGGACAGCGACAAATCGGGTCATCAATTAGGGTATCATTGCATTCAGCCAACCGGAGCCATTAGAAAGTTGCTGGGTTACATGCCTTTATCCTTGCTATTGAGCACAAATGAGGCAGGTTCCCCGCGTGGAGCCTTGGCTGAGGGGTTATACGGAGCATGACGTGGTCATATGGCTCATCAGACATCTTGGTCATATTGTGCGTGGTTTTTCTATCTCCATTGCTGTCCCTGGGTGTGCGGTAACACTATTCAAAATGAGCAACGAGGAACAGACCCGCCAGGGTATCGCCATTGTATGTACCTGGCTCGTGGGCGTCCAGTGCAGCCTCGGAATGTGCTAATCCGTATAGGACCCTGAAGTCGCGGGACGAGATGATAATAACACTGAAGATTGTGCAGAGAGGTCCGAAAGCCTCATTGTATGAGAGAGGATCGTTAATTGACCACAAGACCAGCACCTACTCATCCACTGCATCGGCTACCTCGAGCATTTATGAGTATCGAAAGATACAAGGACGAACCTATCAGAACTCCAGCACGACAGACTATTGGTAGTTATCAGTATAGATCTTCACATCTTGAGTTGGTCATACTTACTGATCCAAGGGCACCTAATGATGAAAAGCATGTCGAGGCATTTGACGTGGCGCAAGTCTCACTAAACTGTTCAACGAAGGTCCATCCGTTAACTTTTATGTAGGCACGAGTGGCTCACCATGATGTTGGACGACAAATTGTACGCTGTTCCACTCGGTGACAACCCACAGGTAAGAAAGTTCCACGACGAGACATGCATGTTCTAATCGTCAAGTAGCGCATCTTAGACGTCGGGACCGGAACCGGAATATGGGCCATGTCCGTTTCACCCTCCCCAGATCTAGAGCTTTTCTGACCTATCAGTGACATGGCCGACAAGTTTCCATCTGCCGAGGTCATCGGCGTCGATATCTCGCCAACTCAGCCTTCCTGGATGCCTCCAAATGTCAAGTTTCAGATCGACGATGCTCAGTTGGACTGGACCTTTGAGCCCGCCTCGTTCGATTTTATCCATGTTCGCTATATGCATGGCGCCTTCGATGACTGGCCAAAACTGTATAGGCAGATGTTCAAGTTTCTCAAGCCTGGTGGTTGGTTCCAGCATATCGAGCCTAATATCCACTTGAAGTGTGAGAACCCTAAATCGGTCGCCGAGAACGAGTGAGTACGTCTGTGAAAGATTGAAATTACCGGGCTCAAGTCGTCTCAGAACCTTCAAGCAATGGGCCGAGCTCTTTTTCGATGCCGGCGATAAGATTGGTCGCACCTTTAGAGTCACCGACGGCATCATGGAGGACTCTGCCCGAGAAGCAGGATTCGAAGACATTGTGCACAAGATCATCACGATCCCCCTCACCGGTTGGCCAAAGGAGGAGAGACTCAAGAAAGAAGGCCAGTTTGTTGGACTGTACATGGATTTGAGCTTGGATGGGTTTGCTTTGTACCCCATTGGACAGATCCTGGGTTGGAGCCGCGAGAAGGTGGACGATATTGTATCCAAGATGCGGGCTATCATCCGAAATCCCAAACATCTCGGCAGCGGAGACATGTGAGTGCGCCATGGTTGTTACTATGGTCAGTGCTAACTAAATATCTGATAGGCACATGGTGTATGGCCGAAAGCCACGAAAGGCAGATGAGTGAGAATTCCTAGGAGGTTGCTGGATACTTCGAGTTATGGAGAGAAGGGCTAAGTCGTGGAATAATCCTCAATACAACTATCAGATTCGCGTAAAAGTGGTCATCATCCATCACCCCCTTCCAGATACCCACCCCATCAATAAACACGCCAAATCCGCCGTGAATACTCGCCTGGTTCGAAACATTGACCCCCTGTGAGAATATAGAGGCGTTTGAAGCAAGGCCTAAGCGACTTCCTTCATAGCCAGAAGTTCCTTGGCTCCCTTGCCAGCCTCGGCTTCGGTGAGCTCGGCGTTGATACCAATGTTGACGTGCTTTTTGAACTGCCTGGTGGGCACTTTATTCTGGAATAGTTCGTCGAGTTCCTCCAGAGTACGGAAGCCAGTCTCTGGCAACTCAAAAAAGGCCCAGACGACAGCAACAAAGGAAAACCCGCCGTAGATGAAGCCAATGCGTCCCTCGAGCCCCGCGTATCCCTTGTCCTGCATGAATGGACTGACAAAGGTGATTAGAATCGACACGCAGAAGCCGGAAAAGGTTGCAATTGTGATGGTCTTTTCTCTCAGCTGAAGACTAGCGACTTCAGTTGTTATAATCCAGACGCCGAGATATTGTTAGCCACATGAAGAGACGAGAGGTCTCTCGCTGCACATACCATGAGCTCTAGCCAACCGATAGGGCAAACTCCCAGATGAACAGGGCGGCAGTGGCCTCCTTGGTGGCGCTGGTGCTGTCGGGTAGGCCGAACCACTTGAGGCCGGCTACGACAAACATGCAGACGCCCATAAGTAGTGCCGACCAAATCAAGATTGGCCGCCTACCAAACCGGTCAGGGATGTAAAAGGCGAATCCACGGGAGAGTGTCATGGTCAAAAGGAATAGAATCATGATCTTGTAAACATCTTGGAGACCGAGGGCCTGGAAGAAGACCACGGCGTAGGACGACATGAAGGAATCACACTGTGCTTGCCTGAAGCACTGGACCCCGGTGGCGATCAGGGTGCGCCTGAGGTTAGATTCACCAGAGCCGAAAATATCATGTTAGCCTGCGCTATACCGCCATGGTCCGTCTCAAGGCGTAACTTACACGAAGTATTCCTTCCACGAATTGTTGAAGAGTGCTTTGTTCTCCTCCTCGGCAGCCGATATCAGGTTCACCTCACGCCCGAGCTGATCTCTGGGCGTTCCAGATCGTAGCTTCTCCATGGCAGACAAGGCCTCCTCCTGGCGACTCTTGCCAAGCAGCTATCGGGGGCTCTCGGGAATGAAGTAGAAACCCGCGATGAAGAAGATGGGTTGAGCAATCAGCAGGATGATAACCAGGCGATATGCCCACTGATCTGTTCGCGAGTACATGCCCCAGTTAGCAGTGTTGATTAGAACGGCACCAATGCCTATGGAAAACTGGTAGGCATTGACGAGAGTTCCCCGGATGAATAGGGGCGAGCGGAGGTCAGAGCAGCTAAAATACCCGTGAGAGGTTAGACTTTCATGATGATGCAGCTAGGTATGACCCTTCTGCTGCTGCAATTTTTAACAGGCCACTGTGTTAACATCGGGTCATGATGCTCTATTGTGTTTGAGATCTGTTCTTTATTATAGTTGCAGCCCGGCCCTTGATGGGTTAACTGAGCCCGAAGATTGTATACGGCCCCAGAGACGCCCCTGAAGGCGGAAGCGCGTTGGCAATCTTCATCCACGGCGGAGGGTTTATACTTGGCATCGCCGAGATGGAAACGCCGCCGTGCATCGCCGTTTCAAAGGCTTACAGTTGCATTTGCGTAAGCCGGGACTATAGATTATTGCCGGAGGTCAAATCCACCACGGCGTACGATGACTGTTGGGATGCCATCATCTGGGTAAGTGCTCGCCGTCGGCCAATTCTCACGCAGTAGCACCAACATTCGAACCTCAGTTGTCAAAAAATGCGGCTTCTTTAGTGGCGGATCTCGCAAAGGGCTTCATCCTAGGAGGAACGTCCGCTGGAGGACACATTTCCATACCACTCTCTCATCGCGCGCGGGACGAAGGCCTTTCCCCTCCTCTCATCGGAGTCTACCTAGGCGTTATGCCCAGTTTACCTCCGCAGGCCTTGACCCCAATTATGCCCCTTTCTACCGAAGTCGCGAGGCCCTCAAGGACGGCCTGACCCTAACGTCCAAGTCGACGGCTTTATACGACGTCGCCGTGGAGCCGGACTTTGCCTCTCCCTTATGGAGCCCCCTGTTATGTCCGGCGAGTCACGCCAACCTCCCCCCCACCTTCTTCCAGATCTGTGGTGCAGATATGCTGCGGGATGAAGCTCTGATTTACGAAAGGGAGCTTAGGTTGAAGCACGGGACGAGAACAAGGGTTATCGTGTATCCTGGACTGCCTCACATTTTCTGGTACAACTACCCGTCCCACTCTGCGGCGAAGAAGTATCTAGATGATATTTGTTTTGCACTGGGCTGGCTTCTCAGTCGTGAGACATAATGCCATGCGGAGCGCCAAGGTAGACTTTAAGCACGATGCGCGAATGGACCAATCCTTCTTCACAAAGCTCTTGGTGTTTAGATCAAGATATCTCCTTGGCACTATTATGTATCTGATCGACTTGAGCAACTCCCTGCAAGCTAAGCCAGGGACAGCCTCGCTCGTAGATATTGCGTACAGCTATTATTTAACAATCGGAAGCTTGCAATTAAGCATTTCCTTCCTCCTTCCTGTCGTTGACCAGAGCAACCTCGGCAACATACGACTTGAACTTGCGAGCAGGAACGCGGTTCTCAAACATCTCCTGGACCTCGGCGTAGTTGCGGCCCTTGAGTTCGGGAAGGCAGAAGTAGAGGTAGATACACATGGGCACCGAGAGGCCGAAGAAGACAAAGCAGACCTTGCCGCCGAGGTTGGCCTGGTCGGTGTTGATGAGGTAGGGCATGACTTGGGAGACGAGGCAGGAGAAGGCGGTCGAGACCATGATGTTGATACTGTAGGTCTTTTGTCGGAGTTGAACACTGGATCATGTTAGCTTTGCGTGAGCAGGTAGGTTACTGAAGGTTCTCACCTAGCGGTTTCACCACCGACACTGTAGGCGACAGCACCCAGGGTGGCCTGGTACAGGAAACCCCAAATGACCATGAAGGCAACAGTCGCGGACAAGCTGGGACCAGAGCCAATGGTGCTGATTCCACCGATGACGAGCAAGAGAGCAGTCATGACGAAGCATCCACCAACGATGAGAGGTCGTCGTCCCAGGCGATCGATGAGCGGCCACGAGCACATGTTTCCGACGAGCTGAATAGCGTAGGCAATTTGACCGATGGCAAGGGGATCGTTGACACCGGCGAGACGGAAGTAGTATCTGTTAACTGTCAGTTTAACCCTCTCGGCGATCAAATGGCGGGTACTCACGTAAGGTAACCGTTGATGAAACCAATGCCAATGAACTGCTGCGAAAGGTACACCATGATGATAATGGTGGTTCGTCGCAAGTTAGTGCCTTGGAAACACTCGAGCCACTTGCTGTTCTCCTGCGCCTTCTTGGCCTCCTCTTCCTTGGCGATGGCAACAGTTGCAATAGCCATAGCACCGTCCACATCAAATCCTTCACCGTTGAATCGTCGGAAAGCCTTGGCAGCATCTTCGCGGCGGCCCTTGATGATAAGCCATGTAGGAGACTCGGGAAGGAAGAAGAGGTTGAGAAGAAGAAGTCCGGGAGGGATGACCTGGGTGATCAGGGGAATACGCCAAGCCATGTCCGAGGGATCCTTCTTGCAGGCAAAGACGACGAGCGAGTTGAGCCATTGGCCAAGGGTGATCATGGTGTTCTAGATTTGTTAGCACCACGCATAGAGCCCTTGGCACTTGGCGTTTTCGAGAAGACTTACCAGCAGAGCCAAACACAAACCTCTCATCTTGATAGGCGCAAGCTCAGCAACGAAAACAGGACCAAGCGAATGACCCAGACCAAATCCAAATGTCGAAACAACCTTGCCTCCAAACAGCATCAGGATAGTCTCGCTAAAGTACTGAAGAATGATTCCTCCGAGGCAGATGATACAGGCAACGATGATGGTCTTCTTTCGGCCGATAAAGTCGCTGATAATACCAGTCGCAAAGGCAGAGGTGAAAATTCCAACGGTGGCGGCGGCGTTGAGGATTTGCTGATCATGAGCGGCGACGACCCAGGTCTCACCAGCCTGGTATCCGAACTTTTTGGCAAAAGGAGTAACGGCGAGGAGTTTTCCCGTCATGGACATTTCATAACCAAAGTTGACGGGAAGAAGGTAGATGATCAAGCCTTGGTGGTCAGTTTTGATGAAAACACGCGTTTTTGGTGATGGTCACTTACAGAACATCAAGACGCGTCTGTTCTCCCAAAAGTCATGCCATACGAGGTTCTCGTTGGCCCTGCTAGGAGGAAGAGCCGCAACCGCACTCTTGGGCATCTCCTCCAGCTGAATAGCCTCAGGGGCCTTTGGCTCAATGTCCTTACTCATGGTTGATGCTCTTGTCACTTTGAAGATGCAACCTTGGCTGATGATGCCTTCAAGATCGATGCGCAGATCTTGGTAATATATAAAAAAAAACCTGCAAAGTCAAACTTAACCCCAGATCTTCCCCGCAAGCCAACCGACTCCTGGTAAGCTTGTTTTCGGGATGCGGAGAGAGCAGGTTTGGCCTTCCGATTGGGTTCTCACCTCTGGCCTTCAGCCCCTGGAAGAGAGCGGGTCTTGGTTCATCCAATGCGAGCTTTTTGTCTCCAACTGTTGGGGTGAATCCAGAAGCTTGAAGCACCGTCCGTGTTGGCCCTAGTCATGAACCTGGCCATGAAACTCCTAGTTGGGCAAACCTAAGCGCTTTTTCCACAAGCGAGCCACAGACCATTCCTATATCTTGCTAGCACGTGGATCCCGAACTTTAACGTCTCGGAGCAGACGCCATTTGTGCGTTCCGGATTGCCTGATGGGTTCCGAAGACTTCTTCTCCTCCACCAACTCGTCCTGATTCATCACACCACGTGCGGAGAAGTATTCACCAACCCCATGACCGTAGCTACCCCCCGCAACTTAAGAGTTCCTTTCCCCATGGGCAGCTATGTCCGTTCAATCGGGTCACTCTTAGTCAGTAAAAGAATGCTGCGTCGGTCAAGCTGACCCTGGCGTACTTGGTAGAGCGGCAGTTAACCTCGGCAAATGGGGCGAGCAAGGTTGGCAAAAGTCAAGGTGACGCGATAAAGACCACCACTGGACAGAGAACCGATGGATACTACGCTCACATAGAATATGACGGCCTTGGAAATTTGTAGCGCCTTCTCCGCAAATCCAAGTCGAGCTCTAGCGAGAATGGCTAGCATGCTCCATCAATGATCTTCAGCATCACGCATTTGCCCGGGGATACTCGGCAACAGTAATCCGTAATCCTAGTTTAACTCGGATTTCAAGGATTGTAACCGCGGACCATGGAGACAATAGGGCGCAGGTCATGAAGCTATAAAGTAGCGGGATCCGACTGCTTGGAACTGGGAGCTGCATCCTCACATCCGGGGTAGTTACACGATGGCTTCTCTTCTGAAACTTGTCACGGCAGCCCTTGTGCTTGCAGAGGGCGCTGTCTGTGCTACTACCAGGCAACCGCCCACTGTGCAGGTCAAGAATGGTACCTATGAGGGCAAATACGTTGCCTCATACAACCAGGATCTCTTCCTTGGTGTTCCCTTCGCCCAGCCTCCTGTGGGGTCTCTTCGCTTCCAGAACCCTCAGCCCTTGAACACAACCTTTAAGACCAAAAAGGCAACCGAGTATGCTGATTCTTGCGTCGGATACGGAGTAAGTCATCTTCACCATAGCCATCAGTGTAATAGACTCTGACATCTTACAGAACAGCCCTGCTTGGCCGCACACCCTCGGCGAGGACTGCCTGACCCTGAACATTGTCCGCCCGGCAAAGTCAGGACGCGGAAAGGATGGCAAGCCGCTGCCTGTCGGTGTCTTCATCCACGGTGGAGGTTGGTCAATGGACTATAGTGCCAATGGCGTGTACAACCTGAGCTTCATTGTGGAGGAGTCTGTGAAGATGGGCAAGCCTTTCCTTGCCGTCTCTGTCGACTGTAAGTGTTACAGCCCATTTCCAGTATCTTGGCGGCTAATTCTTGGCAGACCGACTCTCTTTCTGGGGCTTCATGGCCAGCAAGGACGTCATGGACGCTGGAATCGCAAACCTCGGTCTCAAGGACCAGCGTATCGCCCTGCACTGGATCAAGGAGAACATTGCTGCCTTTGGCGGCGACGTTGACAAGATCACCATCTGGGGCGAGAGTGCCGGAGGCGGCAATGTCGGCTACCAAGCTACCGCTTTCGGAGGAAAGGATGAAGGCCTTTTCCACGGAATCATCGCCCAGTCCGGCGCTGACGGAACGGACATGAAAAACCTGACCAATCCCCAGAAGCGCTACGACACCATCGTCAAGGCTGTCGGATGCGACAAGAAGAAGGATAAGATTGCGTGTCTGCGAGATGTTCCTTTCGACAAGCTCAATGCGACCAGCGCCCTGGTTCCTGGCAACTTTTACCCCGTTGTTGATGGAGATTTCATTCCTGATTACTCGTCAACGCTTCTTGAAGAGGGCAAGTTCACCAAGGTGCCTATTCTTCTCGGCACCAACGCCGATGAGGGTACGCTATTCGGAAACTGGGGCCTCAACACAACCGAGCAGGTCAGGAACCTCATCGCCTCGGCCGGTCCTGATGCTGAGACTGTCGAGATCTTGATGGCTCTGTACCCCGACGTCGATGCAATTGGTTTGCCAGCTGCGTATCGCGTGAGGCCCGATGGTCCTGTCGGAGCCCAGTTCAAGCGCGTCATTGCTCTGCAGACTGACCAGCTCTTCACTTCCTGGAGGCGATTGAGGACTGATGCTTGGTCCAAGCATGGTGCTACAGCGTACTCGTACTTGTTCGAGTCGCCCAACACCCAGAATTGTAAGTGATAGCCAAGAATGCTCGCTGCTCCAAGCTGACAACATCCTTGTAGTTGAGTTCTTCGGCACTCCTCACTTCACTGAGATTGGTTACGTCTTTTACAACAGAATCGGCCTCGGTTATGCCAAGGGCCAGAGCCCTCTCACCGGCGCCTCTAAGGAGGTCCTCCAGCTTGCCAAGCTTGTCACTCGCATGTGGATCAGCTTCATCAACGATCTCGACCCCAACAACCACGGCAGTAAGATTCACTTCCCCACCCCCTCAATTGATGGATTCTAACTGACCAACCAAGTCCGCGGTGTTGAGAAGTGGCCTGTGTACAAGGCTGGTGGTGGCTACGGAGAGAACTTTTATTTCAACCCCAACGGTTCGAGCGTGCAGCCTGATACTTTCCGACTTGCCCAAACGACCTTTATGAACTCTGTGACTAGGGAACAGTATGGACGGTAGAGTAGCTTGCGTAGGGAACTCGTGTTAATGAGTTGATAATGACTTCTACGATCTGTCCGGTGGGAATTAACAGCCTTACATATTGGCAATTTTTTTCATCCAAAAATACATTTTACCACCTTCCATGATACGGCACCCTGATTGACTCTGATAAACTCCGATGACACCCAAATCATGCCCTATAGTTGAATCTCTTCCTTCGTAGGCTATTCTTGGTGAAGTCTTTCGGCTTCTCCCATCTCTCTGAGTTTGCATCGCTGTCCACACTCACCCACACCAAAAAATTCAACTCACTAACGAACAGATTTCATATAAACAAATTATATTCATAATGAAGCCGACTATTCAAGTTCTATGTAAGTTTATTCATTGTATAAATCAGATATGCCAGGTTATACGGCCAGTCAAAGACCCATCTAGCATCTCCGTGACGCAAGAGGCAAATCCAAAGATAAGCGATACGACAAGCAGGGTCCTATCACAGCTTACAATACAACCCTATCACGTTTCCTGCCAACAACACACGGACTATCCAATGTGCACATATTGTGGCACTATTGGCAGACATCTGCAAGCCTCAGCCATGTGGCGTTGGTCCAAGTGACAGCGGGTGCATGACCACTCTTGCATCGAAGATCAATCAGAAGACTGGAAAATCATACGATATCGGTCAATGACATGGCTGGGAAACGGTCATTTGGCCTTGATTTATGGCCTGTTATCTGTTTACACGTAGCATCTGTGATGCTGCTCCGCCTTAATAAAATGTCAGTGCATCTCTGGATGTTGAAGCAGGGAGCTATTGAACTCTAATGACGACCATTTATCGATGACCGATCTACGCAGTCCGAGTCTTTAATTTCCTCACCGATATTCTCTGTATGGTAATATCCACCTTAGTTGGGTAGGAACCTTTGCGGTCGGCTCAGCAGCGATAGCTTTGATCAACAAAAAAGCGATACGGAGGACATGGTCCGCCTCAGCCCTACAACCGATATGACGATGAACACCCATTTAAGGAAGGCGAAAAGTCGGCCAGTAAACTCAAAGTCCAGAAATGGAATTCACGTGAAGGAAAGCCGTTATTCTCGTCCATTTCGAGAAATCCTGATGGTTGGTGGATGGCTGATGTCTGTTCGCGCGCTCGGACGGACAGCTGTCTTGCTGCAACCTTTACGAGGTTCGATGGAAAGTCATTGCTTGTCACCAGTACTTCGAGGGACATGGTAGGCCTGGCCTTTTTGAGACCCTGTTTTCTTATTATCAGAAGATTTTAACAGGGCAAGCGATATCTGAGCTTAAGCTGACTCTCGATGTGGCAGCTGAATCCTATGTGTGTATCACGAAAGGCTATCATCATTTCGATGCACTTGCCCCGTCACTATCCTCTTATTCTTCATTCTATTGGTAGTCTCACTACTGAGATTTTTTGTTAGATCCATGCATCAGTAAGGAGTGTGGTCTTTGGAAGAGTATCAACATGATTCAACATGACGCTACCCAATGTAGCAAAGCAGCATTCCGACATAGCAACTTCTAAGACGACCTCGTATTGAGCCATAAAAACGAGAAATTTTCTTCGAGGCTCATTTACATAATATTTCCGACTAGAGGGCTTCATCTCGCGATGTGAGGAGACGGCGCTCAATTGAAGGGCGCGCTTTGATTACATGCCCCACTGAAGCAACCCCACCTCATGCAGCAACATGGCGATATAAAGATAACCGAGCTAGCTTCAAAATAGCCTCGTTCATCAACAAGAAGAGAACAACATTGACACACTCTACACTCACAATGGCACTTTACATCCGACAACTTAGCATCAACGACCTCGAACGGTCTCTCGTCGTCGAGACGGCAGCGTTCCCTCCCGCAGAGGCGGCCACTCGTGAAAAGGTAACGCCCGACCGATGACGTGTAGAGTCCTTCACCAACCGTGTTCTAGATCGAGTACCGCCTGACCGTCTGCCCGGAGCTTTGTGTTGGTCTTTTCCTACGCGCTGGAGAAGACTTGCCCGCTCAAGCCCCTCAAGACATCCCCATCATCACCGAAGGTGCCTCAGACGACGATGTCCTGATTGGACACGTCATTTCCACAATGTCGACAAACAAGCCTGTGCGGGATGAGGACATGGCTTGTCCACCAGAGTGGAAGGCCAACCCACAGGCCGACTACGAGGTTGGCCATAAGAAGAATGGCACGACGATTGCACTGCACGCACTTGCGGTGTCACCCAGCTACCAGAGGTCTGGTTTCGGTAAGGCGCTCATGAAGGCGTATATCAGCCAGATGAAGAAGGCTAGCAGGGCTGAGAGAATCTCGATTCTCACCTACGACCGCCTCGTGCCTTACTATCAGAAGCTCGGGTTCGAGCACTATGGAAAGAGTGAGTCGGAGTATGCCGGAGTGGCCTGGCATGATCTAGTAAGTACACACCCACAACAAATTTTATGAAATATTGCTAAGCTTTATAGTCATACGTTTTCTGAGCGGAATTCATACCTGTGTTAAATGGAAAATCTGAAAGTGACGTGTCTCGGCAACAGGAATGTGGATGGACTGATTTGACCGAGGTTGATGGAGAGACTGGACATGGGGTTTGGTTTATAGAATAAACAAACGTGTAAAACATTTCACAGGGGAATGAAACCGAGGATCAAGATCGTATAATAACGAATTACATCTTGATACACGCAAGCTCAATGTCAGAATTTGGATGTGAGTGTGAAGAGAAGAATGAGTTGGGGGGTCTGATGCCACGGCCCGCAACGACGGAATAGGTTCGACCATTTTCCCGAGAAGTTAACTTGTGTAAGTAAAAATTTCTTGAGCAAACGGCTAGGTTTCCATTCTTCGGATACTTTTAGGATGGCGATAGGAGGGTCCATATTGGCTCCGCCATAATCAAGTCCACTAACATTCGCCTAATCTCTTTAGAATAGAGAAACTAGTAACTGGGTTAGGCTTTAACGGAATTTTGCACAGAATATCAACGTGGAACTTGAATTATGTGGAATCTGAGGGCTGATGCTTTGATGAAAATCCATTCCATTTGATTTGTACTGATCAACCTAACCTATAGGGGTACCTGATCCCTGACTTTCACATCTATCTCGGTTCTTGAAGTCCACTTGTCTATCCTAGTCACTTCAATGGACTATGAGAGACTGCCCTTTTGAATCACAATGACCACATGATAACTTGTTGGCGACGGCATTCAGTCTTTGGTTCACTCATCCCTTCCAACTAGTTCCCTTTACCGCGCCACTAGCGTTACTGGTGGACTCCGAGTTCAATAGTGCCAGTGATGAAATTACCCCTTACAAAGAGGAATGAATTGAAAACTCGCTTAAAATGCTACGGAATTAATTGCAAGGCAATGGAGGAATATTGAAACCAGGCACATCTCGGCAGAAGCCCATTTCCACAGTAAGTGTCAAGTTTGTTGACATTGGAAGCAAAAGTGACGTCGGCTAGATCCGCAAGTGAGACAAGGCTCCGTCAAATCGCTAGACACTACAAGCCGTGTCCAGCTGAGTATGGATCCTGATCTGAATCATCTCGAATGACATGTTCCGTGTCAATGGCGCTTGCCAAGGAGGCTCGGTCTCGGCCTTTTCGACTCCATCAGCCCTGTTCTTGAACGCTCCACTTGCCAGGTGAGGCCAACCAACAACCCGTGGGGGGCTCGGGTCTGAATCTCTCCAACGGACTCCGAGCAATGCATGGTTAAACAACGCATTGAACTTCCAAGGCAGATACCATGTTCATGACCCATTTGAGGTAATTTATTGAGTCTCTTATACTCCGAGAAAATATAGACAATTAAGGTTATTTGCCCGAACGCAACACAACATCGCTTGAATTCTCGGTGTTATCGCATCGGGGACACGGGATTCGGTTCCGACGGGACGTGCCGTGCCGCCTAAAAATCAAGGCTGCTGAAGATAAAATGCTACCAAATGATGGAAATGCTACCAGATGATAAAAATTCAATACTACCTACGCCATCAGGGCAGATGGCCTCGTGTGTGCAATACTACCTTCCATTCAGTCGTATAACTCCGCGGCATTTCCTTTAAGCAATGGTCAGTGCAACTTCTGGTTACGACCAGATACAGGATATGGCCAAAGTTTATCAAGACCTTCCTAACAGGGACCCTTCCGATGCCACGGTCCCTGGTGATGCGTTGCATTAAACACCAACGGAACGAGCACGCACCTTGAACCTGGGCATTGACGTGACATTCACACACGAAATTCCATTAACCCCCACTCAAAAAGCCCATTACTCATTGTGTGACCAAACAAAAGATCCTCCAAGTATCAAAAACAAGACCGAAATAGGGAGGCTACTTGGACTTCCACTCGGGTGTCCTCTTTTCGAGAAACGCCTTCACACCCTCTTCCTTATCAGCCGTGCTAAATGCAGTGTAATACAAGCTCCTCTCAAAGTCGTGATCGCATCCAAGATCATCCGCTAGGTACTCGTGTCAGCGCCGAAATATCAAACAAGGGGAGAAGAGGACCGGGTGCTGTGCCGGGTACTTGCATTTGCATATCGCCTCCTTGGCGAAGGACAGAGCCGTGGGGCTCAGCGCGGCGAGGCTCTTTGCCGTCTCGAGCACGTTGTGCAACACGCTTCCGTTGTCGTAGACGTCGGCGATTAGTCCAGCGGAACGGGCCTCGTCTGCCGAGATGGGTCTCCCGAGGAGGATCATCTGCATTGCCTATTGTGGAAAAAATATCAGCTTTCTCGTCCTAGAGCCAAGAGATGCAGTGCCAACATACCTTGAACTTGCCCACGGCGTTGGTCAGTCGTTGGGTGCCTCCAGCGCCAGGGATGAGACCAATGGTGACCTCCGGCAAACCGAAGCGGCTATCTCGAGCGGCAAAGATGAGGTCGCACTGTGATGTTGGGGGGCATTGTCAGCAAGCATCATTCGTGTATCTCTGCATGTCTTGGGTTGGGACGACGCCTCAACGTCAGGGTTCAGCTGTCAGCTGTCATGGGGGGGCTCAGATCACGACTCACCATCAAAGCGACCTCGAAGCCTCCACCAAGCTGTCAAGCAAGGACTCGTCAGTACGTGGCACTCCACATTAGATCCGAGGCTAGTCTCTTTGTTCAACAGAACAAAAGATCTGCTCTCAAAAGGGTATTTGCCACTCACCGCCATTCCCTCAACTGCCGCAATGACGGGCTGCCGCACGGATCTCATGCCCGTGCATAGATCCTCTAGATATCGACGACCCCGCGCGGCCTCCGCATCGAGGGCCGAGATCTCGCTGATGTCGGCTCCCGCTACTCGCACGTCAGTCAGCTTTCGCAAGTGCCGGGGTGGTGGTACCCCTGGTGTGTGGAGCAGGCAGGGCATGGCATGGCAGTGTAGATATGCATGCATGGGTGGGATGTGGGCTCTTTACCACAAAAGAAACTTTTGCTGCCAGTGACAACAATGACTCGCACGCCACGATCCCGGGATGCTTCCTGCAGCTGTTCCAGAAACACGGTTATCAGCTGCTGGGAGAGGGCGTTGCGCTTGGTTGGCCGGTTGAAGGCGAGTACTCTGACTCCATCAGCCGGAGTTGAAGCAATGACCAGTTCGTCACTCATTGTGTAGAAAAAAAAAAGGTATAGTAATCACAGACAGACAAGAGCTTCTCGCGATTGACACGGTAGATGCTCTGTCGGGTCCATCCTGGGCGGTGTTGGCTCAAATAGTCGCGTACGCCAATAACGCGGTTTAGCTGCGTCGATCAAAGTGGATATCTCAACTGAGACACCTGAAATGATTGTTCAGCCAACAAGACTCGCAGCGAGCTCGGAAGGGAAAGTGTGTCTCGGTTCGCTGAATTGAGGCATTTCTGATTAAGCGGTGGTTGGGGGTGCGTGGATCATCAAATCTGCACAACCCGCGTCGGGCAATTGTTGATGCAAATCGTTTCTTTTTCGGCCGGCGACGTCGTGTCGATCTTTCTGTTCGGGCCTGTCAATCCGTCGGCTCGGTGTCAACTCAAGCGGTGATGCGAACCATTTACAGTAGCTCAAAAGATCCTTGCACATAGAGTTGGCGGTATGCTTTGGCTGTAGGTTCAGAAGACTCAATAGATGTCAAAGTTGAAAGACGAAAAGACGCGCAACTTGCAAGGTTGATCCTGCTTATATGGGTTCTAATTCCAAGCCATAATTCCCACACGGCAACCCAATAAACAGCCAACAAAACCACAGCTCACATCTCCCTCCCCGAGAACCCCACCGAGACAAACCACACCCCTGCCATTCCCTCGGCTCATGTGAGATTCTGCAGCTGCCGGAGCACGATCCTGCAGTTCCCGGTCTGCTGGAGAATGCTTGGCAACCCTTGTATCCGCGGTCATGGAACCGTCTCTGGTCTATGTGGGTGTGGTCTTGCAGGGGGGTTCCACAAAGCGGGCAGCCTATACTACACACACACACACATCGTGGGAAGCTTCCATGTTCAGGTACTTGTCGGGAACAAATGTTCAGCCATCGAATGATTTTCCACAGCCATCCGCATCGTCATGTGGCATACCCTCCAAGCTAGTTAGTGTCCTCGACGCTACTTGGCCCGCGTGCGCTTTAGCCTCGCGTAGACGTCTCCCCCTCCAACACCACTTACCCGATCAAGGCGGAACAAAGGTCCCCTTTTGGTCATCAGTTTTCACAAATCTCGATACCAACAGGCAAGAAAAAAAGACGCATATCCTAGCTGGAGCTGAGACCTCGGACCGCGTGCAGCTGACTGGTCCAAAGGCCTGGCCCTCTTTTCCCCCCAAAGTGTGTGTGCCAAGTTCATGGCGGGAGGCTGGCGGGAGAGGAGGGATATATCAAGTAGCGGAGAGAACTGGCTATTTAAGGAACGGGCTTCTTGTGGTGTAGGGACATGAGCACTCGATTAATTTCAAATCATCAACACCAATCTCCTCCTCCTCTACCTGCACGTCAAGCTATTTGAGTTTCTTTGATATTACCCGGCGTCGATCGTCATCTTGTTGTATGAGCACTTCATCAAAAGTCCCACCCCCAGCTAGCATGGAGCCATCTATGCCCTCAGTCTCTCTCGGCTCGGCCGTACCCATCTCGTTTACGAGAGGTACCTCGAGCAGGCCTAGCTTTTCAACCATCACCGAAGCCTTCTACCACCATGCCTCCTCACAGCCCACAACAGTCGCGGCCCGAGACCTGTCGGTCGAGCCTCCTGCAGAGATCAGCTATGCAGAGTTGGCTCAACGCAGTGTTAGGTTGGCCCGGCGTCTTCAGAACCTTGGAGTTGTTCCTGGGGATCGGGTGCCGCTTGTTGTGAAACGTGGTGTTGGTATGCTTGTTGGTATCGTCTCTATCTTGTCATGCGGAGCTCAGTATGTTCCTCTTGATGGATCTGTCGTGGCAGACGAGACAGTACAGTTCGTCTTGAAACAAACTGGTGGTCGCACTGCTTTGGCGTTGAAATCTACTGCTCATCGTATACTCGATGCTGGAGTCAACAATGTCGTTGTCATTGACGACTTGGACGATGTTGAGCAAGACGCCACAAGTTTCGAGGACTTCAAGCCCTTGAGTAACCCTGATGACGGATGTTACGTGATCTACACATCAGGTATGGTTTGACAAGTTTCCTCGAAAAAGTGCTTAGTTGCTGACGAGATATAGGTACTACGGGGACACCCAAAGGGGTAGATGTCACTCATCGCAACGTCACAAACCTCGTATGTCAGTCACCTGGAAACCTGGGCATTTCTACTGGAGTATGCGTAGGTCAAGTACTGAACGTCAGCTTTGATATGGGTAAGTAATTCAAATCAAGCTTAGGTGAGGTGTTGTGGCTAACTTGAGTGAAGCTGCTTGGGAAACACTTGGCTGTCTGTCAAATGGCGGCACGCTTGTTATGCGTGGCTCTGACTGGTCAAAAGCTTTGAAACAAGTAAGTATCTCTCGATCTATATTTCCCAACAATAACTAATGCATGTGTAGATTGAGGTTCTGATTTGCACACCGAGTATCTTGGCCAAATACCACCCCTCAGACTTTCCAAACCTTAAGGTGGCAGCCACCGCGGGTGAGCCCTCTTCCCAAAAGTACGTCCTCCCTTCTGTATCAATAGTCTTCGTCTGACTGGCTTTAGACTTGCCGACCTCTGGGCATCTCACCTAAAATACTTCAACTGCTATGGCCCGACTGAGACAACCATTGTCAACACCATGCAACCTCACCAAGCGGGTCAACCTCTCTCCATCGGAAGGCCCACACCAGGAAATAATGTCTACATCCTTGATGAATTTCTTTCTCCTGTTTCCGTTGGTGAGATTGGTGTTGTCTGGGCTGGAGGTGCTGGTGTTGCCCGCGGCTATGTGGATTTGCCAGACAAGACGGTGGAGAGGTTCAGACTAGACCCATTCGCTCAAGACGGGTAAGTCTTCCTAAGTCTAATTATTGATGCGTCTACTAACACACCTTGATAGCTCCAACATGTACAACACTGGGGATCTTTGCCAGTGGAACCACGATGGAACCCTCCATATCCTCGGCCGCGTCGACGACCAAGTAAAAGTCAAGGTGTGTACCTAAAATCAACCAACCAAACCACCAATATTAACCACCAACAGGGCTTCCGCGTTGAGTTAGACGGCGTCGTTGCAAGCCTTAACTCATGCCCAGCAGTGGACTCTGCATCCGCCCTCCTCGTTGACGGCGAGATACACGCCTTCCTCACGCCCCTCGGCTGCCCTCTTCCAGAAGTTCAGAGCCACTTGAAGAGTCGCCAACCTTACTACGCCATGCCGGCAAAGTACCACTTCTTTGACGCGTTGCCCATGACGCAGAATGGAAAGATCGACAAAACGGCGCTGAGGTTGACGGCATCGTCCCCCGTCAAGCACATGTCAACAGACGACGAAAAGACTTCCTTTGGTCTTGTTCGCGCTCCTCAGCCTGTTCATCTAGGTCATACTCGGTCCGACTCTTCTACGTCAAGTGCCACGCAGTTCAGCTCATTCTCCGACTCATCCGATGCCACTCTTATCGATGAGCATCAGGTTGATCTTGAGAAGGCTCTCCCTGAAAAGAACCTTGGAAAGCACACACGCGGTCTGCGGTATAGAGCTCTCATCATCTACCGCCGCCTCTTCTCTCTAGTCGGCTTGTTCAACATCTCGGCAGCCATCGCCCTGATCCTCACCGGAATTAGCCGAGAGTGGCTGGGCAACATCACGGCGATCAACCTGGCGACTGCTGTTCTCGTCCGCCAAGAATTCGTCATCAACGCTCTCTACACGATCACCTGCAGCGTGCCCAAGTCTTGGCCTCTGTGGATCAGATCTCGCTGCGCCAAGATCTATCATCTTGGAGGTGTCCATTCTGGCGCGGCTGTCAGTGCCGGGGCGTGGCTGTTGGCGTCCAACATTGCCGATATCGCCTGTATGTATGGAAGCTGTGCCAACTGGGGTACTCAGTCGATCGAGTCCAAGACTATCTCGTGGGTCCTCTCTGCTCTTTTCGTTGCCATGATCGCGCTTGCGTGGCCCTCGATGCGGAAGCGCCACCACGATCTGTTTGAGAAGACGCATCGATTTGCTGGTTGGACCATGCTTGCTCTTTTCTGGGCTCAAACTGTTCTCATCACCCGAGACAGTGCCCCAGCTGGTACCTCTTTGGGTCAAGCTTGTGTTCGATCGGTGCCATTCTGGCTACTTGCTGTAGCTACCGCGAGTGTCGCCTCTTCTTGGCTCTTCCTCCGTAAAGTTCCCGTTCAAGCCGAGGTTCTTTCCAACCACGCCATCAGGCTGCATTTTGACTACACGGTTCCCGTCAATGGATCATTCACTCGGTTATCGTACAAGCCTCTGATGGAGTGGCACTCGTTCGCCACTATTCCCGCTCCCGAAGCCGTCAACGGCAGGCCGAAGGGCTACTCGCTCATCGTTAGTAACGCTGGCGACTGGACCAAATCGACCATTCAAAACGGCCCCTCTCATATTTGGACCCGAGGCGTGCCAACCTGTGGTGTCATGCGTATCGCGACCCTTTTCAACAGAGTCGTTCTCATCGCAACTGGCTCAGGTATTGGGCCCGTGCTTGGACATATTCAAAACCCCAGCTGTGCGACACAGCTCATCTGGTCTACCAAGCAACCAGAAGAGACATTCGGAAAAGCCCTCTGCGAGGCAATCACCGACCGGATTCCGAACGCAGTCATCCACGACACCAAGAAATCCGGCCGGCCGGATCTGGTCAAAATGGGTTACAACCTAGCCAAGAGCTTCCAAGCTGAGGCTGTCATCATCATCGCAAACGAGAAGATCACGAAGAAGGTAGTATACGGATTGGAGACAAGAGGTGTTCCTGCTTATGGCGCGATTTGGGATAGTTGAGCATGTTTTTATGAAGTGTAAATGTCCTGTACTTGTTTGAGCATGAAGCGTAAGGGACTGGAGTTTATGGGGTTAATGACGCTTTGAGATGCCGGAATGAGAATTGATTCATGATTTATGGTTATTTGATATCTTTTGACTCGAACTCTGAAATACCCACAATGTTGATGATTTGGAACACCCTCATACGCGTTTTATGATAGGCTAGCTGTTAAACTCTGTCGAGACCTGTCAGATTAGGTTTCAAACTCTGGTCGCGGTTCCGGCTGTGTGGTAACTTTCCACCCATGTCACAATGCTACCAAAAGGGTCCAGGTGTGTGAATCAAAGGTAGACGCCCTAGGTGGAGAGCTTTGACTTTGATGCAGAGGGTGGTGTGCGGCTTCAACGTTGGTGAGGGGACATGAACTGTTCTGGTAAAACATGTCTCAAAGGGCGCATGAAGCCTGGGATTTGCCCTGCAGGAGTTTCTGCGCGGTTAACAAGACTACAACTCTAAATTCAGTGTAGAAATCTTTAACATATCTATAGCGGCCGAGGTTGTGGTAAATCGAGTTGCCAAGATCGTGGCGATAGTATCAGGATGATGGAAGTTGGCGCATCCGGCAGATTCACGACAACACTGGGGAGACTAGGCAATCATTTAGAGAGAATTTATGATCAAACCCTAACATAAATTTGCCAAATGTGCGCCTAAAGCAGCCCTTGTCGGGGGCCTTTCAACTTCTCAGCGGACAGCGCACAAATCCTCGTCCTCGCAATGGTTATACTCCAATGAGGAAGTAGCCTAGAGACATACTAGAGGTCCGTTTGGAGACTTGTATCATTATTTCACGTACGATTATGATTGCACCATTCTAGATAAGCCTCTTTTCTTCCCTCGGTATGATAACACCACCCATTGCCTTGTCATCGACTCTACGGTTGAATGCTTTAGTGGGGGGAGCTAAGAGTACCGGTAAATGGGACACCTCCCGGCGATTACAACTGCGCCTTTTAATTGTGTATTTTGATGGAACATTATGTTCAGATGAACATTAATAGCCTGTGTGCTATTCCAAATGATCGGGTTATCCAAAATCAAGGCTCCTGATCCATGCTGCCAAGAGTGGACGCGGATAACGAGAACGAAATAACACTCACGCTACACTACAAAACCGCCACAACTCCCTTTTGAAGCGTAAAATTTGAAGACAATAGGGCTTTATATTTAAGTTGAATTTTGGAACGTTATCCCACTGATTTTAAGTACCCCGGAACCCATCGCGAGTCTCTCGAGTGAACGCGTCTTGATGGTCCAGGGTGGCACGATGGTGCGACTTGGTGGTTGTGTCATGTTTGGCCTGCTCGGGGGACTCAACCTCGGCTGGGTAGCAAATAACGTGTTGTATCGCTGAACAAGCATCCATCACGTAGAGATCTTGGATCTTCAGCTGCATCTCTCTCCGACGTCACCATCACAAGCTCCTTTGTTCACGTTGTGTTTAATCACGGAATCTCACGTGACTCGGAGTCGGTCGGAAATGAAGTCTCCACACCGCGGCGACTTTTCAAAAGTCTCCGCTCCGCGGTCCGGCACGGCAGAAGCACGCACCTCTGAAACCCGCACCGCACTGCTTACCGACCTGACGTCGTTGGAGGGCCTGGGATATCCTGACATTATCAGCCTTTCTACCTTGATGGCCAACCTTAGAACCCGCCTTGTAGCGGCCTTCTCAGCTGCGTGACATGGACCCCCGCACAAATACCGACAAGTCCCGCCATCGTGCCTGTGACCCCTGCAGTCAGTTCATGTCCCCCCACGAATTTTCCCCCGAGTGACCAGACTAACAGGGCTCCCAATAGGGAAGCGCAAAGTGAGGTGTTCGCGACACATTCCGCTGTGTGAGAGATGTTCGCACTTTGGATTGGAATGCGAGTATTCGCCTGTTAGGACAATGGGTAGACCTCGTGTGCGACAGCCTCGTCATGATGTCAATTCTACTACTGCTTCGATGCCGAACGATCTCATCAACATGAGCACCTTTGACCAACCAATGGGTGACATCTTTGGCGACTTTACCGCTCAGCTGCCGCCTTTCAACATGGACTTTGGCGGTGGTCGAAACAGTTCACCTGGGCACGATTTCTTTCAGTCCCGACCGATAGATGAGGACGAGGCTCCTACTTCACCGCAAGATCATCAAAGCCCTTGCTTGCTTCATCATGGGCCAGGAAAGTGCGGTCAAAAGACCCCAGACCGCGACACAACTCCCAGCTTCTCAACAAAGAAATGCAGTTGCGTCGAGTTGGTGAATCAGCACTTCTCTTCAGTTGAAGATTCTCTCGAGACATTCCAAGTTCTCAAAGTTCTACAACAATCAATACAGTCGGCAAAGTCAATTCTGGAGTGCAACACCTGTTTCGGGTCGTGGGACACGAACCCCGGGACGTCCAGAAACGTCTACCTTCTTGGCTCATTAATGTCAAGCATCAGCTCTTCTTATGGCGACTTTTTCCTCCACCAGAAACGCATCGCCGCCGAGTCAACGAGTAGTGGCAAACCCGTCAAAGTCCTGCTTGGCCAACCGCCAGATGAGGTCGCGACAGTCGAGCTTGCCCTTGACGGCCAAAGCTACAGGGATTTCATACGTGCAAGCCTCAGACAGGAGTTAGGGCGTCTGCTGAAGTTGAGCGATGCTTTTGCAGAAAGACAGACTCGGTTACACAACCAAGGTCACGAAGGCTGCGAGCCAGGGAAGGACTGTACAAACGTAGAGTTTGTGCCTGACGAGAAACATCCGGCAGAGGTATGTCCAAGAGATGTGGATATTACCGAGGTTTTTTCGTGCTTCCGCACAGTTGACCAGGTGCGGGCCGTTATGATGGAGACGCAAAAGATCATATCAGCATAATAGCAGCGAGGGCGTCGGCGTTTAGCTCCTGAAGCATTTATGGTAGCGTGAAATATTGATGGCACAATAAACGAGGGAGTGGAACCTGGTTTTGGACTGTTCACGAGTTGTTTTTCACCCACATCTGACTACTCTCACTTCGTATCCGTTCCTTTACGCGCCTGAACACTGATAAACTCCTGGAGGGAAAATGCGTATCTAATATGTCTTGTATTGAAGTCTTTAAGACATGTCTACACCTCCTGTCTGAGCTACTGTCGCCACTTGCTCTCCTTCCTCTCGTACATTGCCCTGATCAAATGTCCTTGACCTTGGTCTTGAGGTTCAACAAAAACATGGACACAGCAGCCAGGATCACGGGAATGACACTGACCATCTCACCCAGGCCAGCATACGCGGGCGGGATGCGGAACTTGACCCAAGCGCCACTGGCCATGGTGACGGCGAGAACGTTGTACACACCAGACCAGATGAAGTTGAAAGCCATCCTGTTGAACGACGCCTGACTGACATTGAGCAGGAAAGGGATTCCTTCAAGGCCGTTCATGAGAACAACATCCGCGGCGCCCTGGGTAACGTCGCTGCTGGTCAACCCACCACCCATCTGAACACCAACGTTGGCTTGAGCAACAGCTACAGCATCGTTGGTTCCATCACCACAAAACACGACATACTTGGACTTGTCTTGCATGAGAGCGGCGACGTAGTCACGCTTCTCAGGCGGGGTGCGTTCACCGACGGCGTTTTCCGGGGGGATGCCGACTGTGGCGGCGACTGACTTGACAGCCATGGTCTGATCGCCAGACACGAGGTGAACGGCAATGTTGCGGGCTTTGAGATTGGCAATCACGCGCATGGCCTCGGGGCGGATTTGGACCTTGAGGCCAAAGACGATGAGAGGCATCGAGTCCCGAGTGACGATAAGGGCAGTGAGACCAGCTTGCTGAAGACGAACAACCTCTGGTACTTGGTCGGCGCCAGTCCATCGAGCATTTCCAGCTTGGAGTCTGGCTCCTTTGTAGTCGGCCTCAATACCGGCGCCCGGAACGGCCCGAACACTAGATACCTCGGCCATGGCCTTGACGCTCTGCTCACTCAGATGCTTCTCGACTGCAGCCGAGACAGGGTGCTTGCCTCCTGCAACGAGGGCCTTTGCAATAGCGATAATCTCATCTTGATCTGTTCCAAGGATCACTTGCTCGACAACACCAAGTTCGCCCTCAGTGATGGTACCAGTCTTGTCGAAAACGACATCGGTGGTCTTTCGAGCACGCTCAGTTGTCTCGGCAGACTTGATGATGACACCGCCCCGGGCTGCAATACCGCCGGCGACAACCAGAACCATGGGGACTGCGAGGCCGAGGGCACAAGGACATGCGACAGCGAGAGTGGCAACGGCATACGTGATGGCGTTTCCGATGGTCTTTCCTCCACTGTAGTCACGGACTTCGATGCCGACAGCAACCCAAATGACGAGGGTGATGGCAGCGACGATGGCCATGGTGGGGACAAACCAGCTGGCGACTTTGTTGGCGAGATCTTGAAGTTTGGGCTTGGAGTTGGCAGCCTCTTCGACAAGCTGGGCAATGTCGGTAACAGTGTTCTTCCCAGGAAGACGGGTGAGTTGAGCGACGACAGTGCCATCACCGTTGACGGTCCCAGCGATCAAGTCGTCTCCATTCTTCTTGAGCACAGGCAGAGACTCTCCAGTGAGCATAGATTCATCGACTTCGGTTTGTCCAGAGATAACAAATCCATCGGTAGGAACACGTGAATGCGGCAGAACCTTGAACTGGTCACCATACTGAAGTAGGCGAGCGTCAATCTCGCGATCACCGTCTTTAGCGACAAGAACAGCCGTGTTATTCTGCTTGGATCGCAACGAGACGGCAGCGACGGCTTGGACTCTTGCAAAGGCAGCAATTAGGCGTCCGACCAGGATCAGGGTGACAAGCATGGTGCTGGTCTCGAAGAACTCATCTTCATCCAGTGGCTTGCCAGCCATCTTGAAGCTAAAGGCGATGACAGAATAGATGTATGCTGCGCTGATGCTCATGACGACAAGCATGTCCATCTCGACAGCGCGGCTGTACCAAAGTGCACTGATAGCAGGGCGGTAGAACTCGGGAATGGCGATGATCTGGACTAGAGTTCCGAGCACAAGACCGATGATTCCCTTGGTCTTGCTGTCAACCAGATCGTGGTCCCATGAGACAACCGCAACCGGAATGGTGAGGGCAGCTGCCAGGGCAGTCTTTGTGAGCTGGTCCCAGAGTCGACGACGACTGTTCTCAAGCTGAGGATCGCCGCGAGGTTGGGCAAGCCCTTGGCATTGGCCCTCGAGCGAAGCAAAAAGATCGCGGGCACCAATGGAAGTTGGCTCGTAGGATAGACGAACGGTTGACTTGTCGAGAATTTGGACATCAGTCACGCCCCGAGGTGGCTCATCAACCAGTCTCTTCCCCTCTGCCGAAGAGGCCAAGACATCGAGGAAATAGTTGCCGCCAACCACCTTGCTGAGAGTGAATCCACTAGCCGTCGTAGCAAAGCGAATAACCTCATCTGCATCCGTGATGGAAGTGTCGACATTGAACTCTCCATTCCCCATGACAAAGTTGACACGAGCTTGAGAGACACCAGTCATGGACCCAAACACGCGCATCAACTTGTCAGCACAAGTAGTGCAATCCATGCCACTGACCAGGAAACTGACAGTCTCGGCACCATCCACCTTTTCCGGGTCACTAGTTTTGACACCACTACCGGAAGGCTTGAAGGTTGGGATCACGGGGCGTGGCTTGCGCTTGTGACCGGCATGCTTCTTCTTCGAGGTGGACTTGTGGCTGTTGCAGCAGGTATCGGCGTCGCGGTCGATTACGCTGCGGCAGATGCAGCGGAGTTGTTCGAGGTAGCTGCTGTACTGGTCGAAGGCGGCTTGGAGGTGGGTGTTGCAGGCAGCTCCGGTTCGGTGGCCCGTCGTGTCGTGTTCGTGGGGATGGTCCGAGGATGCTTGACTGAAGTTAGTCCATGATACAGATGGATAGGAGGAGGATATGGACCTACTGTCATGGCCTGGGTCACCTTCGCAAGCCTTTGCACACTCGAGTGCTGCTACGTTTTGGATGCATTTTTCTGGGAAGACGTGTTAGAGGTAACACGGTGAAGTTGCAGGTAGCACAACCTACCATCACATCGCTCTTCAGAGCCACAGCAAGTAGAAGCAGTCGACATGACACTGGCGCAGTCAGAGTCGTCACAACATCCGGCGTGGCCATGATCATCATTGTGAGACTCATGGTCGTGATCATCACCACAGTATCCACCGTGAGCGTGGCCATCATGATCTTCATGGTCTCCGTGGTCGGACTGGTGGTCATGGTCATCACCGCAGCATCCCGAGTGCTCGTGACTGTCATTGTGCTCTGCAGGAGGCGAGGCAGGGGCTGGTTTATCCCCATTGGGATTTGAACAACACGATGCACCCATGGTCTTGTGAAAGATGCAAGACGGATAAAGAGAATAGCCTGTATTCAAGATACAACTGATCAGATACAATAGAGGAGGAAATTTCATCCAGACTGTCCAAGTTCCTTATATAACCCATAAGGGGCTGTTTGTCCAGGGCGGTGTTTATCAATCTGTAAAGTCGCCGCGCGCCGCGGCCCCGCTACAAGCGACAACAACTCTCCGCTCCGCGCAACTTGTCGGTGAAGCTCCGCTCAAAGGATACGCCAAACAAGCAAAAAATCGATTAATTGCAGGATATCGGGAATTATTCCGCCACAGGGATCTGGTTTCAGGGCATTTGTCTTAGATATCCGCGTTCCTCGGTGGCATTACGTCAACTGTAAGGGACGTTGTTAGAGTACGAATTCTTAGGAGTTATTAGACGGGCCCTGCAAATAGAAGAGAAGAGAAGGATTAGTGAACTAATGTTTTGATGAACCGTATCTCAGGATATAGATGATTAGAAGCAGGGTTGGAATGGTTGATGGTGCCAGTACTAACCAGCGAGTGTTTAAGGCGGAGAACAAACAAGGTGCTCAAACTGCAAGGTTTTGCCACGAGACTAGGGAGCTGAGATAGTAAGAACTGTTTGGTAAAGGATTCAATGTTTGTCTGTTTGAGGTAGCGTAAAACTTGTGTCAGGTGGTGAGGTTTGAGTAAATCGATAAATGAATTGCAACCCAGGTAGCGAGACAAAGCCTGAGCAGGGTCGAAAATGTGAGACTGGAAGACATCAAAATTAGTCACCCTCAAAGCATTGGCTGCCTTCGCCTATTTGTAACCTAACCGTCGAGAATTATTGGCCTTCTTGACGTATGACTCTAAGTTCTTTGTAAAAGGTGATGAATCATTTTCCTTAAACAGCGTAGCTCTCAATGGAATCACGCCAGTTATGCATCCATTAATCGTTATGCAAATTGGTCACAGAAAATCGCCGAAAAATGCATAAGGATTTATAATGCTGCACAAGGGGCATAAAATAAATGCAAACAGGACCCACATCAGTATCCTCAGCCAATCAGCCTCATTGAGGCGTCAAGCTCGAGGGCAATCCAAAGATGAAGGACAAACTCAACAGAGACGAAAGAAACTGGGGATTTAAAGAAGAAAGAGGAGTTTTCTTATGACTAGTTATGAGACAACGCCATCAAAATGACAAGTTTGAAGTAAAAGACACGCTAAGAAAAGTCGCGTCCTGTCGGCTGCTGCTGTGACATCTTCATATAAGCGTTCCTGGTCGCCACCCTTCCCTTCTTACCCCAAACAAGCAATACCGCAGGGATGAGGAGCACCACAAAGCAGACTACAGAAATGAAGATGTGAAGCCCTTGGAGGCCCATGGCTTCAGTCCATGGGGTGAGGGCGAACAAAACCACCACGGCGAGGACATTACGAACAAAGACGACACCAACCAACGCATTTCCGACAATCTATAGCTCGTATCAGATTCTCTGTCTGGGATCTAAGGGGCTGAGGACTTACATCGTGGTAGCAGTCCATTGAGTAAGAGAGTGCAACGTCGCCGGCAACGGTGAGACCAAATGCAAACATGCCGAGGCCGACGGCAAGGATAGGCCATGAAGCTCCCTAGGTCGTGGAATAAGTCGCTGAGTAGTAACATGTCCATTGGGAGTTGAGACTTACACTATTCAGCCCCAGGCCGAATACAAGAATGCCAGCTGGGGTAATGATGGCCATCGGAAGAGCAAGCCAAAGACGCATCTCGGGTTCGTAGATACCATTGTTCCTCTTGGCCAGCCATACGATGGACTTGTCGTTGAGATATCCGCCAAAAAAGACACCGGGAACCGATCCGACAAAGGGGGCGAGGTTCATCAGCCCGACGCCTACTGCAGTGAAGTTGTAAGGCGGAAGAAACAAGTAGGTTGACTGCGTGGAGATCAAAATGGCAAACCACGCCAAGAGGGTACCGAACGTGGCAGCCGTATAAGCAACCGCAGGGAAGGTGAACAAGACCACCACAGGTTGGTAGAAGTCGTGCAGCATAGAGCCATCAGTTTTGGTGACCCATGCAAGGCGCTCGCGGTATGACTTCTTGCGAGGTTGAGACTCAAGCTGAACAGCAGAGCTAACCTGCTGCAGTTGGGGGTGCTTATCTCGAGAGGTGTCTGTCGACTCGGTTCTCTCACCTTGGCCAGGGTCAACCTCGTGTGAGCCCGTGAGAACACGAGTAAACTTTGTTTCCTCGAAGAACAGGAGGATCAAGACAAGGTTGATACCGAAGAGAATGACACACCACCACCACATCCATCTCCAACCTTGGCCCTCGACGATGTATCCCGAGGCGACTGGTCCAAGGTAGGCGCCGGTAAAGGTGGAGAAAAGGTACCATCCGTTCATGGAAGCGTGGTCGTGAACGAAGAAAAGGTCGGCGATGGTCATTTGCGCAATCGTCTCGCTGATGGCACCCCCAAGTCCGGAGATCAGGTTGCTTCCATATGAATCCCCCAAGTTCTTTGTCGTCGCAAACCAGATGCACCCGACAAATTGCAGCAGTGCACTGAAGAGGTAGACTGGACGTCGCCATACTTGTAGGCGAAAGGAATAAAGAGGATACAGCCCACACCAAACCGGCATAGTTGACAGCGGCGGATCCATTGAGTTGATCAACTGAGAATCCCAGTTCCCCTGCATTTGCTCCCAGGCTGTGAATCCAATGTCTAGCTGGACAAAGGTGAGCAGGACATATAGAGACACGAGGATGAAGTTGACGGCTTTTCGCGCAGTGTAGTCAGTTCAAGGGGTCGTTGGGGTCGTCTGTCGGAGTTGGATGCAGGATCGCACGTTGATGAGTTGATCGCCTTGTAGGTAGTTAGTTGACGGATCGAGAGAGCCGGCCGAGAATAGAGTACTCACGATCTGCTATAACCACTGTCCCCGGAGCCCAAAAGTTGGGGTCCTGGTCTGGTTGACTGGAGGGCGCCATGGCGATGAACGGTTCAGTGTTGCTTGACGAAGTGCTTTCGCCCATCATCTATGGTTTTGGGAGAAGCATTTAATACAGAGCCGTCATTCATCTGCAATATTAATATTTCGAAGGCCTCGAACAATTGCAGGGAGTGCAACAATCGGGAGCCGGTGCATTACGTAGATAAGATATCAGGGGGTTACGAAGTGTGACCTCCTTGACCGGTAGTTTCATAGATTAGTTATCAACTCGCTTGACCTGGCCAATCATAGCCCAAAGAATAGGCCGGCCGGCTTCACAACGTTACCCCAGACTAACCATCCCATCTAATCGTACGTGGATTCTTGCCGTGCTAAGTTCGATCTTGCGGGGTAAAAGAACACTTTCCCGAAACGAGCCAATATTTTGCAATCGCGGTGCAAAGCGAACCGGTGTTTTTTGGCCGATACCCTGAAATCGCTTGGCGCTTGTATTGCCCATTTATGGTTAGCTCTTGTGGTCGCTGAGGGCATTCCCAACCACCAACGAAGCAGCACAGCATAAGAGCAAGCTACCAACAGTATCGGCATTTCTTGCCGTGTCCTAGCAATCTCAATCATGGTCGTCATCAACTCCGCAGAATCTTCTGAAGCCCAACGTCTTGGTGAGATTTACGTCTCATCAATGGCTGAGAACCCTGTTGTCGTTGTCCAATTTCCCACACCCGAACGCCGACAAGAATTGCAAGCCTATTTTACAATCTCTATCGAGCATTCTATACAAAAAAGGCCCGACACGACATTAGTTGCGAGAAACGACGATGGGCAAATTCTGAGCTTCATCCATTGGGATGTGATTGTCCCTGATACCGCCGAAGGAGAGGCTGAAGGGGCAAACACCCAGCCAAAGCCTGATCATGCTGCCAGCGACAGTGTTTCTTTTGACAGCGAGGCCCTTAGCTGGCAGTCAAATTATCTTGCTATCGCGGAGGATGCCCGGGTCAAGACCATGGGTCAGCGATCGTACATCCGTAAGTACATGTCCAAGTTTGGTCGAGAAACTATCCAATTGCTGAGCCTTTAGATCTCGTCTATGTTTCCACAGATCCCAATCACCAAGGCCATGGGGTTGCCAGTAAGCTTCTAAGCCGTCTAATGGAGATGGCCGTATCTGAGAGGTTGCCTATCTGGCTTGAGAGCACAATGAACGCAGTGTCATTTTACGAAAGGAAGGGCTGGAAGAGAGTGTGTAAGATTTGTACACCAGCTCCTGGAAATGCGGAGGAGTTACGTAGGGGTGTATATGAAGAACAAGGTATGCTATGGGAGGCCCCTTAGGATTGAGAAGATAGTTCTATATCGATTCATTGGCTGGCTGCACGGGGGATCTATCACGCTTGGACTCTTACCTTGTCGACCGCCATAAAATTGCTGGTTGATGCACCAATGCTGTCTGATCGGAATTTACGTGACCACATGAGATATCATCACAGGCCAAAGCCAGATGACCCAGCTACGCTGTTCTGATTCTTGCCAACTATGAATGCCCAGCCTTGGCTCGAAATTCGCCTCGCCCGTTTAATGTTACTTGCTGCATCCGTAGGGTACAAGTTTGTAAGAAGGTGATGAAGATGAACACAGACGTCACCAATAGAGCTATGACACGGATACAGGCAACATATTGTTTTCACGCACTATCCCTAACAGTGAGTGTACAACCTCCTCGGAAGGGAACAGCCAAGTCATCTCAAATCTTTGCAGAGGTGTCGACAAAGGTGTCCTGGAACAAGGCCACTGAAGCGTCCAAAGTGCAAGATTTGAGCCTCTCCGAGGTGAGAAGGTAAGACTTGGGGAACCACGAAGGCGCTTCCTCACCCAAGGCCATTTTAGCCACAGCCTGGCCAGTCAACCAACACTTATCCATACCGTGGCCATTGAACCCGGCTGCGATCCACTCGTTGGAGGCCTGCGCCGTACCAGCCTGCCCAAGATTCCCAACCATGGGCAGCCAGTCGGTCGTGAAACCCATGATCCCAGACCAAACTGTCTTAGGGCCGGTGTTATCGATTCCTGAAAATATCTTTGGCATGATAGATGAGATATGATCTTTGGCAGATACTGCAATTTCAGAGTCATCACTGGTCAATAGGCTGTCGACTTCTTGACTCTCTCCTCCTATGTAGATATCTCCCGTCAGAGCATTTTGCTGAGCATAGTATAGTCCTGTCGTGATGCGCTTTGTCTCGGGATCATAGCCGCCTTGGTGCATCTGTGTCCACGAGTATCGGTCGCCGACTCGAGGGAAAGCAGCCCCAGGATCCTGCACCGACATTGTGCCCCTCAACGGGTAGATCTTGCCAGTCAGGCTTGGTAGTAGATGAGATGCATAGCCGTTTGTACAGTGGATAACTGTTTTAGCCCTGATGACACCTCGCTTTGTTTCGACTAGGTATCCAGTCTCGTCCGTAGACTTGTCTCGATAGGAAACAGAAGTAACGGGTGTATTCGTCTCGAGGGTGAATCTATCCTTGTGCAGGTCGAGCAGGCGCTTTTGAAGGATAGTGACAAGTCGATAAGGCCAGAGAGCACATGCACCTTCTTGAGTAAAGCCAGCGAGGCCGTCACGATACAAGTATTCGTTCTATCAAGTGGGAATGCGAGTAAGCTTCTGATTGAAAATTTGCCATGAGCCTAGTGTCATGGGGCAGCGTACCTTTATGATGTCTTGGTCCTCTGTCATGCCGTACTTGAGGATCGTATCAGGTACCGTAGCCTGTAGTAATTCCAGGGAACGTTTGGCCTCCTCCAGAGATTTCCGATCCATCACAACATCTGTAGCATTGACTTCTCGGAGCTGTATAAACTCGCGTTCCTCTTGCTCAAGCTGGCTCACCAGTGTCTTGAGCTCCGTGATATTAGCCTCGCTGAAGCGCAAGATACTTGTAGCTTCCTCGACTCCCAAGGCATTAACGAGATCTACAAATCGCCCACAGGTATCGGAAACCAGGTGGCCGCCATTGCGGCCCGTGGCACCGCTGCAAGCATTGCGGGCTTCCAAGATAGTTATGCGTAGCCCGGCAGCAGAAGGATGGTTCAACATCGTATGGGCGACACTGGTGCCAGTGATACCCGACCCGATGATAGCGACATCAGTGACTGGAGGAAGAGTGGACGATTGAGCCTCGGCCACATCAGCAGGAGGATATTGCCAAGCGGACGAGGTGGGGTTCTCTGAAGGCAGACTAGCAGGAAGGCTGATGCGGTCCCTGACCTGCTGGGCGAAGGCTATGAGAATCTCATTAGAGATGGCATCAATAATGGTACTCTGAAACTTACACTGCGATGCCATTGGCGTCAGTGGTAAAGGCGTGTGTGGTTTGGGTGGTAGAAAGTGAATGATTGTTAGTCTACCCATATGTCGCAAGCAATCCTTAGGTGCACAAATACTTATAAGTATCCATTAATGCAATACCTCAGCAGTCCAGCCGGTCTATTTTGGTTGGCGGGCGATCAACGCCAGCTTCAAGGAGCTACTGCAGCAGCTAAACCCATCTGGGGCGTTAGATTGCACGGAATCATGGGTTGTTATCGTCCCTTGTCATCCGGGGCAATGCCTCGGACCCCGCAGATCCCGCTCCGTCCCTTGACCACCCTGAAATCGCTTGTCGTGTCAGGAGGACCTCAACTCCGAGGCCGGTAGAGGATGGCATGTGGTGTCTAGATGGCTGAGACACGCTTAATTGGCGATAAGTTCATAGGTTCTCGACCGGCACATAAAATAATGCACCACCGGCGTATTTTCCGGGCAGTTATTCACCAGGTAATCTTGTGGCTGCCATCTATCAGAACTGCGACGCAAACCCCGCGAAGGACTTTGCTCGGCGCAGGAAGGGGGGGCCTTTGTCCAAGCTTTCAACCTCCACCTCATCATTTCTGGATCTTCACGCCTTTTGTTAAGTGCAAGCTTGTGGTGATAACTAAGAGATTAGATTATAACTACTTCCAGTCGTGGTATATGTTCATGCCAGCCAGGGATGAATTGTAAATGATGAATCTTGGCCAGTCCAAGCCTTTCAAAACTATCATGTTGCTGGCTCGATCTTCCCATGACCATGAATCCAAGCTTTCCGCTGACAAATGAGCTCACTAAAAAGCACCAAACCGTCCCAGAAATTGGAAGTTGGCGGTGATGCTTATGAGTCCTGAACCTCTGTACAGTCGTAAAAATTTCCCCGTTGCTCATTTGGAAAGATGCCGCCTCTAGAGGCACATCAGGGAAGAATCTCCAGGTCGCTGAGTCCATCAGCGGCCCTGACAATGAGAATGGGGCATCCAAACCCTGGCTGGCGTCTGAAGCGAGGCTAGCTTCAAGGGTTGCTTCAAAGCAAAGACCCTCTGCTCTTATGAACCCTGATGGGGCCCTTTGGGGGTCGTTGGCGCGCGGCCCTTCAAACCGCGCGTCTAGTATCCTCGCGTCTAAACGTTGTGATGGAGCCACTGGCTCGGAAATAATGGAGGATGACTCTATCGATGCCCAGGACCATGACGGGGCACGATACTTATTCGGACGGCGGCCCGGCGCTGGTTGCCCTGTGCTAGACTGGCACATCCAGAGAAGACCACGGTGCATGTCGCGTTTCCATAGGCCAGCAAGATAGTCATCTCCCGTTCTCAATCTGACTTCCTCAGCGATGGCTGACAAAGCTGGTAGTTTATCGTCCTGTTTTGTGAGTTTCAGTTTCGTGTACGCCGGGACGAGGGACTGATGCCACCAGTCGTATATCGCTGGGATGCCCCGTTCCTTTTCTGCGAGCGGCCGCGAATTGGAATCGTCGGCAGTTATCCGAAAGAAGTCTCTCCGGTAGGCTATCTGTGTGTCTTTTGGAGGTGAATGACCGGTTTCCGCAAACGTAGACGCGTTGCAGTCCCATCTTAGCTCCGTTGAGCCAAACGACAAAACCCTGGGGGAAAGGAGTCGCTCCTGTAGCACCCAGCCGCGTGTGTATAGTGGCTCGCTCAGCTCAGATTGTTGGCAGCCACCTACTTCCTCTGGAACCTCTCGAACCATCAAGCCTGCAGGAATACCTGATATTGGAGGTAAGTCCCGAAGGATGCTGGTAGTCCCCCTGGGGCCAAGGAAGCCCGCCTGGTCGTCGACAGCTGAGGCAGCAGCGATAGTGAGGAATGAGTTCTTGTAGTTATCACCCATTTTCGCCAATTCCAGCTCCCAGTCCGACCTAAACATTTGAAGTTAGCCCGGTGAGCTGAAGGGTGAGTAGATCAATGTTGCAGTGCCTTTGGTCTTGCATAATACACAACGAGTCTATCCAGAGAAACCTAATTCCTAGGCTTCGGGCGATCGAAATTGCATCCTGGAAAGTTTTCGGAAGCGATGTCCAAGGGATTTCAACTCGTAGATCTTGGATGTTCTCGGATGTGGTCACAAAGTGCTGAGATGCTCCCCAGCAGTGGCTGAGCGTCATGTAGTGGGCTCTTTCGCCATGAGACTCGTAGAGCTTTGGTGGTTGGCCGACATCAATGACACGGGATGGAAGATGAGAGCCTGCTAGTCCTTGATGCGAGCAAGCTGGGTGTTGGTTCTTGCAGCGGAATATCCACTCACGGATCCGGTGAATGCATTCGTCCTGCCTCGTATCCAAGATTCTGGTTGGTAAGAACACCAGGGCCCCTGCCCGTTGAGCCTGGAACCCATGGCTTACAGTGGCATCGATTGGGCCCTCTAGCATCCAGGAATTATATCCTACAGTTCGTGTCAGTGTCGCAATCCACATGACAACGGCTCCCAGTACAACATCTACGGCGTTATGACTTTGAGTCCAAACCTCTTCGCCTCCATGGCTGAATGGGAGTATGACATGTACCTTGCAAGCAGAATGTGAATACTTTCGACGGTGCTCCAGGGCTGAGTGAGTATCGGAATCGAAGGGTAAATTGGCGTTGATCCATGGTTGGCACCGCAATGGTCATGACGCGGCACGTGTCATCCTCAACGTTGGCCTGAAGAGCCACTAGGCTCTCTCGGAGTAGCTTGCAAATTGTGCAACCCTTGTTAGCTTCCGTATTGATGCTCTGGATTTCCCGAGAATCCACAATATAGGCGCTCCGCCAATATTTTGGGATAAGTCGCATTAGGCGATGGTTACACCAGTCACAGATGTCGCTCATTGGATAGGATGAAGGGATACAACTTCGTTGGTGGGTCAGGGAGATGTTTAGCAAGAGGAAGTCCGAGAAATAAGAGCATGGCCAAAAGTCCACATTATTCTCACCCGTAGAGCATTGATGCCCAAAGGAGCCTAACTCGGTTGAGGAGGCCGTAAGCAACAATCACGAGTTCGACACATGTTTAAAGTTGTACCCCAGTTGTCATGCGGTTGTTGACAAGCATATTTTCAGAGAAAATCATCACCATCGCCGCAAGCTTCACTCTACGCTGAGATATCTAGAAGAAAAGAGGGACTCTCTCCGCCGAGATGTTAGTGGAAAATACGGACCAACTCATGACCCGAGTCGGGTTAACTCGTCTTCCTAGAAGTGAGGAGAAGGTGGAAACGGAAGAGTGCAAAGCTATTGATTGGTTTTCATCCATGGAGATATCGGATATAAACGCCATGATGGTATGACCAATCATACACCAAGTGATATAAAATTGAACCCGAGTGTGCCACGGCCCACGGAGGACATGACATGGTCATGAAACACGTCCTTCCCCATCCGTTACAATGTCGACTATCTTCTTACACAACTTCGCGACATCGCCATTTGGTGAAAAAGTTCGACTCATTCTTGGACTTAAATCACTACAATGGAAATCCGTCGATGCTGAATTGATCATGCCCAAGCCGAACCTCACTGCGCTGACTGGAGGATACCGCAAAACACCAGTCATGCAAATCGGAGCAGATATCTACTGCGATTCCGGAATAATTGCGGATGAACTAGAAGAGCGATACCCTCACCCGACTATATATCCAGGCGGCAGCCGAGGCTTGTGCGTGGCCTTATCAGAGTGGTCTAATAGGCCACTGCACATATCGAGCTCTGGTCTCGCCATTGGAGTCAACAAGCGAGACTTTCCTGAGACTCTGATGGCCGATCGCAAAAAGTTCTTTGAAGAATTTATGGATGTCGAAAATATTGAAGCCGAAATACCACATTTGAAGAGTCAATTACGAGCACACGCCGGGTTGATCGAAGAGCAGCTCTCGGACGGGCGCCGCTTCTGGCTGGGTGAAGAGCCAAGTCTCGCCGACTTCCACGCCTATGTCGAGATTTGGACAGTTCGAGCATTCGTCCCATCCTCAACAGACATTTTACGTGGTTTCCGCAAGATGGAAGAATGGGAGAACAGAGTCAAGCAAATTGGCCACGGCGAAATGAGTCTTGCTACTGTGGAGGAAGCCCACGAAGCCGCGCAAGTGAGCACAGGGTTGCCGGGACGGGGAGTTGAGGTTGACAATTTCCTTGGTCTCTCAAAAGGCGACCTGGTTACCGTAGTGCCCGATGACTATGGTAAAGAACCTGTGGTTGGACGCTTGGTAACTCTGTCACTCCGAGAGGTTGCGGTGGAGAGGGAGGATGCTCTGGTTGGCGATGTGACAGTTCATTTCCCGAGGATTGGATATCACATCATGAAAGGTTAGACTAGGCAGCTATTGGCCCTGCTGTTTGTCTGGATGTTGAAGATGGCAGTGGACTGTGAGTTATGTCTATAACGGAATAATGGGGTGTCCTGGTTGCGAAGACGACTATTCTCTATTTGGAGAGAAACCCGGTCACAATCTCCAGAACAAGTATATCAACCAATAACTCTCTACTCCAAAGCACCAGTATCTATGTAGGCATTTGTGTGTCTAGGAAAATGCCCTGCCAGACCCTGCAGCTCTTAAACCCTGCTGTTGGCGCACCGCCATCTAATTTGAAAGTGCAACTTCCCTGTCGGATTCCAAGGCTGACTCGAGGCTGACTGATGGAGCCCTAATAATTCGACAAAGTAAAACTGCGGTGCACCCCCTGCAAGGAGTGGTCTTATTTAGTTTGCTCTGATCCAGCACCGAGCGGGAACCTTCTTCCTCCCTCATCTCTTGCAACTATGATTCCGACAGTGAACTCGCCCTCACGGGACGCGTTCATGAACAATCTCCAACCCTGCGCGGCTACAGGCTCATTTTTGGCATATGCATGGGGCAACTCAATAGTCTACTATCGTCACAACTCTTTTGAGAGCCGGAGAACGCTTGAAGGGCATTCGGCCAAGATTAGTCTGCTCATCGCTGACGCCCAAAACCAGTATTCCGTTGGCGACATTATATTCAGCTACGATGAGTCAAATGTCGCAATATTTTGGGACCTGTTGACTGGTAACCAACTAGTCCAGCTGGTTGTTTACGAGAGTTTGACGGCGGCAACATGGAGCAATCAGCGGCAAATGCTACTCGGTAAGATAACCCTGATGGCTAGGCCACCAAACACGCGGGCGACTTACATCACGGTTACCAAGGGTCTGCCACGGGCCAGCTCACATTCTTCAATCTTTCAAACACGGAGCACGTCTCGATCCATACAATTAAAAGTTCAATCTCAACACTATCCTCTGCGCTTAGCCGCGGCGAGCTTGCAATTGGGTGAGTTAGTGGCCGTCACGAAAGGCGCCATGCTGACGCTGCACCCGAAAGCTACCACGATGGAACGATACTCATTGTTCGCACGGCTCCACGTTTCACAATTCTACATCGCCTCTCATTCTCAGAGAGTACCTCTCCCATAGTCAATTTATCATGGCATAAATCCTGGGCTATCTTGGCGGCGCAGAATGGGCTTGGGGAACTACGCTGCTGGAATACCGCACACGATCCCCCTAAGTTTGTCAGGAAATTCGAGCTGAAAGACAACACTGGCCCTGGAAACAAATGGATGGAATGGTCCAAGAATGGCCATATAGTTCAACTCTGTAATCCGTACGTCAAGCAAGATTTCCTGGATGCTTCAAAGGCGAGTATTGGCTAACATCACTCTCTCTGTATAGGCGGATACCGCTAGTGGTGCGGGATGTAAAGACAAAACATACCCGACGAACAGATTTGCTAGTGCCTGAAATGATCAAGGGGATTGCGATCTTTAGCCCAAACGCGATGCTATTTGTGTTAGGCGAGGAACAAGGCATCTGGCAATTCAAATTGCAGGACGTTAGCCAAGTGTCTATTATCCGGCACTCGCCATCCTGGGCACAGAGAGCATCTAATCTGCCCCTCAACATGCACTCTCATGTTTTTACTCATGAGCGCGTTTTGAGCTCACCTAGCGATTATGAGTCCGAAGGTGAAGGGTCATTGTGGTCGGATCAGGGCCTCTCTCGTGGGGCGACATCTACATCTTCCATGACCGGTGAAGCAGATGCTTTTGATCGAATGGCCTTCGACACTGGCTCAGAAGACATCATTCCTCATGCTACTGTGGAAGTACCATCCTCCGATGAGTTGGATAAGCAAACGAGTCTTGGGCGCTGCTGGGATAAGGGAACAGTCATCAGGAATTTGGTCATCGGCGAGCAATTCGACTCACACGAAAAAGACCCCGATAAGTTCCTCAGCTCATCGCCAATAACAGCCAAAACTCTCGGTGGGGAGGATCTGGAGTTGACCAGAACCTATCATTCCCCTATCAGCAGCGTTGGCCTAGCCGGCAACTCTGCCAACGAGTCTCACACACTCAAGGTGGCAGAAAATCCTGCCGTCTCAGAACGCTCGCTGGAAGTTGAGAGAAGCTTGGGCCGAAGGTTTCTGCACTCCGCAAAACGCATCATATCCGGGCTCTCATGGTTAGCCAAGATGACAAGACCTAGCGTGAAACCAGGGCATCGCCGTATCGAATGGACATGTGTAAGTACATACCTATAAATCACCCGGGGTATATCTTTGGCCTTAGAATGATACTGAATTGTTGGCACGCCCCTCTGACTCTCATTTCAAGGACTGTGGCGTTGAACTATACGCTGACTTCTGCGTCCGTAATTCGGAGCACGTTGAGAACCTCGCACGCTCCCTGAAGTATCCAATCCAATTGGGTACCAGCCTGGAAGAATCTTGTAGTCACGAGTCACAAAGCACCCGTGGTCCTAGAGACGACGCGAAAACTATCTCAACGACTAACAGCCGGCATGCTACGCAGGACTCCAGCAATTGCAGTGATGGCGACACCAGTTCCGGCACCCCACGCAGACCATCAACTTCAGGTACCCCAGTCTTAACTCCTACCATAGATGTAGCTCCGTCAAAGATTGTTGCCCTAGATCAACACTCCCAAGGACTTAAGCCGAAGTTCCTCGCTCTCTGTGTCAATACAGGAGGCATTTACAAGACCCTCTCGGAGGTTGACTTGACGGGAATCAATTCTGACATGGCTGGGTTTCTCAAGATGAAGGAGGCGTATTTTGGCACTCGTGGTCTGCGCTCTAGACTCAGATTCCTCATTAAACCGGTAAACTTAGAATTCGTACAGGTGAGTGTTGTCTGGTAAATGACACTACAACGGCATCTCACTAATGTTCTTGCACTATCTAGTTCACACTCTGGAATCGAAAGCATGGCTATGTCTCAGTCTGCAACAGGCCCGAGAGCATCCCACCACACACTATGAGTGGCTATGAATATGCCCCCAAACCGCTTGAGCCACTTCCTCCCATGCCTCCAGAGATCTTCATACACTACCTGGAGCATGGCGAAGGGGAATTGAGCCCAGCACGGTATGATTGGATTCCCCGCCTCCCGCTGCGGCTGGGCACGAGAGTCATTGACGGTGAGGAGGCTTGTTATGGGTATGGTGTTCACATTATTGAGGGCCCGGACCGGATAATAATCTTCTGGATATTCATGGCCTCCATGGCGGCTAGTATACTGGCATGCGTGCTGTGGTCCGGAGTAAAGGGAGACATCCAAGGTGGCACGTCACTAGGGGCATTGATTGTGGCACTTCCTGCAGCGGTTCTAGCAGCATTCCTGTTTCGACTAGAAGGCGTCTAGAGACCGAAGGCTTTATTCTTAGCTACCGTATGTTCTGTTAATTGAAGTAGTTCCTCGGGTACTTTGGGTCAGAGTGGCTGTCAACAAAGGTTTATGTATTCCGAATGAGAAGTTTGCAAAATTCAGTATCCTAGGGCGCGATACATTTCTACACCCCATCCTCAATGAGCGACTCACAGTTCAGATTCTCCCCAGACCCTCTGCCAGGCACCCTCCCACTCTCCCTTGAGTTCATTCAACCATTCCTCAAATGAAAGTTCTCTTTCGGGTTCGCCTTTGATAATCATTTTACCGTCCTTCGTCCCACCCCAGCCATCTCCCCGGGCCGCTACATACATGTGCTCGTGCCGACACGGATCCTGCAGCATGACTGCATCTATTCCGCCAGTGGGTATCTTTCTCGCTTTCCCGGCTCCATTGTTGTCGTAGCAACTCCTGCAGGCGAATGTGTTGGTACAATAACAACACAGGTAAACAGCCTCGACCTCGGCATCCCCGCCAACGCATTTCTCGCAGTAGCTGCAAGTCACAGGGGATTGTGTCTCTCCCGTGAATAGCTGGTCATCGATGACGTAAAACTGACAGGAGGCCGCAATCTCTGCGTGTTTTTTCAACCCAGGAACCAAGCACAGGACTTTGGCAAGGACCTGAAAGCTTGGGGCATCGTTGTCCTGGTGCTCGTCCGTCAGAGTCTTGACACATCCGCGAAAAGTCTGATCAGCGCCTTCGAAGAACGCCAGAGCCGGACTAAGCTTGCGCCGCATGATGGATAGTGGGATGCTTATCTGAGACTGGTAAGGCTCAAAGTCGGCTTGAAGTCCTTGCAATTGAGACACCAGATCTTCCATCTTATCCAGTGAGGCCTGCTTCCTGGCCACAACATCCTTCAAGCCGACAGGCTCTTGTGTCCCTTTAGCAGGGCCCAAGAACTGCTCCAAAAATAGGTCTGCCAGCCGCCAGCCAATGCGAATCGTAGTGTCGACGCTGCCAGCAACCTTGACACGGAGGGCTCGGCGCAGAATCTCCTCTGCTTCGTCTGCTGCATCCGCTTCGAACCCTGCCCACACGAAACGCACGTAATCAGCCCACCAGATTGAGAGCATCTGCGCCGAAGAGTCCTCCCCTTCTATCAAGCGGTTGACAGCCTCTGCGTAAGTTTTTTTGACCTTCTCGGCGGCTGACTTGCCCTGTGTTTTGGCTGCTTTATGGATTCGTTGGTGTGTTTCACCCATGAAGCCCTTGACGAGCTGCGCATGCCCCACGAGATCAAGGAGCTGAAGAACGTTCTCTGGTCCATCCTGGCCCTTGCTCAACTCGTGAACTAGCTCGTCGAAAAAGACGGTTGTGATCTCCTCTTCGCTCTTGTTGGCAGTTTCGAGGGCTTTCTTAACGCTCTCCAGAGCACACTTGTCATCCTGAAGAAGTGCTTCGACCTTGGCCTTCAGCCAATAAGTCCGTATCATGTTTCGCCCCTCCTCTTTCGTTCCAAGCGCCGTCACGAATGCTACTCGGGCAGCCTCGAGATACCCCTTCTTCTCCAATGCCTTTTCCGGGAGGGACTTGGCACCGGCTTCGACGGCCAGATCGGTCTTGTCTTCTGACATTCCATAGCAGATTCGCCCAATCCGATTGTAAACATCAAATCGGAGCTTGGCCCCTTTGCTTCCCAAGGCAAAAGAGTTCCCGCTTTCCATGAGTTGCTGCAAGCTTGTTTCGTAGTCACCGATGCTGGCCTTGGATGTTGTGTCTGAATCGTCGTTTCGCGCTGTCATAGCACCGTTGTATGCATTCTTGAACGCATTGAACACTGCCTTGCCACTTTCATCCTGGCCCTCGATGATCTTGGCCGCGTTGAGAGCCTCTTCCAACGCTGGCTCATAGAGCCCGTCATACCGCAGCGCCATCGCGATGGCAACGCTGGCCGTCGTAGCGTTCAGCCTCTCACCCTCACCATCCTGCCCTTTCATCCTTATTCTCAAACCCTCTCCCGCTTCGAGGATTGCTTCCGCGCGAGCTTCAGGTTCAAAGTGCAGGGGGTAGGGTCCCCGCCCTTGCGACATGTAGGTATCTCGATCGCGTAACGCTTGGTGGGCAAATCGGAACGAGTTGTACGCGCTGCTCGGGAACTGTGCCGCTCCCCAGTTGTCGCTATGGCGCGCCGCCAACTGTCCGAGGATGTTGCAGTGAGGTTCTGGGTAATCTCTCTCTGGTTCTATCGTGTTGAGCCAGTCTCGGGGTCCTTCAGCCAGACCACACAAGTCACTCCTGTCTACCAAACGCAACCAGTATGAAAGTATCCTCAACGTTCCACGGATCTCATCAAAGTCTTTTCCTAGCAGAGATTGGCATTTCCCCCAATCTACTTCGGGTACATTGACCTCCAGAATCTTCAATGCGCCATTCTCGTTGCTGAGGACGTGAGCTATTCCTCGTACCACGGTCTTCGCAACAACAGCAGCCGGTCGACTCTTTTCGTTGATTGGAATCTCGGGTCTTGAGAACGTGATGCTTTGCGGTCCCGAAGCCTCGTACTCTGAAACTGGTGCGCGATATGACCTCTTCACCTGACCTTCCCCCGGGGGACTGGTATGGTTAGCAACACTGGTGCTTTGATTGCGGGCGAATGGCCCGATTGCCCGACGGCTCGTCGCTAGGCCCGCCATGATACTGCGCGGTGGTGTGGTAGTCATGATGCTTCGCGGTGGTTTCATTACTGGTTTCTTTTGGGGGGGATCCGTTATAGGATCAACATGCAAGTATTGCAATGAAGTAGCTCGTAGGAACTTGAACCAAAGTGTTGCAGCTTGATATACAAGTTGCTCATGGTTCTTATCCTTCTGCTCCCCGACATCAATCTTCTCAGTAAGAACATGAGAGAGCATCTTGAACATGAGGACATTAGCCGGAAGACTAGCCCATGTTGTTGTTGGCCAGTAAGCCTGAAGCGCAGGATGCCGGAACTGAATTAGGTCGTCGTCGCCCGCTTGGCCACCGTTTTGACCATGTCTGGACATAGGCGCTGACCGGGAAAGAAGACTGGATATTCAGTTAGCATAAACCGTTCCACATGAGCTGCTGTATGATCTTGATCGACTCACAGTGATAAGTTGCCCGCCAGTTCCACTTGAAGCCGATTCCCAGCTGCAAGGCCGACTCCGTCGCGGGACTTGGCATCCCCCTTTTCTTCGCTGCCCTCCTCCGCATCCGCGTTGACTTGCCATTGGGATACCAACTTGAGTAGCACTTTTGCCGTCCCAAGACACAGCGGTTGGTCGTTGCAGAGAGCCAGCCAAGTGAAGAGACAATGAAGCTGAGTCTGTTCTTGCTCGTTTCGATGATCGATGCATTCATGAAAGAGGTCCCCATATATCTCCAAATGATTCGTTTTGAGCGTGCCCAATGGAGACAAGTCACTGCCGCCAAGGACGTTGAATCGTCGAAGAGCATAATCCACATACAGATAGGCTGTGAAGGTGATGGTTAGGATCGGCATAATGAGATTGGGCATCGGTCTTTTACTTACTGGTTGCTTTCTCGCATACGCCATTGACGAGGCTTTCTCGTGTTTCAGGTGCGAGGTCATTCAAAGGGGACAGGTTCATGGAGAGATGTTTGGTGAAAGTGCGCAGATCGTGGTTGTCAGCATTTGTGTTACCGCTCCCCAGAATAATCTTGGACTCTTCCGGAATATCAATCTCCATATTCGAGCTTGTGGTAAGGACGAGACTGATTCTCAGCTTTGTCTTTTCGATGGTTGTCTGGAACTTAAGCAGCTGGTCTTTGGACTCGGAAATGTCGACATCGTCAAGGATGAGGAACAGCCAGGGTTGGTGTGAGTCTCCCTCTGACGGTTTGAATCTCTCAGCAAAGTGATCGTCCCAGGTTGGGTTGGCATTATCTCCTCGAGACTTCTGCCCCAGATAGTGATCCATGGCCCACTTGCGGTACGCAGCGTCTTGTTCGACGATTTGCATAACACAGCAACGAATCATGTCGTCAACAGAGTTTCGTCCTCCAAACTCCTGACCAAAGCAGAAGTAGGCGACCGATATGCCTGCAGCTTCGGTTTGTGTTCCGCTCTTGTTGATGGGAAGTTGCTGCTTGGACGTCTTGAGATGCTCAAAGATAAACGATGATAGCATGCTTCTCCCGGTGTGACGTCCACCTTGTAGCAGAAGAAATTGAGATGTTCCATCAAGGAGAGTGTGGTAGGCTTGTTGGTGATGAATCCACTCACAGGTGCCAGGGAGACGTGAAGACAGCATCCTCGTCAACCGCCTCTGGTGGATGCCCTCCGTATCTCCAATGTTGAATGATGCCCGCAGGGTTCTCAGAACATTGGATTGATAGCTGGCGTGGTCAACGGTGACTGCATCTACAATCTGTTTGCTGGCATCATCCGTCTTGGGTTTGTGGCGGATCTCGTGTGAGAAGGTGCTAAAGTCTCGTCTGAAACTACCGATTTGCAGCTGCAGGTCGACGATATTCGTGCCGAGTCCATCGATCTGCCCGACAATGTGATGGGTATCATCGATGACCAAGTCCACCGAGGCGCGGAGGTCGGCGACGCCCTTATTGATGTCGACTGAGATGCCCAAAGTGCAGTACAACGCTGCCTGGTCCAGTCGAGTGAGTTGTTCTTGGAACAGGGCATGCGCGTCAGACAAGGGCGTGGATGGTTTGGCGAGCTCCTTGAAGAAGTTCATGAACTTGCCGCGGCCGACAAAGATCTGAGCATCAACAATAAAGCCGAGAAGCCTGTCAAACACATCGACAAGCTGCTGGCCAAATTGTGGTCCATCGGGGAGCCTTCCCTCGAGCACTGACAGACGCCGGAAGAAGTTTGCTGTGACTTCAAAGAACTTTTGGATCTCATCGAGCTGACCAGACACTTTTTGCGTGGCACTCAAAACAAAGACCAAAGCCTCCGCAATGATGGGCGCCGGTGCAAACACGCTCCCCGCGATGGCGCCGATGGTGCTCGCGGTACGAAGAATGACCTCGGCCGCCCCCTTTGCGATCTTGAGCGTGACCTGAAGAGGGCCTCTAATGCGGTCCGAGAAATGTCCAACCGAGTCGCGCTCCTTTTCAAACTCGGCAGTCAGCCGGTTCAAGGTAGCCTGCATGGTGGTACTGTTCCATGGCGTGTTCATGGCCTTGGATTGATCGAGTTTGAACTTGATGCCGACTTTTTGGTTGTGTTTGGCCACTGCTGCAGTCCATAGCGTGCCAATATCGGTGCGCCATGCCGAATCCATGGCAGCATCGATCGCTGGGGTGTTGGACATGATGATGCTTACTTACAAAGGCACAGTTTGTTGAAGGCGGTAGGAAACACTCACTGGCCTGGCACGTACTGGCAAGCTAAGAGGTATTTAAAGGCAGATCTCCGTCACATGCTGATTCTCACCGATCTTCAATGTGGATGGCGATGTGGAGGGAGATCTTCGCTCCAGAACGCGGCGGGTCGAGCCGAACCAAGGCGGCGGCGCCGCGGGCGCATCGACGATCGGGCATCAGACCAAGGCAGATAACTATCCAGTCCTTGCCCCTCCTCAAAGAGAGGTTGGACGCACATAAAGCTCTACTAGCAGTCACCATGTCTTCATCCCATTCACTCTGCTCGTTAAAATTGGTCCACTGATCTCTATACCAACGCAGGGCTGTATCTTCACACCTGTGCCTGCTGTTTGACGCAAAATCAAGCTTTCTACTATTTAAGCCTATGGCAATAGCCGTAGAAGATCGTTCTAGTGCCAATTAGGTTTGATGATGTGCCAATAGTCGCGCTTGTTGCCATTGTGGCTCATGCTTGTTTTGGGGGCGTCACCAATATGCACAGATCTACGCAATACGGAGCGAACGCCGCTACGTAGACCACTAGATCAATGAAAATACATCTGAAGAGGAAGAGAGGGAGCACACAATGGCAGGTAGCAGTCTTGATTTTTGCCCGACTTTCTATTTATTTAGTCCCCCCCTTCTACACCTAGGACCTCCGCCATGACCTGCGCCCGCCGGGCTTAGGGGCTTCTTGCTGGTCGTATCCGAACACCGGCCTGCCGATCCAAGGCACACTAGCCTCGAACCTGCGTGCCTGTCTGGAACACTGCATCATGTGTTGATATTTGATTGGCTATTGTTAGCTTAGCCCAAGCCATCGCAGCCAAGCTTGCGAAAGGCGGGATCTCGAATAGTGGTTTTCTTAGCTATGTACCTCCTCGTAGATCTGCCTCTATGAGGAAGGCAATCCTTTGGTAGAGAATATCCGCAACCCTAATTCGCCTACTATCAGCTCGCCGTCAAATCGTTCGTATATTGTTTCGTATCTCTCATCCTTCACGAGGCACAACGCCATAGAAGAAGTTCATCATAATTAACTAGACACACCTCGACGGTTAGATAGCCTCTCGTCCAGGGCCAACCACGCCTGGGCTTGTTTCCATCAAGTCTCAGTTTCGGATTTAATGGGCCAAGACCAATCTTCTTCGTTGTGGCGTTTTGCAAGGGAGGTGGGGTAGCCGTCAGCCTCACTTTCAACCCAAGGATAATTTTATGCCAGCTGGAAAGGAAAGATTCCCACCAATACACCTACTCTCACTTTAACACCCTTTTCCACACTCCCCTCATCGTATCAGCAATCAAGCCATCAAAATGCGTGCCAAGTCATTCGTGGATTTCCGCCTCTACAAGGACCTGCAACCTAAGTCCCAGACCAAAAGCAGGGTTGTATACCTCGACTACCCCCACAGTCAGCCATGGCAGGTAGAGGCAGAGGCAGAGGCAGAGCCGGTTTCAGTGGTGGAGCACGACCTTGTCCACCTCGTTAAGGCTATTGAGCCGTCTACTACACGAGTGCTCTTTGTTGAGAATGCTACCGCTACAATGGTGAAAACCTTGGGTCAATCTCTAGATATCGATCCGCTCTTTTTTGCCGACCATTTCCACACTCCCCCCCAAGACGCCTACGAAACACCGCTCCATCCTTTACACTCAACTCTGCCACCGCGTATCGCGACAAGCAGCCAAGCCCATATTCACTACTACCACCCTGTAGCATTCAAAACCACGGATCGCTACGTCGGGGTGCCTCATGCGTTGAAGACATGCTCCAATCGTCCTCGAAATGTCCAGATGTCGGTGGGTAGAGATATTGCTGTTGCTCATGGGTGCTGCTCCTTCATCGTCAAAGCCGTGGGGACTTCTCGAATCTGTGAGTGGCTACCTTCTTGTTCTGAGAGGCACTTGGGACCTAATACAACAAGGTTTATTCCTAGTCGACCCCCCAATTACCTCCGTCGAGGACCCGGGGACGAAAAGGTCATGGCAAGTCCAACCTTTGCCCGGTAGCTTTGGAGGTTCCCTATCGCCGCCCTCACTTTCTTTCTTCACTCAAGGCAAAGAAAAGGAGTGCCGAGATAAAACCTCAATGCTGGATAGCATCATCCACTACCTTAGACAGCAACCTCCACCTGAGTTTCATGACAGCTCACCAACACAACTCAGTGCAGGCTATTTTCTTATCCGTATCGTCCTTGCCGAGTGGACCTTCTACATTTACCTCACCTTTCGCTACGTAGAGTACTACAAGTATCTCATTCGCAGCAAGATTGAGCAGCCGCCGCAGCGCGAAGCGATAATCGGCCTTCAACGCTGGCAACAGCATTGCAAAGTCGGCCAATATCGACTGGTCGTTCTGGCCGAGGTCATTGCCTCACATATGCCAGACGGAGGCGAAAAGTGTCCTTGGGAACTACTTCTCAGAGACACTGACTGGTTCCGGGAACAACTACATGACTACTGCCAGTCGCTCGAGGAGACAGTCACGGTACTCAAGGACACAGTCACGGCACTCGAGTCGAAAATTCTTCTATCCGAGTCACGACGTGCTATCGACCAAGCTGAAAGCATAAAGCGCTTGACCTACCTGGCCCTGTTCTTTTTACCCTTGAGTTTTGCGACAACTCTTTTCGGCATGAACGCATCTACCTGATATAAGGCAATTCATGATGCTTCATTAACTCTACCTAGGAGAGGCCCTTGGATATTAGGTTGATAATTTCCAATAGATTTTATGCTATGAGTAATTCCACCACCACAACACTAACACTATGCTCACTTCTGAGCCCTGTTCTCCATCTCTATACTTGTTAAATGCTGACTCTCCTCTCGGTCTGAAACGAGTTGTCTCGGCCCCCTATTCATCATCCCAAGTGCCACATCGTCAACCTCCTTTCCATCACTGATCCTGACGTATGACTTCCGTGCCGTCTGTTCCATTCGCTCCATCGTGTCAGCGTTTTCCAACACACCTCCTATCCGGTGGCCCTGACGGATCGTCGCCAGCGTGCTACTCCTAGCCAACGGCGTCAAGTCCGGGTCTCCGGCACTTCTTGCCGTGATGATCAACAAGACCAAGACACAGATAAGCATTACTCCATGAAGTGCTACCCACGGCCATTGAATGTCGTATAGTACCTTTTCAGTGCCGACGTTGCCCTCGAAGCTCAGCTTTCCTTCGTACCGATCCTGGTCTTGTCCTTCGACACTATCGAGCCTAGGATTGGGATTCCTTCGCATCTCGTTTGTCATACTCGTTGCCAGAGCATCAAATCTCCTTGTGATGTTTGTACTCGTCCAAGTCCACAAACCTCCTAGGCCTGGAGGCTCAGCTTCAACGGTGAGTTCCTCGCCATTGGGACCATGAGAGACTCCATTGAACCCAACAGCGCCTTTGCCCAGCTTTTCTTGGATACTCTTCCGTATCTCAGTGGTATTTGTCCAATTTCCCAATAAGAGGTCTTGTACATGGTGGCTCAGCGCCATCACCGTGTCTGACGAGACGCTCATTCGTTCAGTGGATAGATTGCCTGAACCTCTGAGCTTAAGATCTGTGTAAGACGCAGCCGAGTACCAGAGATTAAACTCCAAGCTGTCTGTCTCATCATCTGGTGGCGTGTTTATCTTTGTCAGCTCGTCGTTGTCGCGTCGTTCCCATGAATCCGGGTCGCGTGTCCAACCATCTGCCTCGGTGATGTTCTCGAAGAGCTGATTTCCTTGGACCTCAGAGTCGACCGTTTTCATACAGTAGTAAAGCGAGCATTCTTCAGCCTTCATTGGGATATTCGGCCAGTAGAGCCCTCTGTCTAAATCCCCGTCCGACGTCGTGTCCAGTGATGAGTAGTTGAGATACTTGACATCCGGGTAGATGAAGCTCATGGACCAGATCAATGTGTCGATATCCTTCATAGAGTTTGTCTTGTTTGGGTTGCCTGTGCCGAAGGATGTCAGAGCATATCTTTTGTCGGAGTAGATCCCCAGCGGCTGCTCATTCTGGCACCGGTTCCACAGATAGTCGTGAAGTGGACACCCGTCAACATTGGTGATGAAGTGGCCGTTTGGTAGAGCGAAGGCCGTTGCGTTGACACTCTTTGTCCCGTAGCTCACGTCATGTATGGTGAGAAGTGTCTCTCCAAAGCCACTGACACGCTTCAGTTTGGAGCTCAGGTCCTCACATTTATAGCAAACACCAAGCGTAGCGAACTGGTCCCAGGTACAGTTGCTCGTCGGGCATTGCACGAGTGCCTCTTGCGCGGCCTCCCAGGGCGACCGAGAAAAGCCATTCAAGATTGAGGCCTGCATCGACAACGGTAGTTGAGTTGTCCGATACGTAACGTTCCCAACTTGAACGTTCATCGAACTTCCTACCTCATAAACGCTCGTCCGAGATGCGAGAGCAGATAGGCCAGGCTCTCCAAAAGCTTTCGGCGCAAACACGACGCTTTGTCGAAGCTGTACCAGCTGCTGCGCCAGCGGATCGAGAATGATGGCTAAGAGGGTCAAGATGGCGCCAAACTGAACCGCTAAGCTGTGAGTCGCAGGCAAGGTCAGTTTGTATACATATGATGCCTGGAAGTCACTGTTAAACTCACGCGCCTCTAGTGCCAAGAAGCACCTTGATACTACCCAGCGGGCCACGAGTAGCCGAGTCAATACGATCAAAATCGACGAGCAAACGTGGTCCCCTGGCAAACAGGATCCACTTCCACTGAGCTATGCATTCGGCAATGACAAAAACCAGACTAGTCTTGATCGCCAATGATAGAATCGAGACGACGGCGTTCAGGGTGATACTGTTCCAGGTGAAGGGGGCTTTCCCGTCAAATTTGGAGAGAAGCACGACCATGGCGACGAGGGACGCGCTGGAGCCCAGAACTGCCAATAGCTCTGAGCCCCAGGCTCTCCAAGACATGAGTTTGAAGATTTGCAACATAGGCAACGCACCATGAGGAGGATAGTGTGCGATTTTGGATATTTCCTAGGAGTTGCAAAAGGTTGCCAAGAGATCAAATGTCAATCTTTTATGGTTGTCGGAAACTTTCCTGGACACTTTCCAGTCAGCCTAGGGTGGCTAAGCTCGGACTCGGATCCAATGAAGGATGTAGGATGGATGCTGAACCCTGTCGATTTGGGGCGTTGCTCTAACCTGTTGGCGCCTAGAGCTGTTACATGTCCTATAAATAAGCTTCAAAAGGTTTCACCAATGCTCACATTGGTGCAGATCATGTCACGGGCATTGGTGATGCTCACATGGCTGTTGTTTAAATAGTTGGGAGGGCTGCCATGATCTCAGCCCTAATTCCTCCATGAATCTTGTGTTGTTAATAAGCATCAATCTGACCAACCTAAAAACAATGGTGTATCCTAGTGGGAGCGCTCTCTACATTGCGGGTGTGAGACTCTGTTGAACCAAGGCGGTAGCAAGGTCAGATTTAAGATCGACGCTCCATCTCCATGAACACGAAGGGTACTTATGACTATGTTCAATGGGGCACTGAACTCAAACTACTTAGGCAACCTAAGGAATTTTTCTTGTGTCCTATGTTATAGTTGTAGCCGGCCCTCGATGGGATAATTAAGCCAGAAGACTTTCACAAATATTACATTCTTCCATCTTAGCTTACCCTAGACACTGGTATTTCTCCTTGTGACCAACGGCGTCTCTAAAGGGCCATCAGTCATAACATTTATTATTTTACTCAGCTATTATGAGTAATATCTAAATATTCTCGTCTCTACTCCTGTGGTGTATTCTTTAGGAATCGTCCTTTCTGGCTTACTTTCTACCCCCTGTCCCTACTTAAACGAATGCCCCCTAATTACTAGGATAATGATTATACGCTCCCGGCATTCTATTCATGTCAGACATCGAGACCATTGATGAGTTCAATGGTCTATAGGCCTGGGTTTGTTGCTGCATCGGGGTGAAAGAGCGTTGAGACTGGCGATGATACTGAGGGGGCGGAGACTGTGTATAGCTCTGTCGATTATACTGAAGGGGCGGAGATTGTGCATAACTCTGTCGATTATATTGAACCGGCGTATATTGAACTGGCGTCAATGAAGCCGTTGAGTGACGCTGATACTGCATGGGCGGGGAGGGCATTGCTTCGGTAACTTGATGGACTCTTTCAGTGGTAGGTTGCAAGGGGATGCTTGTCGAGTCTTCGTAGCTGTCAAAGGTCTCGGGACCCTTGGAAGGCAAGATCACACGACCCGGGTGAAAGATATTGAAGATTACCGTAGTAATACACATCAATGCAGCGTCAAAAACGTAGATGTATATTTCGGTCGATTGGAGCGGCCCTTTCGAGCCCGTGATATACTCGATGATGCGAAAAATTGATCGGACCATGATTAAACCGCTCGCCGCGTAGAGGACGAAGATGAGTCGCTTCCATGGAGTTGTAACGGAGAGGCTCTTTCGAGTCGGGCTTTTGTTGATGCGGCGGTGAAAGACGTGGAGGACGGTGATGAAGAAGCCGAAGAAGTAGAGCTGAATTGCGAGACCGAAAATAATGATGTTCTGGCCTCTCTTCTGGTCTCCGGCGGTTTTGGCCTGGGATAACATGCCGCCACCTAGGGATGCTTAGCAAAGCAATTACGAACAGATACGCATCAATTACATACCTCCAGATTGTGCCAGGAAAGAAAGAACATCGCCAATTACAAACACCTTTGTCAAGTTCTGGATCGGTACCAACGAGTAGAAGTCGGCATCAAGGAACACGATGAGCCGTCCCAGCGTCATGTAGATGGATGCTGCTAGCATCGTCGGACCGAGTAGTAGTAAAAGACTCTGCATCGCGTAGGGCATGACAGCCCAGTCGGGGGTTTGCTTCGCGGATATTGCACGGCCGGCATAACCGATTGCTTCGACTTTGGGCTAGGGGTTAGCATTTTCTTCGGGGCCGGGTGCCTGGGCGACTAACAGACACATCCAATAAAGAACGGGAAGAAGTAGAAGGTCTTGGAATGACCGAGCTGGAAAAGGTGGCCGAGTGCGGAGACGGAAAAGAGAGCTATGAAGATGACTGCGAGGATAAACGAGGGATCGTAGTGGTAAAGCTTGAACTCTGTCATGATGGAGGCGCTGATTACAAGATTAAAAGAAAGAGAGAAGCAACGAGCGACAGGGGTAGAGGTGATTATGAATTGGCATTGAGGTAAGAAGATGCCAAGGTTAAATATTTAAAGACCTTCGAGTGGGTGCCAGCGTAGGGCTGTGGAGGATCAAGCATGAGACACCAATGCACGATCTCTCGTACTTGAATCACTCTATACGGCCAAAAACGTCCTATTATTAACTGCCAGATGCCGGCTCACCCGGACATCGTCAAGCTTTCCGCCGCGCAAGCTGAGGAATTCGCACGAGAAGGACGAAAGCCCGGAGTTTTGAGCTTAGCTACATCCGAGCTCAGATCGATGGACCCACCCGTATTTTTTACGAGTGGGTCACTGCAAGTTGGGGCCTGTTTAGGCTGCCTCAAATACGGGTCAAGTTCCCCTTTTATCCTTTCCCATGCATGTCTCATCAACAACCGAGCCATCCGCCTGGAAACCGAAACCGAAACCGAAACATCTATCAAATCGGGAGGCCCCATGAGTTGATTGATCTGATTTTTTTGTTATCAATGACGAGGCCATCAGCCACCATAACAATTAAAACAACCAGGGTGTCCAAGATCCGGTCATGCAACGCTGCAGACACAAAAAGTCTCGAAAGGGCTGCTTCGAGTGCAAGCGACGACACATCCGAGTTCGTTCCCTCCCATATAATCTTTTGATACATCTTTTTGACACAAGCTAGTGTGATGAGGGAAGACCTATCTGCGCAAATTGCATTAGTGCCCGCCGGAAATGCGAGTACCGCAAGCCCGTCGCTTCGGTAGGTGACGTTTCCCTTGTCAAGCTTGCCAAGAGCGGCCAACACGCTCGCCTATCACTCTTGTGTCTTTTCAGCTAACAATGGGACCCTAGGACCAGGATGTTCCATCGAGGCTCCCCCCACTGACCGCCCTGGGCCTCAGTCCAGGTGCTGGTGTGGCTAACCTCAACATGCATCAGCTTGAGCTTCTAGTTCATTTCTCTTTCGCCATCTATGTTCCAGAACTTGAGGAAGATCATGATGCCACAAAATTAGTTCTTGACGCAGCTCTTGGTGCTGAATACTTGATGCTCGAGGTATTGGCCCTATCAGCTCGACACCTGTCAACAACCAGCCCAGACAAGGCAGCGTGGTATCTCGACCTATCCTTCGAGCTGCAGACGAAGGCTATCCAATTATTCAACAACAATGCTACTCAAGATGAATCTCTACAGAAGCTTTTATTCTCATCTATTCTCGGCCGCCACATTCTCGTCGATACCCTGGTCAGCCGTGATCTGGAGTTTGGGCAATTCCTCGACCGTTTTATCCAAGGTGTACGGGTCCACCGGGGCACAAGAGCAGTCCTAGATGTCCCTGAATGGGATTCTTTGATCAACTCAAAGATCGGCTCCTTGATAGAAAAGGGCATCGATCCTCTCGGGTTTCACAACCCAACTTCTCTCCGTCCACCCTTTGAGACACTAATATCTGAGTCCTTTCGACTTGACGCGGACGGCAAGCTTGCATGCGACAAAGCCCTTCGGATGATACAAATGGCTTTAGACGACCTCGAGTCCCCGGAGAGGAGGACGTTCGGCCTTCGGGATATATTTGTCTGGCCAATTTTACTACCAGAAGGATTTATTCGCCTTCTGGAGCATCGTGTTCCTGAAGCGATCGCCATACTGGGTCGCTATGCTATTCTGCTAAAAGCTGGAAGAATGCTCTGGCAGATAAAAGATGCAGGACAATACCTGTTCAATCTAGTTCTTGTATTCCTGGGCCGTGGCTGGGAAATGTGGTTGTGAAGGTGTATATCGGGGATGGGTGATGAAATTACACCTCTGCCGAGTCCTGACTGGGATTGGCAGGAATGACCTGGTGGTCAACTGTCGGCAGACATGCTTTTTCTGGATGGTTTGTAGGGAGATAGACGGAGGCGAATGTGCGAGCCTTCTTGGCGTGCCATAATCCAAACCGGGTTAATAGAGAGAAAGGGCAAGCCCATAGACTGTAATATCAGGGAATAGAACATCGAGCGATTGCTGTCCATAGGTGCTTCATGTTAGGGCCGAGAGAGACGGCTCCTTAGTAATATGAAATATGACAGCTGAAATGGAGTGCGACATTTTCAACTCCGCCCCGCAGGAGCTGACACTCAGCAGCGACATCCCAGATCCAAGTTCAACTCAAAGAAAATGGATCCGAGTTCTCACGGAATTGAATATGGGTTCGAATTAGAGCAGCGCTTTTCTCCTATATATATGACGAAGCCTTATACGTTCAACCCGAGCACACCAACTACCTTGATGCCCATAGTCCCCCCAAGGGGTTTTGAAGATTGGAGGCACGAGAGCGATGACGAAATTGCCAACCAGGTCCTGGATCATCCTGACTCACTAGACTTTCAAGGGCGATCTCTATACTTTCGAGTGCTTCGGGCGTGGCTTCTGAATTGCGATGACAATCATCACGAGTGCCGATTGCGACAATCTGGCCGCGGGTTCTGGCCGACGAGAGCCACCTCTGTTGGGGATTATCCCAACTCGAGGCTTGCCGAAGAACCGAACGATGATAGAGACTACGCTGTGCTATCACACTCCTGGGGTAAACAGACAGAGGAAGAATGGAACCGCTTCTGTACCACCCCTCAGAATTATTACCCTCGACGGGATGGGTTCCATTTGATGACCTGCCCAAGACGTTTCAGGACGCGATTGAAGTGACTCGAGCGCTCGGGAAGAAACACCTCTGGATTGATGCCCTATGCATTATCCAAGGGCCCGAAGGCGACTAGGAAAGTGAAGCTGGGAGGATGGAACACGTCTTTGCCAACGCCTACTGCACCATAGCCGCAGACTCGGCTGGAGGGTGGAAGGACGGCTTTCTGCAGTCAGGCCTCTGGGACCAACTCGACCCAGAAAGTATGGGATGCGACTGCTCGTTCGAGTCTGAAGCCAGTGAAGGCCCCTTGATGCACAGAGCCTGGGTTCTTCAGAAACGGGTGCTTTCACGACGAATCATTCATTTCACCGCGGGGGCTTCACGCGGAAGCCAAGGGCACACATATTGGGAATGTGGTGATGGAATCCGTTGTCAGCAGTTTTCAAAGCCGATACAGTGAGTCTGCAATATAGAATACAAGCCGAGGATGATGCCAAGGGTTAACATGAATCTAGGCCTGTCTACGACAACATATTTACTCTTGACCCCCACTTCCCAGCGCGACTAAAGGAAGCAGCATATTATCGCGCCCTTAAGTTTATCCAGGATCTTTTTAAGGAATACTCACAAGCTGGGCTTACCTACAAGTCGGACAGGGATACTGCAATATTGAGCCTACTGAAGCGCATCAGCCATGAGCTCAACACAGAAGTGCGGTATGGCACCATTCGCTGCTTCCTAGACAGTCTCCTCTTGTGGAAGCGAACTGCTAAGGAACTAACGCCTCCGATTGACTTTGGGCCACGCGCCGTGCCTTTATGGTCTTGGATGGCGTACGACGGAAGCATCGAGTTCATCATAATGGTAGATTACGAGATGAGGGTACCTCGCGACGCGGACCTCGGATTCACTGCAGATGGCAAAGAACTGAACGCCAGAATCAGGCAATTTGAAAATTGCCAGCTAGGGGAAAACGAACGAGATAAAAGTATGCTGTTTACGCTGGAGCCAAAAAGATTGGGTCACTATGGTTTGACATGGAGGACCACATCGAGTTCAAGCACTGTGCCGTCGTTGGGGCTGGTAATAGGGGGCCTGAGAAGATTCTCTATGTTCTAGTAGTTCAAGAGGAGTCAGGTGGAGAGAGATACAAGAGGTTGGGAGCTGGTACTTTGACTGATGGATCTCTTTTGGTTGATGGTTATGTGTCAATGAGGAGCGAGCTTGGACGACTGGTTTGATGCTGCACTTTAAATGATTTCACGAGATTATCATTGGCAGGATTTCGGATTAACCATTTTCCTGTTTGTCGATTGTCCCCACCGTCTCGTAAACCATTCCTCTTTTGGATGTTTACGAGCGACCCGTTTCGGGTTCTCGACCCGAGAGAATCCAGGTGCCTGGAGATAATTTGCGAACAGGCAACAGAAATTGACCGATTCACAGTTATATAAGACTGATCTCTGTGGCATATTGGATCTCTCTCACCTAATACTCTATATCATCCACCTCGCATCTTCAACAAATTCCCAATATGACTTCCAAAGCCAAATCCATCAACGTGTTCGCACGATGGCGCACACTAGTATCCGATGAGGCCAAGTCGGGCGAAATGCGACATAGCAAGCAACCAGACTCTAAGGGCCTCTCGTCAGTCTCTATCAAGCCTCAAGCCTCATCCAAAGACCGTCCATGGACTAGTCCCTCAGCCTTCAACACCATCTTCGGCCCCGACGACCACAACTCTGAAGTGTACAATGCCGTCGTGGTGCCCAACACCTCCAAGGTCCTTGCTGGTGAAAGTTGCAGCTTCTTCGCGTATGGACACTCAGGTAGTGGCAAAACACATACCATCCTCGGATACGATTTTGAGCACAGCCGGGAGCTTGGGCTTTGTCTTGCTGCTGCCAAGCAGCTCTTTGGAGAGATTGAACGCCTGCAGGCCGAAAATGATGGACAGCAGTTGGGCGTTGGTTTCAGCTTGTTTGAACTGCGACAGAAATCAGCCTTTGACCTTCTGAACAATCGGTCTGAGTGTCACGTCAGACAGGGTCCTGACGGCAAGGTCCATATCCGCGGTGAGACCGAGGTCCTAGAAGGAGGCAAAGTTCGAGTTCAGCCCATCGTGCAGCGGCCATGCTGGAAATTCGAGACATTCCAACACGAGCTCGTCCACGCCCTTGGTCAGCGTGCAACAGGCTCATCCAGTGTCCATGACCAGAGTTCCAGGACCCACGCCGTGCTGGAACTCGAAATCGTCAGCCAGCCCTTGATTGATGCGAGGCTGGCTTTGGTCGATCGCCAGTCCGAGCTTGTGCCTGTTGGAAAGCGCGCCATAGACGTCAGCATTGAGGAGGATATGAAGAGCGCCATCCAGACGGCGGACGGAGGGTGGGCACCCAACCCCGACTACCAGAAGGATGAGGCTCGCATCAAAGCAGTCGAAGACGAGAAGGCCCTATTTGAGGGTCGTGTCACGGCCGCAGAAGAGGAGATCCAAACGATTCTTAAGTCCAGTCCTTCTCCTTGTTTAGGTGCGAAGATGGTGTTTGTCGATCTCGCCGGCGCCGAATATTCCGAAGACAATGCCGCTCGAATGCGAACCTTGAAGCAGAGTCCTCAGGAACGTCAAGAGGGTCGACAGATCAACAGCGATCTGCTGGCGTTGAAGGAGGTGATGAGAGCTTGGTCCAAGGGGTCAAGCAGGATACCGTTCAGATCGTCGACTTTGACCATGGTGCTGCGGGAGCATTTTATCGCCACGGGGAGCTCTACCATTATTGTCACACTTTCCCCTGCGCAGGATCAGTATGCGGCGACTCTCAACTCGCTGAGATATGCAAGCTTGGTCGGAGCTGCTGGTGTTTGATATTCCCATGCCATAGACACAACTCATAGCACATTACTGTAACTATTACTTGGTTGAGCTCAGCAATGCCGAGGTGCGGTTGAAGAATGAGAGTCAAGCCCATGGTAGAACTTATCGTATGCTTAGTTGTGTATAGGTTGACAGTTTTAAACAGGGTCGATTCTGTTCCCATCAATCCCCATGTGTGCCGACCGCGGCCCGCGTCGGAGCCGACTCGGCAGTCGTGTTGCTTGCATCGTTCAGGATTACCAATGCTGTCGAAACCTATGTTTAAAATTTAAAAACATGTTCAACCAAGGTGGGAAGAAAGATGGCATGAGATTCTGTGTTGTATCTTGCCGGGCCAAGCGGCGATGCTAGTGTAACAGGCACTCCCGCCTCGCTCGCGGTTTGGTCTGGCTTTTTTTCTGGCGCCTAGCTACCTTGGGCACTCACGTCATCGACTCAAAACCTCGCTCTTGAGATAACGTTGAATGAATAACTAGAAGCGGAGAACAATCAATGGTGGAGGGATTAACGTATCTTTCGATTGTTAAATCCGACCGAGACTTGCTGACAAAACCCCCGGTCAGTTATCCCTACTCAGACCTATTAAACGTCAAACATACCCATTGTGGGCATTGCACTCCAAAGCACACCATTTTCAAACGCACGAGTGGGAAACAATGCCTCACAACATTCTTCTAACTGGCGCCTCCGGGTATCTCGGAGGCGATCTCCTTACAGGTCTGTCTAACGCAAACTTGCCGCCATACGGAACACTCTACGCTCTCGTTCGCACCCCAGAGCAAGCCAGAGCTGTAGAGAAGCATGGCGCAAAGCCTTTGATCTTTGACGTCAAAGATGAGGCTTCTGTTCGTGGTGCAGTGCTAGAGAACGAGATCACTGTCGTTTTCTTCTTGATTGACGCGACGTCTTCTGTTTCTCAGGAGCTGTTCATAAAGGCTCTTGGTGAAGTGAAACAGAAGACTGGCTCTGACGTTCACTTCTTGCACGTGAGTACAATGTTGTTTGTTGTGGGGATATGGGACTGACTTGGATCAATAGACCTCTGGTGCTAAGCTGTTCTCGAGTCACGCCGGCGCTCCTACAGATCGCGCACTGCGTGATGATGAGGCAAATCTATATGACATCCAGGCATCTCAACGTGCCAATGTTGACGCATTTAAGCCAGTGAGTAGTTGATTCATGCTCTCTTCTGTCAGTTATATTGATTGACCTGTAGGTGATTGGAGTCAACAAGAAAATTATTGACCTGGCCGAAGCCAACCAAGTTCGCAGCTACATATTTGTACCCTGCATTGTGTGTACGTAGTTCTCTTTCAATATTTCTCGAACTGGTACCTGACTTTCAATATCTAGATGGCAAAGGCCGAGGTTTTGGTAACCCAATCTCCATTCAGATCGTGGCTATTGTAAAGGCAGCCAAGGCAATGCGGCGAGTCTATCGAACGGATCAAGGGCACCCTGTACGCCTCCACCAACTTGAACCGCGTGACTGAGCTAATCCGAACGATTAGACCTGGCCTGTTTCCCACGTGGTTGACAATACTAACCTATATATCGAGATTCTCCGTGGCATCCTAGAGAACAAGGATATCGGCCACGGGAAGGAGGGATATTACCTCGCATCCTCAGGGAGTGTCGCTTGGGACGATATCTACTCTCGATTTGCAAAGGTCCTCGCCAAGAGAGGCCATGTTGACGATGACACTGTCCAGGATGCGGATGATGAGGCTTTGGACGGTATGGCTACCGCTCTCAACTGCTCCAGGGATTTTGTTGCCGTGCAGCTTGGGGGAAAGTGAGTCGTCATCCTTTTATACTGGCGGTAATGACTAAGCTGACATACCTTATCTAGATGCACTTTCACTGCTGCTCATGGAACCAAGATTGGCTGGAAAGCTCAGTATGAGCCGGAGCATATTCTTGAAGCCGCGGAGGAGGAGGTGGACTGGATTTTGCAGCACTTGGAAGACTGATTTGGATAGATCATTGGTGTCCACGGAGCTGATGGTTAGCTGTCATCCCACAAACAAGACTGCAATACCACTATCATGAAGGAAGGGGGAAAAAATACAATTTTGGTATCTATCATGAAGCAGCAGATGGCGAAATTCTATAGGTACGATGTTCCTCCAGGTGATGTCCCATACCCCCCTCCTACCGACGTTCCCAACGCTCCTCCACTCGATCCGCCATACACGCCTCCATAAACACCTCCCGAAACACCACCATTAGGCCCTCCATTTACGCCTGAATATACTCCTCCATGAATACCACCATACAACCCCCCACCCGACCCATCCCCTCCCGCCGGCGAAGATGCGTATCCGCCTGGTGCGTAGCCTGGACCAAGTCGGCCATCAGACGAAGGCCTGGGACTGGCGTCGGCTCTGAATTTGCTGCTGCTTAAACGTGCAGTAGCTTCGGCTGTTCTGCGGCCTGTTGGCTCGGCTGGTGATGGTTGTGGTTCTATCTCTTCTTTGTCGTCTTTTTGTTTTCTTGAGAAAAAGTTTGGGAGACACATTTTTGTCGTGATTTAGAGTTTAGAGTCGCGTACGCGTTTGCCGTCACGCGTTTAGTCTTGGTGATGCACGCCGAAAGTATCGATGTTAACAGGAGAATTAGATTTGTCGTTGTGACTTTTGATGGAATGTGATAACAAGAGTGAATTGGGAGCCTCAATTCTTTTCAATCTGCAGAAAATATGCTTAAAATGACAAGTGGCTCAGCGCTCGGCGATCCCCGAGACGCGTAATCTTGGGTACGAAATTGGCCTCCAGCCCTCGTGTTAGCACTGGGCTGGGATCTGCACTGCCCTGTCATTACGTGCGCGGCATAAGTCACGAGTCGAGTAAGGATTAAAACACGTGGAACTATTCAAGTCATTGAGCCGCAGCCTATGACTCCTTGAACTATTTTCGCATGTCCAGTCGATCGGGGTAGCCGTTGTGCAAAACTCAAATCCATTTTCATTGACCCTGACCCACAGTCACCGTTTCACTACTGTTGGCCAAGAGCAAGGTTCCTTCGCGTACCAAAGAACCCAACATCAAGAGTCACGAGATCCTCCAAATAAGACAAGTCAATACTAGCCAGCGTCGAATTATCCTCTTCAAAAAACTTGGCAACACGGCGTGCAGTCCATCTTGGGTTCTCATCGGCTGTTGGCATGGTTAGAATAAGTACGGTGCCAAGTTGCCAAGAACTTACCGATCCAATGGCCGGCTTTCGGAACAATGTCGAGCTCAAGATTTGAGGAAATTGGTTCGAAAGATTGACGAAGAATAGACTGGATTCCCAGGCTTGCCTCACCTCCCATTCCGAGAAGCGGCACCCTCAGACGGCTTCCATTCAGTTTTGACTGGAAGAACTTAGAGTCTTCGTACACAGTCGTGCTTGAGAATGGACCAAGCATTGCTTTGAGGAATCCTGGCTTTGAGATACTCGAGGTGTATCTGTTCACCGTATCCTCACTAAAGCTTGCTGGACCGGAGTAGCTGCCGTGGTAAAAGTACCATTCCAGAAACTGCTTCTCCTTACCCGACATGAGAAACTCTGCCAAGTCGGGGACCTGGAAAAAGGCAAGTTGCCAGTTCTGATAAAGATCCCAATAAGGTGCCGGGTTGGAGCTTTGTTCATAGCCGAATCCTGGGAGGGGATATTCGGCGATGGCAAGTCTCTTGACCAAGCTTGGGTGCTGGATGGCGAGGGCCGTGGCCATGCCAACGCCTTTGTCGTGCGCAAAAACGTAAGCGGACGTGACGTTAAGGAAATCCAAAACGCCCTTGAGGTCAGCAGCTGATGCTGTCGCGCTGTAGTTTCCGTCAGGGGGAATGCTTGAATCTCCGGCGCCCCTATTGTCGGGGGCAATAACCGTGTAATTCTGGGCAAGAATAGGACCAATGAACTGCCACGTCAAGCTGTGCTGAGGATTTCCATGAACAAGCAGAACCGGTGGACCAGAGCCAGCGTACCGAAAGTGTATGCTGACATCGTTCAAGGCAACGCGGCCATGTTCCCAGGTGTCAAAGTCGTTGATCGCTCCCAGGGCTGCCGGGATGGCGAGAGCGGAGAGGGCAAACTGAAATGCTCGCATCTTGAAGTTAGAGCTTGGAAGATGTAGAGATTGCCAAATGCCTTGGATGGGATATGCCCGCTTTTATAAGCAAATTCTATTCTACTGTCGTCCGAATGATGATGGATCGCTTGCGGCTCAAAACTCCGACTTCTCCATTGAGCAAAGGTCCATTCTCCTTTGGGCAAGAGGTGTCTTACCAAGCATCTGACGCCAAGGAATCTCACCATAGAGATCCTTTCTTTACCAAGCGGTGATGACAAGATGACTGGGGTTAAGGCTTATTACTTGCGGGGACGACGACTTTTCGACCAATTGATTCGTTCTTGTGGTGACCGTCAGCTTCTGGTCTGATTGATAATACTGCACCATACAGGGCGGAACCAGGTGCCGAATATTCCGCTCGCTGATACTTGCCCTCATCCCCTTGAAATGCAAAACGTGCATGTTAGTCGTGAGGAAGAGTAATTTAATGAGAATAAACGACGATAAGAGGTACGAGATTCTTTAGCTAAATTAGCCTAATATGAGAGATAATTATACTTCATAGACAACCGCGACATTACTATGAATCAACACAAATAAAGGTGCTTCCCCTACTTCCTTAGCGTTCTCATAGATACAGAGGGCGATTGGCTCACAGTACCTAAAACACATATTGAGTATTCCAAGGAGATAGTGCAAATTCAGAAGCTAATTTTCGCCGTCGAGACTCATGAACGTTCGGGTATACAAGGCTGCATGGACAATATGCGGGTCGGTATACATAACCTGAACTTTTGTGTCAGATGGGCCTGGCTTCTGCAGGCGTGCGCATCAAATAGCGCCGCATTGATTTGGAAGACTACTATCAACTTTAAGAAGTATCCGTCTTAATACAGCCATCGTCTACTCGCTGTTCTCTGAAGGCGTTGAACAAGGAGCGAGCGTCGGTGACGCCCACGCAGTTCAGCGAAAAAGAAAAAGCACATTTGCTGCCTAAACCACCTGCAGCATTTCGGCGACACTGGATACACGTTATGGGATCGATGAAACTAAATTTTCCTCTTTATCCCTATTGCTGATTTTATGCCTGAGTAACTTCAGCGTCTGCATGTCACGAGCTTGAAGCATAGGGCAGAGCCCCTCACATGAACCACCACTATATACTCTGAAGAGGACTCGAGAATAGGCCGGCGATTAAATAAGCGACGATGCTACCCATTCAAAATTGAATGCTCGATACGGCTGAGAGTGTTAGATATCTCGGACCACCTATAAGAGATGCAATACTGTTGATATGCGAGGTTGGATATTATCACTTGATCAACCAAAAAGCCCCGGAACCTTATCACGCAAGTTAGGACACATGACATCCAACATCGTCCCTCCAGGCGACAAAAAGAGTTCACCACTTGCATCTCATGAAAAGGTTAGTAGATCCAGTCACAACAATCCTCAACGATTCGAAAAGTACATCAGTTTGACATAAAAAGCCCATGCCCCAGGTTCGTGCTTGGCCAAGCAAACATTCAGAAACAACACACACCAAACACTCACGAACTAATCACATATCTCGACATGGATTTCGAAATGAATTTTGAGCCTCGACAACCTGTCGATAAAGCGCTAACCAATCTTACAATGAACCTGGAATGGCTGAACCGTCTTCCTCTGGCGTGCAACACAACCGCCAGCCAGACCGCAAACTGGAATTTTGAGCAGTGGGCTTACGGCAAAAGGCCAATCGACTTTGGAACATGCGTGTTCCAATTTTCAGATTACGAGGCATTTTGGATCATACTCGTCATCGTCATCATCAACGCTATCTTTTGCAACTCTCAGCTGAACGGGTTCAAAAAGTCTCGCCAAGCAGCACCCACTACAACTGGAGATTCAGCTATTCCCACATTCAACTCAGACGCTCTATCCAAGCGACATGAACCCTGTTGGATGCAGCGACACCTGAAGTCCCGCCCCTGGATTGTTCTCGTCACCAATCTCTGCTTTCTGATGGCCATTTTAGCCATGCTTGAAGGCTTCGCAGTCTTGCTCACAGCCTGGCGCTTCAGCATTTTCTTTCTCCAGCTCACATTCCCAGCCTGGGAACCTCGATTTCTGGCCTTTTTGGCCTACTCTCCATTGTGGATCATCATCCTACTGGCCTGGGCTGGCGTTTTTTGTACGGGTCACTTTCTTCTCAAGGTTCAGTTTGGCCTTATGAGCGAATTGTTCAATCTTTACTGGGAGAACCCGAAGAAGACAATCAAGAACGACGATGTGGAGCTTGGGGACTTGGTGGATGAGGAGGAGAATGATGCATGCCCACCGGTTTATGAGGGATGGGAGCAGGCTCAACTACGGGTGCATTAAGGAAGAGAAGCTAGTCTTGGAATGTATTTCTTTCATATTATAATTACAACCCCTCTTTCAGCTTCATGTAGTTTTTGTCGACCATGATGGCATGTTAAGCTACCGTATCCGGACTTGTCCAAAAATCTTCCACCTCCACTAACATTTCTGTCTGAGTCACACATCGCGAAGGGCCCCAGAGACGTGCGGAAATAGTCGTCTAGCGTGAATTCGGCCTAGGGTTTGCAGGCTACATAAGGCGGATTAAATAGAGCGTTGAAGTTCTTGGTCATTCGCAGAAGAAAAGAGAGAAGGATGGACTACGGGTAGTATGATTGTCGTGGCTGATCAAATACGATGCATTGTCTTGACATGGCCGTCTACCTAGCGTTGCTATGTGCACCTAGCCTTGGTTGGTTTCCGGATTGGCATAGGATGACAACCTGGCACATTTATGTGAGAAATCGGCATGGCAATCAAAGGGACGCAACTTACTCGATCAGATTTCCATCTGGATCACGAACGTATAGGCTCCGTATCGGCCCTTGGGCTCCTGTCCGAGCCACAAGCTGCCCCCCCTCTAAGACCTCAATCCCTTCATTCCCGAAACTTTTGAGTAGGTCGTCGAGGTTGATGCTGTCGTCGACAACAAAGCAAAGGTCCGCAGTACCAGGCAGCGCAGTCTTTGCTTTTGGCTCAAATTCCTTTCCTTTCTGATGGAGATTAATCTTTTGGATGCCGAACTTTAACGCGGTTCTCGCAACGGCCGGGTCGGATGGCGGTCTAAATGTCTCGACTTTCATGCCGAGATGTTTAGAGTACCAGTTGGCCGTGGCGCCTACATCGGTACAGGTCAGGACCAGATGATCAAGCGCCTTGACGATAGCTCGTGGTTTCGACATTGTGATAGTGTGTTTAGGTGTTTAGTGTTTGGAGATGAAGTGGAGAAACAGCACTAGCCGATGAGCTGCGAAAGGGAGGGTGGCCACTGTCTTAAATAGCTTTTAGGTGAGGGCGTACGTCACTCTAGGCATTGGAGATGGCCAATAGCCGAGGCACAAAGCCGATGCACCCAACTGACACACAAATAGCTGGAAATTTCACAATTTTTATAGAATCATCATGCCAAACCCTGCTACAAAATCAAGCCGTAAAGCACCCAGGCAAGATGGCATCCTGGTGCTTATCAAACCATTCGCCATCATGCGCCAAAACCACCTCCACCTTCGGAACGCCTTCCAGTCCCTCGCGGTGGACTTGTCTAATCTTTCTTACTGTCTCCGCTGCCAGCGCTTTATCCATATGTATACAAACATTCATACCGTTCTCGACCCATTCAGACATCTCTGTCAAGCCGTCCAGGATTCTTCTATGATGGCATGCATCTCCAGCGAGATAAACGTATTGATCCTCTGCAACCCGTACGAGCAGATTTGTGTGCCCGACCAGATGGCCAGGACTATCGACTATGAAGATGAGGCCATCGCCCAAGAGGTCTATTGTGTTCTCCAATGGTCCAAATGGTTTCCAGTCATGGAAGATACCGGGCACCAGTTGGCCGAGTCCTGGATTTGCTGGCTGACCAGATCCATCATTGCTCTCTGAGCCTGGGCGCCAAGGTCCTTGTAGTTCAATCACGCGACCGATTGGAAGAAGATCTTTCTCAAACTTGGCTGCGGAATGATAGTTCATCCCATGCTGTAGAAGATGTTGGGTCCCAAATCCGACGATGAAATGCGCGTTCTCGAAGTCGCTGGGCGTGCCCACATGATCGTAGTGAACGTGACTAAGAATGACAGCATCAATGCTGGATGGACTCGAACCCCCTCGTCGCAAAGATTCGCTGATGTCAGGATACGTATGGATTGGTAGTCGTGTAGACAGATGAGGTTGAATGTCGGCAGGGTAGTCATCCAGATTCCTCCGCATGCCAAGGTCGAAGACCAGATTAAAGTCTGCACCGGGGTGATGGATCAAAAATGACATGGATGGAACCGTGTTTCGGACAGACGTGTCTCGCTGGTCGGCGCAGAAGAAGTGCTCAGGGAGGGTGAGAAATCCGCTCGGGAGTAGAGACACTCGCGGATACATGAACGGTTTACGTGGTGAGGCGGACATAGCTTGGCTCGGCTTTCTTGGGCAAAAGCCTAAGGGGGGTGGAAAGTCGACGGTTCCAAGGGATGTTGTTCAATGGAGAGCCAAAGAATTGGGTGATGGCTACGGAATGACAATGGACAAGGTACGAAGAGGCGATGGGGAGGCCATGCGTTGGAGGCGGGTCAGAGTTGTGGAGGTTGTGGAGAGGAGTTGGAGAGACCCGCTGGCACCAACTCTCCACGATATCTCCAACGATGGAATAGCCGAGGGGCAGGAACTGCCGTTCGCAGTCAGTTTCGATCGAGATTGGCAAGATGTTCCTTTGCCTAGGCGATTAGAGACACGAGATTGGAGAGGCAACAGAGGCCTTGGCCACTGAGGCCATACAAGTATATAGGTAACGGAATCTTGGGAACTGTGCGAAAGCGCAAAGGACGGCCTCTGAAGAAATTCCACTCTTAAGTTCTAGCATTATACAAAAATGGCATCGTTTCAAGAAAAGTCGCTTGTAGTACCAAACTCGACCTTTATCGCGGGAGATTGGTTAACGGTTGCCCAAGATCAATGTTTTGTTGTGTATGGTAGGTGATACAAACAACACCAAGGTGAGCCCTGCTAATACAATCGAGATCCCGCCGCGTCAAAGCCCGTGGCATACGTCCCTGATCTAGACTCACGTCAGTGTGAGCAAGCAGTTGGCGCTGCAAAAGAGGCTCAGAAGAAGTTGGCTTTATTGACCGCCAAGGATAAAAGCCGACTGCTGAGAAAGTGGTTTGAGCTGGTCCAGGCGGCAGCTGGCGATCTTGCCGACATCATCACAAGAGAAAATGGCAAGCCTCTGATAGAAGCGAAGGGAGAAGTGAAGTATGCCGGCGACTTTATCGACTGGTTCTCTGGGGAAGCCGAGAGATTTGAAGGAGCGGTAAGCGGACCTGGAACTCGTCCAGAAAATAAGGAAGCTGAGATATTGCAGGTCTACCAATCATCGAATCACAATAGTCGCATTGTCACCATCAAACAACCGGTGGGCGTCGTTGGCATCGTGACGCCTTGGAACTTCCCAGCTGCCATGGTCACCAGAAAAGTTGCAGCAGCTCTCGCGGCTGGTTGTCCATGCGTTCTAAAACCAGCCCCCGAAACACCTCTGAGCGCGATTGCCCTGGCTCATCTTGCTCACCAGGCGGGGCTTCCAGCTGGGTCTTTGAGTATTGTGACGACAAGGAGACACACGGTTGAGGTTGGCAAGGTCTTGACCCAGCACTCAGACATCAGGAAGTTCTCCTTTACTGGCTCTACGGCAGTGGGTAAGGCACTTGCTGCACAATGCACCGGTACGATGAAGAGGGTCAGTCTGGAACTTGGTGGGAACGCTGCCGTTATTGTCTTTGAGGATACCGACTGCGAGAAGGCCGTCGAGGGCATCATGGCAAGCAAGTTCCGCCTCTCGGGACAGACATGCGTGTGTGCCAATCGTGTCTATGTTCATTCCAGGATCTACGATAAGCTGGCGGCCATGCTCGTTACCCGGGTCAAGCAGCTCAGGCTCGGGGCCGGCCATGACCCAGAGACCACTCTGGGGCCTTTGATCACTGAAACTGCCGTTGACAAGGTTCGCATACATGTCCAAGACGCTGTGGCAAGAGGGGCGAGAGTGTTGACAGGAGGCTCTCGAGCGACCCAACTTGGATCTACATTTTTCGAGCCGACAGTTCTGGTCGACGTGGTGGCCGACTCCATATGTGCGGCAGAGGAGACTTTTGGGCCTCTCTTGCCTCTTTTTAAGTTTGAGGATGAAGAAGACGTCATCAGGCTTGCGAATTCTCCTTCAGTTGGTCTCGCAGGCTACTTTTTCACTCAGGACATTGCTCGTGCGTGGCGAGTTGCTGAGGCTCTGGAGGTGGGCATGGTGAGTTTGTCCCCTGCGCATTACGAAGGCTTAATTAACCATGCATTCATGCGCATGTCACAGGTCGGAGTCAATACTGGCCTTATTAGCAATGTCGCTTCGCCGTTCGGTGGCGTGAGGAGAGCGGACAGGGTCGAGAGGTGAGTTTCCCAACTTACGAAGCCGCTTCGGGCTATCTTCGCCATTACGGGGGCGAGATTTCTGACTATACCTGCACCCAGGGCTCAAAATTGGTATTGAAGAGTTTCTCGAGGTAAGAGTCAATACCACATACTTGCAGACACGAGCTAAGTTAACACGGATTTAGATCAAGAGTGTCACTTTTGGACTGTAAGACGACGAAGAATTTACAAGGTGATTCGGACCAACTTGGTGGTTAGGATATTTGAATGTGGACGATCCTTGCGCCTCATGAGACGGTAGTAGCCTATTTGGAGAGGTTATATAGGCGACTACAACTTCGGTGGACCGAAACCACAAGTCTAGAGTCACATTTTGCTGCAGCTCCATTTTCTTTTACATCCATATAGGTCCAATATCTACCTAGAAATTAGTACAAGTAATCAACTGGATAGCGCCTATGTGTCCGTCATCAGACAAAGTCTGGTGCTAATACCAGCAGGAAGGAAGGCCGACGGAGGAAATGTATGCCTGAGGCACTCATGGCCCATCATAAGAAGCACCCCGCTCATGAATAAATACGACACTCACACGTCTCTGTTCATTCGTAACCTTGCCCCTGCTTGAACTCATGACCACTGTTGCCCCTATCCACAGATGCTCGCATTGCTCACGAGAATTCGGCCGAGCCGAGCATCTTGTACGACACGAGCGGACACGTACGACGCGACTCCTCGCATGTCATTGAGTCACACTAATTCCAGAGTCAGATACGAAAGAAAAGCCGTATGGCTGCGATTTATGCACCCAAGCCTTCTCAAGGAGAGATCTTTTGCGGAGACATGAGTGGAAGGCGCACCAGCGAGGAAAACCACCAAAGGGTAGCGGCAGGATGACAAGAAGAGCCGACGATCGTCTGCGGGGACAGGACATGACTTCGCCAGAAGATGAATCACCGTCAAACCATTTTCAGATTTCATCAAACATGAATCTACCGGTAAGCATTGAGATTACTGTTGTTTCGGGGGGGGGAGAGAGGTTCTAACCATAGTCAGGACCAGCAGTGGCTAAGCCATCACCCGCAAGACTCCTCGTCATCGTTATTTGGGACAAACGTTTCGATCCAGGACTCTTTCATGCCCGACGAGGTGCAATGGCTCCAGACTCTTGATGAACTAGGCCCAAACGCGCTGGACCAATTCAATTTCGCTGCCTCCCCTTCACGGAATTGGGGACCTGGCTTACAATTCGGCCCTGGTGTCGGAACAGTTCAGCTGAGCAGACAATCTTTGTTCTCTCTCCCGCCGTCTCCTGAGCTGCAACCCCTGGATGATGCCTCACCGGGCAACTCACTTACCGGTGCCGAACTCGCCATCACGGAAGCCTGCTGGATCCATCTCCAACAAGAAGCGCAGAGGTTACAAACAGATTACATGCTGGTAGGGAGAGATGTTCTTTGCAGTTACATCGATCGTTACTTTGACAGCTTCAACCGTCACCAGCCGTTGTTTCATCAGCCATCCTGGACGCCCAGCGAAGCCCCTGCATTTCTCATCTTTGGTGTATGTGCCAATGGCGCTCTGTACAGCCTAGAAAGTTCAACAGCCCGAGACCTGTTCAAGTTCGCGACGGCACTGATGCCTGCCTCAGGTGGTGGGTTACCCAAACTGCAGGGCATGATGCTCTTGACAGCATTTGCTGCTTGGGGTGGTGAGCCCGATGACCTCGACAAAGCACTCCAATACTACGGCCCCATGGCGATTCTATTACGACGGGAATGGGCTAGGATGCAAGCCCCCGTGGTTTCGGCCGATCCATCTTGGAAACAATGGCTCCACGTAGAAACATTAAAGAGGTAAAAAAACAATACTTGATGGCTTTTTGGACTTCACTAAGTTATGAAATAGGGTAACGGGGTGCATTTTCACATTGATGACTCTGTTGAACGTCGCTTATGATGTGCCTTCACCCTTTCTATACGAGAAGGAACACAATCTACCGTCGAAAGAAGACAAATGGGACTCCAAGACTGAGGAAGAGTGGATGCAAGCATGCCAGCTATCTGGCGATTGCACAGAGTCTCAGACTATGGAGTCTCTTATCAACCAGCTCGCCGATGAGTCGTCCCCTCCTCCGTCAAGCATCGGTACCTTTGCCTGCCACCTCGTCATATCCTTTCTACTTCAGAAGATCATCCTCTCTCACCGAGTTCATACACCTAACGGGACCGAGGCATTATCCACGTGCGACGAATTTGCGAAGCTCCTAAGCCGGTGGCAGCAAATGTTCAAGCACATTTCAAGCTCTGGGTCGCCACCTGATGACCCAAGGGAGCCCATGCTCTTCAACAGCACTGCCATATCGCGAATTGCCTACGTAAGACTTGCTTCAGATTTCTCTCATGTCAGACGAAGCTTTGGCGTGTGGCGAGAAGAGCAGGTTGTCGAGTTAATCAAGTCCACGCCGCCTCCCAGCAGAGGGTCAGCGACCACGCGGGCTGCATTGCAAGCCTGTCTTGCCCTTCGAACCCCCACTCAGCTAGGTTTCCAGGTTGTGGCGCGAACAAGCTTTTGGTTCTGGAGCGTGCAGCACTCACTGAGCTACTTTGAGTGTGCATTGTTTCTTTCCAAGTGGGTGCAGTCGCTGTCATCCATCCAAGACTTGTCTGTCGATGAGCAAAAGGTTCTTCGCCTGCTGGAGCAGTTGACGAGGGCGAGTGGCGAACATGCAAGAAGCGAGGTTTCTAGACCACTCTCGGCTCTTGTCCTGTTGAGATGGGCTGAGCTGCTTGATACTGGGACGACGACGGTGTGGGGCATCATGCCGAGGATGGCAAGAATCTTGACCCTGTATGCAGATACAATGACGTGAGAGTGGTCCAGTTCTCGACCAGTATACATATCCAAGCCGTTCTAATACGTGTAGTCTATGTATTGTAACCTTTTCTTCCTAATAAGACACGGTAAAGAACAAGGATTCGATGTTGTCAATGAAGATGAACAGTGTTTATCCCATGGGTTTTGCGAGTCTGGGCTTTAATGCTGCCAGATCTCGCAACTGCATTCTTGCTTATTGTATCTTCTGGTCTCCATTTTCCAGTGCTAACCGCTAGTAGTAAGAAAGATTTACACATTCACTTTGATGCTTCGTGCTAAGAGGTCTCGTGTGTACTGTATAGGCTGACATGAGGGTCAATTGTGGTCCATAATACACTTCTGATATCTAGTGCTACCCATCACATGTTCCACGCATCTTGACATCAGCCTCGGTATCTTGCTGACTTGGCGATTGAGGTGCTCATGGCTTGATAGTGGCACCCTCGCTCTCCATGGTAATCAGAACCTTCTCGGCCGCTTTAAAAGCCTCCATCCCGGCCGGGACGCCCATGTAAATGCAGACTTGCACAAGCACCTCCCGAATCTCGGTGGCAGATACTCCGTTGTTTACAGCGCCCCGGGTGTGAACTGCGAGCTCATGGACCTTGCCGGTGGCGGCCAACATGGAGAGGTTGATGAGCGAACGCTGCTTGCGGTCCAGACCAGGACGGTCCCAAACTGCACCCCAGCAGAAGGCTGTGGTGAACTCTTGCATTGCCTTGGCAAATTCGGTGCTGCCATTCTTCAAAGCGTTGTCGACGTATGCGTCGCTGAGGACGGAGCGGCGGATGGGCATGCCGACCTCATAGAGGCCCTTCTGGAGCTCGGCTCGGTTCTTTTGTCCCGCCATTGTAAAATTCTGGAGTTGAAAGGGGAAAAGATAGATGGTGCTTTGTTGAAGATGGAAGGTTCAAGGTTGAGTCTCGTGATGACTTGTAGAGAAGGGATTCAAAGGTGGTTAAGTGATGATGATGATAATGGAATCTTAATACAACAGGGTCTATAAATACCAGTACGTTTTTTGATGAACAGATATGTTCTTTGTGGTTATTCGACACTTGAAAATTTCCCCGGGAAAGTCACCATGACAATCTCTCCACGATCCTACATTGTGGAGAAGTGGGTAGTATCGGGGGGTTGCAACTCCAACTGTCTCCAACCTCCACAACCATGCGTGACTGTTGCCCTCCACAGCGTCGACTCTGTGTCTGGCGGACTACTCTCCAAGAGGCCATTTCATGGAGATGCACTGGGGTTGCTGTGTGTTTTTGATGCTACGTGAGCGCCATCTCGCTCAACCCAATGCACGCCATCAAGCGTACCCTGGTCCCAGAGCTGTCCGAGGTCGCCATGTCTAGAGCATTGGAGTAGTAAAGATGGAGCGCCAGCCCAATATCAGGACCCTAATGATTAAATACTCTGGCCAAGCCCTGGTATGCTTCTAGTTAGACCACTAGAAGACAATCTTGACACATCAATTTTACTCTCTTACCGACGTATCCTCATCTCTTCAACATGGGTAGCATTTCGCAGACGATCTACGGCTTTATCGGTAAGAAGATCTAGACAACTAGATGAAGACACATTTCCTTTACTCATGTTGACCTGCAGGCCTCGGTCAGATGGGCCACGGGATGGCCAAGAATATCTGCCTGCGTATTCCCGACTCGTCCCTGCTCGTAGTGTACGACGTGAACCAGGAAGCAGTACAAAGGTTCATCGACGAACACAATGGCACCGGTGTCCGAGCGGCCAAGTCGCCCAAGGAAGTCGCCGAACTGGCGGCAAGTTCGCCTCGATCCGCGGATCAGTACCGTCTACAATAACTAACGCACGCTTCTCAGGATGTTATTATGACATCGGTCCCGGCAACACCCCACGTACATGATGTGTTTCTCCACAGGGACAGAGGTCTACTGGCGGCGAAGAAGCGACCGGGTCATAGCATACTCTTCTTGGAGCTCAGCACCATTGACGCTGGTGTTTTCGGCTGAAGTGGCTCAGAAGGTCATCAATGGAGGCTGGGGAGATTTTGTGGATGCACCTTGCTCGGTAAGCCACCTATACGGAGATAGGACTTTGAATCTTGATCCTTACAGTTTACAGGGCGGCGCTATGGGGGCTGAAAAGGGAGCACTCTCATTCATGGTTGGATGCGACGACGCAATCTGGCCCCGCGTCTTGGAGATCTGCCGCCTCATGGGCAAGGACGACTCTATCTTTCACTGTGGCAAGCTCGGCTCCGGTCTCAAAACGAAGCTTCTCAACAACTACCTCTCTTCGCTGACGGCCCTGGCTACGGCTGAGACCTACAACATCGGCATTCGCAGTGGACTAGACGTCAAGCGACTCGACAGCGTCATCAACGCCAGCTCGGGCATGAACTTCAACTCCAAGATCAACAACCCTGTCCCAGGCCTGACCCCTGGGAATTCGGCAAGCAAAGGCTACGCCGGTGGGTTCTCACTAGAGCTTTGCCTTGGGGTGCTGGAGCTCGGTGTCAAGGCTGCCGATGACTTGGGCGCGAAGACAGTCTTGGGCCACCCGATGCTGGAGGCGTTCAGGGATGCGGCCAAGGATGCCAAGTTTCAAGGCAAAGATTCCAAGGTGATTTACAAGTGGTTGGGTGGCGAGGATCCTGTGTTGTAGTGGTTATACTCCTTAGTCAGTTAACATTGATGTTTTTATGATCCTACAATGCCTGTCCTTCAAGACATCCGTTCCCTCGTGGCTTGCTCCAATGCCCAGGGATCCCTTGAACGCTCTTAGATGGAACTCCTACACGACCAAACCGGGAAGGAAGATTACAAAGCCGCGTTGCATTACTACATTCCGGTATAGAGATTCGTCATTGAAGATGATGATAGCGAGTTAAACAAATCCAGTCACCCGTCGATGCCTACATAGGAACATCGGGTCGGTAAGTGGGCCGACTACGCCGTCGATGCCGTGTCCTGTGCAATCCCGACCGTCTTCTAGAAGGGACCTCATCTAGCATCCTGAGAGAGTACAGCACAGTCAGACGGTGAGAAGTCTCGGCAAGTCAAGCTTCACTTAGCCCTTGTCAATCTTGCCCAAGGCAGCCTAGCTCTCCAACATGCCAGCGCCACCTCCAACAGAACCATGATCTTTGCCGAGAAGGATTTACTCAATGAGCCAGCCAGCCTTGGAGAAGCCCTTATCTCCAAATATTAGCTTTTTCTCCTCTCTAATCTCCACATACGCTGAGTCGAGACCTAGGGAGAGCGTCTGGGGAAAGGGGGTGGAATCCGGGGAAGTTGTGGGGTGAAGCCCTTACCCCGGATTTTCCTGTTGCTCGGGAGAGTAGAATGCATAATGGTGGCCGTAAGGTCATGACGGTCTGGTAGCTTTGCAACTTATATAGATACATGTCTGCCGTCACCGGTTCAACTCTACCAGGAACCACATCCTGTCTCTGCAAGTTCTTACTCATTCAGCATCCTTGCTCGACGATCGCGCTCCCAGTTTTACCCCCATCGCAAGAAATAATGTCTCCCGACCAGAAAGACGACAAAATCGAGCACATTGACATGGCGAACATGGATAACAAGACCGAGCCTGAATATGGGCCCATCGACGACGCCTGGAAGGCAAGAGAAAAACGCCTTGTTCGAAAGCTCGACATGACACTCATGCCTATGGTCTGGGTCCTGTATCTGTTCAACTACCTCGACCGAAACAATATTGCGTTAGTGCCATGTTATCCTCACTACGATGGCCAAGAAGCTGACCCGCACTTTCAAGACAAGCCAAACTGGATTCTTTTGAGGATGACCTCGGCCTTAAAGGAAATCAGTTCAACATTGCTGTTTCCATTCTCAACGTCGGGTATGCACTCGCTTCCGGTGAGCTAACTTGGCTCTTGGCTGACTTCTTGGACAGGTACATGCTTGGTCAACTGCCTAGCAACATGATCCTCACCCGCGTCAGGCCTTCGCTTTTTATGCCGTTTTGGATCTGCGCCTGGTCCTGTATCTCTGCGGCTACGGCTGCTACCCATAACTTCTCTGGGCTCATTGCAGTAAGGTTCTTCCTTGGGGTCTGTGAAGCGCCCTTCTTTCCCGGTGCCTTCTACCTGCTCTCCTGTTGGTATACAAAGAAGGAGCTTGCCCTCCGTACAGCACTCTACCTTGGCGTTTGCTGGCCTTCTCTGGCCCTCTGGCGTTGGCTATTTCTTCTAGGCGTTCTACCTTGTATCGGTCTCCTGGCCATCTTTATCCTGCCGGACTTTCCATCTTCCAAGTCTGGCTCGGCTACTTGGCTGCTTACTGACGACGAGCGGCAATTGGCTGTGGAGAGAATTGCTCGTGATCAGGTTTCCAACCAGAAGTCAAACAGATCCATCTGGCATGGGCTGAGGACCGCAGCCATGGACTTTCGCGTCTGGGTCTTTGTAAGTCGCCAAAGGCTTCTTGTCCGTCTGTGACTTCCAATAACGCCATTCACTCTAGGCTTTCATTCTCTGCAGCAACCATACCGCGTACGGCTTCAACAACTTCTACCCAACTATTGTAAAGGGCTTCGGCCTAGGCAGTCGAACAATCACTCTCCTTTGTACATGCCCTCCCTACTTTGTTGGGGCAATCGTCTCCTTTGCTGTCGCTTACTCGAGCGATGTCCGAGGTGAGCGTGGCTGGCATATCAGCGCCCCAATGGGAGTAGCCATCGTTGGCTTCATCATCTCAGTTTCGGTACTCAACCTCCCCGTCCGGTATTTCGCATCGTTCCTATACATCTCGGGATGCTTCGCCGCCAATGCAATCGTGTACAGCTGGGCTGCATCATCTACGAGTCAGACTCCAGAGAAGAGAGCCTGCGCTACCGCGATCATCAACCTGACTGGCCAATTCGGTAACATCTGGAGTCCTTATTTCTTTTTACCTAAGGAGTCGCCCAGGTATACTACAGCTATGATACTCATGATTGCATTCTCCGGGGCCAGCATTGTAGGCTGCTGTTTTATGAAATGGGTGTTGCGTCGGGATAACAGGAAGCTGCTTGATAGCTGGACGGGACCTGGTTCCCCAAACTTGTACACCCTCTGATTGGTAAGTATGCAGTACTTCCTAGAAGAAGCAGAACCATGTACGAATTTCTAGCTTCATTCAGACAGGGTGAGGGCGACAGTTCACTTCAAAGCTGCTTCTCTCCTTGTGATAGCCGAATTTAGCGATTCCATCAAATCTAACTTCCACATTGATGCCTCATTAGTCTACAAATGTTCCTTGTGATAAGGCATTAGGGCTTTATAGTACACAGAAGCGTTCAAATCTTTGCCCAGTTCTATCTTAATGCCATAATTTCATGGTCTGAAAAAAGTTATTCAAAATGGCAAATGCCCAGTCGCGCATCTCCTGGGCTAATAGATGGCCCTCTAATTTCTGCCGTGATGAGTACTTAAATAGTGAGCAAGTGAGGCTATCGCGAAGTAATCTTTAGGTGTGTGGGGCTGAAAATGAGAAGGTTAGCTGCTGTATCGATAAGGTCACGTGGCCTTAAGATAAGCCTTTGTGGGCTAGTGTTGTGCCCGTAGTAAGCAAAAATGAGAATCACTTATTAAAAAATGGATGTTAGGACTTGTGTAAAGCGTAGAGCGCAAGTCGACAAAGATAGCCTAAATAGCACCCGTCGCAGCGAAGAGCAAAAGCTATGTCATCATTCAATGATATTATTGATATAAGAATGGTAATTCCTATGGCCAGATGATGAAAATCTAGGTCTTTGGAACGCTGGGTTTATTCCTCTTGGGCTACCCTAGACCTCAGAATAACGTCACCGTCGGCCATGAGTAAGCCCCACACTGCAAGCGAGGCTAATCCCTTCGGTAAACTCCATATAGACTCAGCATTTAGACGCAGAGACCATTGCATAGGTCCTTAGTCTAATGCAAGCTATCTCTAGCAGATCATGAAGCACTCGGAGACTTTCTGTCGATACCCCAAGCTCTTGGAGACTTGGAGGTTAGATCCCGGGCCGATCCAAATGCCGACTTCGACGTCGAGGAGATAGCCGATTTGGTTGTCGGCTACTCCCTACTTTTGGCCAATCATGTTGCTGTAAGCTGGGAGCTTAGCGCCATCGAGTGGATCGCTCCCAGTGTCCTCAACCTTCGCAAAGACGTCACTTAAGCCATGGGCCTCCATTACATCAACTTGGGGCTTCATGATCAAACGGCCTTGACTCTTAGATAGATGCGGGGTCATCCCCATGGAGGTGTTTTGGCCTTATCGCGGGGTTCTAAATCTGGGGAACCCCTCCCAAGGTCACATACAATATATGAAGACCTCCTTTGTCGCCCTGGGACTCAACATGTTGTCCTACGCAGAGAATTATTATTTTCTCCAGACTCCAAAATCTTGTCCGTCCCTGCCATCATCATTCAGACAACTGTTAACAAGTCGCCATGGGCAAGAAGCGAGCCATCATCACCTACGGAGTCGATGTCGATGCCATCTCAGGCTGGATCGGCTCCTATGGTGGCCAGGACTCAGCCGGTGATATTGCGCGAGGTATGCAGCCATTTCTAATATTGAGTCTCTTTCCTGCGAACCTGCAAACGTGACGTTGACATGACGTCCTTCAATTTCTACAGGTTGATTTGGCGGCACAGTTGGCGTGGAACGCATGCTCAAGGTCTTTGCCAAATATGACATCAAGACCACTTGGTTTGTCCCGGGACATTCTCTCGAGACCTTTCCGGAACACATGAAGATGGTTCTAGATGCTGGTCACGAGTTCGGACTACACGGTTACACACATGAGAACCCCAATGCTATAAGCGTTGAGCAGCAGCGAGATGTTCTCGACAAGAGTTACAGGCTGATGACTGGGTTTACTGGAAAGCCTCCACGTGGCATGGTGGCACCCTGGTATATCGACCCCCTTGTATGGTAGATGAACCGCTAACATGTGTCCAGGTGGGAGACTAGCTTTGAGGGAACCCAACTACTGCTCGAATACGGCATCGAGTATGACCACAGTCTGGGACACCACGATTGCCAATGCTACTACCCAACAATTGGCGACACCTACACTAAGATCGACTACTCTCAAAAAGCCGAGACCTGGATGAAGCCTTTTGTCAAGGGAAGACCCACCGGGTTGGTTGAGATTCCTGGGAGCTGGTACATTGATGACCTCCCTCCAATGATGTTCATCAAGTCCGCCCCCAACAGTCATGGATATGTCAACCCAAGGGACGTTGAAGCCATCTGGAAAGACCACTTTGAGTACTACTATCGGGAGTACGACGATTTTGTCTTTCCTATCAGTATTCATCCTGATGTATCTGGTCGGCCCCATGTCGCCCTGATGCATGCACGGTAAGCTCATTATAGCCTTTCTTACCATGACACGAGCTAACCAGCCGAAGGTTGATTGAGTGGTTCAAAACGTTTGAGGGTGTTGAATTCATGACTATGGAGGAGGTGTGCGATGATTTCAAGGCAAAGCATCCTCCAGAGAAAGATGCTCTTTTGCCTGCTGAAGCAGGGCTGAAGTTGAAAGAGACGAAGTAGATGGATGTTTTTAGGCGATGGAAAGTTTTAAAGACTGGCCAAGTATGTCACTCGACGTAACTATTAACCTACATGTGCCCTTCTACACGCTGGTCTTGAACGTGAGCTGCCAAATACCGCCAATTTTCACGCCTTTCTAGGTTATGGTGTTTGCCGATTGTGCTTTTATGCTAGAAGATAGAAAAACCTGTTCAGAGTCATTGCGGCAAAAGAGTTGTTTTGAAAGCATCACAAGTTTTTATGAGTTTTCGTGCCAGGCAGACGGTCACTAAAGCTATTCTTAGAGATATTTACAGTAAGCTGTGCTATTTACATGCCCCCTTTGCCCTCTATTCAATCCAAGCTTCCTGAAGTTTCTTTCTCAGGTTATACGAACGCTTTGCCCAAGAATTCCTCACTGAAAGGGTAGTCAGTGTACCCTTTAGTCTCTACAGGTGTGTAAAAGGTCGAGCGGTCGTAAAGATTCATCTCTATGCCCTCCTTGATTCTGAATACCAAGTCGGGCGTCGAGACGAAATACCTCCCAAACACGACCAGAATATCGTGGTGTTGATACTCCTGTTCCACCGCTTTCCTTGCAGATTCACTGTTGAATCCACCAGCGACCAAGATGGGAGACTGGTTGCCCCATATGTCAAATGCAAACTCCAGACCCTCATTCTTCTCGCAGTCTATGTTGTTGACAACCCGTGACTCGATTAGGTGTAGATAGGAGAGACGCAGCTCCTTGAGTCCCCGGATGATGTGTGAAAACTGTCGAGTTGCGAGCTCCACCTCCATCTTCATGGACTGGAATGTGCTCCAGGGACTGAGTCTGACAGCAACCCTATCGGACCCAATTGCTTCGACCACGGCCTTTGTAGCTTCCAGTACAAATCTGGACCTATTCTCAATAGAGCCTCCCCAACTGTCGGTTCGGATATTGCAGGTGTTCTGGCTGAATTGATCGATCAGGTATCCATTTGCCCCGTGTAGCTCTACGCCGTCGAAACCGGCCCTGATGGCGTTCTGGGCGGCCGTTTTGAAATCAGCGATGCAGTCCCAGATCTCAGAGTCGGTCATCTCTTGGGGAACCGCGTCTGAGTCACCATTGGTCATGGGTACAGCACTGGAGCTGTATAGAGAATACCCTTCCTTGTGGCCAGCACGGCCAGGAGCAAAGATCTGGCAGTACATAAAACACCCCTTTGCGTGAACTTCATCGGTGATTCTACTCCAGCCTTCGATCTGTGCCTGCGACCATATACCGGGGGCATGTGGCCCTGCAGAGTGGCGCGGAGAGATGGAGGTTGCCTCGGTAATGATCAGGGTGCCGGGAGAGCTAGCTCTCTGGGTATAGTATTCGAGGCATTGCGGAAGGGGAACTTGATCCTCATCTGCTCGGAATCGAGTTAAGGGGGCCATGGCGATCCGGTGCTGCAGCAGTATGTTTCCTAGCCGAATCGGCCGAAAGAGCTTTGAAGTGGAGGCCATTGCGAGTGATTGATTGCAAATTGCTAGACAGATTCAACACTGGTGGAATAGATTCACTTTTCTCTGGTGGGCTCTTTATATGACTCTATGGGCCCTTTGGCAACGAAGCCGATCACCATGCCTGCCTGTCCCATTAATCGACCCCGATTCGTGCCATCTATGTTTCGCTTGGCTGACAAATCGTGGAGACTCATACTCCAACGGTCCTGCTCCATCGGACTGACTAAACATGTTTGGGGTTGGTTCGGCATCCAAGACTCCATCGGCTTCTTGAGATTTGAGTTTAGTAGCCGAGTTCTCTCGGCTTGCATAAACTTCGCCACCTCACATGTTTAGATTCCAGTAAGAACAAAAATCGATTAAACAGCTGTGGCAGATCTGGTTGAAGAGGTTTGCCTGAGGAAATTGCAAAAGCCCTTCTATTCGTGAAAGGCACGCATTGGATGCATAGAATTCCTTTGGCTCGAGGACGTTCGGGTCTGTCATCGGCTAGCTTCAAACTCGCCTTTGCGAGTTGGACTCGGACATGATCACTCATTGTTACTGCATTATTGTTTAACGTTTCATTATTAATCACAGAAATCTTCACTTGAAAGCATTACGTACAAATTCGAATAAAGCATTAATCAGCAGAAGAATGCTTCATTACGACAGTCGATCTAGCTCGCCACTTTGATAACAACTTTGCCAAAATGGGAGCCCTTCTGTAGATATGTAAAGGCATCTCTACCCTCCTCAAAACTAAAGACGCGATCGATGACAGGATGGATCTCATGCTGCTCATAAAATTGGAGCATTTCTTGAAAACGATCCTTTGGCCCATTTATGATCCCTTTGAGAGTGACTGTCCGCGACAGCGCAAGGACGTTGATGTTGGTCCTATCGTCAGCATCGTCTTGCTTCCCAGAAACATAGCCAATGCATGCGATGATGCCGCCGTAAGCTACAGAGTTGAAGGACTTTCGGACAGTCTTTACACTGCGCGTCTCGAAGATGATATTGGCCCCATGATTATTGGAGGTTCGCATCACCTCATCATCCCAGTTGGGTACATCTCTGTAGTTGATGACATGATCAGCCCCGAGAGCTTTTGCCCGTGCCAACTTGGAGTCTGATGATGATGTGATTATCGCTGTAGTGCTTTTAGTATGCGGGAAGGGGTTCTCGAGGCGCGATACTCACTGGTAGCTCCCGCTGCATGAGCGATCTGCAAGCCGCTGATACTCACTCCACCTGTACCCTGAAGAAGAACGATTTCTCCCTTCCCGCCTGGCTGACCAATGGGTCGAAACTGGTTGATTGCCATCCAAGCTGTGACAGCGGCAATCGTCAAGCAGGATGCTTCCTCATCTGACATGTACTCTGGCGCCTTCAGAAGAGCATCTGCCGGGAAGATTCGATGGGTCTGTAAAACTCCATCCAGTGGCAGGCCGAGACCCGTCTTCATGATATCGGGGTTAATGCTTCCGGTAAAGTGTCCCTGGTTCCACGTTGAAACAACGCGGTCACCGATGTTCCATGCGACTGCTTCACCAACGGCAACAACGACACCGCACATGTCGGAACAAGGAACCAGTGGGTCTGGCTGACCCGAGGCAATAGTCTTGTGATGACTATATAGCCCCTGGGCAACTGAGAAGTGCGTTAGTTGTTTTCGGGTAGTGCCGGAAGTTTGCCAGACCTTCAAGATCGCGATAGTTGAGCGACACGGCTTTTATTTCCACGAGGACTTCGCCTTCTCGAGGAGAACAGAGTAGAACTCTGGTTAACCCGAAGTTGTCGAGGCCATCCTGGCGTGTTTGCCACTGTAAACTTTCCGAGACGCCCATGGTTGTCTGTCCACTGACACGGCGTGACGAACTTGAAAAGGTGGTGAGATTCTGCACTAAAAAAGATGTCAATGCATATTCTGGATCAAATAATCTCGATGACACCACGGACGGGGAAGCAGCGAGGGTTGAGATCTTGTTCTGTTTGTGTAGGGGGCTTCAGTTGAGATGCCGATTTCGGTTACATGGCACCCATAAGACCAGTTTACAAATCAGTTCATTATAAATCAAGAATCAGGCCCGCCTGCTTTCGACCCCAACTGCTTCTTACCCCAGCTGTGTATGACTCCATTAATCAGGCGTCACATGCCCCGACCCAACCCGACGAAGCTGTCTGGTAATCAGAACGTCGTCATCGCCGTAGACTGCCCACAACACGCGACAGCACTCTACCCACAACTGGTAGATCAACCCACTACACGGGGGATACTTCAATAACGGTGATTCACTGCACTGAGTTGTGATGACATTGGTGCTGCTGAATGCAATGGCCTCCGAATGGGAAATAATTAATAAAAATACTTGAGAAAGGAAAGTCTATAGACTAGTCGCAATAACAAAATGCCTGTGCCTGACATCTTGCCCACCTCTATGTCTAAACCCCTACACCCCACGATCCAGCTTTTGAGCTTCACACATCTTGGCGTATAACCCATTCTGCCGAATCAGCTCCTCGTGCGATCCCATTTCGGAAACCCTTCCGTCATAGAAGACGTAGATCCGCGTCGCCTGACGGACAGTTGATAGACGATGTGCAACGGCGATGGTTATCCTGTCTCCAGTTGCGGCCTCCATCAGAGCGGCCTGGACGACGCGTTCCGACTCGGTATCCAGGGCGCTTGTCGCCTCGTCTAGCAGAATAACATGAGGTTTTCGGATCAATGCCCTGGCAATTGAGATGCGCTGTCTTTGACCTCCGGAAAGCTGGCTTCCTCTCGTGCCACAAGGAGTATTGAGACCCTCTGGCAGCGAAGAGATGAAGTCCCAGGCATTAGCGGCCCGACACGCTTCCTCAATGCCTGCATCCGAGATCGAGTTTGATGGTGCACCTTGTGAGATGTTGTCGCGGATGGACCCGGGGAAGAGAGCCGGCTCCTGCTGGACGAGCGAAACATGTTGACGATAAGAGACTGGGTTGATGTCGGTCAACGGAGTTGAGTCGATGTTGATGGTTCCGCTCGTCGGGTCGTAGAAACGCTCTAGGAGGGATATCATGGTGCTTTTCCCACAGCCAGACGCGCCTACAAATGCCACGAACTCGCCTCGCTCGATCTGTGCATCATGTTAGTAATAGTCGAAGCTGGAGACAGGCAGAGGGAAAACTTGCATTCATTGAGACCCCTTTGAGGACTCTGTTGTCCGGGGCTAAGGGGTATGAGAATTGAACATTGTCCAGGCTATACTTTGAGCAAGCATCAGCAGGCTCTTTGTTTTGGTTCTGTCGTTCATCGACCGTTGCTGCTTGCAGCCCCAAAAGCCAAAAGTAATAGTTCACAGCCTCGTTCGCCTTGGTGAAACCTGAAGAAGAATCATTAGCGGAATTGTAACTTGAGCAGGGTTGGAATACTTACTGCTTGCAAAACTGAACATGGTGCCTGCCGCCGAGGCAGAAAAGAAGACACCCATAAACGCAACCATGAACTGGTAAAAATTGATCTCGCCATCATTCACGAGCTTTGATCCCCACCTGATTTTGTTAGCCCACTGCAAGAATCGGAAACCAAACGGCTGATGCCGGTTGGGGGCCCAAACTCACCAGAATCCGAGAGCCAGCACGAAGTGCTCCATGCATTGCGTAAGGGAAAACCAAACCATCATGTGGAACAGGAATGGTGTGCAACTACGAATGGCACCGTCGAGCTCATCAGTATACCGCTCAAGGATTTTACCCTCGATCGCCAAAGAAGAGACAGTCCGTATGGCCATGATGGTCTCGGACGCGATGGAAGCACTCTGAGAAAAAGCCGTGTTCATCTTTCCGTCCATCCTGGTTTCCAGCCGGATTCTCGCCCATCCTGCAAAGACGAGTGGCGGAACTCCGGCAAAGACACCGACGATGCCGACCTTCCAGGCGACAATCAAGGACAGAATGCTACAGGCCAGCACGCTGATTGCAGAGACCAGAACAAAGGATATGTTGATCCCCATCAGCTCCAAGATGGATTGCGGATGCGCATCGAGACGGCTGTTCAAGGCGCCGACGGTGTTCTCAGGGCGGTCGAAGAAACGCAGATCTTGGCGGAGAAACCCCTCGAGCATGTCCCTCCGTACCTCGGTGTTGAGCGTCTGTATGTTGCAAAGAGGTTAACAAAGAGACTTCTTCATAAATGGACTGGGGCACTCACCTGAGCAACAATATTGGTTGTCCATCCCATGGCAAAGTACACAACAAGGCAACCAATAGCCAAAACGAAAAACATGAGAGAGATGAAGTTGGCTTCCTTCATCACGTCATCAGACCCCAGGAGGTTTACGATTCTACCCATGAGAAGGGTCTGGCCAGGATAGACAGCGCCTAACCAAGATGTTAACATCAAAATCTCAGCTCGAGCAGAATGCAGTCATCATACCTCCTGCGATGCAGGTACAGAGTGACAGTATGTACCAAGGCACCAGCCGTGGGGTCGCCCTCACAAGCCTAGCGATATTTCGGATGAGCCCGCTCTTGGGGCTCTTTTCATAGTCTTCTCGATCTCTCAGGAGCAAGAGCTTCTCAGCCTCGGCAGTTTGCAGCTTCTTGAGGGTCCTGATGGGTTCCAGCACCAACTCTGTGGATTCATCATCATCAGAGGGGCTCCCAAGGGCTTCTTCCTTGCCATCAACTGGAGCCAAGTCTTGAGCCTTGACCAAGTTGGCATACACCCCGTCGATGGCAAGAAGTTCCTCATGTCGTCCTTGTTCAGCGATTTTGCCCTGTGAGAGAACCACGATGTTATCAGCGTTGCGAATCGTGGCAAGCTTGTGTGCAATGACGATGGTTGTGCGGTCTTGTGTTGCGCGATCCAAAGCCTGCTGCACAATGCCTTCGGCGTGTGGATCAAGAGCGGAAGTAGCCTCATCAAGAAGAAGGACCTTTGGCTCAGAAATAATGCTTCGCGCAATCGCAATTCTCTGTTTCTGGCCACCTGATAAGAGGCCTCCGTGCTCGCCGATTCGAGCATCATAGCCGCCAGGGAGGTCAACGATAAAGTCGTGTGCGAATGCGAGCTTGGCCGCCTGTTGGACTCGCTCCATTTGCTCTTCGCGTGTGTCAAATTCCCACTGGGTGCCGACCAGGCCGTTGGAGATGTTGTCAAAAACGGTACCGTTGAAGAGGACAGGTTCCTGAAAAATGTCGTGGTTAGCCACTGCCTTTGTCATTTCCCAGTCGATTAAAAGATCTCACCTGTTGCACGAGTCGGACATTGGTGCGAAGCCATCTCAGATTCACGTCTTTGAGTTCTCGACCGTCCAACTTGACACTACCGGCGGATGTGTTATACCATCGCTCCAGTATGCCGATGATGGTGCTCTTCCCCGAGCCGCTGGGTCCCTTGACATTGTTAGCATATGTTCATCTAGCATCGATGTGCTGGGGAGTAATCACTTACCACAAGAGCCGTAACCTTGCCCGCCGGAACTGTTAAGCAGAACTTGTCCAAAACCGTCACCTCGGAACGCGTAGGATAGCTGAAAGACACATCTTCCATGGTGATGGTCCCTGTGATTTGTATCGGCTTCACCCCCGAATCGTCAAAGGCATTGATCTCGGATTGTCTGTCAATAAGCTTGAAGAGTTCTACCGACGCAGTAGCTGCACGGCCAAAGGCGACAGTGTGAGGCGCCAGGGACATCATGATTGTGGCTGCGATAACGACCGAGAGCAGAACCCTGTGAAATGCATTAGATGAGAGCCGTTGGCGTACAGGGGAATGTTTTACGTGAACACTGTACCCAAGTCCTGAACCTCGCCCCTATCCATCATGGCGAAGCCTTGCCAGAACGCAAGCCCCATCCCGGCATAGATGACAAAATATTGCCCGCCAAACATGACGCCGTAAAGCTTGTTCTTCTTCATGCCTCGGTCATATGCTTCCTTCAAGAAGGAGTAATACTTGCCAACAACCCTATCCCGTAAGCTGAAAGCGTGGATGGTGCGTGTGGCACCAAGCACATTCTCGGCATAACTTCCCGCTTGGCCGTAGAGTCGAAAGAGGTCGTTGTTGATGAAGGCGTCGAAAATGGAGACACCACCCACGACGATGAGGATGGTCGGGACGATGCAAATGATGATGAAAGTGAGCTTCCACTGACTGATAAAAGCAATGATGAAAGCAGCAAAAAATGTCGAAATGGCCTGGATGAAGAGGCCTAGCTTCTCTGCGATGCCACTCTGGATGAGCTTGCCGTTGGTGGTGGCCTGCATGGAGACTGACCCAGCAGAGTTGGTACCAGAAGATCCAGCATCGTAGAAACCAATCTCCTGACTGAAAGCGGCTTGTAGGTAGGTTCGTTGAAGATTCCTCACAAAGTGGTAGGCGTTGTAGGTCATCAGGGAAGAATAGAGATAGGTACACACGAACCGCACAATACCGATGTAGACGAAGTACAACCTATCCATATTTGTTAGGTCGTTCTGTCCATGAAGTGTAGGAAGTCTGGGGCCCACTCACGCTGTGGTGCTGACGGTATCTATGAATCCATTTGATGTGCCTGAAACCGAGACATCGCCGAGAAGAGTGATGAATCTCCCCATGACGACATTGACCATGGCCAGGCCGACACCAGACGCAATGGCTGCGAGTATCGCGATCGATTGGAGAAAGTATATCATCGGGGAACCGTATTGGAAGACTCTCTGTCGTTGCAGTCGAGATTAGCAAACCATACACTACCTAGGTAGACAATGTTGAAGGGCCATACGTACGAAGAAACTCTTGAAGCCTGACGGCTCTTTCGCAGCGGGCGCATCATCGGTAGAAGCACCATTCAAAATCATTGGGGAGACATCTTGGGTGTCTTGCCCATGGTCAATCTTTTCGGAGACAGCCATAGTTTCAAGATGTGAACGAGTGACAGTAAAAGATCAAAAGAATAAAGGAGAGATTAGAAGGAGAGGCACGAATAGGGCCTGACGAGAAGAAGGAAAGAAGAAATTGAAATCCATCTTAAATGCGACAAACGCGAGAAGCCTTGCAGGTGGACAAGACTCATTACGGAGGGAGGTGTCTGGCCGCAAATCCAGTGTAAGCGGGCGCCAAGAGCCTCCGTCGCTGCGTCCGGAGCGGCATGCGGAGCTCCGTAACTCCGTCATTTTTCGGAGCGGAGCGCACGTTTTTCGAGCCGCATGCACGTGATAAGCCGTTTTCTCTCACTTCTGGCCACTGGTCGTCTACTTCAATTGTAACAACCATCATCGAGGGAAAGAGCCTGCATTGGGTCTCTGATACCTTTTATTGATTCACTCTTGACGGAATGGCGACCTTCACCCCCGCCTATAGCGGTGGGATCCCCACCATTGAGGACACGACCCAAGTCGACAGCGACAGCCCCTTTGCGGATGAAGAGCAGGGCCCATCTGACGAGAGACACAGACATGAGGCTTCCGCTACAGAAAGACTAGCTGTAAACTTCTCATCATGGTTGTTTTGAATGTCGTTAACAACATCCTAGTGTGATCGCTGTCGTAGACGAAAGGTTCGATTCATCCCTTCAGTCAGCAATCCCAGTGTCGTAACTGACATGCCTGTCGCTAGATCAAATGCGACCGCGTCCATCCATGCGCTCACTGCATCAAGGCGAAGTTACAGTGCACCTACGACCTTGGCCAGAAGAAGAGGGCAAAGCGACAGCGGGTCATGATTTCGAGCAGCTAGTGTGTTTGACCATGCCCTCAGACTATTCACTTGACCACTGACCTTTCCTACCAGCGAGAGTAGGATGGACGAGATCAATCAAAAGATTGACGACTTAACAGACATGATGAGTCGATTTAGCCATGCCAATGCCGGTATCGGTGACACCATCTCAACAATCAGCCCTCACCCGCCACCGAACCCTTGGCCTCAATCTGTGTTGTCCAAACCCGCGCGAACCCCGCGAACCAACATTCAGGCGCACCAAAGGGGGAATCATCAGGCCCTGACAGAAGCGGACGCAATCGAGCCTTCTCTCTTCTCCCAAGCCGTTTTCGCTACCAAGTTTCTTCAAGCTGTGCTGGCGCATGACATTTTCTCACCTGTTGCACCTGAAATGGCGTCCGCACTCAAATCCCTCGGAGACATTGTTGAAGCTCAACAGCGGCGCAACAATTCGTATGACGCGTCAAACCCCTTTTCCAAGACTCTCCCACCAGACTACACGATTAGAGATCTGCCGCTTCCTCCAATCGGAAAAATCATGGCCTGCTTGAGGCTGGCTAAAGGTCCGCCCAAACTTGTGTGCTGCGTCTGTATTTGAAGACTGACCTGCGTCCAGAGAACTCCAGAGTCCAATCTCATTTTCTTCTCCAATTCAAGTCCCTCGGTCATTTCACTGAGTACGTGGTCAAGGCATGTTCCCCAGGACCGATGGCCGATGCCGAGTTGATTATTGTCCACCTGGGTCTCTATTGGCTTTTCTATGAGTGTTCCGGCGTCTCAACAGACATCAGCACAAAACATGATTATTCTGCGCAGGCATCTGTCTGCAAGAATAGCCTTGAGATTGTCCTCTCGAACCTTTCATTCCATGCACCTGCGACAGTGGATTATGTGCATGCGATGTACATAGCGGTAAGTGTGCTTTAACATGCGGATATGCCACTTGAAAAAAAAAAAGGTTCACTGATGCTCTCTGAAATAGGCCATGTATTGCTTGCAGATGAACAAGCCAAATGCCGGGTGGGCCTTTGTATCAAAGGCTTCACTCCTCGCCCAGGCGATGGGCATGCATAGCAGCACGATCATGAACTCTGAAGTTGCAGAAGAGAGACAGTACAAGAATCGACTTTTCTGGGGGCTCTACTGCCTAGAAAAGTCCATTGCACTCCGCCTGGGGAGATCTTCCACTATACGGGACCATGACATTACCATTCCCCAGCCATTGAGAGAGCCGAGGACTTCCCCGGACTGGTTTAACAGTTTACCGGACGGCATAGAACTATGCCGACTATTTGGTCTTGTATTTGACGATCTTTTTAGTCCCAGCGCTCTTGTCCAGCCTGTCTCTGTTAGGAGGTCCCGCGCAAAGGACTTGTCTGCGAAAATAGAGCAAAGAATAGCGTCAAGGGATGTCTCGGACGTAAGTGTACTATTGATTCATCTGGATATTGGCCTTCTAGTGGTGTACTAGCAGGCAAAACATCATTCTCTCTAATCTGACTTCCAAGTTGCAGATGCACCCAGAACCTCTAGGCCAGCTGATCGAACCCAAGGTGCTTGCTTTTCTTAGGCACTCCAACATAGTTTGCGACTACTCCATGCTGGCCTCGATCTACAAGAGCATACCACCAGAAGATAGCTCTAGCTCCTCATGCCTAGCGTGCATCTCGGCTGCGAGAATCGCCCTCCAAGAGCATGCAACCTGCATCTCCCTCATTGCAGACCAGGCATCTGAAGATCTTATTCTCGACTTTTGGATCAACACTTCGCTCTTGCTTTCACCATTCATACCTTTCAACATTCTCTTTTGCAACATTATTGAGACATGCGACTCCTCCAACCTCCAACTCCTAGCACGTTTTGTTGGGGCCCTTGAACTGGCTTCCACCATTCCGCGCTACTCGGCTGCCTGTCGTAAGCAACTCCCAATCTTTAGGTCATTATACGACGTTGCGGCGAAATACATCGAGGCCAAGTCCAAAGTATATCAGCAGCACACGCCAGCCAACAGTACCACAGCAGGGCTCGGAATAGGAACAGCCGTGGCGTCCCCTTCTGCGCTGACCAGGACCAAGCAATCGGATATGCCGAAGGGTACGTCCCAGGATGATATGAATGACAAGCCTGATGATTTTGGAGTGGAGATGGATCTATCTACTGTGGAATTGGGGGATTGGTTTTATCAAAATCAACAGATGATGAGACTGTTGGAGGATGGGTAAGGTAGGTTTGATTCATTATATTCCGCTTGTAAAGAGCATGCTCATTGGCTATATACCAACCCTACTCTTGTTCTTAAAAGCACACATAAAACATTAGGTGACTAGCTTCTTAAGGTAGCCACTATACCTTGCATAAGACAGGCAAGCAATGGTACAAAAGCCCACAATCGCTATCCACCGTGTTGAGTTGACACAGTCCACTGGCTTTGGATTCTCCGCCTCCCACTCCTCCTTCATCTTCTGAACAAAGAGCCCGTACGCCATGTCACTGTTGGGGATAAAATCCTTGATCTGAAGCTTCTTATCCATCCAGTGAAAGGCCTCATCGTGGATGGTGTCGTGCTCCTCGAACTGATAGCACTGGAGGGTGATGCACACCTTATTGGTGTTGTTCTTGAGCTGGTGGATCTGGTACTGCTTCTCCCCTAACCATGTCATGTCACCCTCTGAGAGGCGGACCTGATTGCCGATTTGCTTGGGTATGCGGTTCTTCTTGAGAGCATCATACCACGTCACGTCGATGCTGCCGTGCAAGACCCTGATGATGGCCGAGGCGTCACCATGCTGGTGAATAGGCGATGAGTGGCCGGGGGGCCAGATTTCCATGACATAGGGAATGCCAGGGGAATTGGCCTAGTTAGATGTCAGCTGAATCCAGGAAAGGAGCTGGCATATGGCGACATACCAGGTTGTCACCGACAGTGATGCGGAGGTAGGTTTCCCTAATGCTCCCAAACTCGCCCTTTTTCGATTCCAAAATACCGCCGCACAACTTTGCGGGGTCCCTGCAGCTTCGGTCGATGGCCTCGGGTAGATCAGGGAATTCGGGCGACTTGACTGTAATGTTGGGACCAGAAATAGTGTGGTACAGCTTTTGGCAGGCTTCGGGTAAGTTGGCCCAGGTCATGGCTGACATCTCCTCGATCTGCTTCAACGTGATCTGATCTTGTGACACCACCCTTGGAGGGAGATCTTTTGTCACTGGTGTCTCGTTGAATCTAATGTCGTTGGGAGGGATGGGCTGAGTATAACGTGTTAGCTTCTTGTACACGAGTGCTAGCAGGGTCTGGCGTCTCACATTGTTATCCCGGGATACCTTTGTTGAAGCAAGGTGATCCATCCAGTCGGCCTTCTTTGGGTCAAACAGAATCTCCATGAATGTCATCGAGTTGTTGGTAAGATGTTGCCCATATCGAATCCGGGCATTGCTTCGGTCCACCGAGATCCAGTAGGTTGTCTCGTCTGACGACGTCGCATCAAGAAGAGCAGAAGCCTTGCCCTTGGGGAACATAACTGTGTCGAGGTACTTGGACCTGTCTCTTACTTCTGGATTGAGGTCGAGGCTTTCAGGAATGCGTTCATATGCACCTGAATCAGTCTCCCGCTTCTTCAAAATGCAGTCGTCTTTAGTGATTTCAAGCTTCAGAGTGGGCTGCGTGTCGGAGTTCTCGGGGTGTATGGTGAACGTCAGGCTGGTTTCAGGCAGCTCACACTTGGCAGAGATGGTGCCCAGCCCTCCGATTCTGAACTTAACTCCGACGCTTTGGTCCAAAGAAGGCAAGGAATAGTTGATGCCGTTCGAGACAGCGCCTGATGCGGGCTTGGCCACGGGTGATGCGGCTTGGCGAGAGAAACGAGCCGGGACAAGGTTCCAGGGGAATTTTGTGGACGAGAAATCGCTTGACGCTTTCATGTAAAGGACATGATCCGACGGGGGGCTCCAAAAAGGATCGCTGAAGTGGGAGGGGTCTGCCATGGTGACGATAGAGTGTAGGTTTGATGAGAAGGTTGAGAATTGACAAAAGAACAGAAAGATATCCTTCAATATAAATACTTTTGTTTTGCAAGGCTAGCTTTAATGAACCTGCCACTATCGAATTTGGATGAGCAGACATTTCACCTATCGTAGCCGTTGCATTCGTCATCCGAGACAAAGATGCGCACGCGGCGGGCCGCGACTAGGCTATCAGCTAGCCACCGACATGCAAGTGGCCAATAGTCAAAGCTTTCGGCCTCGGTCTGGAGCGCATCCGACGGAGGTTTCACCACAGCTTGCGGTGAGCAGTTGATCTATACTACAAAAGAAGCTGGGCCTACTTGAGCGCTATGCGAGGAGTCTGACTACTCATAAATTAGATATCCCACTATATGATAATAGATAAATATCATAGAAGGAAATAAGTTACCTCAGCTATTATATTAACTGATTTAACTTTAATACTCTTGAAGATATTACTTAATATAGTTATGTGCTACTTGAGATAATACTAATACGCATTTACTAGTATTATTAACTTTAATAACACCTCTAAGAGAACATAGTGGGCATAATGTAAAAGTATCGCGGCATTTTAAGTATTAGGGAGCTGGTATGGCAAGCTCGGCCGTAAAAATGGACTTGGCCTGATCAATGCATTGAAATCCGATCATTTAGTGATCACCTCGCAGTGTATGCTGGATTGGGGATGAGCCGATCGTCTGTCGCGTTGTCAGGGGTTCGAACTGCACAGCCCCGACAGATAACGAACATGTTCTATCTAAGCGCAGATTCAAATACAGGGCGGTCTGACCATCCTAAAAAAACGCGAATTTCTTTGCTCCTCGACGTTGCATGGAGCTTATTTGGTGTTGGTTATGGACCAGAGTGCATGCTCATTGGTGACAATTTGGGGTTCTAGACTTGGACCCTTGTAGGATTTACCACAAGACTGGGGCATAACTTACAAGGGCTGAGCCAACACGGAGGTTACGTTACCTTCCTTTCCTGGTGGTCTCTGCGGCGTAGTGACTCAAGTGAGTCACCGGGCAAGAGAAATGGAAGGTCATTCAAGGCTACATATGTATCGCAGAACGCTCGGCCTGTTGCTTCATATGTTATTCCTTCAGTTATCCCAAACTTCGAGTCTCTCGTTTATCCCTATTTTCGTCATGGGTTGTGGTTCCTCAACTCCAGTCGGCGACGACTCGCGAGCTCCTCGTCCAGCAAAGAAAGAACCTCAACAAGAAATAGACCTTGGCAGCATCGTCCTTCCTGAAGTCACATGGGAACAGGACGAAGCCTGGACTGAGTGGTTCTGCGCGAATGAAAAGCAAGCGATTGAAGCTGGACGTCACGATGACTTTTTGAGGGTGTATAAGGAATTCATGTTCCATGGCGCTCGTCAACATCTCGCTGAGATGTATCCCGAATGCGACGATGTTGGAACAATTCAAGATATGGGAGAGACACACGTTTGTACCGGTGCGGGTGTTTGTTCAGGCGATGACAAGTGCAAGCATCCTACAAACACTTTCCTCGTCCTTGATGCGTGCTATAGCGGGATCGTTCATGCGTTTGCTCTGATGATCGCGAAGCCACCCACCGAGCCATCAACTCCCACCGAAGCCGAGACGACTGAGAACGACACCCAAGATCAACAACCTTGGCTCATCCCAGGCGCAGAGCTCGACAGCCCCGAAATGAGAGGCGCAAAGCACGAGATGCTCTCTCGCGTCGCCGCCATGAGAGCAAAGGACACCAACGTCAGCCACGCCCTCATCCACATCTTCATCGGCGCAGACCTTATCACTTGCCGTTTCGACGCCACACCAAAACCACCAACCATCGACCGTCGTCCCATCCATAGACCAAAAGAGCTCATCCAAGTAATGAACGGCATCGTCAAAGACACCAAGAAGGCGCCTCATGCCTTCCGGGGACTCTTTGCACCGCATTGGTTTAAACAAACTGTGAGAGATTGCAGCAAGGGCTGGGAGGGAAGTACGGTCTGGGACGAAGGACCATTGCCGTTCAGACTCCCGAATGGACAGATGTATCATGAACCGACGAGATTACTCATCACAAGGGTCTATGACAGGATGACAGAGAGTGTTGAAGAGGTGTCATTTACGGCCACACCGCCTCCATTCCCGGGTACAGAGAATGGGCCGTCTGATACGGTGACGCTGGTTAGGAAAGCTGATTCGACCAAGGAGCCCGGCGGTATTGTCAGAATTACCTTGATCATCGGTATCAACAAGGGTATCACTTGGCCAAAGATTGGCGACTACACCAAAACCTCGACGATGGAAGCTGGTGAGAAGGCTGTCCATGAGTATGCCAAAAGTCTACATGCGAAGGGTGTCCTGGATCGCTGCACTATTCTTGTGTATATGGGCACTGATGAGTCCCTCTTCAAATTTGTCGGCGATCCCATCGGCCTTACAGCCAAGACCAGAGCCCTCCCTCCTCCGAGCGAACTAGGAACACCAGCAGGCCTCGCAGCAGCTTCGCCCACTATAGATCCCATGACGGATAAGAGTCTTGAACGAGACTTCAACTTGGTGGTCAAAGTTCAACCGAAGCATGAGCTGATGGGCTCGGAGAGCCAATTTCAAGCCATCAAACAGTACACAACAGAAAGAGCCATGAGAAAATCCCCCGAGGAGCTTAGAGCTCAGGCTATGCTTATTGCGCCAATGACAGCAAGAATGATCCTCGAGGTCAACTTTCCCAACTGCGAAGTCTCGGATGAGGGTCCGTTCCCTACTATTCTCCCTGACGGCACAGAGACATTAGACAACAACACTCGTCTGATGATCGTACGGGATCCCAAGCAGGAACCAAGCAGTATCGTGGCAGCTATGAATGTGGTTCCTCTTCCAAATGAGGAGGCCAGCTTTTTTAGTGCTAAGAATTGGCTCGAGACACGGGAAATGAAAGAGGCTGATGAGAGGCTACTTCAGCTCTTGAAGTGGTTGCATAAGCAGGGCAAGGTTTCGAATGTGGATTGTATGGCGCTCACTATGATGGTCAAGGATGCCACGATTTATCAGTTTGTGGATGGGGAGAGGTTTGAGGATTATAGTGATGAGAGGATGGCACAGTTCAAGTGGGGTTAAGTTTTTGGGTTGTGTTATAAGTCAAAGGATTAATATGGAATAGTAATAACGCGTAATTTTTGGGAAGTAATAGAGGAATGATCATATTACTATAGTTCTGTTGATCCATAGAAGAAGATTCCACCGGAAATGTGTCGGACCTTCACACCTGCCCCCGACTCCTCTGAATGTTTTCTCTCTTTAATTGAAGTAATACTCATCCATTTGCGCATGCACTACTAGTTTCTAGTATCATTGATGTCCCCGTGTTGTTCGACATTAATAGGGAGACGTTGAGATCCAACTGGCTCAGTGCCATGCAACACATCTATGCATGTGACCTTGATATCATCTCATTTTACTAGCCTAGAAGGATTGTGCGCCTAGTTCGAGGGAACATATCAAACAAATCGGCGTCATCACGCCTAACATAACTCTTCGTAACATCTTCCGGATCAGCAACTGCCGGAGAAATCTTCACATGCCCTATCCTCTCCACGATCCCGCCCGCCTGCCTGCGCACTACGAGTGCAAATTCTGACGCCTTGCTCAACAAAACGCAGGTAAGGGTTTCTCGACAGAGTTCTTCATGCATTTCATCACCCTTATTTACTTGTACCAATGGCACGACAGGCCATCGTAATGTGTCGTGAATGTTCCCCCCGGCTGCCAGTGTTTTGACGGAGACGAAGTAGTGTGGATTACGAATCCACCCTTTAAGGTTAATGAATGTATCTCTGAGTCCATGAGCGAGATATGTGAGAGTTGTGTCGATTACCCATGCCTCTATGCGAAGTACTGGAGTGTAGCCTGTATATGGTGGGCCCCGCTGGCAAATGGTACGGAAGACTGACTCGCTCAGCCTCTCATACTCACCATTGGCCCTCTGCAGCCAAATCCTGACATGTTTGTCTCCGAGTCCGACGTAAGAGAGCCAATTGGACTCCGCCAGTGGCCCAATCCAACCAGCCCACGACCAGCTAGGGAAGTCCCGCCTTCGAGGGCAAGGCATCTCTAGTTGCCAGCAAAGGCCGCGGGCAAAGGTAGCGTCCGTTTCGCCCTCGAGCCGGTGGAAAGCGTGCGGCTCGATCACGGCACTCTTGGCTGGCGGGGAAGAGTCCCATTCCCAGTAGTATAGGGGAACACCCCAATAGTGGTATGTTGGATTGGACATACGCGAAAATAGCCGAAAAACACCACTGAGAGCATTTATAATGTCGTTCTCGAACGTTAATGACCGTTTACTGTATGGTATGATGTGCCAATGGAGTGCATCACCTCCATCATACCCGAGACCGCCATTGAACACCCCGCCAGGACCGAGGTACGTGGTGTCCGTTTGATAGTGGAGGTCATAGCTCACTGTCTCTAGACACGCCGCTACGTTGCACTCGAAATAGACCTGTTCCTCAGTAAAGATAAGACGCCGCCTAGAAAACAGCCCTTCTTGGTAGGTCCAGCCTCTGTTGGCCCACGTCGACGTCTTGATCTCCAGATCGGGAGCCTTAAGGCTTGAGACCCAGACTTGTCCGTTCAAATAAATGGCGGGCTGTTCTAATCTCCTTGTTGAACCGACTCCAGGCAGTCCAAAGGAGGCATCCTCTCCGCAGGCTGCTACGATGGTGCAAAACGCAGCGTTATAGATCATATCCATGATGGATATTTGCTGTGCCAGCTCAGTCGCGTTGGACTGGTCGATACAATATTTATCTACCCATAGGTATTTAAGGCCAAGTCGTAGAACCACTTGTATCGCGTCCTCGATGGTTCTTGGAACAATGTCCGGCAAAGAAGACCGGCTCAAGACTGCCGTTTCGGCAGCATGGGACTCGCCCCATACGTAGCTGAGAGCCACATAGGTGGGGTCCCTAGGTGCTTCTATGACTTGTCTCGTTTGACAGTCTATCAACTTCAAGCCAGTGATCTGTTGCAGCAGGGATTGATCCAAGGGTGCGCATGACTCTGAGTGATGAGTCTGGCAGTGAACAAGCCAGCTTTGTAGGACGGTAAAGTCAATCGAGGTAGAGTCGATTTCGCGAATAGCAGGCAACTTGGGATGTTGCAAGTTGTAATCAACCGGGAGGGTGCAGCCTTCGGGGAGAATGGAATGAGACGTGTAGACTCCGAGAACGTTGAAGTCATAAATAGACTTGTCTTGCACATCCTCTTTGAAAAAATGACGGAATCCTTCGGGGAAAGATGTAGTTCTTAGATAGTACTTAATCTCGGTGTCAAGACCTGGCGGTGGCGATGGATGTCCGGGAGATGCTACTGTTGCCAGAAACCGACAGAGAGGGCAGGCAGAGCCCATTGTGCTCCTCAACCACGGCCGGACTTCGTTTTCCTCTCGGTCCCTTGAGTGTAGTAAGGCGTTGAGATCGAGAGAGGCGCATTGGGCACAAAGCTGCTCACTTGTTGCCTCAGGCAGGGGACTAGGCCGCTCCATCAGCGAGATCGGCTCCTTAGGGGTTGAGCAAGTACACGTTGCCATTGTTAATGGCTATACTCTTGGGAATATTTAAGAGAAAGACGGAACAGACTTAGGTTGACAGGCTGAGGCGAAATGTACTTTTTGGTGCCTAATGGTTGTGGCGTCGTCATGCGGTAGAGCCAAACATGTATATAACGATCCCGGATATATCAAACTGCAGGCTTATACACCCTAGAAATATGTTGTGACTACCAACACCTCCTGAATAGACCCTCCCATCCATCCCATGATTGGTATTTATGCCGTCTTACGGCATTTTACAGGATTGGGTTTTGATGCGGCTGTGTGTCTCTTTGTGTGGTCTTTGATCCTGTGTGTGACGGAGGCGTCATTGAAAATCCGAATCCGTGTCGTATGAGCCAAATAGAAGACTATTCCCTGTTTATAAACCAGAAGTGAGCAAGGAGTGTAGCGAATCTGCTGTGGGTCGAAAACTGACCTCATCAAACAGCAAATGTGAGTATGAGCTGAACAGCACGACAGTCGTCAAAGCCTCTTCGCATGATCAAGGGATACGCGGCAGGTTGCAGTATAGTGTCCCATTCCTGCCTGGATGGTAAGCGAGCATCGATGGCCAAGCTACGTGATGTCGGAATGGGAGCTTGATCTGCCCAATAGTCGCTGAGAGGGTCGCCCGTCTGGGATTCTTGCGTCGTCCGGTAGCTTTGCTCAGGGTCGAAGTGATCGTATTCCCCCTTATTGATGGTAAAGGAGGGGTCCAACACCGGCATCGAATGCAGAAATGGCTCGGGCAGATTCCCTTCGGGCACCAACCAACCTTCCTCGACGCTCGTGCAGGCACTGACTGGCGTGCAAAAACTGCTGGGGGGCATAGCAGGAAATACGCTATCCGATCCTAGTAGCGTAGAGCAACTAGGAGTCTCCTCCGTGGTTGGCAGATATCCGTCGTCGTTTGAGTTAAGAAGAAAGACTAAGGGATCCACTGTGTCGAGCTCAAGGGGCGTGTGGTGCTCGTACTCGGCCGCCTCCAGTTCTCTGCTAAAAGGATGAGCCTCTGATCTTTCCAGGATACTTAAATTGGGACTTGCCGGTGAGTTATCAAGCACAGCCTCCACCCACGAAAAATTGTCTCGATGAGGTTCAAGAGGCTGTGCATCCATGGCTGGAGATTCCACGCCCGGCTGTTGCCATGTACTCGTCGTAGAAGCTACGATGCTGGATGTGGAACCCTCTGAGGAAGATGGCGAAGTCTCATGTGACGAAACGCATTGGCGTGGTGAAAGTGGTAGAGAACTTGGGGAGCAACATCGTCTTCGCGCTCTCGATTTGCGTTGAGAGCGAGCAAGCTGTGCTCGTCTTCTTTCGAGTCTCTCGGTAACTGAAAGTTGAAGAGCGGGTCGTCCGCGTTTGGCCATTGCGATCAGGAAAAGGGCAAGATTAATCAGAAGAAGAGAGGTTGACAAGGGTGAGATCTGGGAATTGGAGGAAATAAATGTTGACGCAAGGACCCGCTCGCCTCTTTTTTTTTTGTTGACATCCTGGCTGACTTCCAAGAGAGGAAAAGATCTACAGATAACGGGGACGCTAAAACTACTCCGGAACTACTCACAGTCGATAACGATTCTTCCTCTTCCACGGCTCACACAGCTTAGCATGAAACTCTTCTTCTGTTCGTCATCAAGCGCAACTCCTCGATGGTCAACGTCTCCTTTTACCAGGTCTACCATGCATGTTCCGCAATTTCCAACATGGCAGGATGATTCGATGTCGAAACCTGCCTCTTTCAACACGTCCAGTAATGACTTTTTGGCTGGCACGGGCAAGATTTGCTTGGTTGAGTGAAGTTGAACATCGAATGGTTCCATCGGACCTTCTTCAGGCCCATCGAATGATTCAAAGTGTAAGCTTGAGCTTGGGTAGCCCAATGCAGTCGTGCGATTCTTCAGAGCCTTGAGCAATGAATTCGGCCCACATGAATAAATCTTGACGGTCAAATGGCCTTCATTCCGTGCAGGGATGGCTATTTCCAAATCAAGTCGTCGACCTTCGTCTTTAGCATACACCGTCGTGCAGTGGCTAGGTAGCTGATTTAGATAGGCGGCGTCGCGACGGCTGCGTACGGCGTAGTGTATTTCCAGCGAAGCCGAAGCATCCAAGAGTGATTTGATCGTCAGCATAAAAGCAGTAATTCCAATGCCTCCAATGATGAAGATATGCTTTGTTGTCTGGAGGTCTTGTGCAGAGTCGGGGTTTGACGATGATTTGCCGCTCGCCACCTCGATAACGTCGCCAACCTTGGCGTCTTCATGTAAGAAACGGGAACCTCCTCGAGAATCGTCTGCTCGGGCTATGGCAAGCTCAAATTTGCAAAAATCACCCGACACAACAGAGTATGCTCGGGTGTAGCAAAAGTCGGGTCCAAACTTGAGCCGCACATGAGGAAACGGAGGAAGCGAAGCATCTTGGTTTGGGTCCTTGTCCACCTCAGCAAATACGAATTTGCAAATCCTCGGCGTCAAGGTTGTCTTTTCGATGAGCTTGAATGGTCGCCATTCCATTGGAATAGCGCCTAGGCGACCACTCATGTCTTCAACCCCTTTTGTGAGGCGTGATGTAAAAAGACGGACAAGTTCCTCTGCAAGTCCTGGAAGCTGGTAGAGCTCTAGCAGCGCCTCTCTGTTACTTGTGTCATGGTATAAGATGCTCTGGACTCGAGAAACGGACCATGTTGGGTTGATGCGCTTTTCCAGTTCCAACTCGTCGCCCGCTTCGACATGTCCGGGCTTTATGACGCGATAATACCAGCCGGTCCGTCCGCTGTTTTGAGACGAGCTAGAGGCTTTCTTGTACTGAAACCGATGGTTGAGCTTGAAACACGGTTGTCGAGGTAGCGAAACCTGAAGAATGACCTCGCTTCCAAGACGAAAGGTGTCACCTATGCAGACATTGTCTTCGCTCATGTGTGCCGACGAAATGTTTTCTCCGAATCCTCCAATTTGAAACAGATGCGCTCGGCCGGGGGCCTCCTCATTCCATGTCTCGTAATGACGGGAACAGTACTGCATCACGGCCTTATCGGGGCCTCCGTGCGTATCATGGGCCTGCTCATCACCGTCAAATCCTAGGGTGCTAAGTAGAATCTTCCCATCTCGCGGGTGCTTGTTGATGGCAGAGCGAATCTTGGCGGTTCCGAGATTTCGTATCTTGCCTGTTCTGAGGCTGAGAACGACATCTTTGGGAGGGAGTGGCACAAAAGTGGTCGAAGGGGAGGATATCTGAGTAGAAAGAGCAGGGATGGTGCATGTGAAGGACATTTTTGCGTCGATTATCAGCTTGTTTGATTGCCGATGTCGATTAATTAGAGCGCGTTCAGCATTGATGTTTATAGTCCAAATCACCCTATCATGCTGAGATTGAGTGATGAGAAAACGTGGTAAGAAATGTCAACAATAAAGGTGAGATGAGACCTGTCAACAAAAAAGGAGGGCCTGGGTTTAAGATGGTAGCATGGGGTGGAGAAGTCGGGCGGACATGTCATCACACCCTAGACCAACATCCCGAGCAAGGTGCCGACTCACTTCCCGAGATGCTGAAGTTGCGGGGAAAACTTTTTAGCGCCTGAAATACAGACAAACGAGGGTGAACGAGGATAAACGAAGAATGGGCTTATCACAGCAGTGATACGATGCCGTTTAGCCGAGAATGAAAGGGAAGAAGTCTATCGGAAACGGAGTCAAGTGTGACGAATTTTGCGGGGGTTCTAACGCATGAACCAAAAGGCATATAGGCGACTTAAAATGGCATAACCTAACCACACCAGATAAGTCTATTTTATTTACTTGACACATCAAAGGTATTGCCAATGAAATGATTTTATTAGCGTCTTGCGAATGTTCAGCACTTCTCCCTCACGCGGTCACCTGACTGGCCTTCGTTAGTCCTTTGTCAGCCTCAGCCCTAGAATTGAGACTGTTCCAGCTTTTTCACTCCTTCACATAGGTAGTCAGTCTCTCTGCTAAAGCCTCATGTATTTAGCACCACCACGTTTTCCCATGCATTCTTCCACATCTCGACACATCATCAAATAACAATGGCCTCCACCAATTCCCAACCGCGATATGAGCACATGGTATCAGAAGACACGGTCCTTCCGCTCCACCAGCTTTGCCGCACTTGCCAGGACTTCGTGCGTCATTCTGATCTTCTAAAAAAAATGTCGCAAGGCAATGAGATTAAACTCTCAACATCCGAGACGACATACCTCTGTTCCGTGGACCAGTTTTGGGCAGGTTACCTCGGTGGCTGCCACTTCTGCGCTCTGGTTTGGGACCGAGCAGGAGGTAGCCTGCTATGCTCAAGAAAGAGGTCTCTTGCTTCAGGTGACATGATTGAGGTGCAACTCACAGGAAGGAGTGATTGTGATGAATATCCCAGCATTACGAGGTAATAGAGGAACTAGCAAAGAGTCTAATAGAAAGATGAGGGGTTCCGGCGATATTAATCTCTATATATATCCTTCAACCTGTGAGTTAGCCCAAAGGACTTCCAAAGATTTATCTCTAACGGTGCCCTTCAGCCCCAAAGTTGAACCCGGCAACCCTTAGCCTGTCAAGCAATTCGGTATCATCAAAGCACGACACAAAGCTAGCACAGATCAGATCATGGTTTCGCAACTGCACTGAAAACCATGACAACTGTCGCAGGTTCTCGGATCTGGTCGCTCCACAGAACCAGCGGCCCTCACGAGTACTTGATATACATGACTCGAAAATCAGACTCGAAAGCTCGGTTCGAGACATACCAAACTTCGAGTACGTAACACTCAGTCATATGTGGGGTCCAGACCCTACAGCATGTCTTCGCCTCAAGCAAGCCTCCTTGGAGGAGTTCAAAACCAAGATACCAGATGACCAGCTATCTGGAAAGTATTTAGATGCTATCCGAGTTGCCAGGGCATTGGGGTTCCGGTAAATATGGATCGACTCACTTTGCATCATCCAGGACTCTTCGGAACACTGGGAGAGGGAGGCTGTGAAGATGGCTAGTGTTTACGGATGCACAAGTTTCAACATTTCATATGTTTGCCCTCCGTCTACTGATCGAGGACAGCACCTACGAGATCCCAGGGTCGAGCTCCCTTGCAAGTTACGGCTTACACCTGAGGCGTCGAAGAATCCTCATGACCACCCTGAGCTGGTGGTCCAATACTCTCCAGGGTTCGTAAGGCAGTACTGGTCACCAACTTCACATAAAGAAGAATGGCCTATCCTATCACGGGCGTGGGTATTTAAAGAGCGACTTCTCTGCCCACGGAACATCTACTATGGTCATTCTCGGCTGATCTGGGAATGCTGTGAGACTTTTGAGGACGAGCTATACGGCCAGGCAAAGCGCAACCCAGAATCCAAAATGCAGACACACGCCCTCTTCGCCGCATCTGGCGCAGGAACAAGAGACTTCCCGGGAGACTTTGAGACTCAATGGACCCGCCTAGTGAAATATTATCGCACCGAGAGCCTGACGTACGAGACGGACCGAGCCATTGCCTGTGCAGGTATCGCCAGAGCAATCCACGGTCAGACCAAAATGACGTATCTCGCCGGTATCTGGAAGGAGTTTGCGGAATTTGAGCTCCTGTGGATTATTCGTCGGCCTAAAGCTCTCTCAAATGAGACGAATAGGAAACTGGCTGAACAACAAAAGCTGGCAGCTCCATCCTGGTCCTGGTTCTCTATCGCCACCCTCCCTCAGGAGTCACGCTTAGCGACTGACTCAGTCGGTTTCTCAATTTGCACATCAATGGCGATGGAATCTCGTTTCGTTGTTTATAAGGCTTAGATACTATCGTGGCATCACGCTCACGACCCGGAAGCCCTGTTTCATAGTTTGAAGGGGATGAACTTGGTTCTCAGAGCGCTCAAGATTGCGAGCAAACTAGAGTGGGTTGAAAACGGGATTAGGTTGTCATCAAATGGAAATCATCCCTTCCAAGACTGCGGAAAGCTAGGGCCGAAGAACTCCATGTCATATTCCCACGACGACGGCTCCATAGTGCCAGGCTCTCAGCTTCCGACCAACTCGTGCATGGTTTTGACCATATTCACAGCGTCCAGAAGCGGCGGAAAGACGATCAAGGAGTACCAGATACCAATTACTCAGGAGGATGACTGCGATGAGAACATTGAGACGCAGTGGAATTATGCAGGATTGGTGGTTGTGCCAGCTACTGAAGGACCTGGCGTAGAGGAGCGTTGGAGACGCATTGCCGCCTTTATGTATTCCAACAGCGCAGACGGAAAGATCCAAGTCCCGACGCCTTTTCGCATTGATAAAAGTCCAGAGGAGGATATTGTTCTTGTCTAGTTGCCGTATTTGGAGCCTTGTCAGTTGCTACACCGTGGTGGTAGCTGGCGGCCCAGCTCGCTCAATATTCTCATTGCAGACCTAGCTAATAACAGTTTGGCAGTGTTAGCACGCATTTCTTTCTTTTCTACCCGTGTTTGCTTTCAAATCCAAACGCGCGCTGAAAATTCCATATTCACTCGTCAGTTAGGCAGCAGATGGTGTCACCGTTTGGGTGGCGCCGTGTCACGGAAGCTTAGTTTTGTGGAGGCATGACAAAGACGATAAGCTGATTTGTCCATCTTCACTGAGGGTTTTTTTTCTCCTTATCCAACAGTCACCAACGCAGCAAGATCTCTTACAATGGGCCATTCAACAGAAGCTATAAACTCCGAAACAAGTCATGGATCGACGTGGCATCTAATATCAACAACCGTCGTGGACCTAGACGCAACGTACATACCCTCAGCAAGCCTGGAAGATGAGGCCCCGGCGAAAAGGCTTGTCATCGTCGGGGACGTTCACGGTCATTTATTAGAACTCAAGAACCTACTCGAAAAAGTTAAATTTGACAGAGGCAACGGCGATCACCTCATATTTGTCGGCGACTTGGTCAACAAGGGTCCTGACAGCGCAGGTGTGGTGCAGCTGGCAATGGATCTTGGCGCCAGCGCTGTGAGGGGCAACAACGAGGACAGGGTTCTTGCAGCTCATGCGGCCCTGCAAAGGGACCCGAACTTGAAGACTGTGATTAAGAAGCCCGTCGAAGAGACTACGTCTGGTGAGAAGGCTGCTTCACCTGCACAGGAAACTCCTACGGAGCCCTACGACATCCAAAGCCTCAAAAGATACAGCGCCGAGAAGGATTTTGCAACAATGGCTTTGTTGAGCAAAGAGCAAATATCTTGGCTGTCCTCTTTGCCCCTGATCCTACGCATTCCCTTAAAGGGTGGCCTCACTCCACCTTGGAATGCGGGAACACTCCTCATCGCGCATGCCGGCCTCGTACCTCATTTACCATTGGACGAACAAGATCACTGGGCGGTCATGAATATGCGTGGCCTTGTGTATCCCGATCCAGGTGTCGATGTGGAAGAGGTTCGAGCTGATGTCATCAAGGGGGTTCGATCTCGCATCCGCAGGCAGATTGCTCTTCACGAGACTACAGATAAGGTTATCAAGGCTGAATGGGAGAAGCTTGATAAATCACTCTACGAGGGACGTGGGCACAGCGGTCTTTATCGAGATGGACTTGTTGGTTGGCCACTCGAAAGTCGCGAGGGTGACTGGTGGTGTGTAGCTTGGAGTCGAGCCCAAAACTCGATCGAAGCTCGCGAAGAAAGGAGCATCGTTGTGTACGGCCATGACGCCAAGGTTGGGCTCCAGGTTGAACCTGAGATGGATATTCAGATCAAGACGGCTGAAGGAGGCAAGACGGTCAAGGGACAACGGTATGCGTTTGGACTGGACTCGGGGTGTGTGTATGGAAACCAGCTTTCGGCCATGGTTATCGAGAGGAGTTCTAACGGAGGACTATCGCATTCGATCGTTCAGGTAGATTGCGTAAGGGAGGATAATGAGGAATAGAATTGATACACGTTCGCATCATCAAAGTTGCAACTCAAGTACCTCCCGCACTCAGGAAACATTGCCACGTTTCCAATTACGGCATCATTATGGGTCGATAGGATGACATCCGTGAAAGGCCTCATTGGCATGGCTCGCCATATGTTATTGCAACCCCCCTTTTGCCTCGGCAGATATCTCACAGAGCGAGCGGCGCCAGGCCTGAAATCTCGGCTCCGGTCTGGGGCCGACAAAAGCTATTTTCGCGCCCTACGCCCTACGCCTCGCGCCCTACGCCTGCGCCTATCAGATACCGAGATTAGCTCAATGCCGTGAACCCACCGCAAAGGTCAGACTGTTTGACTCAAACAGTTACAGTTAGGTCGACCAAAACTTCTAGAATTGTAGGAGAGGATCGTAATATTTTGCTGAGACAGCCCGATCACTACATGGGTACGTCATCTCGGCCTCTCTGCTGTAACCACGTTGAGGATTATACATGAGACCACGTGTGCATTTCTACTGATTACTATTCACTTTCATGAAGACCTCGAGATACCAAAATAACGCCTTGTGCTCCATAGCCATGGGCGTAAGGCGTGTTGAGATGGGGCCGGACTCGCCGCAAACCTGACAGCATTTGCGATTCAAGGACGCCTTCCACTTGACATTTTTTGCATGTTTATTAAAATCGTGCAATGCTTTCCCGGTCCCGAATTTAAAGAGACGTGTTGATCATGGCCTGGAATAGGCGAATCTCGTTGCGTGGGCTTCACACTTACACATCAAAACATTTTACTTGGACAAGAACCATGACCGTCAAGGCTAGACAACCTCGTGTTCATGTCCTCGGACTAGGGAGCATTGGCACGTTTGCTGCACACTCCCTCGCCGAGGTTCCATTACCCCTTACACCATCAGTCACGTTGTTGCTTCATCGAGCCGCTCTCGTCGACAACTTTGTCGCCAGCGGAAGCAAGATAACAATGGAGACGAGAGAAGGTGAAATTGTCGACCACGACAACTATGATCTGGAAGTACTACAAGATGGGCACTGGTATCGGCATCAATCGACACAACTAGATCCTTCTCCCACGGACGACGTTATCGACAACCTCATAGTTTCGACAAAAGCTACGCAAACGGCATCAGCTTTGAGGCCTCTCAAGCATAGGCTCAATGCGTCTTCATGCGTCTTGTTCTTACAGAATGGGTCGGGCATGATCGAGGACGTGAACAAGCACGTCTTCACCGACGAACAAACACGACCGAATTACATCACAGGTGTCACTTCACATGGTGTCACACTCAACTCTCCATTCAACATTGTTCACACGGGATTTGCGGCTACATCTCTGGGCCTGGTCCCTAGAAGTGACAAGACCGCGCAGAACACAGCCACAACTCCATATCTGCTGGAAGCTCTACCATTGGTGCCACGACTCAACGCCACCTCGTACACATTCCTCGACGTTTTTCAGATTCAACTGGAGAAGCTCACCGTCAACGCCTTTTGCAATCCCCTATGCGCTCTCAACGATGCCAAGAACGGATTTCTCTTCACGATCCCCGAGATACGGCGGGCCATTCTCACCGAGATATCGCAGGTGGTCTACGCGCTGCCTGAACTACGCGGGGTCCCTGGTGTTTCAGAGCGGTTTTCGGTAGATCGATTGGAGGCGACAGTGAATGGCATCATCCAGAAAACAGCAGAGACGACGTGTTCGATGGTTGTGGATTTGCGTCGAGGGCAAAAGACGGAGATTGAGTTCATCAATGGGTACTGGTGTCGAAGGGGAAGAGAAGCGGGTGTGCCAACACCCATCAATGATGATCTTGTAAGACAAATCCTGCGACGACAGGGCGACGAAGAGTTGGCGAAGAACTATCAGTAGGAAAAAGGGCTGGGCTAGGAAAATTGGGCAAAAATAGACGCATAGACATTTGGTACAATCTCACAACAGCATCACATCAAATTGGACACTTTGGAGAAGCTGCGCCTTTCAGCCGAGGCATTTGGGATGGCTTCGGTTTGCGGCGGGGGTTTTGCATGAGGCTCGGGATCATCAAAAACGCCGAGGTCGGATTTAAGACGAAAGATGTTTGGTATAACTTGCTTCATTCCCGGGCCTAAGAATCGCAATAAGACACCATTCATCCCCTCTCTCAAACTTCCGTCAGCCATGATCAGGACGCATCGCCAATTGACACGACCGTGGAAGAGTCTCAGTCCCAGTGCATTTGCGCAACTAAGAAAACGGAACGCATCAATCCGAATGTCTTCATTCTACCGAGTGGTTGAGCACACGGTTAATTGCTGCCACACCAGAGATCATGTCGCAGCAACAGCTCATGGCGATTCCGAGACTCCAAAACTCGCGGTGAAGCAGTACATTCCTCTTAACAACCCGAACCCACAGCCCGGTGACGTCACCATCATTGGGGCTCATGCCAATGGATTTCCCAAGGTAAGTCTCAGTGACTAGTCATAGGCCACAGTTAACGAGTAGTAGGAACTGTACGAACCGCTCTGGGATGAAATCTACAAGCGATCAACCCAAAATGGCCTGCGCATCCGATCTATCTGGATAGCGGATGTCTGGAACCAAGGCCAATCGGGCGTCATAAACGAGAAGATACTCGGGAATGACCGTAAGTACCGCCGGTATAGACAGGATGCGCACTGACAATTGACAGCTAGCTGGTCGGACCATGCAAGAGATCTGATGAACCTGATCAACCAGAAGCAAGACTCTATACCTACCCCAATTGTGGGAATAGGCCACAGCATGGGCGGAACCCAACTGTAGGCGACCACTCCTTGTCCCATACGCACGTTCTGACCACATCTACAGTTCTCTCCTCTCTCTCAATCACCCCCGTCTGCTCAGGTCTCTAGTCCTGATTGACCCTGTCATTCAAGCTCCAAACGGCAGCATCCCTCCAGCAATTGCCTCAACCCCTCGTCGAGACATTTGGCCATCCAGAGAAGCTGCCGCAGAACGGTTCAGAGGAGGCAAGTTCTTTCAATCATGGGATCCTCGAGTCCTTGATCTCTGGATAGAACATGGCCTTCGGCAAGCCCCAACAGAGCTATACCCTTCGGAAGGGGCAGAGCCTGACGAACGCGTTACCCTCACAACCTCGAAACACCAGGAATTGTTCATGTTCCTTAGACCGACATATCGGGGCATTCCTGGGGAGGAGTACAGGGACCAAGATCCGGTGTCTGATCAAGAATATCCTGGTTACCCATTTTACCGCCCCGAACCACTCCAGGTCTTCCGTCGCCTCCCTGAGCTGCGCCCTAGCGCACTGTATATATTTGGCGAAAAGTCAGAGCTATCACCGTTAGATCAACGCGAAGCAAAGATGTCACGGACGGGTACAGGCGTCGGAGGCAGTGGTGGTGCAGCTGCCGGTCGAGTTAAGGAGGTGGTCCTTGACTGCGGACACCTTGTAGCCATGGAAAAAGTTCAAGAGTGTGCAGAGTCCATCACAACATTTCTCGGGGGCGAGATGGGCAGATGGAGAAAAGAGAAGGAGGAATTCGAGAGATTCTGGAACGGGAAGAATAGACGGGAGCAAATCACGATTGATGAGCATTGGGCCGACAGGGTTAAGCCTTCAGTGACGGCTGGCAAGGTCAAGCTTTGATATGGAGCCGATGGAAGTGGGCGTATGATTAGATTCTAGAAACTGTAGACATCCTTACACGAGTCGTTCAAAGGAGCTCCAATTTCTCCTAGAAACTAGCCCCCTGTGATTATGAATCAACAAGCACCATCTCATAAAAGTCTCATCACAGGGAGGGCATTCAAGCTTATTTATTGGCCGCCCTTCGCATGCCGTTTACATGCTTCCAGCTAGCCCCTTTACGGCATAGCAGGGTGGAGTGAGCCGACTCCGATCCCGGGAAACGCAAACTCGTTGGTCGCCTCCCACTTCAAAGCACCCATGACCCCATCCACTTTTGCATTTCCCAAGATTCATGAACGAGAGTGAGTCGGCTTCTTGCCGTATCAACTCACTACCTTGGAAACCACCAAAAGCCTTCTATATCTCGAGAAGCCGATAGGTCCACTACTTGGTCTGATGGCGCCAAATCATGATGACGCTGCAGCTGCAAGGCGTCCACTTGGAGACGACATCGAGGGTGATAGTGAGTAGCATCTTGCATGTTCAAGACATTGTTACTAATTTGCATGGCCAGTTATGAGGTTCTCCGAATTGGATTTTGCGCGGCTTGGACTGGCGACAGAGCTCAACAATAACGCCCTTGGTGCTGATCAGCAGAACCACTTCCTTCCCCTACAACCGTCCTACCCAGATCAACAACCATCAAACCAAAGCCTTTTGACTACAAATATGATAAACTTGGCTTCTCCAAAAGTTCCAGGGGCCCTTCCGCCTATGTTGTCACAGGATCTATCCCTCGACTTCCAACCGGTGGATCCCGCCTTATCATCCACAGGCCTCGTGCGAGACCTCTCACGACCAGAGAGCAGGGGAAGGTCTGGAAGAGCAACACGACACTCGAACTATGTCAACTCGAATCAGCAGTCTGGCCTCCCTCGACGAAGGAGTCGATATCTACGTCACCAACCACAAACCTCAACCGAGCCGATAACAATACCCACCGCCAACAAGTCAACAGATAGCGGTTTGGATCCCATGCAAAGATGGCAGGATTCACCACCAGAGGCCGAGCCAGCATCCCTATCCGCCATTGTCAACGCTCTGGAAAGGGCACCACTACGAAGTCGTTCTTCAGCCGGAAGCCCCGGCAGCCAGCACTTGGGAAGTCGTGCCGCCTCGACAGTCAGTTTCGGAAGCGGAACAAGTTGCTCTTCAGCTTCTGTTGCATCTGCTAGCTCGATCACCCACCGAAATTCATCCCGCGGACGAATTACGAAACGAACGAGAACGCCGGCTGCAAAGGGCAAAGAACCGGGGAAGAGAGTCTTTCCTTGCACATTCTGCTGCGATTCCTTCAAGAGCAAGTATGACTGGGCAAGACATGAAAAGTCACTTCATCTTAACCTTCAGGGTTGGCGGTGTACTCCCTTTGGAGGAACGGTGGTGTCTCCTAGCACAGGGAGAAGTCATTGTGCTTATTGCAGCCTTCTTGATCCGACGCCAGAGCATCTCAGTTCCCACAATCACGAGAGCTGTCAGAATTCGGATTCAACCCACTTCTTCAGTCGCAAGGACCATCTCGTTCAGCATCTGAGGCTTGTTCATCACGTTGAGACAATGCCCATCATCGATTCGTGGAAAGTTGAAGGACCACCTGTATCATCGAGGTGTGGCTTTTGCAGTATCCAGCTCCATACTTGGCAGGAACGTGTTGATCACCTGACGAAGCATTTCCGTGCTGGAGCAACTATGGATAACTGGAAGGGAGAGCATTGTTTTGAACCTTCGATTGCCGCTCAGGTCACCAACGCTATCCCACCGTATCTCATCGCAGCCGAGTCTCGAGCTCTGGTACCGTTCTCCAGCACTGATCCGGGCACCAAGGATCATCTGTCTCAAATCAAGCATGCAACTCAGCAGAGCTTAGGACAATGGGACGATGGAGGTGCTCTGGCAATGAGTGGCTCCGAACCATCCCCCCAGTCAAGCACCCAGCAAGGTTCATTAGATGGCATCCACGAGAGTACACCTTCGATGATGTACCCTGACGTTCTTGCTCTACATCTTGGCCGCTACGCCCAAGAAAAGATGAAGCTCGGCATCATTCCAACGGACAGGATGTTCCAGGAGGAAGCGAGGAGAATCATGTTTGACTCAGTAGATCCTTGGGATCAAACTATTGCCGATAACGACGACTGGCTGTCGTGCTTTCGCAGTCGCCATCTCAGAGATGCGCCAGGCAGTGAAGAAAACTCAGCATCCTAGGGTAGGAAATAAATGTTTCGTGTATGTATATGCTCTCTTGACGCCCTCGCTTAAACCTCAAAGGGGGGCACTTCTTTGTTACCTGGCTTTTGCTTCTTCCTTTCCATGGATATCATTAACCCTGAAGTAGATCCGACATCGAAGGTTCCCCATTAAGACCGGTTTCCTCCATGGCCCGCACTCTCCGTTGGCAGCTCTGCCGGGGGTATAGGTTGGTAACTATCAAGCTCCCATGCTTGTTGTTGCGGCTGAGGCTCCTTAAACCCTTCTCCTCCAGCTGCGGCATTGGCCTGCTTGGCCCTCCTCGCTCGAAGCACAAACCATAACAAGGCACCAAGTCCGGCCAAAGCGGCAACTCCAACGCCGACACCGATGCCTGCCTTGGCTCCAGTACTCAATCCCCCACCACCCGACGGTGAAGACGTTTCAGTCGCACCGCTAGTTTCCGCGGTGCCTACTTCGGAAGTTCCAGAAGTTCCAGAAGCCTCAGCCGCTGAGGTATCCGACGTGGTGGATGCAAAATCGGAGGAATGCCATCGGATTGGAATGCCAATGGCGTTGGCTGCAGCTCCTTTGGCAGTTGACTTTTCCCAGTCACCTCCGACGGTAGACACGGAATAAATGACTTCAACCGTATCTGGGATCACGATCAGATACGGATCACGATCGTGCAGAGATCAGTGGTGTACCAACCCGTCTCTGTTTGGCAAGAGAATGAGCTGGATCACTGTCAGCACGGCCCTCTTCAATCAGCAACTATTCCCTTCCCACCTTGGACAGCATGTCGCTCTCGTCTCGCCACCCGTCGTCAAACTACACGCAATCTTGAATCCGCTGGGACATATACCGGGGGAGTAGTAAAAGGTTGAGGCCAATTCCAAACTGCTGGGGAAGCAATCCGCGTCGCTCTGCGAGGGTCCCAGCTGCATGTACGTGCACGCGCTGGGCTCGCCATCGTTATCGAGACATTGGACCTTATCGCCCGTATATCTGTACTTGTAATACTGCGAACATGTCTTGGCAGGCGTAAAGGTTGTTGTGAGAGCTGGAACCTGTGATGTCATGATTTTCTGTGGAAGGTGAATATCGGCGGTCACTTATGCGGTCCGCTCGCGTGGGGATGATGGAAGTAGAAATAATTCGCGCACGCCCCTTCGGCCACACAAGAAGACATGATCCTTGACCGCGTACGCCAATGAGACGTCGTACGACAGGGAATAATCGGCATCGTTATCCGTTTAGGGGCCAATGATGCATGGGCTGAAATGCAGGGTAGAGGTACCAGCCACCGGGCGAAGTTGGAGATGAGGGCTGTATCAAGGGGCTGGCAGGGCTGGCTAGGCTGGGCGGGCGGATGGAGCGTGCACGAGCTGGGGAAGAGACTGGGGAAGTTGAGGTGATCATGGAAAGTTTATCTTGAATTGAGTCTCAATCAGATGAGTCATTCGGCAATAGGAACATCGTTTTCTTATCCCCAGTATGCAATTGTCGTGTAGTGCGCACTGAGACAGGCGCGAAAGAAGCTGTAATGTTAAACGGCCACCAACCCAGACCGCCCACACCTTGCCTCATTTTCAACCCAGCCAGCATCCCAATCCCACCACAAGATGGCGAAGCGATGCAGAATCAACCTTGCCCAGCCCGGAAAATACAAGTTACGCTCCGTTTAGCCGCCGAGGATGCCCAGCGCGCAAGGGAAACGAGGCTCTCGTGGCTTTGGGTGAGGATGGCAATTCAAGGCCTACCCCTCCCAGCCTGACAATGTCGTTTTTTCATCAAAGCACGTTGGTCCTCGAGAGGATCGGCAAGTACCAAAATCCTGAGAGTTTGTCCCGATGGCAGACTATGCAACCTCGTGCAAGTATGATGAGCTCGAGACGATCGGGCGGGGGAGGTTTGGTGTCGTGAAGAAGGTCGAGAGGCGGATGGATCAAAAGGTGAGACAAGGCACAGCAGCCCAGCCCAGCCTGAAAACAATCACTAACCTGCTCCAAAGGAATTTGCCTGCAAAGTCATCACCGTCGTCCAGAGCCCCCACGACCCGTCCATCAACGATGCCAAACACGAGTACGAAATCCTTCGAGCCCTACACCATCCGAACATCGTTGAGTATGTCGGCTTTGAACGAACCGACCAAGAGGCCAAAATATACATGGAACTATGTCGTGGAGGGAACCTGAAAGACTGGATCAGGGCACGGAGGTTCGACCCGATGATGTTCAACACATTGCCCGCGATAGCTAATGGAGATGCAGCAAGGAGCCAGATTCCTACCTCTCAGAACCTGCACTATGGAGCATCATTCTTCAGCTCACGTCGGCGCTTACGTACTGCCACTTCGGATGGAATCCAACTGGAGGAGAAATGGACTCATCCATGACTCCCAACTTTCGCACGGTCCTACATCGCGACCTGAAGCCTGCAAATGGTAGAATCTGTGCCCTCTTGACTACACAGATGCGTTGATAACATTCGACCTTAGTTCTCGTCTCTTCTACCGATGGTCCTCTCATGGTCAAGCTTGGTGACTTTGGTCTTGCCAAGTTTATGGACCTGGAGCATACTCTGTCAACATTTGCTGGCACGCGGCCATACCTTGCGCCGGTTTGTGGCCTCTTAATAAGTATGGCCTTCGCATTCTGACCCAAGTTAGGAGATTGTCGATAATGAGGCTACCGGTCGGGTTAAGTGGACCAAAAGTTCCGACGTCTACTCTCTCGGATGTAAATAAACACTGCCCAGCGCCACAGAGAGTCATAACTAACTCGCACAGGTATTGTATACGAAATTTGCACTCTCGAGCTACTCCTCGATAGCATCAAGGCGGACTTGGGTCGAGTGCCGGCCGTCTACTCCGACAGTGTTCGAGGCTTCATTGCGAGATGCCTATCCAGGGAGCCTTCTCACCGACCCGATGCCCGCGACTTATTCCAATGGGCGTCGCGATGTTGCTGTAGCAGAGCAACGACACCAGGAGAGATGGCTGGGTCGCTAACTGTCAATCCCTCAACCATCGGACTACTCGACCAACAGCTCTTCGAAGGTGTCGGGTCCCTCTCAGAGTTCTCCCCCAGGCCCATCGCCCATGTTCAGATCGCGAACCAGCAGAACTTCTGGATCGACAACACACCCTTTGCAGAGTCTCTCGAAAAAGAATTTGCCTGGCCTATCAAGCACAGCGGTGGAATGCAGGTATTGGACCAGCCAAGCGACAAGAATGAAGCCCTCGTCGCTCGTCAGCACGGTGTTGTGACTCTCCTCCAACTTGGCGGGTTCGACCCCTCGAGCCCCTCCTTCTCTACCGAAGCTGCATTCAGCTGGGCCATCAGGCACGGGCTTTGGAACGTAGTAAGACTCTTCATGGGTCAAGGACCGTCTATCGAATCAAAAGTGTGGTTCCGGGACCAGAGGGGACATCGAATCGACCGCCTGACGCAAAACAGCTTCGAAGCCCACAACAAGCTCATTGGCATCATATCTTCTCTAGGGGTAAGACATCCGAATGGAGAGCAGGCCCTCGATCTCTGCATGACGCCTGTACATCATGCCACTCTACAGCGTAACCGAGGAGTCCTCAATCTTCTCATCGACGCCGGCGCTGACATCAACGCTGCAGCGGTCTCCAATACCACTCCGAGGCTCAAGCTGAGCGCCTTGATGATTGCGACAATAGTGGGTGATGAATGGATCATCAGGAAGCTACTGGACGCTGGCGCCGACCCCTCACAAACTTTTGGGGCTGACGTCCTTGGTCCCCTCATCCTCGCCGTGAAGATGGGGTTGTCGGAGAGCATCATCAAGCTCCTGATTGAACGAGGCGCCGGGTCGCGCCTGGCGGCAAATGGTATGCCGGTTTCTCTGAACGCCATGTTCTGGACGAAAGAGGAAGCAATCAAGATCATCCTTCTGGATTGCGTCGACACTAGTCTGGAGAACGCTCGAGCCAAGGACCTAGAACTTCCTCTTCAGCGTGTTCTCAGCGACGCAGCCTTTTCCAAACACCATACCATCCTACGAATGCTGCTGGACCGGGACGTCGCGAGAGAGTTTCCAGGTTTCGAAGGCCGATCGCCATTCCTGCTAGCAGCTGCGAACTGTGATCTCGAGGCCATGAAGCTACTCATGGCCAAAAGAGTCAACACCAAGGCCACTGATGACTATGGGTGCACTGCACTGCATCTCGTGGCCGAGTCCTCGGTCGATGACAAGACAAAAGAACAGGCAGCTGAGCTCCTCGTGAAAGGCAGCGCCGACGTGAATGCCCGAAATAAACGACAACGTACCCCTCTCGACTGTTCAGTGTCGCAAGGCTCCCCGTCCAACGAAAAGATGACTGAGATACTTCTCAAACAGGGCGCAGATGTCCACGCACTAGACGATGAGGGCAGCATTTCGATGATGCACGCTTCCGTTGGAGGTAGTATCGGCGCCATGAGGATGCTGCTTGAAGCAGGTGTTGACGTGACTGTCCGTAACAACAAAGGATGCACCGCCTTGAGCTTTGCTGCCGCAGCTGACGGTGGTCATGAAGCTCGTTTCAAGCTTCTTCAAGAGCACGGCGCCGAAATGAGCACCCTGGCAAATTTGAACGACACCGTGGTTCACAATGCCATCGTGCATTGCACTGTAAGCGCCGTGGAGGAGCTGTTCAGGTTATACCCAGCTGCGGTTGACTTAGCACATCGCAGAGCGACTGACAACATGAATGCCCTAGACATTGCTGCGGCAAGCGGCAAACGAGAGCACGTCAAGTTTTTGTTGGAGAAGATGACGGATCTAGACATAGACTCGAAGAGCTGGGTGCTCTACTACGCAATCGTTGGAGGAAACGCAGCCTGCGTCAGTCTCGTGCTATCGACATTCGCTGATCTGACCTCGCGGGCATTCAAGCTGCCCAAGCCAAAGGGAGAAGGGTTTCCTACCATCTCGACGCCTCTTCATGAGGCTTGCTATAGAAACCCTGAGGTTGCTCTCCTGATCCTGGACCATGGGGCTGATGCTACAGCCCTTGACGACCTCGGATGGCCTCCGTTACATATCGCTGCCGATAATGACAACGTTAGTGTAGTTCGGGAGCTCCTCCAGAGGGAAAAGGAAACCATTGTTTGGACATCAAAGGTTTACCAAAACTTCGAGACGGGACAGCTGGAAAATAGCCAGTCGCCCTGGATGCTAGGAGCGATTCACATTGCTGCAGGTCGAGGAGCGACGGAAGCGTTGGAAGCTCTGCTCGCGGCCGGAGCAAACATTAACGAGCCCACACACGACGAGCACGGATTCACACCATTGCACATCGCCCTCTCTTGTCGTCAAGCAGCTACCTTCCACCTCCTGGTCAGCAAAGGCGCAGACAATGACATGGCATCGAAACAGTCCCAGACCACGCCACTCTTACTTGCGCTCAATAGAGGATTTGAGGAACTAGCCGTGGAGCTCGTCAACCTCGGGGTTCAAACTATTTGGATGATGCCAGACGGTTCCATAGTTACCGCGCTCAATATCGCGGCTGAGAAGGGACTCGCGAGGGTGACTGCTGCCCTGCTTGGGAAACTCGACGACTCACGACATGCATCTTCGGTACCCCGGATCGAAATCACACCAGACGTTACACCGCGCGACAACAGTTCCAAAGCCGAGGACATGGATGATTCGACTTGCGATGGGAAAAGCAGCCTGACTACGGTCGAGAGTATGATGGAGAGTTCGAGCATGATGATCCCGGCCCGTTTTGACAAGACTGTGGCGGCGGCGGTGGCACACAAAAATCTCAACCTACTTCAGCAGTTGGCAAACTTTTGGGAGTCACAGACAAAGAGGCAATATGGCAAGACAGCGGTCCAACGGTCCAACTCGGAGCCCAACACCATTAGAAGCGGACGCGTCGAGCTAGCAAAGGCCCTAAGACAAGCTGCCAATCAAGGTCTCACCGACTACATTCGGCCTCTGACAGGCATCTGCGGTTGGACCATCGATTTTGAAGGATCAGATGGATTTCTTCCCATCCATGCTGCCGCGCTCAATGGACATGGGGAGTTTGTGCGTCGGCTGCTTTCCGAGACTAATGCCGACGCTGATCAAGAGACATGTGACGGTACCCAAAGGACAGCGCTACACATCGCTGCCGGTCGTGGGTTTATTCACGTTGTGCAAATACTTTTGTCCCATGGGGCTGCAGTTGATCGAGGGGACAAGGATGGCCGGTCCGCTCTTCATTTTGCGGTATCGACAGGAGGGCTCGAGGTTGTGAACATCTTGATTCAGCGGAAAGCAGACTTGGACAAAAAGTCTGACCAGGGCAACAGTCCTATCACATTTGCCGCCCAAAACGGAGATTTGGGCGTGGTTGAGGCATTGATCGAAGCTGGTGCCACCGTCGACAACGTTCCTATCCAGGATGGGTGGACACCCTTGTTTTACGCCGCGACCGAACGTGAAGTCGAGATTGTGGAAGCATTGCTGAAAGCGGGAGCCAACCCGAACCAGCGCTGCAACGACAAGTCCACACCTCTGGTTAAGGTACTTTTCACAATCCAGGAGTCTGAAGATGATCTTCTCGCAACGATCAAGATGCTTCTCCAGTATGGTGCTGATGTGGAGGCTTGTGACGAAGAAGACTGGAACGCCCTCCGAGCTGCTACCTGCCAGGGCAGGAAATCCGTTGTGAAGGCTCTTCTGGAGCACAAGGCCGACGTTCACACTCGCGACAAGGACGGTGACGACGCGCTACAAATATCTGTCTCCAATGGCTTCGGGGAGATCGCGGAGCTTCTCTTGGAGCAAGGCGCAGACATTTCTGGGACGCGCAACGATGGCAACACACCGTTGCACACTGCCGCTCTCAATGGGCGCGGCTCAGTAGCTGAGCTGCTAATCCAGAAAGGAGCCAAAATCGATGTTCCGCAGCGTGTGACTGGATCAACGCCTATGCATCTCGCAGCCGAGGCGGGCCATCTGGCGGCCATGCAAGTCTTGCACTTCTACGGAGCAGATATCGAGTTAGTAGACAACAACCAGATGACACCTCTACTGCTAGCGATCAACAAGGGATATACCGAAGCTGCGACGTTTCTCGTGCAGCAGAGAAAATACATCAATCATGCCTACACAAGGACGGGAAAGGCAGCATTGCATTTCGCAATCGACCGCAAGGACGAGCATCTCATGAAGATCCTCCTCCAGCACGGCGCTGATCCAAACGTATACCCTTCCACCGTTAGTAATGGCAAGAAGAGCGGCATGTGTAGCAAGTTCCGCAACCCAGTATTCTACTGTGTTGATGCCGGCTGGCTGGACGGCATCCATCTCCTCCTCAAGCACAACGCAGACGTCAACTCCAACTGGCTGCATGGAGGCACAGCCCTCCACGCAGCTTCATCCCGTTCCCAACTAGATATTGTACGGCTCCTCCTCGAAAACGGTGCCAAGGTAGATATGTGGGACGGCAGGCGGGCGCCGTTGCACAGCGCGGCGGCGTCCGGGGATAAGGGGGTTATTGAGGCGTTGCTTGAATATGGGGCGGATCCCAATGATCGGGATATGTTTGGACTTACCCCGCTTGGAATCGCGAAGCGGGAGCCGAGATGTGAGGAGGCGATACGGATTCTGGAGCCTATCACCAAGACAAAGCGGTCAGGATGGAAGATTTGCAAGTCGAAATAACGTGTACTTACCGTTATGCCATAGGATAAACAATGGTCTCCACGAACTCGCGCTTCTTTTGCGCGTTCAGGTGTCAGTGCCATTCGTCGCAACCGTGAGTTTCACCAGCATCATGCATGCGAAAACATCTTGAAAAGTGCCTCCTGTCTTGAGTAATCCTATAACCAAACGTTACGTCGTGGCCGACGTCGTAACTCACGTCGCAATCGGTGGCACGATTGGTGCTTTCAATGACACGGTAATGAGGCTATCACCAGATGGCCTGTAGATATGCAGGCTTGACAAGGCAAAGTTTAACTGAGGTACTTTCGCTTGAACGACCCCTCGTATGATTATTAAGGTGATTGAATCTAAGTGTGTAGTGATAATAGCTGCCGCTTTCCAACCCATTCACAGCTTCTAACATCCTGGGATTTCAAAACATAGTCATCCCATAATCTCATAAATCAGAAAATAATAAAGCTTTCAAAATAACTCATAGGTAACATATTAATTTATCTTCCTGTAATATTTTGTCACTTATACTGGCGAAACACCTTCCAATTCTCCTGGAACTTTTTTCTGCTTTAGGGTGGTGACCATGAGTCGCGACCAAGTGGCGCGGACGTGAAACAGGTGAGTGCAATCAGCCACCACCGCGATTGATGAGACTTGAGTTCTCGCAGTTTAAATTACAAGTCAGGTAACCGTCCCTGGAGCTTTGTACAGCGTATTACGTCTCCCTACCCACTGACTGCTAGGTGGCTGCAGCCTGCCTTAAGCAATGCCCCCCTCTCAGCCCGAGGTCATGTGATCTCTCACCCTTTGCATTTTCAACCTGTTGGGCTGCATTCCCCTCAATCCCCTCTCTCGTGGCCGATGTCTCGGCTCCTCAAGGCCTCTCCTTCTCTCTTTTGGTTGAACCGGGACATACGCATTCCAAAACTTGGATTCAAGATCTACGAGCTCCGGAAAGCGTAAAATGGCTGAGCTGATCCTCTCGGCCGTTGGCGTCGGCATCGCCATCCCAGAGTTCGCCAAGACCGTCACCAAAAGCCTTGACTTTATCGCCGATATGGGGAGAAAGTACAAGAACGCCCCGAAAATCGTGCAAGAGATTTCTGTTTTCGCGAGAGACCTTGGTCAGGGAAAGTTGACTCTCGATGTTAGCCTTGCCGAGTGGGCAAGCCGGCTCGAGGACCTGAACCCAAAATTCAAGGACAGCTTGCGTGACTACCTTCAACGACTTCAGGAGAGTGTTGTTGAGACTTCGGCAGCTATCGAGAGGCTTTATGACAAAGACGGGTCGCTGAAGAGGTTCTATTTCTCAACTGTTGGGGAGAGGAGAATCACCAGGGCGGCAAAGAAGTTTCATCGCTGGCAAGAGGATTTCGTTCAGTTGATTGAGTTGATTGAGAAGGAAAAGAGTCTCACTCACAGAGATCTTTTGCTTTCAAGCGACCAGCTCATGATTTTCAGCAAAGGCGACGGTGAACACTTGTCACCAGTTCCCAACTCGCACCGTCTTTTTGTGGGGAAAGGAGAGTTCAAAAGCCATGGCGGCGGCATCAATACCATTGATATTCTCATTGAAAGACGGCCTTTACCTATCGATGAGATTTCAGTCGCCCGCGTGGCTTCAGGACTCAGTAGAGCGAAATGTGACAGGGGAATTTTGGCGTGTATCGGTTACCGACAAAAGAACGGCATCGAGCTGCTCTTCCGGATCCCTTCTAATCTTCACCATCCTCGACCGTTGAACCAGATCATCGGTACTACCGACAACGGGGAGAGAATCCCATATTCTCTTGAGAGTAGACTAGCGTTGTGTCACGAACTCTGCCGTGCTACCCTCTCTGTTCACACATCCAATTTTGTTCACAAGAACATCCGACCCGAAAACATCCTTCTCTTCCGAAACAGCAACAACCACCAGACTGCGAGTGGGCTTGGCTGCGAAGAGCTGGGGGTGCCGTTTCTCACAGACTGGTACATGCTTCGCTCTTTCGACGACCTCTCAAGCCGACGGGGCGTCAACGATTGGGTTGAGAATATCTATCGACACCCTCAGAGACAAAGCCTTCAGCCTCAGGCTCGATATAACCTTGGACACGATATATACAGTCTTGGGGTTACTCTTCTGGAGATAGCTCTGTGGGAGCCCTTGATCAGCTCCACAGCCCCCCCGGTAATATCCCAACGCTACAGAGAAACCGCGGTGGAAGTAGGGGGTCTCACATCAAGCAGAATGGACCCAGCCAGATTTTTTAGAAAACTGACTGCTGCGGTCCTTGTCCAAAAAGTCATGGTCAAGTTGGCGAGAGAGGAAGTTCCATCAAGGGTGGGCACTTCGTTGTCTCATCTCATCGTGGCTTGCCTGACTTGCCTGGAAGGGGGAATGGGTGAGGGGAACAATTTTGAGGACAACCCGAATGATGCGGCGTTGGGGTTCCATGAGCTTGTCGATGAAAGTTTTCCTAATTATGTATAAAATTGCCCTGTGTTAACATCGGGTCATGATGTTATATTGTGTTTGAGATCTGTTCTTTATTATAGTTGCAGCCCGGCCCTTGATGGGTTAACTGAGCCCGAAGATCGAATCGTATAAAATTGCATGGAGCGGGCATGGGGATTTGAGAAGGCGATTTTCTTTTTCGAGCGAGCATGTCGAAGCATATTGTTCATTATCGCGAAACACGTTATCTATTGCCATCTTTCGGTTGCTATAATGTGTAAGCAACCACTTGAGCACAGAAAAAACGACAGAGGATCAGAGATCCCATGATCAATGCCGACGCTCGTGCTCAGCCATTCTTGCCTGGTCGGCCAAGGAATCGGCTGTCAGCCTAGGAGTGTGCCTGCCAGCTTGTCCACGGCTCAGCCTGATTTCTACACTTTTGAGCGAGTATTGTGCCTCAGGCACTCATGCAGTATGGCTCTGCTTCATAACCAGGACTCTCAACGCAGTGTTCTCCTCAAACTTGAACAAGATCATTCTCCCAGCACCAGAATCATGTGCCGAAAAATGCTAGGAGGCAGCTAATAGTTCATATGGTCTGTAAACCCCAAACTTAACTAGGATCTTGGCACTCATCCGGTCATGCAGCCCAACATGTCGTCACCGGATTCTGCATCTCAAGAGGCTTCACTGTACGACAATCTTCCGATGTACGGCCGCCAAATTCGACTAATCGAAATCACTTCTACAAAACCCGAAATTGTTTGCAAACTCGAAGTTGTCAGCCTTGAAGATGGGCCGGCATACAGCGCCTTGTCCTACGTCTGGGGCGACCCAGAAATCACCAGAAGCGTACTCGTCAATGGAAAACGGGTCAGTGTGGCAATTAATCTGGCATCAGCATTGGAAAATGCTCCCAAGCACCTGGAGGATGCCAATGTGGCCCCTAGGCTTTGGGCAGACGCCCTCTGTATCGATCAGAGTGACCCGAATGAGAAGAACCATCAAGTGCCTTTTATGAAAGACATTTACTCGCAAGCGGAAATTGTCATTTGCTGGCTGGGAGCGTCGGATGATAAGGTCCATTGCGCTATGGACTGGGTTGACGTGATAGCTCGCGAATGCTCGTTCACAGATGACGATGAGAATCTTCAAGATGCTCTTCACGATATCAGTCCAAGAGAAGATCCTGAAAGGGCTGGGGATACTGCTCATGGGGCTCCCAAGGAGGCGACCACCATAGACAGGACCGGCGCGATCGATACTCTTGCATCATATCAAGAGAGTCTTCAAAAGTTTCGCAAAAAACCTGTTCCAATGACGGAAGACTTGAATTTGGCGTGGCTCGGCAGATACCCTTCATTCTATGAAAAAGTTTGTGAGAGTGCAGGCGGTATACAGGAACTCATCCGCATATTCGGCATACCGTATTGGACTCGAGTATGGGTATTTCAAGAGGTGGCTCTTGCGAAGAGACCCCTTTTTGCTTGCGGAACCCGTTCTCTATCCTTGGCCTCTCTCCAACATCTCGCGCGCTGGACCATGTGGCTAGGATATTACCCGGTCATTATCAGGCCCCTGTTCATGCATCCGGTGCAATGGAAACTTGTCAGGTTTATCTGTCGTCGTATCTACCAGATGCTTGAGTCCAGGCTTGAAGCACGACCCGCTGTAGGTCACCCTACATGGTCATGCTTGAAAGCCAGGGATGCACATATTATGCCAGAACCGCACTGGAGTCTAGCTTGTGACTTAGAGGCAAGTAATCCGAAGGACTACTTTTATGGGTTTCTGAGTCTGAGTTGCCTGAGACTCGTGCCAGACTATAGCCCTAGTAAGTCTGTCGGGGTGGTGTGTGGTGACTTCATGGCCGAGTATATCAGGGCCTCCCGAGAAGGCTTATTCGGCATGACATCTGGTGACCTGGATATTCTTGTCTTTGCTGGGGTAGGCCACGGGTGGCAGGAATACCCCGGGACGCCCTCTTGGGCCCCTAATCTTCCGGGAATGAAGAGGAAGGATGGGAAGGGTTGTCCAGTCGGCTCATTCCGTCCCATCAACTTCGATCATTTGTTTCTTCCTTGGTTCGAGAAGGCCAAGCTTGTCGGACCTGATATGCTGAGCGCCGTCTTGATGCTCGACACGGTCCAAGATCTAGGCCCCGTACGGGGTGATTTGAGCGATGCTAACGCTGGCCACGAAGCGCTAGCCATACTCCCATGGATAGTGGATTTTGCAACCAGCCGTCAGAAATACGTGACTGGATGTCACCCGCTGGTTGCACTGCACTCTATGCTTCACTTCGAATCGGGTATCCAGGAACGTGGACCTGGTCTTGGCATCCCAGACTTTGGAAAGACTACAAGCTTCGTTCATTGGGTCACGTCACGATACAAGGACGAAGTCTATGACAGAGCAAGGGACGCCGATGCGCGGAAGCCCGATCCAAGGACTGAGTATTTCAAACGATTATTGGGGGGGCTGCCAGTGAGTACCCCGAGCATTACAGAAGAAGCTTGCGATGTTCTGACCTGTAGCGGCCAAGGTCGACACGACTGCGGCACTTGAAGAGGGCATCAGACTGTGCGAAAGCTGCTTGGGAAGTAACCAGAGATTAGCAGAAACCAGTCTCGGGTATGCCGGGATATTTCCTCTCCATGCCAAGCCCGGTGATGTGGTTTGTGTGATGAACGGATTACGTTACCCTGCCGTACTTCGAAAAGCAGATGAGTATTATGCCTTTGTTGGAACATGCTTCATTCAAGGGTTTGAATCTACGGAGCAGATCCAGAAACTAGCGGAGAAGGGAGGGAAACGTGTCGAAACTATCGTGATTCGATAAACCTGGATGACGGTGAGATGATGGTCAAGACGGACATTTTACTATGCTATGAAGGGAATTTTCTAGGTTTTGAAGCGATGAGAAATACTTTGATGGAATGGTAACTGTTCTCTACCTCCGCAGCCATAGCATGTTGCATCTAAAAGCTGAGGTGGCTGAACTTCTTAATGAGCAGTGAAAATCATACAACCACCGACATCCTCCGTGTCTCTGATCGCATCCGAGCTTCAGCCTGAGCCACAGCAGTCTCCCAATCAGTTAGATAGAGATACAGAGTTTCGATCCCCGAGACGCTGGAAGCTGTGGTTAGTAATGCAACATACTACATGGTTTGTCTCAACTTACACGGCAAGGCCGACGGTCAATCCGACCCAAAGACCGGCTAGCTTCCAGCCTAGACCAAAGCTCGTACCCAGTGCGATGGGCAGGGCCACAAGATAATATGAAAACAAGTTGGCGTAGCCTCCAATCGCTTGGTGCCCGATTCCTCGGAGGAGACCGTGAGATACGGCGGCCATGGCATCGAAAATTTGCATTATTGCGCAGACGAGGATAACCTGTGAGGCAATATTGACAACCTCGTCATCTTCTGTAAAGATCCGTGGTAGTTGTTTGCGAAGTGTGACAAATATCGTTAGATTGAAGAGACCAACAACGCAAGCCGCGACAATAGCCTACACAAACCTGTTAGACCGAGGGTCTAGCCAAGAGCTGGGACTGGTACCTACCACTCTTGCCGTTGTTCGGGCAGCATCACTCAGATGGGCTCCAATCAGATTGGCAACTCGAGTAGATGTTGCAATAGCCAAAGGAAAAGGAATGTTGAATGACGTTGATGTCACTGTGACAAGGACGCTTTGCGCTGCTAGCTGAGCAGTTCCAAAACGACCAGCGGCAATGGTTAGAATCTCCAAGACGGAAAACTGGGCTTCTATCATTATCATGCCAGGGAGGGCGAGCCTGATCATTGGGCCTGTGTGGGGGTCGTGTTATTGCCAGTGTCTTGGTTATCGATGGTAGGAGCGCGACTTACCCCAGTTACTGAATGCCTTCAAGCTGAAGCCTTTCCAACATTGCCCGCCTTCAAATAGCATAACGTAAAGTATGACCAGAATTGGCAACAAGTTTTGTGTCACTGCCATAGCCGTCGCAGCTCCAGTAAAGCCCCAGCCAGCTCGAAAGACGAACAGCCAGTTTTGCAGGAAGCTCAGGGGAGCACCGATTAGCAGAGTATACGTCGTTGCATGAAACAGACCCTGCGACTGCACAAACCGCTTGGCACTCTCGAACGCTGCGACTCCAGGCATACCGGCGATCAAGACGCGTAGATAGAGAGCTGCAAGTGTTGCTGTTTGTCCCTTACCAACAAGAGCTGAAAGTATTGGCTCCGAGAACCACCAGACCACGGCGATGGGGAGCATTAGAATCCAGAGTATCCAAGTCATGCGCTGGGCTTGAACACCCACGAGATGTTTATGGCCAGATCCGTAAGCTTGGGCGCAGAGGGTATCAAGACAAGTTGCTAGGCCTTGTACGGGGACGTAATAAGTGATGCTAGCCGTCATGGTAGCCACTGCTTGCTTTTAGAATTCTCGTAGGAAATTGTTTGGTGTAGATACTCACGATTCACCGCCGCTAGCTCCTCCATTCCAAGACGACCGACTGTAAGCACACTGCCCACTGTAACCGAGTAGTGGAGCAAGAACGTAACAATCAAAGGTGCCGCATATTGCACCAGTGTCTTCGCTTCACGCTGCCAAGTCGTCTCAATGTCGTGTGCCGCTACGGCTTGTTCCCATTTTTTATGTATCTCATCGGGAGGCGGCGTCGCAAGTCCGTTCTCGAAGCCTGCTGTCACTTCGGGTAATAGCCGAGTCTCCTCAGTCGGTTCTTCGGCAGCGGCATGGTGATCTTGTACTCTCGTGCTAAAGACGGTTCGGTAGGCTCGTTCGATGACGCTAGCTCTCCGTGCTCGAGGATGTTTTGGGGGAAGGATGTCGTTGTCACGTAGCAAGTCGATTTCGGCTTGCAAGGATTCATCTTGCTCGTGCGGGTTGGGAACGGGAAGATCTATGCCAGGGAGCGGAATAGTCGAGAAGCCGCAGCCATATGCGACCCCATTGGGATGGAATGCTAGCTGGACATCGGCAGAGTCAACGTGTCTCGATTCAGACTCGTCAGCGGCAACATGGGCTTCTTCGTCCTCTTCTTCGTCAGAAGAGCAATCTTCGATATCTCGGCTCAGAATCTCTTGGACGTTTGGAGCTGTAGCCACAAACGATGAAGGGAAGGTTAAACTGCCGGGGAGAAAGTCTGATAGAACCGAGTGACGGCGACCTCTGGAGCCGCCGTTGATATCGACAGCCGACGAAGTAGATCCAGGCATTGCAGCAGTAGAAAAAGGGCTTCCGACAAAGAAAGACGAAGATTTTAGAAAGTTTGATAAGCTCAGAAACAGAGCAAACTCGCTATAAATACCCCCAAAATCCCCATTATCCCCAACGTTGAGCTTGATATCAAACCCATCCAAAAAAGCCTCTGTGATGTCAACCCTCAGGGCTAAGATAAGGGTCGACGAGTTAAACGGCAAAGAATGGCGCCACCACCAGACCGAGCACACCCTCTGCCAACCCCGCGTGTGAGTTATGACATGATGACATCTGTCCGACCCTACCACCAAACAAGGGATCGGCACGTTTTTTGATGCGAACCATGGTTTTTTGCATCGTTTTTGGATCTCACCGGGAGATTTGTCCCGGGATGGGCAGCCGATCGAGACGGTCAAAGCACAACATGAACAACCGCAGCGGTGAGCATCTTCCTCACATGATATCACACAGGCGTGTGAATGTTGAGGGCGACATCATTTTGCAATCAAACAGGGACTGAGCGACTTGGCTTTCTTTACACCGTTGCAATATGATTGGCACCTATGACCTGTCAAAACTTCTGATGGCTTTCAAGGCTTATCACAGGCTGACAGGGCATCTATGTCCAGGATGGGCCAGTTGCAGAAGATAAGGACATACAAGATGAAATCAAGGGTCTCATTCAGCCACCATAGATCCAAGATTAGCTACTTTCACCCTCAGCAATGCCATTGGTCTCTTGGTCCGCCGTCTGCGGCCGCTTCCAGGTAAGCTGCAACACCCTCAACGGCTTCTCCCACACTATCTTCTCTTCGTCCAGCTCAACCACAAACCCAGCCTTCTTGTATAGATGAATCGCGGTGTCTTGGGTGTCACTCGTATAGAGTGTGGCCTTGTCAAACCCGTTGTTCTCGATAAACTCCATCGCCGCTGCCAAGAGTTTCTTTCCAATCCCCAAGCCGCGCACTCGCTCATCCACGATGAATCCACGTATTTGTGCTGCCCCTGTAGTCTTTAAATTTTGTGAGTCGACGAGAAGAGTTCCAACTATGCGCTGGGTGAAGACGCCAGGGCTCGAATCCGGCGGAGGGGTTTCAACGGCTGCCCATACTTGAGTGCGGGGGTTATTCTCGAGTCTCTCGATGATTTCAGAAAAGTCTTTGGCGAGGGATGTTTCGAAAGCTAGACCCCAGTGGACGGAGGGATGATAGAAGGCTATGTGCATCTCGAGGCACCTGGCGAGGAAACCGGGACGGTATCCCGGTTCGATGGTGATAGTGGGGTTGCCGGCCATTGTTGATGATAGGGTTTAATGGACAGGGTCTACCAATAATTCCAATCGATTGGCTGGGGGGGGATAATTTTGAGGTTTATATAGCCTACACCAGAGCGGTATCATTCGAGTTTGAAGATGCTCTTGTGAGTCAATTCTTGGCACGCCTTGTCAATGGCAAGTTGACATGCGGGGTCAACAGCCTCACGCGGGATTGCCCGATCATATTGCTATCACCAGTGTCTGCCACATGGATATTCCTGTTTATATGCCTTCATTACTACTATTATTCTCATACGACTCTAACCTTTCTTGTTGATCAAGATCCCGACTCGGTACTTGTCATGGAGGGCTCACGACTGGTCTCCTGAATGTGAATGACCTGCTTAGGGTGTCCGGTGTCCGAGGTCAATGGAAGCTCATCCTCGACCCTCCCCGATGCCCTTCCTCTTGCTCCATCTCGTTTGATTTTGTATGTCTTCGTCTCGGTCTCCACTTTGACTTCGATATCCGTCCGTCGATGAATGCCAGATCCAGGAGCAGCTCGGCCGATGGGGCCAGCCTCTTCGTCGGAATCTCCAGCAACCACCTTGGATCTGTTTATCATGTGGACGACGTTTCCGTTAGCCCATTGGCTGTTTCCCGTTCGGCTGTGGCTGTTATCATGTCCGCTCGCGCCGTGGTTGGAGCGTGACATCGAGGGGTAGTATTCGTCGGCGTTTTCACCTCGGGCGAGTCGAGTAATAAGCGAGGCCATGGACATTTCAATGTTAAGCTTGACCATGTATGCAACGGGGTGGAATTGTATGTATACGACTTGGTTGGGCAACGACATGAGTCCAATGAGCATGCCCTGTATGTATTCATTAGTGAGTGTGCGACCAGCTCGAACCCCATTAGTGGCTTACATCCATAGCGATAGAGACAATCATGAGCTTTGCGTTGAAGCCGACGAGAGGTTCATACTTCTTCAATTGGTGCTGCTGAAGAAGGCGTTTCTTGACAGTTCGAAGAAAGTACCAGTTGAGTCCGGCGTCAACCAACAGGATGAGAACCTTAGAGACTCGATCCCAGTACTCATTGATACGAACAATGCTGCAATAAGTCAGCATCTCAACCCAGTGGAGCTTAATTGGTTTGAATATGGGTACGTACAGTTGATTTGCTGGAGGAACCGTGTGTGAGGGTATCCAGATGCAAAAGACGGCGATGTTGATGCAAGTGATGACGAGTGCCGTGCCCCATTTGAGTTTAAAGATTGTAGATCGATGTTCGGCGATGATGGAAATTCGATTGACGATTATCTGCATGAGGAGCTGGACCTCAAAAACCCAGAAAAACAAGATGAAGAAGAGGACCGGTATACTAGACAATGTTAGTCCCGTCATTGGTGATGATACAATATGTGGGTATCTTACGTTGGAGAAATTATACCATCCAGAAAGATCCAGCCGATAATGGCAATGGCAAGATTGGCGGCAATTTCTCCCCAGAGCATGTAGATGTAGACGCTCCTCAGAGGATTGCGATTCCGTCGTGTTTGTTTGATGGCCTCCCAGACCGTTAACAAGCCGAAGCCAAGCGTGAAGCCTGCTGCCAGTGAGGCGACCTTGGTATCGCCGGTAGAAGCCATGGTGCAACGGTCAATATCTCTTTACGGGCAAATGAAGAAAAGAGACTCCATACAGGAGAACACTCGGGCCCATGGAACTGACATCGGGTAGACCACGTTTATAAACCACGTTGTTGACGAGCTCGGGGGGTCCGCCGATCCTTTTCGGATCGCCGCCACATGGTGGAGTAGCACCAGGAACGGTCTGGCGCTGGGGGGGAAAACTCTACACATCTTGAATCAGGGCCAAAACCCCCTTGCATCTTAGTCGGTGCGACAACTGCCAGTCTAGTTCCCAAGCCGGTTCTTATCACGGATATTAATACTCTGTCATGAGGACGTGCGGTTTGAGGTCTTGTGTGGAGAATGGGGATGTGCAAAATAAAGCGGAGGGCCACATGGCATGTAGATACGTTTTGGTCGACGTTATTCCTCCAAGGTCAATGATCTGCACATGGCCAGGGGAAAGGGGAAGCAAGGGGGAAGAATCCCGACTCAAAAACTGGGAACCTCCCGTTGTGTTGGGACGGCAGGACGGGTATGCTTTCTCTTGCCGGGCAATGCCGTGCTCAGCGGCCCGGGGCTAACTTTTGTCGGGCCTTTTCCCCTTCTCCGCGATGGTGTACCACACCAAACTTTTAGTGCTTTGACGGTGACCTTGCAAATCACGGGCCAGACGCCAACTCCGTCATGTCGAGTCAGTCAATGATCTGATACCTGTCTTAGGTGTTGCTTGGACGAACCCGAGGCAGCGGGTGACAACCTCGAGACCATGCTCAGGGGCATTCGATCCGTCATTTCAAGAATGTCGAAAATGATGTTTGCATTGCCTAGCAATGCGAAATCGTGTGGAGACAACAGCTGAGAGAAGATGATCATAGAGGTTTCTTTAACTCATGCAGTCCAAAAGGTTACCCATTTAAAGGATACCTGTGCTCAATATTCAATCAATCTCCCAGGCTAGTAAAAATGATCTGCAATAAGGTTTGCCGTTGACGGCTGTAACCGCCGAGGCCGTGCTAGGGACAGCCGAGTGCCACCTTCGTGGATCATTTTGGACGCCAACCGGTGCCATCTCTTTACAGTAGATAATTCAGTTATTTCCAGATTTTAATACCGATCCGTAGCCAGCATTGTATTTGACACTGTCCTGGGACATCCCCTTCGCACGCAATGCATTTGGGTCACTCATCTATCAAGATACCGACTAGTACCGACAGTGTCTTCACTGCTGGATCGCCAATGTTATTCCTGCTACGCAACGGCAAACTTAGCGCTGCTTCAGACCATTTGTTTCCTTGTAAGTACTCGATCAGATGATTGAGCAAGGGCCCGCGGCTACTACGTCTCATCCCAACATGGCCTGATTCTACAGACCAGTTAGCTTTCAAGACTGATACTTACAACGGGTCATGAATGCGAGGCAAGCAGGGGCGTTTCTGACCCCTATTAGATTCTGGCTTTCCCCTAGTCTCTAGGGAATGGTACGGTGAGCAAAGTGACGAGTTGCCCGTGCAGTATTATTCCACATGTTCACATATGAGATAGTTACCAGTCATCTGGTATATTCAGTCCCAGTATACATACTTAAAACAGAATATTGTCGGCTGCACAGCTATTCCACAGGGCATCTCTGTCGGCCCGATGACCTCCAGGAAATCGCTTCACGGACCGCCCTCAATTCTCTATTCTATCCCAACGGCCAAGTCCTTTACTGACCGTTCACTCGGCTACCAAGTGAGATTGAGACATGTTCTCCTAGACAATAGCTCAGACCTCGTAACCTGATTTCTGGCCCTTCTGTATATCTTAGGCAATGCAGATGTATATGCACAGTGCTTCCTGACACCCGGAATTGGCTCACAGCCATTAAGACAGTATAGGTGTAAGTTCACCGCACTGAGTGGCAGAGATGTGGGTTGTGCTTCAGCCCCTTCTTTTCGTACAGGGCCCCTGTCTGCTGTGTGCATCACTGTCTCGCGATCCTACAGGCCCGTTGTGGCTGTGAGACATTTGACTCATCAGCGCGCCCGTCACTCGGCAAGCCCGTATTTTCCCAACCCATCTGCATATACGATCAGGCGTCAATGAGAGCAAAGAAATAGAGGTCCTTTCGTGCACTTCAAGCATACTGGATATCGGGGGGGATACTTGACTAAACGTCTTGAGGACCGCTGCACTCCGCACAGCCGACAAGCTCTCCAGTCTTTCCTTGAGCTGTCTACATCCGTATTTCCGCATGTGTCCAGACCCAAAGACACGGGGCTCACTAAAGGCAAGACCAAAATCCCTCTGTATCCGGCCGAAACTGATCGGATCTACCCGTCATGGCCCGCCATCCAAGATGCCAAGGCTGCAGCGTTTTACTTCTTTCAAAGCATCTCAATCAGCCACTCAGCCGCCACAGCGCTTCCATTTAGTCCAGACCAGAGCCTAATGCTTGAAGTATTTGTGATTGCTGCGGTACAGCAAGGGAGGTCCTGCGTCTCGCTCTCTGGCGAGACATCACATGCGTGTGCCTATTGGCGTCTGGTCTTGAGCATTCATCAGCATTACCCCGCAGTTGCTTCTCCTCACGGCTCGGCAGTCTTCACTGAGGAATGCGGCTCTCTCTAGATCTTCCCCAGACCTTCGGTCTGACTATCCAAGTGCAGCAGTATTGGCTCATGGGGCCCGGCCCAACCTAGCCGGCCTCGTAGCTAGTTGATAGCTAGAATCATTCTTTGGAGGTCCGTAGTTTCTAGCGAACATGTTGAGACGATGCGGTAGGCCTAAAGCGTTGAGATGTCTCACAAGCAAGCGGACGCTAGACCGCGTTCTAGATCGCAGACTGGTGGTGGCAGTTCTGAGACACACGGCCATATCACAGCTGACAGTTATGAGAGCTGGTCCCCGATGACACTCGGACTCAGTCTACGATGGGACTTCTGCACAGCAACGCCATCCATCACATTATGCAGTTCTTTAAACATCATCAGTGGACAGTCTGCGTGCTGTGCAGCCGGTGTGGAAAGTCAGCCGTTTACTAGTGTGGCCACTGTCTCTTACCCCAGCGGCACAATGTGATATCTGAACCTTGGCGCATATGAAAGATGAGGTTCCTCGTTTTCTAGGAAAGGGAACTTTATAATAGGAGCGCCGTCTCCTTACTATGTTCGATAGTCGACTAAATTCAGTAACAAGTGTTTTCCCTCAATTGACAGTTCAAGACATCCCTGAGTATTGTCAAGATGCCGCCCTTCAACCCTCCCCAGCCTGGTCCAGGCGAGCCCTATGTCGTCAAAGGCATTGATCTCAAGCCTGGACAGAAGCCCGGGATCCGCCAAGAACTGCGAGATTTCATGAAGGACAAGGACGCGTGGAACCTCTACCTACTTGGTCTCTGGCAATTCAAGCTGGTTCCTCAGGACAGGCTCTTGTCGTACTTCCAGATCGCGGGTAAGGACTCCTTGTGTCCCACGCATATGTGCCAGCTGACAGTGCCTAGGAATTCATGGTCGACCGTACGTCAGTTGGCCTGAGAATGATACCGAGCTCCTCAAACTGGAGAGGAAGCGGACGGGGAGGGATCTCTTCGGAGGGTTCTGCACCCATTCTTCCATTCTGTTCCTCACCTGGCATCGACCATACTTGGCCCTCTTTGAGGTAAGATTTGAACACCCAATGGCGTCGCCAGTCTCTAATCAATTCACTCAGTCCCTACTCCGGGATGCCATGATGCATGTGGCAAAGCAGTTTACCCCGGAAGAAGGCCGAGAGAAGTACGTGGCCGCCGCTGAGGCATTCCGGATGCCATTTTGGGGTTGGTACTCTTCAGGCACAGTTCAAACTCGACCCGCACTCAGCTAACACCATGGTTACCAGATTGGGCCCGCCCAGACCTCCCAGTGTTCCCTACCGAGGCTACCAAGTCCAGAGTCACTCAAGTCAAGATGCCGGATAGCCTGAGGGAGGAGTACAAGCTGACGAAGGCGGGTGGATCGGTTGAGATCCCCAACCCCTTGTATTCATACAAGTTTCAACCAGGCACTCCAGCGAATATTAGGGTGAGTCAGGAAACTATGCCGAACAATTATGGATCGAGTTGACATTGACATGATGCACAGCTCGATAATTTGTCAAGCACCACTCGCTACCACGCACTCGGCGAATCCGATGCAGATGACCGGATTGACAAGCAGCAGCTCCTCGTCGAGTCTATCACGCCATATACCAACGGGGTAGTAGATGGTTTACAATTGGAGGTCAACCTTCGCGAGCGAGTGGTTTACCTTCTTCAATCCTACGAGCATTTCGACCAGGTGAGTCTGAACAGGGTGCCTGATGAGGAAGAGCAGCAAGGCAAGGGCCAAGACGATACCTTTTTCAAAGGCCGCGGCTTCGGCAGTTTCGAAGATGTCCACAACACTGTCCACGGTCTCGTCGGTGGTACCGGTGACAGATTTGGCCATATGGGGAACCCCGCCATCGCCGCCTTTGATCCCATCTTCTGGCTCCATCATACGTGAGTGTCATGTGATTCCCCTAAAGGGCTATGAGACTAAACTTTACAAAGGAACATCGACCGTCTTCTCGCTATCTGGCAGGGCTTGCGTAAAAACCCCGATGAAGAGAAGTCCTGGGTCACAAGCCGAGAAGCGTTGAGGGGAAACTGGGCCATACCCAGGGGGGGCGACGAGGGCAACCAAACACCACTCTGGCCATTCTACAAGACGGCAGACAAAACCGTACCTAGCACGGACAAGTTTTGGAAGTCCAGCCAAGTTCGAGATACGGCAACGTTTGGCTACTCGTACCCAGAGACCAAGCAGTGGAACTTTACGGATCCAGCCCTTTACCGGGAGAGCATCAAGGGCAACCTCCGTAAGCTCTATCCATCCGGGTCACTGGCAAACATGGTCGTGTCCAGGAGAGCAGGAAATGAGAAGCCAGATGTCACACTCAGGGAGCGCGCCACGAGGCTCACGCAGGTCCAGAAAGTCGACGCGCCCAATACCGCATTGACTGCGCTGTCTCTTGCTCACGCAGCGAAGCCCGCCGTTGCAAAGGAGCTAGAGTCGATTCTCCCGGATGTAGAGGTTCCCAAAGTCAGCATCCCCAAAGAACGCTCAGTGGAAGACCTTGTCAAAGGCCAAACTTACCTGGAGTGGCTCGTCAACATCAAAGCGGTCAAGCACGCCCTCGGGGGTCAGTATGGGGTCCACATCTTCCTTGGCGATGTGCCAGAGGAGGAGCTGACTACCCTCTATGTCGTGTCGCCGTACCATGTCGGAACATTTTCTCCATTTGGCCAGGATGAAGAGACCTCATGCGGCAAGTGTAAGGATGACCAGGCCGCCGGTCTCGAGATCACTGGCCAGATCCCTCTCACCATTGCTCTAGCTGAACGCTACTTTGCGGGCCAGCTGCCCAGTCTTGAGGAAGAGGATGTCAAGGCCTACCTTACAAAGAACCTCCACTGGGAAGTTGTTGACCAGAACGGTCAGAGACTCAGGCGTCACCGAGATGACCTCGCGGGTCTGCTCGTTGGTGTTGTGAGCAATGAAGTCACGCTTCCCGACACTGAGAATGGGTTCCCCACCTACTCCAAGTACATCAAGGTGCATCCCGAGATCACTACCAACCGAGAAGGAAATGGCCGTGGAGAGGGAACAGGAGTTACAGAGGAGCAGAAGAAATCCTGTTGTTAAGGTGAGAGGGTTGTGGGGGCTGAAGCCGCTTAACCGGCAAGGACGAAAGATCAGGGTTGTGAACCTTGGTGACCTTGTTCGCAGTTCAACCTGCGATAGTTTCGCTTCTATCCCTAGTAGGATGTCAATTGATTCGGCTTCTAGCATGCGTTAACGACTTTATATGAGCTGCTAGGGCGCCTTGCTGTTCGGCATTGTGATGACGTCATCTTTTGGTGCTGAGAGAATAGTCTTCATCATACCTAAGTAGAGTGAACGTTGAATTAATATTGCAGACGATAGAAATAAACTATCTTGGTATATGCCGATGCAGTAGAGCCCAAAGCCGACAATCAAAATGTCCCCTGGCGTTGCCGATGTTGTCTATTCCCTTCGCAACGTCTGTACCTCCAGGGTAGCGAGAGCCTTTTCGGCATTTGTGTATTTCAGCAAGAAAAGCTGCGAGATTCAGCAATGGTCAACGTAAGCTACTGTAATAATGTTGCTCGGCTGATGCATAAGAGATCCAATTGGTGGATGATCTAACGTGAAATGCCGGGAATCGACACTCTGTCTGACGATCGAGACAAAACCACAGCAGAGATATCAACATGGTGAGCTGGGGACTGTCAAAATAATCCCGGATGGCTACAAAGCCCATTCATCAAGTAATTGAGGGTATTGCTAATAGTCAGAGGGAGTAAGCCAATTACGCCAGCCTTTGAGGTGATCGAGATCCCAATTATGCGCGAGGATACAATGCAACTGGCATTTCAGTATGATTTGGGAGGACACGCATCACGGCATGCAAGCCAAGGATAGAGTGGACTATGAGGCAGCATGGGTCTCAGCCCAGTGAACCTTCTGCTCAGCCCTGTTCCGTTAAAGCCCTATCTCACTCTACCAGAATTCTGGTATTCTATTGTTAGTGTGTAATCAAGCGAACAGGGTTGCATGGGAGACTAACCGTAGCTGGTTTAGATGCCCGCCAGGACAGCAAGGAAATTGGGACAGTCCATGGCACGGCGCGCGATACCACCCATTTTAGGTGCCGAAGGGAACCAAGGCTTTGAACCCTGCACAATCGAGGCACTTTTGGTGCACTGACGTGTAACTTGTGCCGCTGGTTGGCTAGGCATGATTGAATTTGCGGAGTGGTTGACCATTGAAGTTCGGCGCAGCGCTCTCGCACGGGCAACTGCAAGGTTGATCGTCCCGTTTACGTAGGGAGTCTCCGTACTTTTGCCAGTGATCAGAGCATGAATCAGCTTCTGATTGGGTGCGCAGCCGGAAATACCCAAGTCTCACTGCATCAAGCTGAGACGAATGATTCTGTACCAGGAAAATGACCAACACGTACGACATACAAGGGGTGAAAAGGCCCATATTACTTTGCCGATCGACTCCCACTTCCCGCCCATTCAAGTTTTGTCCTCTTCAAGTCGATCCTCCCAGAACGCTGGCCCCCAGCTTCCTCGTTTATCTGCTTCCTTCGGATGGGCTCATTGGAGTCTCCGGCTACCCGCTATTCAAACCCGCCGCCATATCGCGATTCGATGATGGCGTCGACACGAGACGCCGAGGGTCTCCAGGTGGACTACGATCGAGAGGCAGCTAGTGCTCCGGAGGCGTACAACCAGCATCAGTACACAGCGGTCGCGGCAAAGGATGAACCATACAATGCTGGAAGCCAAGGCGCAGCGCCACAGCAAAAGATTCCCTTTGGCTTGAGCGTACTAGGCTTTGGTTTAATCGTCGCGCTTGTTACAGCTGTTATTGTTGGAGGAGCAGTCGGAGGAGGTTTGGGAGGAGCTCTGGCAAACTGCAAAAGGTGAGCATCGGTTCCTCGTCCCACTTGGAGGACATCATACTGAGACCTAGCTCTTGCAGCTCGGATAATTCAGACAATTCAGAGGCCCCGGCACCGACCGAAACAAGTGAATGCAGCCAGTCAAACAGCACCGACGACGTCGTTGGCATTGATTATGCTCCCTTACCAGCCGCTCAAGTCGCCAACCTCACATTGAACTGCCCCAAGAATGGAGCCAACGGAACATTGAGGACGACCAACGGATATAGATTCAGCACGTACTGCGGCGTGAATGCGCCCGATACTGGAGATGGAAACATCAACGATATTGTGTCCATCTGGGCCTACTACTTCGAGGACTGCATAGGCGCATGTGCGGAAATGACGAAGAACAACGACACTATTTGCGACAGTGTCTTCTTCAGGATAGGCATGAACGGATCAACGACACAATATGGCAACTGCTGGTTGAAGAGCGGCAAGTTGAAGGGCGGGGATGGTAGTTGGACTGATTATGGCGCGGGTCGCGTCTACGCTGAGATGGATGATGACGATGATGATGACTGAGAAGGGAGGACGTCTTAGAGTAACATCTTTTTTCTTTGTGTGTTTCTCCCATTTCTGGGCAAGACTTTGACGTATCTGACGATAGTTGGCGCCTGGATTGGGTTGGACTGGGTCAGATAACGTAGGTGGATGCTGGTAGTGACGAGCATGGTGTGCAATTAGGTCTTCCCAAGACACTATGATAATGAGGGAGCGCTTAGGAGATTATTCTTCTAACATCAGTCTTGTAGATATTAATATACCCAGATACAGGTACCGCTCTCTTCAGCAGAGAACCACTCCTACGATCCCCTACGAGCTCCCAGTTCAATACCGCCTTGGGATGCTCTCTGAGAGACTCGCTGCCACCAGGGTTGCTTGTTGCCATAAGAAGATGTGTTATCACCATTGCCAGCCGCTGATGGTGCGCTTGAAGCAGTGGTATCGTCAGACGATACGGTGGTGTCGTTCTCATCCTCAGGATCGCCAAGAGTTGATTCCCCACGTTGTACAACATGGATATACCCACCAAACGCGAAAGCAGTGCAAATGACAGTGAGAATAACCCAAATCCAGACTTGGGACGGTGAAGATAGGTATTTATTCTCAGTAAAGAATGGCATTGCGAATATGGCCTAAAGTCTCTTTAATTAGTTCCCAATCGACACTGCGAGGAAAAAGAGATTTTCATACCGCAAATGTGGTACCTGGGAGAAACACCAGGGTCATGATGGCAATCTATATGGGGTATCGATGTCAGCGAACAGTATCGCGTGATCTGTGGGAGACTGACTGTCTTCATGGCGATGCTGTCTCTCTTCATACTCCTTGATAGCATGTGAGAGGCTAAGGATAGCCTTTGCGATATCCGCGTCTCTTGCTGTGATGCGTTGAGAATGGCCTGCAAAGTCTTGTCGTTGATGGCTTGGATTTGGTTGAACAACTGCGTGCAAAGGTTAATCCAGTAGGCAACTCAAGTGAACTGTTTGACTCACCAGGGCCAAGACGTTCTGAACCTTTCTCTCCATCTCATCCGCGGAGCTGGAAATGACTGCCAGCTGAGACGCCAGTTGCTCAATTTTCTGCAGTTCTCTATCTATCGGTGGGAATGCTTCCTCAGCCTCCTCTTTTTCATCCTCTTGCTTTTCATGTTCCTCTCTACCTCTGGGCTTTGGCTTTAGTTTGTACGTCATCTCCCCACGGTGTTTACGAAGATCAGAGAGGACCAGGTCGATCCGGTGGAGCTCAGTCTTGTAACGATGGAGGTGGGCAGCCATGCTGTGTAGGGCAGCGTTGAGAAATTTGCTGGTGTCGATGAACCCTTCAGTCTCATCTGCAATCAGCCTTTGGAGGGTTGTTTCCTGCAATATCTTAATCCACTGATCAAAGGCGTTGGGAAATGCTTACATGGTTTATCATTTGTATGTTGAAGAGCCTGAGTGTGGCATTCCACCATTTTAGCATGAAAGCGATGTAAATGAGTAGAATAAAGCATGGGTTTTGGTCTAAATCCACGCTGGATCTTCGCTCAAGGGATTTCTGGACCTGGGCTAGAGATAGTTCGATCGACTCCCTCCCCCCGTTGTTTACAACGAAGACATGTATCTTCCCGGTCTTGCAGTCGCGCTTCATGTAGAGTGCAATCGCAAAACTGTAGATATACACCCGTTGACCCTCGAAATGAATAGGCTCGGATGGGTCCATTTGGTTGGTTCGGGCTGTATCCTGGGAATCCTCGCGTGTCGCGGTTCTGCAGAGGAACAGGCACCAATAGTCCCACTCATGCTGGGAATGGCGTCGGAAAACTGTTCCACAAAAATCTAAGGGGTGACCGACAGCTACAAGAAAGGCAGTCGGGATGCGGTAGGTTGACGCAAGGTGCCTGAGGACTCTGGAGCTGACGCGAAACAAATGAGTCTCTTCGCTGGGTAGACGTTCTTGGTCTTCCTTTGTCTGTAAACTCATTGATATAGAGCTGCCAAGTGACATGGTTAGTAGCACGGTCTTGAATGGAATCAGATTCAGAGGCACTTGCAAAAGCTCAAAGATATTGGTGTTTCCTTCCTACTAATTCATTAGAAAACTATTTCCCTTTAGGTGCCTAGGTACCTAGGTACTGGGGTTACGAAACCTGATCTGGTTTTGATGGATCTAGCGTCATCGCCTCATTCTCGTATAGGAATGAATTTTGTACATCTGAAGTTTTATTAGTACAGGTCATATTAAGCATTGAAACCCGTAATGTACCGAGGAAACTTGATCCATTCTTCTTGGCGGTGATCAGTCGGAGGCATGTTTGATGCCATAAATGCTTGTTTTCAAGCGCCGCCATAGCTTTACCAATCCAGTGACCATGATCACTTAACGGTCAGCAAGGTTAAGTCCTCAAAGATTCTCAAAGTAAGCATAAAGCAGCAGGGTAGTATTTGCTCACAGATCAAAATCGAAGCGTTCGGGGTCAATGGTCCAGAAATCATCATGAAGTTGGGGCGGAACTGGCTCCCCATCGGCTGATGGAGCCACCTCTGTACTCATCTGGGCGGGCAAGGTTGAGTGATGGAGGAAGAGAAAAGCAAGAGGACTTGAGACTCTCCAAGATATTGAAAAGTTCAAGATTGACCGAGGGTAACAAAACTGGGGCAGGGCCGCAGGACGTGGCCTGAATTAAAAAAGCCTTACACTATGCCAACTTGCGGTTGACAAGCCTCGTGACGGCGCCAAAGTGGAGGTGGAAATATGCACGGTTGGTTACGGCCCTGGGGTGGCAGGTTTGGTTTACCGCGAGCCTGATTTCCCGTCCCCATGGGCGCTTCGCTATTGGTGTCTATTGCAAGCCACATCCGAGGAGCAACCCAACCAACACCCAGGAACAGGGGCATGAACTGAAAATGTTAGGAATTTCGGGATTCTCTGTATGTACGCCAAGAGCGGCTGAGTCTCAACAAGGGGCCTCCGCCACCGCCTCTACATGCGCATCGCCCCCCAGCTGCCAATACGAGCCGCCAACATGATACGTCTCAAGTTACAAAGTGCCCTGGCTGACGGGTGATGGCAGACAACAAACTCAATTCATAGGCATCTCCCACATGGCTGATTACCATAGGCACTATCTGTTAGACAAGACCCAGGATCTTGTAGAGGCCGCATCCAGGACCAGACCGGGTTATAGCATTCCAAAAGACGGCATTAGGAGCTATGCCCAAGAAACCAGCTTTAATTCAAGGCGCCCAGTTGCTCTGACACCGTCAAAGTGCTCTCGATGCCCTTCGCGGATCTCCAACCATATGATGTGTCTAATCGTGATCCTGAGTATTCTTCCTCTTCTTGTCGGTATGCTCCACCCCGTCTGGAAAGTATGGCTTCAAGAGACGGACAGCCTCCTCAGACCCGCAGCATTTACCTTTTGCCCATTGCAGCGGCGTTTCAGCATCCGGGTCTTCGGGAGCATAGTGCTTAAATAATAAATCAAGCAAGTTCGCTCTGTCCATCTCCACAGCCTGGCATATAGCCTTTCGGACATGCTCTTGCTTGGCTTTGCTCGAATCAGGCTCGACCTTGAGAAAAAGCTCCACCAACTCATCCATACCGTTTGATACTGCAACCTCCAAGGGTGGGACATTATCCCAGTACACGTCTGAGAAAGGTTGTGCGCCGTGTTCGAGGAGTAGCTTGACAGAAGAATAGTCCTCTGTGTCGATTGCATTGTCCAAGGCCAGAGCGAGAGGTGTTTGATCGGTTTCCTCGTCGTTCGGTGAAACGTTTCTCGCCAGTAGTAACTTGAGTACCTCCAAGTGACCATCACTTGCCGCCCAGGTCAAGACACTCTTGTCTTCCTCCTTGTCTCGAATATCAGGATCCACACCCTTCTCTAACAACATGGACACAATCTCCGTATGTCCCTCGGAAGCAGCGTGTAATAGTGGCGAAAACCCATTGCTGTCCCAATGATTTTGGTCAGCCCCTTTCTCTAGCAGAAGAGACACAATCTCCTCGTGCCCTCTCAAAGCCGCAACTGTCAGTGGGATCATCTCTTGGTCGTCTTCAGAGTGGAGATCAGCCCCGTTATCCAAGAGAAGAGTGACAACTTCCATATGCCCATTTTCGGCTGCATATGAGAGAGGAGTCCGCCCTTCCTCGTCTTTGGAGTCCACTTCGACATCCTTCTCGAGCAGAAGCTTGACTAGATCGATATGCCCTTCTGACGCAGCGAGTATGAGAGGCGTTTTTCCAGTCTCGTCTTTGTGCTCTAGGTCGACACCCTGTTCCAAAATCTCCTCAACAACCCAGATATGCCCTTGCTTAAAAGCCCATTCGAGACGGGCTTCATTGGAGCCGCTGCTGACATCGGGATAAGAGGAAAATAGTTTTTCACTTGTCAAGCCCTCTTTATCGGCGCCTGTCGAGCCATCGTCTGTCTCTTGGTTTGCCAGAATCTCAACAATATCGTCATGTCCCACCTCGATAGCCCATGCCAACGCTTTTCGACCAGTGTCGTCAACGAGATCTGCCGAGGCGTTGTTCTGAAGTAAGAACTCGACAATGTCCGTGTGCCCATTGGCTGCTGCCAGAGACAATGCGGTCTGGCCATAATGCCATCCTTTGGCATCAATCTCGGCCCCTGCATTTAACAAGAGCTCTACCAAGGAGATGCTGCCGTCTTTCGCCGCCACGATCAAGGGTGTCTCGCAACTTGCATCCCTGGTGTCGATATGGGCGCCGGCCTCGATTAGATGTCTTGCCACGGCTTCATGGCCATTGGCAGTGGCCGCCAAAAGGGGCGTTCTACCAAAATTAGGCTCAGTGAAGTTGACGTCGGCACCGTATCTTATGAGCAGCTGCACGGCATCCTCGTGTCCTTTCGTAGCAGCCCAGAACAATGGGGTTTGGGCATATTCGTGATCAATGTCGTTCAAATCCACCCCTTTGTCTAGCTCTTGTTGGAGTTTTGCAACATCACCGGCGGCAGCGGCGACGATATGTGTTGCTTCCCAGGGGTAAGGTTCGTCAGCCATGTTGGGTTGAAGGGCGTGCCAAGCGATCAAGAATAAACTGAGATGGGTGATAGTCGACCGTGGTTACAGTACAATCAATCTATTCACAAATGGCAAGAAGCAGTAGAGCAGCTTTAAATATTCTGAACGCTGAGGTTACGAGAAGTTGAGTTTGAGCCGTGCCTGGAACTGTGGGGCCGTTGAGAAATAACGCCGGATGAAACATGGTACGAATGCCTCTTTCGGGTAGAGTTGACGTGGATTTTGAGTTTTAACTTTTCCTCTCAGCTAAGGGGTAAAGACTAGGACCAACTAGGTAGTCGCCGTAGGCATCAAGCTCGTATTCGTTTGCTGCAGTCTGTGCTGGCCAGTAATTAGATTCTTCTTTCTGGGCTATGGAAGCAGATTGCATTGCGGTTTAGAACGCATGCTTATCAGCTTAATCTGTGGGCGATACTGTGAGACATTTAAGATTGACATGCTTTCTATGTGCTACTGCTGCCTGCAAACACTACCAAGCATTCCGGATGCGCGCTCCTTTCCTTCATCGACCCCCTTTGAGCCTACCAACTTCTTCCTAAGCCAGGGAATCTCCTCCTCCGAGTACCGATACGCGCGAAACAGAGCATTTGACTCTCCCGGAAATATCTTTGCAGTCACTTCATCAGGATATGGGGAGAAGTGCGGGTTGACGTACTCCCAGCAGATATATCCATCCTTTGTGACTTCAAAGACTCGTCCGAAGCCACTCTCGCATAGTAAAGTGTTGCCGTTAGCGAGCCTCTGAGCGCTGCCCATGAAGGGAGTAAAGAAGTAGAGCATCTGTGAGCGATCTCGATACTCCCAGACAATCTCCTTTGTTGTCCTGTCTACCTCGATGGCACGGGTGTAGGTGATTGACTCGCCGTTGCGAAAGGCGCCGTTGTCAAAGATGAGGATGTTGCCGTTCTCCAGCTCAGTGGCGTTGTGTTGCTGCGCGAGGACTTCTGGCCCGAGTTTCCAGACGATGTCCCCTGTGGATCTCTCGATGATGACGACAGCCGAGACGGATCGCATAGATGCGAGGATGTGTTTTCCATCCCGCATGGGGAGTACCGAGTTGATCAGGGGGTAGTGCTCGCGAGTGTAGTGAGGTTGAAGAGGAAACTCGTCTCGGGGTAACCGCTCGGATACTTTCCAGTGCCAGAGTAGGTTTCCCTTTTCATCAACTTCATTGATGGTGTCCGCATAAGTGATACCATCAATCTCTGTCCCAGGAACTCCACCCACCACCTTCGCTGACTCTTCACGGGAGAGAGCCTCAAGGCTGGTGTACAGGAGGCGACCATCACCATAATGGTATTGATCGTGATGACCCAGAGGATCAGTGAACTGACGAACAACTTTGCCGTCGGGATCCAGCTCGCTCATGATGCCACCACCATACTTGTTGAAGAAGGGGAATGGAAATGGGCCTCCATCACTGGTTGTTTGCTTTGGGGCAGGTCGGAGTGTGTTGACGGCGAGATTTCCGTTGGGAAGAATTCTAGCATGGCGACCGATTCTGCCGGGTAGCTTCCATGAATGAACTTCGTTTCCATCGATGTCGACCAGATGGGCTGTGTCGCTGGTCAAGGGGCAAAACAGGGTGTAGCCACCAAAGGAGCGTTGTTTGTCGACGCCGGTGAGACCGACACCTCTTCTTTTGAGTGTGTTTTGCTCCATTTGAGAAACGGAAACTTGGGGGAGGTCAGGTTTGAACAGGGATGTGGGGGCACGCAAATGTCGCGTATGGGTGAGTGGTGTTTTGTCTAAGCCAAGAGAAAATGTGTTTTCGTACTCGCTCTTACGGAATTCTGCTGTACTTGTACTCTTTTCTGGAGTCAGTGATGAAACTTGTCAAAGGAGCATTCTTGAAGAATTCTCACGCAATTCAGCTGTCTTGGTAGGTTATCAGTGTCCCGACGGCATCCCGGGGCAAACCGCCGGTTTACCGTCGGCATGCCGTCGGCTTGATAAGATCCCGCCGGCACCAACTTCAGGGCGCCAGGATGATAAGCTTGATAAGGCCTTCTCATAGGCGAACCATGGCCAGCACGCCATTATCGTCGCGATGTCAATTCATGGCTTGATTTGTACAATCGCAATAGCATCTCCAAAACATCCAGTTATAAATCCCAGTAGCCCAGTGAGAGTGAAAATGTAGAGCAGCAACCAGCGCCCAATCTTTGCAATAGGCGATCTACTCTTTAAATCTCGTCGAAAATATGTCTTCTGTTTCTGAAAAGAGCAATCCGATGTTGCATCAAACATCGGAGCACGCCGGCATCGTTACAGATGAAGCCATCAATGTGCCCGGTTACGATGCGACCCTCAACATTGAACCCGGGGAGACAAGGAGAGCATTGCTAAAGGTTGACTTTGGCATTCTCCCATTTATCGTCCTCTGTTTCTGCTTTCTCCAGTTTGATCGCACCAACATCGGCAATGCCTTGACCGACACTCTTCGAGAGGACATCAACATTGACAACTCGGACATCAACTTGGCCCAGACTCTCTTCACTGTGGGTTTCATCGTCACTGAGCTGCCCTTCAACCTGATCAGCAGATACATGGGCCCAGAGAGGTTCCTCCCTATTACGATGTTCCTGTGGGGCATTGCAACCTGGTCACAGATGTTTCTCAAGAACGCTGCCGGACTTTGTGCTGCTCGGTTCTTTGTGGGAGCCCTCGAAGGTGGATATATCCCCGGTTTCGCACTCTACATCTCGAAGTACTACACAAACAACGAGCTTGCACTGCGATACGCCATTTTCTGGGCTTCGAACAGTTTTGCGGGTGCCCTCGGTGGACCCCTATCTATCGGCCTGCTCTCTCTCAGAGGAAGAGGCGGTCTTCAAGGATGGCAGTGGCTGTTCCTCATCGGCAAGTTTACCGAGTCCCCCATGGTTGTTCCCTTTAATACTAACAATTCACAGAGGGCGTTCTCACTTGTTTCCTCGGAGTTCTAGCTTATCTGTACTTCCCTCACTCTGCGGCGAAACCCAAGTCCTTCTTTGGCAGATCCTTCAACATCTTCACCGAACGAGAAGCATCGATCCTAGTCACCCGCGTCATCCGTAACGATCCCACCAAAGCTCTTCGATACGGAAAACCAGTGCTGCCTTCTCACATACTTGAAACGTTCATGGATTGGAGATTGTATGGTCATCTCGTGGCCGCCCTGCTCTCCATGGTTATGATTTCACCGATGAATACCTACGCCCCGTCCATTATCAAGTCTTTGGGGTTCACTTCACTCCAGGCGAACGGACTCAACTCTGTTGGCAGTATTTGTGCCCTGATATGGTCGGTGTCTCTGGCCTTCAGCAGTGACAAGTTCCGTGAGCGGGGGTTCCACATCGCGGTAGGATATCTTTGGGGAGCAGCTGGCTTGCTCTGGCTGGCACTGGCACCTGACAATGTCAGTAAATGGACGCTTTACGGCAAGTAGCCCCTTTCCCCGAACCCAAAGCGCAAGCATTGACTGTTATTCTCTGCAGGAGGAGTTGTTTGGACTCAGATGGGCATGGGTTGCGCGCAAGCGATTAGCGCAGCGTGGCTCACGACGAAAATGCAAGACTACAAGCGCCCTATCGCCCTAGCAGCTTATGTGATGAGCATCCAACTTGCCAATTTCCCCGGAAACCAGCTCTTTCGAACACAAGGTGAGACATCTCTAGCCTATAGCTTTCCTGAAACCCCCTCTGACATCTAGTTTAGACGCTCCTCGATACACTCGTGGATTGAGCATCGCCGCCGGGTGCGCCATCGCTGCAGCAGTTGTGATCCTGATCTGGAAGTTGCTTTACCGCTTGTTTGATCATGGCGACTCTGGTGTTGAGGCCGAGTTTCAAGTTGCCCCGGTTGAGGAAACGGGCGGTAAATAGACAATCCTCCTCAGCATGTCAAGTTGGGTTAGTGGATTTGGTACAGTGATGGACATTTGAGCAGGACCCGACAGAGGCTGTTTTCAATTTTGGTCAATCATTTCCACAGATATTCGGTCGATAGTATAGACATTCTTGATGAATTAATAGCTTGAGTCATTCCTTTACTGTCGAAAACTGGCTCCTCGTGCTTCAGCTGAGTGACTGGGGCTCAAGATTGCCTCGGGGAATCCCGAATCTCATGGATCTCTTATCAGTCCGTTAGCGCAAAGTTAACCAGCGCCTCGGTGTCTCGGTGTCTAGTGCGCGGCTGTAGGTACCTGGACTAAGAGCTCCTTATCTCTAGCGACCACGTGACCAATGAGCACGACATATCTCTTGAAAGGTCGCAATCGCTCAACTACCATCAACGAGGCAAATGATGCTTCCACCCCTTCACAACCTTAAAATAGGGGGAAATGCCTCCGTTACGATCCGGTAGAGCCTCAAAGGCATGCGACCTTTGTCGCAAGTACAAAACTCGTTGCTATGCGTCGGATGACTCCAAGGGTACTTGCCTTCGATGCAGAACGCTATCCCAGCCATGCTCTCTGGACTGTCGGAACACTTATAGGCCATCTCGTTCGCCAACTGGGACTCATAGAAGGCGAGACCCTGGCGAAACTCCAGAAAGCCCACGTCCATCAAGTTCCGTTGATGAAAGGTGCAGTCAACTTCACTTTAAACGGGCGAACAATAGTCATTGATAGCGACAACTAGACTTGAACGACTGGAGAGAACTGTTGGGACTCTGGTAGATCGACTAGACTCTCGACTTGACGAGCTTAGCGGTACCTCAAACAAGACGCAGCGTCCAATCAGATCGAGCGAATCTGTTACCGCCCCTGATCTAGATCCAGCACCAGTGTTTCTGATCAGGGATGCCGCTACCGACGCTGGCGTACACTCGCCAGAACAAACTGTGCATCCTGTCTTTCAATCCGACGTCATTTCATCGGGACTCGTCCCCTTATCAACGGCACACACCCTCCTAGAACTGTAAGTCTAGCTCGGCTTCCGTCTGGGCACCCGCAAAAGCTAATCCGAGAAACCAGGTTTCACTTTCACTACAATCGATGGGTCCGGCTTCCGGAAGACTTGCCAACAGAGAGCCTTCTGCTTCAAGTGAAAAAGTCTCCGCTGCTACTCTGCAGCATCTTCTTGATTGCAGTCAGACACACGACGCAAGAACTCGCGGACAAGCTAGCTCCTCGGTTATTTGAAGAAGCAAAACGCCTTGTCGCGTCTTCACTTCTGGACGTGCCTCAAACGATTGAGTTCTTCCAAGCTGCGCTTGTTTTGAGCTTATGGTCTACGACGATTGGCCAACTACCATTAAGCATCGATAGTTGGTTGCTGACCGGGTATGCTTTACAACAAGCCCTCGCAAGCCCGCTTTTCTCAGAGGTCCTCAGACCGGGGTCGATGTCGGGACCTAGTCGACTGCAATTCGACTCTTGGTGCTTATGGAATCACCTTTGCGTTGCTCATCTTCAGTAAGTAAGGCTGAGGCTTTCCTGAAGCCGATTACTGATACTCCTAGATACTGCGTTGGCACTCGCCGACACTCACTATTGAATCAGACTCAGATTGATCGCTCTCTTGAACTTGTAAAGTTCGATGGGATCACAAATTACGAATCAAGAATGGTAGCCGAGGTTGAATTATACTGGATCATCTACAACAAATGCGGTCGCCCCCAAATAGACTTGGAAGACACCAAGCTCGCTCTCCAAAACTGGCAGCGAGAGTGGACAGGCTTATATCGTACGTTTATCTCTGACCCAAACTTCGGGATATTTTATTAATCCACTTGGTTCAGACGGACCTCGCTCTCAGTTCCTCCAGATGGGCTTCCATTTTGCTCATCTTCTCACCTATTATCAATCACTCAAGTCACCCAAATCCGTCATGCACAATTCCATCCTCGAAGACATGATCCGGCATTCCAAAGCTATCATCAACCTAGCTGTTGATAAAGCTGATGAACGTACTCGGCATTTGACAGATCACATATACCACATCGTCACCTTCTCAGCCCTTACGCTATGCCGCATCGTTCGCACATATGAGTCAAAGCTACGAGCAGCCAACTTTGACATTTCCAGCATTGATAACCTCATCTTTAATCTTATCAACTGGCTCAAAACCATTGGTTTGCCATGTCATGCTGCCCATATCTTGGGCGATATCGTTTCAGCCCAGTTCAAGAAGCTTCGACCAGACTTTGATGCTCTTGCACTGACAGCGAGTGGTTCTCTAGGTTCAGATAATGTTGTTAGTTTCCCTGTACAAGATATCTCTCTCCCAAGCGATATATCCTTCTTGTATCCCGACTTCATTGGGTCGGAGATGTTCATTATGGAAGGAGACTTGGATAATTGGCCTCAATGGGGCCAGATACAGTCAGATACCGATACTTCTATGTAGCCTGCTAGAGTTTATTATACCATGTTGTGGCCATAACACACATCTAGCAGAAACCGCTGCACAGGTACACCAAGATGACAATTCATCAATGGTATTGAAAGCTAAAGCAAAATAGAGATATTGGATAGGAAAACAAGTATGGTATCATCTTCACTTGTCAACAATCGTCTTCTTCCTCATCCCCTCCTTGCCCATCGCACTCCGACCCGCCTCAACAGCCTCCTCCAGCTCAGCCAGGCACGCCGCCTTGTCATAGCAGTTTCCAAGGTGAATCCGGAACGTCAAGCGAGCCGACATATTCCTTTGTCCCTGGCTTCTTCTGAACTCGGTCACCATACGGCCAATAGTGGCTGGGCTCACAACCCTGTCGGGGTGGTTCTTGATGTACCAGAACAGCTTCTCATAGATGAGAGAGATACCTGCAATCATCTTGAGAATGATGGTTGCCGTTTGGGCTGCCGTCAAGGGCCCGAAGAAGTTGAGCGCCATGAGGAACTTGGAGCCGAGAATGTCTCCAGCTGAAGCGTCGAAGCAGCCCTGGAGGAAGAGATTCCGGACCTTGGAGTCATGGAGAAGAGGCGTACAGCTTGGAATGCCCCAAATGGTGTTGATGGTCTTGAGAATTTTGATGAAGGCACTGTAGATGGCCGTAGCACCGACAAAAGGGATGAAGGGGATTGAAGAGGTGCCAACTGCTTTCCAAAAGACGTCCATACCCAGTTTGATTGATTCTGAATAATGTCAGATATGTTTCTATAGGGATGGGTGGTTCTGATTCACCTTTCAATTTCATATCCGCCGAGTGACACTGTGCCGCCGTCCACAGAAGCTTCAAACCATCTTCAAGAAGCATTCCTCTGGTTTCCTTGACCAAGGAATCAACGCCAGACGTCTCCAAGGGTTCGCCTATAAAACGTTAGCCTGGGCGCATGATATAACCGAGCATCGATCTCTTACCATCGTCTGTCTGCGGCATACTGAGTCTGATGATCGCGACACGCAATCGCCGTCCAAATTCTCGTTCAAATTGTCCGCGATAGTCGGAGTCGTAGTCGGCGATGGCAGCATTCATGGCATCCCTTTCAAGTTGCTCCATGTCGACTGCCTTGCCACGGGTACGCTGGCGTCGGCGCAGCAGTTTGCAGAAGTGGTCATCAACCAAGGTATCAAACTGTGTAAAGACAACGACGACGGGTATGTCGCCGACGTCGGCGTTGAGGAAGAATTCCTTCTCGGCACTCTCGATCGGTCGGTTCGAACGGCAGCTGATGCAGTACCTGTAGCGCATAGGGGTTAGTCAAAGCGATAAGGGCCAAGGATAGAGACTCACCAGATGCAGTGCAGTTGATCTGCAAGGTTGGGTTGCTCTCGGCGGTACTTGATAAACGAATGGATCTCGTCGACGCATTTCAGGTCGCCAGCCTCGAAGCCGCCCGAGTCGTGCAGAACAAGGTTCTCATTCTCGCCAGGAAAGGTAATCGGGTGCCAGACCTTTTCCCTCTTCGTCCCGACAGTACGGTGACTAACACCTGTCTGTTCCCTGCTGTTAGTCGCATGCGCGTTTCATGTTGGAATACTACTCGCTTTTTCCGGGGGCACACCAAACACGGTCGAGCATATCGTCGACTTTCCTACCCCAGCTTTTCCAATGACCAGGATGCGAAACTTGTCGCAGCTTTCGGGCAGGTTCGTGAACGTGGGGGCGTCGACAACGATCTTGGAAGTGTCAACGTCCTGACTATAGTCGTCGTTCGGCGCGTTGAAATTGACGGGACTCGCCCTATGACCATAGTACGAAGTCATGATTTTCTCTGCTGATTTTGAAAAAGATTACAGAGTCAAGATTGCAAAGAGGGGAGTTCATGTTCCCCTCTTTCTTAAGCGCCAGCCTGATTTACACAGACGTGGGAGGGAGCCAGCCACAGCTGCAGCTGAAGGCGTCTAGAGCCAATAGCGAGGTCTAGGGGTGGCTCATTTTCAACCTCAGCTGCGGGATCATGGCCTAGAATCCAAGGCAGGGGACTAATCAGGCTCTAGCTGAAACTCAAGGGAGGGCATGGCTCAGCGTTGATTGTCTGCAGGGTGCCGATCAGCCGTTCCAGCCACAGTAGGTTGTGCGTGAGGCACATTTTTTAGTAGTCGTACACAGCCATCGAGTTTTGAACTATTGATGCAGGCTGTCCCCGAGGCATTTGCCGGTATTTGTTCACGCTATTATGTCCATACATGTCGAAGAAAAAAAAGAAACAAATCAAGCTTATCTCTAGACATGAATAAAGAACAAATCATGCCTGCCAAAACCCTTTGTGGCTCAGCCTAGCACAAAAACCTGCACCAAATATTGTCTTCATGCTGACCACCCTGGCTATCTTGCATGCAGACCCCGGCCTGAGAAAAAGGCAACCCTTGTCGCACATCCGCCTCCCACTGGGAGCCTGATGTCTAATGCGGGGGGTGAACCCTCCATCGTGTACAGTTCCAATTCGCATTTCTCCAGGTACTTTGTAAACCACTCTTTACGGGGAGCTCACTCCTCCAGTCGGTCTCTCATTATGAATACACGCACAACTCAGAGTGACCTCGAGCGCCCAAGGCTGGCTGCCCTCCCCACACAGCAGAGGACAAGGCACGGAGCAGAACAGAAGTCACTGTCTCACAATGACTACACGGTCGGCTGGGTGTGCGCTCTACCCCTTGAGCTTGGTGCAGCAACGGCAATGCTCGATGAAGAGCATGGCATGCTACCTGTCGGACCTGGAGATAGGAACACCTACACGCTCGGCATGATAGGACACCACAACGTCGTCCTTGTATGTCTCCCCAGTTATGGCACTGCCAAGGCTGCCGCCGTGGCCAGCCACATGCTCCGTAGCTTTCCAAACATCCAGTCCGGGCTCATGGTCGGTATTGGCGGCGGTGTCCCAACGAGTGATGCCGATATACGGCTCGGCGATATCGTCGTTGGCGATTCAGTCGTGCAGTACGATCTCGGAAAGACGGTGAAAGGCGGCAAGTTTGAGCGGGCAGGTGGCTCCGGCAAGTCGCCGCCAGAAAACCTCAAAATGGCCGTCCAAAGTCTACGTGAACGACACAATTTGCGACGACGAATCCCTAATATTGTTTCCGAGATGCTAGAGCGTCATCCATCTGCACGAAAAAGGTACGCTCGCCCTATCGAGGGGCAGGACCAACTCTTTGACGCTGCCTACGACCATGTCGAAGGACCAAACGATGGAAACGTCGTACAATGTGGCCGCTGCGACATCTCCCGGCTTTTCCCCAGGCCACCTCGATTCGAAAGACACTGCAAAGTTCACTACGGCAAGATCGCTTCAGGCAATCAGGTCATAAAACACGGGAAGACTCGAGACCGCTTAGCCCAGGAACTTGGTGCGGTGTGCTTCGAAATGGAGGCGGCCGGTCTCGTTGACGCCAACTTCCCTTGCCTTGTTGTCCGTGGCATCAGCGACTACGCAGACTCTCACAAGAACAATCGGTGGCAAGGGCCTGCGGCTGCTGCGGCTGCTGCCTATGCGAAGGAGCTCCTGGCTATTCTCCCGGCCGCTATGCCCAAATATGTATTGTCTATGGGGCCAGGAACAGGCCTTGTTAAGCCAGAGGCCTCTCTGAAAGGCTCAGATGGTATTGAAACAGCTCAAAACCAATTAAGCAGTGCCGTGGAGACTTTGGAGCGCCTGGGAAGCATTATTCAGCTATCTACCAAGGTACTAGTCAATTCAACTGTCTCGCAGTTCGTGGCTAACATTCGCAGGACATGAAAACCGTGTCAAGAAGTTTTCACCATGACGCGACTCGCATGGCGTTGAGAATGAGAAGAGTAGAACGACTGTTTTTTCGCATCCATCGTCCTATTCATAGTAGCGCAGGACTCGAGCGAAGGAAACGCCTTGCACACTCGGCAACATTGACGGATTCCTCTATCGTCTCGGATCTCGCTCTCAGTCTCCAAAAACTAAACTGTGGTGCCCAGTTTGAAGCCGAGGACGACCGACCAGTGTCAAAGAGAGCATTTGAATTCAAGCTCGAGGTATCGGCACCCTCATTGACAAACAGTTCGTTTTCATCATCAGGCCCTCTGTCAAGGGAAGAGCCGGTCCAAGGCTCGTCATCCGTCGATTCAGCGGCGGTTGTGCCTACGGACCTAGTTGAACATCATCTAGTTCATCAAAGTGAGAATTACATGGAAGGCATTATTGGAGATGATTATTCAGCAGGCCCTTGTGTGTCCACAGCAAGCCTGACATCCAGCTTTTTCGCCTTTGTTAGGGAAGAAGGTCACACTTACGATCACATGGCTTCTAGAGAGTACATGCTGCCAAATGATGACTCCTGGACATACGCAGAGGAAGTGCTCCATTTTGTACTGCATGGCATCCTCGGTGGGAAGCCTCTTCTCGGCTCTGTCGAGAATTTCGAGGGTCGCGTGTTAGATGTTGGCACAGGCATCGGAGGGTGGGCAATCGACAGTAAGTCTGGGCTTTCTTTTTTGACAAGAGAATTACCACCAAGGTCTGCTCAATATTAACCATGGGATTTAGTGGCGGATGATAATCCTCGTGCGGATGTGATTGGGATCGACTTGAGTCCCATCCAGCCTAACTACGTACCAGTCAATTGCAGATTTATCATTGATGATTTTACAACATCATACAATCTAGTCTTTGCTTGTTCTGATTACTACCCTAACGTTATTCACTGCCGCAATATGGCCATGGCTATCTATGACTGGACAAGATTTATTCCGTGGATCAAGAGGTACGGAGTAGTTCCTGTTACTTGTTTGCTTCCGACAACACAAGTCAGATGAACTTTGTTCCCTCATTCCACACTTACGGAGGTAATTGCTAACAATTTTGCGTGGTGTGACAGGGAGTTGGAACCCGGGGGCTTGGTAGAGTTTCAGGAGCTACTCTGGTGCCCATGTATCCAAGACGGTGGTATCATCAAGCCTTACGCAGGTCCCCTAGCAGAATTCTTCCAGACACTAGCTCAGGCGTTCGGTGCTGTCGGGATCACTCTTGATGCACCGCGATATCTAAGGACCGGGCTGGAGCTATCTGATTTCCAGGATGTGTCTCAGCAAAACTTTCTCATCCCTCTGTGGAAGTGGTCAAGCGACCCCAAACTCAAAGACATGGGGGCCCTTTTCTACTATTTTTTGTTGGTGGCAATCGAGCCCTTATCAAGCCGAGTTCTTCGCCGCGGACTCAACTATAGCCCCAGCGAGGCTAAACAGTGGGCTGAGCGGTTCAAGAAAACGCTAAAACAGTCACTTCGAGAGCATATTTTCTTCCAGTTCATTGTTGTTCACGGCCGGAAGTACAGAGCTGTGTAGTAAAAGAGGTTCCAGTGTTCAAAATAGGGACCACAATGACGGTGATGGAGTCAATATTGTTGTGCAACGCGCCTAACGGCATCCCCTTTTGTATCATGTACATGGTATTTGTTTTCTCTCACACCGTACGAGGAGTTTGCATCCTCCCCCAGGCGAACGTAGTTTCGTAACCTCGTAGGAGATGCTTTAAGCCCGTTTTGGAGACGCCAATGCAGGTCACATATGCAATATTTAAGCATTAAACCCCTTTCAGACATCTGCCAGGCCTTCATATCTTCTTTCTTATGCTTAATAGCCATCTTTGTGGCTCATCTTGTAACCCATAAAGTCATTACCCTACAGAGTGAGACTAAGCCTGTCAACATCACGAGCCTGTCTGGCCGTTGAACATCCCATCACCTCTCAGATGATCAGCTTTGTAAGAAGCTTGCCCTGGTTTCCACCGCTAAATAGTCTCATCCACACCTCAGGCTGCTGCTCAATAGAAGCGCCCACCACTGTCTCAGCGTCGTACAGCTTGATGCGTCCATCCGCCGCAGCACCGATGAGCTCCCCAAGAATGGCAGGCACCTTGTCCATGTAATCCAACATGATAAAGCCCCGGATAGTGATTCTCATGGAGATGAGCTCAAACCAGTTCTTCAGCGCCATGGGCTCATCAGAGTTATAGGTGCTCACAGCGCCACACACAGCGACCGTGCCGTGTCGCTTGATGCGTGTCAACATGGCGTCGAGCACGTGTCCACCGACGTTGTCAAAGTAAACGTCGACTTCATCAGGGGTGGCAGCCTTGAGGTCTTCAAGGAAGGTTGGGCTCTTATAGTTGATGCACTCGTGCGCACCGAGCACCTCCTTAACCCAGGTGCACTTCTCATCGGAACCAGCGATGCCAATGACTCGCTTGGCGCCCAGGATCTTGACGGCGATTTGGATGGCCATGGATCCTGTGGCGCCGGCTGCGGCTGAGATGACAATTGTGTGCTCCGGCTTAGCCTCTCCAGCCATGTACAAGCCAGTGTATGCGGCAATGCCAGAAGCGCCAAAGGCACCCAGATAATGTGTAAGGGGCAGACCACAAGGAAGAGGCGAGAGAGCCTGTGAGTTGGCTGCATCTAGAATAACATACTCGCTCCATGTACCAAGGTGAAAGTCCATAACGAGATCACCAGCCTTGAAAGTAGGCGAAGCAGACTCGACGACCTCAGCGATAATACCAGATCGCATAGGCGAGCCAACAGGCACAGTAGGCACGTAGAACCGATCAGGCGCCACGGTGCTCTGGATAAAGTTCCTCAAACCAGTGTCATTGGAGAAGTACTGGACTTTGCAGAGGATCTGGCCATCTTGCAGGGGAGGAAGGGTGACGGTCTGGAGCTTGAAGGTTGCATTGTCACCCTCAAGGACGGGAGCCCCTGTGGGCTTTGAGGCGAGGACCCATTGTTTGGTAGTGTATGTCTTGGAAGAGGCCATGATGATGATCTTTTTTTGGTGCTGAGGGGATTGGTGGAGATGCTGCATCCTCCAGATTTGCTCGTTTGCTTTCAGGTACTTATAGAAAGACGCGGCAGGGAGTGCAGGGTGGTATTCAATCCCTCGTCTGGACTAGACTATTTCTGTATCCCCTCCGTTGGCCTGTGCAAGCCTTGGTTTAACCAGGCGAATGTGTTTGGGTCTTCCGAGTCTGGTTTGCAGCTCGCAAGTCGGCGAACTCGAGGATCGGCAGTGTGGGCTAGCAGGGAACCCCTGGTGAACCTGGTTTATGCAGGAGGAGCCTGGCAGATGTGACGTGACATGAATTGCAGAGAGAACCCGACCATTCGGTAATGACGGCCAACATGTGACGGGGATAGCACGGGAAGGATTGCAGAGAAACATTCCCAACAACAAGGTCGTAAACTCTATATACCTCCGAGATCCGGATGGCATGCATCAAACTCAATCAACGACAATTGACAAACAGGCTGCTATTTCGCCCCTCCCAATGCATTAACCATTAGCTCCGGCATTGTTCCCCTAGTTCCTGCATCGGCCTCACCAACCATTGTCGTGCAAGATCGGCAATCCAGGGGACGAAACATGGACAGCCTCGACAAGAAACACTCGACATTTCGGAGCACTTGCCCCGTTCCCGTTACCACTGGTGTCCATTAGCCTCGGCACGAATCATTGTCCAAGTGGGTATTCTTCACAGGCGAACCAGTCACTCCTTGAGACTAAGGGACGGGCCCTAGAAGCGGGCCGTTAGACGAGCAATCTCCCAGAGCAACCTTTTGAGCCTTGAAGAAACCGTCGAGCATCTCCCGTAACCTTATCATGCCCGTTATAGCCCATCTCCCGAGGCAACAATGTTGATCTTAAACGTTGCGAGCAGACGTTGTCAACTCATCAAGAACATGCTGAAACCTGGCCCCGGCATGTCTACGGCCCCTTCTCCGGCCACTTGGTTCATCCCAACGGGGAGCATCCCTCCCCAGCGTAACCCCCATAGTGGATCCTTCACCAGGAACAGCCGTTTCACGAACCCCGTAAGCAATAACTTGGCCTCGCCACGGTAGAGCCACAGTCTAGCAAATTTTCTAATGCGTCTTCCATGCATCCCGACGACATTTGCCGTCGAGCCCGAGCCATTGGGTTATGATCGGCAAAAGGCAGCAGTGCAGGTTTGTCATATAAGGAAAGCAAGGCGGACCTTTTCGCGTGTCGCGCGAGTTTTTCGTTTTCGAGGTGGTTGATTCCATTTTCTTTGTTTGGTGCCATGTCGACGCTTGAGATTCCCACCACACCGCAGATTTATTACCCGATTCTGGGGTACGTCAAGGCTGAGCTTATCATCAATTGCATCATTGTCTTTATCGTGCTATGTGTTGTTTCTCTGAGAGTTGTTGGTCGGTTCATGGGGCCTGGCATTGGCTGGGATGATGCCTTTGTCATTTTTGCAACGGTTTGTTCAACTCTTGGCTTGGTGTTGCTCTCATGCTGACACAGAGGTAGCCTTTGGGCGTAGCAATGTTATGTTGTCAAGGAGTTTGTAAGTATCGCCATGGTATGTGGGAGGAAGTGATGCTAACCGGCTGCAGTTGCTCCAGTGGGAAACGGCTACAACTTGGCCAAGCACCCAGAACGTAAGTGTCTCGATACGTGAGACGGGTGCATCTGAAGAATGATCGACTGACTCTAATGTTCTCTCCCAGTCGCCGCCAACATCCCCTTCATCCTCAAGGTACAAAAAAGCGACCTCCCCCCTTGGCATCACCCGCTAACATCACCAGTTAACATTCAGCATGCAAATCGTCTACGTCACGCTCCTCGCATCGGTCAAGTCAAGCATGCTCTGCTTCTTCATCCGCGTCTTCCCCACGTCTTTTATGCAAAAGGCATCTCGAGTCGCTCTTGTCTTTGTGTTTATGTGGATGGTTTCCTACCTCGCCTCATGCATCTTCCTGTGTAACCCAGTCTCGGCACAGTGGACCGGTCAGGGGAAATGCGGTGCATACATACCGATGATTCAGTCACTTATTGCTACCAACGCTATTGGTGACTTGGTCATTATGGCTATGCCGATGCATAGTATCTGGAACCTGCAGACGCGTCGGGCGGACAAGATTGGTATCACATCTTGCTTCGCTCTTGGTCTGGCGTATGTCCCTACCAATTGTACCCTTCTCCGTCATTATCGCTAACACATCCGACAGTTGCGTCGTGTGCGCCGTCTTCCGACTCATCTACATCTCGACCGTCGATCTTAACAGCAACGTCACGGGAACCATGCCCACGACCATCTTCCTCTTCATCCTCGAACCAAACCTAGCGATCCTCTGCGTCAGCATCCCAATGCTCCGGCCATTCTACGCAAAATACAAGAAGCGAATGGGAGGATCCCGACTGACCGAGTACTCGGACGAGAGAAGTACGGGATTCAAGGACCAAAGTAGGACTGGGGGGAGCAAGTCAGGTACTGTTGTTAGGGACCCCAACCTTTCACAGTGGGAGATGGAGGACTACAGACCTGCCGAGGGTATCCAGCGCGATTATGCTGTCAATGGGTTCCCCGATGAGGCTGGTTCTGAGAAGAACTTGACTGCTTCTTCACACGGCCGGAACGACGAGATTAAGGTTGAGACGAAGTGGACAGTTACCCACCACTAGACAGTACTGTCTTCGTTCAGTGTACACAGCCAAATACACGAAAATTAGAGCCAAGAATTCCCGATGATGGTAGGCACCGGCGACCCCAAGCTATTGAGTTCATATTCACAAAACATATCTTCGCCTACATCTACCAAGGAGCCTGTGCTTAGCTAGAATGCGCTAAATATGGAGGACCAATGCTTCGGGAATAGATGGAAATAGGCATGGATCTGCTTGGAATTGATCTCTAGTCTGTGATGCTCACTGAATACATCAACCTCCCTCTGCGACTAGCCCAGCATGTTGGCGAGGATCAACGTCCCCCAGATGCCCTCCATAGTAGCCTGGAAATAATGGCTAGCATCCCTAAGCGTTTCATCTTCCGGCCATCCTCCGATGGGGACCTAAAAATGCCAGCCCATCTCCTCAATTGAGTCCCATGACATTTGTAGGGACGACAGGCCCATCGTCACTACCTACATCCGGAGAGGCCTCGTGGCTTTCAATCTAACCGCCTGGATTGAGGCATCTGTAGGCTTGCTTGTGAAGCACAAGCCAGTCGACGATGCTCCTAACCAAGAGGCGCATGTGCACGAAGTTGAGAGAGTTTTCTTGAAAGGTCTACTCTAGGGTGCAATTATTGATTTGACTGAGCGATTAGCTTTAGTAGTCGAGGATTCACGTCTAAGTCGTACAGTTCCAGGTAAGGGGGAAGTCAACTGGGTTGAATGGCGGAGAAGTCGATTCCTATGACCTTTGGACTGGGGAACTGATCTGCAAAGTCGCCGTGAAAGAATCAACCTAGGACTTTGCTATCCCGGCCTGTCTCAAAGAACCTACGTTGCCCAAATGCCTATTCTTTTATCTTAAGTAGTCTATTCCAGGGGCCAAAGCCAGTCAATAGCCAATCCCTGTTACTGCTCCAGTATCCACAGCGGTCTGCAGCGCATGACACCTGAGTCCTTGTATCCACGCACCGTGAACCGAAGGCAACGAACCTGTATGCCCTTTCTCAACGGTGCTCTGTAGAGTTTCTCTCCATATATGAGCGTCATGACGTAGTGACTAGAATACTGTGAGACAAGAGTCCATGCTTGGCAGCTATACACTCACTTTATATCCCAGGCCACATTCAACTACCCGCCATTCGAGGCCCTGTCCTCGCATCAAATTCCGCACTACAAATCCCTTCAAGTGATTCTAACTAATACTGAGCATTACCGCGCTCGCTATGGCATCTCACTCCATTCACGATCCTATAGTCGAGAATCGTCAATGCCAAGGCCAGAGAGGCGGTAGAGCTAGTGTGTCGCCTCGCGCCAAGCCATCGCCGGCTTCGTCTTGTTCAGGCTCCTGCTGTTGCTCCACCTTAGTTTTTCTGGTTATTATGTCGTCCTTTAGATAAAGAATACCTCGACCAGCTGCGCCTAATGCACACCCAGTAAAAGCACAGTGGTGATTTCTGCCAGCGATGAGGACGGCCAAGTGTCAACGTCGGGCTTCTCGGCCAATTTCTGCCGTGACATATTTGGCAGATATCCAGGCGATGTTAGAAAAGATCAGAAAGTATGATTCTGACAAGGTATTTCGACGTATTCTTCGAGGCGGGGTATCATGCCATCCATTGCCGACACGCCTGGGGTCATGATCCTATCGATCGAACCTAGTCAGGCCATAGTTCCCGCATCACACCACCCAGGGGTTGGCAGCGCTATGCATATCGACTATTGCTGCCCTACCATTGGTCTATCCCGCTTCACAGTGTCAGTGATTTACTCCGCTGGGCCTATTCGAATTGCTTATTTATGAAAGTGGTTATACTTGGTTTCTCCAGCAGACGCCTGATTGAGGTAGATTTTCTAACCGCCTCAGATTATTTCTCCGAAAGCTTGGGATAACCAACAGCGGTTTCTAGCACTTCAAAGTTCCCATACTGATTGGTGTTTAGTTCTCGCTGTTGGTTGCCCTGGGTCCAATTACCCTGTCTAGCTTTCGCCTACTGGTTGCCATTGCATCTCGAAGTGTAGTCACTGAATCGTAACAAATGACTATGCGATTGATCGAAACAGCAGCTGGCGATGCCGATACCAACGTCTTGAGTTGATATAGGCTTAAAGTTTTGTTATAGAAGTCAACTACTTGTCGTCACTTTCGACATCGGCCACTTGTCAGATTTGTGGAAGAACAGTGTGTTCAGCCGCCCGTGGGCGGAAAATTGTATGAGGGGTTTGAACGAAATTCCGGTTGTGGTTTAGTAACCATGGCTAAAGAGAACGCTGATGCCGGCAGCTTTTTCTCGTTCGTAACTTTTAACTACCTATAGGGTGGTTCAGAAACATAACGGAGGCCGTGAAGAGGTGTTGTACCACATAACGAGGGGAGTGACGACAAGGTTAGCTACTCATCTGTGATTACTCCCGCCGACTCCGAGGTTAGATGGTGGCATAAGCATGTGAAATTAATAATGCAAACTTTGTCGGGAATAGGTGTCCGGGGAGCGGCTTCTGCAGCGAGGCTTCGAGACACAAGCTGGGTTCCTTCGTTGACAGCGCCACTCGGCCCACTGCCCCGGACTGCTGCATGCATAGGTTCATGCAACCAATTAATCGTATATGAATGATAATCTTGAAGTATTTTGACACGCAAAATCAGCAGCATCTCCAGCAAGAATGAGAAATGCCTGACCGCCGGTTTTTATCACGAAGTTCCATTCCTCAGATCGAGGCCATCCTCGCTTACGGCCATACATCACCGCCCAGTCCCCACCAAAGGATCCATTGCTAACTCATTTCATCATTGTTGACAACCCTGATCCATCAAATACTAAACCATCCACCACTCACGCGACGCGTTTGCCCCTGCTCGCTTGACTCATGTACCGTTTGAAGACCAACTCAGCAACGGGAACTGTAACATCGCGCTGGAAGTTCGGCAACCGAGGGTGATTGATCATTTTGCAATGCTTTCGGCCTGATTGGGCTCCCTCCGGGGAGTTCTAATCGCGACAATTTCCGGAATGCTAATAAATACCGACTTTCGAATCGACCCTGTTGGTCGCATCCTGAACTTGCTTTTTTCAAAACACCTATGGCCCAAAGTCTGTTCAACTGGGAGACTCTAGTGCGTGTAATAGCTTCGTTTTAACAACCACTTCTCTACATTCACTCAAACCATTCTTATCACCGGCAAGATGAGTGCAACGGCGACAACCGTCAATCTTGACGTGCTCAGACAGCGCCCTGACGTCAGCACAGAGCCCAAGAAACTGTCGAGCTTGGGCCTCTATTCCCGTTTCGCCTTTGCTGGCGCCGTCTGTTGTTCCGTTACCCATGGAGGCCTCACGCCTGTTGATGTGTAAGTTGAAGATCGACATTTTGCATACTCGAGAAGATGACGTTTAAGAACTCAGCCATCAGCTTCAAGACAACAAAGTAACAGACCAGACTGACAACTAACATGACACAGCGTCAAGACCCGCATCCAGCTTGACCCAGCCACCTATAACCGCGGCATGATTGGTGGCTTTCGTCAGGTCATCCAGACCGAAGGTGCTGGCGCTCTATTAACTGGCATTGGCCCTACACTGGCCGGCTATTTCCTGCAGGGCGGCTTGAAATTTGGAGGCTATGAGTTCTTCAAGCAACAATCCATCAACGTGATCGGCTACGACAACGCTAGGAACAACCGCATTGCTGTGTATTGCGTCTCTGGCGCAGCCGCTGAGTTCTTCGCCGATATTGCCCTCTGCCCTCTGGAGGCCACGCGTATTCGGCTGGTATCTGAACCTGGGTTCGCCAAGGGTCTCGTGCCGGGCTTCACAAAAATTGCCCGCCAAGAAGGCCTTGCCGCTTTCTACTCTGGCTTTGGTCCCATTCTCTTTAAGCAGTGCGTTTCGCCAACCTTTTCCCTCTGCCCTTGACTCATGGATTTTAGGGTCCCGTATACGATGACCAAGTTCGTCTTTTACGAGAAAGTCTCCGAGTTCGCATATGCCAACTTCTTCGACAAGGCCAAGACAAGCGACGGCATGCAAACCGCCATCAACCTTGGTTCTGGTCTGATTGCTGGTTTCGCGGCCGCCATCGCCTCGCAGCCAGCCGACACCATGCTCTCAAGAATTAACAAGACAAAGGGTCTCCCAGGTGAGAGCAACACTAGCAGGTTGATCAAGATCGGCAGAGAACTAGGCCTGCGTGGTTCCTTCAGTGGAATTGGTGCCCGTCTTTTCATGGTTGGCGCCATGTCAGCCGGCCAGTTTGCCATTTATGGTGAGTATTCAACTCTGTCGGGGAGGTTCCCGTTCATGTTTACTAACATCACTCCTTTAGGCGACCTTAAGAAGGCCATGGGAGCTGTAAGTTATAGCCTGAGTACAAAGTCGAGACATGAAGCTGACATTTTATTAGACTGGAGGTGTAGAGATTGCGAAATAGACGTGTTGAAATAATAGCATGTGAATTTCTGTACTTCAATACCTAGAGATTAGAGAATAGAAACCTTCAGGGTGTCTTTTGTGATATGTAAACTTCTTCTTGCTCATGCGAGGAGTTCCACGGTTCTAAAAAAAACGTTCCGCACTCACTACACTGGGAGGGGAGACACTACTCATGCTCATTGAAAGCTACTCAAACCATCTGCTATATGTGAAGCTGCCAGCGCTGAGCAAATGCCCTTGGTCACTCACGATGCTCCGTCACAGCCTGCTGTCCCTCAAGTTTATGCTTGTCATCCGCGTCCCCCCCAATGACCAACCCAGAATCGAACAAAATAACATGCGTATCCCTAAACTTTCCCGCCGGCACCCTCTGTGAGAACAGCATGTCCAACTCGGCAAAGGTCCTATCCTTCGTCTCAGGTAGTCGAAGAAACGCCCAGACGAAGCAGAACGCGCACAGGCCAGCATAAAAGAAGCCAGCCTTGGCCTTCCAGTTCCACGCCGTTGGGTTCAGCATATACGGGATGATGATGTTCATGATTATGTTGATGACGTTGTACAGGTTCCGGCCGAGGACGACGGTTCGTGTTCGTAGGCGGCTGCAGGGAATCTCTGGCACGAGGGCGTAGCAGACGGGGCCGACGGTCATGTCGTAGACGCCTGTGTAAAAAACCATCATGACGGCTACGGCCCACGCAGCACCAGAGTTGCCTGACGGGGCAAGACCCAGGAATCCGGTGATAAGTAGCAGCAGGAACTGCATCCCGAGGCCGCCGAGATAGAGAGTTCGACGTCCGAATTCGTTGATGAGGAACCAGGACAGGATGGTTCCGACAGCACCGAGGGAGTACTGGCCCATGGCGATGTTGAAAGATTGCTTCGAGTCGAGGCCGGCCTACTGGAAAAAGTAGGTCGAGTAACCCATCAAGCCTGAGCCGGATAGACTCTGGATCGCCCAGACCATGCAGGTGATCTCGGTCCTGCGAAGATCGACACCCTTGAAGCACTCCCAGTAGGTGGCCTTTCCTGTAGTCCTGAGCTCATACTGATGCGTGTATTCTATCATCGATACGGTTGAGTCGACGTCGAAATCTGGGTCGGCCTTTCGGGACGTTAGTTGCTCGACAGCCTTCTTTGCATCCTCGATTCTGCCCCTGCGGACCAGCCACCAAGGCGACTCTGGCGCAAAGAGAACACCTACAGCGATGGGAATGGGCCATATCCACTGGATTGCAAAGGGGATCCTGTAAGCCCACTCCGAGGACCCGCTCTCGACAAAGGCCGTCTCGATCCGTGTGGTTGCCGAGACAGGGGAAGTACATGCGGTCTATGGCGAACTGCGTGGAAGGTGAAACTCGGACAAACTGTCACTGCAGCGAGAGGTAAGCATGCGAGTAAGCATCAAGCGTAGAGAGGTTACCATTCAATGACAAAGCATGTCCAGCACAGGCGGCTAAGCATCTCGTTTTCATCAGCATTGCGAGTATCCGCCGTAGGTCTGTAGTTGGTCAGATTCAAGCGCTTTTTTTTTTTTTTTTTGACTCCGTGTCCGAGACTGACTGTTGTGCTAGTAGCTGCAGAGAGTTCGAGGCCATGCAAGTCATCTTCAAGCAGCGAGCAGCTGGACCTTGAAGCAAAGGTATACGCCAGGTAGAATTAGTCCGGTTGGTAGAGACAAGCTTGGACCGAAAGATGCCGCCCACTGCATCATCAGAATGCGATAAGCCAAGCTATAATGTGATATGCCCGGCATATCCTGGCTCGGGTCGACAGCACTCTCTGTAGAGCCCAATTCACCCAGAGCCAGCACGAGTAAACACACAGCCAAGTCAGCTTCATAGTCGCAGCCAAGCCGAACGGTTCTCTCAAAGAGCTCGGGGAAAGATTCTTGGTCCACCACGGGGAACTTGGGGTGGATGTATGAGAAGAAGTTGGAGACCAAGGGAGTCGTGCTCTCTCGGTCCAGATCCAATCTCTCGAAGAGCGAAGAAAGACTTTGGTCCATATAAAGCTGAGATGAGAACGACTGGGGATGATTCAATATCGTAGAACAGGCTTGGGGGATAGTAGCCGACCAGGTTCCTGATAGGTTGAAGCGAAAAGAGACTTGAGGTGGTCGTGTGATGACCTACTGGAATGGTGATGTATGCTTCCTCGTTGCCTGATGGCACATCTCTGGCTCTGCCCGGCAGCTCAGCATCCTCGTGGGATTGTCGAGGCCGGACTACAGGTAGTAACTGTCTCCAGGTGTTTGGCGAGAAGGCGGGCATCAAGGCTTCCGGGGTGGAGAGCATACCAGCAAATCCCAGTTCATCCACAACGACTTCTTGCTCCAAAATATCTGGAGCATGAGTCGGTTGAGAGCTAACCTGCTCGTCTGTTTCCATGGCTAAGGGTGCCGGACTGGGAGAGCTGTGGCTGTGTAGCGAAGGCGGGTATTGAGCCGGCGCTCCGCCTGGAGGCGTGATAGAGTGGTGCTGCCGAGTTTCCTGCTCCTGCTCCTGCTCCTGCTGATTCCGGAGCATATTTTCCAAGTGATTGATCCGCTGCAAAAGGGCTTCGTTTGACGCATTCTACTGTCTAGCTTTTTGTCTGATTTCAAGTTTTAGCATGTAAATGTTGGCCAACTATGGAAAACCAACATATCGGAGACTCTGCCCGGATACTCGCAGTCAACGCTGGAGGCGGCACAAGGCCGCATGTGGGCTTGGACCATCACATCGTCGCTTTCTATATCATCTATGAGCGGACTCCTCAGGATGCATTGGAGCACAGCTTACCAGTGGCGGCAGAATTGGCACGCGATTGGGGCGTCTTCTCGGTGATGGTAGGTGATTTGACATCTGCACTAAGATAAGACGCTCTGGACATAACCTGAGGTGCCGGTGCCGCACATTTCGGACCCCGAGGATGTGCGAGTCCCGAGCAGATTGTCACACATTAAGTTACGAACGTCCTTACTAACCTGTGCATCATTTCCCTTGGGAGTGACGTGTTAAAAGCTTAAATCAAGCTTCCTTCGCTTCCCTGTTACATCTACCTTGTTTGCCGCCGACTTGTGTTCCACTTCCCCAGGTTTGCAGCACCCATCTAGCCCTTTCCCAAGCTTCTTCAACACTATATTTGAGGAACACTCTCAGAATACCTCAGTATGCCGACATTTCTCGTCGTTGGCGCAACAGGCCAACAAGGTAGCGGCGTCGTGGAAGCCCTCCTCGCATCGGACTACCCCAACCTAACCATCCGAGCGCTGACACGAAACCCATCGTCATCGTCCGCCCAGGCTTTAGCGCATCGCGGTGTGCATCCAGTCAAGGGCGATTTGCTTGATTACCAAAGTATCTCGAAGGCGCTCGAGGGAGTCGACGCTGCGTATCTTGTGACTGACTTTCGGGGCCCGGAGGATGTGGAGGGCGAGCTCAAGCAGGGAAAGCAATTTGTAGACGTCGCGAAGGAAACCGGTAAGTACTCCTAAGTTCACTCAATAGTGTTTTGTTCCTACTCTTACGTACAGAATAGGTCTCAAACATCTGGTCTTCTCGTCCGTGGCGGGCGCCGACATCTCCAAGCCCGTGGAGCATTTCTACAGCAAATACAAGATCGAAGAGTATATCAGAGAATCAGGCCTAAGCTGGACGGTTATCCGACCTGTGGGCTTCATGGAAGTAGTCCCTCCTCCCGGAGTCGGCCGATTCTTCTTTCTTAGCGCCATGGCCTCCCTCATGGGCAACACCAAGCAGAAATATGTAGCCTGCAAGGACATTGGCAAAGCGAACGCTCTCGCTCTCCTGAACCCGGAAAAGTTCAACGGCAAAGTTTTAACGATTACTAGTCAGGTCGCTAATGTGGACGAGCTTCAGAGTGCCTTGGAAAAGGGCGAGGGCAAGAAGGGGTGGGGGAGGATTTGGTTGCCTCGGTGGGTGATTATTCGGCTGACGCCGCATCATTACCGGCAGATGTTTGATGTAAGTTTTGCGTAAGTCAGGGAATGTTTTTGAATGCTGACTTGAACAGTGGTTATATTATGACAACTGCCAACCGGGAAGTGTGGAGGAGACTAGGGAGTTGATTCCTGACTTGTTGTCGATCAAGGACTGGGCAAGGGAGCAGAAGAACCAGCAAGCCAAGAGTGAATAAGTAAACGACACAAGTTACATGATCATGATAATGCATCATTTATCCGAACGCCCCTTTAGATGGTTGATCGTCACGCTGTAGGGCAGGATCCGGTGCGTGGCTTAATCCTTTGTGCTGAGGCAAGATAGCCCTTCGAGGTTATCTTGCCGCCTTTACGTTACAAGAATTGAAAGAAAACTCGTGCATGGTCTCTATAATTATGAAGGGAAAACTGCTGGAGGGTTTAAGCCTAGTCTCAAGTGTTATGTTAAGATGAAGGGCGTAGAGATAGTCATTTGAGGTAGTTCCTTTACAAGCAAATTTCAAGACCAATCAAGCACATTAATAAAGTACATAATCATCAATACATAATGCCCTTCAGACGCCATGCCGTAGAACATCATACCCGTAGAGCGAGCATTCCTCCTCACAAAGTAATTCGATAGACCCTCCCTGAGACTAAACAATCCTTAACACCCTTCGTGTCGTATGGACGATGTTTAAGAACGTCCTGAGATCCTTTGATCCTTCTAGGCTCGACCACTCAAAATGACCTATGCGTTCCCAAAACTCAGTCTTCTTGTGAAATACCAAGATGAAAACACTCCTTAAGCCGGGATCATCCGCGATAGTTGAGAATATGCGTGAAAAGTTCATATCCACCGGTACTCCAAGAACTCTGCCAGGCTGTGATTGATCGGGGCCCCAGCTTAGTGTTTTGCACAAGGGAACAAAGTGACCAACCACATCACCAGTCACCCTGAACCTAGTCTCTGCATCTGATGCCGGACCATTGGCATCAGCCTCACTATGAACCTCCTCTACTTGAAGTGGAAAGGAATAGCAGGTGAGAATCAGTATTCGGAGATGGTCCTGGCGGCCGTCTGCTCCCAGCGCAGGCTCTAGTTGTGACCATTCTGATCGAATCCCGTCAGGCGATTCAAATGAAACCATGATACCAATTCCGTTGCTGACAGTGCCACGTCGGGTGCCGAAATGACAGTCTGGGTTGACAACACCTTTCCATCCAGCCCACGACCATGAAGGAAACCCATCGCGGCGACTGCCCGGCATCTCAAGCGTCCAACAGATGCCGGCTAGGAATCTATCACGAAGGTTGGCCCGCTTAGAACCATAGCGTTTTGCGGTTATCGGAATGCCCCAAACGTTGTGAACCCTGATCGATGTCTCATTGCACACATCAAAAATCCCTTGGAAGGCATTGAGGATGTCGGCTTCATCACCAAATTCTCGGCCAGTAAACTCATGTAATCTGGATCCTATATTCGAGGATAACAGAGTAGGAAGTATTCGGTCCGTCGAGACCCAGTCCAGTGTTTTAAAGGGTATGTTAAATGTTTCATGGAAGCTCAATGTCTGGCATTGGAAATATACCTGCTTATCCGTGAATACAAGAAGACGAACCGAGAGAATGGCTTCCTGGTATGTCCAGCCGCGAGTCGACCATACCGATGACGAGATATCGTCTCGGATCGAGCTCAAACTGAATGCCCAGGTCAGAGTCCGATTTTCGACCCTAACATGTGATTGGCGAGGTCGCCGAGACCGGCTCACTCCTGGAAGGCCGTAACTTGGATCGGAGCCTGCGACGGCGACGATAGTCAATTGGGCTGATCCGTAGATTTTCGCCATGAGCTGGATTTGTCGAGACTTGTCTTCCTCATCGTCCTGACGGATGCAGTATTTGTCGACCCATAGATAGCGGAATCCAAGTTTTTGGGTGACAACAATGCTGTCTCTGATAGCTAGCGGGAGATTTTTGAGAGGCTCATCGTGAGCTGGTTGACAATAGTGGAGATCCACAAGTTGCCCCCAGACGTAACTGAGGGCTACGAATGGAGGGCATGGGCTCCCGAGACTCGCGGCCTCAACAACAAGACGAGTTTGACAGTCGATGAAACGAATTGGCCAATCCGGGTCAGCTTTTAAGGTCCAACACCGGGTGCGTGTGTGTTTGTCTTTACAGAAATCGAACCAACTTCGAATCATGGAATAATCAATGGCTTCCGGGTCGACAGAGCGTGGAGCAGCGGGTCCATCTCTCCACGATGATGGAGTATTAACGGCCTCCGAGATGTATCCCTTTTTGAGACGGAACTCTAGAATTTTTTCGAGCTCATGGGAGGGCACAATACTAAGCAATCTATTGGAAAGAGGGACTAGTGAGCCCTGATATGCCACTGATGTGGCCCAGGGAACAGAACACAGAACGCCATCTCCCCAATCGTTGCCGCAGTATTGGGCAAACAGTTGGCATAACGCACAATCGCTTAGCGGTAGACGGTCCAGGGCAATGAGCTTGACAATCTCGCTGTGGTCATATGGCTGGGATAAGATCTCGTCAAAGTCGATGGATCTGCAACGATCACAAAGAGGGCCGGGGTGCTGTTGTGGTCGCAGAGTGGATTCTTGTGTAAGCGCCTGGGTGTTCATGATGAGTAGGTGGTCCGTCAGTTTAGGATATAGTGCCGACTAAGAAAGGAGGGGGTTGACTAGGATCAGCTGAGGGTTGATTTCCGAGGTCCTCGGGCTTTGTCGCTCATGGATGCGAAAAAGAAATGGTGCCAGAAGTCAGCCTCGTTGGGCACCAACTACTTGAGCAAGACCCTTGCCCTTAGTCATCCGAAAGGGTACAGCGTACTGGCGCATCAGTCTGTGGCGCAAAGTTGCCATCATTATTGGCTTTGCTGTCCCCTTCCTCACTGTCCACGGTGGTGGTGCAGACTTGGGGTCCGGGAACAAAATCACGCAGCAGTGATCATAACATAATGGTGGCTCCTTAAGGCAGATTAGCTCTTTCTGCGAAAACTGTTAAATCCCAGAGTAGATGGGATCGAGTCGCTCAATATTTGAACAGACGCTGCAACGGCATATCTCCCGGGCCGCATCCAGTTCCAGTGCCGATCCCGGTCGGACACTCGGGGTAAGTACCGGAAACCGGGGATGCGGGCGTGTCCCCATCCCAGTTCCATCTCAAGCGCAGAGTGTAACCATAGTGTGACTACATTCTCGAGCTTCCTATTCTAGATTAAGACCGGGACAATTAACGGCATAGCTTTGTTTAAAGACTTGAATATATCTCTTACCAAGAGCAATCTACATTTTCCATTTCACGGATAAGCTACAGTTCGCCATTAACCCAAGGGTTTTTCATCATCCACATTTTTCACTATGCTTCTTTCGGCTACGTGCCTTGGGCGAGCCACGGTTGGCCTGCTAGTCACCCTCTCCACTATCGTCATTCCCATCAACGCTGCTGTTCAACCAAGTCAGAATAACCTCCAACTTTTCCCCCTGCCCAAAGAGGTCACCAAATCAGATCTCTTCCAGGTTAAAGTTCGATCCCTGGCTAAATCCTCTCGAAAGAACTGGCATTCACTTGATATCATAAGCGCCAAGGTCAACGAAGTAAACCAGACGACTGGACAGACTCTGTCTTATGACACGTCTGTAGGCCTTCTTGACTTTAATGGCCCAATCGAGCTCTCTATTCAACCATCTGAGAAGGTGTATCCATCCATCGAGACAGTCAGAGTTCGCCCTCTTTCGTACAACCTCAAAGCGGATGTCCAAGGTCGCACCATCAAGTTAGCTCTCGACAAACCAGCCAACTTGGTAGTCGAGGTCAACGGCGATGTTTTTAGGGTACTACATCTGTTTTCAGATGAGATCCAAAAAGACACCATTAGTCGGGACGACGCCAAAAAAGACTCTTCGATTGTCTATTATGGCGCCGGATATCACGAGCTCAAGGACCAAGTCAACATCACTTCGGGCCAAACAGTCTATCTCGCTCATGGGTCTTTCGTCAAGGGAGGCTTCAATTTTCAGAATGCATCGGACGCAGCGATCCTTGGGCGTGGGGTGCTTTATAAGAGCCCTTATGATGCAATCACCATCAACTATTCGAAGAATATTCGCGTCCAAGGCGTCACCGTTATCAACCCTGGCCATTATTCCGTCATGATGGGCTCGAGTGATGGCGTCACTGTATCCGGCCTGAGGTCGATTAGTGCGGTGAAATGGGGAGATGGCATCGATGTATTCTGTTGCCAGAACGTGGTGCTTGAAAAACTCTTTATGCGCAACTCGGATGATTGCGTGGCCATGTATCAACACCGCTGGGACTACTACGGCGACTCTAAAAACCTTACTCTTCGGGATTCATCTCTCTGGGCCGACCTCGCTCATCCAATCCACCTTGGCCTACATGGAAACACTGTTACTCCTGAAACCATGGAGGACGTCACCATTTCCAACATCGATATCCTCGATCACCGAGAGCCGCAGGTTGATTATCAAGGCTGCCTGGCAATCAACGTTGCAGACGAGAATCTTCTCAAGAACATTGTTTTCCAAGACATTCGCGTCGAAGACTTTCGTCTTGGCTCTCTTCTCAGCTTCAAGGTGCTCTACAATTCAAAGTACAGCTCAGGGCCTGGACGGGGTCTTCACAATGTCACCGTCAAGAATTTGTCGTATAATGGGAAAGGTGGTAATATTCCGGCGATAGCGGGATACGATGAAGATCGCAGGGTTGAGTTTGTGGACTTTCAAGCATTGGAAATCAATGGCCAGCATGTATGGGACGGCATGCGAAAGCCTGGGTGGTATTCCACATCTGATTTCGTTCCGCTCTACGTTGGCAGTCATGTGGTTAACCTGACCTACTCTTCCTGAACAACTATCAGAAAATGAATCATATCTACACCCATCATTCTTTGAAACCTTCATACACCGATAAAGATCTCAATAGTACGTATCACCGCTATCCATTAGAACACATCACATCTTCCGTGTCGCCCAGGCACTAGACCCTAGGATCCTATCAAAGTAGCACTATTATGTTTCACCTCACACGTTGGAAACACAGCCATCGTATGAGAAACCCATAAACCTCGCGAGCACTCCTTGGCCGCATCTATAGGCTTCCATACGAATCATCGAACATGGCCACATAATTTGTGAGATGAAAGATTCCAGCAATGATCTTATGATTTGTCAAGATCAACGAGATATAACAATCAGTCTTAAGACCCAAGGTCACGGCCTCATTCCACCAGCACCAAACTATGCCTGCGTCATACCCTTACGCCTCGAGGCGATACAACAGCGTTCCAAAACCAAGTTGATCATACCCGCCGCTCGTGGTTCCATAGTCACCCCCTCCGCCCTCAGCTCCACCACTTGACTCAATGACAAGGTCCCTGTAGGCCTTAGTCCACTTAACATCCCGACCCTTGAGCGAGCCGTAATGAGCGACAAAGAGTTCCGCCATCGGCCTGATAGTTCCGCGACCGGCACTGCTAATCACAGTTTGCGTGCCATGGACTGCGTTGACATAGGTAGTGAATGGAACATCTTCCCCAACGTTGTACTTGGACATATACTCCACCCTAGGATCATAGTCAGCCTATGTTTGCCGCAGTAACAGACAAAGAGCGAATGGAGGCTTACCCAGCAAGAATTCTGTTTTCCAAGTATCCAAACAAGTCTTCACCTTGGTTATGGGCCTGCTGGCCAATCACGCCGAGCAAGGCAAAGACGAGGGTGGCGTGGCCTTGATCCCTACCTGCCTCCTGGTTCTGCCCCAACTTCTTGCCAGTCCCTGCTTCTGTATGAATAGACCAGATGGCTTTTTCAATGGCTCCGTTTCCTGCACCGTGCTTGAAGTATTCGATCGCTTCGTCCCAGATGGTATGGTTGTCTGCGAGGGCACCGATGCTCATCATGCTTGCAATATTGCAAAGGTCCCAGTTTGCCCAGTAGTTTTCGATATGGGCACCATTGTGTTCGATCAAGAAACGGTGGTTCATAGGATAGAAGACGCGAAGGAGCATTTCGGTTGCCGCTTCGAGACCCTTCCAGCTGGGATAGGTGCGGAGAATTTCTACCACGTTTGCAAACTGGTACCCGTAAAGACCCGCAGCCAAGAACTTGTCGGAACTACCCCAGATATCTGTGAGCTTTGCAGCCCAGGCATCGACGATGCGAACAGCCGCTTCGGCAAAGTTTGTGTCTTGGGTGACCTTCCAACGAATAGCAAGAGCGTATGCTGCAGCAAGGTCTCGATACAGCGAAGCATAATTCTCTGGGAGCTCCGGCGTGTTGCCTCTGACGAGAATCTCCTGGGGGTTTGGCTTGTAGTCTGGATTTGCGCGTGCGACTAGCTTTTCCCAGCCATTTGACCAAGGTGCATCACCAGAATCAACAAACTTCTTAATGCGACGGAAGTCTGCTTCAGAATGGAGAAGTCCTGGATGGACGAATGTGCTAGCGCGTCTATCCACGGCTCTGGTGACAGGTCCATGGTGTAGATGCAGCGCAGACACGGCAGATGCGACAACACCAAAAGCGGCTAACAAAGAGATCTTCATGGTCGAAACGAACATGCAAGAAAGGTGTGCAAAGTTTGACTGGCTTGTATCAAAAGAATGTTCATGGGAAAGCGTGGCAGCTTCCGGCTACTTTAATAACGAGCCTCCCCTTAAGCATTCATGGTTGTTTGGTTTGATTCAGGTATAGTAGTTAGACGGCGTTTCACTCCGTAAACGGGATGCATCGGCAAGACTGTCGGAGAAGTTCAAGGGAACATTTTTCAACAGCGTAGCACCCGCAAATTAAAGGATCAACAGATCAGGAGAGATCGTCGAGAGCTGCAACCCTATGTGTCACGATCCCCGGACTGGTCGGTGACCCACGCCCGAGCTCCGCTTGGCATCCGGGGAATTGGCCGTTTAATCCTCCGTAGTGCCGTTGAAAGGGGGGAACAACGCTTTACAGTTGGAAAATTAGGAGGGTAAGGTCAAGTCACTCGAGGGTAGGACTTATGCTTAATTCAAGCCACCAATCAATTTCCAGGCTTTTTATTGCTATTTCTATCCAATAGAACGTGCCCACGTCAATCACCATGATGCTCACAGTTTGGCGTTTTCGTGGCTGGCTGGCACCCCTCCATCAACTCTTATCGCAACCTCTAGCTCCATCACGCCAACCCAACTCTGCCTACGCTAAATTCCAGCACGCCTAATTGTGTGGCTTTCACACCTTCTGCAGAGCACACAGCAGTGAATGGTCGCGTGCCTGGTGCCCAGCAGAAGTGCGGAATGGCTAGTCTGCACTGCCAACATGGCAACGACTGAAGGTTGGCAGTCGGAAGCGAGTCCATGCCAGTACGAGGAGGCCGATGACCGCGGGGAGAGCAATCAGGGCCAGGAACCTGTACTCAATGTCCTTTTTTCCTGTGATTGTTAGTGAGCGTTTTTGCAGAGGGGTGAGGGTTACTTACTCGGCACGTTCGGTGGCTGAGGGAGATCTGCGCAGGAGTGTTAAGAGGGGTCAAGACTTGGAGAGCAAATCCCAGCATACCTTTTTTCTTGGGCAACGGGGATGGGAGAGAGAAGAGAACTTTTCTGTCTGTTGCTGTTGCTGTCGCGACAGTACCAGTTGATGTTGGAAAGGTACTAGTTGCCGTTGTGATGGTTCCAGAGAATACCGCAGTCGTCGACTCCCCCGTGGCGTAAACGCTAGACGCGAAGAGTGCGACGAAGATCAACAGGAAGAGTCTCTTTTTCAAGGGCATGATGGTACTACTGAAGCTGTAGAATCCGAGAAATTTTGTCTTGGTATTGGGGATATTTCTTGAAGCCCCAAGGCAATTAAGTACCCTTATCTCATGCCGCATCTAAAGGTGGTCGCGAGGCTCTCTCGTGAGGCTGCCATAGCCACCACCACAAAAAACAATAGTTTAACAGCCCTCATGCAAGGCAACTACCGACACTCAGACGCTAATGCCGGGCGCTCGTCCCCTTGGGAATAGTCGTCGCCCGTCTGCTTCCAATAGTCAACACATTTCGTATTAACCGACTGGCATGGCAGAATACGAGGTTTTCAGCTGGGGCTCAATTGATGGAATTGCGAACCGTGAGGCGACTGGGAGATGTTTTCAGCCTCAGTGAGGCATATCGCGAGGGAATCTGTAGGAATGTCGGGGAAGTAGATCAGAGAGAAAAAGGATCCCTTAACCACTTGGTGTTACCCCTCTTCAAGTGATCATCTTTACTTTTCCTGCACCACAATATGAACAATATGCTTGGTTTCTCTTCCCCTGTGTCACAACATGGCCCTTCAAGGCACCTCCAAGCTCTCTTTTTCTTCACCCTCGTCTTCCCTGCAGTATCCCTCAACTCTGGTGAAACCTGGTCCAAGGCTCAAACCTCATCGGCCTACAAGAACCTTCCAGAGTGCGCCAGAACCTGCATTGCCCAAGTCGACAACAGCTTGAGTTGTTGGAGTTATGGCTGTGTCTGCTCTGAAAACACGGTTGGCAAGAACTTTATTGACGGTGCCAACTATGTTCAGAAGTGCGTTCGGGATGACTGTTCCAACGGAAGCGAGTCTGACGTCAATAATGCCCTGGATGTGTTTCAGTCAATTTGTCAGGTCGAGTACTTTGAGTTCAGTGGCTCGACCACTGCGACTGTCACTGCTACGATAGCCCCGACTGCGACACCCACGTTTGATGGTATGTACACCTCATGTTCTATCATTCGTCACAAGATGCTTACTTCGCTAGCGAGCAAGGTCATCATGATTGACAAGCCTGATGGCTCCTACAAGGCCCTCGACTCATGCGTCAGATGGGTTCTCAACGGCTGCGACAGTCCCAAAGACAACAAGGACAACTGCAAGCCCGCACGCCCCGGCAACCACGGCGACATCTGGACAGGTCTTGGTGCGTACCTCCAGTGCTCGACAGCCGAATGCGTCTGTGGTGGCTCGCGGTTCTTCTACTCGTCGCAGAAGCTATACGAGCGCGCAGATCTTTACTGCAGTATTGGGTTTCCCTACGAAGGCAGTGACACTAATGAGGCATTTCAGCTCACGCTGGGGATGCTGGCTGATTACTGCTCTACGGAGGGGTTTGTTCTAGGGAAGTGGATTATCACGCTGTTTGGGACAAAGAAGGACACAGGTAAGTATCAATCCCTTAGAAAGACAAACCGGTAACTGACAGACTGTGTAGGAATGACTCAGGAAACCAAGGTTGCTATCGGGTTTGGTGTACTTAGTGGAGTCCTCACAATTGTCAGTATCGCGTTAACTTGCTGTACCTTGCGCAGGAAGGCGTAACCGCTAGACTTGCTGTCGTGACTGCACCGGGTTGAAGGAAGAGCCGTAAAACGAGGGTCTAAGTGACATGTTGGGGTCTATGTTTTCTTTGAGTGGCGCTACAGCTGTTTTTCCCTCGTAAAAGTCAGATCTATCCTTTATTGTATTATCACCTTTGAAGAGAAACACTGTGCAGTGGGAATGAGCTTCTGAACAGTCAGAAAAGAGCGGGGTTACGTATCAAGACCTTACAGTAATCGAGGTGTGTACAACATGGGCAAGCCGGAATCGTATCAAAGTACCACTGGGAGCTGAGTGATAAAAGATGCATGGCCAACTCGCCTTCTTATAAACCTGCCTATAGAATAATACATTTTTGGGAAATCCAACCACGTCTACCAAGTCAAAACCTCCTTCTGCGTCCCACAACTAATACCCGCACAAATCATCTCATCCTGCTCACTCACTCCCGCATCAGAAGGTAACTTCTGCTTCGCCGGCCAAATCTCCTTGCCCTCGGACTTTTCCCGCTCATAATGCTCCGTGATGACGTTTCGAACCGTGCTTTGGAAAAACAATGGAGCCTTCTCGTACTTGGGATGTAGCTGACCGTTGACAAAGACACCGCGGTCTAGGTTCTTCTGTGCGTTGTTGCAGAGGACTTTATCCTCGGACATTACGCGTGCGTACATGTCACTGATTAGATGGAAGTCGGTGTCGGACGAGTTTCTGTTTCTGTAGATCTCGTATGCCATCCTGGAGCTTCGAGGCCCTGAGGGGAGGAACTTTTGGATCATGATGAAGTGCGGGCTAGTTTGTGTTAGAGAACGCGCTGTTTGAGCTCACCGGGGAAGTAAACTTACGAGACAACCATGGCAGACATGGGGAAGTAGTAGGTACTGGCAGTGTAGAGGCCCTTCTCTATCTGCTCCGGCGTGGACTCACAGTGGTGTTGGATGTGGCCGTCTTTGGTGTCGCTGTCAAAGGACTCAAGGTTGAGGAACTCGGGAATATCCGCGTGAGTCGTGGGGCAGTGATAACATTCGTTAAAGTTATCGGCCAGAATCTTCCAGTTGTAATCGCCGTCCAACTCGTAGGTATGATCAAGGTCATAGTCATCAAAGTTGTAAGCTTTGTACCGTTCTTGCTTGTCGACGTCCGCAAAATGTCCCTCCCATGGCTCCTCTGGGACTTCGCTTGCATCCATATTCACCCAGACAAAGCCGTTGACGTCGACCTTGGTATGAATACGGAATAGTCCGTTCTGCTCCTTGTCGAACCCAGCCATTCCTTGATATCCGGGAGCTTTGGCTAGCTTGCCATTGAGTCCATACGACCAGCCGTGATAGCGACAGGCCAGAATCTTGGCGTTTCCGGATCCTTCCTTCTCAATCACGGGGTATGCGCGGTGTCTGCACACGTTGTGGAAGGCGTGGATGTTGTTCTTCCGGTCACGAGTGATGATAAAGTCGAATCCTGCCAGCTCGTAGCGGAGCCAGTCACCGGGCTCCTTCAACCGCGAGCTGTGGGTGATGAAGAGCCATCGCTTGGAAAATATGGCTCGGCGCTCCAACTCGTACATATCCCGCGAGGTGTACCATGATGCGGGCAAGGCACGCACGGATTCCTGAGGGGCTGCGTCCTTGGAGGCGCCGTTGCCAAAGTTGTAGTAGTGCAAGGAAGAAGATGCCATGGCTGTGATAAGAGGCACTTAGGTTTTGAGAAGAATAACCCAAAGAGCTGTTAAGAAGTAGATGATGGCTTGGAAGATGCCCTGGATTGCTTAGTTTGAGATATCTAGCGCTCTTTTATACGCCATGAAGGTACCCAACACCACTCCAATCATGCTCCCGAGGAGCCGATGCAACAGTATCTAATCATAATCCCGAGGACCCGATCTACAGTATCTTGCGCCTCCCTGCACCAATAGCGAATAGAACAACAGTGTTTAATCATTTGACCATGCGTTCGTGACAGCCGAGGGGTCTCTTGCAATCAAGCCAATTAGGAGCGGGCAGATGACACCCTCTCAGGCCGGCTCTCGGGTTCTATACCGAGGGGGCGCGGGTCCTGACATTAGGCGGCTGATGATTGGAGGTGAGTAGGAGCTAATTAGGAGCCGCATCGGTTTCGATTCCCGAACCTTGTCATTGAGACGACGCCTCTAAGTGATACCCCGCGGTGGCGGCAGTCATCTGCCGACGATGCCTATCTCTATGCGTAATCAATGATTGATACTCGCCAGGCTTGACCAAAAAAGGGCATTCGCTACGAGATAAGTACAAAGACTGCAGATATCGGTTGATCATGTGGACAACCCGCCCTCGGATATCCCGAGCATTGCTTTGGGTATCAATGAGTGCATTGCCCAAGTTAGCATTGGTTCTCGCTTCTGCTTCCCGTCCCCTTCCTCAATAAACACGCAGCCATTTCAAATCGTTGGTCCCAATATCTTTCTCTGGCGTGATTGCTACCTGTCGGCTTCCCGTTTCATCATGGCGCCAGTTTTTACCTACGCAGATGTGCAATCTCACAACACCAAGGATGATCTCTATCTGATCATTCGTGGCAAAGTTTACAACGCTTCATCATTTATAGACGACCATCCGTACGTCCCTCTTTGTTCTTATCGCTGGCTTTATCAAGCTGTGACTGACGTATACCCAACAGCGGCGGTTCAGATATCTTGCTCGAGGTTGCCGGGAAAGATGCCACCGAAGCCTACGATGATACCGAGCACTCTGAAGAGGCCGACGAGGTCTTGGAAGATCTTCTAGTGGGTATTCTGAACTCCGACTCCAACTCAGCGCCACAAGGGGCCAATCAGCCCGTCGCCCAAGAACCTGTAGCGCAAGTCACGACGAAAACGCTGCAACCGGATCACTTCCAGGAGTTCGAACTCGTGGAAAAAACCAGCATCTCACATAATGTGGCCATGTCAGTTCCAACCTTGACCTCCATATGCTCGCTCCCTGCTCACTGATCTTTCCAGATATCGCTTCAACCTCCCCAGTCCCGAGTCAATACTGGGTCTCCCAATCGGCCAGCACATTTCCATCTCTGCCCAGATTCCACAGCCTGATGGTACCAGTAAAGAGGTCACACGCTCTTATACTCCCATCTCTGGTGATGACCAGCCTGGTTCCTTCGACCTACTCATCAAGTCCTACCCTCAGGGAAATATCTCCCGATACATAGACACGCTTATTCCCGGTCAAACTATTCACATCCGTGGACCTAAGGGGTCCTTCGTTTATACCCCTAACATGGTCCGCCATTTTGGTATGATCGCCGGTGGCACAGGAATTACACCTATGCTGCAGATTATCAACGCGATCGTCCGTGGTCGTGCGAGTGGCGATAAAACTGAGGTGGATCTTATTTTCGCCAACGTGAACTCTGAGGACATCTTGCTGAAAGAGAGACTGGACGCGTTGGCCAAAGTCGATGCTGGCATTCGCATCCACTATGTCTTGAACAACCCACCCGCTGGCTGGACCGGTGGCGTCGGATTTGTTGGAGCAGACATGGTAACTGTGAGTACCTTTTTCTTCCAAATGTGCTTCTTCTCTTGTGACTAACAAACATCTATAGAAATGGCTTCCTAAGCCCAAGAACGATATCAAGATCCTACTTTGCGGGCCGCCTCCAATGGTCAGCGCCATGAAGAAAATCACAGAGAGCTTGGGATACGACGCGGCTCGGCCCGCCAGTAAGTTGGAGGATCAAGTTTTTGCATTCTGAGTCGCAATCTCTTAACCAGCGTAAGACGCAACTGGTTCAGTGATCTGAGTACCTATGTTTAGTACTATTTAATTAGAATAGCAAATAACATTTGAAAGGCAGTACCTATGTTCTTGGATTACCTTGTACATGTCGGGTTATTAATAGTAACCTCGGCAGTGGAATAGTTGGGCAGCAAATTGCGTTGATGCCTAAAAGTCCTTGGCTAGAATATCAGGGTTACAAAAACGATGTTTTCTTCTTATCGCTATTTAGGCAGTGACTGTCAGGGCTCCATCATACAGTTTAATCGGACCAATCATACGTCGAATATAATTCATTTACGCGGTTGGGTTTTCCTCATGGACCTTGCTGAAGGTAAATTGTGCGGTACATGCATCGCCGCCTTGAACGGCGAAACCAAGATCCAGGAATGGAAAGATTACTTTGGCGAACTTGGCAACTTTCCTTTCGACAATTATCATCACAAGACTTATCGTGACTTTATGACGAGCAAAGATAACGGATGCTTCATTTGCACTTGGTTGTGGAACAAACTGCCACTTCCGTCCGAGACTAAAGATGGGGCTACTGGGCAACCTGCAACTTTGGATGGCTTTCACATTTACTGCCGAATTTATAAGCCAACTGTGAGGTTCCATGTCGTATGCCCCTGGGCTGCCGATGTTGAACTAGAAGGTGTGTTTCTGCCATCTGAATACCCCCCAGACGAACACCCACTTACAATCTCGTCAATCCAGTGGCCATGAACGAGAAAAGGGATTTCCCGTCCCCTTATGCATATCACCGCTCAGGATCTCCACCTCCACCTGCTTGGACGGAGCTCGATGCTCAACCCTGGTCCGCTCTTGACGACAACATAGGGTCGAGCCAGTCTTTGCAGAAAATCAAGGACTGGGTTTCTTCCTGCGCCATGAACCACAAATACTGCCTCCCACTCGAAGGAGATTATTTTCCTACTAAGGTTATTGACGTCGATCAGGCTGAGGTCGGTTTCGTCCATCTTCGCGACAGAGACGAGGCCAAGGCCCAGCACAATGACCGAGAGTGTGAAAGGTCTCAGAATCGGGGAGTCTATCCCTCCTATTGGACCCTATCTCACCGCTGGGGCGATCCAAAACTGATTCCGCAACTCTTGCAAACCACGGAGCATCAGTTCCGGGAAGGTATACCAATGGACAATCTGTCACCGACTTTCCGTGACGCAGCCCTCCTCGTCCACCGTCTAGGTTATAGATACATATGGATCGATTCTTTATGTATATTTCAAGACGATCTCAGCGAATGGCAGCAAGAGGCCAAGGCAATGGTCGATGTGTATCGACATTCATTGTGTAACATCTCGGCCATCGCTGCGTCATCTGATCCCGGTAGAAACAGGCTTTTTGTCAAGAGAAGACTCCAACCAAGGCTCTTGTTCCCCTTCAAGTTGAACAAGAAGCTTAGGGGGCGCAGCGAAGAAGTGAATGACGGGCCGTGGATTTTCTGGAATGATTCCCTTTGGGCTGATGAGATTGAAAGTGCTCCTCTGAGCACACGTGGCTGGGTTGTGCAGGAACGATTCTTGGCCCCTCGCATTCTTCATTTTACGGAGAATCAGATCTATTGGGAGTGTCTGGAGAGCAAGTCCTGCGAGGTGGATCCAACTGGGGAGCTCCTCGTTCTCGCTCAGGCGAGAGGTTCACGCGAGATTGTTCCGACAGTGTACAAGAAATCAAGGCTAGAGCTCGCCAAGAAGAGCGTGGCACTTTCAGGGAGACAGAATGTCCCATATATGGAGAGTCTAGAATCGCATTTCCACGGTCAGTGGGGTGATATCGTCACTCTCTACGCAAACTGCGCTCTTACAAAGGAGTCAGACAGGCTTATCGCCATGTCTGGCATCGCCAAGACCTTCCAAGAGGCCAACAACGACAGATATTTGGCCGGTTTGTGGAAGAAAATGGTTCATACCAATCTCACCTGGACAACGAACGCAAGTGATGGTGCTGAGGTCCGCCGCAGTGAGGAAGCGTATGCTCCGACCTGGAGTTGGGCTTCGGTCGTCGGTGGACAAAAGAGACTGTCTATGTTACATGAGAAGTACAGCCGTCTCCCTGAGTCCCTCATAAATCTCGTCAAGGAACGGATAGTGACGGAGCCTCCAGGAGGTGATCCTACGGGGCTCCTCCGCTCAGCCGAGCTGGAAATCGAGTGTATGCTGTACTATTACCGATGGACGACAGCGCCGAGCAAGCTTGCAGTATACACAGACGAGGCAAGGACGCAGTGTTATTTCGAAAAGGAGAAGAAAGCCCAAGACCTTCACCTCGACACAACGGATCTGGTGCGAAAGTTTGCAGAAGCGGACGAGATGGAGGGCGTGTGCGTGCCTTTATGCGGAGCGTACCAAGGATACGGAGGGGGAACCAATGTGTATATCATGTTGGAACATGATTCAGTGAACAGGTTCAAACGTATTGGAGTTTTCCAAGCGGGAGAAATTGGTAAATGGATCAATGGATGGTCCGGCGAAGGCACGCGCATTATACTGGTGTAGATGATAGCCCGTTAATGGTAAGAAGTCACACAAGTTTCGTGTTCGGACACCAAACTCGGGAATTCGCAATTCGCATTGATCAATGGCCGCATTGTCCATCCCGTTCCGATGCTTCCGTCATCACTTGTGAGTATCAGAATATGACAGAATGCGATGCGACTTCAACTCTATGAATGGAGTCTCTATTCAACCACAAACCAACAGCCCACCAATGCGCCAAGCCGCCAAGACTCAGCTATCCCAATTCCTGATTTCCCCCATTCTCGTTATTGTGATCACCTGGACCATCGCCGCTGGCTGAACATGGCGCTGAGCACACGCCCCAATGTCAGCCCACAACAGCGCCTCTGGGATGCTTTGGCCAACTAGAAATGCAATCTAACACAGGTGGTCTGACCACGTTTTGAAGCTCATATTTGGCGTCCTTTTTTTGATTCCCCCCTTTACTGGCAGTTTTCTAAATAATTCTTATCGTCACAATCATCAAGATGGACTATTATTTGTCTTGGTTGTCGCCAGGCAACCTATTATCAATCCTCCCCCAACTCCCGCATTTGACTCTTCCTATTTTAGTTCTTATTGCATTTTGTTCTCCCCCTTGTCATGGGCGCGGCGTCTTTTTCGCGACTCTAATCGTCCTAAATGATGTCGCGTGTACCATTTCTCCGTGGCCGCCGAACACCGGCGCAACGCGCGCGATGCGCTATGGCATGGCCGGATCATGGCTTCTTGTCCTTCCGGCTGTCGAGAGGTTGCTTTTGCATGTGCCAGAGCGTGACTTTTGGCTGGTTGATCAGCAAGGTGAGGTGAACAACGGACGCCCGAAGGAGTGGACGTGGGACAAGGTCCGATGGGCTATCAAGCTGGCTGCTTCTTCTCGAGGTGTCGGATGGAATTTTGCCCATCGCAAGGTCAACGATGCGCGATCTGCCATGAAGGCGCAGAAGATCGACAAGCGAAAATTTGTTTTGGCCAGGATACCAAGAGCGATCTTGTCATATGTGGTTTTAGATACGGTCATTCACACTGCCCAGAGCACCGCCATTCCGCATTCCTGGTCATGGGAAATGGGCAACCTGAAGCAAATTGTTTTCGTCGAGCTCCTCATGAGTCTCTCGCTGTATACAACTATGACGCTGCAGTACGAAGTCGCGGCGATAATGGCCATTGGCGTGGCTGGAGGCCAACCAGAGGTGAGTCTAACGTGTATCTATCTTCCTCGGCTTGTGCTAAGTATCAAAGGACTGGCCACCACTTTTCGGAAACATCGCGGACTGTTACACAGTTGGCAATGTCTGGGGGAAGTATTGGCACGGTTATATCCGTCAGGTAAGTCCATCGATATGGCCCCAATAAGAGCTCGTTTCTAATATCTTCAAGCCTGCTCTCGGCATCAGCCGGGTCATTGTCAAGAACCTCTGTATTCCACCGCGGTCACCGCATGCCTACTTTATTCACCTCATCACAGCCTTTTCCATCAGTGGCTTCTTCCATTTCCTTAGCCTCTCCGTCATCTGTGAGGGCTACGTTGAGCCAATAATCTTAGCTCTCAACATGGGGTCATTCTTCATGATTCAACCATTCGGTACCATGGTCGAATACGCCGTTATTCAGCTATGTCAGGGCACGAGATGGTCTGAATATCTTATTACGAGGACAGATAGCGAGAAGTCGGTACTGGATCGCATGCCTCAATTGTTGGTCCGCCTGCTGGGGTACGTCTGGGTGTTCTGTTGGTTTATTTGGACTGGTTGGTGGTTTGTCGAAGTCTATGCTGCGATTGGAGTCCTGGAATGGTCAATGCCAGTTTCACTTTGGGCCATCGGTGGCAAGGCAGTTTGAGGACCAGAGTGGTAGGGGAAATTATTCCGGTTTATCTTTAAACTATTCTGCTCTTTTAGAGCACTGGCTCTTTGTGTTCTATCACTGCATCTCATCCAAGCGCAATATAAACCTCTACAGGTTCCAGGGGATGCTCTTCGATCGGTGCTGACCGTGCCTCTTCTCAATCTCCTCCAAACTATAACCCTTCGTCTCTCCCATGAACAAAAACACCATGATAGTGCAGAACATGCTGCAAAAGGCAAAGAGATAATAAGCACCAAATGTCGACTTGGAGATGAGCACAGGAGTAATGAGTGCCACGATGTAGTTGGAGAGCTATTAGCGAATTAGCAAACTCGATTACGAGATCAAGTCCAGATCACTTACCCAGTTTGAACTCTGTGCAAGACTAGATGCACTACTCCTCGTCTTCCGGGGCATGCTCTCTACCACCCAAGTTCGGAACCCGATAGCCCAAGTGAAGCTAAACGAGATGGCGAACAGGTAGATGCAGACAATAACAACCCATCTCTCACTTCCCGATGTCGGACGAACCTGTCCTGCAGCGTAGACAGATCCCATTATCAGCATCAGGGACGTAATCAAGACTCCACCAACAATGCCTGAAGTGCGTCGACCCCATTTGTCTGCAAAAATCGTTGCAGGAATCGTGGCCACGAGAATCACAATGGCCGACACTCCGGATGCCAGAAACGATGCCTTTTCGCCACTCAGGCCCGCCTGAGTGAAGAGAATCGGGGCATAGTACAAGACGCCGTCAATGCCAGAAAACTGCTGTATTCCCATGATGAAGCATGCGAATGCAGTCCTTTTCCAGTACGGTGCAGAGAACGCGGTTCTAAACTCCCTGAAAGTCTGTCGGAGACTTTCCCAGAGCGTCATTGTGACTTCCGATTCGCCAAACGATTCGGCTTGTCCCAAGAGTTCCTTTTCTTCAACTTCATCGATGCCGAGTCGTCGACAGATGGCCTGAGCTTCTTCCACTCTTCCTTTGGACAGCAGCCAGCGGGGAGACGGGGGCACGATAAAGTAGATGATTGACAGAAAAAATCCAAGGAATGCAACGATAGCAGGGGGTAGTCGCCACGTCAGCGAGGTGTTGCCCAGCCGTGAAGTTCCGTAGCAGGTAAAGTAACCTGTCACAATCCCAGATGTGATGAGGAACTGAGGCAGAGCCGTCATTATGCCCCTCACACCCGAAGGTGACATTTCGGAAACTTGCACGTAGACATTGCTGAGGAAGAGGCCTTCGCCAATTCCTTTGATCAGTCTTCCAAGGATAAAGACGCCGAGGTAAGGTGCACCACATTCAAGGGCTGCACCAATGCCAAATATGATTGAACCGATCGCAATGAGCTTCACATGGCCGAATCGATGGGCCAGAGTGCCAGCGATTAAAGCCGTCAAGGCTCCGGGGATAAGGATAGTTGAAACAATGACTCCGTGGACGGTTGCTGAAAAGTCACCAAAGGTTTCTTTGAACGAGGACATGGTCGTGATGGGACCGATACTCCCAGTATCCATTCTGTCACGTCAGATACTGCGAAACTTGCGAATCAACAAGAAAAACATACCCAAAGAGAAAAGCAACACATGATGTCGCAACACCGGCAGTGGCATACAAAGGCACCTTCATCGTGAACACGATTCTACCAGAAACTTGCACCAAAACATCAATGTTTCTTCCACAACGACTATTTCAATCTCACTCGCAATCTCTTTAATCATGTGTGATCAAATATTTAATGTGGAAACACTCTTCGCGAGGTCCCGCTAGCGCTTCGTCTTTCCATTTCCGGACCCTTGATAAGGCCTGGATGGAGTTTATGGAGCCTCGCAAAGTAGTTCCACACCTCCTTGCTGCATGATTAGGGCTCGGTGAGAGGCGAATGGTTGCTTTGTTTTGATACCGCCACTGGAAGTTTGTGATAAGGCACGTGGTTTTGATATGTAGGCTGCTGAATTAGGGGTTTAAGGCGGGACTCGTTGACGAGATTGATTTGTATCCCGAGTCGGTTGATACTCGGTCTCCTCGGCAGTTATACCGATATAGGCACGCAATATTACTATGGGATTTTTAAACACTAAGCCTCATTGCGCGGGCAAAGCCCACCAGTAGGGTCTTATTACGACGTCAAGACAGCCTTCATGCTCGCCAACAATAGCACATGCGTGTGTTGTGCCTAGCTTCAGACCGAAAAGCTTGTGCAATTCTATGATTCATGAGACCAGAGACTCGGCTGGTGCACCTTGACCTGTCGAAAAACGAGGCAGGAGATGACGAAGATTGACCTCAACATAACGTTCTAATGCAATATTCAAGGTTCCAGTTTTGGCAAATGTCTATCTAATAATTAGAACAAGGGCAAGATATAGAATCTACAGGATTCAAGGAAGGGCGCGACATCCCCATTGTGCGCGATGCATGGGTACGGATGCCAGGTAATGTCTATGGCAGGGTTCAAGAGAATGCAAGCCAAGGGTGTGTGAGAAAACGACGAAGTAAGTAAAGGAGCACCTTATTGAAAGCACAGTAAGACCGGGTGGGAAGAAGCATCAGGGTGATAAGCTGACAGATAGGAATAGAGAAGACGAGCAAAAAGATAAAAAGGGAAGAACCTCAAAAAAAAAAAAGGCCCGAAGGCTGTGCTGGACGAACGGGGAATCGAACCCCGGACCTCTCGCAGATCGTCTTCAGAACCAGTTGGTTCGGAGATGCGAAGCGAGCATTATACCCCTAAACCATCCGCCCAATTGCTTACTAACTGTGCTGGCAAAATCCCACTATGGACATTGTGTCAGCTCGCACCCAGGACAGGCCTGAAGCCCCTTTGCACCATCGCGAAGAACAAACCGCAACAGATTGTCTCCCCGAAATTGCAGTCCTGAAGGGCACGAGGCCTCGCGCCTAGCGGCACGGTTGAGCCGCGATTCGCAGGCCCTGTAACCCAACAACCAATGGGGCGGTGGCGTAGTTGGGAGCGCGTCAGACTGAAGCTCAACTTCAATCATATTATCTGAAGGTCACCGGTTCGATCCCGGTTCACCCCATCTCATTAGCCTTGACAGGCTTCCTTTTTGACGCTTTTGCACATTTTGTCCCTGCAAGCTCATAGCGCGGTACTTCTTTTTTGCCTGAGCTCTTCACTTTCTAGTAATAATCGTCGCCGATGCAGTTTTTGCGATGACATATTGAATTTCCTTTTTTTGGTGTTGTGTTCATCAATGAGTTGCATACATTCACAAACTGGTAAGTGACAAAACACATCGCAAAACGCCTGCACAGCAGAAACTCTTTAGAGCAGCAGAAAATTACTTCAATGAAGACATGTTTTGTATTATTGTGACAATTGTTAGTCTTGTCTTATCTCTACGATCTTCAATCCGACTCAAATGTCGAAAAATGGTGCTGGCACTCGAAGGTGTAGGGTAGGTCAACCACTACCCCAGTCGGGTCAGCGGCAATTGTATTCTTCCGGCCTACGCATTGGCGCGTGTCCACACTCCCCAGAACTCAGCCAAGTTTGAAGCCTTCGGACTTCGGAACACCCCCAGATGCGAAGTACGCGTTTATCGCAAAAATGGCTTGCAGAAAAACATTAAGGAGTGCGTAAACCCACGTAAGATTGTCGATGCGACGTGGCGACGCAGCACTGACTCTTGACCCATGCCCACCATTTCAGCCCTGAAGGTTCACGTGACCAGCAACTCATTCAATTGATAGGTTGGCTACACACTTTCGGGGAAGTTTAAAGCCATCTAACTAATTGCTATCCACGTCATGATGCAACTGCCTAGAGAAGCGGCACTCTAATTTTGGTGACGCGTCTTCCCAAATTGCCGTGTGGTGGTTCATGATCTTGCTCGTCCTTGCAGTGTTGCTTATCGGCGCCGACCGGTATCATCGCCGTCTTGGCTCGGTGCCGAGTCTCCACTTACGGTCCCGAGCTTGGAATCGTCAGCCACGCCAATGATGGGCTCGACTTTAAGAACACGACCATGACCGCCTTCTTAAGGTGAGTCTGACTGAATCATTTTGTCTCAATTTCAAGTGTTCAACTTAAAATGTCTCTGCTCAACGCACACTTCCTCGAAAACAAAACCATTGTGGTGGCCGGGGCTGGCATGGCCGGCCTAGCTTTCGCCATCTCGTTGAAGAAAATATGGAAAAACTCACAGCCACTTCAACTCACTGTCTTTGATCGCGACAGCCGCGGCGGTGGCCCGAAAAGACAAGGCTATTCCCTATCTATTAATGGCGTGGATAAGGACGGTGGTCTTGTGGCGTTGCAAAAGCTTGGTCTCCTGGACTCTGTCATCAAGGCAGCAACTCCAGGGACCACGAGCATGTCTTTCAAGATATGGGATAGCAATTGGTCCGAGCTGCTTTCCATCTCAGCAAAGCCCTATGGGGATCTTCCAGTTGGCGGATTGCGGATTGCGAGGGCTGACCTGCGTGAAATCCTCATCCAAGAAGCTGAGGCTCTGGGCATTGACATCAACTGGGAGTCACAATGTTTGAGCGCCACTTCAAAGGACGGCGGTATTGAAATCACTGTCTCTTCCAACGGTGGCTCAAGTACCGTGCAGCATAAATGTGACATTCTGGTTGCTGCCGATGGTGCCCACAGCAAGATCCGGGCCTCTGTCCGACCTGACGACGTACTACAATACGCTGGAGCAACTCAAATTGGTGGATTGGCTGTCTTCCCGGATGAGATACCAAAACCACTGAGCGAAGCATGGGGTATTCTCATCTCAGGACATGGAAACAGCTGCTTTGTTGCACCCATCAAGGACAAAACCGTTGTCTGGGCCTTGAGCAAGGCTGAAGAGATGCCAGCCCAACCTGCTGGTGGAGATGGCCGTGCCCTACTCGAGGAGGTGAGAAAACTCGGAGAGGAGATAAGTGAACCGTTTAAGAGTCTTTTGAGCGCGACAGATCCATCTACGGCATTTGCCATTCCGGCAAAGGACATGCAGCCATTCAACCATCAGGGAGTCTTGCCAGGTGTCATCTTTATCGGAGACAGCAACCATGCAGTGAGCCCATTTGCTGGAAATGGCGCCAACACGGCGATGCAAGATGGTTGTGACTTGGCCGAGTTTCTGCTGTTCTCAGATTCGCTGGAGAGTGCCGTTGCTGCATACGACAATATCTCGGTGCCGCGAGCTCAGAAGACACTCAAGTCTTCACATTGGCGGATCAGCATTGCGAACCTCGAGGGGATCAAGTTCTCACTGTTTAGGCGAATGGTGATGGCTGGTGGTTTCTTTATGTGGCTGACTGGCAAATGAGATCGTGGAGTCTACGACAGGTCGACCAGGTTAAGTTGAATATGTACTCGGTTTGTCTTGCAAATTCATTTACATCAAGTTTATATGTACGCAGAAGTTGAAACCCAGATTCAACACTTACTCCGCCGTAGGAGCATAAGCAAACCACTCATGAATACCAACTCCACCAAATTGGCCAGATCCTCCCGAAGCCTTGACCGTAAGCCTCAGGCTCGTGGTAGAAACAGTGTCGAAGCTGACCTCTGGGGGATCAAAAGAGGGCGCCGTAGGATAGTTACCCTTGGCAGACACCTTGGCCCAGCTTCCGCTTCCGGTGGCATACTCCACGTACCAGGATGCTGGGGGTGGGACACCGACGTTGGATCCGGCGGGTTGGTCTGTGAAGAAGGATACAGCGACACCGTTGAGCTTGACTGCCTTGTCCCAGGTGTATGTCAAGACGTTGGTCTCTGGGGATTGCTCTCCTGCGTAGGAGGACCAGTAGTCAGGAGGAAGAGGAGTCTCCTTGATGCGGCCATCGTTGAGAGCAGCAATCCAGTACTGAATGGGAGTCTCGTTCTCGGATGACACTTCAGCCTTGGGAGCGATGTTGCGGGTTGGCTTGGGTGCAGCAGCGGGTCGCTTGGTTTGCTTGACCTTGACAGGTAGTGGTGGTGAGGAAGAGTCGTCCCACTCGAGGGAGTCAAAGGCAACGCTCCGTCGGAAGTGACCTCCGTCCTTGGCATCGGCAGTGTGATAGACCATGAACCATTCACCTCCGAGTTCGTAGAAGCCGGGGTGAGATGTAGTCGAGGAGACGATGCCCAGAACGACACCACGGAATGTCCAAGGGCCCAGAGGGCTGGAGGCGGTACCATAGGCAATGCAGGCGTGGTAAGAAGTAGGCGTGCAGGGAGAGTCTGGGCCAGCGTTGTTGGCAGCGTAGAAGAGGTAGTAAGTGTCCTTGCGCTTCGCAAGCCAAGGCGCCTCAAAGTAGCCGTCTAGGTTGTTGACACGGACTTCGCTACCCTTGATGGTAACCATGTCGGAGTCCAACTCATACCCTCGGAGCTGGTTGAAGGAACCCCAATAGATGTAGACCTTTCCATTGTCATCGACCAGAACGGTTGGGTCAATGTTGTGAATGTCATTCTTGGTCGGCACATTCTGGGAAATGATTGGGCCAGAAGGGTGAGCGTCCTTGTAAGGTCCCACGGGGTCATCAGCAACACCCACTCCAATCGAGAAGGGATCTGAAGCTCCGTCCTGCTGACGGATGGAGACGTAGATGTAGAACTTGCCGTCCTTTCCTTGAACGATCTGACTCGCGTATGCTCCTCCCGGCTGAGCCCAAGAGAAGATGTCCTGGGGCTCTGCGATATCCTTGTGAAGAGTCCATGTGCCGCCGGAAGGCTTGGGGTTTTTGGCCTCGAAGAGTTGCCACTGGTTCATGACAAAGTCGTTTGTTCGCTCGTCAGCCTCATCTCTGCCCGAAAGGATGTAAACGGTATCGTTGACAACCAACGGTGCCGGATCAGCCGAGTAGAGAGAGCCATCACCGAGAATAGGATTTCCGGGAGAGTCAAAAGTGATGGTATCTTTAGCCTGTGCCGCGCCTAGTGTTGGCAGAAAAGCAGCAGCAAGGCTGAAAGGCAGAGTCTGACGCATGATTGTTTCGTTTCCCTTGCTCTGCAAGTCTGTAGTTTCTGGAAGACCGGCTTGAAGAACAAACCCAAAACACGCCCTCTCCCGCATTATTAAATACCGAGCTCAATTGTTCTGAAACAGTGGAGTTTACCTATACGAGAGTTTTGTTTGGAGTTTATTACACGGCGATCATCCCGTTTCCACCAATACGAGAGCCATGGCCCAGGATGTCGAGTGCAACCCTGTGTACCTGAAGCCGAAACGGGCAGTCCCTTTAAAAACGCTCCAATGGGTATAAACCGCTTACAAGCCCTCGCGTTTCAATGCGGAAAAAGATCGTCAGAGTTTGATAAAGGAGCGGAGTTGAACACCTGACGTCTTTATGAATGCGGCAGGTCGGGGCCGTCTGCCTCGTCGGACGGGTTCCCCGACGTCCTCTTCTAGTCGGAAGGGTTCTCCGAGTTTTCCTTATCCAGCCGTGCATGGCGACTTGTGAGTGTGATGGATATATGCGTGCCAATGGCGGTTGATTGATCAATGGGATTAACGTGCATATGGGTTCATGATGGTCACTTCTCGTATCTGAGCGATATTCATGAGATACACTATCCTTGCGAGAGATGGGAACTTTTGTAAAGTCAATTATATGCATATAAAAGATGGTTTGTGTTCTGGAGTAACATAGTTGAGACAGCGACAACCAACGCCCACCATGAGATCACTCCTACAGCTCGGCAAGATCGCCGCCCTCCTTGTCTCCTTTGGAGGCCCTGTGCTTGCGCAGAATGATACCCTGGGTCTCGGAAATGGCTTTATCGATGTTGATATTGGCAACTTCAAGGCTCGCATTGCGCGAGATGCTCAAGTCCTGACCTCGCTCTCACCGGCGGGGGATTCTTTTGACTTTTTGCCCTCAGACCTTCTCGAGGTTCGCGCTCGGAATGGTCAATATCATTGGGGTGACATCACCTTTCGTTACCGTAAAGAGAAGGATACAGAATGGATTGATGGTGACTCTTCGCAGAAGCGTCAACCCGTCAAGAAGACCACAGCTGGAAAAGGTGTTCTCGCCGCTTCGGATATGAGTCCTACTCTTACTACCGGCCCACTGAGCATCGTCCGAGAATGGCTCGACGTATCTGGAGACTTGGGTCTTCAGTTTACCATCAAGAACACGGGCAAGGACTCCATCGAGATTGGAAGTCTTGGATTTCCTGCCGAATTCAACAGCATCTTCAGCAACAGAAAGGCCACAGAGATGCAAGCTCACTGCTCCCTTTCTGATCCGTATATCGGTATGGATGCTGGCCAAATCCGTGTCGCCCCTGTCAAGGGCACTGGAAAGGGTCTTGTGGTTACACCTTTGACCGGCACATCGTCACCTCTGGAAGCTTATCGAAACCTGGTCGAGGCAAACATAGAGCCTACCCACTATGGAAGCCAGACCTTTGAGGGCTTCTATGAGTGGCAGGTTCTTACCAAGGCCTGGGCAGAGACAAAGTGGAAGTCTCAAGAACCTTGGAACCCTCCTTCATCCAAGGTCTTGAAGGCTGGTCAGTCTCTCAAGGTCGGTGTCCGATTCACAGTTTCGGACTCGATCCGCGACTTTGACAAGGCTGTTCGCAAGACGGGAACTCCTGTTGCTGTTGGTGTTCCTGGATTCATCATTGCACAAGATCTGCCAGCTCAGATCGTACTTCAGAGCGATAGTGTTGTGTCGTCTGTCACTGTCTCACCCAGCGGTGCTCTTCAAGTCAAGGAGGACGGCAAGGGTCGATACACTCTTACCGCAGCTTCTTCGACTTGGGGTCGTGTGCGAGTGACGATTAAGTACAAGGATGGAAAGACCCAGACTGTCCACTACTTTGTCACCAAGCCCACAACCGAGGCACTGAGTGATATGGGAAGCTTCCTCACTACCAAAGCTTGGTTCAATGACTCTTCCGACCCCTTCAAACGATCTCCCTCTGTCATGACCTATGACTATGAGAAAGGCGCTATCGTCGACCAGGACGCCCGAGCTTGGGTTGCTGGTCTCAGTGATGAAGGTGGCACTGGCGCCTACGTCGCGGCTCTGATGAAGCAAGTCGTTCAGCCCAACGCCGAGGAAATCGCCAAGCTGGATGATTTTGTGCAAACTGTCATCTGGGGTCAAATCCAGAACAAGGAATATGGTGTGAAGAAGTCCATCTTCTTCTATGAGCCATCTTCAGTTTCTGGATACAGCTACAGCAAGGACATTGACTGGACCTCTTGGACATCCTGGAACAAGGAGACTGCCTCTGCTGTCGACCGTGCATACAACTACGTTCACGTCACCGCAGCTTACTGGTCCCTGTACCGCGTTGCTCGAGCTTATCCCGACCTCGTTTCCAAGGACTGGGACTGGTACTTGACTCAGGCTCAGAAGACCGTCATCCGTATGACCAAGAGCGATATTTGGTACGGAGATGTCGGCCTGATGGGTGAGACCGTCTTTGGAGAACTCCTGGTTGACCTAAAGCGAGAAGCTAAAGACGCACTTGCAAAGGCTTTGGAAGATGCCATGCATACGCGAGCTAAGCTCTGGGACTCTCAAGAGATTCCGTATGGAAGTGAGATGGCTTGGGATTCGACTGGCCAGGAGGGAGTATACTACTGGACCCGGTATGTGCTTGAAGTTTCTACGGCTGTAGACTGATACTAACTTGTTAGACACTTTGGCATGACCGACTCAGAACACAAGACTATCAATAGTGTTTTGGGATACATGCCTAGTGTGCCTCATTGGGGCTGGAACGGCAACGCTCGACGATACTGGGACTTCATGTAAGTGATTGCACTCGATTTACCCGGTGCATAATACTGACATCATCGTAGCTACGGAGGCAAGCTTAGGAGAATTGAGCGTCAGATCCACCACTACGGCTCTGGCCTCAACTCACAAGTCCTCCTCTCTGCCTTCCGCGACGATCCAACTGATACCTATCTCCTCCGCGTCGGATATGCTGGATCAAGTGCTCCGATTTCCAACATCAACCAAGATGGTTTCCCAAGTGCTGCCTTCCATTCTTGGCCCGACACCCTCAAGTGGGACGGCATCACCGGCGACTATGGTGGCGGATTCATCGGCACTGCCTTGAACTCGGGAACCTACGTTGTTGATGACAAGGATCTAGGCGTTGTTGCATTTGGAGGCATCCTATCCAAGAGTGGCGACAGCGTCACAGTCAAGCCCAAGGACGCGGTTCGTCAGCGAATCTTTATCGGACCTTTGAAGGTATTGATCACCGTCGACGTTGGATCTATTGATGAATTCACCTACAACGCTGCCAAGGGTACTGTTGAGGTGACACTGTCTCAGACAAAGGGAGCACCCAAAGCTTCAAAGGCTGCTGTCTGGGTCGAGCCGACAGGAAGCGACAAGTGGCAGGTGAAGGCTACGGGAGCTACCTCGGGCCGTGGAGGGCAGATTGTTCCTCTGGGTTCTGGATCCGTTAGCGTTTCTTTCAGCAAGGCCTAGATTTGAAGGCAATGCTTGCCGAATGAGGTTAGAAGGTTATCGTACGGGTAGAAGCCTGAATATTCCAGTGTACATAGTTACTCTATATGCCATTTGATTAGGATAAGAAACAAGCGTGAAGATATGACAACTATTGCATCGATGGAATAGTATCTTTTGAAGTGAAGTGTAAATTAGGGTGTTAAATTGCATGATAGTAAACTGGGATATCCTCTATTGTATTACGACAGCTCGTGTGTTCCATTCGTCTCCGTCGTTGTCTGAGTCTCCTCGCGCCGCTCCACGCTGACAGTCTTTGAATCAGCTTCGCTGTAAACGTTTCCCGCACTTCCTTCAATCTCCACAAACTTCCGTAGTGGTGCGTCAAACTCTGAAGGGACCTCCTTGGTCTGAACCTGGCCGATAGCCTTCGAATCAGCCTCAGAGTACACGTTTCCTAGAGTCCCTTCGACTTCAGTTAGGGTAGAAGTTTGCTGTGTGACCATCTTGGGCTCCTCTCTGGTCCACTCAAGGATCTGAGAATCGGCTTCCACAAAGATGGTTCCTTGGCTGCCTTCGAACTCAGGAAGGCTCAGTTGAGTGATATTCGTGGTCGATGTCTTTCCAGCAGGTATTGCGTCTTCTAGAGCTGGGCTGATAGCCGTCGAGTCAGCCTCTAGGAAGAGTTTGCCGGAACTTCCTTCAATCTCAGCCAAGTCCAGTTGCTGTTGCACTGTAAGAGAATTGCCTCCAGAGGTAACTTGTGTGTGCTTGTGAGAGTGCTGGTTCTCGATACGGGTGGGGTTGATCGGTTGTGAGTCAGCCTCGGTGTATCTGTTGCCGGCACTTCCCTCGATCTCCACCACACTCGACTCCGAGGGCTTTTGTGCTGAGGGTTTCTCTTGGTTCGTAGAATAAGAGACGGCTTCGGTGTAAAAGCTAGTAGCTGTCTCACCGACGGCAGAGGTATGGTGATGGTGTGTCTGATGCGTCGACGACTCGTTCACCTCTTCAGATGCTCCTGACACATGCTCCTCAGCTTGTTTTCCGGGGCGAGGCTTTCCAATTGGCTGAGAATCAACTTCGGTATAAACGTTGCCTGGGCTTCCTTCAGCTTCTGCAAAGCCTTGTTGTCCAACTCCAGAAGATTGCTTATCAGATGAAGACGAAGTTTGGGTAGTCGTCGTCGTAGTCACTGTTATTGGTTGGGGGATGCTGACAGTATGAGAATGAGATTCTGTAGACACGATACCCGGAGATTCAATGGTCTCTGTAAAGCTGGTCTGGTGTCCGGTGTGGTGACTTGTTGAAGTCAGAGTGTTGTCACCAAGCAGCTGGAAGGAAGTAGGATGAGGCTTGCTAATGGCCTGTGAGTCGGCCTCGTTAAAGGCGGTTCCTGCGCTTCCCTCGGCCTCAGCAAAGGTTGGATGGTTGATCTTGGTCGCCGGCTGAGAGGTTGCAGCATGAGCGCTGCTGGCATAAACGTCCCATAGGCTTCCCCCAGAGACTTGGATGTCCGGCAAGTCAAGGGCTGGGTTGGCCTCAGTGGAAGACAGTGCGGTGCTAGAAGTATGATGCGTCGTGGTGCCGTGGGGAAGGTTGATGGCTTGCGAGACACTTTCGGTGAAGGTGGTGCCAGTGTTTTCGGTCTCCGTGAAGCTTTGAATGCCCGGTGAGTTGATGTTGGGCTGGCTGGCTGTCGGATTCGCCTCCGAGGTGTGGGCGTGTTGATCAAGCTGATGTAGAGTGGCATTGTGAGGTAGACTGGTCATGTGTCCGTGGCTGTTGACTGGGCTCCCGTAAGCGGTGTGAAACGCCGAATGATTGATGCTTGACTGGTCAATGCTTGGGGACGAAGTTGTAGACGACAGTCCACCAGACGGGTGCGACACGATTGTAGAGTGAGTATGAGCGACGGGTTGCGAGTCAGCTTCAGTGTAGACATTGCCTGGGCTACCAGCAATTTCAGCCAAGTTGGGTGAGGCAGTTGGACTCTTCATGACAGGCTTGATAGTTGGCTTTTCTTGCTGATACGAGAACTGCGAGGCCTCCTCAGCCTGTCGCCAGGCGTCGAACCGGGCCTTGCTGATGGCCTGTGAGTCGGCCTCGGAGTAGACGTTGCCTCGGGATCCCTCGATCTCTGCAAAATGCTGCTGCTCCTTCTGAGGTGCTGCCGAGTGGTATGCCTCAGCCTTTGTTCCCTCGGCGGCAATGCGAGCCTCTTCATCGGCTTCCTGTCGAACATTGAAACGGGCCTTGCTGATAGCCGTCGAGTCGGCCTCCGTGTAGACATTGCCAGCAGTACCTTCGACCTCAGCCACACCAGATTGAGGTTGTTTGTACGCCGCTGCCTTTTCCTTGCCGATGTCGCTGCTGTTGGATCCGCTCGAACCTGCACCACCTTCAACAACAACGGTTCCCTCTGACGAAGCGGCGGGCTTGTTTCCTCGGCGTCTGAAGAAGCAGAAGCCTCCGACGGCCAAGATTGCAATCACGGCGACACCTCCAACAACCCCCCCAACGATGGCACCAATAGGAGCTCCTCCCTTGTCGTCGCTCGACGTCGAGCTTGTTTCTGCTGTAGAGCTTCCCGTTCGAGTCGCATCGGCAGCCCCAGCAGCAGCAGTTCCACTCTCGCTCTCGCTGCTGGTATCGCTACTGGAGTCACTGTCGCCGTCTGGGCTAGGGGCTGCGAGGGTGTAGATAACAGCGCCGCTCTTGCAGCAATCGCTTCCGTCGGCCGGGGGGCAGCAGTACTTATTCTTGCCGCATTCTTGGAGAGCGAACCAGGTACCGGAATCGGCTGCAGACAGTTAATGTTAGAGTTGTTGGTGCTAAATGAAGAGTATTACTTACTGTCCATGCAAACCTCGGGACAATTCGACCAGTCCTTGTTCTGGCAAGCCGCACGGTAGTCGAACCGATCTGGCTGGTTGCAGAGTCCATTTGCCAAGCATTTGTCGCCCTCACCAAAGTAGCAGCAAGTCGAATAAGTCGTCGTCGAGTTCCCACAAGGCTCATATTTGTAATCCTTGGCCGCGTTGCTGCCGTCGGGATAGTAACATGTCGCCGAAGCCGAAGCGACGAACGACGCAACCAGCAGCCACTTGTTCATGGCTCCGATCTTGCTGGGTGCAGCTCGAGATGTCGACTCCAATGGGAGAATACCGCTGAGGGGATGCCCTCGAGGTGGTTATTTTCACAGTAGAAAGACCCAATTTCCCAGAGGAATGAAAGAAAGGGGCAACCAGCTGTTACCACCTCTTTAAGGAATTCAGCCATCTCTGAGCTGAACACGAGTGGCTTACCACTGGCGTTGAGGCGCATCAACGATTTCAAGCAACAGCTCCTCAAGTGGAGGACCCTTACAGAGCCAGCTGAGGACGTGCATTGATCTAGACTCGGTCTCTGGACTCTGATTCGACGACGTAGCGAAGCCCTTCAGGAACGACTGGTCGATCGGCCTTGGGTCTAGGCTGGAAGGGGAAAAGGGCGTTGGACGTGGCGGGACTAGTAGGCCTGGACTTGCAATAGTTTCAATTGTTTCTTTGGTTAGGTCAGCCCTGTGACCCTCGTTCGGCAATCAGAGAATCGAGATTCTCCACCGACTTTTGAGAAGCAGGCAAACGCAGAATGTGAATCTGAAGCTGATGGTAGTTGAAAAACAATTGTATGGTGACATCTTGAGCAGCTGTTCTAGCTCCTTCATTGCAAAGTGGCGCAACCAGGAGGGGCCATAATGAGACTTCCACCCACTGCCGTGTAGTATAGCACGCACTCCGGTGAGTTGTCACATGCCTTTGAGCCAACGTGGCTTGCATCTCTTGCTCGCTGTGTGCATACTTGATGCCTGCCTTTTGTGAGGGCTGAAACGCTTCTGTTTGAGATACTCTTGGCCAACCAATCCCATACCTCCATGATTGACATCTTCAGCCATCTCGATGGTGGCCTGAAATATCGATGCTGAACTCAAAAGCGAGCAACATCGTCATGCAGGTCTCATAAAGAACTGCTGAAATCCCCAATTTTCTATGGTTGATATATGCCGATACTTCTTACGGATCTAGCTCACGCATCTCTCTGTGATATCCTATGCTTGTCGGGTGGCTCCGAGTGCGTGGATGCAGAACTGGATGGGCCTCTTCGTCAGCAATGATCGAGCTTTCTGACCTTCCGTAGGCATGTCTACAACAGGCGAGGACTCCACCGAGGACAAAAAAGAGAGGCTAGGACAGAAAGACCAGCCTTCTAATTATATCCCTTGCATATCTTGACTAATCCTTGTGAGACATTATACGCGACAAGGTCCGTCCCGCTTCCCCGCCATAAACTCGTCGACAAGTGCCTACCTACCCGATAGCCCGAGCAAGAAACAATGTCACCAGCGACAGATGGGCTTTAGTACCCTTTTCAAATTGATAGAAACACCGCTATTGGTTACTATGTGTTTTATAGATTTAAACTTGATGTAAGCCCATTGTTGACATTGGGGTCGAAGGGTGGTCTCGGGACAAAAGAAAGCGAGCCAGTCAATGCAATCCTTGGGTCACGAAAATCATCAGTCATTTTTCTCTTCACAAAGAAGCGGCATACTATTTCAAGACGACTCCTCTCTCACATATTGGGCTGAGCTTACCTCTCTATTAATGGTGATATTCATCTCTATATCAACTACCCAGGTAGACAGACATGAAGATGCCCTGTAATCAGGGTGCTTTCAGTAATGAAGACCACAACCCTTTTGTCCCTACGGAAAAGTAAAGGGACATGCTTATACAGGCCGAACTCCGGAAGAGAGATGAGATAACTAGAGAGTGACACTTCATATCAACAACCCACTCCTCATCACGACATGAACTCACAATAAGCTCAAACGTGACAGAGCTAATCCTTCAATGTCACCCAAAAGAACATGGAATACTGTCTGTCAGTACAATTTCGGGTACAAACAGCGCCCATCTGTCAATTTAGCCTCCAGTCGGTTGTCCTACCGGACGAACGACCTTTCAGCCGAGCGACCATCTACCGTCGATCTCGGCAACCTTCCGTAATCCTGGCTATTCCACCCCCAATCATTACCTTGCGAGTGTCATTGGCTAGGATAAGGAAGCAAGGTTCGGCTACGTCTTGAGAGGTTGGTGGAGGGATCGGCAAAGCAGGCCGCCTCGGAAAAGTGACTCTCAACACTTTTCCGACCCGGAGGTCACCCTACCCGTTGTCGAGATTGGTGGAACCCGAGGCTCGCCCTTGTCCTTGCCTCGTTAGCGCTGTAATCCTCTTCCCCAGACTGGCTTTCCCCGCATCCCCGCAAAGCGAACGGGGGCATTGAGATGAAGCCGTTCGGTCAGATGCCAGGTTTAGAAACGCCCCAACCAAGGATTCCCCGGTTGTGACTTTTGTGGTATAAAGTGTTGGGGAACCTTCTTCGACACTTGTAAAGACATCAGACCTTCTCTCGACTGTATCACCCCGAGTAGGACTGTCCCCATTGTCCATCAATCTCAGCAATCATGGCGACAGACGGCAAGAACAACATCTCGCATGTCGAGACGCGAGATGAAGAAGATCAGATTCAAAAGACGGATCAGAACGTCAAGCTCGACGCGTTTGGCGCCAGCGCAAAGACCGACCCTAAGGAGATTGCCCTCGTCAAGAAGCTGGACTGGTACATGATGGTCAGTGTTCGCGTCCTATCTCGATTGAAGCTTATCTAACTCTCACCCTCAGCCCATTCTCTGGCTCATGTACTTTTTCAACTTTCTCGATCGCAATGCCATGATTAACGGACGATTGAACGGCCTCGAAGACGACCTGGGCCTCAAGGGCACCCAGTACAACACCTGCGTGTCGATTCTCTTTGTGGGCTACCTCTGCGGCCAGATCCCCTCTAACATGATCCTCAACCGCGTGCGACCCTCGTGGTACATGGCTGGCTTCTGCATGGCTTGGTCCGTTCTGTCTCTTCTGACGTACAAGGCCAACAGCTACGAGAGTATGCTGGTGTGCCGATTCTTGCTCGGAATCACCGAGGCGCCATTCTACCCTGGTGCTTTGTACATGATCTCCATGTTCTACAACCGCAAGGAGATTGCGACGCGCATGTCCATCTTCTACACCGGAAACATGATGGCTAGCTCCTTCTCTGGTCTCATTGCGGCTCCCATCTTTGCGAAGCTTGATAAGGTCCACGGCTTGGCTGGTTGGCAATGGTAAGATGGTCAACATCTTAAGATCCGAACATATCTGACATTGAAAATGCAGGCTCTTCATCATCCAGGGTGCCATTTCCATCGGTGTCGCCATCCTTGGCTTCTTCACCCTCCCCGACAGTCCCCTCAAGACGCGATGGCTCACTCCCGAGGAGCGCCAACTGGCTCATGATCGTATCTGTCGCGATACTACTGGTCGTCGTGAGGGCACATCCGTCTGGACTGGTCTCCGCGAGGCTGCTTCTGACTGGCGCACTTGGGTCTTCTGCCTAATGGACAACCTCCATCTTTCTGTACGTCATTCTTAAGGAAAAAACTACAAAACCACCATTCTAACGATGTTATAGGCAAACGGATTCAAGAACTTCCTTCCCACCGTCATCGAGACTCTCGGCTACAACACCACCATAACTCTGGTCCTGACTTGCCCTCCCTACCTCTTCTCCGGTTTCGTCTCCATCGCCGTCTCCTGGTCATCAGGACGCTTCAACGAGCGAACCTGGCACGTAACCCTCAGCAAGGCCGTTGCCATCGTTGGCTTCGCCATGTGCTGCGCGACCCTCAACGTGCCTGTTCGCTTCGTGGGAATCATGCTCTTCGTTGGTGCCACATACGGTGTCAACAACATCATCCTCGGCTGGACAGCCTCGGTCGTCGGCCAGACTGATGAGAAGAAGGCTGTTGCGATCGCCATGTGCAACACATTTGGAAACCTTGCCAGTGTTTACACTCCATACCTTTGGCCCAAGTCTTCTGCTCCTCGCTACCTTCAGCCCATGGTGGCTTGCATTGCTTTCTCGGCAGGCGTCTGCATTTGCGCGTGGGTCTTGAGGCTTGCTTTGCAGCGACAGAACAAGAAGACCCGGGAGCAGAACCCCGAGGAGACCAACTTCTACGTCTACTAAGGGGATGAGAAGTAGTGGATGAAGTCTTTTCAAGCCATGGATACGTGAGGCTGAGAGAAGGATACGGTGCATTGTGGAGAGATCAGATACCTCTAGGATAAGATATAGTAAAGCGCTACTACTAAATTCATATATGATATCGTTTAGGCCACGTTGAATAATTCTCAGTGGTGTTTATATAACACGGGCAGTACCACCATTGACTCATCTACCTGCTTTTGCAAAATCTTTCTACGTATACAGGCGTCCCATGACTGGCTCGCGAACATCGTGCTCCCGCGTACCGAAACTCAAGTGCCCTATCATATCCTTCACGTTGCTGCCTCGTTTCTTTCTAAACTCCTGTGCCGTGGCTTCGCCCCAACGGAGATGGCTCTGTGAGACACCTAGCAAGTATTTCTCCATATCTGGAACATCAACACTTGACGAGCAAGACTTGATATCGGTATCGAATGTGTCTTGAGATTGTAGAGATGCATTTGAAGTTACTATTAGGTGCTCCGTCTCGGAAAGTGCTGACCCACTGAACCTTTGAGCGGCTTCTGGGTCGGAATGATAATCGTGGACTGCCTCCAGGGATGTTGACTTGTGACCAACTTTGTAGCCCGAGGTTGGCTTATTGGGCGTAACTGCAGTGAAGTCTTCAGGTACAGGAACATGGCAAGCCGCGGACAACACTAGCGAGCTGTTCCCGGTAGGTGGCATTGGGCTCTTGATAGTCGGCCATGTAAGGATCAAGGGCAGGGCCGTCATGATGGAAACGGCGACCAAAAGCGCAAGCAAGGCTGGAGCCGACCATCCGATTCCAACAAAAGCGTCTTCGCTAAGTCCGGTTCGGAGTGGTGAGTCATCGTTAATTGTTGGAGGCTCAAAGTATCCTGAGTAGAAGGTGAGAATGGCAAACGGCATAGGGATACGGAAGGGGACATACCGCCTTCAAAAACAAAAACATATAGAGATTTTGACACCAGCCAGTGCAGAGAGATGCTAGCCAAGATCAAGGGAACGCTGTATCGATATGGTAATTGCAGCCTGTAGGTCGACCGCTGAAGTCCTTGAGGCTCTGTTACCCGTAACGGGCGGTAGCCTGTCCCGTACGAACTCCATTCCTTCTCCGCACACAGACGTGTGTAAAATGAGTTGTAATCAAAGTAGAATATTGAAAGAAGGAGCTGCGGCAGGTTGCCTTTGAGGACAGCCGGGATAAACTCACGAGCACTCGCACCGGAGACTTCAAAGACCCCGTTGTTTGCATTCTGAGTGAGGGTCTGCTTGCCTAGTGAATTCTCAGACTGAGAGAGGAAGAACATGGCGAAAAGAAACATGAAGTTGGCGATGAGAAGGGAGTAGGTCCTTAGCCAGACCATACCTTCGATCGATCTTGACCATCTCCGACGCTCTGGCTGCCAGTACATGGGGGCACCCACATAAGGATAGCTCCTGTCATCGAGAACACGTTCAACTTCCTTATCCAATAGGCATCTCCCAGTTGTGAACTTGTCAGGGGAGCGGATGAATGACGCTATGGCATCCCCTGGCACCACAAAGGGATCTTCTTTGGGGAGATAGCGCAACACCATAACGCAGAGGGCGGCTTTCAGAGAAACTGATATGACGACGATCAAGAGAAGGCCATTCGAGACGCAGACTTTACAGGTAGGCGAGAACCTCTGCACCAAACAGTACTCCAAGTCGAGGGTTATGGCATCTCTAGAAACATCTGGCCAATATTTGGTTGTGTCGTTCAGGTTGAGAAACTCAAAGACGTACGTGGATGGAATCGACGCGGGGCGTTTTGCCTTCATTCGTAGAGGATTGGAAAGATCTCCTTGTCTGCCAAAAGCCCCGCCGCAGCTCTGCACGCACGTTGATCGGTTTCGAGATGTCTCGGCCAACGATTGTGTATTGCAACTTGTGGTGAACCAGAGGGAGTTGGCGTCATCGAGAGTAAAGTTCTTGTATTTTTGACTTTTAGACTTGTCGGATGATCCGGTCAGCTGGAAGATATCGCTCTGTTTCCAGCCTAGAGTAGAGTTGCCTGATGCCATGAGGGAGGTGTCGTTCGACTTGACAATCATGACGAGATCACGAAAGTCGACACGCCCATTACAATACTGATACTGAGAAAGGCAATCGGGTACTTCTAGCCTTTTCCAATTTCGAGCATTGTTGGCTGTGAATTCGATTCTCTTGAAAACATCGCTGTTCGGGTCGAAGTAGTCTGCCAGGGATAGATTCTGTCCATATCCCACGACACTAAGTAAGGATTGGCTTCGGCTGCTCGTAGGTGGCCATACAGCTACCCCGGGAGGATAATACGGGCCCCCGTTGATGAACCCTTCCGAGGCGATTGTTAGGTTCCAGTCGGAGCTCATGTATTCAGTAGGAAAGATGGCACTGTTGAGAAAGAGATGAAGAGGAAAAGAGGTGATGAAGAAGAGTGCCCAACACACCCATCTGACCCTGGGAGCTCGGTATAGATTTCTCATCGACTGGACGCCAATCTTCAAAGACACATTGTCGCTGTGTGCCTTGTCCACCTCGCTCCTCGTAGGCGAAGTCAAGACTTGCATGAAGAAGTTGGAAGAGGCCAGGATGGCCGTGGAGTATGCGTTGAGGAAGAGATGTAGCCAAGTGTTGATTGACCTGCTTTTCGCGCAAGTGCCTTGGAACACAATGTAATTGATACCTAGGCCGCCGGATTTTGACACTGTGCATATCAGCAGAATGATGCCGAACAGAGTGAATGTGAAAACGGCGAGGGTGTTGATGAGGGCGGTTCGACGCCAACCGGTTCCCAGCTGTCGCCACATTATGGAGGACGGTTTCTCGAGCGTACGAATGCCATGGCCCTGTCTGATCGACGATCTATATAAATAGATCTGTTAAGGGCGATCAAAAACAGCTTGTAAGGCTGACTGAGGGATAAACTTCTGAACAATTCAGCCCGCAGCCAAGAGAGGGCGTTCTCATAATGCCTGATTAGCAATGTTTCCCCGCAGTTGACACAAGCTCACCAAGACTGCCAAGCACGACTGCCACATCATGGGGGGACGCCACGAAATAATCTGATGAATGAGGAGCGGAACAAGTGGAGAGCTGAAGTAAACGTGCAGGTCCTCCTTTGCCCATTGCATGAAGACGCAATCATTTCCAGCGACGCTATACGCTGCGGGAGAAACGCTCCACCGCCTTGTTGACTAGCAACTGTTGGAAGCGTCTTGGCGTCCTGTGTTGATGGATCATGCCACGTAGATGGTCAATTACCTTGTACGTGAGGGTATTCTCGGTACAGCTAGATACGTAGTAGCTGAGAATGACTTGGGAGTCTCCTTACTTGCCCACACTATTATCACAGCACTCTGCCACACAGTGTCCGGTCACTACCGAGGAACGGGAATCGCCCCCATCGCCTCTCGCTGGCTATCTCCTTCGTAGTGCCCCCCCCATGATATTTAATGGATGCCAGCTGCTGGAGTGTTTCCACCGCTGCCACTTCACTCTAGTTCCCCTTGGCCTCTCAGCCCAAGTAGGGTGGGGAGCAGTTTATGGCTTGTGATAGCCTGGAAACACGGATCCGCCAGCCAAGATTTCGAAAGTGTTGAGAGAAGGTCACCGGGATTCAACGCCCATAGGGCTATACCTAAGAAGTTGATGTCGTAGTTGAGTATGCCCTCGGGGACGGGGAAGGAAGTCTGAGGGCCAATCTTCACTACATAGATGGTGTTAACTCAACAAATGCTCTGGAAGCCACATGAAGATGAAAACGGAATTGAGTAGGTTTGAAATATTTTTCAAACTGATAGCCGTTGACGTAGAGCTGACCCCTAACAATCGCACTGTTCGGGTTCTGTCTTTTCTGTGTGGTGAGAATGCCGTGAAACTCGAATTTGATGGAAACGTCGTATCCTTAGGAACATTTACATCGAATAAATATTAATATTACTTGCACTGATGGTTTACCGCTTATAAACATTAGTGGCTTATACGCACAGCTATATCTCTTTTCTATCCTTTTTTTTCTTCTAATAATGCGAGGAGAGGTATATACTAACTGAATTCTTCTAAAGAACGCATAATTTCCCTCGCTCTGGTTGTCAACATGCCGCATGTTCTACTTGCCCCTGTTCTATTTCTGACGCCCAGTCAAACGACGGGTTTATTACTGACTGCACCCCTCTCCAGGTATCGAGTCCCGTAAGGATACCACGGCCGTGAGACTTCCAAACGATCTTCGCCCACATCTGGACCCTCGATAAGCCAATTGCCGGCCGACGACACAACGACAATAGAAGTAAGTGCAGCCGGTAAGAAAACGTTGAGACAACCGGATACCTTTGGGACCATGCGAGGTGATGTGCATTCTTAAGTATCTTTTTAAGAATTGAGTTTTTGTGAGGTGGCATCAGCCAGATCCTTAATTGCCCCTTTTCCAAGAGTGAATTCGGTTCCTTGTCATTGCTGAACTGAACGCTCTTATTCCTGTCATATAGTCTCATTCGACGACTGATGTAGTGGAAGAGATTCCGCATACGGCTGGAATTCCGTATACGCCAGGAGATGGAGATAGCGAAACAAACAATAAGACCCAGAATGCCGCCGATAGTCGAAAGAAGACCCAAATAGCCTTGATCATAACTGAAGTCAGAGGTGTTCACCCGGTGCAAAGCTGCAATACGCAGTGCCGTGACAACGATGACCCTGTAACCCTGGTTAATTACCACTTACAACGGTTAGGTAGTAGGTACAGAAGCTCTTTTTTCTCTGTTCGCTACTTACAGCCCACTTGCACAGAATACCAACAGAGGCCTGACTTTGTTTCTTTTTAGCAGCCCAAGATTCAATGTTTGCTGGCAAGGAATGGCTGTGATCGCGATATCCAAAAGTAGACCCCCAATTTCGAGACTGACGAATGCCGCCATCTGGTTGCCACAAGATCCAGGTACGTCCAAGTACGACGCCTGAATAGGACGACATATAAATACTGCCGTAAATATCGCTGCCATCCCATGCATAACGGTAAGAAAAACCGTGAAGTATAAGCTTTCTAATGCTCCTGAATGCCGAAAGATCCTAAGAAGGAAAAGTAAAGCGGATGCCCGCATTAGGGTGTTTTCCAGGGACCACAAGACCTCATTAGCAAGCAGCGACTGACCTCTCACCCTACATGTCAGCCAGAATTCTGTCTTGCAATTTCTGATGATCGCCAAACACAAACATACCTTGGCCATTATGCTGAAATGGCTTTCTGTGACGTTCGAGACATGCTGGCCTTGGCCTCCATCGATGACAGCCCAGGTAATCTGGCCAACCAATGCAAGCGATAGAATGAATGCACACAACGTGATGATGTCGTCCCATCTGAAGGAGTGTCTTTTTCTCCTGCGGAGGTACACGTGGTCGACCGCTAATATGAGAGCAAGGAAAAGGAGCACATAGGTAATGACAATGGTATTTAGTGCCACATCTGACAGGTGGAAATTCGTTGCTGGAGACATGGCTGACAGGGCAAGAAGGAGATTAGGTGGTGTGGAACGCAATCGACATAAGCATACTGCTAGAGACATCTTATGTACTAAATTTCCGTAGCTTCATCTGAAGTGTTGCGCCCGAACAACGCTGCGTGGCTGTGCTATTGGTTAGGCATCAAGGCATTGTAATCTGTGCATGCCTAGAAGCCAGTACTAAGACCTGTGACTGCACCAATACAGCAAGCGAGGCATGCAGGACGTTCGGAAAGGCTTTTTCAACACCCTGGCCCAGACACGAACAAGCTGCGCCTCATGGAAAATCTTCATAGCTGCCACCGCTGGGCAGGGTCTCTCTTCAGGTCTCACTCAAGCAGCGGCGAGTCGCACGTGAAGGTTGGCCACATTCCTAGAGGAGGGGCAAATCATGATTTACTGGACTTTTATGTGATTGCATATCCACTCTTATATTCACATCCCGATTAGACGAAGACAAGAGACCGGTAGTCTCTTATCGTTGCGCTCCATTCTGATGGAGCAGGCATCAGGCACTAATCTTGACCCCTGGCCTTCGTGGGGCCCTGAAAACGCGGGCGGCTAAGGCAGGCAGACGGCGATGCCCTCTTGGACTTGATGTAAACATGCGCCTCAGCCTCATCCCATACTCGTAGAGCCTATATGCATATGGACTATCTCCTTCCATAGATCAATACACGGGGCCAACGTCGATGGAAGTAGGAGACAGCCTAATGAGCCTCCTCTTTGGAAACTTCCTCTTGCTTGCCCTCTTTCATTCCGATAATCTTCTGAGTAAGAGTCTCAGTCTTGTGGAACCTCCAGGGCTTGATCTTTCGTTCAAACAGTTCATCAAGCTCGGCAGTGGAACGTCTGTATAGAGTGTCAGTGATGTTCCAAAGAGGGACTAAACATCAAACGTACCCAGCAGTCTCGGGCATCAAGAACCACATCGCCACGACGAAAGGCATACCGATACCAGTGAAAAACCAACAGGTCTTGAGACCCCAGTTCCATTGGTTGGCGTTGATCATGTAGGGAACCAGAACGCCCAGGACAGTGCCGAGGGGACCGATAATACCAATTGCGAGACCTCCGGTGTAGGTTCGGAGCCTCAATGAGGAAGTCTCACTCAGGTAGGCGTATCCGCTGGCACTGTTGGCAATGAGACCGATATCTGTCACCAGATATTAGCCATGTAACTATGTCAAGATAGGCGGTCTGGTAACTTACTCCAGAAGACGGCAAATACAACGAGGAAGATATCGGAAGTACCAGTCCTGGGCACCACGCTTAGAATGCCAACACCAATGTTGCAAACCATGCAGAGGGTCGTTCCGGAGCAGACCATCCATCGACGACCGGTAATATCAGCAAGGTAAATAATAACAAGACTTGCCGCGATATTGACGCCGCTAGTGATGCAAGTAACCTTGAAGGGGTCCTGGATTCCGGCCTGTTGGAAGAAATATGTACCGTATGTGAAGAAAACTTGCAGACCGATGAATTGCTGGGATAAAGGAGCCCAGAAAGAAATGATGGTCCGAAGTCTATCAGTGCCGCGGAAAACCTCCCACCATTTTGCAACCTCGCCGGTTTGAGTGACAGCGCGTTCGTGCTCGATGTTGATTTCCAGGAGGCGGTACTGGTGATCGATGTCGAAGTCTTCAATACCGCGATAGATAATGCCGAGACTCTTCTTTCCTTGCTCGATCTTGTTGACACTGGCATACCAAGACGGAGACTCCGGTATGATGACGAAGATAATGAGCATTAGTCCGATTTGTGCCCATTGTGTGTAGACAGGAGTCAACCAGTTGGTAGAGTCATTGGTGGACATAGACTGCAGCGCCACAGGGGCAAAGAACTGGCCGGTCACCCACCACAGACTGTAGCACATCAGGAAAGTTCCTCTGGCTCTGATAGGGGCCACCTCGCCGACGTAAACGGGAATAGTTGCCTGTAGACAGCCGACGCCCATGCTGCCCAAGATCTTGCCGACGAGCCAGACCTTCCAGTTACGAGCGACGCATTCGACGGTGACGCTGAGGGCGAGAATGAGCCAGAGAGTGTACATTGCGGCCTTTCGACCATATTTGTTGGACACGAAAGGGATCGCCATCTGACCGACGAATTGGCCAACACCTGCGACCGAACCCCAGGTGCTCATGACAGAGGACGCGAGGACTTTTTCGCCAGCATCGTTGGTTTGAGTTCCGAATTGTTCAGCAAAGCCAGGGTTAGCGATAATATTCCCGGCCAATCTGTATCGTGATAAGAGAAGATGAGCCTGTGTATCTGATTGAGTTTGAGGAGTCAGGGATATCTACATACCCGATCTGGTATCCTTCAGCGGCGGCGCTGATAGCGGCGACAAAGCAAATGGTGGAGGCCATCTTGAACTTTTTGATGGTTTGCCAGATGGACAAGTGCTCGTAACCAGTGAGGCCCTGACCCTGAGCTTCGGCGCTTGAGGTCAGCTCCTCAAAGTTTGGGGCAGCCTTGGTCTCATCGTGAGCCTGTTCTACGGCTTGAGCCGTGGGCTCGTCGTGTTTGACGTTGTGCATGCTGGAGTAATGTGTGTCTCAACGATGAAGAAGAAGGTTTGGAGTCAATTCGTTTTGTTGGGTTTTGATGGTGAGCAAATCTCAGTCGCGGATAAAGAGGTAACCATGGTCTTATATATCTCCTTGAGATTATGAGCGATGGCGATGATTCTTGGTTTGCGGGGATTTCACCTTCCCCAGATCATCCATACCCTCCTCAATACAAGTTGGGGACCAGGAATCCGGGGGCGGGGTGTGAGTCCAGGCCTCAGATCACCCCAATTATGTCCATTTCCAAACTGGGGAACTCTAAGCCACCCATCAGGCGACAAAACGTCCCCAGAGAACTTTAAAGAGCCCATCCCTTGTCGATCAGACCCGAAGGACTGGGTAGCCACTCATTTGCCTTCTCGCTCCATTACACACCGAGTCTAGGAGAGTACACAAGGAATCCGGCTTAGCCGAGCTTGTGCTCGGGTCTCGGCCAGCCACCGAACTTGGCACTGCGCGATGAGACTTTGGACCAAAGCTCGCTTGCTTCTGACCCCATGTTGAGCGCGGAGCGGTTGGAATTGCCGAGTGTGAGAGATGGGTGCCCCTTGGTAGGCCAAGAAGTGAATGGATGTGATGAACCCCATGGGGGATGAGCTGATTGGCGTCTTCGTACCCTTCAGCCGCATGGGCATACGCACAAAGATCCTGTCTATGCCAAGGAGCTAGTGTGATGCTGGGATGGTAGGGGTTCAATGCAGCGAGCATCAACGTGGAGGGGGCAGGTGACTAGAACCGCTATTATTCCGAGCACATGCCCGATGTGGAGAATAGACTCAAGCTGGAACTCCAACAGGAGCGTTCCCGGAAAGTCGTTTTTCACCGTCTGAGGTCCCTTGGATATGTGTTCACAGTTTGGGGTGCCTCTTGATGGGATCTAGGTATGTTTAGCTAATTCTGGAGGAGGAGCAAGGGAGTCTTGGTAAGGGCATCAGCCACAGTGGTAGAGAATGAACTTGTTAGGAGAATGATCAAATAGAACCTCAGTGCTGTGAAATGCAAAGAAATCTTGTTCTAAATACCACATGCTTCTGGAATATCGCCGACACTGTGCCTAGGTAAACGTCCCCCATGGGGGGGGAGTGATCGCGAACTGTCTGTCGGGTGATCTACAGCAGTAATTCTCTAAGCCGACAACCCGCTTTATTATTCTGCATGAGCCTGGAGACTTCATTACTCGTTTCAAAGGATCACCAATGCAAGACCCAAATCCCCAGGCTGGGGGTGGTTAGTGGCCTCCGGAATCCTAGGCCGTAGCCGACGTCGGGGGAGGATCTCCGATGATTTTACGCCTTCTATCCGTAAAATCTAGCCACACGATTTCCCTATTGCCCGAGTTCCGAGCCCCCGCGGACACCGAGTTCATGAGAGATGATTGAGATGGGAAAGTTCAACCACACGGCTCTGGGGGCTTTGGGGGCTCTGCGTTTTCAGGTTAGGATGCTTAGGGGCTTAAAGTTTCCGGATGGGGGTCGGTAGTACACGAGACGAAGGTGCCACCAAATAAGATAAAGTCGGAGATATTAGGGAAGAGTGATTGACTGGTATTAACACTCATACTGCCCTCGCCCCAAGACATCAACTATCAACTCAAGTCTTTGTTTCCTTGTTCCACACTCCCAACATGGCAGACCAGACTGAGCTTCGTCAAGTTAAAAACAAGCCTCGGGTGTTTGTTACCTCTGATATTGCCAATGAGCCGGATGATGCCCAATCGCTTGTCCGATATCTGCTCTATTGCAATGAATTCGACACAAAGGGCATTGTTGCCTGCACATCAACCCACATGAAAAGACGCGTATGCCCCGAGGACATGGTCACTATCATCAATGCCTACGGCAAAGTCGTGAAATCTCTGAACGCCCATACACATCCCTCGAACCAGTACCCCAGCGCCGAAAGTTTGCTCAAGCTTGTGACCACTGGGCCAGCACTGTACGGTGCTGAAGCTCTGGAGCCGGGCGTACCGCCCAGTGATGGCGCAAAGCTCCTGATCAAATGTCTCGAGGAATCGACAGACCCCCTTTGGGTCATCTGCTGGGGTGGCTCCAATGTCTTGGCCCAAGCCCTCCACTTCATTCGACAGACACGATCCGAAGCCAGAAGCATCACCCTCAGATCCAGGCTGCGAGTGTATACCATCTCCGATCAGGATGATACCGGCCTGTGGATCAGAACGACTTTTCCAGACATATTCTACATCTGTTCTCTTCACGGTTGGAACCAGTATCTTCTCGCGGCTTGGACGGGCATCTCCGGGCAGATTGATGGTGAACACGCGGCTGACCCTACCAAATTCACCAAGCAGTGGATCAAGGAGAACATCCAAATCGGGCCTCTCGGTAGTGTCTATCCTGATACCATGTTTCTTACCGAGGGCGACACTGCTACCTTTTTGTATTTGATTCAAAATGGCCTCGGCCACCCGGAACACCCGGAATGGGGAAGTTGGGGAGGGCGCTATCTCCCTGTCGACCTTCGCCTTGCAGCAAGACACTATTCAGACGCCGTCGACCGTGTTATTGGCGCTGATGGGAAGCCGTACACGACTAATTACGCCACAGTCTGGCGCTGGAGAGACGCTTACCAGAACGACTTTGCCGCGCGCATGCAGTGGACACTGACGGGTGACATCACCGCCGCAAACCATGCACCAGTCGTCGTTGTGAACGACAGCTCCGGCCCCGAGCCACTGATGGTAGAAGTTGAGGTTGGGCAGACGCTCCATCTCGACTGCTCAAAGAGCTATGATCCCGACGGTGACGAGTTGACCTTCAACTGGTTTCAATACAGGGAGGTCACAGTCAGCACCATGGCGTTGATCGACCCTCAGGTTCCTGACATTGCCATCGAGAACCTCGACCCTGAGTGCCCTGGAAGACGGGTCAAGTTGGAGATACCAGCCGCCGACAAATGTGCTATGGACTTTGTCCCGGGAAAGGCCCTGGAAAAGGGAGAGCAACTGCATTTTGTGCTGGAGGTCAAGGACAATGGCTCACCGCGTCTAACGACTTACAAGCGAGTTGTGGTGCAGATTGTCAACCCGCGGATGGAGGGTGGCAGAGACGAGGCAACTGCAACTACGGTTGAGTGGATGCAGCTCATGAAGTTACTGTAGCTAGTCACCAGCCTAGATTAAAATTGAATGATCATGATTTAGACTAAAATTTGAGTAATATCAGCGGATTTAGCCGTCGCGTTAGCAATGTCCTTGATGTTGAACTATCGAGACAGCCACAATTCGGTCTGAAAGTCAAGACCGCCTTGAGAATCTGGCATGCGAAGCACGAGGATCCTGTTCACAGATGTGCAAATCACTTGGAGTAACGACCACCTCGCGATAAATAAGTCGGTCAAACATTCATAGAAAGCAATCTATCGTAATAGCTCAGACTCTAATTCTCATTCTTCTCAGGTCAACTACTCTTCTCTAAGCTATAAGGTCGGCAGCTTGCAATCATGGTTCCCGCAGGGACCAAGAACGGGATAGGAAAGCCATCATAGTCAGGTTTCTGACTGGGCATCGTAATGAGCTTGTGATGGCTTGTCTCGTCACCATTGAGAGTGCGAATTTTGAGCAAGCTGCCCTGCTCATCGATATCCATCTCCTCCGCCACGAGGACTCCAGAGAAACACGACGTCGGACTCGTGCTCTTGAAGGTGGCTTGGTAGCCGTATCCGATCAGGAGATACGTCCCGTCGACTTGTCGAATAATCATACCCGCTGCTTCGACTGGCTTGCCGAAAACAAAAGCTCGCTCGACTGTGACCTCGAAATCGCCAAGGACCTTGGACCAAGACTTCTTTGAGTCATCTGACTCACCTGCATTGTCAAAGTAGAAGCCAAAGAGGTCATCAGGTCGGTTCGCCTGCGTGTCCAGGATAAACTTTCGAGCCTTGGAAAGCAGGCCATAGTGGAGCGGTAGATGACACTCTTCTAGCGGCAAAGAGTCGATTCCGAATGGAGAACAACCGATGGCGAGGTTGTTTGCGAGGGCCGTCCAGATCCGTCGCACCCCGTATCCATCTCGTCGCTGCTCAGGAATAAACAGCGGCATGTGTTTATGAGCGAAGCACTTTGCCACGCTTTCGTACCGCTGAAGATAAATATCCGGGGCATAGAACTGTATGTCGGGGGCATTATGGACGTAGATGTCTAGACTGTGGCCGACGGGACCGCCAGACGGGAACTGTCCAGGACGCTCACCTTCTGGTACACCAGCGGGGATTTCTCCAAAATCGACCCAGGATGAATCTTCGGAGCAAAGTGCGACGTTCAGATAAAAAGGAATGTCGTATTCGGCTCGACCAGCAGAGGCGACTGTGTTGACAAAACGCGAGAAGGCATCAGCCATGAAGATATCGTCTCTCCACTGGCCGTCGCCGAAAGCTTCGGTCCAAGTCAGGGTTGCAGCAGATGTGTTGAGGTGCTGAAAATTTGGAAACTTGGCACGGAAATAGGGGTGAAGATCGTCCCACGAGCTTTGCAGGTGCTTCAACAGCTGTGAAGGCGCCTCTCCATGAATCAACTTCTCGGCCGTGGCGGAACGATCTCTCGCGTCCCACATGACCCCTATCTCGTTCTCAACCTGTACCATGATGACGGTATTATCGACGCCGTCAAACTCCTTCAAGTGCCGCATCAATCGGGCAAAAGCCTTGGCGTCGGCCTGTTGAGCCTCGACGCCAAATGGTTGAATTGCCTCGGTGACCTTCAGCCCCCCTGCCTCATCACGAATGCAGATTCGTGGGAAACGCTCTGGATCACAGCGCACCCACTGAGGGGCATATGAGCTCAAAGCGTTCTTGTACATGCCAAACCAGAGCAGTACGAGACGGAACTCATGCTTGCGCGCGTCCAGGATGATCTGATCCAGCTCGGTAAAGTTGAACTCGCCTTCATTCGGTTCGATCAACTCCCATGTCACAGGGCCAAGGAGTGTGTTGATATTTCTGGCCTTCATTGACGGCCATATTTCGGAGGTGTATTGTGCATTGCTAAAGGTCGAGTTGTGAAGCTCAGCCGCAAGCATGAGGAATGGTTCTCCATCCACGATGAGCTGACTCGATCTGGCAGTCTTCCGGAGATGAGGAAGTGAATTTTCAGGTGCCATGGTGTAAATACTTGGGAGAAAGTGTTATGAGTGAACTGGGATGGAGAGGAGTCGAGATTGTGCTCGGAAAGATCAAAGACAATCAACAATGGTAATTGAATCTTCCTTCTGATATACTTTGGAATTCCTGATGATGTGCGACAGATGGAGCCTGATGTGTTTGGTGTGATGTTTGTGTTCATGGGTCCGGGTTGAGTTGGCCCGAAAGGCCAGCTTGGGCAGTTGACGTGTTTCCCATGACCCCTTTCCGGCAAGACTAAGCGGACGATATTCAGTTCGGATTGTGCCTCCATATTACGGAGTCCTCGGCGTGAAGCGAGGGTAGAAACGCCTAAAAGTTCCCAATGCAGGACCAAGGTTCAGCATAAGTCCGAGATTACTAGCCTAGAGTACTCGATAGCGATTGCGGTGTTGGTCCTCCGTTGATTCCACGTCGGGGTATTCTTCAGCGAAGCTACTATGTCTGTATTCCCAATCATCTATTTTACGCTTCCTGAAAAGTGGGATATTCGCGTCTCCGCACATTTGGCTGTGATCAGGTCAGCCATGTTTATAGAGATCCCCGCACTCTTAGCCTTTTACGTCGCTGGGGTTTACGGATCAAGGGAACGCCTCATCAGGGGGCTGCGGAGGGTGACCAAGACAGGTCTTGGCATCGGCACTCGGTCATGGCCATGAAACTCAAACGGAGGTATTCGACAACAGTTGGGAAATCATGTTCAGATGGTATATTCTATCGTAGGACAATGGGTGGGATTCAAGTTGAAAATCAGTAATATACGCTTTATCAACTACTTTCCCCTTGCTTGTTGGTCTCTTCCCTCCACTTAGTAAAGTATTTTCTCCAAGGGTGCTCCTCGACGAAGCCTAACATCTCCCGTATCTTCTTATTGCTCATCGGGGCTTCGTAGACACCCAGCCTCCTTGTGATGGGTGTTTCAGGGTACAGGTGGCTCAGAAACTCTGTCGTAGGAGTCGTGTTTGTGATGGAGTCATTGGTAGCATTGAAGACTTGCCATCCGAGGCCGTCAACCTCTAAACCACGATTAACCATCTGACCCAAGTCTCGAGCATCTGTATAAGACCAGCCGTGAACAGCCCATGCAGGTGCGTTGTAGATGTAGTCTTCAAAGAGAACATCGTACTCGTTGGGTTGAATAACAGCCCCAATCCTCAGACAGTAAATGTCCACTCCGAATCGGAGCGCAAGAGACTTTGCGACTGTCTCTCCCACCAGCTTCGACAGTGCATACGGATCTGTGGGAGTCGGGTTCAAGGATTCGTCAATGGGAAACGATGGAAAGTGCCGGACACCTTGGGCATATGTGACGCCGTAGACGGTGACGCTACTGGCCAGGATAATCTTGCGGACGCCGAGCTTGCAAGCTGCTTCGATAACGTTGTGGAATCCGAGGACATTGGCTCGAAAGATCTCGTTGTCAGGAGCCAAGAGTGGTCTGGGGTAGCCAGCCAAGTGAATAACGGCATCCGGGGGACAGGGCGGTCCAACATCAAGGGGTTCCTTGAGCTTGAAGTTGCTGCTCAATGCGCTGAACACCTGTCCAGCGTCAGACACATCGCATTTGATGGTATGGACGGCTTCGTTGTCGAGTGGCTTCTGGTCAAGGTTGAGGACCTGGTGGCCGTGACTTAGAAGAGATTGTATGACCCAGCGCCCGACGACTCCGGAGCCTCCAGTGACGATGATACGTTTTCCCATTTTCTTATCCGGAAATTGGGAAGGTGTCTGGAACGGTGAAAGAGAAGGGCGGCTTGAGGCGCCGTGTTATGAGTCCGGCTCACGTCCTGTAAGAGCTCTGGGTGCCATTGCGTGCCATTGGGGCTTACACGGCCCACAGACACTTCATACCTTTCCTCTTGAGCTTGATGCTTCTCGGGTATTGATTGCCGAACCGAACGGAGGTCGACGCGGGGAAGGGCTCGGTGCAACAAAGCGCGAGCTGCATGCAGTTGGAGAAGCAACACCCATACTAGCCAGTAAGAAGGCATTCAATGCAATCACACCACTACTTTCAAGACGGTTAAACGGATGAAAGGCTGTTAGATGCCGACTTAGCTCACGTGCACCCTCACGACACATAATATGCCGAATAAAGCAAGATCACGCGCATGACGAGTTTCTCGGGGCGCACCACGCCGAGGTCCGGACACTTCCATCAGAGAGCCTTTCTCGACGGAGAGTTTTATCTTGGATTCTGGACTTCAATTCATTCTTTCTGATCTGAGCCAATTCTTTGGGGCAAAGATCGTGATCAATTCCAACAGCCAATCTCAAAATCAACAACCATCCTCGCTGCAGCTCGCCGCCATGTCAAGTCAGTACCTCAACTTCCCCAGTCTCCCAGACAATGCGGAGAAGGACGGAAAACTGCGATTGAACCGACATTCCAGCTACATTACCAACGACCATGATTTTCCAGCTGCTAAGGTTGGTGTTCTCTCAATTCCTTGTCTTCGCCATGGCTGACAGATCACAAGACTATGCTGTACGCCGCCGGAGTGCCGGACGAGCATACCATGCAAAATAGCCCGCAGGTAGGAATTGCTTCAGTGTGGTGGGAGGGGAATCCGTGCAAGTAAGCAAATCCGCCCATTTACTCCTACGAAACCTAGCTGACTTTGAGCTTTCTGTTAGCATGCATTGTAAGTCTTGTTCTATTTATTTTTCTCGTGGGGAATACTAATATTGCCTACCAAGTGCTCGAGATCGGAAAGGTGGCCAAAGAAGCCGTCATGAAGGAAGGATTTCTCGCCTGGCAGTACAACACAATTGGTGTCTCAGATGGTATCACAATGGGACATAATGGTAAGTACCCGAGTGACCGGCGGGGTGCATGGCTAACAGCTCAGGCATGCGCTTCTCACTACAGTCCCGCGAAATCATTGCCGACAGCGTCGAAACAGTCACCTGCGCCCAGAGCCACGACGCCTGCATCGCTATCCCAGGGTGCGACAAGAACATGCCTGGTTGTGTCATGGGTATCGCAAGGCACAATCGTCCCTCTGTGATAATCTACGGTGGTACTCAGCGGGGAGGCTTCAGTAAGCTGCTGCAGCGGCCGATCGACATTAACACTTCATCCGAAGTCCGAGGCGCATACATACTGGGTAGGATGAACGAGTGGGCCAAGAGATCTGACTACACGCCTGAGGAGCTCATGTGTGATGTCGAGAAAAATGCGGTGCCAGGACCAGGAGCCTGTGGTGGAATGTACACTGCCAACAGCCTTGCCGTCGTGATCGAAGTTCTCGGTCTTTCCATCCCAGGGTCCTCCTCGTCACCGGCCAAATCTCCGACCAAGATGCGAGAATGCAGCTCCATGGGCAAGGTTATCCGAAATTGTCTAGAGAAGAACATCAGACCCAGCGACCTCTTGACTAGGAAGGCTTTTGAGAATGCTCTCACAATCATGATGTGTCTTGGAGGATCCACCAACTCAGTCCTACACACAATTGCCATGGCCAAGACAGCCAATGTCGACCTCACGCTGGACGACTTTCAGCGGGCTTCCAATAAAACACCCTACATCGCCAATATGCAGCCGAGCGGGCGCTACAACATGGAGGATCTATACAACGTCGGAGGGATCCCGTCAGTTGTCAAGCTTTTGATCGCAGGAGGGCTTCTCCATGGCGATACATTAACCGTCACGGGCCAGACGTTGGCAGAGAACGTGGAATCATGGCCATCACTTCCCCAAGGCCAGGAAATTATCCGATCCCTCGATTCTTCGATCAAGCCGACAGGCCACATCGAGATCCTGCGAGGCAATATTGCCCCTGGAGGAGCCGTTGCCAAGATCACAGGAAAACAAGGTCTTCAGTTCACTGGCAAGGCCCGGGTATTTGATGGTGAGCAAGCTTTGTGTACCGCGTTGGACAAAGGACAGGTACCTCGCGATGAGAACATCGTCTTGGTCGTGCGGTATGAAGGCCCCAAAGGCGGCCCTGGCATGCCAGAGCAACTAAGGGCTTCGGGTCATTGATTGGAGGCAACTTCAAGAACGTCGCCCTCATCACTGACGGGAGATACTCTGGTGCCAGCCATGGTTTCATAGTGGTCATATAGTTCCCGAAGCTGCTGAAAGGGGACCTATCGCCATCGTCGAGGATGACGACGTGATCCGTATCGACGCAGTATCTCACCGCATCGATATGCCATACGTTACAGAGGAGGAAGTCAAGAGCGCCTAGGCTGCTTGAAGCCGTTTGAGATGCCTGTCACGAGAGGCGCTCTTGCAAAGTACGCGCATCTGGTGAAAGACGCTTCTAGAGGAGCAGTCACGGATATTTTTTGAGAAGCAGGGCGAGGGCTATTATGGTGATTTAGGTCGATGATCGGCCGAGTATCAATACTAGATAGATCGGAGATAAAGCTGACACCTACGCGGACTAATTGATAATCCACCCCTGACGTCGACTGTACCATCGGAGAAACTTGTCCCGTCTTTATCTAGCCGCTCCTGTAAGGCTGCAGCAGTTGAGGGGTTGGGCATCATCCTGCTGAAGACGCTTGCCCAATTCGCTGTTGTATTAGAATTCGGGAGCTTTTTAGAGCTTCGTCTAACAGCATGGTTCTCCTCGATGGCCATGAACTTGTATCGGTAGAAGAAAAGAGGCTGAAGGAGGATCGCTATCGTACCAAGTACTGGAAGAAATGGGGACCCTACGTTTCTGAGAGACAATGGGGTACAGGTAGGCTTCGGGAAAACTAGGTAAAGATGCAAATGATCACTGACACGAAAGGCAGCTAGAGAAGATTACTCGTACGTGTCTCCCAAGTGGCAAGAGAATAGGTGCTGATCTGTGACAAGTACCGACGGCAAGCCCTGGACTTGTAGGTTATATGACCATTTTCCCTCTGATTGGAACTAATGTTTTGTAAGACTTTACTCATGAAAATGCTCGCAAGCGCGCCTATCGATGGGGAGAAGACGGCATTGCTGGCGTTTGCGACTCTCATGGGTGGCTTAACATCGCCTTCAGTTTTTGGAATGGCAAAGAGTGAGACCCTTGGTAATGTTATTGTACACGGGGCTAATAAGTATCAGCGAAATCCTAAAAGAGAGACTTTTCGGAGTATCCAGCGAGGAGGGAAACCATGGCCAGTCTATCAAGGAAGCTCATTTCCACATTGACAATGTCCCTACTGTCTGTTCATGTTACTCCTTCCACAGATATTTTCTAACAGTTATGATGTAGCATTCTTACATGAAATACCTCTACAAGTATCCTCAGAGGGAGTTCCCTTACCGCAAGATCCTTGAAAATAGCCGACGTTCAAAGGATGACCGGGAGTATTCCTTACTGGACACCGGCGTCTTCGAGAATGATGCCTACTGGGACATCTTCATCGAGGTTGCGAAAGACGACAACGACCCTGAGGACCTTCACTTCCGTGTCGTCGCTTGGAACCGTGGCAGCGAGCGTGCACCACTCCATATCATTCCTCAAGCGTGGTTCCGCAACACATGGGCCTGGGGGCATGAACTTGACTCCCTGGGAGAGAAACCGTCTCTCAAATTGATCGGGAAAGATTCAGTCCACTTTCGTCATAAATCACTTGGAGAACTCTTCTTAAATCATTCTCCGTCCCCTGGGACTGGGGATAGTGGAGATGATGTCTTGCCAAAGATGCTGTTCACAGAGAACGAGACCAACTTGGATGCCCTTGGACTCGGCGCCAACAAAACACCCTACGTGAAGGACGGCTTCCATAAGCATATTATCAACAAAGCTGATGATGCTATCAACTCGAATCAAACAGGAACCAAGTGTGGTTCTTGGTATGCATTTGATGAGGACGGAGGTGTTAATCCCGGCGAGTGCGCTGTTGTCCGCTTCAAACTGATGCGAGAGGCTCTGACATATCTGGACGAAGAACTTTTTGACGAATTGATGGAGAGGCGAAGGGAAGAGGCTGACGAATTTTATTCTCGCCTCAGCCCGCTACCAATGTCTGATGATCTGCGAAACATCCAGCGTCAGGCCTTTGCTGGCCTTTTGTGGTCCAAACAATACTATCATTTCAACTGGGAGCAATGGGCGAAGGGGGATCCGACATCGCCTTTTTTCACGCGGAAGAACATTCATAACAAGCAGGGCAAGCAGATCCACTGGGACCATGTCTTATCAGTGAGAGACTCGTGGGAATATCCCTTCACAAACCCCTGGGACTCTTCGTTTGACTGTGTTGTCATGGCGATGCTGGATCCAGACTTTGCCAGATACCAGCTGGATCTACTCACCAGGGAGAATTACATGCAACCCAGCGGACAAATCCCTTCGAATGACTGCAACTTTGACGAAGTCGACCCTCCTGTTCTTGCTTGGGCCGCGTTCCGTGTCTTCAAGATAGAACGGAAGATGTACGGCCGCCAGGACTTGGAGTTCTTGGAAAACGTGTTTCAAAAGCTCCTTCTCAACTTCACCTGGTGGGTGAATAGGAAGGATACCGAAGGGAAGAACATCTTTGAAGGTGGCTTTCTTGGCTTAGATAACATCGGGCCCTTTGATCGATCTGCTCCTCTACCGACGGGGGGAACTGCTGTTCTTCAACAAGCAGATAGCACGGCGTGGATGGCCTTCTACTGTCTCTCGATGCTCAACATCGCCTTGGAGCTTGCCAAGTACCGTCGAAACTATGAGAGGCTTGCCGCCAAGTTCTTCGAGCACTTCATCCTCATCAGCGACGCCATGGGCGACCTCTGGAATACCGAAGACGGCTTCTACTACGACGCAATCTCCTGGGGTGGCGGCAGGACCCGTCAGCTACGTGTCAGGTCGCTTGTTGGCCTTATCCCCCTCTTGGCTACATTGACTCTAGAGCCAGAGATGACGGACAAAGTTCCTTGGTTCAAGAAGAGACTGGACTGGTTTATAGAGAACCGCTCAGATCTCGCCGAGAGAAACATTGCCAGTATAAGAAAACGTGGACAAGGCAATAGACTACTGCTAGCCCTGGCCAGCAAAGACCGGCTGGAGCGCATCCTCAAGCGACTTTTGGATGAATGGGAGTTCTTCTCGCACCACGGCATGCGCTCCCTTTCACGCTATCACAGCGAGAATCCCTACTGCGTCACCTCGAATGGGAAGAAGTTCGAGGTCGGCTACCAGCCAGCCCAGTCTGATGGCAACACCAACTGGCGAGGCCCGATCTGGATGACCGTCAACTTTCTACTGATTGAGTCTCTGCAGCGGTTCTCTCTCTTCTATGGCGACTCGCTACAAGTCGAATGCCCAACGGGATCAGGAGACTACATGCAGCTCGGAACAGTCGCCGAGGAGCTTCAATATCGTCTGGAGTATTTGTTTACGAGATCAGATGATGGCAGGCGCCACATCAACGATGGAAACGATACACGAGACTATGACCCCTTCTGGAAAGACTATGTATCTTTTTATGAGTTCTTCGACGGTGATACGGGCCGGGGACTAGGAGCTAATCATCACTGCGGATCATCCAGCCTCATCGCCAGAATAATCCACGACACGGCGTGAGTAGTTCCTCCCGGTAGAGAGTCTTAGCTAACCGCCAATAACAGAATCTGTCGCTTGTCTCAAGCTCCTCGCACAGCGAGCGATGGTGTGGCGCTTTACTTTGATGAGGAGATTGGGAAGCCAAAATATCGCCACCCACGATCTTCGTCTACGCGAGCTTTTCAAAGTGATCGTCATTTCGCCGAAGAGGAAGAAGATAAGGAAAAAGTTGTGGAGGCGGCTAGTTTTAAGGCTGAGGCCGATGCTCTGGTGGCCAAGTATGTGTCGGAGCAGCTCGCGAAGGTCAAGATTGGTGACTCTCCCTTGGAGGTCAAGGACGAGATCGAAACTTGATGGCAGCAGAGGAATCAAGAGGGTGATTGATTGGACTTCTACCTCAAGTCCTCTCTCTACCCGAGGTCAATCGTGGGACAGACTAACGCTCAACTCCACCAACAACGCGTATTATACTTATTTTCTAATGAGATAATCCTCAGGATGGAGCATAGATGCCCATATTGATGATTTATGAGTAGTGAGGACTAGATGACTTCCCGGAAACGAGTGATGATCTAACACTCTCAACCATAATGGTGAGGCTGAATGACTGGGCAGCACCCATGCACAAACCCACCCAGGAGCTGGAGCCAATAGAACATCATCACCCTCACCGTAAGCATGACCCCGCTTGACGAGAACCAGGCCCCAGTCAGGCAGTAAACTTTCGGCAAACATCGAGGCCGGGCTTGATAACGACTACGACGGTTCCACGGGCTCGACAAGATCATCTTTCTGAACGATATTGGTTCCCCTGCACTCTCCTCCCAATGTCCACTGTCGATAACCCTTTTGACTGGGACGAGATTGGCGACATCGGCCATCCCGATCCCGAGTACGCCGAGTTTGGCTTTCACGACTTTGCAAAGGAGTGGAAAGACAGGATCCTACCATGGTACAGCTTCCGTGACAGTACGGGCCAAGCAGGGCGAATAAGCGATATTGCGTCGTTCTTGCGCACATGGCTCTTCTTTGGGCTTCTGAAGGAGGTTCTTGGAGAAGATCTCGGTTCTGTCCAGCACCTGAAGACCAAGGGGCGCATCGACAAAGGCAAAGTGGTGAGACAGATTGAGGAATGGAGAAGACGAGAAGTTGAAACTCCAGCTGGCCGAACGAGCCGCCTAGCCCGAGTCCAGCTCGTTTTGACTGAAGCTCGATCTCTGGTAACAGAGATATGCTCCGTTGACGAGGTTGCCGATACACACATCGATCCGGGAAACAAGGATATTCCTCTATCACTGATGGTCTTGGGAGAGATGCTCACAGGGTATACGACAAGATTATTATTGGAACTGAAAGAGGTTCGGATCCGAGGATGGCATATCGACGGCAACAGAGGCTGGGGTCAGACCTCCGCAGTTTTGAAGACTATGAAAGAGCGGTGGAACCGAGACACGCTCCGGATGCTCAATGGCTCACTTGGTGGCCATGCAACAGCGCAACTATATGCTACACATCTGCCGGCCAGCTCAAATCCCCCACAAACCTCCTCTCAAGGCTGGGATGTTGGTGGCAAGGGGTATAACCAGGCACACAGCGACACCTGCGACCTCCACGACAATGAAGACCTTGTTGGACCTGACCAGGATAAACTTGCCGAGGTTATTGAGCGAGGCAAAATCCCCTTGGTCAAGTACTCTCCTTCATCAGGGCAGATGGAGATTCTAGAGTTTGAACCCGGAACGAGATACGCCATCATCTCTCACGTCTGGTCAGATGGATACGGAAACCCCAACGAGAACAAGATTCATAAATGTGTCCTCGAATTCTTTAACAGGTTGTTTCTGGACACGCAAAATCTACTACGTCGAAAGGACCCCGATCCAGAGCTTCCCTTCTGGATTGACACCCTGACAATCCCCGTCAACAACCCCGTTCAACGAAAACGGGCAATTATGACCATGCATCACGCCTACACGAACGCAGATTTCATGGTGATTATTGACTCGGCTCTGTCAAGGATGGAAGTGGGCAAGTCATACTCAGAAACTGCCATGAAGATCTTTACAAGCCGCTGGATAGGAAGGCTATGGACTCTACAGGAGGCGTATCTAAGCAAGAAACTTATCTTTCGGTTTGGCAAGAATGAACTGGTGGATATGGATCAGCTTGAGAGCAACTTCTTTACGAGCCACACCCTTGCAGACTCGATGGTGGCCGGGAAAGCTCGCAAGTACTTTGACCGGCTGCTTGGTTGGCAGAGGCAGAAGAGGATCTACGGTGTGCCCATATATGACAGCGTACTACTTGCATCCGTATGGGAGGCTGTTCAGTGGCGCACTACGAGCCTTGTTGTTCACGAGACGCAGGCTTTGGCTACTCTATTTGAGATCGAAGTCGACTTCCCTGATGACTTTGATCATAGCTCATGCGGTCCGCGATGCGGCGAGGAAATGGGAGGTCCTTGTCGAGAAAACCTCGATAGGAGGATGACATGCTTTCTTGAGTCGCTCTACGACGCCTACCCAAACTCAATCCCGCCGGGAATCATCTTTGTGCCTGGGAGAAGACTTGCTGTCGAAGGCTTTGGATGGGCTCCATGTACTTGGATGGTTGGGCAGAACGTCGGTCACGATGATCCCATCTTTACCCATACCACTGCAGCCGAGTTGACGCTGAATGGCCTGCTTGTTCGATACCCAGGCTTTCTCCTTCGCTCATCTGAGAATCGTATCTACGACCCAGTGGAGCAAAAATTCGCGTTCCCCTGCGATATCCTCTTGCTCGAATGGTACTGCGTCCAGCCATGCGACGACAAGACGGAATCACTGCCAAACATGGATGGCCTCGCCATAATATCCTCAAAAGAGGAAGTCAGAGAGGATAAAGTGATAGGTCTTCTTGTTTCAGTCAAAAAGACACGGCGTCCGAAGCTGTATGTGGAGATTCTGCAGCGCGTCTGGATCTGGAGGGAGAGGGATCAGGCAAGGATTGAGGAACTGAGAAGGACGTTTTGGGACCACAAGGTTTCCGTTTGTGAGTACGGTGAGATCTTAAATGGGGATCAGCAGTGGTGTATAGGGAAGCATAGGTGGGACCCTGCAAGGCTGGAGAAGGGCGATCGTCTCGACAGCACTCTTAGTCCCCTTTGAAGTTTCTAGATACCATGTATGCCCAATACGGGCACTTCTTTACAGTTTAAGCAATGTCCCCGGTGATGTGACATTTTAGAACGGCATAGTTAGCATGAATGCGACTGTGAGTGGAGGTGGAGGATATCGAGGCTAGGTCGAGCCTGGACACCAAGGCCTCGACCGTTCGATCTACCAGCTAGCTTCCGATCTGGGCCACGCTATTGAGTCTCGGCCCGGCACGCTTGTCACTATCCGTCAACTATTGCCTTTGAATGCTTCGGGGGAGAACTTGGTTGGACTTTGATGATAGGTGTGGATCGTTCTAATGACCAACTATTCAACGCCATGTCTTGACCCAGCCAGCGGCATCAATGTTCAGGATCAAATTGCCGATTCAGCCAGCCACCCCGCCTTCTATCTAGACCACTCGAAGAAACACACATGAATTGCTCTTGCCACGCGTCAAGGCTTATAAAACCCAAAGCCACACTCGGCGTCATCTAGTCTTCGTTTGTCTCTCCATTCAGTAAACCATACCACTAAGCCCTTCCAAACATCCACACAACCATGGTAGATTCATATACAACCAAGGTCCAGAACCTCCTCGCCGTTCTCGGCCGCGTGCCAATGCTAGACGAGACCGAGGTTGTTTTGTCACTACAGACGGCCTTTCTCACAACATCATCAATGTCAGCTCTCAAGACCTACTTCCAGGTGCCTCCAGCGTCGGGGTCCTGCACCATAGATGGTTTGGACTTGACAGACACCATTGAATCACTGGGAAATGCGGCTATCGCTGCACAAATCGCAGACTGCTCGCTGGAATACGGTTTCAGTTCCATTGCCAATCGCGTAAGATTCGCTTCAAAATTCTTTAGTAGAATCCAGCTGACAACAGACAGGACGTGGCAATAAAGCTCCCGGGGGAAATGTTCAACACCATCATGCCGTGCGTGTTTGGTGACCACATCAACCGTCAACTCCACGCAGATGGCCTGCTCCCACTACAGGTGCTGAAACAGGATCCCACCTTTGTAACAACCTTTGAGAGCGTTCTCGTCAGTCCACAGTTTGACCCGTTTCGCGGTCAAGGTGACTACTACTACGCAATGATGTGCTTGTTCGTCTACGTCTATCTGATCAAAGGTCCTGGTTTCGCACTCGACACCAAATTGGAGATGTCTCCAGTCCTTCCCATCATTCGAGCATGGCAGAGCAACCTGACAGCACCAAATACTCCGAATCTCAACTACCTTACTGCACTACAGTTTGATGTTGTTTTCAACGCGTATACGCCTAGTTCCATCTATGGTCCCACTCGCAATGCTGATGCGACGCTACTGGACTTAGCCCAAGCGGTACAAAACGAGGGTTTTATGACAATCCCCACGGCAGATGCATCAACGGGATCTGAACCAGTGCCGGCGAGCATTACTGATGGCTCAATTTTCTCCGGGGTAGACGTTTCCCAATTCAGCCCGGTTAGCTACAGGCTCTGGAAGAAGTGGATGGACACACTTGACGACCAGAGCCCAGGCAATTTCTGGCGTGCTGGCATCATGACAGCGGCAGCCCAGGCCTTGGAGACGGATAAAAGTGAAACAATTCCTGGAGGTGAATCCAAACCAGTCATTACCCTGTTTCATATCGTCACACATGGAAAGGACCTTGCAGATTGGTACAAGAACAATCAGAATCAGCCCTACATGAACGCTGGCGTCGATCTGAACAACACGACGGAAACAGCAGAGCCTGGGAATCAAGCTATGGGTTGCTTCATCGCCGGCACAAAGGTCGAAACATCGAACGGATCAAATGCGATTGAGGACTTGAGAGAGGGCGATCAAATCTTGACCCGCGCCGGCGAGGCACAGCAATGGGGCATTCGCAGCGACGAGGTCGTGGAGAACCCTTCCCCTGACAATTTGTACGGGTTCAACGGGGAAGCACCCTTCTTCACAGCTGGCCACCCATTCTACACCACAACAGGCCTTCGTGCTATCGATCCCGCAACTGCCCGCAAGGAGAATCCCTGGCTGGAAGTTGGCCCGCTCAGGCCTGGACATATGCTACTTCGTTTGAACGCTGAGCAGGGGTACGAGCGGGAGGTCATCGATTCTATCAACATGTCTCGAAGCGATGTTACCAGTGTGTACGGAGTGCACCTGCGGGAAGGGCTCCGGAGCTATCATGCCAATGGGTACCTAGTAGCCATCAATTACCCGGAGATCACAGCCGTGTCAATTACTCGGCAGTTGAAGACCTTCCCTTCGGCCGAAAGAGCCGCAATGATTCAGAGCCTTGGTGTTCTGAAACCTTTGTTTGAGCGTTTTGGCGCTGGGACAGTCGTGGACAAGTTGATAAAGGAAACCAGATCTGCCTGATGCAAGGTAGAAATATGAATTATATACACGCCTTCACGATAATCCTACTCCCTACCCGACCTGCTAGAATCTAAAACCTCTAAAGGCCACTTGAGGTAGCACTTCAAGTCTTCTTTGATTTCTTCCTTGATGGAAGCAATTATGCGCGCTGCCCATGGCTCCATAAACCACTTGTCTCTCATCGTATTCAGAAGAACAGCATAGTATGCCAGTATTAGCAGGTTGACTTGATCACCTTGTTGTAGACTTGCAATAAACTCGGCTTCTAACCAGTACATCCAATGAAACACAAATCTGTAAAGTGGCTTCGCGTCAGTGCCTTGCTCTTCAACTGTACCGTATGTAGCTGCGTAGATTGGAATCATGGCGTCGAGAGCTCTTAGACGTATGGAAGCTGACGAATTGTCGGATAACTCTACGAACTTGCGAAAGTGGTCCAGAGGCTCTTCCCAGTCCAGTCGTTTAATGTTGAGCCGAGCGAAAGTTGGCTCCAAAGACGCAGGAGCCGATGAGTAATGCCGAAAAGGTTCCAGATGCCCTGAAAACAGAACCTCGGTAGGAAATCTTGATCTGAGGACTCGCACGCCACGGATCAAAGGCATCCACGTTTTTGACTCTTGGTCCTCCCCTATGCTGCACACAAGCAAGTCACCCTTACTCTGGGGACCAGCTGCAAATTTGTTGAAGCACGTGAGCATCGAGGCGACATACAGTGGACCACAGGTATCGACGTCAAGCTTGGGTAGAAGCTCAGCTGTCTCAGCGAGACCAAGTGAGAAGTGATGCTCGGCAAGAGAAACTAGGAGATTCCGTTTCTCTTTGTCCCTTTCTTCCAGATAAGCCAAGTGATGTGCGGTGAGTGAAAAGGCCAGGCGGAGGACAAAGTGAAATTGCAGGCCGAGTCTAGGCACGTTATATGACCAAAAGTGTGAAAGTGGACCTTGAAGGTCAGGAGAAACCACAAGGCTGGGGCCAGTATGCGACGCAAAGTGCAATGTTAACTCGACGTCAGAGACATGTAGGTTGCAAGAACTTGCGGGACCTGGAGGGGCGACAGGCATGTCCTTCGGGCCCCAGTTGGTCCAATTCTTTCGTGGCCGACCCGGACGCTTTTACAACCCTGGCAGCTCTACCCCGTCATTGTTTTCGTCCTCGAATCTACTGCCGCCTGGCTCAGTAGACGCTGTATCTTTGAAGCCGCAGTGTGAAAACATAAACGGCTGTAACAAACACCATTGGTGCTGCGTCAAGCGCATAGATAAACACTTCGTGTGAGATGATGTATCCTCCCTCTCCTTGAAGATACTCGATGCCCCTGACCAGACTCCACACCATCATTGCACCACCGACCAAGTAAGTGGCTTGAAAATACCGTGAGGCGCTGAGCATGCCTGTCATCTTGTAGTCTGATCTGCTCGTTCTAACCAACCTGTGGGAGACCAAGGTAATGATGAGAAACAGGCCCAAGGCTGCAAGTTGTACGATCAATCCCGAGATGATCAGAGTTCTTCCCAACGCAATACCCTTCGGGTCGCCCGATGCTGGTGCTGCTGAGCCGAAGACTTGGGTAACAAAACATCCCAGATCGACTGTGACGAAGAATACCGTCATCAGACGAGGTGGGATTACGATTCGATCTCGAATTTGGAAAACCCGGATATATCGCCCAAGGGTCATGTACACCGTCGCAGCAATGAGCGGTGCCGTTCCCAGAATTAGGATATTCTGCATGATGAAAGGGCCTGCAATGTTGGGTTCACTGTGCGCCTGAACGCGACCGTAGTAACCAAAAGCCTCACCTTTTGTGATTAGAAGCAGAAAAGAAGAGCCAAAGGATTTGGCAGGGGAACCAACCGACAACGCCAAGCGTCAGGGGCAGAAAATGCCAAGCTCGAAGCCATCCCAGCAGGCCAAGATGCACTACGGCAGAGAGGCCGAACAAAACGACAAAAGTCCAGGCAGCGCCTTCATTGGGTCGATATTCGAAAAAGACGATTTGCGTGTCGTTGACAATGGGACCAAACGGAGGTTCGGTCTTGTTGAAGAGAACTTGAGACATTGTTAAAGCTGCTGTTGAAGAAGATAAGAGAAGGCATCCTCCTGAGTTCAAATACTGAATGGAAAGCAAAGGCCACGACGAATTGACTCCATTCTCAGAGCAGACACCTTGACTTTGGACTGTCATAGCTTTGTTAATTGTCGCAATCTTGAAGCGTAAAGCTATCGATTGGCTGGTTGGGGATGCCATATGGGTCGACCCGCCATGGTCAGGCTTAGCCGCTTTTTGTGCTTGACAGGGACTGGATACGAAATGTCACCGGATCCGAAAACTCTTGACGAGCATTACTCGCCTTGTAGATGTAGAAAGGGGTATTGTGACGCGTAATTCGGATCAGACTGCGTCAGATGGTGACAAGCCCGAAACAGCAGCAAGTTGTACCCGTGGTCCTAGCATGATAACTCCATCTTGCTTTTAGAGTGTCATGAAGAGCCTTCTGTCAGGACTGTTACTGGGCTTATAGATCTATGAGAGATCTATACAGCTAAAGGAAACATGTAACTCACATACCTAGGTACTTAGGTAGCGAGAGATGAGTGGCAGAGACACCGTGTTACTCTCCCCTTAGACTACCCTACACCACCACCAATTCAAACCCCTGCCCACTAAAATAAATACAGAATTTGTACGGTGTGTACAATCATAGGACGATCGTTATGTTCAGAGTCGGGTTTCGAAGGAAGGGCATCAATTTGGGTAGGAAAACAAGCAATTGGTGGCGCTAATCATGATGAACGAAACGTCCAGGAGTCTTGATCTGAAAAGCAGGTTGTTCCATCTTTCACAATCATGTTTCTGCGCGATAAGACACCAACCTATCTCATTCACTGCATTTGTTATCGTGGATCGGCCCGAGTGTCGTTGCAAATGGCACGTCATCATGCGGAGACAGCTGCATGTCCAGCTCCGAACCGGACCGGAGGCAATTGACCGAGCCGGCAACAGCTCGGTTGGAACTCCGAGCTTCATGTCGATCCTACCCTCCATTTCTAACTCCCTATATCGCTCAACGGGCTCAATTCGACTTGCACACGAAGTCTAAATATTATCCAATATGGGAAAAATTGCTTCAATCGAATATTTCCGCGTCCCTCCTCGCTGGCTCTTTGTCAAGATCACCGACGATGCCGGCAATGTGGGGTGGGTGAGGCATCACTTGAGGGGCACACGCAAGCCGTCGAGGGATGCCTAGACGCCTGGATTTCGCAGTACGGGCATGGAGGCCGAGTAAGTTCATCACGCAGTCTTGCTAAGTAGCAGAACTGACATAAAAGCGAGATTGAGCAGATCTGGCAGAAATCTTGGCGCATGGGCTTCTATAGAGGCGGACCCGTGTTTATGAGCGCGCTGGCCGGCATAGACATTGCGTTATGGGATCTTAAAGGTACTTGTGGTGCGTCAATTTTGTTAGGAATACATACTGACACGTCCTAGCCCGTAAACTCAACCTTCCCATCTATCAGCTGCTGGGCGGTAAGGTAAGAGACAAGATCAAGGTCTACGCGTGGATCGGGGGAGATCGGCCATCAGACGTGGAAGCTGAAGCGTTCGTTTGCCTACTTCTCACATCAGTACAAAGACACTGACCCTGGACAGACTATCTCGTCGTGCGCAAGGCTTCACCGCTGTCAAGATGAACGGGACAGAAGACCTCGGTTGGCTAGACTCTCCTTCAGCCCTCGACGCTTGCGTCGAAAGGGTAAAGACGGTCAAGGCGCTTGGAATGGATGCTGGAGTCGACTTCCATGGCCGAGTGCACAAGCCCATGGCGCGACAACTGGCAGCACTTTTGGCACCCCATCGACCAATGTTTATCGAGGAGCCTCTTCTATCCGAGCATATTGAAGGTATCAAGGCCTTCTCACAAACCGTCACCTGCCCTATCGCGCTTGGAGAACGGCTGCATAGTCGCTGGGATGTGAAGCCCTTCCTCGAAGCTGCATGTGTGGATATTCTGCAACCAGACATCTGTCATGTGGGGGGCATCTCAGAGCTGCGACGCATCGCGGCCATGGCTGAGACTTATGATGTTGCGATCGCGCCTCACTGTCCTCTTGGGCCTATTGCCCTCGCCGCAAATATTCAGGTCGATGCTACGACGCCCAACTTTGCGATTCAGGAGATGAGCCTTGGGATTCACTACAACACGGGAGGACATGACTTGCTCTCTTACATCAAGAATCCTGAGATCTGGAATATTGAAAACGGATACATTGACTTGATGAAGGGACCTGGCTTGGGCGTTGAAGTTGATGAGGATAAGATTCGGGAACTTAGTAAGAACGCAGAGCCATGGGTCAGCCCTGGATTTGTTGGTCCGGGAGGTGAATGGAGGGAGTGGTAGACTTAAGCACAGGTCGCACGGCCCAGTTACTCCGTCGCTGTGGCAATTAAGAGGATTGGACCTGGTAGGTTGCCAGAGTTCTCATGCCTACCTGGTTACACAGACATTTCGGGCTCGCAAAACGTCCCATGTCCTGCATAGAGCCGATTATAGACACATGCCATTAGACCACCCATATCTCCAACAAACAGCCATTCTTCCGAAAAGCGAATACCGAGGAACAACAACATCCCCAGCTCATGCCCCCAACACCCCCTCCACGAGTCAAGGATATGATCGCCGCTAACCCCAGACGCCAACCCCCGCTCCAAAACCATTTCCCCGCTCCCGGATACAAAGATAAGAACTCCGCCATCCTTGTGTGTCCCATTTTCCGACGGCTCCCTTTTCCGTGAAACGCGTGAGAGAGAGAATCCAACCACGCCTCACAACCTGCTCGAACAATGGACGCAGCCCCAGACGCAGCAGCTCCAGCATGACTGGCTTGAGCCAGCAAGATGACGGAGATGGTCATGGAAGCGGTCAGTCTCCTAACAAGAGACGTAAACATCCGCATGTGAGGAGTAGAGCCAGCAGGGCTTGTGATCGTGCCGGGCGTGAGCATCCCCTTTATTATTCCTTAACATGTTGACAATTGCTCTTTTATACTTGGCTGGTCTTTAATAGCCGAGATCGACTTATATCGGCCAGATCCGATCTCCAGTCTAGACCCGTCGTTATACGTGCCGCTTGATGGATCCTGGCTGACCGCTCATAGACGCAAGACTCGATGTTCGGGAAAGTATCCATTGGCTCTTTGCTTTCGCCTTCGTCTTGACTGTAAGTACACGGCATCTTATCGTCGTGGCCGTCTTCCTTCCATCGAGATGGATACAGACGCATATGGGGAGCACGTGGGTGATGCACCTCGAGCCACGGAGGAGCAACTGAGAGGGTCTGATCCGCCCAATGAGACACCGCAGATGGAGGAGCATATACCGAGTCCAGTTTCTATAGAGGCTAGGACATTTGAAACTTCTAAGCCAGAGCGCGGAGCGTCGACACAGTCATCTCGCAACTCTCCAGAGCCAGCGCCTATTGATCGGCAGGGCCACTACGTATGTCTCATGCGCCCACTGACACTTTATTACTGACCTTTGCAGGTTGGCCCAGCTTCTGGGGCGTCATTCTTACTCAGGGTTCAGAGGAAACTTCAGCAGCATCGCTCAGCATCCTTATCTGACGGCTCAATCTTCACCTTTGGCGATCTTCCACTTCCAGAGTTTGACACACGCTTCTTGATCCTTCCCCCAAGATCTGAAGCAGATGCTCTACTTTGTAGATACTTTGAGTTCTCATCTGCTACCCATCGGTTCTTGCACCGCCCCACGATTGAATCATGGTTGCAAGAGCTCTACGAGACTCATGGAAGTATGCGCAATCAGACAGATGCAAGAAGCAGAACTGCTCTCTTGTTCATGGTTTTTGCACATGCCGAGAACTATCCCAAGTCTAAAGCCGGGACTGTTGATCCGTCTTCGAGGTAGAGCAGTCCGAGTGAAATTCCATCATCGTGGCTAACCATTCATAGTGCCCGCTTCTTTTCCGCCGCCGAGGACCAGCTCTCGGCCGAGAAGGGTGCAATACGGCTCACTAGTATCCAAGCACGTCTAGCACAATGCCTTTACCTCTTATCACACTCGCGTTTGAACCACTGCTGGAGTCTCTTCGGCACTACTGCTCACTTAATGCTTGCTCTGGGTATCCATAGAAAGTCGCGCGTTGACGCAAGCAGCCACCCAGATTATGTCGACCTGGAGTGTCGCAAGCGGACGTTTTGGTGCGCCTACAACTTGGACACGTATCTCAGCGCAGCACTTGGAAGGCCACGGACATTCCACGATGACGATATTGATCAGGAATTGCCTCTTTGTGTTGATGACAACCGACTTGCTCGTGGTCGACCAGCACCTTCACCACTAGGGACGACTCAGTCCATCATGTCGGGCTCCATCGCGCACATTAAGTAGGAAACCGATCCCTTCCATGTGTGCTTTCACTGATGACTTTAGACTATCTCGGATCGTGGCCAAAATCTTGAGGGATCTATACGGCATCCGTCAGCCATCAACCGAGAGCCAATACAAGCTCGCCGCCAAGTACGCAAAAGAGATTGACACCTGGCACAGCGGCATCTCTTACCTCGTTGACACTGATGGTATCGATCCGTCTTTGTTCCAGCCCATCTTTCTTCGGCAGCGCAATGTCTTGAACTTGGCGTGCTGGCATGCGCAGATCCTAGTCCACCGCCCATTCTTGCTCAACAACTTTGCCAGTCTCGCCAACTTAGGGACGACGAGAAATTCTCGAAGTCGCCAAAATTCCGAGCTTACGCATGAGCATGTTCAACGTTGCTTGGAGGCTGCCATGAACATCGTTGCCAAGATCGATGACCTTCACTCAAATGGACTACTGTATAACACATTCTGGGTACATCAATATCGAATCCCATCATACCTTCACTGACTGACCGACCTCCAGTTTTCTCACTACTTCGCCTTTTCCGCAGTCGTAATGCTATATGTGTACGCCATCCAACAGCGACATGCACCTCCAGAAACCTACCTTCCCGCATTCCACGCAGCAACAAAATGCCAAGCACAGATAACCTCAATCGCCATTCCTGGCTCTTTGGGTCAACGATATGGTGTTGTCCTCCAAGAGCTGCGAGTCGAGCTTCTGAGACACAATACCAATCTGCTGGATCTGGGCTCAACCAACGGCCAGGGAGCCGGGAGTGGTTCTGCAAGCATGCGCAATGGAGATGAGGGATTGCTAGGATCATACACGAATCAAGATATACTTGACCTTGGGCCCCAAAGTATCGGCTTTGCACCCGGTGCCGAAGACATCACTGGCCAATTGGGTTTGGCTGGACAGGATGGTCTTGGGTTTTCCGAACATAGCCCAGGGAGCTCTATTGTGCAGATGACGGGATGGGGACAATTTGAATCACTAGTAAGGAACACTCCTCTCATCTTGAGATTTATTATCACTCAGGTTACTAACGAACTTTTCTGTAGGTCACAGGAGGTGTTGGCGGTATTGAGGCTTTCCTAGATGGCCATATGGGAGGGTGGAATTTAGGGATGGGTGAGCAGCTGGATACCTGAAGCTTTCCGGTTCATTGGAGGCTGCCTTATCAAAACTCATGTTCTCAAGCTCTTGAGTGCACGCCAAGATTGGTCTTGATGCTCCATGTGGAGATGAGTTATTCGACCGATCTTGTCGGGTTTAACAACGTCCTACGTCACCTGGGAATATTCTCGCATCAGTGTTGTTTTCCGGCGGCCGCCTTGTCATGGTGTTGTGATCTCGGAAAAGCGCAAGGCGGATGACCTCGGCAACAGCTTTTCCGCCAGGTACTTTTCCGGTGTCTCTCATCGCTGCAAGCGTGAACCGATGGGTCATTTTCAGCTGGAAAATGCACCACAATGGTTTAATCCATTTAACCGACAACCTATGGCGGCAGGCAAATTGTTTGATACACCATCAAGACAGAACAACCTGCGTACACTACCTTATGTTGGAGATGAATTGGCTAGACCAGTGTATTCCACGAGGAAATGAATATGAAGCCAATGACGTCGGTGACGTAGTGGTCATGTGACGATGTGATTGCCCGTCACGTCGAGTTATGACCTCACGACGCGTCAACAACACTCACGTTTGTCGCACACATGTTCTTATCATCACAAGCAAAGATGAGAACCAGAAGCTCAGACGCCAAAGCTAATGCCGACCAGGCCAGCTCGTCCACGTCTCACGGCCACAAGAGATCGTCGGACCAGACTGAAGCAAAAGCGGCAGAGCCCAAACCCAAGCAGGCCAAGAAGGGCAGAAGAGCCAGCGCCTCTCAAGCCGAAGCATCAACTTCATCGGAACAAACTCAGAAACCGCGTCTCACAACCCCGGATCTAGAATTCGACTTCGATCACGACCAAATCCGAGACCCGCGGCCCACCCCGGGCCGTGTTAAGCGACCGCGCTATAGCGATCGTGAAATTACCGAGGAATTCAAACAGAGGTTTCATATCCCCATACCACGACCAAGAGACTTCGAACATGAAGCATTGGCAGACCCTAGCGCCACATTTCACGATCTCTATGTCTGCCACAAGAAGGGGCCCAAAGGCTCACCCACCTACGACTCGGCAGGTTTCCAGCTCGACTACGACAAGGTTGTCAAGTGGATGAAGCCCGTGGCCTACAACAAGAAGAGAATGGTCAACGGCATGGAAAGACACCTCAAGGAACAGGAAAAAGAGGACGAGGCTATGGCAAAAAGCTTCTTTGTTGATGGCAAGTATCCAGGAAACCACCTGGGTGGCCAGTATGGAGATTTTCTAAAGGACCATGTATCGAAGGATTTGGGGGTCCCCTGGCATCAGATTGATTCTAAGCGTGTCAAGGAGTGGGAGGAGAAGGGATTTGAGAAGATCAATGCGGATGAGTGGTGGCATGAGCCCAATGAGGAGGAGAGGAAGAGGTTCATGAAAATGCTGGGGGGTGCAAGTCTGCGCAAGGATCTTTGAAGCATTGGCTTTTGTATTTGAGTACCCTCTATCCTCTTTTATCTCTATGTAAACCTGCTCTCCTTTTTGGTATGTCTATCTATCAACTCATGTCTGCTCGCTCCAAGGGCTTTACTCCAAAGTACACGCCAACTTTTAGTCCTGCTTCAGCCCAATCTTGCCCGTCTTTCGCAATCCGGCTCCCGCAATGACAACACATGCCATCATGAACGCAAACATGGTCCAGAAGCTTGCCCTGTATCCCTCCAACAGAGCCTCAGAGGGCTTCATCCCGTCATGGTCCTTAGCCACAAGCGTAGAGACAACCTGCATGACAGCCAACCCAAAGGCATTTCCGAACTGCGACGCAGTGTTAAAGACAGCACCGGCGATGGATTGCTTGTCATCGGGAAACATCTCAGTGACGATAATTAGACCAACAGTAAAGAGGACGTCGGCAGAGAATGGCATCAAGACTTGAGCGAAGAATGCGCTCGTCCAGTAAGACCAACTTGGCTGGATGGTGGCCATAAGCAAAGGAGAGCCGGCAGAAAGGATGGAAGTGATGACGACGAGCCACAAGGCCGGAACCTTGTGTACAAACAGGCCGGTGGAGAAGTTGAGAGTCACACCGACGACGATGCTAGGAAGAATGCGGATGGCGGCTTGAAGAGCTGACAGATGCTGGATTTCTTGAAAGCTATAAATACAGTCAGTTATCGATCCTCATCACGAGAGCGAGAGCAAACTTACAAAAGACTAGCAAAGAGTTCCAGTGAGGTCAAGACTCCAAAGGACAAGGCAATCGTCGCGCAGATGCTAGCAAAGGCAGAGTTTTCCCAGAACGAGTTAGGGATAAGAGCCGGTTGGCCTGATATGTGCTGACGATGCATCCAACCGATGAACAAAGGCAGAGCCACAACGCCGAGACAGAGAATGACGATGCTAGCAGGTTCCTTGATGCGGTAGACGTCTGTGCTGATAATGCTGCAAGGCTTATTAGTGGCTGTCACGACTCGAAGAGTATCAACTTACGCAAGGAAATACGAAATCAAGGCCATGAAAGCTGACGCGAGCAAAGCACCAACCCAATCGACCTTTGTCTTCAGGCTGTGCATAACATCCTGAAGTGTCCCAAGTGGAGCGGACTTGGGCAAGGACCAGAAGCCAACAGCCGACAGCACCAAAGTGATGCCTCCGTAGATGTACCATCCCGACCGCCATCCAATGGTATCAACCAGGATACCGCCAATGACGAGACCGAAAGAGAACCCGAGTGGTTGACTCAGTCCGAGACAGGCAAAAGCAAAGTTGCGTCCCCGACCGCGAGGAAGGATCTTGGTGACGAGGGATACCGAACTAGACAAGTGCAAAGCGAGGGCGACACCTTGTAGTGCTCTCAGGACAACCAATTCTTCACCCTTTTGGATGAATGCGCATGCAAGCATCAGGGCGCCGTTGGCGATGCATCCAAGCAAGTCAATTGATCGTGGACCAATGACATCGGCAATAGCTCCAGCAATAAGCAGCGTAGACGCTGTCGCCAAGCCGGGAACAGAAGATGGCCAGAAAGCAAGCGATTGAGGCAAATCAAGGTCCTGGGTCATTCGAGGGAGACCGACAACAATAAGACCATTGGCGGCGCTGGAAGCAAAGTTGACACCAGAAAGCTGAAAAGTCACAGCCGCCTTTCGGAAGCGCGAGGCTGGTCGGATTTGTTCGATATCGGAACATCCAGAGACACTTTCGCTGCTGGGCAATTGAGTGTCGCTCCCAGACTCGAGGCCGGGGTGTGGGATTGGCGGTAGCACCAGAGTTTCCGTTTGTGTCGCCATGATGATTCGTCAATTGGCATTGAAAGGAGTGATGATTGAGAAGACCATTATGTCAGTCAATGGAAGTAATTATAGATGAACACAGCTGACTCTCGCTTGACTCATTGCGCCCTACCCGTTCCTTCGCGCTCAACAATGTCTAAACCGCGCCCTTCCATGGTGGAGAAAATGTCAACAGGATTGTGGGGACGGGTCTTTGTCTCCGACGCGAGTCGGAGCTAAAAGACGGGCGCTAGGGTAAGCTTCAGGGGAATGGTGACTCAAGCCCTGAGAGTGAAGATTGTGTCTGACAAGACTCGAATGGGAGAACAGCAGTGTGATAAGTGTCATAAAACAGGCAAGAGTGTTGTGAGAAATATTCTTCAAGTCTAGAGAAGTCACATATAATCGCTTTTCATTCAATTTTGGATCCAAGTAGTTCAGGACAATCCCATTTCGCTCAAGTACCTCGTGTCATCTCGACTTATTAAACCACCTCAAGTGCATTGCACTTCAGATCCAAGACTGCAACGATAGAGACTCTTGATACGCCCCGACTTCACCATACCCCCTACACTATAGCCATGATCCTTGAAACAAACCATATTCTCCACATCAAACCCCGGTCCGATGGCGTGGATGATTGCAGATTCTCCGTCAGCACTCTTCAACCATCCAGTGCAAGCTCCGACCGAGAACCCAAGAGGGCAGTCTTGTTCGACACAGAGTAAGCCGCTGCCCCTGTTGCCGGTTATTTTTCCGAGTTCCAGAATGTTGCTGTCAGGCGTGACGCCTTCTCCAAAGTTGAACCAGACTCGAGGCTGCGCCTCAATGTTCAAGGTGATAGGGTTCAACATGATGAAGTCTCCGAGGACGAATGAGCTACCCTCAGCAGTTGCTGCGAGGGCTGCTAGAAGAAGAGATAAGAATTTCATGATGATTACAGAGTTGGTTTTATCAACTCCGTCTGCTGACTCTGGGCAGAGAAGATCAAATAAACACTGCCTGCTTCTGTTTTGGGGTGAGGCGACAGGCTTAAGAAAGGAGGATAAGATGAACTTTATAATAAATGAAATAATTAATATCCCCGAGATTTACCTCCTCATCTGCCCCGGTTACGTGACTCAAAGATACCTCGGGTTGATCGAACGATAGGTACGACAAGATATGCCACCCTTCGGCAATTATACTGTGACAGCAAACCTATTGCCCTGTGGAAGTCACGCCAAATTTAACACAGCAGTCTTGTGCCGTGGTAATCGCCAATCGCACCATTTTGCGGTGTTTTTCGTTCGGAACAAAAACGATTGCAAGGTTACGTGGATCCGATGTGCAAGACGGTCACTTGTCTGTTCTGCCCACCACGCTGCACTGCTTGATGTTTCACCAGATCTGCATACACATGCAACTATTTCGTGACCTCAAATTTTCGCCGCAGGTATACTCGGCCTTTTACCGCGTGCAAATCTCGAAACAACCGTCATCTGCCGCCCGTAATCAACGTTACGTTGCAGGCGAAGTCTGTTGTTGGGTAGATAGCCAATGGCGAAGGTAGCTCAAGTGTGCTAGGCGATTTAGTTCTAATCTTATTAGCAAACTTGGAAGAATAGAGCCAGAGCGATTCGTAACCAAGTCTTTTCATAGAGCCGCTGAACTTGAATGTGTGCCAGCAACCGTGAGAAAGGTCACGTGACGTGGGTTCGAATCCTGCCCTTGGAGGTTGCACGGTTATTCCAACGTCTCCAACGATGTCAACTCTCGTCCTCCACCCACTCCAATGACTTCATCAAAAGAAGAAAAATGTTTCTGCTATGAGCCTCTACTATCAGACGAGATTCGGCTCTTGTCCGTCGCGCCGGGGGACTCAGAGCCCATCACTTGCGAACTTGTTCACGTCAGACTAGACAGCAACCCCACGTTCTGGGCGTTGTCGTATGTTTGGGGCGCACCGGGAAATCCCCCACCGATTGAAGTCAACGGGTGCTCCTTTGTCGTCACCAGAAATTTGTACCACGCGTTGCATGAATACCGCCGGCAGTTCGTGTGGTGCGATGGCGACACAAATGGCTCATTCATCTGGATCGATGCCATCTGCATTGACCAGACCAATCACGGCGAAAAGGCTATTCAAGTTCCACGTATGTCTGAAATCTATGGTAGATGCGAGCATGTCCTAGCTTGGCTCGGCCCTGTGGATGATGCTGAGCAAGATACTGTCGGCGAGTTGGCACAGAGGCTTGAGCAATTTGGGGGTCGTGCAGACTCTCCGAGTGACGGCAACTTTGCCGATGGACAAATCAGCTCTTTTAGAGAAAGTGCTTATACAAGTACTGAAGCTGCAGAGGAAGTTCGACGCCTGCGGCAGACATTGATCGACATCGGCCAACGACCTTGGTTCCGACGTGTCTGGATTCTACAAGAAGCAGTCCTCTCTCAAAAACCACCCATACTCTTATGCGGGCCACACGTTCTCGGCTACGACATATTCTTTAGGACTTGGGTTAGGCTACTAGATCCATCTACAGACGGGCAACTGCTCATTACATTCTTGGCCCGAAGCCCTGTCCGTTTCAGAGCTGTTGAGGGAATCTACCGGAAGATCCTCAGCACAAGGCTCAATCGGAAACATGACGACCAAAAAAAGAATGAGAGGCAATGTGCGCTTGATATTCTCCAACTGATTGGCGAATCTACCGAGTTGAAGGCGACAGTTCCTCACGACTACATATACGCACTTCTTGGGCTGCTTGACTGCAATCCGTTGCCCGAGGCACTATTTCCCGAATATACGAAACCTTTTGAAGATCTATACCATCGATTTACGGCCTTTATACTTGCCGAGACAAAAGATCCTCGGGTCTTGAATCTTGGCGCTGTGGGTGGACTTCAGGGTGTACCCTCCTGGACTCCTGATCTCAGACAAACGCTCAACGCAAGGATCAACAACAGCCAAAGAACAGGGGCCTGCATTTCATTGTCAAAAGACAGAAAGATCCTCACAATGCCTGCTATTCTTCTCGGGAGATGTGTGTCAGTATTTGGTCCAGTACAACCCGACCCGACAACAGGAACGATTGCGCCATCTGTCTTTTTGGACTGTGACAGGGCAATTATTCAACCTGCTGCGTCAATTATACAGGCCACGAGACTACAAGTCATGCGTCAGTGGTTTAGATATCATCTTGCTGATATCTTTACCGTTCAGTGGCTTGAGAAAGACCCTGCCATCGAGCAGAGTTTCCTGATGGCCTACTCGTGCATGGTCCAGAGCCAGCCTATTGAAGAGTACAGCAACTACTTCAATTCTCAACGACAGCTACAAGGGGCCAATGGGCTAGCAAGAGACAGGGACTTGCAAAACTTCATGCTCGGGCACTGTCTTTTTGTTCTACACAATGGTATCACAGGAGACCTGGCCAGAAAAGATGTTTCGGCTGCCGTAGGAGATGCTGTTTGTGTTTTTCCTGGTCTTTCAACACCTTTTGTACTAAGACAGCATGGTGATGGTAATTTCCGTGTTGTAAGTCAAGCTGCGCTTTGGAAGTATCCGGGGACAGATATCACGGAGGATGCTCTCGAGGAATACCGTCAGTCGTTTGTGGACGCTCATCACAAACGCCCCTCGAAGCACGAGGTACGGTGGGTAAGCTTGGTTTAGCGGGACAGAATGGAAGCGATACCCGGACGTCTGAGGTCAAGTGTGCGAGGTGTTTCTGACAAGAAATACACAGTTCAATATGCGACAAGTGAGAAATGCAAAACAAAGTAGTGGCTGTCTGGTCGTCAATCTTATGCCGGGGAACCTTTCCGTATCGAATCGCTTCTTTTTCCTTCTTGTTGCGCATGCCTGGATCTCTTAGCGTCAATAGTCTCGATGTAAACTACTGCGTGGCTGGCTGAACTCATTGGTTTGTTGTCTCACCATGAAGAGCGGTGAGGTGACAGGTTCCTACTAGTGCTCGGACTTACGCTCTTTGGGCCCAAGACCTAGACCTTCTGAAAGCCATTTAACTTAAGCATCGAGTAGTGTTGACGGCGTGACTAGTGGCTGGTTTAGTGATAAGCCTTGCGATCACGATCGCACCGGTGAACAACATTAAACGAAGTGTGAATGGTCTAGACAAAACGAGGGGGCCACGACGAAAGGTCTTGGTAACTGCTCACTCCATCTAAGAAGAAGTTAGGCGGCCACTGTTATGTGTCGTGCCGGCCTCCTAGAACTAGAAAAGGATCTGAGTCCCTTGAGCCTAGCGTCTGAAGCAACTCAATTCTTTCAAATTCTTTCCAGCACTCTCTCCTTTCTACCCGCAGCATCAAACAGCCTCCCAACTCATAATCATGTCCGACATCTTTGTGAATGGACGTGCTCTTAAGCTGTCTGTAGATGACGTTGAGCGTCAGCAACAGAGCGACGACGCTAGCTCGACCAACTACATCATCCTGCAGCTCTCACAGAACCTTACCAACAACCAGAAATTCGAGCTGGAGTCGCTGGATGTTAACATCCTGGAACTTGTCTCCGAAAAAGATTATCTGTGTCGATACGCTGGCCACGATCTTGACAGAATTCGCGCACTGCCGTTTGTCAGATCGGCAAATGCCTATGAGCGAAGCCCGAAGACCTCGGCGCACCTCAGAGATGTCTCTGGAGAAGAGGGCGGGGGGATCTCCATCGCGGTCAACATGAGGCTGCACAAAGAAGCAGATTTCTCATCTGAAGAACGTGCCAGCAAGTTTCTTAGCCAGGGATTCGACGAGGAAAATGATGTTGGGGGTTTCTCCGGAAGCAACAGTGTCAGAGTGGCGGTGAATCCCCACTCTGTCACGGAGCTCCAGAGGTTTGACGATATCAATCGCATCGAGGAAATCGAAAAAATGGGCTTGAACTCGGACAGGTGGTGATGTTGTCATCAATGGCACAGAGTTCAAGGGCCCTAACTGGATTGTGGCTGTGGGAGACATTGGCTTTGTCGAGGGACCCTTGGCGATGACCACATTCACCCCGCCTTCAAGCATCAAGTTCAGTTGATGCCAAGTCTCGATCGCAAGATGTTGACTCTTGGTGAGGAGCTTTCTACAGGCGTCAAGTCATCCAAGGATCATGTTAAACGACCGGCTCGCGTCTCCGTCCGCGAGCAACAGGCGCGAAGGTGGACGACGACGGGGTAAAAAAGCGGGAATAGGATACACCCAAAGTATTGCATTCATAAGAAAAAGGGTTTCAAGTGATTTAAGTCACTGTTGATCCAGCTGTGTTGAGTTTTTTTCGTATATGGCAATAATCACCTGTCATTTGACAACTCCTAACTAGACGTTCATGGAAATCCAAACCCGATTTTCATACAATAGACATAAGATAACGCCGATTACCAATGGGATGTTACTTGGTTCCCCCTTTTTGTCTTTCTTCACGCTTGCTTTTCCAGATTCTGCCAAGTCACTCCCCTCAACCCCGCCCCCCTACCCCCCGTTTTGTTGTTGCCCCTACCCCCGATCTGTATCAATCGGTTCTCTTCCCTCCAATTGCGACAAGGCCTTTCCGTTCCGTTGACATGCTCTCAAGGTAGGCGTACTAAGCCTGTTCAACGATCATTGGTCCAACTGTAGATGACTTCTCCTTGTCCTGTGTCTTTTCCTCCGTGGAATCGCTATCTTCTCCACCATCCAATTTCTTGGATCGTTTGAAAAGCCTGCCAAATTTGGAGAAACCCCTCGCAAGAAACCTATACGAGACGACAAAGGGTGGTGCCACAAAGTGGACAACCTTTGCAAACCACTCATCAGGGAAAATGCGAATGACCACGCCCCATGGTAGACTGAATGCTGCGACGAGGATCGAAATAGCCCACTGAGGACCGTCGAGGCCATCAGGATCGATGTCGAAGACTCGGTTACCGACGAAGACAATGGCAACTTGTAGGCCGATCATGATGAGGTTGATAACAATGAAGAACCAGTTTCGGTGGACTCCCACGAAAATGTTGAACTTGTTGTCAAGCCGACGGCAGTTTAGCTCGTTAAAGATTTGCATCCAAACGAACATGTTGAAGATGATGGTATCAAGCTGAAGCTTCTCACTTTCAACGCTGGTATCGTAGTTGAGAATGGCACCGCCGGCGAAATAAAGAACAAGTACAACAATGATCTGGAAAATAGATTGACCGATGATCATTTTCCACATCTTTGGCTGTTAGCATTGTCATACGTCAGGTGGAGGTGATGATGGACTTACATTCATAGTGATGAGCGGTGCAGACTTGGGTTGAGGAGGCCTATCGAGGATGGCATCTGTGGGGGGGTCTGTGGCCAGAGCTAGGGCAGCCATTGTGTCCATAATCAAGTTGATCTGTTGAAAGTCAATATTCAGCTTGATTGTGCGCTAGACTTGATTGTAGACTTACCCATAGCAGCTGCACGGCTTTGAGAACTGGCTCGTAGTCGTCATTGTACATGGAAGTAACAAACGAAAGGATGACGGCAGTGATGTTGACAGTGATTTGAAACTGTTGACATGTAAGCTACGTATATGGCTGCTCAGATTATAGTAACATACCTGCAAAAACTTTTGCACAGCATCATTCACAGCCCGGCCCCATTTCAGGGCAGTGATGATTGAGGCAAAGTTGTCATCCATAAGGATAATCTCGGAAGCCTCTTTCGCCACTTCGGTACCTGAAATATCGTGTGGTTAGCTATCATCCGTAATCCCATTCGACAATGGGCCAACAGAGTCGACGAGACATACCTGAAATACCCATAGAGAAGCCAATGTCAGCAGCCTTGAGAGCTGGTGCGTCATTGGTGCCATCGCCCGTCACAGCCACGGTTTCTCCCAAAGCCTTGAGACGTGTAACCAAGACGCGTTTATCCTCAGGCGATGAGCGGGCCAGAACCTGCAGTCGGGGGAGAATCTTGTCAAGTTCCTCCTCAGATAGCTTGCGGAATTCAGGACCTTCCAAAATAATGCCACCTTCGGTAAAGATGCCGCATTCCGTGGCGATAGCTCGGGCAGTGACCAAGTTATCTCCTGTAACCATCCGAGTCACAACACCAGCACGCTTGGCATTCTGTACAGCCTCAGGAACGCCAGGGCGGACCGGATCCTGGATGCCAACGACACCAAGAAGAGTCAAGTCACTCAGGCTTTCAAGATCAGGCTCCTCCTCAAAGTCTTTATACGCCATGCCAATGGTACGGAGAGACTTGCTCGCGAAGGCAAGAATGGAATCCTCGGCGGATTTGCGGTCCAGGGGTTCAACGTCGCTGGTGATTGGGTTCACCTGTTGTGTGCAAAACCCGACGATGATCTCGGAAGCTCCCTTAATGAGCAATCTGTAGCCAGATGGAATCTTGATGACTGCCGTCATATACTTTTTGACAGAGTCGAAGGGCTCGATGACGACGATTTGTTCGTTTGCCCTGGTTTCCGAAAGGGACTGCATGCCGAGATGATCCCTAGCCAGCTGCAGTAGCGCAGTTTCCGTCTTGGAGCCGATGAATGCTGTCTCGCCGTCGTTTGTTCCTTCAAAAGCCGTCGAGTTGATGGCTACCGACTGAGTAATGAGCTTTCTACTGTCCTGAGACAAGCTCGAAGCCCACGAAGAAGTATCATCGGTGAAGCTAGAATCACCAAAGCGGCCGGCGGTGACGGTCATTCTGTTGGTTGTCTGAAAATTAGCAAGGTTCGTTCCTCTTGTCCAAGGTGACTTACTAAAGTTCCTGTCTTGTCTGAACAGATGCAAGTAGCATTGCCCATAGTCTCGCATGCCCTGAGTACTCTGACAAGATTGTTCTCCTTCAAAAGACGCGTCGTAGCAAAGGCTAGGGCAAGAGTGACAGCAAGAGGTAGACCTTCAGGAACAGCCACAGCAATGATAGCAATGGCCACGACCAAAAGGTCAACAAAGGTTGATGCTTTCTCCTCAGCCGGCCTGTCATCCCCGGGGAGATGCGCACAGAAGCGGAAAAGAAGAATGAAGAACATGAGCACTGAAGCACCACCACCGAGCTTAGCAATGGCCACTGCTAATCCTTCTAGTTTCTTTTGTAGGGGGGTCGACTCGATATCCGTTCGAACTGACATCATGATTTTGCCAAAGCTGCTGTTGGTTCCGACCGAAGTACAGAGGAATGTCCCCATGCCTACAACAAATCAGTAACACTCCATAGTCCCTAGTGTGCGTGTCTTACCTTCAAGAACTCTTGCCCCGGAAATGATGAATGGGTCAGGCTCCTTGCTGCTCTTCCAATCTGGTGCAAAGACCTTTGCGCCGGGCGTCTTTTTCAAGGCGTCTGACTCGCCGGTTGCAGTCGATTCATCGCATTTGACATTGTGCCCATCAATAAAGATGCCATCAACAGGAATCAAGTCACCCGGCTCAAGGTAAAGAACATCTCCAACAACCACGTCGACAACGTTGATAAGCATGGACTTGCCGGACCGAAGCACCTTGACTTCTCTGTCATCTTTCTTGGTGTTGAGCTTGACGAAAGCCTTTTCTTTCTGCCAGTCATTGTGCGAGGCGACCACCACGACAATGACAACAGCAGACAGAATAGCAACACCTTCAACCCAATCAACGGGAGTAGGATCGCCAGGCTTGTGGGCTACACCAAAGGTCTCGTAGAGACCGAGCGCAAGGGATATGACGCCAGCCACCAACAACATGATCAGAACTGCTTCTTGAAGGGTGATCCATGCCAACCTCCAAATTGACTTTGGTTTTTTCGCTGGAAGCTGGTTGCGTCCATACGTGCGAACTCTTTCGGTAGATGGATGATGGTGTGAGTGTGAGGAAGTATGGGGTTCGAGCTCGTCCACGCTGAGACCAGCCTTGAGGTCTACACGGAGACTGCGGGCTAGGCCCTCGAGGCCACCAAAACTCTTGAGGACATCGAGTGATTTGGGGTCGAGCAATTGGCCGAGTTGATCGGGGCTATAAGGGAATGGCGCGTTGGGGTCTTCAAGATCGATGGCTTTAGACTGGCCTGGGTCGTAATGCTGCGGTACATCTGACAGGTAGCTGCTAGGCGCAAGAGTTGTTCCGTCAGTGAAGGAGACGGTGTCTGCGTTGCTGGTCGACCGCTGGCGTGGATCCACCAATGCCTTTGGATCGAGCAGATTGCTTGCCATGTTGCTAGCATACAAGGCAGGCCTTCAGACCTTAATTTGAGGCCCTGGATAGAAAGAATCGTTGTGAAGGATGTCGGCTCAAGAACCAGTGAGCTATGGTGGAGAAGGCATCTTGATCAATACGCGAGGCGGTTGACATTATGTACCAATGTCCACCTGCCAGTCTCTGCAGTCCAAGATCGGGGTAAAGCTGCATCGCGACCACGTTCGAAAGCTTAGCTCAAGTCTCAGCAGGGGTAGCTGTTGTCAAGATCAACAAAGGGGGGCCACGGGGTTTCTCTTCTCAACCAATGACTGCACTTGGCGGGATCTGATAAGCGCCACGTTGGTGTTGGTCTTGAAAAAGCTGGAGAAATCTGGGTTACATAATCGGACACGGAAATCCGTCTCTTCTGAATTAAGGGAAGATCTGCGATTACGGCACGGACCCGAGCATCCATTTCGCTAGCACATCCAATGAAGTAGCAAGTTTGATATTGGTAATCGGGGACGGAAATGAAGAGCTTGGGGCACATCTTGTTTGTCTTGCATGCACCGCCGCCTCTCGTTAATGATGTGACGCCGTCAACCGAGCCTAATAAAGTACCGAGTGGTTGTGCTGTCATATCCCTACCCATCACTTCGCTTACAAGATTATTAGGGCATCAAAATGGGGTTGTGTTGGCGTGAATCTACGTCAAGGCAAGGCACAGATGAGATTGAGATGTGAGAAAAGAAAAAACCAGATCAGATGGCGCGACAAGCAAGGGCTGCCAAAGGAAGCTCCCCACGCCTTTCTTCCCCGTCCCTTGGCCCAAGACTGACTTGTCACATACGGTGTACAGGGTTTTTTAAACAATACCCTACACTAAGACGCCTTGTATTGTGTATATTTCAGTTGCTTATCCTCTCCTTCTGCTACCTGATATCTACCAACCCATTCCTCAAAATGCATTTCCTGCAGTGCTACAAACTCAATGATCTCTTGTCCATGGCGAGACTTACGAAGAGGTGAAACACCGTACCTTGTTCAGTAACCTCGATGTTTTCAAGGGTAATAAGAGGGTGGAGAGGACTGTGTTGTTTACACTGTAAAAATGGGCGGTGGGTGCTGAGTTGCCATGCACCATGATCGTATCTCAGCTGTACCCGTCATCTGATGACGATACAGTATTTGTTGCAGCTTTTTTTGCACGAATAAAGTCAACATGTCCATCCATCATATTGATCGAGTCCGTCTCTACCGGGCCGTAACCCCACGCGCAAGCTCTTCCGTCCATACATACCCTGGCTCCTGCATATGCACTAGCGTCATCGGTCTTCCGGGCCTCCGGTAGTCTACATGTGTCTCCCCAGTCAGATTTCTCCTTTCATTTCCTTCGGTGATCCGTCCTTCCGATTACCTCAACCTCTTTTATGCGGGGCGATGCAATGCAATGCCTCCCCGGCGAGCCGCCTGCGATGTCTGCTACAAGCGAAAGGTAATTAATCGCATTGTTCATTGTCCAAAGTGACACTTTCCAGAGATTTTTCTAATAACGCCGACTTTTCAGATTCAATGTGTCATCAAGACTCAGGGCGATCCCTGCGACTGGTGCGGAAGCCAGGACGTGGCCTGCACGTTTGACAGAGTCATTCAAAAAGACCCAAACAAGAGGTAAGTTTTCTTCGAATGACTTTGCTTATTACGGTGATATCACTGTTTGGAAGCCTGACACAAGATCTCAGAACCACATCCGATGTTGTCCAAGAACTGTCTCGACGTGTAGAAACCCTCGAAGAAGCCCTCCAATCTGCACTAGGTACGAATAGGCCCGTTGGAGACGCTCCGCCATGGCCAGAAAGGCCATTTCCCGAGAGACCATTTGCCGAACCATCAAACAACCGCCTGAGAGCATCTCCCGTTGCTACGATCCTCGGTCAACCGTCCCCCATAAGCCCTTCCGACCTTGCCGCGAATACCACACTGGCCCAGACAACTCCGCCCAAGCCCACCTCCAAGTTGTCACGATGTCAAATCGGCAACAATTGGTACTTCAAAGGGATAGGGATCCTGTCTGAGCGTGGGAGGCAGTGGATCTCAGATGGTGCAGGAGAGCGTGTGTTTATGGAAAAGTTTGACTTGTTCTCCAACCCGTTGGGGGCTGCACCGCCAGTTTGTCCGACTACATTTCCCGAGCTGCCGAGAATTCTGCCCTCAAAGGTTATCTGCAGGCATCTCGCTGAGTGCTTCTTCAAGTCCAAGACCTCCATCGTCTTTGCTATCCTGGAGAGAAGCCTCTTTGAAGGAACAATCGCCAGAGCGTACGGTGATGAAGGGGCTGATCTGGGACGTCGAACATCAGCTGAGGCCTGTCTCTGGGCCATGATCGCAATCGTCTTACGCACTACAGACGCTCGGCAATTTGGTCTCACCGTCGAACCAAACGATTGCGTTTATGAAGCCAACCGCTTGTTAACCATCATCAATGGCAATATCAACTTGGACAGCTTGCAGGGCACCCTTCTTCTGGTAAGGAAACGCAGAACCACCAAGTTTTGCAACTGAGGCTCACGGCTGACTTGCAAATAGTGGGCATGTCAAAAAATGAGAGGACAATGTCGAGAAGCTTCCATCACCTTTAGAAGGGCATGTCGCATGGTATGTGACCTCGGCGGCAATTTCCCGCTGTCTCGACTGGCCATCCTTCCGCAACACATCCCCACGTTTGACGACCAAACAAAGCTACACATCCGAAGGTTGTTCTGGATGTGCTACTGCTACGACAAGGACATCTCGTTGCGTACCGACCAGCCGCCACTTCTCAGTTCGGATCATTGCGATGTGACCGAGTCGGAAGAGTCTCGCAGCCAATCACGGGATACAAACCTCGCCAAAATTAAAGAAAACGCCATTCGACTACTCTGCTCGCCCCGAGCTTTCAAATACACCGAGAGTGAGCTTCTTGCCCACGTTCGACAACTTGACGACGAGCTTGAGGAGTGGCGATTGTCAGTTGAACCACCCTATCGTCCAAGATTATCCATCCTATCAGATTCGTCCTTCTCGTTGCCCTCAGCCATGAGCCTAGAGAACCGTACGTACTTCATCAATCTGCAGCTCGACTACCTTTTCACCATCATCAATATTCACACCTTGGTCCGAAAGTGTGGAGACCTGGAAGAGAATCTGCCCGATGACCTACACAGCGTCGTGCACTCGAGCGCCGATCTATCGATAGAGGCCAGCCGCTCCATTTTCCGCATCTTGGACACTGTCGTCGACTTCTGGAAAGAGGATTCAGCATGGGTCGTGTCCCATTATGCGCCGATGGCTGCCATGCCGCTCTTTATGAACATTCTTATACATCCTCTTGGCAATACAGCGGATAGCGACTTGCACATCTTATCATCAATAAGCAGCATCACGCGCAAGATTCCAGCAGAGAGGCTTTCGATAGAGGAGATCGAGCATATCCGAGAGATAAGTGAGTTTGTGATGGAGCTCGTCCGACTTAGTCATAGTGCAGCTTGGAAAGTCAAAAGGGGAGAGAGGAAGCATGACCTTGACATTATCCATGAATAGGAAATACAATGATTATAGAAGGCTCCTGAGAAATGAATCGGTCGTTCTAAGTATGTTTACTGATTAATAATTAACTCATTATTTATTTACAATTAAAATCTCATTATTATTAAACTCCTAAATTAAAATAATATTCTCAGGTGATACAAATGCATCCTCCAAGGCTTTTACATTCCTTACAAACCCTAGCCCTACCCTTCTAAAAACGCCAGGTTTCTCCTCCACGGGACTCAGCATTAGCCCCCATGCTCTGATAGGTTTACCCTCCTCCTCCCGGCACCAAACTGCTAGGAATAATATCGTGCTTGCCACCCCTCCCCGCCGGGGTGGAGGCCGTCGGGGTGGAGGTCGTCGGTTTGGACGTCGAGGGGGTGGATTTTGTTGGGGTGGAGGGCTTGCGAATAGTTCGTTCATATCTTCAATACACCACCCGAATAGCGCGTTGTCATCATCGTTGTCGTAAATTCTAGCCACCCAGACTTCTCCATTCCGAGCTTCATAGGGTCCGTAGTCTTCTGGCCATAGACCGTGGGGGAAAAACCGGCGCACGACGCCGGTTGCCCGAATGAGTTGGGCGTTGATCGCAAGGCGGCAGCTGGGGGGCTCATGAGTTGTTGATTCAACAGTGTAATCCTGATGTTGAACGCTCTTGACGCGAAGCAAACATTTCAGATTGCCATCAGCTTCAACGGCATCAAAGTGAACCTTGGCATCGACACTAGCCCAGGACCAGGAAGGGGCTCTCTCTAGCTGGCGCTTACCCTTTCGTACTTTTCTGTACCACATGAGAGACCTGTTAATGTCTGACTGGAACACTCCGCAGTGGTAATTTCTCTCTTCAGGGTCGGCAATTCCCTTGCGGAACAAATCCACGATACCAGCGATGGCGACCAACTTATCACTCTTTCGGGACATTTGGCAGCTGGAGTAATGCTGAACTAACTCTCGCCACGCAGAGTGATGTCCCAAGTCAAGACCCGCCTTCCTAAATAGTGTTGCCGAGGTATCTAGTGAGACTTGGAGGTATCGAGTGTTCGGATAGATCATGGCCCAATCTTGTTGACACGTTCTTGCCAGTAGGCCTCGAAAGTCCGGGGAACGATGCTCACATTCCCAAATGAGAACATTCTCGACGAAATGTAAGATCCTAGGAGACAGGGTAAGCTCCTGAAGAACCCATGCCCGTTGAGATAGCTCGCTATCGAAGAGGAGTCGACGGACGTGCGCGTCGTGTAGTTCAGGGATTGACACAAAGAACTCGGGGCCGCCGCGCTGAGGGCTGATGCGGAGATCTGAAGGCACCTGACATCTCCAGAGAAAGCCTTCGTGACATTGTTTCGCGGAATGGGCGGCGACCGTATAGGTAGAATTAGCGTAAATAGCCCCCATTTTCACCGATTGCTCAAGCCATTCTTCCTGATCATCCTGAACGATACACAGAGAATCAATCCAGATGTATTTGATCTCCAAAGCAATGGCTATGAGAATAGCGTCCTGAAAGGTTTGTGGCATGTCGGTCAAGGTGAAGCCCTTGGTGCGCGAATTTAGGGTGTCTTTTGTGGTCCTGAGTGGTGTTTGGCCACCCCATCGATGGCTCAAGGTGATATATTGGCCCCTTGTCGTCCCTTGAGTCGTCCGAAGACGAAGTTTCACGGAATCTGCGGTGGAAGAGTCTAAAATTTCGATAACTCGATCTGGGAGAGAAGGAGTCGTATCCGGGGTGGTTTGCAGCCCTCTGACGTGATTTGCGCGTGTTTGCTGGGGTGTGCAAATCTCACAGCAAGGAGAATTGATGAACTCGTGCAGTTGTGCTGTCAGGCGGTGTAGAGTGGTAGACTGTAGGGGGGTCGTAGCTTGATCCGAGGCATCGATGACATCGGTCTGAGGTGCCGACGTCTTGTCTGTACGTGTCCCTCCATATCAGCCATTCTTGCGGCGAGGTAGAAAGCTCACTTATGTAACTATAAGCTTGCGAGGGAATTAAGAGACACTGCATACCTTCCTTATAGCGGATTTGAAATCTTCCCAAGACCAAGCCATTAGCAATCGAAGGCCGAAAGTTTTCCAATCCTATCGCATACGGGATAAAAATGAACAACTCTCCGGCCCGCCACTCTAGGAGTATGCTACTGATCATGTCCATACCCCCCTTTGTATTTTCAAAATCACGAGACTGTGTCCAGCCTTTGGCGCTTTGGCATATCAAGGCGCAAAACCTGCAAGTTCTTGATGCGAAGGCCACGGCGCTGAGATGATTGAGGCCCATTGGACGCCCCCGCTCAGCAAGTTCTGTGATGTTAATCTTATCACATGCGTCACAAAGAGACGGAATATCGTGCAGGCGATGGGCCTTAGTCCACCGCCATGTAGGCCATTCTGGGTGAGCAGAGCTTCGCCTGTAGCATGAAGGTCCAGGGGTAAATGTTTCACCCTGTTGGAAAGGTGTGTGTTGGCGTGGGTCGAGCGATAGCGTGGTATGCCATGGAGTATTACCGGCTGGAGATAAATCCATTGATGAGGAGTGAACAGGGGATTTCAAGTTCCTTTGAGATATAGACTAAGGAGGAAGATCTAGAGCTGTTGGAATTTAGGCTTATCCCTCAATCTGTCTCCTTTCCGCCAAGCAGCTTGCCCGAGATTATCCGGTTGCCAAGCGCACGTGACCACCCTTGGAGCTATTCTACAGGGCACAATTCAACAAAACCTGGCCGTATGAGATAGTAAGGGATAGAATCACCTAAAAACTACACAGATTCCTACTCGGGGGACTGTAAGCCTTCCCACGTTCCAGGAGCCGGGTACGCAGTGCCTATGAGTTCCCTGCTTCCAAAGAGAAAATGCCCATCCTTGGCCAGGTCCGCGATAACATGTCTGTCGGTTGGTGGAGGAATCAGAGAGGGCTCGTCGGGAGTGGGATCGATAACGCAAGCACGGCCATCGACGGCTTCCATGTAGTCGGCATTAATTCCAGGACTAGTCCAGAACGTCATATTTGGGTCGATCTCGGATTTGATCTTGGAAAGGCGTGGGTAATTTGTGCCCCAAAATGCTGAAGTCCAGTGTTCCTGTTCCGTGCTCGCCTGGGAAGTGACAGGTTAGTATTTTATTTCGATTCCTTGAGAGAAGTAGAGGGAAAAAATGCTGCCCTGGGGGTCAAACTAACCTCATTGATATATGTCCCCATGTCAGGAGCAAGACGCCGAAGTCCGTCTACGTTGGTTGTATTCGACTTGAACCCAACGAGGAGTGCCACAGCCCTCCGCCAACCTGGGTTGTTTGACGTCTCAGATCCGCCCCCAAATCTCCCACCGGGCGAGCAAACCAGGATACCATAGTTGCCTCTCGTTTCACGTAGCGCAAAGGTTATGTTGGGACTACGGAAGTGCTCAGCGGCGAGTAGTCGAGTGTCAAAGGGGACAATGCCGCGGTTGTAAGGCTGGGCGGGTTCACCTCCTGGATTGGGAAGCGGGCCGTAAGTCGTGTCGAAGAAGTCCTTGTAATCGACAAAGTCATAAGGTCGTGACTGGAAAGGCGTCATACCGGGGAATGACTGCATCTTGGACAGAATTGGCCCCCATACAGCGTTTGCATTCGCGATGCCAGAACGGTCTGCCGGATGAATGGCGTAGCATCGAACGCTGGTCGGCGAGGCATAAATGTAGGCCGTGATGCCCTTCTCTTGAAGGGTTGGCAACTCGGACAAGAGGTACTCCATAGACTCGCTCATTGGTGTCCGACCAACTTCATAGTCAGTCGCATTTGGACCTGTAAGCGTTGAGTTGATCCACCAGTTGAACCCGGTCATGGGGACTGTAGGATACACTTTCCAGGTGGCTTCGACAACGACGCCAAACGTACTGCCACCTCCTCCACGAACGGCCCAGAAAAGATCCTTGTTCGTTTTCTCATTTGCGATGCGAAGCTGCCCGTCAGGTGTCACTACCTTGGCTTCGAGCCACTGATCGACTCCGAGCCCGTATTGAGCGGTCAGTGGCCCATATCCGCCATTCTGACCCCATCCTCCGGCCACAGCCACGGTTGCTACACCAAGTTAGCCGTTGATTCTGCTAGAACCAAGACAAGATACTTTTTTGCGCGTCGCGTCTTGTCCTTGAACTTACCTGCAGCTCCGCTCACGGTGAACAAGCCAGAGAGGTCAAGTCCGTAGTTGAGATAGAGTCCAGCTGCCGCCGGCCCAAACGTAACAGCAGCTTGAACACCAGGGACTGGAGTGATGATATTGGTCTCCGCTGTGTGATCGAGCCTGTCTGTGCCACCCTCAGTTGGAACAAAAGATTCATGAACTTTGATGCCTCTTAGAAAAGACAGATCAAGCAAAAGACCTGACCCAGCATCGCTTCGACCAAGCTGATCATGCCCTGTGGTAATTACAGAGATGCGGACGTTTTGGTCCGTGGCAAATCGTACGGCGGCCTGCACATCTTCGATAGAGTGTGCGCGGAATCGATAATTGGGGAGAGGGCCAGTCGTAGAATTTTGCTGTATCGGGATTACACCCGGCAATGCTGCCTCCCATATTTCAGGATTCGGCCAATCGGGGTCTTTTGGAAGTTTGCGGCATGTCTTGTAGGTCCTGGCGGTGGCGTTGACTGGCGAGATCGCCAAGGCCGAAATGGCGATACATTTCAGGAATGTGTATAGCTTCATTATGACAAAGGCAAAGATGGAGGGTTAGCTTGGTTCCCGAGAATGACCGATGATTGCTGCTGGCCATAGATTCGTCGCAAGAACGCCCTTTTAGTTGAACAGAGCAAAATCGTGGACCCTCTTTCACTGCTCCTATCCGAAGTGAACCGTTTGCACCAGCCAGTTGATGGTCAAGGCGATCTTACAAATCCAACCTAGATTCACAGAACCGATACCGGGTGCGAGAGCGAATGCACATCTTATAACGTTATTTAGTCATTTTACTTTGGAAATCTGTAATTAGGTATATAGCAGGCTCGGCAGTTGCATTATTGGGATCAGCTATGCGACCCCATTCCATGGTCTTAAGTGAGACACTATGGTGGGACATTCTTGGGCCCTCATTGGCAGTGTCTCAAGCAAGGGGTGCCTAGTAGAGTTCCGTAGCGTTCAGATCTTCGGGCAACGGGGTTATAGTCGAAACCGCCGCCGTACCCACACTGTCGAGTATAGTGTCAGGGGGTTAACTAAACCGTGATCAAGGAGATGCGGACGGCGAGAGATTTTAGATCGAGGGTGTCGCTATAGCCGGAGGAAAGAAGTAGGCCTTCTAATTGACGTAGACACTTACTACTACTATTAAGCAATTCTAGAACTTCGCTCGTTGATAGCTCTACTTCAAACAGGTGTTAGACACAACTAGGACGAGGCAACAGGCTTCAAGATCTCGTTCAACTTTGAGTGCAATAATCAACGAATTTGCGTTCATTTGCAAATTTGATAGGAAAAAATCATACTTCAAAGAAAAGTTGGGCATCTTTTGTTCCACTCCACAGGTGTTGTTGTTTGTTCGCCTTTCCTTCATGTGCTCAGTTGCTGCTAGATATTCAACCAATTAACTGCTTGAAACAAGACCACGTTCCTGCCGAGCTTTTTCGAGTACGGATATTGGCTCGGCTTCCATATTCGTGAAAGGTACCGAGGTAAACAGTAAATCGGCATGACTTGCGGTGAAGCCCGCGGGCCCGCTGATAAATCCGGAGGAACCCAAGGTTTAAAGTCCCAACTTGGAGTCCTCGACACGGGGTGCCGGGCAAATATATATGGTGGCCAATAAGAAGCTGCCGTCCAAAGCCATTGGATAGAAGGTTGCAAGATATGTGCGCCTTGAGAGAACGTTCTCATTGCCAGCAGGTTTGGCTCCATGCTGGATGATGTGGCCAATATTCAATTCCAATATATTTGCTGCAAAGATCAACCTGTAAGTACGAATGGAATAAGTAGAAAGTACTTTCGGATGATGCGCTATTCGTTTCGTAGTGAATCGCAAAGTGTCTTTGGTGGAAGGCGGAGGATACAAGTCAAGGGTAGCTCCCAGTCATTCAGTCGGGCGAATACAACAGAAGGACCATGCCGTATTATTGGATCTCTTCCAAACTCCCACGGCGAATAGTAATCTAGCCTCGACACGGCACTTGTGTTGATTACGTGGTCGTTCAAGACCTTTTCCATGTTTAGAGAAAGAAATTACTGTGATCGACAAGTGACAATGCGCGGCTTAAGGTTGCAACCGATGTTTCCCCAATTGCCGATCCAGATCTCGGTCACGGTTTCGGTTTCGGTTTAAGCACGAGCCAAGCCCAATAACGCACGTCACTGTGGCGTGTTTTAAGCTTAAAGTGCCTCTTATGCATAAACGGTGGACCATAACGGCATCGCAGCTTCGGACTTCTGGTCTACCACCTTCCCGAATATGATGTTAGGCCCTTGGCTGGATCGAATTGGTTTGAAGTCCCTTGGTTTTTGTAGCGGCTTTATTGTTTGACCTAGTGCCATGCCTAGATTTTGATCTTCAACGCGGTCTGCCCTTCTCTGGACGGGGGATAACCGTGGAAGTGTAGAAAAGAATCACCCATATTCGTTACGTTGTAGCGAATGAAGAAGCTCTGGGCAAGTTTCCTAGAAATGATGTTAAACGAAGGGACCTCTTGAGCCAATCGACCGCTTCCATGGAGGCTATCTCAACTACCTCATTCCCTGTCACCGTCTTTGGGTTTGCTGGCCCCGCAAACCCATGCCACATCCTGTATAGTCGATAATTTCGAAACGATCCGGATACTTGGCAAATTACGACGCTAGGCGTTCATCAACATCCTCCACTCCGTTTCTTCAGATCAATGCGTTCTTATCTCCGAGTGTAACACGGGTCGGGACTTGGGAAGGCTTAGCAGCTTGGTCAAAGTTGCCCGGAATCTTGTCCGGTAGGTTAAGTCGTAATGGCGGGTATTCAAAAGCGGCATAGCACCCTCCTTTGTCCGTAAACTCCGACCATAGTTTCACTGTTTCCCCCTTGGCAGCCCTTGCATATGTGAGTACGGAGGATGCGGATCCCGCTGTCATTAGGAAGATCTCCTGCAACAGGTAAGAACCTTATACGGATCACGGAAATATTGTCAGGCCCGCTAAGACAAAGTTTAAACAAATCCTGGTTTAACGTAATTCTAATTGCTATTATGCTCTATTTCTGAGCCAGCCCCGTGGGGTTAGACTCAGGAAGGGGCCTAAGATGCAACATCCTAACTAGCTAGTGCGTCTACTGTGCGATCTTGTACTCAGGAATCCTATAAAGGTCAAGGTATCTGCCCAAGAAATTCATTTTTCCAGTACACGCAGAAGACACTGCGCTTTGAGATCTCTTTGTGACTTGTCTCATCCAGCATCAAATGTCTCTGCAAGCCTCCCTCCTCGGACTCACCGCACTTCTGTCGGTCGTGTCAGCCGCTGCTGTCGATGCCGGTTGCAGTGCCCTGTCGTCCAAGTATCCCGACAAGACCTTTTTCCCCGGATCGGAACGATACAAGTATGAGAATGAATGTAGGATTAACACCTCTCAAGAATGATCCAACATCGCTGATGGAAGGTATAGACTCCTGGACCTCAATCACCCACCTAGGGCCATCCTGCGTCTTCGCTCCGCAGTCTGCGAAAGATGTGCAGTTCGCGATTCGCACCTTTCAGAAGCACCAAGTCCAATTTGCCATTCGTGGTGGAGGTGCCATGCCTATCGACAATGCTGGCAACATCGGTCCAGAGGGTATCATGGTGGCCACGACGAACCTAAGCTCCATGGCTATCTCAGATGACCGCAAGACCGTTAAAATCGGGGCCGGTGTGACTTGGCCTCCGCTGTATGCCTATTTGGACCAGTTCGGTGTCACAGCTAACGGCATTCGTTCTGGCAATGGTGGTGTCGTGGGTGCAATTCTGGGAGGCGGACCTTTTGGCTTCATGGCCTATGAATACGGAATGTCTAACATTGCTGCCTCTTTGGATGTAAGTCATATCGTGCGACCTTGCGTATGAGAGATTCAGCTGGCTAACAAGGTCTTACCACAATTCAGTGCGTTCTTGCTGACGGAAGACTGGTGACGGCCAGCGCCGATGAGCATCCAGACCTCTTCTGGGCGCTGGTTGGAGGCGGCAACAACTACTGTCTTGTCACGGAGGCCACTCTGCACACCATTCCTATTTCTTCGGCCCTTATCGGAACAGTATCTTGGGGTCCAGGCGTTACAGAGAAGTATATCAAGGGTGTCGAGCAGTTTGCACTTCATGGCGCAGAACATCCCAAGGCTTCCTTCGAGGGTCAAACTCGTTGGGTGCCGTCCCGCAGCCCCGATATTTCGTTTGACGGATACCTTTGGTACAGCGGTGAGGGCGACGTGCCTATTGGTCTGGAGAACTTTACCGCGCCCATCCTACCCATCACCAGAGGAAACATCACACGCACGAGTATGGGCCAATGGTCAAACGAGTTCAACTATGCTCCTCCTCTTGGCACGCGAGCTACCTTCCACTGGTTGACCAGTGCCGCCAACGCTACAGCTGCAAGAGTCGCTTTTGACACATACTACGAGACTGTCGCATCTTTGGCCGACGTCGAAGGTTTCTCGACTGCTTTCAACATGCTTCCAATCACACCCATCGTGACCTCGGCACCAGCCAGAAACGCAATGGGTCTAGGAAGTGACGACAGTCCCTCGATCTGGTACGTTGAGGCCCCTCTCTGGTCGAATCCTGCAGACGACGAGCGCGTTCTTAGCGTGCACGCCGAGGCCAACGCCAAGATCAGAGAGAAGCTTTCCGAGTTGGGACTTGGACCTCTCCCGTTTATGTATCTCAGTGATATCCAGAAGACGCAGATTCCTGAGACCTTCCCGGCCTATGGAGCAGGCAACTTGCGCAAGCTTAAGGCCGTCAGGGACAAGTACGACCCTAAAAGAGTGTTCACTGACTTGGTGCCTGGAGGTGCCAAGGTTGCTTTGGCTTAGATGGCAGGGACGATTGTATTGGATGCCGTTTCTTGTCTGCATTGTTTTTCAATTACATTATAAGTAGATAAAGAGGATTCCGAACTTTTCCACCGCTCTTGATGTCCTTCCGTGAGTTGGTCCACCCTATCACGTCCCAAGAGTACCCAGAGATAGAAGCATCATCGCTAAAGTAATAGTGTTAGTTCATGACAGTGGCCTTCAAGAGCGTGTATGGAACTGAAAGCTCGCATCTATAACAAGCACAACTGTTAAGGAGAGTGATGGTGAAGCAGCTCTCTTACTTGGGTGATTGTGATGCTGAGTTCTAAAACTTCAAGGAAAAAACTGATATCTAATCTAAATGAATTTTCTAAAAGACCAACCTGAAGTTTTTAATCAGTCAAGCGGTGGTTGAAGTGAATGGCTTGTGGGCTGGCTATAGACTTAGGGCAAGGATACAATGTGCCTACCAGCCCACTCAACAGGGTCCCTCCCCCCCTTTCTGTACCTCTATCTAGCCGAGAATCTCATCCTCACCAGGGAAGATAGTTCCATTGTTGACCGCAGCACCATGAGCTCGAGCAAGATGGCCCACGACAGGCATATGCTTATCAGCCCAAGGGAAAATCTCCTTTGCGCCAGGGGTGGCTCGCCAGTCACGCATAAGCTCGCCAAGGATCGCAAACATACTAACGGTATGCACACCCGCTTTTGCCATTCGGTCGTTGGACACGTCACGGACGTAGGCTGACGAGGTTCCGGAAGCTTCGATGTTGGCCCAAACCGAATAGCCAGCTTCGCGGAGTGAGAGGGCAAGGAAAGTAGTGCAGACATCGGTTACGATACCGGCGACGATAACCTGCGTCTTCTTGGTTGCTTTGACCGCGTTGCGGAATTCTTCACTGTCCCAGGCGTTGACTTCTCCCTGCCTCTGAATAAGAGTGGCATTGGGATGCATCTGCTTGATCTCCTTCAAAATGGGTCCATTGGGGCCTGAGAGTCGGTTAGCCATGGTCTTCTATATCGCTCTGCTGTTTCCGGTCATGGACAAAGATGCGGTAAAGGAGCCTACCTGTGTCGGCAGAGGTCGTCATGATGACGGGGAGGTCGAAGAGATCGGCCATGGACGCATGCGCGATTGCCTGCTCCCGATAGAGAGTGGGCTCGTAGTCCCTCACCATCTGGTAGAGACCCTCCTGGATGTCAACAACAAGGAGGACCTAGACGTAATCAGCTTGAGAAATCGATTGGTTATCGATGGCAAGAGCTCACGGCCTTTTCCTTATCCAACCGCTCATACGTGAAGCCTGAGGTCTCAGTACCAATGGCTACTGCAGGAAGCAGGGTTGCGGCGAAGATGGAGAAGAACTTCATTTTCGTTTTCTTGGCTCCGAAGTCAACAAAATGGGGTAAGGCTTCTGGGTGTTCTGCGTGATTGGACCTTGATCAATCCTGTTGCCTGGTGCTGAAGAAAAACTCGTCTTTGTTCGAGAAGACGAAGCCTTAAATAATGATTCTGTCAAATTGCTTTCACGTCTACTGTTATTCGGTCTTACTCTCCTTTCCTTGCCTAGTTTCCCCAAGCGAGAGAGGCTGAAGTTCTCGTCAGAAACCAAAGTCCCTGTAAACCCACAATCATCTCCCTCATTAATGCACGAGCGGGAATTACACCCGCCTTGCAGTAATCACTAGACCAAAACTACGAGCAGTCGCCATGAAATACACTTGAGGCTCAGGGCCTAGCTCCCAATGGTCAAGGTGCACATGGGTACAGTTGATGTGTGCCGTACGAAACTCATGCTTATGGTGGGATAGCCTGAAACTGTCAGATTGAGTCGGGTGCGGGGCACCGCCTTTTGAAGGCAACTTTCTGCGATTTAGCCCCAGTATAAGGCTTGGCTGCCGGGGGGGGGGCTCGAGGCTAAAGTCTTCAGCTGAACTTACCTCGGCACTTTGGCCTTTCCGAACATTATAGGGCTGGATTAGGGTAGATTAATGCTGACTTACCTAGTTCAAAGCATGACAAACCAATGCTGCCTAAGCACTAAATACCCCGTGTTTCCTTGGCTCTGCACATGTGTGCATCATCTATCCGAGCATGCACACTTAGGGCAAGTGCTTCGTGGTAAAAGCAGTGGCTGCCGGGCCATCGCGGCGAGCCCTAACCATTCATCTACATGAGAATCCGGCTTCAGGTAAGACGGCCACGAATCTCTACGACTTGACAATAGAACGTATGGGCGTAACCAAACCAATCACTCCGGTCGTAAGGTTCCGATAGCACCATGACTAAAAAGATCTCTATTTTAGTTCTATGTCTATCCAATGATGTTCATTAAACATGAATGTTCATAGCCAATCTTCATATCAACGCCGGCACTGCTTTGAAATTTGAACTCAAAATGACGCCCAGCTCATGCACATAGTCCAACCCTCTATCGAAAAGATCATTCTGCACCCAAACGGCCTGTATGATCCGCTTCACGGGCTCGAGGTTTCGAAACCGTAGACTGCCCTCAGTTCTAGCGATGCAGTCGAGGATAGTAAGTCTCTGCTCATCCGTATGCGCCTCGCAGCCAAGGACAAAAAGGGGGAAAGGCTATTGACATGTTGGCAGTTCTGCAATGAGTGTAAAAGCCCTGTCAACCCACTGATCGTGGAATGAATTCACTGGGAAAATACCAGCAGAGGCACGCCTCAAGTAGACCAGAGCTGCCAGCTGGAATAGTTCTATGACGGTACTGAAATCGGGGCTTGTTGTACCAATCATGACTTGGTTATCGGGTTCGGTGGTCCGAATACTTCGGAGCCTCCACTCGAGGACTTTGAGATACTCTCGATAATCCTCAGACTCAAATCGTGCATCCGAGGGCCCGACGACGGTGTCGAAGACTTCCGATAAAACGTACAAAATCTCATGAGGAGGTCCCACTAGATTTGCAGGCTATGGAAATCGGGTTAAGATGAGCGAAACCACGGAGGCTGGAGTGCGGGATGCTAAAAACTCACCTGGACATCAGCGCAGACGCCAGGTTTAAAGGCCTCAAAAGTGATATCAGAAGGATCGCCTTCAAATAATTTAAAGTTGGGCTTCCAGTGCCTTAAGCTGAACCTGGCCATGACATCGCAATAATGCACCCAGCCTACGAGGGCAGTGAAATCGATGGTTTGGGTCATTTCATCCAGCCTAGCAGTTTTGATGATAGTCTTGGAACCACATACATACCACAGCCAGTGACTGGAAACGGCCGAAGTTTGGTGAAACTGGACAAAGACATTAGCACTCCCAATTCTACTTGTGCTCAACGGCAGAGTATACCTCCAAAGTGCACAAAATCATTCCGGCAGCTACATGGCACATTGACTCGGCCGGTCCGATGGTTCCTCCTGTTGAGGTTGCTAGTGCCCGGAGTGCAGAGATTTTCAGACCTGTGGTTTGCGAAGTTGGTGTATCGCGATGGAACGAGGCGAGAGCAAGTGCAGATTTCAGGATTGCCGTAGACGAGGGGGTATTAACAAGGGCCATGCGTATCAGAGTTTCGCGAATCTTGAATGCATCGTGTCCGAATGTTGTGATGGAAAATGATGCTTCGTGCACAACTGCGTATAATTAGCCCTGAGAAAACATGCCAAATAACTACAAAATCTTACAGTATTCGAACAAACTCCTCTCCACGGAGTCATGGAGCAAATCGGTCCATGGAATTGACGTATTGAGCAGCCGCTGAAGTGCTTGAGGTGGTCCGCTTGGCAGCGTTCCGAGTGTTTGCACAGGCAACCTCTGAGGAGCTGCTAGAGATACTTCAACATGGCCAGTCGGAGCAGCCACCAGGCCATGCAGCTGGATATCCCAAGAGGAGGCGTTGACTAATCGTAGTTCAGGTCGCACGACAGCACCGCTCTGCTCTGGTGGTGCAGGCCCAATCATTAAACGGCGAGCGTCATTCTCGCGCGGCCAAGACAGTCGGGCACCATAACCCTCACAGGTTCGACCGGACAGGATGCAGCGGGTGCATGCTGGGAGGGTCCGGTCACAGAGTACCTTTCTATCTAACGGTCGTGGTTAGCTGGGCCGTGTAATAGTGTGTTGGACAAACCTTTGCACGTCTTACATCCCCTCTCGGTCTGTGACATGTTGAATCGTACAAGATGCACGAGAGTTTGTTGATTCGCCGGCGGCAAGGGGATTGAACCAATAAGCTTTGCCAATAAGCAAGCCACACCATCTTGCAGGATTGACCTGCCTGGAACGGTCAATATTTAAGGATTTTCTCGGGCAAACTTTCCTGGATTCTAGAACGTCATGGATGTTGCTTCTGGGGCCCGTCAAATGAGACTTTGGAGGGTTACAAACGTTACAAACCTGCCTTATCATCTTGGCGTCTCCCTCAGCTCCGTAGTGGCGGTAAGTAGCCAAGCCATATGCAGACTATTTCTAGATTGCAAGACAGAGCAGCTTTTTGCGAACAGGCCCCACTGAACAAGGCGCCCATGTCACTATTCTATTTGAAATACCTGGACTAAAACGGCGTGACACGTTTTCAGCCCTAGGGACTAGATCAAACACGGAGCCATGTGCGAAGTGTACCTTGGTAGCCAGCTCTTAGCTCAAATGACAGCAACGATCGAGATCATCAAGGAGTAGTTGGTGGACAAGTCGAGTCAGGATCAAGCCACATCCAAAGTGGCTTTTGCACTGCGACCAATGAGATGACCATGACACCATCTGGGAGACGAGGCTGGAATCTCACTAAACGAGAGAAACTGCTGGGATATTTGGAATTCCTGTTCTCCTATGAGCCACGGCATCAAGTAAGCACAGCAGACGATTCAAGCTGGAGTCGATTTTCCATGGAACTCTATCACTAGCGTGCACCCCACTCCGCTAGACCAATCGAGTATGCTTTTTGATTGATTGCTGTGTCATGTCGAAGGAATACCCATCCATATGCTGTCTTGACCATCTCGCCACGCTTGCAAACCACCCTGAGCTCTAATCATCTGGCAATAAATTGCCGGCCTCATTCAGCCGCAGCTCCTAGCACCAGGCAGCATGACCAAAGTGACTTTTTTCGGAGCATGCCACAGCTCTGGTATGGCCACGCTAAGCTCAACCATGTCAAAAACGTCATCAGACATGCGGCAACCAGATCATGCCAAAGAGGCTTGAAGATGAAACCTATCAGACGGGGAAACACAATATAAATTAGCCCACACGAGTGTCGAGTTGAGTCAGTCTGTTCAATTGGCCACATCGCAGAGCGTGTGAAACACTCCTTCGTTGGTGCCGCTGATCCAGCCTTGACAGAAAGTAAATCCTTACGCAGTACCATCGTCGCCAAAAACAGGCGAACTCCATATGTATCTCGTAAAGGATTGAATATAAAAGATCCAACAAGACGCTGAAAGAAGCGACAGTCCATCATGCTTGATGCAAGGACGGAGGAAGTGTGCAACCCATTGTGCCGCACCGAGTTCTCATGAATATGCTTTGGTGGGAACCGCCATGGATTTACTAGCTTCTTCTCTGCACACTGCTGTAGCAAGCAGACTCTTTCGCAGACATTTAGCTTGGGCGTGAGAGTATGCTTGGTTTTCATCAGCTACTAATACCGCTAATTTTGCCGCGCGTATCTACTGCCATTGCCCACGACTCGAGCCGCCACAGAGTCCGCCATTCCAAGGCGAGGAGGGATGGCTCGGTAGACAAACTTCGAAGCACTCACCGCCTTATCGAAGTCTGTTCTAGCTCTATGTACTTGGATTAAACACAAAGCGCTTTCCTTTTGCTTTAACACGCTCTCATCAACCAAGTATGTCTAGGACGATGATATTGACTCTACATTGTGTTCAACTTGATGCGATTTACCTATTTCATCGAGAAAATGAGAAGCTCCCTCAATCTGACCCGCTTATTATCATGGCATCGATTTTGTAAGTCAATCAGTTTAGTAGGAGCAAAATGAGGATATTAACACGATATAGAATCTTGTAGGGAAAGTCGGTTTTGTCTTTGGGGGACTCTCAGCTATTGCCTCTGTGATTTGTTTCTTTTATGTTCCTGAATTGAAACAGCGGAGTTACCAGGAAATCGAGGCCATGTTCTTTCATCGGGTTCCGTCCCGACAGATGGGATCTTATCAGTTCGGGCAACCTGAATAATGCGGTATGGGTGAGACTCGAGATGAGCCGCGGATTATGAGACTTGATGGCAAAGAACGACGAACGACCAGTAAACATATATCAAAAGCTCAGACTCGCTACTTCGAAAGACGTTGATGGCATTGAATCAGGGGGTTGTTATGTCAGACCCAGTAATTCACCGCAATGTATCTAGAGACGAATGCGCAAATTACGCAATCAATCGATTCACATCCCGAGATGCTCCGAGTGTATCGTCTATATCTAATAAGCGATTTATCGTACCAGTAGTGCCTGGTTCGACGCTAGACCGCCTCAGTCTTGGGCTTCCTGCGTATCCCCACGAGCTGACCCATCTCGGTCCAGAAACCAACTGGAGGCTCCTTGATGGAATTCTCATACGCCTCAATCTGGGGTCTTTCCCAAACAAGGTCGGCCTCATGAGGTCTTACATACCGAGTTCTCTTGATTAGCTTCCAACCAACAAAGGTTATCACAGCAATAATCTGCATGACGTAGTTCTGGAAGAAGACCTCGGTGCTCCACTTGGGCCGAAAGGCGTAATACCCGTAGGTCAAAACGATGACGGTCTGGACAACCAGGGCGATCCACGCGCTGTACGGCTGAAAGTAGCCGTAATATGGTCGAGTCTTGCGGTCCACTCCTTGTGCTTCGCACGCTCTGTAGTAGTTGATGAAGGTGACGTTAATGACGAGGAAGTTAATGAGAGCACCTCCAGTTACAATGCTGACCAGCCAGCCCAGTACCTCAGCTGAGCCATTGGCACATTGAAGGAAGGAAAGAAACGAGAACAACATGGTAACACAAAAACACCACACCGGGATTCCGCGAGAGTTGCAATACCGTAGAAACCGAGGAGCCCGACCCTCAAGGGCTAGCGCATAGAGCGCTCGAGTAGCAGCATAGGTATAAGTGTTGCCGGCAGAAAAGATCGAGGTCATGATCAAGAAGTTGACGACATGGGGGAGACCACTGATGCCGAGATTCTCCATGGCAATGACATAGGGAGATGAAGCTGCATTGCCGGTATCACCACCCTCTCCAAAGTATATATCCGTAAGAACAGGGTCGTCGTGGGCGCAGACAATGCCCACGGTAAAGGCGCCGAAGATGAAGAAGATGCAGAACCGGTAGTAGACTGTTTTGAAGGCATTCTTGATGTATATACTCGGTCGTTGGGCCTCGGCCGCTACCATTGAGATATACTCGGGCCCAACAATAGTGAAGGAAGCCGTGTACAAGGCGGCGAGGAACCCTTCAAAGTGGCCCGTTGATCCGGTGCCCAAGTATTCCAGGAAACTTCCGCTCGAGAAATGTCGGAAACCGTAAGCATCGCGAGCCGGGTTGCCCCCGCACATTGTGACAAAGGTGAATGCAAAGAGCATGAAGATTAGGATCAGTTTGCCACCAGAGAGCCAGAATTCGGCCTCGCCATAAAATCCAACGGCCAGGATATTGATGAGCCTATGACCCAAGTCAGTTAGTTCATGTCAGCTGCGTAGGAGGCAAGACGAACGCATAAGCAATGATGACACCAATACAGACGCCAGCTGTAGGCCCCGGGTTCAGCACATCGGTATTCCAAAACGAGATGACCGAGGTCAATGCAACGATCTCGAATGGGATGATGAGAGCCTCATATAGGAAGAAGTTCCAGCCGGCCATGACACCAAACGCGTCGTCGACCCAGTATCCAGCCAGCCGAATGAAGCCGCCGGCGACGGGCATGTACGTATTCATCTCGGCGATCGAGTTGTTGACGAGGGCCAAAACACACGAGTAGATGGTAAAGGCCAGCAAGAGGTTTCCAGCACCACCTCTAGCAAGAGCGCCACCGATACTGATGAAGAGAGCGGTTCCGATTGAGCCACCGGCGGCAATGAGCTGGATCTGGCGATTGTTAAGGCGTCGATGCAGCTGGCTGCTGCCGCCATCCTGGTCGGACGCGAACTGAAGACTCGCAGTGTCGCCTGGCGCAGCCTTGGACTCTTCTCCCTTCTTCACCTCCATGTCGACAGATTCAGAGTTGAGGTGTTTCGGGGAGTTGTCGGGAGGAGAGAGGCGGGAAATTGAGGAGAAGGAGGGGACGCCTCACTTGTTTCAAGGTGGAAGCTTACGACTTTAAACCAAAGCGATGGGCAAGGGGAGTGATAAGTTAATTACCTTATCTTTATTCTAACTGCCTTGATTCGCCGTCGGGGTTCTGATCCTGACCCTGATTTAGAGGCTTCACCGAGGGTTAGTGGAAACACTGCCACAGCTAGGGACTTGGCGTTGCGTCGATGACGTCGGGTTATCCGGGGTTAAGGTGCGTGCCCAGCTTGGGGACGACTTTGACAGGGGCTGAAACCCCCAACGCTCGCGATCGCCACCGGCGAAAAGGAGAAAACGCTGTCGCACACAACATAGATCGTCTGCACTAGAATAAGCAACAGCATTTGCCTCTATTCCTATGCAAAAAGAAAATTCCAATAAGTCTGGCCTAGGTTTAATTAGGGGCGTTAGGAAAGATTTCTGCCAAGGTTGCTTCCCCACAATAGACTAGGCCCCATAATACTAGGCTTGATAAGATAGCTCGGCTTACCTGGCTAGAAAGCCTCGGGCCGCAGATCTTCCGTAGAGAGACACAACGAATCACGACGGCAGTTAGCACCTCTTATCGTCCTACTGGAATCCCTTGCGTGGAGTCTTATCGCACCGCACCCCAACCTACACGATCGTTGCCGCCGTTTTCTTGCTTAGCTTTACTACAGTAGGAGTAACGATCTATTCTTGTATTGCATAGTTTGCTGGGTCTGGTCTGGCTGCCTGACCAATCCCCTATTTGCTTACCCTGTCTTTTAAGAAGTACGGCTTCCAACAAATCCCTGATCCCGTTCACCACTGTGACGTACGAGGACTTCCGACAACGATTTGAACGAGTAGAACAGCCCAGCTCTATCGAGACCCTATTTTTGCCTTTATCGATCGCCTCCAGTCATACTCCTAGCTCTACCTATTTCACCGCTTGGCAAGACTTCGCCATTATTCTGCTCTCTTCCCCACATTCTGTCACATCACCAAACCAAAACAACTCCACAATGCTCTTTACGACATCACAATGGAGTTAAACCTGGCCAACCTCGACATCGGTGACTGTTCTTCCTTGGAGGACATTGGGGTTCTTGCAGCTATCCCAGACACGCCACCGCCCGAAGAAGCTCAACCAACTGCCAAGCTTTACGAGTATGAGCCTCTTGAGACGGGGGAGATTCGTCTCCTCCTCCTCATTGAAGGTGATGAAGACGGCGATGACCTGGAATGCGCGCTCATCCACTTTGAGCTCTCGGAAGCTGTTGATTATACCGCTCTGTCTTACGTTTGGGGCGATGAAAGCAGCCCTTGCGCGATCTATATCGGTGATAACTATTTACCCATCACCGCCAATCTTGAGGACGCGCTCCGTCATTTAAGGCGGCAAAATGAGTCAATATGGCTCTGGGTAGATGCGTTATGCATTGATCAAGCACATACCGAGGAGCGGAACCATCAAGTACAACAGATGCGCCAGATCTACGAATCAGCGACGCAGACAATCGTCTATCTCGGTGGCCAAACAGGTGGCAATACTGGGTACTCAGCCTGGAACTTTCTGGAACGCAACAGCACTTGGGCGCTCAACGAGTGCGGTGAGAAGGACTACACCCTCCCGGCAGATATAGAGGATCTGGTTGATTTCCGTGGTGAGCTTCAAGATGTGTACCTTGACGTCTTGACCCGTGACTGGTTCAGCAGAGTGTGGGTCTTCCAAGAAGTTGTCGTCTCCAAGGAGGTCATAATTCAATGTGGCCATCGTGGGGTTGCGTGGGATGACTTTTGCAAGCTGGTGGTTCTGGAAAAGCGAGCACACGACCGCTATGGGCTAAGTCTTCAACAGCAGGATTTATCGGACAATTTACGCCGTATCTGGCAAGCTCGTGTGGCCTTTCATCTCGCCAAGGGCCAAGAGCACTACCTACCGGATTGGTACATACAAACGCTCAGCTCGAATGACGCCACGACCGATATCCTCGACATGCTCGTCCGAGCTCGCCACCTTATGGCTTCAGATCCAAGGGACAAGATCTTTGCCCTCCTAGGTATCAGTACGGGATTCAATTGGAGACAACTTGATACTATCAACTATGCACGCCCTACGAGCAGCGTCTACGCGCAATTTGCCATGGACGTCATGACCACCAGAAACGATTATCGACCCCTCAGTTATCTAAACAGGTCATCTACGGTCGATTACCTCATGGAACTGCAACGTCTCTGGCTTGCCGAACAAGACTACTGGCACAAGGTTATATCCGGCCAGAAGCCGTTTAGCGTGCAGGAAGGGGGGCTACTCGAAAGAGACCCTGTCCTCGAAATGACAGCACTTGAGGAATGCCGAAACCACGGGAGACGTTTAGCACCTGAATGCTACAAATACAGGGACCACAAGCCAGTTCGTCTACCGTCCTGGGTCCCGACTTGGCATTGTATCCACATGTCAACATTTGAGCCCCGAGCTATTATCGAAGTTGTTGAGAAGCAGTCGTCTTCCTCAGTTCTGGCTAATGATTATCGCGCCTTGCTATCCACGGGCGCTTTCGCGGTCCGTGGTCGTATTATTGGAGAGCTGCAGGAAGCTATATCGCCGGCTTCTGTCTTGGGCAACGATGAGCTGGCCTTTGAGGAACTTAAACGAAAGTGGCGACAAAGTTCACTCTATCAAAAGCATCCTCTGGAGGCTCAAATACTGACGCTTTGGGCCCATATGCTTGATCTCACGGCTGTTAAAAGGCTCCACGTCCCTCATGGTGTTCGAATCAACATGATACATCAGTCTCCGGAGCTCCGGAGAAGGGAAAACTATGATGTGGACGACATACTCAGTCATCCACCAGGAAGCCCGGGCAAGTCATTGAGTGCATCCTCATTTTTGAACTTCCTGGACTTGAAGACCTGTCCACCAAAAGTGGGATCAATCGAAGCCCATCTCGTCGCCAGAGCCCGCAAAACAGCCGAATGGTTGGATACATCACAGCCAGCCTTCAAAAGAGTCAACGACCCAGAGTCCATCATCGACCAACGAGCCATCGGGGTCTACCAGTCCCGGGACGTATTATATACATCAGAAGGCCCAAAGTCATTTCCTGTGCTTCTTCCAAGTTCTGCCAGATTCGGCGACTTGATTGCATACTTCCCCGGGGCAAATGTTCCCTTCCTTGTTCGCCCCAATATGTATTCCCCACCTCGAGTGGCCGAGATGAGGAATTTTAATAATTCTGGGACCTTCCAGTTTATAAACGACCAAGAGATGTATATGGGGTGTGAGCTCATCGGCGAGTGCTGGATTAATGAGTTTGAAGATATCGTCTCAAAGGGCAAGCCGAACTGTGTGTTTGGTTTGCTGTAAGCTTATCCTAGGTACTGAAAAGAACATTGAAAATAATGTGAAACCATTCTGGTAATCGGAGGAGTTGTCACAGCCATTGCGGTCAACAAGCCCACGGCGCCCCATGCCAGTTGGGCCACCAAGGGCAGCAGATGTCAGTCTTCATGTTTGCTGGGCTGGAGGCGGCTTGGACACTCCTGTGAGATCATTTGCATAAGCGTTGTCATCGCAATATACTTATGACGGGATCAAAGACATGTAGTGTGATCGTGCTCGTCTCTACAACAAAGATCAATAAAATCTGCCGGAGAATAGAGAAGTCCGAAAATGCCGAATTTGGTCCACCGACATGTCATAGACTGATGACGAGGGCTGGCTACAATGCAGCCCCATGAAGTAACACGGCCATTTTCGCATCAGAATGCTTCTGTTTCTCCTCTCCAAAATCCAGTTACTCGGTCATTTAATTCCGGGCAAGACCGGCCTTAGTTTCTTTCTTTACGGCTCATCTCGGAAGCAGGTCGTTATCCCTCGATAGCACGAGTCTCATCAGGGATGAGAATTTTACGTTTAACTTTTCGGGTTGAGCAACGAATACGAAAAAGAGAGGAACCCGACAAGTGTAAACTCATGAACACGTTAAAAATGCTTTAGGTTTTGCTTCGCCTTCATGTGAAAAGCGGCCATGAAAAGTTTAACATGACCTGCCTGTCTATAAGATGCCAGCTTCCCTCTCCTTCAAAACATTCAACAACCTCTTACCTTTTTGGCCCGTGCCATTAAAAACATTCTCCACCTTCTTTGCTTCAACTCCATGATCGCCGCCCAGCCCACAACCACCACCACCAATCTACTAGGACCCGACTCGTCTAGCCCATCGAAAAGATGGGGGTTTGCCATCTATCGATGCGACTACTCTGATGACGTCCTGTGGAAGAGCTACATGTATCATTTTAAGCATGCGATAAAGGCTGAGCTGAAAGATATCGGTGCTCACTGGAGTATCTGGGGTCGACTGCACTGGACGATTATCGAGGACCACAAATGCCTCCACAGCGCTTCCAAGGAGGATGTGCAAGAACTGTTTGCGTCCTTGAACAAACAGGATCTGACCATCCAGATGCCGGCTCCTTCTGACGGTGGATGGCGGTGCAAACAAGAACACGATTCTTGCATATATGTCGATAAGTGGTGTCTCGACACACTGGATTTGCACGAAGCATGGCTCGATAGGGGAGCACCCGGTCCATTTCTACCCGTTGTCTGCGCTGTTCTCAGCAATAGACATACCTCGGATAATGAAGCGGGACTCGAGGAACAACAGATGAATGCCAGCCATAGGCCTTATACGGGGTGGGTTTGGACGCATGTCGGCTGCATTTCCAAGCTGTGTCCCAGTATGATTCAACGCCATCCCCCACCGGCCAAACCACCTCCTACAATATGCATAATGCCTTGTCAACATGATCTTTGACTACCACGGAGTCAATTCGTCACTTCATTGGGACCTGTTTGGCCAGAGCCAGCCTGGGCTATGCCCGATATTAGGTAAAGTCCTCCTTCCTCTAGAACTGTTCGGGTGATGGAACCATACGAAGTCGGGTTTGATGAGCATGAGGTTGCTAAGCATCGTCTTTGCCCACAATTTCAGACTCCCGTGGGGATTTAGTGTCCCATGAGTTTATTACGTACAAATGCCAAGGAGCATTGCGAAAAAAGAAGATGGAGAAAGAAAGAAAGAAACGATATATGATTTGTTTCTCCTGATACGTTACCCCTGTGGACTTTCTCCTATCAGCAACGTCGACGGCGGTTATGATTTGGGATCGATAGACTGGATGAGCGGTATCAACAAAAAATTTATAGCCATAGTCATAGTAATGAACTATATTTCCATCTCTAATCATCTGGCTCAGTCAACCCACCAAGGGCCGGGCTTCAGCTATAATAAAGAACACACTGTGAACACATCGTAACATCATACTTTAATGCTAACCGAGTGGTCGTTTCCACCTCCAAGTTATAGCATCGTCATAAGCACCACCAAGTACCAAATCCATTCGGCCCTAATGTCTATAGTCGCAAAACCTATCAAGCACAGAAGCAGAGTTTTCAGCCAGTGACGATATCAAAGCCTTGTCCTCATTCACATGTTAGGCTGAAACTATTCTGACAGTGTCCCATTCATGCTATTGAAAATGATATTCACGCGTCTACAAATGCATACTTTGGCCGTAGCAGCGAAGAAAGACATTTCATTACTCCTCACATCTTATCTAACACGCTCGCTGCTTTATATCCGTTCAAAGTGAAAGAGAGTGGTGTTGACGTCGACGTTTGTGTTCGGCGACTTCCAACCAAAGACTTGTTCCTCCAGAGCCAGCTTCCACCCTCTCGGGACTCCAAAATCTCTCACTTCTTGAACATGGTTGATGCTCGTCATCACATTGTTCGGGGGTGGGAGCTTCTTGATGGCTTCGTTATACGCCTCGGGGATCTCGTCGACACCAATTGTCACCGACCGTTTGGCGAGTTGGAAGCACCGAGATAGCACCAGAGAAACTTCAAAGGCGCTCACAAAGTGAATGGCCTGGTAGCACATGATATGGTCGAAAGACTCTGTGATGGTAGGGAGGACCTCCTGAACTGGGCCGACAAACACATGGTCGTAGCCTGACTCCTTTGCTAGACGAGCCATCTCTGATGAGATATCGAGTCCAACGTGACGCGACTTTTGGCTACCCAATGATGTTCCATTGGAGTCTGTCTGTTTCTTGGCTCGGATCAGACGACCAAAGAGGCCAGTGCCACAGGCAATGTCCAAAAGAGTGCCATCAAAGCTGAACTTGGACAAGAGGCGACCCAAAACCTCTTCGGCAGAGCTTTGTGGGTTGTACTGGGCATCATATTGGGGAGCAACTCGATTGTACACCTTGCCGATAAGATCCTGGCGGACATTGTCATAGGTCTCTGACTGCATCATGTACGATGCCATCATGATGTTCAACAAAGCGCGATGCTCTCCAGGCAGACTGTTCCAGATCACGGTCTCTTCGTATCCAAAGTCTGGTGGGAGGAATACTGCAGGCATTGGGTTGACCTCGATGACGACAGGGTTACCATCGGGCTTGATACGGATGTCGACGTTTCCCCAAGATCCGCCGGCCATGTCGTTGGCTTGGAAAGCTTCTACGGCTAGCCTTTGAAGCGTGTCAAAGAGTTCAGTGTCATCGTCACGATTGACGAGACTCTCAGATAACTCGGGGTGAAACTTGATGTCAAAGGTGAGGAAGCGATACTTGTTGTTGGAATCTTCGGTAGAGGGATAGTTGTAGATAGTAGGGTTCAGCGCAATGGGCGTTTTTCCAAATTCAATGACAACGACCGAGTAATCGATCCCCGGGACGAACTCTTGAACGATGATATCGTCTGGAAGATCATAGACCGTGGCTGGTTTCATCTCCAAAGGCGGGGTTGGGGGTTTGCTCTTGTCGATTGGGGGATAACCCAAGGCCCTCAACCGACCAGGCTGAAGCTGGCGATCAATGTTGGCGATGGCCGCATCGCGTTCTTCTGCTGTGAAGCAAATGGACTTTTCAGACAAGAACTGGCTTGCACAGCTCCGGGCAGCCTTGACGATGACAGGAAATACATCAGGATCCGCCGAGGGTACTGGAGGACTCCCCTTCTTTCGAGCCGCCTCGTAAAGATCAGTTTTAGACTTGCGCAGAATACGACTCCGAAGTCCAATGAACGGCACGTTGAGGCTTTCGAAGTACTCTGTAGCCTCAACGCCTGCGACTTCGTCCTCGGGCTGTCCCCACATGAAGTTGATGTAAAAGTCAAAATTCTCGGCCACGGCAGCATCGATCTGCTGACAGTAGTTGGCCTTGTCGATGAAGCGGTGATGGAAGGTGTGCTGCTTCACGTAGCGGCCTGGATCGGCGTACTCATCGTGCTCCCGGAGGATATGGCCATCCGGGTAGGTAGCTTGAAGCACGCAGATTTGCATACTGGGAACTGAATAGAATCGGATAGGAAATGCAGAGTATATGTGATGAAAATAGGAAGGGAGATAGGGCTGTCAATAGGAAACTATTTTTTCCGCCCAAGTGCCTAACATCAGGGGGGCTATATAGTCCCCCAGTCCACACTATTTCTCACGGCACATCCAGTTCCGCAAGCCATGAATTCCGCGCCCATTGCGCAATTACCGACAGTTGAACTGAGACATGCGCAATGCTATTGATGCTATCCAACCCGGTTTTTGACAACGCAACTTCATCTAAGCCTTCTCCATTCCCGTTCCGTCTAGCCGGATTGCCTCAAGATGGTTTAACGCCGGGATCATCCACGCGCTAACGAGTCGGTTATTCAAGCCCCCGCCTTATGACAAGGAAACTCATTGCTGATCAAAGAGATATCTGATGAGAATCCCTGTTGACAGACGTCAATTCCGCATATCAGCTGAAATAATCCTTGATACAGCTCGCCACTAGCAAAGCCCTCTAGCCTTATACAACCGCACATAGCTATCAAAGTGATTCAGCTCCTACTCAAATAGGTTCATACCGACAGGTCTATGCTTGGGAGAGCTATGATTGGACACTAGTTAAGGGCCTCGCATGTCATTACTGAGGCCGCCTCGAACGGAACAGGGGTCCGCAGCGCCATCCGAGAGTTCACCGAGCCGATATGTACCTGTGGCATTGCGGTATCCGCTTCGGCAGTTGATATGCAATGCAGACCGCCTCGCCGTGCCAGCTGCCCAGTGTCCCCATCTTTATCTCAATGAATGACGTCCCTGATGGAGTCTGGTTCCTTTTGGTTTAGATAGATGGGGTCCTGAGGCCTGGGTCTCTCGCAATCGGGTGACAGCAAATCATACCGATCTAAGCCATATCGGCGTTCATCCCTGCTACTTCGATGGGCGCTTGAAAGTGCCATAATGCTTGTGGCGCCCTGTCTCATTCTTGCTGAGACCTTTCAAGGTGCAGACGAAAAGCCATCTAGAGCTCAAACCACTCAGAGAAGCGGGGACTGAAGCTACGACATGCTCTGCCCTATCATTACCCCTGATTAGTCCCACGACTTCCGGTATCACGGAGTGATTGGTCATTTCCTTTGCTTCCCTTTCTCATTCTTTCTTCAGGGGACTATAGCTAAACTCTAGGCGAAAATTGCCGCAACTGGTAGGGTGGGTTAGGGGGAGACACACCAACCCCCTGCATAACGCTCCTATTGACTTTGCGATACGCCTGGAGCTGTTAAAGGTGCTTGGGTTTCAACCAAAGACGATTCAGATACTGTTATCCTCAAGCCATCCATGGTTAGACTCTGCGACTGGACTCTTTCTGGTTCATGTAGATACCTGCGTCGGTTGCGTCACCCCGAGTGATTTACAAAGATGACCAAGGCATAATTGCGTCTATAAATAATGAATTCGGAGATAAGATTATGGAGTCCATGCAAGATCCAGGTAAGCTGCAGCGTGGTGGAATTTCTCTTGTCCTGGTGAATGCCTAAGTACAAGTGGAGGTTGACCCAGATACTGATATCACAATAACACCTTGACGTTGCAAAAAGAGTCATCACAGAGATTAGAAAAGGGCCAAGCTATTACTAAATAATTAAGTTGAATTAAAAGAGAGTTTTGACCACTCCCGATTTCCATTTGACCACTAGATGCCTCAAGACCACTCCTCCAAAGCCGTGTGACCTCGCAGGTGTAGGTTAGGTGTTGTTGGAGTGAGGGTGTCACCAAACGCCAGGCTCACGAGAACCGTGTCTAGTCCAGCTTGCAAATCTCTTAGACATCATCAGAACCACTAAAATTAGCTTCGAGCGGAACCGCCTGTGTGGATTCAATCGCGTCCAAAACCATTCATGAAACCACAAAGATGCTATTCCCACCAGTCCCATCCTCTCAAAGAAGGCCGATGGAGAAGCACGCTAGAGGCTCTGACGTCTGAGTATCGGCCAAGCAGAAACTCAAAGAAACCTGTCTAGAACCAACTGAGACAAACATCCGCCAATAACCATGTGGCATTAACCGTCCGACGTTACAACCCATTGTTTACCTTGACTCGCGCAACCGGACATGTGGCTGTTTATCGATTCAAAACCACCCTTTTACGGCTTAGCCGTGAAACTCGCCGAAGAAATGCGATAGGCGCCAGGTGAGCCCCTTGAAACGACCGCGTTTCTCGTCAAGCTGGTCTCAAACGCCACCTGCCACTAAGCGACGCGAGATTCTCCACCGCGATTGAAACCCAGGGGTATGGGCTTTAAAACGCGTTCGGGAGGTGTTTTTGGTTTCGTAGCTTGGGAGTGTAGGAGATCTCGGGTTAATCATTGTAGCATCGTTCGATTCATGGCCGGGAATAGCAGCGGATGGATGGAGATGAATGCACGTCGACATCACTGCTTATTTTTTGCAGATAATTTCATGATCCATGGGCCATAGCGGACTTGGAGATTGCAATTGGCATGCAGTACCTGGCCTGTCAAAGAATCCTAGTCCATCTTTCCGGTGATATACCTCCTCACCTACTTACAAATTACAATCTTTCCATCCCCTGCCCTCGGCGCCTACCGAGGCATCTTGGCACTTGTGTCATCTCTCAGACGCTAGAACCCACTTGCAAGTCTGGCAAACGGATCCGCTCATTGGCCCCGTCGCATCGTGACCGTCGAGGACCCCTTCACACAATGCCTCCCTCGACGGTGAGACAGACGCTGTTGCAGGTACTCTACCAGATTAGTAGCATTGGTAAGTGGTGTGATTTCTATATAGCCTCATCCTCTTCCCTCTCTGTTTGTCTCGCTCATCACCTTCAGTGTCAGCTCAACTCTTCAATTCTCTTCTTTCGAGGTCCTGGTGATCTTTTCTTTCTAACCGTCTTTACTTTCTTACTTTGCTTCTTTGTGCTGGCACACTCCTCTTATATACCTCTCTCACTTTAGTCAAGATGCATTCTCTTCTTTCTTTCTTTGTCTCTTCTTCTCTGCTGGCGCTGGCCCACGGCCATGCTGTCATTCTCAACGCTCAGGGCGAGGATGGTTCTCCTGCCAGTGTGGGCTTTCAAGGTTAGACCCAGCAACTATAACCATTGGTTCTTAATACTCATTAGACTCTAGTGGACCCCGAGATTGCTCGCAACTGCACAACCATCAACCCTTGCCAGCAAGATGCGACCCTGATCCGTGATGCCGAGATTCAAGCCAACGTTGTCAACCAGTGCGGCCGAACCGAGCTGTCCGGTAACATCGACGTTGGTGAGAACACAGAGAATGCCCTCTCTGCTGGCGCTGTTACCCAGGTCCGAGCTGGTGGTGAGATTACTGTGACCATCCACCAAGTCAATGCGGATGGTGCTGGCCCTTATGTCTGTGATCTTGATGAGAGCAGCAACGCCAACCAGATCTCTCAAGTAAGTCAAGCGTCGCATAACCCTAAAGATAATTTTGACTAACGCCAAATCTAGAACTTGACAGTTTTGAACAACGTTCCCGGTTCCAATGGTCTGTCGCAAGCCAAGGAACAGCAATTCAACATCACTGTCGTGATGCCTGATGACCTGAACTGCTTCGGAGGTATGTTCCTATGAAGACCATTAAAGACACAACCCTCTAACTTGAGTCAGCTTCAACTGGCAACATTTGCACCGTCCGCTGCCGCAACAACGCCCTCGCCGGTCCCTTCGGTGGTTGCTTCGCCGTCCAGCAAGTTGACACCGAGGAAAAGACCAACAGCCCGCAACAGATCACAACTGCAAAGACTCTGAAGGAGGTCACGGACCAGGTTGCACAGAACCAGGCCGACTTCCCTGACGCTGTCCAGGCGAACCAGAACGCAGGTTCCGATGACGCGGAGCAGAACCGTGCGGCTGTCGATGCTATCCTGGGTAACACAGTCGTGACTTCGGCTTTCTCTCAGGAGACGCCTACTGTTTCTCTTGGACGTCAGCCTGATGCTACGCAAACTCCTGACGCTGGCAATGGTGGTAACAACAATGGTAATAATGGCAACAACAACAACAACAACGGAAACAATGGCAATGGCAATGACAACAACAACGGCAATGATAACGGAACTGGCAACAACGGAAACAACAATGGTAACAACAACGGGAATGGTAACAACAACGGCGACAACGCCACCGGTAACGATGGAAATGCCAACAACGGCAACACCGGCAACGACGCCACCAACGGAGGAAACAACGACGGTACTGACAACACCGACAACACCAACGGTGGCGGTAACAACGGCGGCAACGGAAACCGCGGAGGCAACCAAGGTGGCCGATTCGGCGGCGGTGGTTTCGGCGGCTTTGGAAAGCGAGCCTTTTCTCAGATGCGATGGGCTAAGCGCAACTACCTTTCCGGAGATGAACATTAGAAGGCTCATGAAAGGATATGTGAATGTGGGTGATAGGAGGGGGAAAACGGGAGTGATGGGGGTGAGCGGGAGCGGGTTAGATAAAAAAATATTATAAAAAGCCCTCATCACTGGGTTATCGTTCTGAATAAACTTTAGCGTGATTTGGGAAATCGTGAGCCTCTTGTGATAAGTATGAGAGTGACGGCCCTAGTGCTAACCTTGTGCTCAACTCTTTTGTTTCTCTCAATCACGTAAGGTATGCACTGCCTACTCATGGTGACGTAGCCTATCGCTGATGCTTGGATAGGTCATCTAGACTTGGTGTGATCAGCTTGGCAGCACCGCTGGCTACGTCCAAAGCTCGATGGGCGACTTCTCCAAGACCTTTGCCCCTGTCCCCAACGAGGGAACCGGACTTACTCTCATCCTGGATATAATCAGCTTCGGCTATGTTGCCATCGGCGCTCCCATGTGGAAGACTGGTAGCGGTCCCTTTGATGGCCTGAAGAGGTAAGCGGCTAGTTTTCGAATCAGTTTTCAAGAGGATGAATGTATCTAGTCAAGGATGGCGACATTTTTGCTGTTGTTGGAGGTCTGGCCAAGGATCTTATCAGTGAGGGTATTACCATCACGAAGGATGCAGCCAGAGCGTAAGCCGACCTCACAAATTTGCCTTTCTGTCCAATATCATTTAGCTAACTAGGCATTGAAGCAGCGGCACGCAGCTCACCTCCCATAATACCCTTGAAGAGCGGATCGGCAACATGATCAGGGCGTGGGATGCGGCTACGGACTCTCTCAACCAACACCTGATCAGCGGTGACCCCCTCGGCCCCAACGATAACCTTGATCTTCTGAAGAAGCCTATCTTGACGCAAGCTTGAATCTGCTGACTGCAGACTTCCTGGCATCAAAGAGCTCGACGGATCCAAGTGGGGTGGTATTACCGAGGAAGATATTATTACAGCGTAAGCAACACTCACTAACACGCATCCTAGGAGTGCACGTACTGACTTCTTAAGCACCTTCAACACTTGGTGGCACAAGAACGGACAGGCCAACAACCCCTGCCATGATGAAGAGACTGACATCAACGCCAACGACATGCTCTCAGATATCATCGACCATCGACATGGAGATCCGTGTCCCTGGATTCGTCTGGATACCCGCCTGCGGTGGTGACGAGGCCCACAGCAACTGGGAAAATAACCTCAACGGCAAAGGCAAGTCGGCGCCACTAACGGTGACACTAAGGTGGGAATGGATCTTCAGGGTCCGCGGGTATTGGAACAGGATACGAGGTTGCTCGCGACCAAAATAGCCAAGGTGGCCGAGTGGTCTAAGGCGCTGTGCTTAAGAAAGCTAAGCTTACTCCCAGTAACATGGGTCCACAGTATCGAGAGATTCTTGGGTTCGAACCCCAATCTTGGCATTTACTTTTTACTTCGGCTTCTGCAGAACTGCATTGTCACAAGTTCTCGTTTAATTTTTGACCAACAGCCGTTCGACGGTTCGTAATGATGCGGTGATTTTGATGGCTTGTGCTATGACAATACACGACTCACATCAGTTCGTTGTTATGTAGAGTGCCCCTCGACGTTTATACCCACTTGTCCATACACGAGTAACGCAACTTGGAAGCTAAGCAAATAGTCTCCCACGATGAATCCTTCGATTTATCAGCTCTGCTGATATGATGCCTCCTAGAGTCATGCAGCCCAACCGTTTCTCAACCCTTGACTCACTGCGGCTCCGCAAGCCCAACCAATATCAGTCGATTACAAGACCACATCCGCCAGCCACCTGACCACTCTTAGACCCTTCTGTCCCGAGTACGCGGTTAAACCCACGTGGAAGCCCAGCCGTTGACATGGCGTGCTGTCAAGCTTTAGATTCGCGAACGGCGATAAGCTCCACCGGTCTTGCAAACGGCCTATGGCGATGCTCGTCTTGTTTTACGCATATCTCGGCTACGGACATGTTCCATCACATCGTGCTTTGTCACACGGATGACGCAAACAAAGGCTGAATCCTTCAGAGCAAGGTTGCTGCAGATGTGGTGGGGTTGCATGAACGAGCTGTATTAAAGACGACGATCTTCTTGATATTGTTTGGATAGATAATTTTGATTTTTGACAGGAAAAAAAGACAACTGAGTGAATACTGATATCACAATGGTTGCTGAACTTAGGGGCCGCGCCCTTGTGACCGTCATCTTATTGACGTCGGGTGTTGACTTTTTGCTTTTCGGAGTAAGAGGCCTTGAGCATTTATGAGATGAACTGACATTAACTGCTTCGCAGTATGACCAAGGTACTATGCTTGATTCCTTCATAGGCTTTTATTAACAATGCAAGGTTTGTTTGGTGGTATCCTGGCCGGAACTCGGTTCCAGAACATGCTTGGAAATCGTGAGTAATATTGCATCGCTTGCTCGTGTTCATGCTAATCAAGCATAGCAAACTCGACGATGAGCGGTTTGGTCACTGCTATTTACGATGTTGGGTGTGCCTTTGGTGCCGTCAGTGCCTTTTTGTTCGGCGAACGAATCGGTCGAAAGCGATCCATCATCTATGCCAACATTATCGGTAAGACATAAAGTGACCATTCTGAGGCCAATGCTCATTTGCATCAGTCATTATCGGAGCTATCATTCAGGCCGCTTCTTACTCATACGCTCAAATGTCAGTTCAACTCAGACACATCTAGCTCAATGCTGACGGAATCAGGTTCGTTGCTCGAATCATTGCTGGCATTGGCATCGGCCTCAGCACTGTCGCAGTGCCCATTTTGCAGTCAGAGACCCTTCCAGCACACAACCGAGGATCTCTTCTTGTTGTCCAATCTGCTCTGATCGTGGTTGGCATCTCAGTCGCCAGCTGGGTCTGTCTGGGCACTCTGTACGCCGAGAGCTCAATGCAATGGCGATTTCCGGTATGGTACCTCACCGAGCCCTAAAACAAAAAAATTGTTTTCTAACCTGGCTCTAGATCGCCTGTCAAATTCTGTTTTCCTTCGTCGTACTCGTTCTCTGTCTATGGCTCCCCGAGAGCCCTCGGTGGACGGCCAAGACCGGCAACATCGAGGAAGCTCGTAAGCTCATTTCCCGAGTTCTAGACAAGCCACTCGACAGTGAAGAAGTCGAAAGCCAGCTATCAGAAATTCTCAAGTTCCTTGCGCTTGAGGAGGAAGCCGGGGAGGCTGCTTGGCATGAGATATTCCGCAACAACACCAAGTCACGTAACCTTCAGCGCGTGTTGCTAGGCATGGGACCATACTTGATGAATCAGTGGAGCGGTATCAATTCGTTGAGCTAGTGAGTCATCATATCGGGAGTTTTGTTTCAAGATGGCTGATCTAACAACTGCAGCTACCTGGGCTATATCCTGCAGACATTTCTTGGATACAGTCAAGTCGTGTCCCTTGTCCTCGCCGGTGTCGCCTTCACCCAATGCGCCATATTCTCAACACCACCCTACTTCTTTATCGACAAGATCGGCCGACGGAATACCATCATGCTGTCGTCAGCAGCCTGCGCCGTCTGTCTGTTCATCATCTCGGGTTCTCTACAACACCAACGCTCTGCCGACGCTGCCGCTGCGGTCGCATTCATCTTTTTGTACTTGGACTGCTACGTCCTAGGCTTCCTCCCCGTTTCGTGGTCGTATTCTGCCGAGATTCAGCCTCTTCGCGTTCGTAATAAGGCGACCGCTATCGGAGTCTTTAGTCACTGGGTAAGCACCTCATCAATCCGGCCACATGGTGAAGAGACTAACGATTTGCAGATCAGTAATTTTGTCGTTGTGATGGTCACGCCTATCGGAATCAATAATATTGGAGGTAATTTCTTCTGGATCTGGGCCATCATCTGTGCTCTATTTGTGCCGGTAGCCTACGTTTTTGGTGTGGAAACCTCAGGGCGGACTCTGGAGGAGGTTGACCAGATGTTCTTTGACGAGCCGCGGATTATGATGGGGCTGAATCCTAACCACCGAAGGGTCATTAGGGCATCTCCAGGTGAAGATGTCGCGCAGGTTAGAGTCGTCAAAGCTAAGGGCGATGGAAGTGACCTGGAGGCGACACAGCCGGAGAAGGCTTAGATGCGGCGATCAAGCAGGGAGGTTCTAAAATGCAGTCACAAGTGAAGTATTAGTCAGACACCGTGGATATTGCAAGGATATAGTTACTACGAGAAAATGTAGACCTCCTCCTTAGTCACCTCCCCGAGTATACCAGCTAACACCCCGGGCTTGAAGCTGAGCCGCAAAAAGGCTGCGTGGCTTCACCTGATGGCCAGACTGAATCAAGGTTGCATTACCCATAGAGTCACCAGGGCTTCCACAGCCGACACACCAGTTGATACCCAGCGGAGGAGAGTCAAAGGACACATCGTTTCGCAAGTTCCAACCGACACCAGCATTCATGGCCCAGCCACGGCCTGTGGTGGTTCCTCTGTTCCCAAAGCTGGTGGGTGCCGATGAGTCCTCAGCCAGCAAACCATTAGCCCATCGCTCAAAGGGCTGGAACATTTGGTCACCAGAATCAGTCTCGTAGCGGGTGACGGCATTTGGTCCCGGAGTGAAGGCATCAGTGGAGACCGTGTAAGATCTGGCCGAGTCGAGTCCAACTTGGGTAAGGTCTTGGATGAGAACCTGGCTGCCTCTGAGAATGATGTCAGAAGGCAAGGAAGTCCCCTCGATATCCTTGTTACGATTCATGATGGTGTCCTGGATGGTAATCCTGGCCGCATCTCTCTGAATCTCAAAGAACTTGTTGAAGCCGGTCAGGTTCAGTCCAGTAGCCCAACTGTCAACCGTCCAAGATGCAAACCTAACTGCAGCGTAGTTGCAAGTTGTAAATTCGAGACGAGTTCCGGAGCAGGTATCGGAGCCAGCTTCTATCTGAAGGTTCGCAACCCCCATCTCTGAAGTTGCCTCGGGCGCGTCATAAGCTCGGACTTCGGCTCTCATGTATACCGAGTTGAGGTTGTCTGTGAGGGGGACCTTGAAGGTGATTGTGTTGCCGCTGATAGCCTTGATGATGTTTGGCGCCATGAGTTGTGTTCCTACCTATCATCTGGTTAGCATTGCCTTGTCTTGGAATAGAGGTGCCTTACCGGGATCCAGTCTTGGTGGTTGCCGTTCTTGACCAAGTCACTCATACCATTTGTCCTGACCCAAGAGCTGGTCACAGCTCGAGCGATGTAAACAGTCTGGCCGACCACGAATCCAGATGCATCCCTGACCGTAACCGAGGAAGCCTTGACTGGCACATAGGTGTTGGTGATCCTAGACCTGTATCCGAAATCGGCCTTGGGAGCGATACCGAACCTGCCAAGTGTGAAGACAGGCTTGGTAGGCCTCCTCTTGAGAACAATTGTGGTGTCTTTCTCGCCAGTACCCCTGACGATGACATTGCTGAACAACTGGATGCCGGCCGTCATGTAGAACTTGCCCGCAGGGATGCGAACAGTGCCTCCACCGTTTTGCGATGCTTGATTGATGGCTTGCTGAAGAGATGGGCCTATATCATCGGTCGCCTTCGTCGGAAGGGCAAGGACGATGTTCCCATTGCCGAGGGTCGGAAGGGCCGAGTCCGAGTTGCGATAGCCGCAGTAGCTAAAGTCGGGCAACTTGTCGCCGCGAGAACTGGCGACAGAAGCCCAGTTGACAACTGGGTCTCGTTTGACGAGGCCAGCTTGGGCAACATGGGCGGCAAACAGAAAGATGGTGACAAGGCTAAGTGTCATTGCAGGAGGTGTTTGAAGTAGTTGTTGTGAAGATTGGTTAGTTTGTAGAGATGTATTGATTGCTTGAGTTGAGATTGTCTCAAATGATGGGAACTTGACGTTGAATTTATATCCGTTGTCCAGTTATTCGCAAACGGCACGTCTGGGCGCTTCGAGAACTCAACCGCCTCATCCTCGTGGAACGCTCGTCCTTGGTCCAGGCGTCCGGCACATCTTTCGCCCTAGACTCGCGCCTTAGACTCGATTTTAGTGCTAGACTATCGAAATGTGACTTGTCAAGTCAAAATCCGGGAATTGTAATGCGAAAACTCATCCTCCCTCATCCCTATTCGCTTGAGGCTTCTAGCACTCGACCTAAAAGAAGACGGGTGATCCCGCAGCCTTCTGCATCTGTCTTACGGCTTCACTGCCGCTGAATCGTACGATTAAATCCGGCTTTTACAGTCCGGGATCTGTCACTGTAAGGCATGCTCTTGGCGCTATTCTGTGCCACAGTGTTCGATATTACCCCGGAGCCCAACAGCGTCGGCATGTTCCGTGACCCTGGAAGGCGCTCGCTCTTTTGAACGAGGTCGAGAAGAATAACACAGAAGCGTCTCATCCAAAAATTTGCTTGACTTAGTCCTTGGGTTAGAGTTCTTTGCCAACCTCTTAGGGATTCTAGCAGCGGGCATTCTGAGCTCACTGAACAGTTTGTTCTGGTGAGTATGTCAAATCCCTCTCCTCCGTTCATCCTGCGCAAAATCATTCGATTTCTTTCTAGAACTAAACTCGCTGTCACTGAGCGTTCCAAGGGAAATATCGTGGGGATTAGTGTACTTACTAGCTCGTGGCAACTTGTCAAGATGTATAGAATGATGGAGGAAGTCTATTTCCTCTCAAAGATGCTTAAATCTACACTTTTCGGGACTAACTTGGAGGCTTTAACCTGGAAGCAGCCACCTCTGGTGCTTTAACTAAGCGTTCTGTGTCATGTGCATGTTTTGCGTGACTATTTTAGTTGAAAGAACGCTTCTCCTAGCAAGATGAATAATCAATGGCATAAAAGTCAATACAGGCTCTAAACAGAAGCTAGAGTCTTCAACTAAGTGCCTTCCGGGGTGCAGCTCTGGACGGAAGAATCTCCAATCTTGGCAGGAGGACCCCTACTGTTCATTAGCCCCAGACTATGTCTCAATGGCATCGATCATCATACCAAGCCCCGATTTAAGTCAGCCAACCGGTCGGTATGAAGGTTAATCCAGGCGTTGGTCTAAATGGCTTCTGCGTTCCTGTCCGGGCCGTGGCGTTGACCAGACCGAATCCGGCCCGGGTCCACAAACAGGGCATGTCACTGTTCAGGAGTCTATCTTCAAGCTCGCCCAAATCTAGGAAATTGACAGTACGGAAGTTGCCGTGAGATTTCAAGCCAGTACTTGTTCTTGACCAAGTTCGGCTCTCCGTTGGGGACTCCACGGACCACATGGCCCATTGGGCAAGACAAGCATGCACACAAGCCTTTTCCGCATCCATCCCGAGCGATACCGCGTCTCTGGGACAAAAGCGTTGAGTGGGGTTCAATTGCCGAGCGTGTGATCGGCGTCCATCTCATTTGCCGTGGTGCACGTCAAGTGTGGGTAGTAAGTCAACCGGCTCTGCGGAGAGTCGATAAGAAACGGCCGCATCGGGACAGAGAGGACATAGTCTGAACTGCGCGACTTCTTGGGGGCTCTGAAGCATTCAAAGCCAGCAGCACAATGATAGCCTCCTTCGCAATGGTGTCAGTGACAAGGTGTGTCTTGCCAGGTGGTGATGCAAAGGATTCCCTGTAATACGTTCTGACGACATCTGTACAACACGATAATTATCGTCCAAATCGAATGATTATTTCTTAGAGATAGCGATTTTTCCCGGGCAAGATTCGGAGATAAAAAGGCGATGGAGTACGCCCAGTGAAGATGTCAAACAATTCGTGTGTGACGCTATCTTGGCGCTCAATCACACCATCGCGTCTCCAACATCGCGTCTCTATCAAATTTGTCATCCGTCGGGATCCCACATCTACGAAACATCAAATTTCTCGATGGCTGTCTCAAACTTCAAGGTCATCATCATTGGGGGTGGTCCAGTTGGTTTGGTGGCAGCTCATGTTCTCTACAAAGCTGGTATCGACTTTGTTGTCTTGGAGCGTCGCGAGAATGTCGTCCTTGATCTTGGGGCAGCCCTTGTCCTTGCACCGCAAAACATGAGGGTGATGCACCAACTTGGACTATATGATAAACTCATGGAAATTGGTCAAGAATTGCTCAATACCAAGGGCTTTCTCTTGAATGGGCATCAGTTCAAAACGAGTACCGAGCTACAGCTTCTAAAGCAAAAGTATGTCACTCAGGTGTCCATTTCGGTGAACCGCACTAACTTTAGTAGTCATGGTGTTGGACTGGTCGCATTTCACCGTGCCCAACTCGTCCAAGTTCTATACGACAATCTACCAGAGGACGCCAAGTCAAAGTATTTCCTCGACAAGAGAGTCACCGCTATTGACGCAAGCGGTGACGCAAGCGGCGAGGGTGTGCAAGTACTTTGCTACGATCGCAGCGTCTACAAGGGTTCCATTGTCCTGGGCGCAGACGGCGTGCACAGCGTCACTCGCAAGTGGATGAGAGAGATGGCTCTTTCTCAAGGACCCCATCGTGACTGGGACCCAGAGGAGCCATTCACATCCGTGTACAAGTGTCTGTGGGCCAGCTTCCCGCGTCCTTCCGATCCGGGAGCCAATTTTGAGACAACAAGCAAGGACCAATCGGCAATGTACATCACAGGACGTGAACGGGGCTGGATTCTACTGTACGACAAGTCTGAGCCGACGACTGCCCTACGATCATATTCAGAGAAGGAAGTCGAGGAGGTGGCAGCCAAACTAGCCGAGTTTCCAGTCAATGAGACTCTGAAAGTCAAAGACGTCGTCAAAGAGCGATTCACGTGGGGCATGTCTGATCTTGGCGAAGGTATCTTGAAACACTGGAGCTACGGACGCATCGTCCTCGCGGGAGATGCCTGTCACAAGTTTACGCCCAACGCTGGCTTGGGCCTCAACAACGGGATCCAGGATGTTGTGGTGTTGTGCAATGGGCTGCACCAAGCCATTGCAGACGGGAAGACCGACACCGCCAATCTTGTAAAGGTGTTTGAAAAGTATCAGAGTGATAGGGCGGAGGCGGTGGAGAAGGATTACAAACAGTCGGCCTTGGTCACAAGGTTGCAGACGTGGGCAAGCGGGCTGTACTATTTCCTCAGTCGGTTTGTCCTGTCAAACAACTTTGTTGCCCGCTTCGTTGCGCGGTTTGTCACGTCCCCTCATATCAGGAAAGCAAGGGTTTTGGATTTTGTTAGGGCAACGGAATTGCCGCTCGGCAACGTCGGGTGGCAATATGCCATTCCGCAATGAAGGCTGTCAGACGGGTTGCGCATGGTTACAAGTTTGCTGTAGAGTGTTTGAGTTTTAGATAGAGTAGTTGTCACTTGGCAGGTCCCGCGTTATAGATCGAGCTTCCAATGCATTTTCAGTCAAAGCTCGTTGTCTAGACATCAGGGAGGGCTCTGTTAGATGCAGACGGGAGAGATGTGTGTGTGGCGGGACCGGGCATGGATTCATGCAGGGCTGGATATGCGCAGGCTGGACGTAGCGGGAAGAAACATTGTGACGGCAAGAAAGTCTTGGCAAGTTAACAGTGGTGTCCCTCCTCCACTATCAAGGCAGTGACGCCGCTTCCTCTCATCTGGCACCACAAAAGCGGATTATCCCAAGCCTCTAGAAGTATGTGTCACTCTGAGCCTCGGCCAGGGGCAGGCGAAGCAGCCTGTTTGACACAGCTTGGTGGGAGAGTCAAACAACGTAGAGCGCATAGCTCAGTTCGCACTCAGCATTCGGGACTGGCCCCCAACAAGGATCAGCAGTGCTCCCTGTCAAACGCCCAGAAAACAGGCAAATCCGACCAAGGAACGAAGGGGTCCGCGTGCCCTGTCTCAAGCCACGATGCATGCCCTAGTTTTGTTTGCTCTCGGCTCCGCCTCCTCATTGGCTCGTCAACATCACTTCTCAACTCTTCTGTTACACGGCAGCTCCGAACTGTTCAAGCCTGATTCTCAGTGACGCTATGAGCCGCTTGGAAATTACTGGGAAGTAAATGTGCAAAAATGTTTTGTCAGGGAGTGGAGGTCCCTCCCACCTCCTGACTTTCTGCAACTCTCGGCTTTCAACATACTCATCGACGACTTGCCCTTGAACTCACCCTCCCATTCCCCCAACGCGCTTTTTCAAATGTCTTTTGAAGGTTTTACAATGGATTCTCGTGAGAGTTCCATCGAGACTGCTGATATCAGCGACTACGTCAAGGCCATGACGAGGTTGGAAAAGATCTACAAATACTCAGAACGACACGATCGTAACCTTCGCTCGGTGGAGTCGCCTTTGAAAAGGCAAGATGAAAAATTCAAGCGTGATCAGGCCAAACTTGAGGATATGGACCTGGAGTTTAGGGAAGTCGTCTCGGGGAGCAAACTACCAGAGGACATACCTGAGGATACCAGGCCAGATTGGATAATGAACCGGGTTCTTGAGATACAGCAACTCAAGAAGCGAATAGAGATGGGTCCCGATCGAGAGAGTGTCGAAAATGAGGAGGCCGAATACCAGGCAAATTGTCGGTCGGAAGAGAGACTATACTTCTCTGCCCTGTTGGAACTTTTTGGGGACCGCGGCCGAGCGTGGACGATCGAGTTTTACGGCCTGAACGACCGCATCGCCACGACAAACATGGCGACACCGCGATCGATGGCGTCCACTCCTCCTCCTGGGAACGATGAAGCCGGCGACGAGTGGGATGTTCCAGATGACGGAGAGGATCCAACGCCTCTCACCCCAAACCCGAGAACTCACTTGGATAAACGTGCCGCCGCTCGCAAGAGGAGGATCACCAAGTCGGCCGAAAGACCCAGACAACGGAAGCGACCTCGTCACAACAGCACCCGGGGCTCCCTGGCCCGTGACCGAACCATCGATTTTGACCAAGTGTTTCAGGATGGCAGGGCTCGAACCAAGTACAGAATTGCTCGATACCCACCACGAGACGGCGCTTGGTATATCTTGGAATGCAGAGAACACGATAAACATTTCTCCAAAGACCCTATCCATGGTGCTGCAAAGCATTTAGACTCTCCCGCCCATGGTCATATGGGGAGAGGCCATGAGCAGGCAGTCCGTGAACTCGGGATCCGCGTGCTAGGCTGCAATGAAGCACGAGCCTCCAGAAACAACGCCGTGTTCGACCGAGCCTCTGTCAAAGATGCTCGGAACCCTGATGGAAGGAGACGACCAAGCATTGGAGCCCGCAAAAGTCACTTCAGAATACCCCAGCCCCGAAACATTGACAAAATCATGAAAGAAATAAACCCAGGCGACGTATGCGTCACTCGTTGGCAAAACCACAGAGGACTTTATCCCATCTACATACTCCCACTCGGAAAATCTTCGCGAATGAGGTTCATGGAGAGCGCCATCTTGGAGACCGACCTAGTCAACCAACTGCCCTCATGTTTCGAATTCGACCCTGAGACGGACGAGATACCTCGATGGGCTCCAGGGTTCGAAGATGGTGGCAACAAAGTACACCAGAGACTATACCCGGTCATGTTCTTCAGAAGTTCGAGGTTCCCACAAGGAAACGAGATTTCTTTTGTTCCTGGGAGTCACATGAAGCCCTACGACAAGAATGATCCCACTATTCGATACAGAGACCAGGTTGAGAACTTTCTAACCAGACGTCACAACCCTACTCCCTCGCCTGAGGCGGAGAGTCGGAGTACCAGCCCCAGTAAGTTGTCCACAGTTGAGATCAGATTTGGAGCCATCGCTAACTATGGTTGCAGCAGCCAGTTCTGGTACCCCCAGCAGCGATGATGCCGTTCCAGAGAATACAACGCCGAGGCAGCGCCTTTCTCCACACCCGGAGATTCAACGTCTTCTGGAGTGGTCGAGTGCCGACTTTGGTGGGCATGCTGTTGTTGAATAGCATGAGGTAGATGAACATGGTGACTACCCTTACGACCCACGCACTGGTGACGCAGACGACGAGGAAGAGGAGGACGTGGGAAATAGCACGTACCACCTTCGCAATCGGAGACAGAGGGGGAGGTTCCATGGTGAAGATACCGAGGAAGAGACGGAAAAGGAGGAAGAGGAGGATGACGTGGAGGGGATGAGAGTAAATGATGGGGATGACCTGTATGAGGACGATACCCCTATGAGGCCACCATCCCTTCACACTCAAGGCCGCGGAATCTCTCAGAGGCACCAGTCGCCAAACACGCCAGCATATGAAGAAGAAGATATCTATGAGGACGACACCCTCAGGCGACCTTCGGCCGATCGATCTCGAGATGCATCTAATACACCAGCATCTCTTGCCAGCGACATCCCCAACCTCCCATTTCCAAACTTTAATCAGTTTTGGCGGCGGCAGAGTCGAGAGAGGACGACCGAGTCGGATGAGCAAAGCTCGTATAGCGAGTTGCTTCGTGCAGGTCTGCAGAGGAGCTCGATGGGCGCTTCTGGTTAGGTTTCGGCGGGTTGGTCGAGGAGCATTGGGCGACGAGTTTTGAGCAACAGGCGAAAAATGGTTTCACTCGTTGCTGGCGCTTTTTATGTACTGTTCGGCCGTGATAATTATGCAGAGCATTTGGAGAAATTCATAACGCCAGAGCTGTGCACAGCATTCCTTAGTTAAGTACCGATTCGCCTAACAGCCACCCTGCCCCCCCAGCGGCAAGACACAGCGAGGTAACAGCTTGGCACACTAACACTCTGAGTATTGCGGTATTCTTCCCTGTGTCAGCATAAAGCCTCGGATTTATGCAACCGCCTTGAGCATGCCTACCCTACGGCAATGTGCAGACTGCTTGTCAACGTTTACAGTGCCCAGGTTTATCTTATTCTAGAACTAGTGAAAAGATTCGACCTAATACTTCTGGTCAGGCGTATGGGAGGAATTTTAATTGATTCTGCCCGCGTTACAATATTTGCACGTATTTCCAGGACCTAACTCAAGGACCATGCTCCTATGACGCTTCTTGCTGAGTGTTGCGCTCTGCATCAAGGATTACTCTAGATTGCTGAGACTTCCAAAGATGTCGTGATAAGCGCACCGCCACCCAGACGAGACTCAAAACAAACGGCAATTCCACTGAAAAAGCCCCAACTGTGCATCATCCCGTCAACGTAGGGTACGCAAGTCACAGCTTTGACACAGTTGCTCTAGCGCCTGGTCAAATAAGCTCCCGCTGACATGTGGGTCGTCTCCGCTTGTCTATAATATCCGGTTGGCCGGTTCGTACGGTAGTTCTCGATGAGATTTACAGGGTTCATCTGACCCCCAGCCCATCGTGCGTTCTGACAAGAAAATACCATCTTGAGATTCACGTCTTCAATTGAGTCATTCGGCAAGTAAACCCCGGATCAAATCCGTTGGAAGTAGCCTTATCTCCGTACGCAAAACAGGGGTTGATTTCTAATCATTATAGGTTTTCGGACGCAGACGTTGTTGAACCCACAAGGCTACTGTCCATACGAGGTCCACCTGGGCATGGATGAGCATGATTAGCAAGCAGCAAGCCAACTACTGGCTATTATGTTTCAATCCTTTCATTATACCACTAAGAAGTGGGAAGACTATTCCTCCGATGAGTCTTTCATCATGCCATGCTGAAGCAGGGGTGCTACACCGAGGAGATCTTGACCCCGAGCTCGATTGTGTGTGGTTGAGTTTCTATAAAGGGTGATAGATCTCTCCTGTCCAGTGTCTTCTCTCTTCACCATCAAACAATTCATCACTTTACAGCATCACTTCCTCTAAACAACAACTCTTGTACATACACCACTCATCATGTCTGCCCCTCAGTCAAACCTCTGGAAGCCCCTCAAGTTGGGAAACGCCACCCTCTCCCATAGAATTGCTCTGGCCCCTCTCACACGTCTTCGCAACGATGAAGAGCACCATCCCATGGAAATCATGACCCAGTACTACGCCGACCGTGCATCAACGCCTGGTACCCTCTTGTCAGTGAAGCCACCGGCATCTCCAAGTCCGCCGAGGCCGCTCCCACACTCCTGGAATCTCTTCGCCTGAGCAAGTAGCAGCCTGGGGTCGCATCTACGACGCTGTCCACGCCAAGGGATCTTTCATCTTTCAGCAGCTCTCTGGGATTTGGGCCGTGCGGCCTCCCCGAGCTCCTCCAAACCCAGGGGCTGAAGTACTATTCCAGCACCAACAAACAGTTGGAGGGTCGCTCAATCCCCCCTACTCCCTTGACTGAAGAAGAAATCTGGGAAAAAATTCAAGACTTTCGATCTGCTGCCCGCAAGGTCATTGATGCCGGCGGCGATGGCGTCGAGATTCACGGCGCTCACGGGTTTCTCATCGACCAGTTCCTATCCGGCAGCATCAATGATCGAACTGATAAATGGGGTGGCTCCATAGAGAACCGAGCTCGCTTCCTACTTGAGGTTGTCAAGGCTGTTGTTGAGGAGATTGGTGCCGAAAGAACTGCCATTCGCCTCAGCCCCTTTGCAACCTTTCAAGGCGCCTACACGATTAACACGTGGGAACAATCAAGCTACATCATCGGGGAGCTCAAGAAGGCCGGTTACAAGCTCGCATACCTATCCTTTGTTGAGCCACGGGCCAATCCTACTGTTACCGACCGTGATATCGGTCTGGTCTCAGATGTTGTGAATCCTTTTGGGGAGAAGAAGCAGAGCCTCGACTTTATTCTCGAGGCGTGGGACAACCAATCTCCTGTCATGGTCGCTGGTGGCTATCTGCCTCACAACGTATACCAAGCGGTGGACGGGCACTATAAGAAGTGGGACGTTGTGGTTGCCTTTGGTCGATGGTTCGTTTCGAACCCGGACTTGGTGTTTCGGGTCAAGAATGGAGTGCCGTTCACGCCTTACAAGAGGGAGCTGTTCTATGCTTTCAAGAGTAACGAGGGGTACAACGACTACGCCTTTAGCGACGAGTTTATTCATTCGGCCAAGGTAGAGGTCGCGAAGGCGTAGTGTGGGTTGGGCAGTGGCACTGTGTATCTAGCCCTCTGTGTGTTCGGATTTAATATATATCAAAGTTAGGTCTCTTCCTGCAACCGTGTTTAACTTTTCCAACCTCCCCATGAATAACCCCAGTAACAACAGATCAAGCTCTTCCCGACAACCTTATCTCTGCCACCGTCACCAAACCGAACAATCGTCCCATCTAGAGGCCTCCGCCATCCATCCCGGCCCGAATTGTAACCCTTTCAAGCCCGTCGCAGCTCGATGTAAGTGTCGATGGTAAGCCAGAGAAGCAATCCAGGAGATATAACCTCTCACAGGAAAAGGAAAGGTGGCATCTCGCACTGCGAGGCTTGTCTATGTTACTGTGTGTCTTTCAGTGTTATTTGATCATGTGGCTGACATCAATGTCATTGGGGAAATAGAAGAGTATCTAGCCCTAAGCATTTGACGATGAGAGCAATGAAAGTGTCTAAACATGGTTGGCAGGGGAAATTTTCTTTTGCTTTATTGGAAAGACATCTGAGATTGCCTAACCTCATCACCGTGATGTTCAATAGTGGGAAAAGTAATTGAGTTAATAACCACTAAAATACATGCTCATTCTGGTGGAGGGAGCCTGTGATAAGTTCCGAGACACGATTGTTGCCAAAGCTGAACCTTAGCAGCCCTACAAAACCACTGATTGCCTATTCAGTCCTAAGGAAAAACCGGCTGACGCCAAACTCCTCGCAGTTGACGGCAGAATCAACTGGTCACCAATGCAGCATCCCCCAGATTCATCACGTAGCCCAGATCCACGTCCCAAAATCTACTGATCATCAACTATCAGTGATGCCGTACTTTTAGTCTCTGTATCCTCCACCGGAGTAGAGACAAGACCGTCGCGTTGCTTGGATTCAGTGGTGGGGGAATGTGTGTCGCCGACGGGTTTGCTGTTCAGCCATCGGATGATGAGTCGTACTTCCGAAGTAATGTCTGGCGTGCAAATGTTGACGAGACGTGACGTTCGAAAAATAACCTTGTCATTCTCAAAATACGCCTGGGTGATACGAGCGGAAAATTGACCATGGAAACTGATGACCAAGACCTGGATAGATGTTAGAAGACCTGCGCGATCAAGGTATTATTTGTAGGCCGGTGAACTCACAGGACAGATGCAGTGGTTGACATAGACGCTGGGCTGGCGTATCTGCTCCTTCAGAAGATAAACCGCGACTCGGAGTTCACTACGAAGCATCCTTTGGAAGCGTGGGCACGATGAGTCACTGACTGTGGCAACGGCATGCGGGATACTAGGGTGCATGTCATCCATCTCATCTGAGCCAGGGTGCCACCTGTAGTATGCACCACTGCGCCAATAGTCCGCGCATGGCTGGCCGGTCTGGCGTGAGAACCAGATGTCGTAGAAAGACGGCTTCTTGGAATCTTTGATATACCTATGCCAAATGTGAGAAACACTGTGTGCTTGAGAAATAGCAGGCGGTTCTTACCTATGACGCTGCCAACCCGAGGTTACCTGGGCTGCTTGCTCACAAAAAAAAGCACAGGTTGCACCCTATCTCGCATCACTGTATAGCCGGCTTTCATAGAGATTCAGACGAGCGTAATGAGGGGCATCGGCGTGCTTTTGGTCTTCCTCGCGCCTGAGGTCCTCATCGATAGGTTCAAATTGGGGCCACCTACAGTATTCCGTGAAATCAGTCTCGTTGGTGACCTCGATTCCATATTCCATATCCTCGACAGGGCCACGGAGGAAGAAGTGTCGATCAAGGTCAATGGGATCGTCGTCGTCGATGTTGAAAGGCGACCCTCGTATGATGGAGAGTGCCTCTAGCATGTCATCGTCGAACTCGGTGGTCATGTAGAACTTGTCTAGCTTTTTCTCAATCTTGCATAGACGACGGAATTCTTCTCCGCGAAGCGCGAGGCGACGATGATCAGTGGTATCGGCATGCCCCTCGATTACCGTGGGCATCCTAGCGAAGGAGACCTTTCTGACTGACATGGCTGCTGTGGAGATGTTGATCAAGGTGTTGGCGGCAGCAAAGTGAGGAGAGAGGCATATTTATGCTCCTTTGGGAAGGCGGGGAGAGAAAGGTGACATAGACTATGCGAATGTTTTCCACCATTTGACTTTTTGGCTGCAGTCACAGACCAGAAGGTTAATGCTCTTGATGGAGATGCCATCATCATATGCCCCCCGCTAGCACGTGACCTGTATCACGCGTGTTACACCTATTGTTCGCCGGCGAGTTTCCGCGTAATAGATCTCAGAACTCTTCGCACTAAAAGTATTCTCATGCGTCGGTCTTCTATAAACAGGGTGCTAAAGAATCTTAAGAAAAAGCCAGTCCATATACTTGAGTTGAGACGCTGAACCACAAGGATAAAGTCTAATATCAGAAATGTAAATGCTAAATAGATCTTCGATGTCGTGCCTACGTTAAACACCCTCATGGGCCTGCTAGCTGGGTGTCGATGAAGTGAAATCTTGCTTCGTTATGGTGATGGAAGGGGCAGAGAGAGATTGCATATAGGGGAACAGGGAAGGAATAAGCGATGATGCATAATCTCTTGACGACAACCGGAAAATGGTACTGAAAACGATGAAAATTTGACGCGAGCTAGGGTGCCTAGGGAGTGCTCGTGACGGAATTAGAAGCAGGCAGGTAGTGAAGGCCTGTTAGTTGGCTAGAGGATGTGAACGGGAAATACAAACAACACATGAAACACCACGCAAAGACAATGAACTCTGGTGAGTAATATATATCATAAGGGGCGACCGGTTTGGCGGGAGAGTGGTAACTGAGGTTATTTTTTTATGTTATCTGTACCTCTCAGAACTAAGGTAGGTGAAACATGACCCTACTGAACACTAGACTGTCGTATGCGCCGCTAGACATAAGAAATTCCCTCCAACTGGCCTTGTATTTCTAGGCAGATGCTGACATCTCCTTCGTCTCCCTGCCACTACAGACACGCTCTGGTGAGGTGTCCTCGGCGTCAAGATGGACACATTGCTCTCCTTGAGCACCGGCCTCGCCCTCAGAGCTCCTCTAATGGTTGAGGTGTGTAGATTGCTGGGGATAGACGAACCCATCTGCTGGAACGATACCATCCGTAAAGCCCATCCGCTTGATCTGGCACAGTCTTCGAGCATAGTCGAACGTTGACTCTTCACCATGCCTTGCTGTCCAGCCCACAAGCCTGAACCTGGCTTGCACGATCCCACTCCAGTTACTCACTGGTTTGTTAGGGTGGAAAGTCGAAGCCTCTTCGGATTCATGGAGCCTCAATCTGTCGTTGAACCGTCCCACCAGCAGCCAGGACTTGACTTTCCTGGATCGAGCCACTGAGAACACGTTGACGGGCCCTATCCTTCCATTGTAGCTGACGGCTGCACCTCTTCGAACAAGTAACTGGACTGCCTCGAGCCGACCACACGCGCTGGCGATCATCAGAGCCGAGCCCAGGGGACATCCCTCAAAGTCAAGGTCAGCACCCATCTCCAAGCAGTTCTCCATGATCTTGATAGAGCCCCGTGAGGCAGCTCTGCAGAGTGGGCTCCATCCTCGGTCGGGCTGAAGGTTAAGCCACCTCTTTAGAACGCTGTCTCCAAAACGACGGCGAAACTGGTCGAATGTTGCATCAAGAAAGTCCACGGTGGAAAATAGATGCAGCCAGTGCCATGGAAATGGTTGTAAGGTTTCCAGAGCCAGCTCAGAACTCAGGAGAGATGCCGATAGATGCGGAAGTGCCCAGAGTAGATAATTGAACACATAACCATGCCCCTGGCTTGCGATTGTTAGGAAGGTATCGTGACCGGCTAAAGAGTTCAGATCAACTGGTGATTCAGTAATGAAAGAGGGCGCCGAAAAATCGAGGGCGCCTCGTAGTTCTATTCCAGGGAGTCGCATGTAGTCCTGGTATGTCCTCATCAGTGCAGAGTAGTTGTCCCCCCAGTCTTTGAGGATGTTGTCGAAGGAATCTGTTAGAACGGCGATCGGTGATGCGCCGTGTTGAAGAAGAAGCGCCGCCATCTCTGGGTTAGTCGTGAGGTCAAGTGGACATTCTCCTTTCCCTGTAAGCTGGTCGGGATCTGCCCCGTTTTCAAGGAGTAACTTAGCACAGGCAAAATTTTCGTACCAGACTGCAATGTGCAATGCTGCCATGTCCTGGAACTCTGGGCGCAGCTTCCTAAGTCCTAACTTGCGGTTCACAACCGAACGAACCACGTCCTCAGGCCGGATATGACTTCGGTGACTGTAGGTGCTGGCTGTTAACGACTTGCACGATTTCAGTGCCAATTTCGACTTGCCAAATTGCAGGAGCATTTTTGTCCAAAAAGTCTAGCATCATTCTCAGGCCCTCCACGTGGCCTTCCCATGCGGAATGGTGTAGGGGGAAATCGAAACCATGAAGCCAGCACTCGCCCTCTTCGTGATATTTGGCAAGGATCGTGGGAAGAAGTTGAACAAGTTCCGAATTCCGCCCTGCTTCCTCAAGTACGCTCCTACTTTCATCCAACGGCTTAGTGTCTTCATTAGTGGCCATGATGCTTGCCCCGTTGTCAAGGAGCCACTGAACAATCTCGACTTTCTCATCACACAAGGCGTAGAGCAAAGGGTATTTCGGAACCCGCCCTGGTATGGGTTTATTGATGGGACACCCATTGGCAAAAAGCCTTTGGCACTCGTCCAAGTTGCCTTGCTCGATTGCTATTCCCAGCTGGTGAACCAAAGGCGCTACTGATTCCGGAGACAGTCTGTGGGTTGATTCAAAATGCTTGTCGACAATTTCCGCAATGTGTTCATGGCCCTCTGCGCGGGCCAACGTGCTCGCCGTTCGTCCCTTCTTGTCAATCAGGCTCAAAGCACCTAGTTGTAGTAGCACGCAGGTCGCGTCGATGCTTCCAAAACCTGCTGCAAAATGCAAAGCAGTCGGGCCTCCGTCAGACTGAAGATTAACCGACGCCTCGTGAGAGACGAGGATTTCGATCACCTTCATCCGGTTGAATAGGGCAGCAAGATGAAGAGCCGTGAACCCCCCGTCACAAGGAGAGTCTATATTTTCGACCAGTTGCCGTTGAAGGAGAAACTCGACAACGCCAAAATTCCCAAGGATGCATGCCCAATGCCAGAGAGTGCAGTTTCTGAGATGGGGATGACCCTGAATTTTCTCCATTGCACGCCCCCTCAAGGTAATACTGATGCGTCTTTTCCAGCCTATGGCAGTGGGTCTATTGACCGAGAGACTGTGCAGTTTCTCGAGAAAACCCAGGGATCCTGCCTCAACCGCGGCTATGAAAGCATCAGCCGGGCTGTTCACACCAGCCCCAGCCAGTAGAGGGTCAGCTCCCAGTTCCAGGAGAACCTCTGCACAGAGAATAGACTTCTGCTTGAGATGCCATGTGAGTGGAGACATGCGAGTTTGGGGAGCTGCCATGGGGCTGATGGCGTCTACGTCAGCTCCCTTGTCGATAAGTTGCCGCAACAGCCACTCAATGCGTTTGGGAGGTGACTCCATGGCGAGTCTGTGCAAAATTGAGAAGGCCGAATCGTCAGTAGAGAAATCTCTAATTCTCTCAGGCCGAGAATGGTCAAGAAGACATTGGAGAACGGCTATTCCCTCGTCTTTCGAACAAAGGTTGCGCGCAACTTCTGCCGCGCAGGCCAACTCGATTGAACTTGTCCCATTTTCTCGCTGATGAATGTCTGCACCGTACTTGGCGAGGATTCGGACCGAAGAGGTATTCATACGCCGTATCACCGACTTTAAGTAGCCGACAATGATGTCTTGGGTCGGGTCCCACAGGCTTGACGATTGTATAGCTTGTTCCAGAGTCTGTGGGACAACAGTCCAATAGCCATCGTCTACCCAGGAACAGGCCAGTAGTAGGCAGACGCCACATTGGCCATTTTCATCTTCATAAGCTTCCATTGCTCCAAGGTCCAATAGGTCGGCCAAGGCACGGTCAAGATCCGCCCACCCCGATGATAGGAAATGCGCCTTGTTCTCCCAGTGCTTGAATTGGTCTTTGAGATTACACATAGCTTCCCATGGTGTGGCGCCCTTGTTGTTCTTTAGTCTAAAGATCTCTGAAAGAGAGAGCGCTTTCACTACATGACTCCTCGGTGCCTTTGAGGCCTTCAAGGCTCTCTCAATATAGCTCTCGAGTGGTAGCTGGTCCTCAAATCGAAGCTGCAGAGCTTCAGAGTATGTCGTTGTTAGGAAGTCCAACCACTCTTTTGTTGGATTGACTCCCAAGACGTGAAGCGGTGTGGCATCGCCAGGCTTGATCACGCCAGACTCAGGGTTCAACTTTAGTAAGAGTTGAAAGACTTTCTTGGAGCTAGCTTGGCTAGCTAGCAGGAACAAAGATTCATGATTGTCCCAGAAATCCGGCGTTTTCTGACAGTAATGCAAGAATAGGAGGGCTTTGCTTTCCAATTGCTCGATATCGTCTTGAGAGTCTTCCTCAAGGGCCATCAGGGCTAGCATGGCGGGTGTAAACCCCTCTTCCGTCCGTAATAATAGAGCTTTCTGGTAGCATTCTGTGTCAATGCTGAATAGAGCCTCTAAAAATGACACCTCGCAAACATTGGAACTTGCGCAAACATGCCAGAGCGTGCCCGAATCCGAACTCTGAACGAGGAGCGACAACCCATGCTCGACGAGAAGCTTCAGGACGCCCCCGTCACCCTCCATATCACAACAATGAAGGGTGGGAGTCCCCGTGTTTGTACTGACTTCAGGGTCACCTCCAAGCTTCAAAAGGAGACGAGTGCACTCCAAGGCATCGGCCGCGACAGTATGGTGTAACAATGTTCCATCAATGTAGCCTCGCTGGAGAGTCTCGTTGACGCCAACGCGACCGTCTTTCAGACAGAGTTGGAGCGTGGCAGTATCGTCATTGTCGATTGCGGCGAATATCTTGTCAACCAAGGCCGCAACTGAAAGTGAAATCCGGCTGTCCGTCAAGCTTGTATCGTTTGTGAAGTTGAGCCCAAGGGTGACGGCGGCAAGCCAGATCTTGTTGCCAAGGTCAAACCCCCAGTCCAAGTCGTATGATGATGACTTCATCAAGTAGCTGAGTAGCCTAAGGAGGGCTTCTTCCAAGTCCGAGCGATCATCCCTCTTGGGCCATGACTTGAGGTAATCTCCAAAAGCAATTATGTCGTCGTCAGTTGGGATGTGTCCGTGGTCCAGCAGTGTAATAAACGGGCCAAAATCCTGGAAATGACATCCAATGGTGGCGACGGACAACAACACGGAATGGTCGCCAACCGGACCCTCAAGATGATCGAAAGATGCACCTGATGAAATGAGGCAATCGATTGTGTTGTTTCGCCGGGATGATGTAGGCAGAATGTCATCAAGGTAGAACCAATCACGGTCAGGATATTCACCCGACAGATCTTCTACGAAACCGAGAAACGAAATCTCGGCAAGTAAAAGCGGCGTCCCGAGGGGAGAAGTCGCATCGGCTCGAGCCCCGGCCTGAATGAGAAATGAACATATTTCGGGAATGTTGAGCGCCGAGGCAACGTGCAATGGACGCAGTGAACCGCTGAAAGACAGGTCTCTGATCCTTGGTTCTATATCATCCCAAGGAACATCTTCCAAGCAAAGGCAGAGAATCTCTTCAAACAAAACGTAAATCCAAAAACGAAAGTTGAGCGTTGCGCCGTGGTGAAATAGGGATTTGGCAGCATCCAATAGTGAGGGGGCGTCAAGTCCATCCCGAGTAAGATCCAGCCAGCGGCGAGAAGCTGTGGAGAAAAAGGATGAAAACCCCGAATCCTCGGCCACATCGTGGCCAGAGAGGGAAGATTCCACGTACTTGTCGTCTATGTTGCCAACTTGCAAGAACCTTAGACATTGAAGAGCGATCAGCGCTCGGCCTTCTGACTCAACAAGTCTGTACGCGCCTAGTTCTGCAGTCTGCAAGAGCGTCTCGTCTTGCAAAAACTCCTTGACCGAGAAATGGGCAAACTCGAAGTTCTCATCTTGGGCGGATTTCCGTATAAGGCTGCTACAACACAGAGCAACGTCTCTTTCTGTAACTGTGTTTGTCTGATCCATGCGCGCACCAATAGTCTCGGGGACGGAGACGGCCACGCAGAGCTCCTCAATGGCCATAGTTGGATACTCGGCGATGAAACTGAGGCACTTCTGGACCAGCTTGCGAACTCGGGGTGGACGTTTGTTGATCCTCTGGAGCAGTCTCAGATATGTCTCAGATAGGGTTGGCGGCAACTCGTAAAGAGCTTGGCGACGATCCGCGTCGGTGAGCAACTGGCCCAGATAGTCCAGCTGGCAAACGACCCAACGAAACCTGGTTTGTTAGGAGTCCGACGAGAATATGATGAAAGAAAAGGTACTGACATTCCGTTTGCCCTACTAACCAGCTCAGTTTGGATCTCATCTTTGATTGTCTTGTTCTGGATATCCAGTTGCTTTGTTCGGATCCTTCGTTCCATTTCCGCCCGGACATAGATTTTGAGGTCTTCTTCACGTGCTTCGATGATAAACTCCTTGAACTCACCCTCGAGAGCCTGTCTGATTTCGACCTCGTTCCGGCTCAGCAGCGCCATCGAAGTCGTGCTTGCGAGGTCTGCCAAGTCACAAAGCGTTTCCAGGGCCTGGAACACAGCATCACCGCACTCATCAAGTCCATCAACAACGATAATAACTTGTGAGAATAGGTTGCACATGCTGGCTGTGACTCTCGCAAGCTCATCCACATCTGCTGGCTTGTTGAGGCCGCGGGCTGGATGAAGTTCCTGATAAAACTCTTGGAGAAGCTCAAATGAATCATCTCTTTGAATGGCAAGCTGCGAAGCCAAAGCCCCGATGATGTTGACTGACTTCAGCGTTGCATCTTGCTTGTAATCGCAGAAGAAGAAGGCCACGGCGACATCAGACTCGGTCCCGCTCCTGACGATGGCTTCCTGAATCATAGCACCAGCCAAGACGGTCTTACCACCACCAGCAGTTCCGTTAAGCCAAAGTTTTGATCCAGGCGACTGAAGCCATTCTGTAAAGGCAAAGGACTGAGTAAACCACTCCCCAGTGGCTGGTTGCCGTAGCTTGAGACTTTGGTCCAGGTTGGCTTGGGGGTTGAGCTTTGGTGGCATGAAGAAGTCCAAGACAAGTTGCTTTCTTGGGTCCATAATGATAGCCGTCCGAAGTTCAATTTTCTCAAGGCTTGCTACCATCTTGGAGAGTGTTTCGCCCTGCTCTCGCTGTTTCATGAGGCATAGCTGTAAGTTGCGCATGGTGTCGGCCGAAGTTGCGAGGGTGATGCTGTCCTTGCAGCGAGAGAGCTGCTGCAGCAAGTCCCGCGTGTCCGAGACCGAAAAGGGCCATTTCAGTTGTCTGGAGACTCCTTCCCATCGAGAGCGGCTGTTGAAGCTGTTTAGAGCCTTGGTGACCTGGCGTTCAATTTTGTCGAACATTTTCCGGCACTCGATGAGATGGTCAACCTGGAAGGCGGGCTCAAAAGCCTGCCCCTCGGCTTCCAGTTCATCAGCAAGAGCCTCGAGGTTGCGAAGGATACCCGAGAAGCTGTTGATCTCTGTGGCAAGAGCTTGTATTTCTTTCTTGGCGCCGGTTGCGGTGCGCCCAAACTTGTATGTGTGGCGGAAGAGGGTGTCGGCAAGACTGATGAGGCCAGCGATGCTCGCTGCCATCGACAGCGGATCAGCCATTTTTGTGTACGCCAACCATATAGGCTAGGTATGGTTTCGTTGAGCTTGTATATTGGCCAGTTAATTTGGAGTACTTTTCGTATGTGCTATGGTGACTTTTGTCTGAGGCTGCAACCTAGAAGAAGCGGGGTCCCCTTATGTACCGGCTCAGGAGTCAGCTGTCAGCCTGTCGGTTATCCAGCCTGAGGCTCTTGGAGGCGAAGTCAGGCTGTGCTGGGCCGCCTGGGTGCGCCTTTTTACCGTGGGCGGCTAGCCAGCCAGTGACAGACAGCATGCACTCCCCCCACGCGCCTAGGACAATAACAAGACACTGGCAAAACAAGGGAACGGGTGTAATACCCGGCTCTAAAGATGGTAGTAAAGATATAGCGAGAATATGAAGAGGGAGTTGGAGCATTCTTTTATCCTGTGGTGTTTTCTAGGACCTGTTAGTGTATCACTAACAAGCTTCAAGGAGTGGGCTACGTTCTATCGCGTCTCTTGACCCGGCTGCCCCCAAGATGCACGTCGAGTTGTTTGAGGCAATGTGGCTTGGTTACAGCTGCATGCTTAGTGGCTGTGTCCACCCTTCTTTCGCCTTACTGAAGAGATTGGATGAGATGGGTTGAAGAGTAATCGGACATCGACGACTGTTTAGGACTTCCTTTGAAGTAACAAATCTGATTATGCTGCGGGCAATATAAAGAACACCAATGGCCGTTTAAACCTTGTTAAATATTACTCAAGTTCCTTAACACTTGAAAGGGTACACGGTCATGTGACTGCCAATCACTCCTCCAGGTGGTGAAATGTATTTCAACCTCGATCAATGAAACGACGCCATTGGGGTTAGTAAGCACAGAAGTCAGACACAACCTCACACCGACCAACCTTGAGCGGCTTTCGTTCTTTTTAGTACTTGCCCATAGCTGCCATGTTATTCGCATTCCCCATATGGTGCTACCTATTAGCACTTGGCCCTCTCTTTGTTGCAGGAGACTTCAGCTTAGACAACTCCTTTCGCAAGCACTGTCTCTCCTATAAACCCCACAGACTGATATTCAACTCCACCTTGACGCGCCTGGAGTACATCACTAATGGCACCAAACTTGTCCTCAATGACAATGTCGAGTCTTGCAACCGGCCTTCTCAGCAAGTCTCGGCTGATATCTGCCGGATTGCTCTGCAGATCCCTACCTCAAAGCGATCAAGCATAAGCTTTGAGCTATGGCTTCCGCAGAAGTGGGAAGGTGCTAGATATCTCGCAACTGGGAATGGGGGTGTTGATGGATGTGAGTGTTATAGCGAAACTGAGGGACGATGCTGATAGGATTGCCAGGTATCAAGTACGAGGACCTGGCTTATGGAACAGCTCAAGGGTTTGCTACTATGGGCACGAACAACGGTCATAACGGCACTACGGGTCAAACCTTCTTCAATAACCCTGATATTATCGAAGACTTTTCGTATCGAGCGTAGGTGTGCTTAACTACCGTGATAGATATTTGACGCTGACCCTCGGCCAGCCTTCACACCGGCACCACAACGGCGAAGAAGATTATCAAGAACTTTTACAACAAGGAACCCAGCCGCTCATATTACATAGGGTGTTCTCTAGGCGGCCGCATGGGCATCAAGGCAGCAGAAGCATTCCCAAGTGACTATGACGGTATTGTTGCCGGGGCCCCCGCTGTTGATTTCAACAACCTTCAGGGTCAGAGAGCCATGTTTTACCCCATCACCGGTCCTATAGACTCACCTGATTTCATCGACGCGGAGACCTGGAAAGGTCTCATACACAAGGAGATTCTTAAGCAATGCGATCATCTCGACGGTGTTGAAGACGGCATCATCGAGATCCCCAACAAATGCTTCTTCAAACCTTGGACTCTCTTGTGTCGCCGAGACGAATCAACCAATTGCCTCACCTTCGCACAGGTCAAGCAAGTTCAAGAGATCTACGCACCATACACTTACCCCGACGGACACCTCATCTTTCCTCGTATGAATCCAGGGAACGAAGAACAAGCTGTTTCGAAACTGCTCGCTGGCAAACCGTTCAGTTATTCCGAAGACTGGTTTCGATATGTCGTCCTCAACGACCCCGACTGGGATGCCATCACCTACAACAGAGACCTTGTGCGCCGAGCCGATGAACTTAATCCCTTCAACATCCGGACATATCCAAAAGCACTTCCTACTTTCAAGGAGCGTGGCGGAAAGATCCTAAGCTACCACGGTGGTCAAGATAACCAAATCACCCAATTCAATTCGGAGCACTTCTGGGACCACATGGAAAGCGCCGACCCAGACCTACACGATTACTTTCGGTTTTTCCGTATCTCTGGCATGTTTCACTGCAACACTGGCCCCGGAGCTTGGGCTATTGGGCAAGGTGGTGGTGCCCCAGCCAATGGCATTCCATTTGATCCACAACACAACGTTTTGGCTGCGATAGTTGCTTGGGTTGAGGAGGGACGAGCACCTCAGACATTGACAGGGACAAAGTTTGTTGATGATGATTACACGAAGGGCATTGACTTTCAGCGAGATCATTGTTTGTACCCTGGGGAACAAACCTACATGGGGGGCGATCACAGGAAACCATCCAGCTGGAAATGCAAGTCATGAGAGCCCGCGCACGAAATGTTTGGTAGTTTCTTTGCGGTTCGCCTAGAACTACATATCTATTTTTGTAATAGACTACTTGTTCAGCCGAGGGGCCCTTTCGGGATCTCTCCAGAACAAGCACGCCTCCTTTCGAATCGAATCCTCCTCAACCTTTGTGTTCTGAGGCTGCACCACCAGTTGCTTCGGCGACTCATCTTCGCCCTGATATGAGGGCCACTTCGGGCTACCGGGGTATCTATGACGGTTTGGATCTCCCGATGCGACAAAACTGGCCAGGTAGGCGTGGTAAATGTGACTGATCTCGGGGAACTCGGTGGTAGGCTCGTTCCAGGTATACGCCGTGTCAGACGTATGCGGGATTCCTTGCCAATCGGGGACCTTGTTCCTAGTGTTGAAACGGACCTTCCAAGTTGGCACGCCAGCTGTGGATGTTCGGTAGGTGGTTTCTTGACCAGGGCAGATGTAGGCGTAGTCACTCCAAGCAGCGGAAATACGGTTGTACTGGGTGCTGTTTGGCGAGTTTGCAAATGGTGAAGTTGAGTCTGTTGCTGGATCGGGGTATAGAGAAGCGATATCGGCCAAGTCCTCCTCTGTCAGAGCTGGCGAGATGTTGTGCAGATAATCCAAAAACTCCTCGTTAGTCTCCAAGTCTCCAGGGGTGTAAAACTTTCCCTCGTCGGTCGTAGTCGACGAAATAGTCGGGACATGGAAAAAGGTGCCGTCGTAACCCGATTGCGAGCCGGGCTTCTCGAACAAAGGTCCTCCGTGGACAGGTTGCCAAGGCCAAGTCAAAACTGGATCATAGTCATTGTAAATCTTGGTGCTAATGTTCCGAATGTCGTTGATGTCTGCCTTTCGAAGACATTTGAGGGTGGCTTTATTTGTCTTGGCCTTGTCGCATCCGAGGAAAGACAGATACTCGGCGTATTGACGCTTGTAGAGGGGATAACTCGCGTTAGGGAACGCCCTCGAAGTGACAGAACCTGACTGATGAATCGCCCGAGCGAACAAGGGCTTGGAGTCTTTGCCGTAGTTATGAAAGTAGTGGATTCCCACAGAGTGTCCACCAGCAGATCGGCCACCAATAGTAACAGCCTTGCGATCACCGCCAAAAGAGCCAATGTGCTTCTGCACAAACTGCAGGAAATAGTTTTGATCCCGGATTCCAAGGTTCAGCAGACCTTCATCCTCAAAAAGTTCAGACGGCAGGAATCCAAGAGAGTTGAGACGATAGTGGAAGTTGACGACCACAATTGGTTCCTTGGATGAAGCGACGAACGCGGCGGCATCGAAACTTGCCCAGCTACCGACGCAGAATGAACCTCCATGGATCCATACGAGGACGGGAAGCTTCTTGCTCAAGGGCACGCCCTTTGTTCGAAAGACGTTGAAGCTGAGGCAATCTTCGTCTTGAGTGTCAAGGGGAGTTCGGGAAGAGGCATCTTGGATACACGCTTTTCCGTATGTGTCGGCGGTCTTGATTCCTCTAAACTTGGCAGGCGCATCTACTGGAGAGAATCGCTTGTTGCCAGTGGGCGGTGATGCGTAGTTGATACCAAGCCAGGCATCGACGGGTGCTGGGAGGTCCTGTTTGGAGTAGGTGCTGTTGACTATCGTGCCTGAGAAAGTACCATATCCGTCAAGCTTGACAGGGTTATAGTGCTTTGCTGTAGCCTGCGAAGGCCCAAGCCCGAACGCCAATAACGCGCTGATATTCGTCAAAACCTTCATCTTGCCTATCCCAACCATCACAAACAGTTCGACCAAGGGCTTAATAAGAAGATAGTCCCGACTATATACCTCAATCCTCATTTAAGTATCCAATTGCGCCAACACCGTCGGTCAAGGTTGACCCCCGCTACTGGCGATCGGCAAACCGCCGACTCGCTTCTCTTTGAGGGAATTCCTCGGGGCCGACGTCCAAACTTGGTCCGAAGGCAAGGATCTGCATGTTATTTGCACGAACTTGTGGGGAATTGTATCATCGCCAAGACCGCTACATTGATAGAAGAGTTACCATGCCTCGGCGTCGGAACTAGATGTATGTCCGGTGGTGAAGTGCCGATTGTCGGATGCTTCTTTACCTTCCTTTTTGGTGCTAATCGTGAGTGATAAAGATGTTATAGTTAATGCATATCAGGTGTATCGATGCATGGGTTGCGCAATCAGTCGAATGATGGTATGATAAACTATCAATAAATAACTCCTATCGCAGCACAACGCTTAACCCTAACCCATCTTCCTATGCTTTATAGGCAGGATAGTCCGTATATCCAATAGTAGAGTCCTCAAACGGTCCATAGAAACGCGACCGGTCGTAAGGCGCAAGAGGCCACCCATTTCGCAATCTCTCCACCAGATCAGGATTGCTAATGAAATAACGACCGTACAACAGACCGTCATACTTGCCACTCTCGAGCACGCCCCAGGGGTTTCCATCATCAAAGCCACCTGCAGAGAAGAAGGGTGTGTCGCCAAAGATGGACCTAAAGAGGGACAGGTCGACAGTCGGCAGGCCCCAGGAATTCAGGAACTCCTGCTTCTCTGCCTCAGAAAAGATTTGCTCATATCGAGGCTCGACAAAGCTAACGTAAGACAAGTGAGGAAGTCTCGCTTTGAGCTCGCGGCAGAGATGACCCCAGGTCTCGACTCTTTGCTCACTACGGGCCTGGTTAAACAGGCCGAATGGAGTCAATCGGATAGCCAAGTTCTCCTGACCAACCGTATTGGCCAGTTCCTCCATAAGCTCCAGAGGAAACTTGCACCGCTTCTCAGGTGTGCCTCCGTAATTGTCTGTTCGCTTGTTGATGTTGGTGCTCAAGAATTGCTCTGGTAGGTATCCGTTTCCAGCGTGGAGTTCAACACCATCAAAGCCAATATCCATAGCTGTCTTGGCAGCCTTACGGTAGTCTTCGATGGTCTTTTTGATATGATCGACAGTAAGTTCGATCGGCGGGTGGTCCGCCAGCTTGACAGGTGTCGTACTGTGGGGAGCAGGGTAGGAGAATGTCTCGTTAGGATCATCCCAAGCGACGGCAGAAGGCGCAACGATGGGTGTGCCCGTCAAGTGAGGGATGTTGGCACGTCCTGAGTGCCAGAGTTGGGCGTAGATGAATCCTCCCTTGGCATGGACAGCATCGACGATCTTCTTCCAGCCCTCGGCTTGCTCGGGAAGAAAGATGCCAGGTACACCCGGCATGGCATTGCCCTGTTGTTGTCAGCCTCGTGTATTCCCAGCGTCAAAGCTCAATGTCACCTCTAGCGAAGGTGGCAAGCCTTCTGAGATAATAAGGCCACCCTCTGTTGTCCTCTGAGTATAGTATTTCACCATCAAGTCATTGGGTACCCAAACTCGGTTGGGGCTTTCCGGTGTCGAGTTGGCGTTCAATGGGGTACCTCTATTCCTAGTAAGGGGTGCGAGGATAACTCGATGCTTAAGGTGAATCTTGCCATTGGCAATATCCAGAGGCTGGAACAGCTTGGAAGCCGGGCCAACGTCGACAGCGTCTCCCATGGTGAACGAGTTGTTAATGAGTGGGGGTGGTCGGTCGCTGACAAGGGGTTCAAGGCAACAAATTCAAGAAATTGGAGAATTTGGAAAAAGAAAAGGTCTATGGGAATTAGTTCATATTTCTTAAAACTCGGAACAATGAGAGCTTATCGCGTACTAAGAAGCCACCCCTGATATCACATGCAGTACGCCTCAAATCTCATCTCACCACCCTTGAACAACGACGACCAGCACCACCTTTAAGTAACATTTCCCATCACATGAAACTCCATCCTGCGGTCATTGTTTCGTTTCTCACCCGGCTCCACCGGACCAAAACGTCGATCCCTCTCGTGGTGGCACCAAATCCGCGCTTGAAGAGACCCTCACCAAGCGCTAGTCAAGGATCCAATGTAACCCAGCGACCGCCAATTTTTCTCCTGTTGATCCTGTGGTTCCTAAAGACTGCAAGTGAATGCTTTGGAAGTTCCCAAGTCTTTGGATCCAGGCACACGGACATTGCATCAGGGTAGAGTTCGATGAAGCGTGCCAATGCGGATGGACCTTGGCGGGCTTCTACGCCATTCGGCTATTCGTACCGATAAACTGGGGATGCTACCAACAGGCTAATCCCTGTAGATGGAGAGTCTAACAAGATGATGGAGCTTTTGATCTGCAAATCAAACCCACAGTTATGCCGAGGACTTGTGAAACTATGTCTGCAGCCCGAGGCTGCATGAAATTAGCCTGCGGGCTGAAGAAAGGTTCCCGCGGATGATCAGGAACGCGGTTGAACAGAAAACTGGGCTCTTCCTCGGGATCAAGACCCAACGTTTCCCGCTCCCGAATTTTCCGTAATTCATCTTTATATCCTTCCTTCACTCTTTGAAAGCGGTCTTTTAGGGCCTGATATCGTTCAATATGAGTTTCCCAGGTGCAGGACCTCCGCCTGAGGGCGTGGTGCCGAATCTCGAGCACCCCAAGGACGTGCTAAAGTCGTGCAATTACGTCACGCAGGCTCTGACCCTCGTGTTTGTGTCTGCCTTTGTTGCAACTCGATTCTACGCCAAATCCAAGGTGATGGGAGGAGGCACAACTCGTGATGATTGTAAGTGAGCTGAGTGCCACTGTTGCAGTTGAAGGCTGACAGCATGCAGGGTTCACGTATTCTTCTTATGTACGATACTGAAACTTCTTTTGGCATGGCTGCCTCGGACTCACCGGATGTTAGGTATTGATGGTCGGGTATTGTATCACAGCTTGTGTTGGTGAGTACACGTTGTCCCGATGCTCTGGTGAGATGCTTACACTACATCAGCTGGAACATACGGCGGAGGGTTGAATCAATGGGAAGTACGAAAAGAACATGCACCAATATTCTTTCGGGTGAGTCGGTACTCCAGTGTTCCATTATTCTTCTGACAATCATCATCGCAGTCTGGATATGCCGCCACCATCTTCTACGCCCCCATGGCCTTGACGGTCAAACTCGCTCTCCTCTCCATCATCATCCGAGTCTTTGGATCAGTCCACAAGAAAACAATGATTGGCATCTACATCTTCATCGGTATGCTAGTAGCATACTACGTGTCGGGCCTCTTCATCAAGATATTCATCTGCTGGCCCATCAGCGCGTACTGGAAAGGAGAAACGGACAAATGCCTGGATCAGAGTGCCATCATCACGGCCGATGCTATCATCAGCTTCATCAGTGACTTGGCCATTTTACTGTTGCCTACTCCTCTTACCTGGTCTCTACATTTGTCTAAGAGAAAGAGGCTTCGAGTCATTGGCATTCTTTGTGCTGGTGGTGTAGCAACTGCGTTTAGCATCTACCGTCTGGCAATGATCCTTCACGAGGGCAAGTCACCAAACCAGACGATTGTCTTTACAAAGGTCATCCTATCTGGGTGAGTGCCGCCGTCATCAACTCCGAGTGACGAAACTGACATGTACAGAAACGCGGAAGCAGGGATTGGACTCATTTGCGCATGCCTCCCCTCCATCAGCGCCCTCTTGGTCCGACGCCAAGGATATCCGTACTACGGAAACCAAAGTCACTCAACCCATAACGAGTTTTCACGAGGAGAGATCATGATGACTCGGTCTTTTCACGTCGAGACGGGCAAGGTTGCCAAGGAGCCGCAACCCGATGTGTATGACCTTGGCCACGATGAGGCGGGATTGGTCGCCGGAGGGCAGGCTAATCCAAAGAGCAATCTTTCAAGCCGGAGGAGGTCTGAGTCTACAAGTTGATCGCTGGTTGAGTGCATTAGCTTTAGCGGTATGATGGTCATGTATGGTATGAAAACTTAGGTCACATCCTCGTCTCTTACTAATCGGTTCTACACATTTAAGAGAAGGTTCTTACAGCTATTTATCATCTTTTAATCGAATTTGTGGGCTTCAAATGCCTCTTCGAGCATAAAATTCAGGCAGACTCGTCACAAACCCATGGCACAAGGCCCGTTCTTAGCAAAGTGTATGAGCGATGTGGCTGCAGAGAAATATCCAGTGCTACCTTCGCTACTCCCATTTTTGGGCTCCTGTTGCGTCTGTCTCTTGTCTTCTATCTAAGATTTCCGTACCGTTCTCCTTCAAAGCCTCAATCTATTTTATCACCAACTTTTCAGCTCCTCGAGCACTGCCGGGTCTCGGCAGCCTCCTTCTCAGCCACATGACCGCTAAGCTAATCTCATTGGCTACCTGCATTTATTATAGTACACAGGTAACACACAGTGATGCTCTGTGGCTGGCTTAGAGAACCCAGAAGGAAGAAGCGTCGTGTGACAAGCAATGCATGGATTATAGGGTGCATCCTCCTGGAGGGTCAAAAAAGGGTTCCATTCAAGCAACCAACACAATGCCCAATTTAGTTAGGCATAGAGTAAGCAGAGGCTATATCATGAACCAAGGCCCTCCTCTAGCATCTCCTCTCTGTTGACATCTTGACTCACGACCTGCTTGAATCTTACCCAAGATGGCCGGTCACCAGCACACTTCTAGCTCGAGCCCCAGAGAATACCAGATGTTCAATTTGCAATATGCCCAGACCCTCTCTTCGGCTCCTCAACGTAAGTCTTGATCTTGCATCCTTTGCCACGTCGCTCATGTCTTTGGTCTCTCAATCCAGTGCAAGCTTCCAGACTGAGGCCTAACCACTGATTCATAGAAAAAACCTTTTCGATATCCATGGCAGGGCCCCTAATCTCGAATCGAGACATGGGAGAGCTCATGGCTCGCGACCATGGGTTTGAAAAAGGCTTCAAACCCAGGGTTGCGCATGATCATACGCCGTCAGATGAGAACGAGTCAATTAGGCACTTTGTTGTCGCTCCAGACGGCCTCAGTACTACTGGATCAATATATTCAACCCTGTATCAAGAGGGACAATTCCGTCTCCTTGCAATTCTTCCCGGCATCGACGATGCCCCAATCCGATGCCGCTTACACGTCTGCTCCTTAAGCTCCAATCACGACACCTATGAAGCGCTCTCTTACTGCTGGAGGGCAGAATCAGACTATGATTGGAGCGTCGAGTACCCCACTATCGAATGTAACGGAGTTGAGATGTCTATAGGCGTCAACTTGCATCTTGCTCTGCGTCGAATACGTCGCCCAGACTGTACGCGCGTGGTATGGGCTGATGCTATTTGTATTGACCAGAGCAATCCCGTCGAGCGAAGTCAACAGGTTGCTGCTATGGGTGACATCTTTCGAAACGCCTTTAGGGTTCTCGTTTGGCTTGGTCCAGATGGGGATGATGATCCCCTACAGTCAGAGGCTTCAAAGGCCCTCGCCAGTGCTTGTTCGATTGTTTCCACGTGGGCTACACCAACCAACCACCCGATCAATGTTGAAAATGCCCGGTATCGAATCCAAGGATCAGCTCAAGAATTTCATGGTGAGGGACCATTGACCCCGGAGAGTCCAGTCTGGCTCAAGGCCTTGGCCCTCTACAAGACACGGTGGTTCCAACGTCTCTGGGTAGTCCAAGAAATCGCCTAGGCAGAACGAGCTACGGTAATCTGGGGAAAATGCGAAATGTCGTGGCAATGGATCGGACTCGCTGCTGCAGTCATTCGGACCAACTGGCACCGCATTGTACCAACGCACTCCAACAGAAGCAGCGTGTCAGACAGACAAGTACCCGTTGGTGTGATGAACGCATACTTTATGTACAGGATCTCCCGCTCCCAAGACTATCTCGAGCCTCTTTTGTTTTCTTTCTGCGAGCTACTTACATTGACTCGACAGTTTGGGTGCCAGGAGAAGCGGGACAAGATCTTCGGACTGCTGGGTCTTGCTACTACGGATGGTGTCAACTCGCTAATTACCCCTGACTACACGAGCTCTCTTGGGGAAGTTTACCGCAATGTGGCGCGTCTTATGGTCAGCTCCAAGAATCCTTTGGCCATCTTATCTCATGTTCATCACACCGAGATCTTTGACCACCCTGGACATGATGTTTACGCGTATGATCACGACTATTCACCCCAGGCTGGGTCGGCCAGAGTCACACCTTTCAAAGACTCATGGATCCCGAGATGGGATGTCAAGGGACCACAGACACTGACGCCTCTGGACGCACATACGGATTTTGCCGCCGGTTTATCTCAACCAGCTCAGATCCGAGACGGCGTTCGAGACGACCAACTCACAGTCCGAGGGATTGTCATTGATGGTGTGAGACACAAGGTCTGGATGAGTACTCAATGCTTCAAACAGCAACAAACATTGTCTTGGGAGCAAACGCCAGGTCTTGGGGAAATCCTAGAGCGAGGCGGCCACACACGACACAGTTTGGAGAGACTGGCTCCGACCCTGACGGCGGGCAAGAGTTGGTACGGTACGCCAATCAAAGATCGTGCCGGTATGCTTCCAGACTTTGCAAACTGTCTCGTCACTGGATGGCTCTGGTGGGCGTTGGAGCCAGATGCTTTTGGATCCAAAGATGACAAGGAAACCAGAAGTGGGAACAACTCTGGAAACCAGAACGATATCGCAGGTCTTTCTCCAGCGGGAGAATTTATAACAATGTCCGAATTAGAAGAGCTGACTATAGAGGGAGATGGTCCTCTCTTCCTGGATGCGGTAACCACGGCCTGTGTCGGGAGATGTCTCTTCTCGACTGGATCTAACATGGGAGGTGTCGGACCGCTTGACACGCGACCTAGGGATATGGTCTGTATCATCTACGGTGCAGCTGTGCCATTTGTTATTCGGCCATGTGAGGTTAAACAAGCGTATACGCTTGTGGGCGAATGCTATGTTCAAGATCTGATGCATGGGGAAGTTGTTGGTGACGTGAGGTACAAAGAGACTTGGATCGAGTTAGTCTAGACTTGTGTAGGATCCCATCAAGATTAGAACCAGCGTATCATTAGCGGGATCTTGCATTGGTAAGGGAGTTTAAAATTGAGTTTACATTTGTTTGTTGTCCGGTCCTCGTGTGTGCGTGGGTCAACAGGCTCAAAAAAAGGGTGACCGTTCAACTCGGTTCGGATCTTTTCCGCAGTTCTCCAACGGCGACTAGTACAAAATAGCGCATTATTCTTCGCCCTCCAAGTCCCAATTACAAGCATCTTTATCCCTAGTTTTTCAGCTCGCGAATTTGGTCGTCATTCCCAATCCTCTAGGGTATGGGGTAGACACACTCCCAATGGCATGGCATCACATGGATGTCAGCTTGTTTGATCGCACTTGTCACAAATCATGGGGTGAACCAGGTTAAGGACAAGGATGTCTGAGAAATGGGGTCACAATGCTGGGGTAAACATGTCTCCGCCTGACAGCCGAAGTTGTCAAAGGTCCGACGCCGCGACGCGAGAGTGCTTGATGACTCCTCCTGCGGCTTTTTACACAGGAGAGGCTTACCGAGTTAACTGCCGACCTTCCAATGCCCAGAGTTCGTGGAACAGCCACATTACCACCGTGAGGGGAAATAGAGACATTGTCGGGCAACGGCCAAGTAAGATGAGAGAGATAGCGAGAGAGACAACCGTGACGACGGCTGCAATAAGCTGGAAGCTTTTGACTCGCATGTATACCCCCAACCTTGATAGCATAAAGATTCACAAGAGTGGTTCGCAAAGCCGAAATTGGCCTGAGACCTGTCACATTGACAATTGTGGAAACAATCGGGAATGGTTACGTCTTTATTAAGCGGTGTTTGGCCTCCGTCATCGCAATTATTCCACAAGTTATGCAGTTGGCATAAAATATTAGCCTTGCCCTAATGACTGACCGAAAATGCACGCGCAAAATCTGGGCAATGGACAAAAGGACCGCAATTTCTACAGCGCCTAAACAGAGTTTGGACACACTCACGGACCTGACCCTCCTTGGTGGATTTGTTAGGCCGTGTCTTTGTCATAACGTAATACGGGGACAAGGGGTTTGACCTGCCAGATCAACAAGACAAAGATATCAAGATCTGGGGATGCACCACTTGTCTCTTGCAATGGGCGATCTGGCTCGAGATTACGCACTTGTTTATCAGATCTAAGAGGTAATTCAGGGTAACGCTGTTCTCCAGGTTTGACCGGTTCTTTGGGAGCGAAAAGGTGGGGAGTAAAAATGGCGCCGTTGAGGGGACCGTTGAAGACACCAAGATGGAACCCCTGCGAAGTGGCGGCGATCAAGTGGCCACCCGCACAGACTCTCATGCATGTCTCGTTCTGGGCCGAGGCGAGGAGCTTAAGACGGTCAGAGTTTAACCTGCGAGATGGGAATGATGTGCTCGTGGAAGCATCAATGGAACTCTTGAACTGTTCCAACCCTTCTGCACTTCCAACCGATGTGGCTGCTGCCCATTGACCTGAACGGCTTCCCCTTGGAAGGATCTGCTAATTTGCTCCCCTCGCAGGGATTTCCCCAGCCCCCGGTACATCCGGAGCACACCCTTGGTGACACTCGCAAGTCCTGATTGGTTCCCCCGGCCTTTCGACCGAGTCATGATGCCATCTGGGGGACCCACGAAAACTCGCTTCCCCAGCTCGCCAAGACAATAGCACGTCCCCCAGTCTTTGGCCTCTTACCCGAGGGGAACCAAGCCCTTTTCTCTCTTTCTTTTTTTTCTTGCTCTTTCTCTTTCCCCGCCGCGGCATATAATGTTGGGGCCGAACCGAGCAAGGAGCAGTATCTGCCCGTCGTCATCTCGTCGACACTCTCAAACTCCTCCCACACAATGACCTTACCCCGACTCGACGAGGCATGGCATTGTCCTCCGACGTCGCCCTCGACATCACGACGGCAAGCGTGTGCGCCGCCCTCATCATCGCGCGCCTCGCCTACCGCGTCTTGTTCCGCTGCAAGCTACACCCGACCTGCCATCGAACCTGGCGCATCGACGACTTTTACATGACCATCGCCATCCTGCCTCTGATCGGTCGATCCGCCTGCATCTCGTTCTCCTTCATACTAAACCACGACCACACCTACGAGCCCGCCACCGAAGCCGAGGCCCTTGCTCAGGGCGTAAGCGTCGACCAGCTCAACCACGACAGAATACTGTCGCACAAACTCTTGATACCCGGTCGGATATGTTATGCGTTGTTGTATGTCGGATGGTCTGCATGAACTACGAGGCTGTGCTGACTTGCAGTAGTTTGTGGTGTCTTAAGCTTGGCCTGCTTGCATTTTATACGCGCTTTGTTGGAGTCTTTCGATGGGGAAAGGCTGTCGCGAATACCCTCTGGGCTTTTATTGCCCTGACGTTTATTGCTGTGTTGATCACTACATTGACGGAATGTCATCCACTATCACTGTATGTCCCCCTTGACTCTTGTTGCTGAGACTCAACTGACGAGTATAGAATGTGGAAGCTTCACTCTGAAGATACCAGTATGGCGACCGAATACAACTTCAACGACTAAACTAACCTCTCGCAGAAATAAAATGCCAACGCGCTCTCGTAAACCTCATCCTCATGGCCGTCTGCAACATCATATCCGACGTCGCATTAATCATCCTCCCTTTTCCAATCCTCCAACACCTCCGTCTCGACCTCAAAGCCAAACTCCAACTAGGCTTCCTATTCAGCGTAGGCGCCGTCGTCGTCGCCATTACCATCCTCCGCCTCCCTCTCATCCTCAACGAATCCGTATCCCAACAATCACGCTCCAAGGTTAGACATCTACCCTCCGCTATCGGACCTCTTTCTGACCGCAACAGTGGGCTTCCATTGAGATATTATGCGCGTGTGTCGTGGCAAACACGCCATTCTTCTACGCTCTACTGAAAGACCTTCAACGACAACACGACGACCGAACTGTGGGAACAGCGAGTATGGCAAACAGGGGGGATTTCTATCTACAAAGTCTACCGTCGTCTTCATTGCCTCGGAATCCATCACAGTCTTCAAAGCCATCCATGATGATGTGGGAACAAGTTTAAGGGAAAACAAAATAGCTATATGAAAATCTAATTCAACGCGTTAATGACACCATATGCACAGCTGTTCCACTTGCCCATCTTGCAGTCTCGAAATGTCAGGTCATTTTTGTAACGCCACAGGGTGAACCGAGCTCGTACGACAGCGGAGAAATTGGATGATCGACATGCAGGATCTGGGATGGACATGATGTGGTGGAAATGTCCGTCCGGCCGAGAAGACATGGGCAGTTTGAAGCCCGTGATGCATCTGATAAACAACCGAGTTACATGTTATTCGCCGAGTTGCTGGCCCAAGCAGCTCCCACAGAAACCAACCCCGGATTGACAGTCAACACCCCCAAAGCCGCCGTCCCGACACCAGCGACGACGCCAAACAGCCCCATGGCCTGCTTCTGCGACTGCTTCCTCACCCTTTGGCTCTCCATCTGAGCCTCTGCTGCCCGTTGTCTTCTAAGCGCCGCCTCTTGTTCCTCCTGCTGCTGTCGCTTCATCTCTTCTTGTTCTTGGAGGAGTGCTCGCATCCTTGCTTCGAGTTGTCTTTGTTTCTCTTCTGCTTCTTTCGCTTTCTGCTGTTCTTCCCAGACTCGTTTCTTTTCCTCCAAGATTCGCGTCTTTTCTTCTAGAATTCGTTTCTTCTCCGCTATTTCGCGCTTCTTCTCTTCAATTTCTTTGTCTCTGCGCTCTTGCTCGGCTCGTTGCCTCTTCCATTCATCTTCTTCTTTCTTCTTGCGCTCTTCCTCGCGCTGTCGCCGCTGTCTTTCCTCTTCTTCCTTTCTCTTGCGTTCCTCCTCCATTCGTCGCTGTCTTTCCTCGTACTCTTGTCGCTGTCTTTCGGCTTCAAGCTGTCGCCTCTCTGCTTCACGTTGCTGTTGCTCGATCTTGCGAGCCAACTCCTTGACTTCTTCTGCGTATTGCGCCTGAGCCTCGCGAAACATTGTTTCATCCTCGGCTCTCTCTTGTTGAGCCCTCCGAATGTCGGCTTCTTTTTCCTCCAAAGCCTCAGCCATTCGTCGCTGTTCGTCTTGAGCTCGCTTGAGCATCTCTTCGTACTCGGCCGTCTTTTCTTCAAGAAGTGTCTCGAGCGATATCTTGAGCGAAGCCTGAGCCTCATTGGCATCCTTGAGTTGCTTCTCAATCGCCTGTCTCTGTGTCGCAAACTCCTGGGCCAGTTTCTCGTTGGACTGCTTGATCATGTCCTCCTGCATTTCGCGCAGCTCCTTGATCTCCTCTTGTAATTGTGCTTTTGCGGCCGCGATTTCTCGCTGCACCTCTCGACCTGCTGCCGTTTCATCGAGGTCCTTGTCTTCATTGACCATCTCTTGTTGGATCTTGAGCACCGCCTCACCCGCTTTGTCGTGAACCTCGATGATCTTGCCGACGATGTTCTGAGCTGACTGTTCGTTACCCAACCACCGAGCCACTTGGCTGCCGCTCTTGTACATGGTGCCCCAGAACTCAGCTCTGCTCACAAGCTCCTGTTCTCGCTGATCGCCCACGTCTTTCGAGCCTTCGTCAAGTGTGTCCCACATGGAAGTCGCCAAGATGACATGTCCAAAGGCCTCATCACCGCAGAGCTGTTGAAACATCTTGAGGTTCTTCATTGACGATCCCCGAACCCGATTATCAGTAATGCGATGGAGATAAACGATCCCAGCAAGTTTAACATCCTTTCTGTAGATCTGCGACAGGAAAAATGCCACGTCCTTGAGCACCTCGGTATCAGTGCGAGTGGTATCGTCAAAGCCAGGCGTGTCGACTAGATAGACGCAGCGATTGGGACTTTGCTGATAAGGAAAGACGCCGACAGCTGTGGTGTGTGAAATCAGACTGTGGCCAACCTTGACGTCCTGGCCGGTGACTTTGCCGATGAATGTGCTCTTCCCAGCGCCTGTCACACCCATTACGGCAATGACCACGTCGTTGGGGCTGAATTGTCAGTAAGCTCCTTGAAGCTAATTGTTCTTTGTTCGCGTACCTCAACGAGAATGACTCTGGCCGTGTCAACTCCATCATGTCAAAACCGATCGTTACAACAATACCCGAGACCCAACAAGTCGTCTCTTTAAGCTCTGGACCCACGGACATAAATACATTTCCCAAGCGTTCCAGGCTGGTCACAAGCCGTGGCTGATGCAACGTCCAAATAGTCTATTGATTGCCACTCAGCTCGCGATATCTCGAACGAATCACGTCCAGCCACTAATGCAACCCCTGTATCTGTGCTCGCTACCGCGTCCACATGATTGGCGATTTGACCACTGTCTCTCTTTCAGCTGGTGGTCGAGGCCTTGGGTGAGTCTGCCTTGGCAGACACATAAATGTGTCCAAGACCCGGCTGTGGATTGATGAGCTGAGGAAGAGGGGAGTGTCAAAGATAGCGATCATGGCGGGAGAAACAAAGGATGTTTGGGTTGCTCTAATGGGCGTTACTGGCTCTGGGAAAAGCACATTCATCTCCCATTGTACTGGTCAAAAAGCCATAGTAGGAAATGGCCTCCAATCCTGTGAGTATTGCCTATTTTCTCCTACGAATTGCCTCTTATGCGCAACCAGGTACACGCAATGTTGAGGTCTACAGCTTCACCTACCGACCCGGACTCATGGTTCATTTGGTCGACACTCCAGGTTTTGACGACACCAACCGGCAAGATGGTGCTGTCCTCGGAGAGATATCAGGATGGCTCAGCAAGACCTACACCGAGCAGATCTACCTCAGCGGTATCCTTTACTTTCACCGTATCAGCGACATCCGGATGCAGGGCACAGGAAAAATGAACATGTGGCTACTCCGGAAGCTTTGTGGCCGCGGGGCAGTGAACAAGGTCGTTCTTACTACCACCATGTGGGAGCTGGTCGAGAAGAGCATGGCTGAGCAGAGGCTGAAAGAATTAGAGGAAACAGAGGAGTTTTGGGGATATATGAAGAAGAACGGGGCAGGGGTCCACCGACACTACAATAACAAAGAGTCGGCACTGAATGTCCTCAGTCAGTTCGTGCCCCAAGAGCTTAATGTTGAGCCTGAGATTATCAAGCTGGCTATACAAACTGAGCTGGCTGACGATCACAAGACCCTTGATCAAACCGGCGCAGGAAAGATGCTCAACGCGGAATGGGCTCATGAAAAAGAGTCTCTCGAGAATGAGCTTGTCCAAGTCCGCGAAGCCATCAAGACTGCGGCTCAGGAGCGTGACACGACCACGGCCAAGCTTCTACAAGAACAACAAGAGGAGATGAAGAAATCTGTCGAAAGAATGCGCATCGAGCAGGAGAATCTCAGAGTCACGATGGAGCAGTTGCATGCCGAGCGACTAGCCAAGATGAAAGAGATGCTGGAGCAACAGAGAGACGCTACTGACTCTCTGAATGCAGACTTGTGGGAGAAGGAGAGGCAACGACAACAAGAGAAGAAGCGCCACGAGGAGGAGAGGCTCCGAAACAAGAAACTGGCAGCCGAACAGCAGAAGGCTATTCGAGATCTGACAGCAAAGCTAAGCCCGGCCCAATCTCCCAGTGCTGCTGAGCCACCACCATGGACTCCACCAGCACCTGAAGCACATAGACCGGCAGGAACAAGGTACGCATGGCTCACTTTGGATCGGTTTAACAGTCACTAACAAGATGATAGCTGGTATTTTGAACACACCCAAAGCCAGGACACAGTCTTTAGTCCTCATTGGACGCTCGACTTTACTCCTGACGGGAAGAACCTGATCGCTGGTCACAATGAGAAAATGATTTCGGTTTTCAGGCGCAACGACCAAGGGCAATACCACATCACACAAGAGTTCAAATGCTGGAGCACGAGCAAGTGGAAACGAAAGAAGTATAGCCGAATCGCCGTCACTATGAGGCCAGACGGTCGTACAATTGCCGTATCCGCCGACAACCGACGTATCCAAATTTACGAGATGGATGGGTCAGGAATGTTTCGTGAGATACAAAAGCTTGATAAAAAGGCCATGATGATGGCCTCGACGGCAGACGGCGAATACCTGGTGTCGGTCACGAATATGTTTGACGGCAAGGTCCAGGTTTGGAAGGGGTTCAATGCCCCTTTGACCATGAAGTGCGTTGAAGAGAAGATCGTCGAGGACCTTGGGGGCAGTGTTGCCAAACATATGGCCTTGAGTTTAGATGGACGTCTAGCCTTGGTGTTAAGTGACAACGTCATCTTGTGTGCCCTAGACAAGTCCACGGGAACTCTCACCAAAACACAGGACCTATCTTCAGACTTGAGCACGATCGAGAGACTGGCATGGGCTCCAGATGGCCGCACCCTTACCTTCTCGGGAACCAGAAAAGAGCACGTTGAGATCTGGACCACGGGACACGACGGGCAAATGCGGCGGACAGCAAAGCTTGGCACGCCCTTTGACTGGTGCAGACGCATGAGTTTCTCGCCTGATGGTAATCTATTGGCCATTGCGTATAACTTTCAAGGCTGGTGTATGTGGAAGAGGGATGAGCGGAGTAAAGATGGATGGACCATGGTGTTGAACCGTCTAGCTGACGAGACAGATCCGAAAGCGATGGCTTTCCACCCAGATGGAAAGTCGATTGTACTTGCGTACATGAAGAACCAGCTTGTCTGGAGTATTGGAAGAAAATGAGAAGGCTTAACTGGGCGGTTATATAGCACCTTCCCTCAGTAGAATTCATATGCTACAATGTTTAGTCATTATCTTTCATTGGCATCTAATAGCTACGTATGCCTATTGTGTACGAGAAGAATCAGGTCAGTCCAAGCCTCCAAGAGTATTGAGAATACCTCCCATCATGTACTCCCAGCGATACAGACGGCACCTAGTTCTCGACAACTTCTACGTCTGTCTCCCTTTTCAGTACAGGTAATCCTAGCTCCTTTCTCAGAATTGGAAACTCCAGTTGCTTCTTCTCTGAAAAGCCATCCCCGAATACCAGTTCTGCAAACTCGGTTCTAGAAACATCCGTCACCCACTGGCGGTCCGGGATCATCATCAGCTGCGTCACGTCATTTCTGCCCTTGATCATGACCTGGACACCAGAGCCGCCATTCACAGCCGTGAGGCTAACGCCATCATTCCGGTACGCAGTCAATAGGGTCTGAAGCGCCGTGCGGATGGCTGTGTAACCTAGTTTACCCACCTCTGCCGCCAATGCAACCTCGGGCTGATTATCCATCGTCTATGCCGACACGGAGCTCAGTCCCGCACTGAGAAGCTTGAAGACCTCATGCTGAATACCGACGTACATACGACCAGCTCGTCCGTGACGTGTTATGAGCCAGCCTTTGACGAAAACCTCGTTACCAAAGATGACGAGGCCCACGGCCATCTTGCATGTAGTTGTAAATCGACGGGCCATGGCGGGTGTCAGTACCTTGAAGGTCAAATCTACCACGGTGGTGGAGCCATTCAGATATGAAATCTTAAAAAGTCAGTAGGTGTGACTTGTATGCCTTGAAAAAAAAAAAAGGGAAACTTACAATGTTGTGGGAGATCTGTGGGGGATTCCAGGGACGCCACTGCGGTCAGATGGCAGAGGCAGGTTAACAAGGATGTTGATCGCCGCCACTGCTCCGTTGATGATACCAATCTCTGTCGAGTAGGCGCCCAGGCCAACACTATCAAAGGTATAGTCCCAAAAGCTGGTTATTGCATCCAGGATCGATGTGGCAAGCTGTAGACTCTCAAAGAAAGGCTTGACGGTACGGGCAGCATCAGCCCAGGGGACCCTGTTGTTAATGAGGTCCGCAAAGTTGTCTTTCTTGAGGTGGCCTTCCCACTTGGGTGCTATAGCCCTGTCACCAAGGCTTGCTCTTTGCAGAGCAGCCGCTGGCTAGCCGAGGAGTAGAGAGTAGCGTCGCAGAAGCCGGCTGTAGAGGACCTCTATTTAGAGTCGTACTTGTGCACTGGTTCAAGTAAACGAATTGATCGGACGGTAGAAGATCAGCTTGAGCCTTTTGATACTGGTTTTCTGTCTCCATCTCCTTCAACTCCTTAGTCGGATACTCAATACACGCAGCGTCATGCGAACCTTTGCCTTGGAGCAAGAAGACACCGGCCGCCAGTACGCGATCAACCATGGGCATGCGAAAACGCGTGGGCACGATTGGAGTCGGGCAATCTAAATAACAGATCTTTCTCAACTTTCGAGGCAAGTTTTCTTGTTATCTTTCCCCAAGCACATGCCCGAGTTGCTCGCTAGCTTCTATCATTGTGGTTTTAAGTGCTGCTTTACATATGTATCGCACATGTCCAATTTTTGGGGAGGTTAGAAAAAAAAAAGAGGTTTCAAGAGAAAAAGAGAGAGAACCATATACTCAGAATAAGCAACGCTCTCTGTCATTTATTAATCTTTTTTTTCTTTTCCTTTGTGAGGGTGCATTTCTTGGATCCTGTCGTCACTGTGTGCCAGGATATGGTCGTGGCGGTGCATTGTGGTGGTGCATTCGACATCACGTGGCGGTGCGTTGCTGTATCAACCACCATTCCCAATCCTAACCCCAATTCTAACCTCAATCATCCCCATGCTCAGTTAGCGATACCAAACGCCCTGCATGACTACCACTACTCACGATCGAGGGCAGTCGTCCTATTGAAACTGCTCCAAAGTCATGTTCGATACTCAGCGCCTGATTTCCTGGCTCGACACCATTCCCGACGTATGCGACTCTCCGCGAAAGCTTGCCCCTCCCACCAACAAACGAAAAGCCGGGCAACAAGAGCCCAGTCCACCAGCCTCCAACAAAACTTCAGATACGATGGAACGACAGACACCAAAGAGACGAAAACTCGCTGACCCGAACCGTACACCACGAGCCGCAGATTTTCCCGCCCCCGCCTCAAGCGCGAGCTCCGTATCATGGTCCGAATCTAGCGAAGGTGCCTCGCGGTCGAGCTCTCCAAAGAAGCAGATGCTAGGTTTGCGACTAGAAGAGAAAGGACTTGAGTGTCGCCAACTTAACATCGACACTGCGCCTCCCGCTGCGGCAGACCTGCTTAATGTGATCCGAGAGATAGGGAGCGGTATTGAGATACTACCTGAGGCCCAGAAGGAGACTATTCTCGGCAGTCCCCATGTCCAGGGCCAGAATACACGGCTATGGAGGTTTGCCTTTAAAGAGGCGGGTGAACCAGATACTCTGCCTGGACGTATTCCTCCTCCAGACGAGATCTCTCTTATCTGCGATCACGCTAGACAATGCCACGACAAAAGTCATGAGGAGTTCTCTTGGAACGTGGAGGTACACCACCGTCTCTTACAGGCCATCCTGAGGGAGCCGGGGACTTGTAAGGGCAAGCCATTCAACTATTCAACTTGGTATGCATCACATCATGTCCACTGCCACGACAACTCGGCTAATATCTGTTTCTAGCACCACTGCCCGACCCCATCGCAAATACGTCCCATACTCCTCAACAGCCAAAATGGTCGACTTTTGCCTCTACCTCGACGACGAAACCGACACTGCAGCACTTCAAGCCCTCGGCCGCCGAACTCCAACATTGACTGTCAACCACACCGACTTTGCGCCCGTGCAACTTACACCCATCGTCCTGAGTATCGAGACTAAGCGCCCTGGAAAGGAACTCGACGCGGCCCAGTTGCAAATGGGAGTTTGGCATACAGCCCAATGGGCATTCCTTGAATCCGTCATTGGCTTGACGACACGTCCTCTATCGGTTGAAGAGGAAATACTGCGACGACAAAAGGCGGATGCGGCACTCTCGGAGCTGGGGCTTATTCCAGGAATCATCATACAGGGACATCGATGGCACTTTGTCTTTTCGACGCGCGAGGGTAATAAGACAGTTCTATGGACGGAGCGACAATTTGGAACCACGCAGAGTATTCTGGATACATACTCTGTTGTTGCTGGTATTCGAGAGCTTTCACGTTGGGCGAGGGATGTCTACGTGCCATGGTTTCGGAAGAACGTTCTATCTGGATTTCGAGCTGAAGACGGATGAAAGGCGCCCCATGAATACTGGAACAATTCTACTGCGACATTACATACATCGAAGCCACGAAAGGGCTCCTCTTGGGGATTGAGCGATCACCCCAAAACCGCCCAAGCACTTGCACCAACAACACCAAAGATTGCCAACCACCGCATCAACCCTCTGTTCACGTGCCACTTTGCGAACGATTCTATCGCTTGGCTATCGTTGATCCTAGGGAAAGGAACATCTTTGGGGACAGGAAGGCCCAAAGCTCTGCACAGCGGCTCCCAGCCGTCTTTGACGTCTACAAAGAAAAGACGGTCTTGTGGCACATTCTCCTTGAGCCAGGCAATCTGTTGATGGTAGACCTTGCTCGTCACCGGCTCCCTTTCGCCATACATGATCAACCACTGTCGACGTAGCGCATCGATGTAGTCGACGAAGAAGCGCATCGTTGGCAATGGGAATAAGACGAAGCGAAGGAACCATTGCGTCGATGCGTTGCCGACAGCTTCCATGCTTCGTTGCCACGCGTCTGCATCGCGGACGGTACAGATTACTTTGGCATCGGGGTAGAGAGTCATGAGTTCCGATACGAGACCGCACCCTGGTGAATCTGTGATGCCGACGAATCCATCGGTGCGACTCTTGATGAGGTCCAGGTTGGCGCGTCTTGCAGCTTCATCCTTCGGCGGCCACTGATTCAAAACCTTGATCCAAGTCGTGATCTCGGCTTCTGGACCGAGGGTGGATTGTGTGCCGCCATGATACACAGGGCCATCGAGTAGGATTTCGAGGGCTCTGCTGAATGAGGCTGTTCCAGTGCGAGGGAGGCCGGCGCCAATGACTTGGAATTTAGCGCCTGGCTTTGGATGAGAATATTGCTGGCCCATTATGAATACGAGAAAAGAGAGAGATGAAACATGCCGTGAATCATTGAGACGATTGAGTAACCTTCATCGAGTTATATGTATGTCTTTGTGTTGTTCTAGCCTTTGTGTAAGCCTAACCTGCTGCGGTCACACCCAGCGCGACTAATGCGTAGCAGCGTCATGCACCAGCATCCCTGCACCTGTTAAGAAATACCCTAGCTCAGGTGTACATATCACGCTGTCTGAAGTACTTTTTAGCAGGAGCCGACGTGCCGATCAGATTTGGCAGCGAGAGTCCGAGCAAGTCCGAGGATAAGCTGACGGCGTCACAACTCACAATCTCAATTCACATCCATGCGATACATGCCCCTCCATGATCCCGATTCAAAGCCATCTTGCACGCGAGTAATTCTGTTGTTCAACTCACTAACGGCCAACAACGCATATCTCTACACACATCCATCCACGTGGAACAATCACCACTACCCTCAGCTTCATCCCTCCTCCTCCAAACCTCAACCAGAACCTCTTTTGTAACTCGATAGCTCTCAAATCCAGATTTTGAGAAGCCCTTGTCTAGCCAGGCTGAGATGTGGTGTCTCTGTCGAACAGACATGGCCTCTGCCCCAGCGATGAATGCAGGCCATGCTGTCCCAGGTCCAAGAAGACCGTGCTGTTCAAGCGCGTCGTCAAAAGAATGCAGAAATTCTATCACATCGTTGACGCTATCTTGAAGAACTAGAGGGTTCACGTTTCGTATCCGTCGGTAGAAGAAAATGATGAGGGCAGAACCCAAGGCGCGCACCATGTGCATGTGTGGTGTACCTCCAGGAACAGGACTCAAGCTCGCAGTCGAATCCGTCTCTGCTTCATGACGAGACTTGAACAGGCACACAGCGTTTTCCAGGTACGATGCCCTGGGTTGCAACGAGACTAGGATTTCGGCGTCCGACTTTTTTCTGGTCGAGAGGCGGTCCATGACGTTTGCGAGACGTGTTATTTGTGACACAAGGCTTAGCCACGTCTCTGGAACACCGTATATCTGCATGTACATGTTTTCATGGTCTTGCGATGTATCCGCTAGATGAATGGCCTTGATATCACGTCTTGACTCTTTCTGTCCATGACTAGAGTGTAACTTTCGCGGCTCGAGGTGAAGGAAGTTGTCAGGGGTGATGTCGGGATTGATGGATTGCACCGTCTGCCGTTTTGCCGTGCTTGAGCGTGAAAAGGGTGCTTCTATAGCGTGGTTCTCGTCGCGAAAAACGTATGTGCTTTCCGAGACGATGCGCATCCAGGCGTAGATGTTGTGAAGGATGCGTGCGCGGCGGGATATGGATGGTTTTGTGAGTCCTCGCCAGCTTATTAGGCGCTCCATTTCTGTGAGACACCATCTTGTATCGTCTTGATTGCCGGAGAGTAGCTAAAAGGAGGTATTAGTGGCGGGTCTGGTGGAAGAGAATGTGTACTTACAGAGGTTGCCAAGACGGCGCTGATGCCCATCAACTGCTCCTTGTACTTGGCCTTGTTTGGCGGCTGACACTCCTTCTCAAGGCTAAGTCTAAGATGATGCTTTGCAGCCTCATACGTCCGACTTGAAAGAGACTTCCAATGATCCCCAGGTCTTGCGAGGGTTGGAAACGTTGTAGAGTTCAACGAGAGGTGAAATGATGAGACGGCGACCAGCGCATAAAAGATGGCGAGATTGGCGTGCTTTATTTGGTCCTTGCCTGCGTCCAGTACCGTGAGTTGGCTCAGTGTCATGATTGCAGCCGGATAGTGAAGAGTTCTCCAGGCGGATTTTTCGTTGATGGGGAGGGATCCCATTTGGCTGATGACGTCGTCATTAAAGTGCCGTAGGAGCAACGCCGCATCTCCAACGAGATCAATCTGGGGCCATGCTACGTCGTCGGGAGTCGTGTCAACAGAAAGCATCGGATCAAGTGTCTCTGAAAAGTTGACAGTAGGTTCGGTTGGCCAGTTGAGGTTCATCGGCAGAGCACCCAGGCCATCTTGCGGATTCATCGGAAAAGGGGAATTATCGAGAATGCTCACATCCCAAGTGAACAAATCTCCCCACTGCAAAAAATCAAGCGACGTCGAAGAAAAATCTGTTGAGGTTTCCGGTCTCGTGGGATCAAAGATGACAGATTCAGAGTATCCTTCACTGATGTCATCAATGTCCATTCCACCGAATGACACGGGGTCGGAAATGGCGGTTCCGACGGAGTGACAGGGTTCAGATTCAAACTTGAAGACCCGGAAGGGGCCTACTTCGTAGGTGCTTGATGCATGGTCCTCAACCTCGATAGATTTTGACTCTTCGTCGATTTCACTGAGGGCTGCTGCTATGGTGGAGGGAACATCATTGACCAGAGCACTACTCATAGACTCTCTACCCTTCTCTGCAGCATAATTAGCTTCAAATTCACGCCAAGATAAACGTGTACTAACCCGTGTATAAATGCCGTCTCGAAAACTGCTCTCCTCCAGCTTCAGCCAGTTGAGGAGGCTGCCTATCATAAACCTCTTTCCCAGTAGATATTAGCCACCTCAACGCAGGCGTGAAGCCCTCGCACGCAAGTCCAGCAAGCCGACATCGGTTACATTTCGGCACGGACTGATCACACTTGAGATGACGTTTCCGACAAGTCTTGCACCCGCCAAAAGAATGAGTCCGTCTAGATTTTGAGTTGCTCATGTTGAAGAAGAGGAGAATTGTTGGTTGTTGGACTTATCATGAGAGATAGAGTCGTTAGTTAATGGATTTTGAAAAGGGAAGGGGGTCGGGATCTCCTTCCACATTCGACTGGGGCTTATCTTGTGCCGAAGGAGGCCGCTTGACGTGTTGACGATGAGTGGCCAATCGGAGGTGGAAGTAAAAAATATCAGCTTCTAATTGGTTATTCAAGATTGAACTAGCCCGGCCCAGGCTCAGACACAAGGTTCCCCACGTTTGGAGATGAACTTGTCAAACGGTCAGAGTAAAGTTTCTCAATGAAAGTGAACGAGGCAGGGAATGTAAAAGATGAAATCGACTCTTACCCGTGACCGAGGTCATATCCCCTTGAAATTTCTGCGTCACGCATGTTTAGGCTGCTGTGGTGCTTTCAATGGCGCGACCGACGACGCCCTTTGCCGTGTCATTGATAACAAGGCTCCACTTGGGCGAAGCCGGAGAAGTGGAGCCCCGGCATCTCGGGGAACCGCCGGGCCTGCCGTTCTTTTGCTTGATCATGTGGATTGTCATCCCGTGGGTTGGTTGAAGGATTCGTGCTTATTTCTTTCTAATCCGATTGATCATGCAGTCGCTCAAGCCCCCGTCTCGCCTCCTCTATCACCACGGTATCAATAGTAAAGGTGTAGGGTATCCTGCACACAAGGACCAAGGCAAGGTCATTGTCTTGTTGAACAACGCCTTTGCATGATCAGACCCGCAGTCATCCTATCCATTTTGCTCTCTAGAGCCCAGGAAGTTCAAAGTAGCGCTGTTGTGGTGTAGAGCCGCCCATATTCACTGGTGATTGGAATTGCCTTCCACATGTAAAAACGTAGTCAGCCAACAAAAAGCAGAGGAGAGAACCTACTTGTCCGCGAAAAATCACTTCCCACGATCATACATGATAAAGTACAAGGCCATATAGAATGTCACAAAACAATTTGAGAAAGCGAATATAATTTAACCAATCTTGTTCTCTGAAAATGCAGACTTCGCTAGCTATAGCATACATGAGGATCTTGATCCAAATCACCCACTCATTCCTCCCAAAGTTCTTTCGCTCCATTTTTCACCCAGTTACACAATCACTTAAGCCGTAGCAGTAAACAGAGCCTCAATTCGGCGGTTGTTCCACTCCCAAGCAGTAACATCCTCATAGTTGCAAGGCGTAGCATCAGTGATGAACTCCTTCAGGGGAAGCAGAGAAGCGCTGCGGTTAGGCTTGGCAAAGTAGGCGATCGAGTATCGCTCAGGGATGACTCGCTCGTCACCGGCCTTGATGGTGGGAGGATATGTGACGCGGTGGCAGGCTGCCTTGAATGTGTCGTTGGTCAGGCGTTGGAGAGAGTCGCCGATGTTGAGGATGATGTCGGTGGGTGCTGAAGATTCGATCGTTCGGAAGGTTCCGAGGTTCTCCTGATCCTCAACCTGGAGACCACCTGTGGAATCTTGGAAGAGCATGGTGATGGTTCCAAAGTCGGTGTGTTCGGCGATGCGGGTGGCTGTGCCATCGGCGAGCTCGGAGGCGGGGATGGCTGGGTAGTGAAGAAGACGGAACTCGTTCTCGGCGCGGTTGTGTAGAGACTTGAGGTGGTCCTCAGACACACCAAGTGCAATGGCAAGAGCGGTGAGGATCTGAAGTTCGGTCTTGAAGGCCTTCTCGTAAAAGGTCTCCATGAACTTGCGGAAGCCGGGGAGGCTCTCCTCAGGAACCCAGAGGTTATCGACGAGATCATCAGTGGCTGAACCCATGTCAAGAGTCTCCTTGATATCACGAGTCTTGAGAGGACCAAGACCCTTCTCGTAGCCACTGATGTTGGCAACGTTCTCCTGACCGACGTAGCTGTATCCTCGGTTGGGGTTCGCCTGGGGAGGGTGCTTGGCGATCATCTTTGTCTCGTGGGAAAGGTTGAAGAACTTCTTGGTCTACGGGGGTTAGATAAGTTTTGCAAATCGAGGGCAAGTGTTTTACCTGTTCAAACAGCTGCTTAATGTCCTCAGCAGGAATGCCGTGGTTCTGGAGCTTGACACATCCTCGCTTCTTGAGAAGGGCGAGGAGGCTCTCGCAGAACTCCTTCTTCTGGGCTTCAGTTCCGAAGAACAGGGACATGTCAAGGGTATCAGCGTTGACGGCGGCCATTGTTGCGGTTGTGAGTGCAAAGGTGGCTATGAAGAAGAGTAGAGTAGAGTAGAAGTGTGAAGAAGTAGTGTTGATTGATCTGAGCTTGATGAATTGTTAGACCAAGAAGCCGTCTCTTCTATCTTAAATACTTGTCAACCTCGGAATCAGTTACTCCTTTCCCAAATTCGCAACCTTCCATTTTAGTTCCAATCGTGATTCAGACAAGACATCTCAATCAGGAACAACAACACCACGTTGCCACTTAGTGCGATCCCTATCTACCGAAGCCGTCAAGAGCCGCTCCGCCCAGCCTAGAACAGCACCAGAACAACCCTCCGGGCTTGCCGAACCGCGTGGCAACCAGACCAACCTAGACAGAGATCCCGAGATAGGTATTTGATCGGTTATCCTCGCTGGGTGACGAGATAAGGGGAAGCTTCTACCCCGCAAAAAAGCGATGAAGAGGGTTGAGCGCTACTGATAGTTGGCGTGGGGTAGGGCCGCGAAAGAGGTAGGAGATCCCGATGTCTGGCCTAATCCGTCTTGAGCGTTGGGCTTGTCCGGATGAAGGGTCCTACAAAAGTTGTTTCTGTCAACTTGTATCATCAAGAGCAGTTAAATGTATGAGTCCAAATGCCGCCTTAAACCGTGAGCCGTTTGTGCCGAGTCTAGGTGCGCAGCTATCGTGGATTTGATTACTTTGCTTACTGAGGTGCACAGAGATAAACACCGGGCATACTAGGATACAATCCTCATGTCGATGATCGAAGCAAGTAATTTAGCATTAAAATGTTAGATCAGATCTACCTCCATCTGTGTAAATCCCAGGCGGTTATACAGGTCCGGCCCTTCAATGAGGTCCTTTGCCGCCGCCTCATCAACACCTGCAAGCTTTGCAAGCGACGGAAGACGGAGAACATAACCTGCCAAGCGCTCAAATTCCCTGGACTCTTTCCTGTGGAGTACCAAGCCTCAAATCTCACAGTTGAAGTGGTGTCCCTGAAAGAGTTGGGAGACTTCCATCAACCAGAGGTCTACTACTCTGCCGTCTTCGTAGGAGGAATCTGTCGTGTCAGGGTAAAAAGCGATATGTGCCCCGATCGAATCGGCGAACTGGGCTCTTCGTCTGGCGGGGCCGAAACGGAGCTTTTGAGGTTTCATCCATGCCTGGACTCTGAGGGTGGCGGATTGGATCTCACCGCTGCAGGCCCCTGGTATCTTCCATTTGACATCGAAGGATAGCACCTTGATTGTGTCCTTTGTATCCCTTTCTCGTTCTACCATGTTTATCGCACCCGAGATCGAAGTCCAAGACCAGGTTGGCCCTCCGCGTTTGGATGGGCAAGGTTGAGGCTGTTCCGCCATCCAACTGAGGTCGACGGCCCAGGAATTTGCAAACAGCCCTGCCACATAATCAGTCCCCATCGCCTTAGCCACGTCCTGTCCGATAGCTTCGATGGCGACGTATCGATCCCCAGGGTTTGTCATCTTCCGTCTGGTGTATGTCGCAAGAAGCTCGACCCATGTCCTATGCGCACCATCACCGCTGAACGCGAACAGGCCCGTCTCGTCACCATACCTCCTCGACTCCAGAATCTGCGGGAACCTCATGCCACCATCCGACTTTCTTCCAGATCGGCAGAGCCAGTGTGGCTGAAAGGGAGTAGTAAAGAATTCGTGGCGAGAGGAAATGCTCCTGAAGAGTCCAGGCGCGGTAGTTGATAGGATCGGGATCTGTTTCTCGGCCGGCGTGTGGGACAAGATACACTTCTCCCTTTGCTCTGGTCTTGGATATGAGTGGTATCTTGACAATAGGTTTTGCTTTCTCGGGGCATTCGCGGGACGTGAGGAATCCTTCATAGCAGGTCCCTGCACTAGCTGCAGATATTGTGACTGTGGCACCGCGATAGATATCGCCCATCTTAGCTAACTGACTGCCTTTGTCATCGTCGTCGTCTTGGATGATGCAGAGCGAGTCGACCCAGATATATGATATCCCATTGAGACTTCGGGCAACTTTGATAGCATCCTGGACCGATTTGGGCAAGCTGGCAACATGGATAGACGTGTGGTAAGCAGTTAGTCTTGCCCGGGTAAGTTTGTACTCCTGATCGCCTCCCCAACAGTAACTCAGGGCCGCATATCGAAAATGCTGATGATTGGGGACGAGGCACACAGTGGACTCGTCTCGGCTCAGTGCTAGGAGCCTAGCTGGAGACTCGCAAGTGCCCTTTGGAGAACACTTCGGATGGTTCGCTAGGCAGTTAGAGAGCCAGGAACTAGCTTTTGATAAACTCGCAGCAGATCCGGGCTCCAAGTTGGGTAGGACGCGATTCACAACATTATGGATGGGGTCCCCTATATCGGGTAAGTTAACTTAAGAGATAAAGGTCTCGGAGTAATACCTTCTTGTGTAAAGGCGAAAAATGGCCTCACTATTCTCTTGAACCATACATCGAGCGTATCTCCTGGGCCATAGCATAATGAGACCTCGATAGGCGCCGAGCGGTCAAGGATCTCTGGATACCGCTCCATGGGGCCTTTTAAAAAGGCGTAAAATGTGCAGCCGTTTTCCGCTCCGTGGACGATGTTGTCGAACGTGAGGCTGAGGGAGATGGATTGGTCGCCGTCTGGTTCGTAGTGTTCAGGGACTTGTATTTGCATTTTCTGGCAGAACTTGCATGAGTGGACCCAAGACCAATCCATGTTGAAATGTATATATCGACTGAATGTGTTAACTTTCAAGGAGTTCTCAGCCAGTGAAATGTAAGAGGATGATCAGGACTGAGCCCAAACTGAGAAAGACGCCCAACATGCAGCCAAGAATGTCCAGTCACGTGTCATGTAATAACAACAGATGGACAAAGCAACTCATAAGAACAATCTAAAGTTTTCGTTGAATTATTAGGTCTATTCTATGTTGATAGTAATAAGTATTCTATGTTGCATCCAGGCTTGACTCGTTATTTCTCAGATGACGGCTCATAATAGGCGCCCAATCTATCTCACGTTAGCAACTTGCTGTTGATAATCAAGAGCAGACTTACCCAATAATCACATAACAGGCATACATCAGGGCTCCTTTCAGCCCAACAGCCCTAACACTCGTACTAGTACGACTCAAGATGAGAAGGTTGATCAACAACCCCGTGCCCACCAACGTCGTCGTCTCAAACACGTTGAAGGCCATCTCGAGGTCCCGGTGCAGCATCCAGGCTATCAGGACCGTAAGGGGCGCCACACACAGGGCAATTTGGATTGCTGAGCCCACCGCGACTGAGATGGCTAGGTCTAGCTTGTTCTTGGTCGCCACCGTCACAACCGTCACGTACTCGGCAATATTTCCAACTACCGGGAGGATGATGAGGCCGATCATGCCTTCAGAAAGGCCGCCTTCGTGGGTTACGTCGTCAATCTCTTTGACGAGGAATTCGGCGTTCATCGACATGAGGGCTGATGTGAGGACTAGCAACGTTACGGATGCGAACATTCCGCTAGAGTTTGTTGGTCGAGATGGTTGAAGAGCAGAAACTTCGTGGGGATGTTCCGGCAAGAACTGACTTGCGATGGTTCCGTCGTTTAATGAAGACTCTCGGCTGTGATATCCCTGGCTAGCGCTTAGTGAGCGTGTGCGGGAATGTCCCCTTGCCCGGAACCCTTGCTGATAGGAAGAGCCAAGTCGAGAATCGGGTCGTGCGGGATCTCTATTCGTAGGTTCCTCCTCGACAATCTCCGGATTCACTCTCCCACTCCTGTCCAGTGTGGTGCTTCTCGCACGGCTTTGAGCGTTCTGGTCTGCGAAGCGGATACTTCGAGATCCAGTGTTGGCCTGAGATTGTGACGCTTGCCCGCGGCGATGTCGGGTGTTGCTTGGTTGAAGATTTTGTAGCGGAATAGGCAGTGTTTCCACTACCTTGGGTCTCATCTCATATGCAAAGTAAATGACGTAAATAACGAGTACGACCAACGAAGTAGCACGGCTCATGCTGAGAGCAGCCTCACTCCTCTTGCCCTTCATATGAAACGTGTAGTCAAAAGCCGTCTATCAAAGTCAGCATATACACTGCAAAATTGAGTAAAAAACTCACAGGCACCAAAATGACAAAAACCGAAATGAAGAGCAGGCACGCCAGGAGCTCTGATTCTTCCACGCTGCAGTGAGGGTCATGGCTGGACATGCTACTGGCCAAAAGAGCAGAGCCGAGAATCAAGAGGAGATTCACAAGGACACTGCCTAGAATGGATGCTTGAACGATGCGAATATGGTCATTCACCAGCGCAACCCTACAAAAGTCAATACTCGGCTTCAAAGCGGTTCTCGGCATTCCTTACACTCTAGTAGCGAGTCAGCAAAACATTGCAGTGAAAAACACGTCAAAAAACTCACAAAATAATCAACTCAACCAAGTTGCCAAGGGTAATGTTGAGAAGCGCTCCGATGGTATCTCCCGCCTCAATCGCTATCCGTTCAGTAGCGTCTGTCAACATGACAGATAACGGAACAATGGCGATGGCGTTGGTGATGAACGTAACCAGCGGTGAGACTTGATACGAATGAGCCGCTAGACCGATGGGCACGAAAATGAGAAGCCAGTTGAGCTTCGATGCGACAAGAGTCGCTCGAATCTGACCAAAAAAGCCGAGATTTGGGTCATTGCTGCTACCGTGGTCGAATCCATTCCATTCCAAGGGTTGAGTCTCCAAGTCGGTGAGATTCGAGCTTGACAGCTGCTGATAGCGAAATCCATCTCCAAATCGTGATGATGCACGCAGTGCTCGCTTTATCGTGTCTTTTCACCAGCTGCTTCATCAGTACACGCGATCTCTTTTTTTACTTTGGCAAACCCGGGGGTCTCGCACCTCGCAGGCTAAAGCCTACCCCTGAGACTTGATGGTGACCACCGCCGGAGGCCTCCTGGTCGAGGAGACGCGGCGAGCGTTCGTCGGGCGAGTCGTCTTCATCTTGGCTCGCACTCAGAGGAGAGCAGTCGTTATACCTGGGAGCCTCGGCGACGAGAGAACCCATTGAGGAGAGAAATGTCGGTAGGAGAATGAACAGTTTTTTTTCCTCGCAGGGGAAGCTGGCAAAAAAACAGGAGGGGCAATTTAAAGGGTCATGTCACGATGGATGGCGGCCGCTAAAGTATTACCCCTGAATCCAACCCGGGGGCCCTTAATTGGAAACATTGGGTCCTTAGTGGATGTGTGAGGGATTTAGCCTTGTTCTCCCTCCGCAGAAGCCGCGCCGCCCAGATGCTTTTGGCTGGCATTGATGAAGCAGACGCCGCCATTTTCTTCTCATTCCCCCTATCATTTATCTCTTTATCTAGCTAATAAAGTTCCTCCACGTATCGTTCGCTTCTTTCCCCCACGGTTCAAGCCCTGCCTTGCTCACTTCACCCTCAATCTCCTTGACGTGTGACGCCCCACAAACCATGCCCTTGCGAAGACGAACCATGCATAAAAGCAAATCGCAATTAAAGAAGTTGTTAACCGACGGGGGACGTTTCATCCGCTAACTGCTTGGTTTCAATCTGAGGCTGTCTTTGTATGGACCTTGACGATTCTGTTATGCTCGCTCACCGACTTGGCGGAGGCACAGGAATGGAATGAGAAATGGGGCTTATTATTCAGCCCCGGGAATTTGGTCTTGTTTCCGGGTCAATAACCGCGTAATCATTCCCACTATCGATCAAAACCGAGAAACGCATTTCACGCGTATTGACGTCGGCGAGACCCACGTATGATGCAAGACAAAACAGACGACAAGAGAGTGGATATTTCCATGGCATGCCACTACTCTGTCGAAACACTCGACATCTTCAGTAGATCCTCAACACTACCTCTGTACAATTTTATTAAATGGCAGTCTAAGAATGTAGAAAGAGGTCTAAGGCTGAGGAATTTCTTGTTCAATTTCTCACAACTGTTTGTCAATTGTGATGCTCCAAGCACCTATCTGGCAGATGAGGCTACAACACCAAACCTTCCCTCCCTTCGGATTTGCGGGAGTGATGCAGGAGAAACCACTTGGCAGGGCAGATCCAAATGGTAGATGGCATCACCATGGGACTGTATGAACCCATGAATCTCCTGGTTATCAACTCGGAGTGCACGCGAGTGTCTCTGTGAGGTGACGCGCTGCCATACCTCTACCACACGTGAGCTCAGCGCCATGTCCCACGTACTGCGCCATGTGAGGTGTGCACCCTCTCCGTTCACACGGAATATGAATGCACAGGCACTCCCCTTCATGCCATACCATATCACCAACGTATGCAGCTTAGGCATCCTCAACGCAACAGTACCGGCTTTGTACAACAAGGAATCAATATCCTGTCGGCTTACTGAAGGTTGTAGGAGTCTTGATGTCAAAGCCAGAAACTGCAAGTCTTCCCAGATCGAAAGTGGATTGACGCTTTGAAAGAAGTCCTCGGCGTTGATAATGTATGCGACAGATATGTGCTCAAGGTCGCGGCTCTTGATAGAAAAGGCGGCAGCAAGTTGGGGATCTGTGATCCGGTGAGCTTCCACTGTGGGGAGCCAGGGATTTTTGGGACTGGCATTGAGTATTGCCGTAGTAAGATGGTCGCTGAAATCTTCGAAAATCGAGATAGTCTTGAGGCTTTGGGGTAGGTGTTTCGTTATGACGTACATCAAATCTACGACCCGGACGTCAGCCATTGAATGCGTGAAACGAGGGTTCGCGGGTAAAAACGCACGCTCATCGTTTAGCATCCTCGACCCAGCATCCCATGCCCGCCATCGCTCCAAGAGCAGGCGTTCCAGACAGGGAAGCTTGGATAGCATGAGACCAAGTGATGGGCGAGGAAGTGAACGGCGCATTTCTCGACGTATTAAGAGGCATGTGACACTCTCAACTTGGGGAGGCCCTCGTCTGACGGGGATGGAGAGATCGGGCGTGTGAAAGAACCGTCGTATGACTGAATGGGGAGGATACTGGACCTGCCGACCGTGGGACCAACCGTGACACGGATCGTGTAAATTGTAGTCGATCTTTTGTGAAGCAGTAGAGTCTTCCTCATCAGAGGCACGATAATTCCTAAACCAGTGCTTTAGAGTCACTGGGGGAATGCGCGCCGAGTTCCAATGTCAAGCCATTCGTCGTTTTCCAGGTGCTGAGGATCCAAAAAAGCCTCCGGATCCCGTCGCTAATCAAAGAGCCGGCTGTTGGGCTACTATTAACAGGCCGTTGTTTAATTCTGCAATGCCCGCAAAAATACGCTGGCAGCTCGATATCGAGCAGAATATGCTGAACAAGGTCCCTCGTCCGAACGACTAGACGTTGGAAATCACCTAGGCATGACACGCTTAGCTTTAACCGACAAAAGTTTCGCTTCTCGATGAAGAACTGCCACTCTTTGCAGACTGATGCGAAAGAAGCCTAGCCAGGATGTCTCTGCTGTATGATCGCCTCCAAAATCATGAACCGAATTTCTGCTGGTAGTCGCGCAAAGGACAAAGTTTTCCATCTCGTCGAGGTGCGTAGTGCCATTCGATGGCATCTGGACGTGTCAGCCATGGCTAGAAAGGGAAGAGGTGGTTGGAGTTAACGGAGAAAAAAGAATTCAGACTTGGATTTTTGTCTTACCGGTGATTTTGCTCTCTTCTTATACATAGGGGGAAAATGTTGGGCACGGCGTAGTCTTCAACATAATAACGGCTTTGTAACCTTGTGCTGCATAACGCCACGGCCATCTATTTTCGATGTCGGGCCATTTAGCCACAGTAGCAAAGTAAACAGGTATCAGTACATGATGTACATATTCATATGTGGCTTTTGGTATTTTGTTACTCTGCTCCGGCCTTGGGGACCTGATTGTCTCTATTCTATTCTCGACATCTGGGCCATCAACTCCATCTCTAATGCCACAACTTCTATTTAACATAGCCAATCACAGTTCAGGCGCCGAATCTTCTCAAAGGTTCAAAAAGACTATACAAGTAATGCGTCCTACAATCCTACCTATCTGCGCAACTACAGGGGGTCTCGGCCACCTCTGGGTATGAGCTGACATAGTTTGAGAAATGTCAAAAGGCGCGCTAACCATAATCCATCTCGCCTAATTTTCCTCTCAGTGTGCCATCTGTAACGCTCATGAGACTCCTCCATAGGCCTTGCAGCCAACTCGCATCCACAACGTCACCACTCCGCCTATCTACGCACTGGACTTTGCGGACTTTACGGATATAACGGATTTCCAATCGCGAGCTCAACAAAGCCGACTATCATTCAAACCGGACAAGGTATGTATGTAGCAAGGTTCCTATCGTATATATATGTCGCAGATTTCTTACAGTCAGCAGAAGCATCTGCCAAGACTTTGCCATCTATCTCAACATCAGCAATCATGTCTCCACGAGTCATCATCTTTGGCGCATCTGGCGCTGTCGCCCGGGCTGCAGCTTTTGAAGCCCAGAAAAGAGGGGCCACTGTTTTTCTCGCTATGCGAGACACCAACAAGGCCATCCCCGGCCTCACGCCCGAGATCGAACAGGAGCGAGGCTTCAAGCGAGTCAAGGCAGACTTGTCGGATCCGGAGTCTGTCCAAGACGCCGTTTCTCAGTCAGGCGCAACCGCTGCGTTTACTTATATCGTCCATGGGGTGAAGGATGGCCTGCGTGCGACTCTTGACGCCATGAAGAAGGCTGGCATATCCCATGTCGTTCTGCTGTCTTCATACACATTATACCGACACCCAAACGCAAAGGCTGCCATGAACAGCTCCGATTTTATTCCCGCGGCCCACGCCAAAGTTGAAGTTGCTCTGGCTGAAAGTGGACTGGCGCACACCATTATTCGACCCATGTATTTCAGCAGCAACTTGAAGGGAGAGGCCGAGGGATTCAAGAACGGAGAAGTCAAACTACTGAATCTAGGGGCAGTCAGTGATTATATCGCACCAGAGGATATTGGATCTGTCAGTGGTGTGAAGCTGGTTGAGCACGAGGCAGAGTCTGAGATTGTACCATTGTGCGGTCCAGATCTACTCACGCAGAAAGAAGCTTGGGAGATTGTTGCAGAGGCAACTGGTCGTGACTTGACCATCACAGAGATGAGCGAAAAGGAGTTTATCGCCACAAAGGAGGAGAAGCTTCCTAGTCTTGTTGCTCATGCTCTTGCTGAGTACTTCCTTGGGGACGACAACGCGAGATATCCGGCAGACCGGTACAAGGAGGCTTCGGCAAACATCAAAAAGTACACGGGGAGAGATCCGATCAAGCTTTCTGAGTGGATCAAGGCGCATAAGGAGGAGGTGTTCGGTATCTAGTGGACTTGTATCTACCGCCAAGGCAGAATTTGGATGAGCTGCGTGGCGTGGAATATTTTGGCCCAATGAAGCTCGCATGCACACTGGTAACAGCCCATTGGGCCATCTGGCAAGAAGCAAGCCACTCACGGGACCGTTGACGTGTCTACCTCGCGCGCAGCTGCGCGCAGCTCGACGGCCACTTCCCTTTACTATCACTATCCATAGTGTATGTACAGTTGGTGGCCAAATAAGCCTCTGGTTTATCACACAACTCGACGTTTACTTGACCACTGACTCTGGCTCCATATCTATCAAGCCCCCAAAAATCACGACCATTCCGTCTTCCATGGGCCAGCATTGAAATGACTGCCTCACAAGTAAATTCATCACACCCTCCTCTCGACCATTCAAAACGGCAAACAAGGCTGCTCTCCATCTCAGAAGATTCAGACGGCAAGATAGCATGCAATCTGTCCGTCTTTGATCTTTCAAGCTGCCCAAAATTCATCGCACTCTCGTACGTGTGGGGATCGCCGTCCATCCAGCATGAGATCACCTTGAATGGACACGCATTTTTCATACGTCACAACCTTTACTCAGCACTGAAGAGCATTTCAAACCACATGAAAACCGCAACTGGGGCGCAGGCTATTACGAAAAACTCCCTGGAAGCCATATCCTCCGAGTTCAACGCTGATGAACTCAAACGTTTCCATCAATCACCTGGATGTTGGAAGTACTTCTGGATTGATGCTATTTGCATCAACCAAAACGAAGTCTCCGAACGAAATCACCAAGTTCGCATGATGAGCCACATATACAAAGGCGCCGTATTCGTACTTGTTTGGTTCGGTTTGAGTTGTGAGAAAGCTCTCCATCTCCTCGCGACCGCAGACCTAGCCAGGTTACGGACAGTACACAGGCCATACACCGGTCGCTTTCGGAAGTCGAAATTTTCAGAACAATTGATTCCCCTGCTCGAGTCCGACTATTGGTCCAGAATGTGGATCGTTCAGGAGTTCGTGCTGGCTCAGGATCTCATCTTTGCCTCTGGTTCTGTTCTCATCCATTGGGACCGTGCAAATCACCTGTTCCCCGAGGTGTACGCACATGGTAGCCGCGAGATTGGTTCCGCAGTCACACTCGTCAATGAGAGGCGCCATCACAGATTTCGTGAGCAGCAAGGCATGCGCCCAGATTTGCATGAACTGTTCCGGCGGTTTAGGCTCATGAAATGTTCGGACTCGCGGGATAGAGTCTTTGCCTTGTCTGGAATTCTTGGGGAGAGCTCAAATCTAGCTGATAACGTTCTTGTGGTGGATTATTCGCTTACGCCCGCACAACTCTCTGCCAGGATTGTGAGACTTGCCTCGAGGTCTCTCAAACATGATAATCTTGAGGAACTCCATGGTTTGCTCGATGCTGCGCTTGAAGTCAATCGAGATGATTTTGATGCTGCAACAAATGAAGAGCTCGACTTGATCTATGATGGGATACCCTACGGAGACGGAGACGAATTAGTGTATTCTAGCCAGGGTATGGCATCATCGCTATATTAGAAGGGCTTGCCTGCCTACTAACTACGATCAGATGAAATGGACACGCGATCTGAGTCGGAGCATGCTCTTGCAAGCCATGTGAATAGCGCAGCGGGTAGTAGATTCAAGCGTTAGCGAGGCGTTCCAACCCAAGCTCAAACCAGTGATTTATTAGATTGTATTAACTTTACTCCATACTTAAGAAATACTTCTCAATATCCAATTAATCAACTAACAGTGTTTTTCGTATACCTACTGCATTGTCATGGTTCTTGGAGCTGCGCTTACATAATGTTCTGATTGGTTGGGCCAACGACTGAACGCGCTTTTAAGTCACAGCCTCAGTCAGGCTGCCTCTCATTTTCAGCTCTTCATCCTCAACACGTGTCTCCCCTCATGGCCGATCCTCTTAGTATCGCGGCCTCAATCGCCGGGCTACTATCTACCACGGGCCAGATCGCCAAGTTTCTGGGCCCATATATATCTGCCGCCAAGGAGACCCCACAGATCACGGCCCATGTGTATTCAGAGGTTCAGAGCACTCAGGTCATTCTAGCTGGGTTACAGAACCTGACGCAGAACCTCGGCGCGATTCAGGCGCGCCACGCCTCTTTGATTGCAGTACACCAAGTCGTCACCATTCTCACCGATGGAGTTCTTCTATTTTCAGAGCTTGAGGCCGTTGTTCGGTCGCTGCCACCTCGTGAGGGAAATGAACAGCGTTTGCCGCTCCGAGCTCGACTACTATGGGCGCGAAAAGAGAGCACATTCACTCCGCTTCTCACGAGAGTTCAGAGCTTCAAAAGCTCCATGTCATTGATACTCATGATCTTGCAGAGGTACCTCAGTTCTGTCTTTCAAGCATAAGCTGCGCTGACTTGCTCGTAGTGATTCCGACCGAATGGCGACTCAGCATCAAGAACAGCTCTCCGTTAACATCAATGCTCTCCTTGAAAGTAACCATGCACTTTCCCGACGACTCATGAACTTGGAAGATGCTTTAGACGTGCAGACAATTGTCTCAAAGCGGATGAGCCTCATGTCTGTCTCAAGAACTGAACCACAGTCTAGCAGCTCTGTCGAAACACAGAGTAATCTCACCGACACATCAACACAACCCACGAGCCAAGGATCTGATTTGGACTTGTCTAAGTTTGACTTTGAGGATGACCTCGAGTCATCGCGCGTCTATCGTCGAGCGCAACGAGACACAATGGACTTTTCATTTCGCAGTTCAATCGCGCCATCTAACATCTGGTCCGTCTTCTCTGGTCTCAGCCTGGGCGATATCTCCATCATGTCCGTCATTGCACTGCCAGTGTATCAGGAAGATATCACCAATGCCGAGAACTACGACTTTGGCGCTGGTATCCAGGTTCCAGCTGCCGTGCCGCAAGCCAAGAAGGCAGAGCGAGGCCTCCTGCACGAATGCATCGAGATCAAGTTAAAAATGCTCCAGCTCCCCGAAATGAAAGAGTATTTCGAGCAAGACCAGAGCTTTGATATGGCATTCTATGAGCTGTGGGCCATCTTTTCCAAAGGAATGCCCCTCTTGAAGCTCGTGCAAGCCTTGGATCCGCAGATCGATGTCGTCGTGGATCCAAGGATGCGTTCCCCTGGAGGACGAGGTGCCGCCCAAGACGCCATTTTCCAATTTCTTGAATACTGCCGCAATGATTTAAAGCTCGGTGTTGAAAATCTCTTCACGATTTCTGACTTGATGGGAGTCGATCCTTACGGGTTTTCAAAGGTGATGCATTCGTTCCTGTTTTCTTTTTCATTTTGTTCTCTCTTGCTAACTGAGAAAAGGTCATCACCATGGTTTCGTTCATTATTGAAAAACTTACAGTCAGCGGCGTTCTGAGTGCCGTTGATGCCCAGTTAGAGGAGCTTGTCCCGACCAGGCTCAATGACCATTCAGCCGAGGCGCATTTACGCCTCTTGCTCGAGGACTTCCTGGCCAACCAGTACGTTTTAGTACGTCAACTTCAAGAATTTGTAGAGGTGCAAACCTCCATAGAGGTCGAGGGCACCCTCTTTCGGAATGACATGATCGAAATTTTTGGAAACGCTCGACAATTGACCAGTATGCACGTAGGCTTACTAGTCAGGATGGAACAAAACCTATTTCTACCCTTTTCTGAGCAGAGGTGGACAGAAGTGTTCCAATTCTATCTCGACCATATATCCGAGGAGAGCGAATTTGTCGCAAATGAACAAAAAGCCAGGGCCAAGATCAGATCATGCATTGGTCAAGAGAACCATTCTGACGATAATCCTCTGAGCATCCCACTAACAAGATGTTTGAGAATACTACCACTTCCAGCTCAACGCCTCCCTAAATACAGTGCATTTCTCAAGGTGAGCGAACAGTCAAAGACATTCAAATGCAAGATTACAACTAACTCTGCGAAGGACTTGAGCAGGATAGAGAGCATGTCCATCTCCCGGGGGGCTGACCTGAAGTTGGCACGAGCAAACCTTAAACAAGCAATGAGCATTGTCAACGATAGGGTCAGATCTGAAGAAACCAGCGAGGCGTTTACAGAACTGAAACATCGCGTTGAGGACTGGAGAGGTCACAACCCTACCCAATTTGGCACGTTACTGCTGTATGACTCTGTAATCATTACGAAGGACAAAGTTAGACGACCTGTAAGCTCTCTCCTAATACGCGGCCACCTTCGAGTGCTAACTGTAGCAGTACCGTGCATACCTCTTCAGAAACATCCTCCTAATATGTAAGGAGCTAGAGCTACAGCGGAAACAGAAGAGTTTTCAGTTCTGGAAAAGCAGACGACCGCATAGTGACAAGCAGACAAAATTGCAACTCAAAGGCCGAATATTCCTCAACAACATTGACTCTGTCATAGCCCGCCCAAACCCAGGCACGTTCTATTCCCCACAGCCCAGACGAGCTTCTTACTGATTTATGTAGGGTCATACACATGTGACGTCTTGTGGTTTGCAGCAAATGAGGAGGATAAACAATGCTTTTCGTTCGAGTTCGCCGCCGAGGCTCAGATGAATCTCTGGGTGTCAAAGCTCAATGAGGCCAGAGCCAGGTTTGATGCTGCGTATGGGACAGAAAGGAACACCAACTCGCATCTTCTCATTGAAGGGGCAGGGCCACCTATTAGTGACGGCGAGGCCGATGAGGTCGGTTGGGTTTATTTTCCTATCTCCAGTTGAGGGTGGTGAGCCGAGATGGGCGTTATAAGAAGGGGCCAGATACTCTAAGCGGTGTACAGTCCTTGCGGTTGGTCGATTGGACGATTTACTCCTATAACCCGGTGCATAGTAAGACTCTAATATGGCTTTTTCTTACTGTATTTATCCGCAGGTTGAGGCTGTGATTTAGTAGCCCATGTACAAGCTAGTTAGCCAACTCGTCGAATACGCACGCTTAGAGTTGAAAGGACTCGGTGCATGACAGCCCAGCTGACTTGATCAAGGGGGTTGAAAATACAGATCCCTACTGATTGGCTCCCCATCTTCATTGGTCAACGGGGCTGCTGCTCAGCCTCGGGGGAAATATCTCCTCCCCCGCCCAGGGCGTGTTATGACATCTCAGGTCTCACCATCATCATTCACCTCAATACCATGGAAGCGGCTGGTCTAGCTGTCGGCGTGATAGGTCTTGGGCTATAATTGGCCACAACGTTGCAGATCTATGTCGAAGGTGTGGCGGGTGTCGAGGACCGCCTACAAGAGCTCTCGTTTGATGTTGCTTCCACAATGTCAGCGCTCAAGCAGCTTCAGGACATGCTCGATGAAGACAAGGCCGTTGTGGAAAACACGTCTTCTAATCAAGATTTCACTGGCATCACGATATTTACAGACCAAGGCCGTCGCGACATTCACTCGTTATCACGTCGTTGCGAAAAGGTCTATCAAGGAATAGTCCGAGTTATTGTCAACGCATCGGCACCCCCGTCGGCCAAGGGCAAGGCGATCGCCAGGAATATCGGCCTGAGAGACTTAACAGCGGCCCGTTTGGCGCAGTTTAGTCGGGGCCTGAAGTGGCCATGGGTCGAACCAAGAGTCAGAGCCTGCCAAGAAGAGCTGAGGTGGTTGAAGATGGACCTGTTGCTGCATCTGCAGGTTGCAACTGTTGCAAGGATTCACCTACAGTAGGTTGTCACAGGGCGGCATAAGATGGCGTGCTAAAATAGATACAGACAATCTTCTAAGCAGGTCGCAAACTTGGATGACGAGTCGACTATTGAGGCCGTGGCAGAACGGCTAATTGCCCAGAGAGCCGTGTACCGAAAGGCTGCCCTGGAGGGGCGCCGACAGAGAAAGGGCCTAGTTAATGCGGCAAAGATAGACGTGCCAAGTGAACCGCTTCTAGCAGCAAGTCTGAAAACTGCCAGATTCGAACACGAGGAGAAGGGTCTTGGCAATGATCAGAGAGGTGTTCAAGAAATCCAAGTTTCTACAGTAGGCACGAACTTGGTTCAAGTATGCCCCTCTCGCTCATCTTTCATTCTAATACTGACCAGTCGCTAGATTCCATCCTTCTCGGGTCTGAGGAGCTTATTCCGCCCTGCAGAAGATTCAAGAAAGGGGTCTTCTCGTTCACCTATGAGTGACGACACCATGAAAGAGGCAACCTGTGGCAATACTTTGGTCACATCGACCCGGTCTCTAAGCCTGGTGGATAAAAAGAATGTTGACCGAGATCTGAATTCAACTTTACAACATGGCAGCAGTTGTTCATCTTCCAGCCATTCTGGTAAAGCTGACATGCTTCTTGGCCGTCACACCGAGGCTACTAAAGATGAGAAAGATACTGATGATCCTTTTGACATCGAGGCATGGGCGTTGCCCTTACCCGGGGTCGAATCCCGACGTCTTCCGTTTAAACGAGAGGTTATAATGCAGCGCATGCAACTGGCCGCCAAAAACGGGGACGTCTCTGCGTGGGACCAGTTCCTAGCTTTGACGCCTGAACAGAGAGATCAGGCACAAGATCTGATTACTCGGTCAGGAAAGACCGATGCTCGACTGCGGAGTTATCTGGCTCTAGAAACTCGAGAAGACGAGATTATTGTCTTTGTTGCTGTCAGTCAGCATGAAGAGGTGGTGTATCTGACAGATCCTATCGGTAGAACTTGGCAATTCTCATACAAAGACTTTGAAAGCTGGCCGGTGAGTAATATGCTTCCATTTCAAGCGAGCTTTTTAACCCGGTTATAGGTCGCAAAGCAGCAGATCTGCCTCTTGGAAGCCAAGGATACACACCTTCAGCATGAAATCGCGGATGGCCACTTTGATATCCGTGCAGAAGCTGGTGCCCTAATTCCACCCATGCTGTGGCATAAATTCGTCAAGCCGGATAAAAGGCTTGAGATGGCCATGTGGAATAGACACGTGCCTTTGTCTTCCAATTCTTCCACTTCTTCTGAGCCTTTCTTCGAAAAGTCGGCACTCAAGAGGTTCTTTACTTTTAGGCGGAAGAGAGCCGCACAGGAGAAAACAAGGATACAACCAATCCAAGATCCAATCATTACAGGTTTCGGGGGCGACTACCAGGTCCTAAGACGCGCGGTCGATGTCTCAGCCATCTTAAAACCTATACGTGCGGCCTCCTACGAGGTGCTACATCCCTCGCCAGACGATATGGCGAGCCACAGCGAGCTTTTTCAGGTGGAGAGTACCAAGGCAGAAGTCGATAATGAAGATTTGTTTGACTGGAGCGATGAGGAGGTGGAGGATTTAGATACGGCTGAAACCTTAAGCCAGCTTTTGGCAAGGTGGACCAACGTAGACAAGGGTTAGAGGATCTTGGTATGAAGGCAACAACAGGAAGCTCAGGATTGCTTGCAAGATGCCACTTCAAACGCAGAAGGAAGACCATGCCAGGTTTATTCATAGGAACAGTCATGGACACAGTATCTAGGAAGCTACAGAAGACATTTAACAAACATGAAAACAACATTCACTTGCTACCGCCTCCGCTTCTCCAGTACTGTCGAGAAGGATCTTCTCCCAGCCGCGAGGTCATACGCATAATCAGTACCCATCCATCGTCCCTTGGCATACCACATCAAGAGGCTCAAGATCTTGATGTTTCCCAGCTGCCCCGTAGCTCGTTTCCTTCCAAGTGTGACAGCAATCATCTCCTTCTGCTTCTTTTTGTACGGGGTCATCTTACCCCCACTGAGGTATATCGGAAGATTATTGATGAGGTGTAGGCACTGAGAATCAGCGTGCATTGCTCTGTTGCTCTCCAGATTTCCAGCGTCCCCGAGCACAAAAATATCCGAGTGGCCTTCCACCTGAAGATAACTTGTCTGCTTGATGAAACCGCAATTGTCCAAAATCTCCTTTGGTGCAAACGCCGTGTTGGGCTTTGTCCCTGTAGCTGGTATGTAGGCCTGAGTTCTCAGAGTCTGAAAGCTGCCATCAGCTCGGCGGAGCTGGAGGATGGTGTCTTTTCCGTCCTTGGTGACTTCTGTAACGCGGGTCTTGGGCAGCAAGTTGACTTTAAGCTTTGAGAGTTCCTTAACCGCCTGTTTCCTCACGCTATCCAGAGTTGACGGCCCAAGCGGAAGGGTGTCGTCGTATATAAAGTGCACCTCCTTTTCGTCACGGTATTCGTACGCAATCTCTCCAGCCGTTTCCGTACCGGTCGGGCCACCTCCTGCAATAACAATCGTCTCGGCTCTTCTGATATCGTCCCATAGTGCATGTAGCTTCTCCTTGGTCTCTTCTGTTGTGTCCAAGACCGTCCACGGCACATGGTCCTGGGCAGATGAGCCGGTCGCAATCACAAGTGTGTCGTAGTGCACTGTGTAAACTCCTCCTCTATTCAAAGCAACTGTGATGTGCTTTCCCTCCAGATCCATGCTACTGGCAGCTCCAAGAACAAACTCGAACCTCTCAGGAGGATAATCCTTGAAGAAGGGGTATAGTTCAAACATGGCCTTGTGTTCGGACCAGTGGTCGGGGAGGATAATTCTGGGCATGGCGATTGGCCAGTGGAAGTGAGTGTTGGGTGCGACGACAGTCAATCTGAGGTTATCCTGCTGCAAGACTGACTTGAGCATGATTTGGCGGATCAGAGGGGCGGCTGCCAGGCCGGCGCCGAGTATCACGATATCCTTCATGGTGACTGTGAATCGGGAGAAGTTTCGTAGAAAGAAAGGGATATCGTGTTTTTTTATCGAGGAGCTTCGAGAAACGTTCTCAAAGGAGAGCAACGGGTTATTTATCCAGGATACAGACAAGGCTTGGCCCGTTTGTACATATCAGATGGTGTAACCTTGTTCACCTTGGCAAGCCAGCATTACTAGCGCTGGGGCTGGCCGTCAGCCTGTGCCTCGCCCCATAGCCTCGACGTAGTAATAGTAGCACATGGGAAGCTCACGGGTGGCTTGGAGCTCCATCTTCAGCGGTCGTGGCGCCTGCCGAAGCTCAACACCGAACTAACTATATAGAGATGAGCATCGATAGGCATTCAGTCCCTGTCTTGGAAAACGGAGGTTTCTCTACAGTTTTGCCAGATTTCCTGCCAGACTTTTACAACAGAAAGCCCACGAGTCATCCCTGTAAACTGCAGAATCGAGCTTAAACTCCGTTCAACTCGACTCCACCAGATCGTCGATCAAGGCCAACGCAGGTCCTCTCACAGCCTTGTCTTTGGGGCACTGCTCACTTGAAATGGCATCATGCTTGACTGAAAAGGGCTTCTGGGCGGCAATTTCTTCAAATGAGAATGGGCTTGGGGTGGTTGGATGAACCCAGCTGGCGATCTCATGCCCCACGTCATTCAAGCTGGTGCTACGTTAGCTTCCTTTGGAAAGAGTCTTCATTGGTCAATGAATACGGTGCACGTGATTGCTTCACTTCCATTGGTGTTCTGGAAACGAATGGCATTTGGACAAGTGCCTGGCACCGTTTGACAATATCACACAGAGACAAAATTAGAATCTTGAGCCCAGTAATCTCACCGCTGTAGTTGCCAAGTCAGTCCTTTCATGCGTGCTCCATGAATTTACTCAGCCATATCTTGGCAGGGTTCAGCGTCCAGAGTCAACCCCAACCTCAGCTTGCCGAGATGGTGGGCCAGATCTGAACCTGATAGGTGCAAGAACGCGATGTTCAGTAACACGGTGGTATCGGAGGGATTCCACGACTAAGAAATGATGAAAATAATGCCACGGGAACAGAATGCGTAAGGAGCGGTAGTATTCTTCTACCAATCAATTGCATTCTACCGACAGGAGAGTACAGGTGCGGCTAGTTCAGCTTGACTTCTTCGACACACTACGAAGCAAGCAATCCTCTTCAAGTCAATTATTATTGATTCCACATACTCCTGCACGAATGAAAGACGACTTCAGACCTTAATGATGAAAGCAATTTCCAGCCAGGTAGTCTCGGTCCCAAAAAATAGTTGACGGGGAACAGGCGGAGAAGTCTCGGCATGTTGAGCAACCTCGCCGATGCGCACAACTTCCTTCTCTCTTTTTCTTATCCGTGAATCAAATCTAGTTGGCTTTTCAATGGCCTTGATCTACAAACAATGGGGTAAATGCAAGCCAAGACGCTGAGGGGCAAGCGATAGCGAACCGGTCTCTCAACTTGGTGTTTTCGCTGTGGCCTTCCCGTTCGGCGCACTACTCCGCTTTCGCTCATGATTGCCCATCGCACACAACGACGAGGAAGTGAACGTATCTATAAGTCTTACATATATAAATCATCTAAAAGTCTTCTCTTGAGTCTATTTAGAACTCGATAACAAAGGACAAGCTCGTCATACTCTAATCACGCAACCTCCCAACAGCTAACATACACTTCATCACAATGGCCTCAAGAACCGCCGTCGTCACCCCTAACGCTCCGCCTCCGGCCCCTTTCATGTCCCAAGCCATCATCTCCAACGGCCTTGTCTTTTGCTCCGGCTCTCTGGGCCTTGATCCTGCAACTGGAAAGTTTGTCGAGGGCGACGTATCCGATCGGGCGGTGGGTGCTCCTAAACTCATCCACATCCACCAGATCTATGAAGCTAACCTTTGACATATATAGACCCAGGCTCTCAAAAACCTCGATGTCATTCTAGAGTCTGCGGGCACTCGCTTGGCAAAGGCCGTCAAGATCAACATCTTCTTGTCTAGCATGGATCACCTGCCCAAAGTCAACGAGGCCTATATCAAGTTCTTTACCTCTGATCCTAAACCAGTGAGATACTTCATTCCTCTATGTATTACGATTACTGACAATGATGTTAGGCACGGACATGTGTGGCGGCTGCAGCACTGCCACTGGGTGCAGAGTTGGAGATTGAGTGTGTGGCAGCTCTCAACTAAACAGATACGTCAATAATACATAAATCATGCTACATTCTCTTTTCGCTCTTTGCATCATGTCTATGCTCCGAAAGTCAAGCACCAGGTCAAGTGACTATCAAAAAGCCCATGCACTTCATGTATCACTAACTTCGTGACAATAACCGACCCTGGAACCGCCATTGCACAAAAATCCAAGACTTCCTGATACAATTACCACCTCAAGTCTCAGCCCCGTCGTCTATCTTCGGCAACGCCACCAATAAGTTCCCAGGATCTCGGAATCAGACACTGTGCGTGCTGACATCATGCATATTTCTTGTCTCGAACGTCTCCTTGCAGACCGACTGCCGCTTCTCCGCAAAAAAAAAAAAGGGGTGGGAAAACGCCTCGTGGTGTCTCGGGCCGAGCTGCAAGCCATTCCCGAAGAAAAAAATCTTGAATACGAACCAACACGATGACGATCGACGTTCGGCAGTGAGTGCCGCGCTTTGACGTCGGTGGAAGAGCAAAAAGAACCCATGTAAAGCTACCTCGGCAGTCATTCTACTACACATCTCGCAGATAAAAACAAAGTAATTGATTCAAATGTAATGCTTTGTTTTTGAGTCACCAGAAATAATCACATCTTGTTGGTTTCAACTGTCACGCACGCTCCATTACTCCCGCACAAGACACATCGCTCAGCAAACCACAAACATATGCTCAAAAATTCCAAATATGCAAAACAACAAAAAAAGACATCTTCACTGTCGCTGTAACACTGCAGGGTTGTTGGTAAAAAATGCCCAAAAAATTCATGACGTAGCAAATCCCTTTCAAAACTCCTAAAGCGAAGGGACGAAAGAAGATGCCCCCAAATTTCCCATCTAATCTTCACATCCAACCCGTCTCGCCTTGAGCTTTTTCCATACACAAATAAAATAGTAGTAATGAGATTATTAACGTTGCCAAGCAGAGATGAGGTTGTGTGCCATCCATCCTGGGATGTTTACCACTCTGCTTGTTATGTCGTGGGTAGAATTAACAGATTCTCCGAGACGCCTGGTATATAATGCAAGGGAAAAAGTTTCGAGGCTCTTAAGCCAGGGAGTGATGCCGCCAGAGTCGTTGTCGCTCGTATGCCCACCATTGGGCTATGGGTACCGCTTCGGCCACCCACGCGCTGGCCTCCTCGCCAAAGGCCACTTTCGCGTCCTCAACGAGTTGCTCGCTTGACCACGCTGATACGGGGCTGAGCTCTAGCGGGTCTGTGATGGCGTTTGTGATGCGGTACTCAAACACCTTTGTCCAGGGAATGGTCAACCGCCATGGTACATCGGCTGATGTGATGCCGATCATGCCGGCGCCCGAGTTGACGACGGAAAAGGTCCATGCGCGTCGGTCATTCTGCTTCTTGATATAAGGCCGAATGAGAGACTGGCCCTCGTAGTCCTGAACGAGATCAGAAGCAATAGTGGTATCCTTCTTGTTGAGGGAGCCGCTGTTGATGAGGAGGTCGAGAATGGTGGGCAAGATGGAGATGGTGGTGGTGTTGGCCTCGTACTGTACCCGAGGGAGGTTGGGATGGCGGAAAGTGATGGGGACGCGGAAATTGCTGACGTGGGCACTCTCATAAGTGCCCTCCTTGTTAAAGTCCTCGTGGAAACCATGGCCGATCACCGGCAAAGACAACAAGGGTCTCGTTGGCAATGCCGTCTCCTCGAGGAGGTTCATAAGCTGAGCCATCCAACGTCGTGATACCGATTGTTGATGTACTTGTTAAAGTTTCCATGCCACTTGTTGTCCATGTTTCCATGGGGCAGGTAGTCCTGGTGGGGGAAATCCTTGGGCGTATCCCAGGCGTGGTGGGTGGTGCTCGTAAAGTGAGACATCCACATGCGCTGGTTGTTGGCGGTGGTGTTGGCGATGAACTCGCGGAGGTAAGGCATAAGGACAGGCTCGGGGTAGGCAAAGTAGTTGACCTTCTGGTAAAGAATGTCCGACTTGTTGAAGCGCCAATCCTCCTCAAGCTGTCGCCTGGTGATGATGTGTTGGAAACCCAGCTTGGCATCAAACTTTTCCTGTCGGTCGTACTCCTCCACCTCGGCCTCAAAAAGAGCAGTCCTCCACTGCAGATCTCTGAAATCGTCATCGTCCGAGGAAACGTTCTCCTTGGCGCGGTTAAGCAGCTCAAGGATCTGGGGGATACAAGGCTGGTAGGCATCGGTATCGGCTTCGTCAAACTTCTCGACGGGCATGGGATAAGAACCGCAGTGGTTGGCGCAGTAACTCTTGGTGGACATTGTGGCTGCGGTGTAGCCGCCGATGACGTTGACACCACCATATCCTTCCTTTGCTGTGTCGTGCCACTTGAACTCGGGGGTCTTGTAGGCCTTGCCATTGGCGTCGGTGAAGCCCATGGATTTTCCTGTGAGCTTCTCGATGTGTGGCGAAAGCTGCGACAAGCGCTCGTTGACAGCCTCTCGGTCCTTCTCGTCGCTGGCGTCCAGGATGAGGTTGTGGATGTGGGAGCCCTGCTGGAGGGGCCAGAATTCCTGTCGCAAACTCTCCATGAGAATAAACATGACGTGCTTGATCTTGACAGACCCATCGCCCAGAGCCTCCTGCAGAGTGGGAAGAATTTCGGTATCGAGGTTGGTAATCTTTAACGGATCGTTGACGGGGTTGTAATAAGGGCTATGCTCCTTAATGTGAGGGCATTTGTTGGAGAGAGCATCCTTCTTGTCACCCAACGATCCATAGTAACCGTTCTTGGTCCTCAAGGGATCCCACCTAAAGAAACCACGGGGAAGCTTCTCAGGAAGCCAATCAACAGTTCGGTTCTCATAGCGCAGAGAATCATCGCTGACCCAACGGGGGTCCCAGCTGGGAGACCAACCCTTGTCGAATTCGCCGTCGGCATCTCTCCAGGTAGAGTTTGTAATGAGCTCGGGGAAGGGAAAAGGGTTGTCGACAAGCTTGCGCTGCTCGGTGCAGAAATCGGGTTCCGACTTGAAGACGTCGAGCAGCGAAACGGGGAGGGTGATGGACATGTAATCGTAGGGCTTGGCGGGTCGCAGAATGAGGGCGACGGCGATAAAGACAGACACGATGATCTTGTAGACCCAGGATGGAATGAAGGACATGAGCCTCATGAACTTGCCTCGTGGCGTCAAAGGCTTCTCTGGGGCGTGGGGGTCGCCATGACGACCGTCGAGGTGATCGTGGCTTGAACGCCCATCGAGGGAGAATGTCTCGGTCGATTCGAGGTCGGTGTCGGCGTTTTTAAGAGCGGAATATCGACCTCGGCGCAAGAATCGCAGTCGCTTGAAGTAACCGTAGACTAGACCAGGGTAAAATAGCAATGTCAGCACGCGATCACTAGCTTCACAAGGGGGTAATTAATACTAACCAGAGGCAATGTCGTCGCCGATTGAGCCCATCAAGGATCCAATCGCTCTGTAAAAGATGCCATGGGCGAAGCAGGCGATGATGATGAGCACAAAGCCCGAAGCCAAAACAGCCCAGCTGCCCGTCATCAAAACCTTGAGTCCCTCCTTGCTGGTGGCATACGCCGTCGCATCACGCCACTCAAGCTCTCCTCCAGTCTTTGCGTAGAATCCAAGTTGCGACGAGGAACCGCCGATGGCTAGAAGTCTGTAAGAGTAAGATGCCAAGTCAGCTGTCGTCGCTCTTCTGCTGCCAAGGAAAGGATGCGCGCATACGTCGCAAGGCTACCGAGGATGCAGCCGCCCCAAGCCAGAGGACCTCTCCCCTGGCACAAAAGAAGTCTCGCAATACATATCGCTATCAGGTCGAAGAGGAAGAATGTCGGCAGATAGAGTAGAAATGCCGAGGTAGGGACCGTGGAGAAGTGCGTCCATAGGTGAAGGAGCTTGCTGGAAATGACCGACACGAAGAAAACGCCAAAGACGAACGAGACGGAGAAGAAGAAGCACATTTTTGTTTGCGCCTGCGAGGTTGAATGGGCAGACACAGAGGAGGGTTGAAGGAGAGGGAGGGGGAGGGGAGGTATTCCCAAAGACAAACTCGAGAGCAGCAAAAAGAGAGAAGAGGAAAAAAAAGAACGGAAGCAGAAGGGGTCAGAAGAGGCTGAAAAAGGAACCAGCAAGCAAAAGATCTGGATTCTCTCTACAATGTGGGGTAAACGGGCCAAACGAGAAAGGGGTCGCGTGTCCAGGGGTCTGGTGGTGATACGGTAACAATAAATGGACGGGCCTCCTCTAGCAATGGACCACTGTCTCCTTGGGTCACCTCCTTCACTGCCGTATAGCGGACTAATTTCCCTGGGCTGGGTCGGCTGATCGGCAGCCCCAAGAGAAGGGTTCGGCGCGCTCTGTCGAACAATGAGTTCCAATGCAGCACCCTCAGAAGAGGGTCAGCCCGCAGAACGCCACGGCTAACGCCCAGGCTAGAGACGGAATACGAGCAAATCATGACCCCATCGCCCATGCCATTACCAGACGAGGGGCTGGCAAAAAACGTTTGTCCTCCAGCTGCCGTCCTTTACTCTTGGCTTCCTTGTCAGGTGTAGGGCGGCGGCCGGGGAACTTGGGTTGGCTCGGGGGTATTGACTCGTTGTAGAAGTTGGCCGAATGACACCACTGTATCTAAAACCTGCCTGCCCTGCCCTACACTGCGGACCGCGGTAGGGCTCTAGACTGTGACTGTGAGCGAGCTATGCTGTAAAGTGCTGTGCATCGCTGTGCATCGCCACACAGACGCAGAGAGAGGCGCATCCATTGGATCCCGCGTAAAAAGGCTTGTTCTTGCGACGCCGCAGCTGGGCTGGTGTTGGGTGGGGCTGTGTGAGGTGTTTCCGCTGATGATCAGTGATGGGCGGACCGCGATGGATGGATCACGGCAGTGACCCAGAAGCAATCACGAAGCTGTGCATCTCCATCTCGATGACCGGGATCCATCCTTGAAGTTCTTTTCCTTCTTCTTTCCCAGTCTTGGCTCAGGGTTCCATCACGGGCTGTCCCGCATTGGCGCTGATACATGGCTGCGGTGCCTGTCTCTTCCTTCTGCAGGACGTGTTGGTTCTTTACTGTTTCTCATTCTGCGTCAGGGTCTCGGCGCCAAAAATGACATCTAACGCCTTTGAACTTGTTCCCTCCCTTTTTCTCACCGACGAACGAGATTGTCTCAAATGCGGCATGGGTGTGGAGGGAGGGGGGAAGGGAATGAAGAAATGATGCACAATTTTTATGCCAAGGCGGGCCCTTTTCCGACTGTGCCCCACAAGCACCGAAATTCTAGCGTTGTTCCCTCCCTAAAAATAAGCTTTGTCAGCATTCCTTAGCGAGACTGGGTCGCCGAACGCTCGGTGCTCGGATTTCAATGGAACTGACCCTCCGGCTATTTTTGCCCTCGTGATCTCCATCCAAACCCGGTCTGGTTCTTTCGGTAGACGGCACCTACATGAATCAAGGCCCTCTCTTCATTTTAAATACGAGAAGCAAAAAAATACCAACTGCCGCCCTTTTTGTTCCCCGATTTAGTCCTTGGGACCTGGAATGACAGCGATTCGCGACATGCCAAGTGATGACTACTGTGGGCCAGACCGTTGGCCAAGCTCCTTGAAACGAGCACGCGACATGATAGGATCTCTGTGCACCAACACGTCGGGTCGGCCGAGGTCCCTTTTTTTTGGTCGATGGATATTCTGGGCCACAGCTGATTGGCGCAGGGGAGCTCGGATCCATGCTTCCATCCTTGATTTCCGCATTGCATTTTGCGAGAATGAATGTAGGGTAAGGCGATCAACTTGATCCTTGCTTCTAGAAACTTGGCATCTTTTTGACGATATACCCGTTCTCGCGATGGATTTTCACGTCATAGATCTTGATACATTTTGCGCTCGGTTTTCTTGGGATCTTTTGTTGCATTATTGACGTTTGTTTCCGTCACTGTGTGGGCGTGGCACCATCCGAGCACGTTTGTTCGTGATACCGCCACAGAAGCAATTGTCACGTCGATCAAAGGCCTCGACCGTGAAAGAATCGCACACTACCAGATTTGTTACGTGTGGACAGACACAAACACAAGCAACAGGTAACAATTAACTTTGTTACCTCAATTCTCTCGATGGGACGGACGACATCCGTCTGCTTGGGTCGGGTCAACTTCCATTATCGATGCCTCGGGATTCAGGCATCAACTCACCTCGCTTCCCTACCGAGGCAGACACTTGCAGGCACATTCAGGCATCCTCCAAGGCAGCAACAGCACCATGAACGGTTGCACTCCATCAATTGAACTTGGCGATAGCTTCAAACATGGGTCATTCACCAATTCGTCGCTGGTGCCTGGAATTTCCACCGAATCTAGCATCTGCTGCCTGCTTCACCATGTCGCGTTGTCATGTGACTTGGCGAATCCTTCCATCGCGTTATCGTCTTGCGGCGTGTTGGATCTGACCCCTGCCAAAGCATAAGATCCAATCGACACCGCTTATATGCCAAGGCCTGCTGCGAAATTTCATCTGCAGCTTCTCCCTCTTCATGAAACATTGAATTGAACAGATATCGTCTTTTTCCGTCATTGCCTTCCATTGCAGCCTCCATTGTAGCCAGCCACAATGCCCAAATATCAGTACCCAGGCCTCGGCCTTGACCTCCGGTTCCATGACCAAAATGAAGGAAGGGAAGAGTGGTATCCTGTGGGAATTCACACCAATTGCTGGGGCTCCGAATCTGAAATGCTCCTCGTTCGAGAAGTCGCCATGATGATTGTCATGGACCGATTGACTGACAAGCCAGACTGGCATATTAAGGTCTTTGACGACACCATCACTGAGAAGTGGATCGAGGAAGGCCTCGCAATACCAGTTCGGCCACTGTATAACGAAATTGCTAGAGATGGGAAACCTATCGAAGACTCGGATGATCCAGCTGGGTCGCCTAGCATTGCTTCCAGTGATGCCTTTTATGCTGTGGTGCTTGACACTATTCTCGATAGGGGATGCCTCGAATATGTGAGCCATCATTGCCCCAATCTACTTCATCGCTCAACGTGATTAGTGTATCAAAGAGCTGCGCGCCAAAGCTGAATTCTTCCTGAAATCGGGCTTGATTCCTACGCTGGATGCTTCGTCTACCGTGGTCAAGTCCGACACCTCCATCGATAACTCGCTGCATGACTCCCTTCGCGCCGCATTTGCGAAGCTGATAGAGGAGCAAAAGCACAACCCGGACTGGCATCCCCTCACCAAGGGCAAGGTGCTGGATCTTGTTCACCCTTCTCTCTACCCTCTCGTCTACGGCAGAACACGAGTCTTTGAAGATGAGGTGGTTGGCGTTGAGGATGCTATTGATAAATGGGCAGGCAAGGGAGAAGTTATCCCTGAACAGGGACCTGACGAGCAGGACCCTGAAGAATGGCGACATTGGTGGGAAACAGACAGAACATCCAACACCGACACTGGTGGTAGCCACATCAGTAGCTACTTCTGGTCAACCAAGTACCAGTGGCTGCCTTCCAATGTTGAGCTTCGAGAAGATGGGAGTGTCAAGTTCACGAGCTACATTAACAACCTGCACCCTGTTAAGCACCGCGACGTATACGGAACTATTGAGAAGCTTATCGAAAAGGCCCTTCCAGCATGGGACTTTTGCCTCAAGCTACATCTTCGTCATGGCGGCCGATCATTTAAAGGGGCTGGGAGAACTGAGCCTCGCTTCCCGTTCTCAGAAGATCCCGAGTAAGTCTTAGGGTGTTCTTTAATAAGAAAATGGCTGATGCAGAATTCTAGCGATGATAATGAGGACAACTGGTCGCCTCCTTTCAGGGACATCCCGACTCCTCCGCCGCGTCCCAAGCCTGAAGAAGCTGAAGTTGAGGAATCGGCCTCAAATCCTGCTTCATCCGACGAGTCAGATTCAGACGATCCAGATGAATACGTTGAAGAAAGGGACAAGAATGGTAAAAGCTGGTCTGGAACACGCAGAGAGATTGCATGGCAGAAGGTCCGGAAGCCCGCTCAGCCAGAAGCCCCGGACTTTGAGGCGTGGAAGTACGGGATCAAGCCTGGCGATTCCTTACGTGATCGATTTTCCGACCTGCAGGTCATTGTTAAGATTGCCTCCATCGAGCTCACTCCCCAGAAGCCTAAATTCCCCGCAGGCGGCTGGCACGTTGAGGGCCTGATGAACGAGCACATTGTCGCTACAGCCCTGTACTACCTGGACTCAGAGAACGTCACGCCCAGCTTCCTTCAATTCCGCATGCAAACTTCGGCCTATCAGGAAGAGAACTTTGAAGTTGGCCAAGATCATTTTAGGTGGATGGAGCAAGTTTACGGCACCAAGCTCCGGGGCCGCAATGGCGGCGCTGACCACGCGTGCCTCCAGAATTACGGCAGTGTCGAGACTAAGCAGGGCAGACTACTCGCCTTTCCCAACGTCTTCCACCACCGAGTATCGCCCTTTGAACTCAAGGACAAGACAAAGCCTGGCCACCGCCGATTCATTGCCCTGTGGCTTGTGGATCCTCTCACGCGCATCATCAACACCGGAAACGTGCCCCCCCAGCAGCAAAGTTGGTGGATGGACAGCGCATTCGGCAATCTGGGTAGTGATAACGCCGGAAAAGTACCACGGGCGATTGCGGAGATTGTCCTGGACAAGACGCCCAGCCACCCGGGGCTGGAGGAGGCCGTCAAGAGGGGTGAGCCGCTTCCGGCGGAGCTGATGGAAATGGTTCGGGATAATGTTGGGGATCCGGTGCCTATGTCTCTGCAGGAGGCCAAGGAGCATCGGTTGAAGCTGATGGAGGCTCGGAGTGCCTTTCAGAAAGTGGCGCGCAACGAGTGGCAAAATGTTGGGTATAGTTTCTGCGAGCATTGATGCATGTGCAGCCAATAGAGACGACAAGGAGGTTGGGAAACGATAGCTTTCTTTCTTTACAGATTAAAGCTTCTGATTGCAAGGGGAGAGGAGACCTGCCGAAGAGCGACGAGTGCCTTTTGCCAAGCCCAGCTCATCTCGCAAGCCTATAGACATGAAACAACTCCTTAACAAACACAGTCCTCAATCCACCCACTTGTTCATGCCATCTTCCTTGATTTAAAGGCTATGTTTAACTCTCACAAAGCAATCTCCCAATTAGAGTATCTGCCTCCAAGAGCGTCGTTGCTCCTAGGGTCAGAGAGCTCCGATTGGCCATCACCCAACATCGCCCATCCATGCAAGCAACATGGGGAGGCCGAAGTGTGTTGGTTGACATGACGAAAGGATGATGAAGATCCATCGTCAACTCCAAGAGACGCTGCCTAAACTATGAAAAACTCCTGAGACTCCCCTCTCCTGAAATAAGAACTCGACTCTTCACCCGCACACCTGGACCATCCTAGTCTCTGGAACCGATCAACAGGCTCTCCTTTGGCACGACCTAGGATTAAGCCACATGTTTCCGGTACTATACTACTACGGAGCTCGAACATTGGGAGGTAGAAAAGATCGCCCTCCCAGTGCTCCGCACCCTTGGTGATCCGTTTCGCCGAGACCAGCGAGGCATCTTCCAGAAGGTCAAGACCGGCAGTATCAAGATGGGAGAAAAGAGTCTTTCCGGAAATTGATTCGTCCCACCGGGCGTACATGGCTCCGCGTGGGCTTTGTGTATGGTCTGGGTCTGGGAACTTGAGAAATTGGTGATTACTGGCGAAACTTCCCTCGGTCCTTGCTGGGAAGAGTCGGCCACGTAGAAACATGTAGCCACCTTTGAGGTCTCCATATGGGTTTGAACCAGCCTTTACGAGATTAATGTCGAGTATCTGGCAAGTATCCGTGACAGAAGGGCCGTGGTAGTACCCTTGAGAGAACTCGACCCCTTCGAGAGAAGCCCAGGACCATGAAGGCGCTCTGTACTGAGATGGTCGGAATCCCTCTATAGGCTTGACAAAATCCCCCCAGAATAGAGCACGAGGTAACTGAGATCGCCAGAATCCCGCGACGTAGTCGTCGGTCCCGATACTAGGTTGTAGGTGGCTTGCGAGTTCAGCCATGGCAATCAACTTGTCGGAAAAGTTGGTCAGTCTACAGCGTGTGTACTCTCGAACTAGATTACGCCAAAGAGAATGGGCTGATTGGATGTCGCCGCCTTTTTTCTTGCCTTGATGGTACGCTGCTCCAAACATCATCACCTCTTTCGGAATCCCGGCTGGCCAAGATTCGCAGCAGAGTACCTCGCGACACTCCCACCAGAGCTGGGTATCAGCGAGGAAAAGAATTCGATTGGAAATATAAGATTCCTGAAGAACCCAGGCTCGACGACGCAGAGGAGAGTTTCTGATCTCATTGAAGGGCTCCTCTGGCGCCAAGGTGTATGGGACGCCCGGCATCTCTCCTGGCCCTTCCTGGGGGACCATGATCGCAGTAGGTTGAATATTGAGAGGATCTCTGTGAGTCAGACTTGACTCAGAGCTTTCGGCTGCCGCTGCCGCTGCTATTGTGAGATGGGCGTTGCCGTAGACGTGCATCATCGTCGCTGATTCAGCTCTCCAATCGTCTGCTGAGTCTTGAATGATGCAGAGTGAATCAATCCAGATGAAGTTGATATCCAAGCGTATGCAAGCATCGATTGCTTCTTTGTAGTTCTGAGGTAGTTCTGAAATACTGATGCCTGTTTCAAGATGGGGTTTGTTGTCTTTTAGTAGCTTGAGAGTCTCGGCTTCGCCCCAACAATGAGAGAATGCGACGTAACGCTGCAAAGTCTTGGTGCTTCTGCATTCGATTAATCGAACAGTTGCGCTGTCTACGATCTCGACAAGTCTTGTAGGGGAAAAGTCTGGACTTTGCGGTGCTGAACACTTGTTATGATCCTGGCAGCATTCATCCAGCCAACTCCTGGCTAGGGACCACATGTCATTTGCGCACCCAGTCCCCACGAGATACCCGTGCTGCATGTATTGGGATGGAATATCTTGACATGCTCATTAGGAAAGATGACTTGGACCTTTTGAGATGTTCTCACCTGTTTTCGGGTTGAGTATGAAGTTCCATCCTAGGAGGCCACTCCCTGGTCCATCGTAGTGTTCAAATTCAAAGTCTCTTCCAGACTGAGGAATCAACACCTCATCATGAGCCGAAATCCGGTCCCCGTCCGCCTCGCTGACGTGTTGGTAGGTTTCAGAATGATTGGAAGGGTGTAACCAGATCTCTAACTTGACCGAACTTGTAGGCGAAGTATTCCCTTCAGGGATTGGCCGAGTGTTACCTGTTGTTATGAAGGAGATGCTAGGATCCAGTTTCGCAAACTCGCGGCTCTTGACGATTCGCGAACACAGCCTGCATCCGTTGTCGACAGCTGCCAGGATACTCTCCCTGGATTGATGATGGGGTATATATACTTGGATGAATGTATCGTCAGCCAAGATTTTCTGACACTTTGGGCATAATTGGGATTTCATGATGTTGAAAGATGGTGGAAAGAGGAGTTTAGGTCGTGCTGTCAGACAGGTGCCTGGACAAATAACCCAAGACCCCGCTTGCACTCATGCTGACATATTTGGACCAATGAGACGAGGTGTACGTTTATAGGAGAATTGTGGCTGATGGCTTCTTTTGGAAGCGTCTGTCCTTTCACAGAAACATAGATACGTAATGCCATGAGTATATTGGAAGACTGACCTTATTCTATTGAAACTCACGGATCGTAGCCATTCAGTGCTCGCAAAAGCTATAGTGCCACTTCTCCCAGCTTTCGGCCTCATTCTTCCTTGTCCGCTGGTCCATCAATTTGAGTCGATGCTCTCGTGCCTCTTGCACACTCATCAAGCACTCAGGAACCTTTTCTTGAGACCCCTCAGACCCAAACCTGTAAGTCCACCAGTCTTGTTGCTGGGGAGGCACGTTGGCGGTGGATATGATGCGCCGGTGAGGGTCGATGAGCCAGAGCGCGATGAATCGTCTATGACCGGGCTGGGCAGGGTCTTTGAGATGAAACGAAGATACGCGGTGTTGGCTAGATCAGAGTAAGAAGCTCAAATTCAGTAACATGGAGATAAAGAGGATCGGAGTAGACCTACAAAACGTTGGGAAACGCTAAAAGTCGTCCCTGCTTCGTCTCGACATCTCCAAAGTTCTGTACACAGGTTGAGAATCCATACCCGCGCAAGGCAGTACCATAGACTCTCTCAAGCCAATTATACTCGTCTTGTTTGGCGTGTATGCGATCGTTGAGATACGAGTCTGTCTGCGTGCGGAAGGATAGATGACTGGGAGTGACGTTGTCGCTGTCGAGGTAGTAGAGCGCTGTTGCACAAATCTTTTCGTTCATCTGGCCCTCAAGCTGTGAAGCCAGTTAGCGCATGCTTACAAAGTGACCAAAGCTCAATACTTACATGCCATCCTCCGGCTGGAAACTCGGGCTTTTCAGGCGTCAGCTCAATACTTGCCATCTTGACAATAACCTGCAACCCGTTCTCTTTGAACTTTTCACGAAGGCTTTGCTCAGGTGCGTAGTCAATCTCCTCAAAGTCTCGCGGTTCAGGGAGTTTGGCCTCTCTGACCTTTTCCCATTTGGCCCTCGCGATGTGACGGTCTTCGACGTTGGGTGTTAGGGGAGGTAGACCGTTTCTCATCCTCTCGTGCTGCGCCTTCCAGCCTATCTGGGTGTTGCCTTTTTCAAAACATGCCATATCCTCGAGTTGTTCTAGTTCCTCATGCGTGAGGTTGACATAGATGTCTTTGAACTTTGCGACATCAAGTTCTGGAGCCCAGAGGCTGTCATCTGAGTCACTTGGCCAGAGTAAGTTGTTGCTTTTCCACGATTCAAACCTAGGGACATTGCTTACGAGGCTTCAGTAATCTTGTGGAAGCGTGAGTTCACTCTTCCGGAAACAGGGCCCTCTTTCCAATTGGTATACTCATGAAGACATTGATCCCAGGCGGGAATTGCCTTATCAATGATACGCTCGAGAGCTTCGTAGATCTCGGGGAACTTCTCTGGGTTCAAGTTGTTGACATAACTTGTGAACTTGACGATTCCATCATCCCGGAAAGAGATATTAGCAGGGAGCCATTGATACGCGGTGGACCAAAAAACGTGGTCGCTTTCAGGCTGGTCGTCTTTAGGAACAGTTGCGCCTTTCCCAACATGGTCCAAGGCGTCATGTACACCAACGATTTCCTCTTGAATGAATCTGGAGCGGCCTGATGATGATTAGTGTGAGTTGCAAGCTCTGGGTTCCATCTCATACCATAAACGAAGGGATACATCGATGGATGGACCAGGTCCTGCACCATGTCGTTGCTCCTTGGGTGCCAATCCACATTATCTCCTTGGTCGGTGCGAAGAGTGTCAAAAGCTTGCATCAACTTGTCGTGAAGATAACTTTTGATGTACGAATCTGACTTGACAATAGAGTTGCCAGCTGAATCGAACGTGGGGATGAGACCTGAAGTAGCAAAGTACTTGGCCTTGTTGCGCAACTCGGCGATGCACTATTGGATGTTTTTAGCACGTAGATACTCAGGCGTAAACATGCTCGTACAAAGTCAAAAGTTTGCTCAGAAATGATTCTAGATATTGGCTTTGGGATAAATCTGGATGCTTTATCCTGCACGATCCTTGCAAAAAGACCGTCCTCGGGTTGTTGGCGAGCCTCATTTCGCCACTTCTGAACGATTTCCTCGTTAAAGACCTTTTCGTGCCAGTTTGGTTTGTCTGTTAGATTGTCCATGAGAATCATCATGGCGACTTCCCTGATCTGGAGGATATCGGCCCATCCCTCTGCGCTGTACTCCGGGAAGCCGACCGGATAGTTTGGGTCTGAACCAGGTCTCCAGCTGCGATCAAAGCCATGCCTCAGAGGGAGGCTGACACCGGGATACTCAAAGTCTGGCATTTTTGTGCTTGGTGGTCTAGCCGAGAAAACCTGGGTGCAAGGGTGAAAGCTCTGAGTTGAGGCCCAGGTTAGAGAATCCTCACGTTTTACGGTTGATGTGTCTTCACCGCATTCTGGCCATTGGTAAAAGAAAAAAACTAGGCTTAGGCAACAGCGGGGGTGTAATTAATCCGGGGCAGCCAAGCTGATCCTTTGCGTTGGAACCAACAGCACAAATTCGAGTATCGGGATTTTCCGGTGGTCTATTTCTTTTGTTCATGTGGCTGGGAAAAAAAGTCCTCTTGGCCGCCCAATAAGTGGCGACGAACGCATTTATGGACGGTAATACTCAGAGACTTGTGTGCTTTGTAAGGACTGCAGTTCCACATTCGCAGCACACATCTGTTAGTCAATGATGTAGTATTATTGAGTGATGACCCTTGTTGAGAGGGCATCTGCCACCATAGCAGAGAACTTGTTCCAAAGGGCTGCACAAGGCCAGGGGGCGGGGGCCTCGGAGCAACTCAACAGAAGTAATACAGCTGTAACACATCTCAGACTCATACCCGAGCCTCAATAATACAGTAATAAAGCGATGAAGCTTGCAACCACTATAGATGACGCTGTGATAGCTACCATAGCAGAGAACACAGGCAGTAGAATCATGGTAATAAGAACCAAGACCATGACACCCGAGTATGCTGGCTCTTCTGACATGTAATGAAAGGGTGTTGTGGTGCTGCACTGATTGCCATGAATGAACTGTAGGTTGGTCCTTATGTCAGCGGGATGTGTTACCTTTTATCTTCCAAGTTGAAGAGACACCATTGGTGGAATAGCTTTAGAAAGATGACATGTGTGTGTAATCCGCTGCAGGGGCGTGTAGTGGGATTTACCTGGCTGGCTTAGAGCGGACTTCCCGGTCCAAAGTTGGGCGAGGTCCCGATATATTATCAAGAGACTTTAGGCGAGTCCGAACTCAGAGAATGAATGCTTTTGCAACACAAGAGTGCATCGAAATGCCTCCTCTCTTACCTCTCCGATCAAGGCTAGGTACCCTACTGTAAGCTACTGCACTCTAAACTTAAGCTTCTGCGCCACAGCACATAGCCAGGCTCTTAGCTGATAGCAAATTCATAAGCTTATATCCTACCCTGTGTTCAATAGTCTAATCTCAATCAGTATTTAAGTATTCGGAATTTATTACTAGCGGTGATGTGATCGTTTTAATCTTGATGCACGGGTGAAAGCGTAAACCTTAGTCTCTTAGCCTCAGTTTAGATGAAGAGATCGTCAGCTCACTGTCGACATCTTCTTCGTTGTTCCAGGCACTCATTCTTCAATACGAGACGCCTCTTCACATCTATTGCAATCCTCTTGGGTCTTTTGTTTTTGTCTACTAGAAACCTACGTCTTGGCATCTGCCAAGCCGCTCTTTGTCAAAGGCTAAAGAAATGAAGTCAGAATTCAGGAGTTCAGACTGACAGTTTTACGGCAGGTCTAGACTCTTACAAGTGGAACAGGTCCAATAAACATCAGCTGTTTAACAAAATGCATGCTCCACCGATAACGATAACGTCCATCGATGTGCCGACTAGCCGGCTCGCGCGGACCTGAAACAGTCCACCTATTAAACAGGGTCCGCTCGGCATCTCGTGCCGACCGCACGGGGGTCAACCACGGCGCTGGCCTCGTTAGAAAGAGGCTGAGTAGCCTGGCCATGACCGGTTCGTAAAAGAAGCACCCCCGTCTTCATTTAACTCGGGCCGTTCTAGAAGGTTTGCGGATCTCGCATTGGAGGAGAAACAAGGTCCCGCGGGCTTGGGACGGGAACAATTTGTTTGACAGATGGGGTAGAGTTCGGATCTAGCGGTGTTGGTATTGGCACCCGCGTAACTGGTCGAGGTTTGGAGTGTATATAAGATTATGGTGCAGCCGTGATTTGGAGAAGAACAATACACAACATCGTCTTGCCGGACAAGGAACACCTCATTCCCTTACTCTCGTTTTTTATCTGTTTTTAAAAGTACATACACTCTTTTACCGCAACACCTTTCACCACCGACAACATGACTAAGATCAACTTCCTCCTCGCTGCCCTGGCTGGCAGCGCCATCGCCGCTCCCTCCGTTCCTCTCATTTGAGCGCCTGAGCACTTCAAGCGTGCTGACAGCTGCACCTTTTCCGGCTCCAGCGGTGCTGCCGCTGCCATGAAGGCTCAGTCTTCTTGCACCACCCTCACTCTCAACAACGTTGCTGTTCCCGCTGGCACTACTCTTGACCTTAGCAAGCTCAAGGATGGCGCTCATGTCGTCTTCAAGGGTACCACCACCTGGGGTTACAAGGAGTGGACTGGCCCTCTGCTGAAGATCTCTGGAAAGAAGATCACCGTCGACGGTGCTGGTGCTACCCTCAACGCTGACGGTGCCCGTTGGTGGGACGGCAAGGGTGGAAACGGTGGCAAGAAGAAGCCCAAGTTCTTTGCCGCCCACAGCTTGACCGACTCTGTCTTCAACGACCTGTACATCAAGAACACCCCTGTCCAGGCTGTCAGCATCAACACCGTCAACGGTCTTACCATCAACAAGATGACCATTGACGACGCTGAGGGTGACTCCAAGGGCGGACACAACACTGATGGTTTCGACATTGGTGAGAGCACTGGTGTCACCATCAACGGTGCCAAGGTTTACAACCAGGACGACTGTGTTGCTATCAACTCCGGCAAGGACATCACCTTCAGCGGTGGTCTCTGCTCTGGTGGTCACGGTCTGTCCATCGGCAGCGTTGGCGGCCGATCCAACAATGTCGTTGACACCGTCAAGTTCCTGAACAGCCAGGTCACCAAGTCCACCAACGGTCTCCGTGTCAAGACCATGAAGAACACTAGCGGCCAGGTCAAGGGCGTCACCTACTCCGATATCACCCTGTCCAAGATCTCCAAGTGAGTTAACCTCTACCCTCAAAGATACACATGACTAATGAGTAATAGGTACGGTATCCTGATTGAGCAGAACTACGACGGTGGTGATCTCCACGGTGACCCCACCAGCGGCCTCCCCATCACCGGCCTCACCCTCAAGAACATCTCGGGCTCCGGTGCTGTTGACGCCAAGGGCACCAACATTGCCATTGTCTGTGGCAAGACCGGCTGCTCCAACTGGACCTGGTCCAATGTCAAGGTCAACGGTGGCAAGAACTACGGCAGCTGCCAGAACGTTCCCAGCGTTGCTACCTGCAAGGCCTAGACGACATGCTATGAGAGGCGTGTTGGTATCTTTCTACACTAAGGTATTTCCTTAGAAGTTGTATATAGTTTTAATCGTACAAAAGTCATAGAGTATTAAGCCTTTTCCGCAACGTGACGTAGCCACTTCTCAAGATCGGCAACTAGCTGGTCGGCGATGCCAGCGTCCACAATTCCATCTTGCCATGACAGGTCGATACATAGATCTTGGCCCTTGACGCTGATCACGCCAATGTTGAATATGCATCCCCTAACACAGGCGGGAAGAGAGAATTTGCTTCTCTTAATGGTCCAGAGTGAAGCCTCATCCCCATCGTTATGCCCGTTGATGACACCCACATTGGAGATCAGCCAGGAATGTTTTCTGGGCTTCTTCAATTCATCCTTGTGGTACTTGTCCCAGTCACCAACAAGGCCCATCAAACCGACCAAGTCATTCTTCAATCCGAGGTCAAGCTTGTCTTTGATTTCTCCTCGGATGAAGGCTGCTGCAGACCACATCTCTTCCTCAAGGGCAGAGAGTCTTTCCTCATCACCTACGCTTCTGGAATGCTGGCGAACCTTTTGAACAAGGCTCTTTTTGAAAACATGGTCCATCATGGACACGTAGTTTGCGATGAGCTGCTCAGGCTGAAGTCCAGAATGCGCTTTGGGGTTGGGTTTGATGAAACGTCTCAAGTTCAGAGGGGTTTCTGCAATGATGGAGGCTAGTTTTTCCTCGGGGAGTTGATGCGCAAGAGACATGAATGCGGCGGCGTGTATGAGACCCGTGAGAGTTGTCTTGTGCAATCGACAAGCTGAAAGGATCTTCTGGGTAGATTCATTGTCGATGTTGAAGCTCCTGATTTGCGTCTTGCGAGGAGTCCTCCTGATGCCGGCCCATGAAACATACGCGGTCTTGGACTCAAGCATAGGAGGCTTGAGCTCCGACCAGGCGTTGGTGGCAGCAAACTTGGGCGTGATTTTGAACTTGGCGATGACGTTTTGCGGCGGGAGCATGTTTTCAGCTGTTGTTGTAGTCTTGAAGGCGTGATTCTCAAGAGGGGGGAGATTGGGCGTGTTTAAGGATTCCAGCAACGACTCGTGAAAGATCTTGCCTCCATTTCCATCCGTACACATGTGGTTCCAGATAAACATGACTTCAAGAAGATTCTGGCCCTCGAGCTCCAGGACCAGTAGCCGCCAGAGTGGTCGTGTTGCGAAATTGCCGAGCTTGGCGTCGAGCTCTCGGGTAGTGATTTCATTGAGTTTGGCGCCGTATTCGTCGTTAGGATCAGCAGTTGTCCAGACAATGTGGTTCTTGAGATTGACCTCGTCGAGTTGAATCCAAGAAGGTCGCTTCGTCTTTTCCCCAATTACAACGACTTGGAGGAGATGATGTTTGCGGATTGTGTGTGCGACGGCGGCTTCCAATGCGTCGACTTGCTTGTCGTGCGAATCTTGGAGATGCTCGGGGATGCGGTATTGGCTGGTGACGATTGTGCCGCAGGCTAATTCCATCGTCATCAATGACATTTGGAAGCGCTCGCTAAGAGATAATTAGATTTGAGATTGAGTGGAGGTTTCGGAGACTTACAAATGACCCAACTTGCGAAGGACGACCGGCTTCGCGCTTGAAGATGCTGATTTCGACATGATGGCTTCTCTGGTTCAAGCGGGCTGATTATTATTACTAATATTATGTATTACTGTGAGGGGGGAAAAAGAAGGAGAAAAATGACACGCAATGAGGTCGACGTCGGAGCATTTATTATCAACTGATGAACGCTTAAGTGCAATTAGCTTTTAATGAAACAGGCCATGGGCTGACGCAAGATCGCATCTAACCGCCTCTGGGTTTAATTGCCCACCACAAGTGGAAAAATCATGCGCCAGGCGCCCAGAGACGAGACGCCTGGAACAGACTAATTTCTCACTCTTTCAGCCACGGTGAGATTCATTCGCGTAGCCGAGACGTCGTGCGCAATTCATTGGCGAGAAAACGAACATGGGGAGCCAGTAGGAGCAAGGTAGGGGTTCCGGGGTGGGACCCGCGGGGGCCGGGATATTCACACGGACACGGAGCGGGATTCGAGGCGGGGCGGGGCGGAACGGAGCGCGACCTGTGGGCATTTCGTGGTTCGGCTCCGATTTTGGAGACCATCACCGCCGGAGCCCGGGGAATTGAAACGCCGGAGACGTGCGGAGAAAATGACACCTTCGGGGTCTTTTGATCCGCACCAACAGCCGGTCAAGGAGGGCAGCATTTTCCCTCCAGTGGCTTTTGGCCTTGCACTAGTCTCACACAGGGAACATGTTCGTCCTCCGTAGCCTATCTCTTGACACTGATAGGTCACGGTGACAACCCCGGGGCCTCGGTATTCGTGAGGGGTTCAGTCACAAGATGATTACGCCGCCCCCCTGGGAAGAGATAACAAAGACTCGGCTGATAGGGTCATACGCGTTTCAGAAGAGGGGATGCTCAACAAAGAGCGCAAATTAAGACTCTCGAGAAATTAAATAAAATAGTTCTGAGTTGCTCTAGGGTTGATGTTCTCTAAGAACTCCCGCATCCCCATTGAGAGCTTATCGATACGGAACGGCCCTCCACCACCAATCCCGTTTCGTCCACCTACGTCATATGATGGGCAAAATTCTCTACCCTCCAGACGCTGCTGAGCCATTTTTCCATCATGATCCTCCTCAGACCGTCTTGGCCTTGGCTTCACCCGACATGACGAACAATATCTGGGCGATCCCGCTCCAACTGACAAACTTCAACCTCGTCGTTGCCGTCCTCGGCGGCTTTATATCTCTGTTTGGGTTGGTGTCGTATCTGCTAAAGGAGAATTACTACCTCTCAGAGGCCCGTACGTCTTGGCATATGCTTGGCGGCATTGAAGCATCCACTGACGACTCGTTATTCTAGTCATTGCGCTCTTGGCGGGCGTCGCTTTTGGTCCCAATGGTGCCAATTTTATTCGTCCGAATGATTATGCGCAGTGTGAGCATCATGGTGTGAAAGAGAGCGATTGTTCTGATAACCTTCATTCCATCACGCTCAACTTTTCGCGACTTGTTTTGGGCGTGCAGCTTGTCCTGGCGGGTGTGCAACTCCCGAGCAAATATCTCTGGAAAGAATGGAAGGCTGTTTTCCTTCTTGTCGGCCCTGGAATGACCGCCATGTGGCTGGCCACGAGCGTGCTTGTCTGGGGCTTCACTGGGAGACCTAGTTTTCTGCATGCACTCGCTGTGGGCGCTTGCGTGACGCCTACTGATCCTGTCCTCTCGGCTGTCATTGTCAAGGGAAAATTTGCAGATCATAACATTCCCAAGGATCTGCAGAATCTCATCGTCGCCGAGTCAGGCACCAACGATGGCCTCGGTTATCCGTTCCTCTTCTTCGCCCTGTACCTCATCAAGTACGTGGGCTCGGGAGCAACATCCGGAGGTGCCGGAGATGCTATGGGTCTTTGGTTCGGTTTCACTTGGGGATACACCATCATTTTGAGTGTCATTTACGGTGCTGTTGTTGGATGGGTTGCCAAAGAGATGCTTCACTGGGCCGAGGAACGCAACTACGTCGATCGCGAGAGCTTCCTCGTTTTCGCCATCTCCCTTGCGCTGTTTGTTCTGGGAACTTGCGGATTGATTGGAACCGACGACGTTCTTGCTTGCTTCATCGCGGGCAACACTTTTACCTGGGATGATTGGTTCCGCCTCGAAACGAAAGATGATTCCCTGCAGCCAACCATCGACATGCTTCTCAACGTCACCATTTTCTTGTGGTACGGCGCAGTCATTCCCTGGGAGCTTTTCAACGAGAACTCGGTCATGCCAATCTGGAAGCTGGTGGTCCTTGGCATCCTCGTTCTCATCTTGCGAAGGCTTCCCTGGGTGTTTGCCATGCACAAGTGGATTCCTCAGATCGAAGAGGCCAAGCAAGCTGTTTTTGTTGGCTTTTTTGGTCCCATTGGTGTCTCTGCCATTTTTTACTTGTTCATCAGCCTGGAGTTTATTCAAGAGCACTTGAGCGATGGGGAAGACAGGCCTCGTGAGGATGTTCGAAAGTTGGGAGAGACGATTCGGATTGTTGTCTGGTTCCTTGCTGTTTGCAGTGTTGTAAGTGCCACTCACAGTATCCTCCCAATAGTATTGTTTACTGACTCGATTAGGTCGTTCACGGACTGAGCATCCCGCTCGGAAAACTAGGATACCTGGCTCCTCGCACGCTCAGCCGTGTTATGAGCGAGAACATGAGCGACGACGCACGCGTGGTGGAACGCCGCCGAAAGGTTCCCCTGATTGGATCATGGCTCGCTGGGCTCAGTAAGGGCGAGCCTGAGCCGAGACCTATTAGAGGCCCTATCGTCATTACCAGCGCTCGCCCCATTCGGGCGACGCCGGCAAACCGCATCGACGTGTCGGGGACGAGCACTCCGCGACGAGACCGGGAGATCCGGTTCCCTGACGAGATTGCGTAAGAACGCATGGATGATCAGAAGAGATACGGGTCTTGTTGGGTCCGGACAGACTCGTCACCGGCTGAGAGCCGCTGGAGCTTTTATAGTCACTGATTAGGTCCATCTACGACTGAAGGGTTTTCGGCGGAGGAAAGCTAATCATTTCACCTTTATTATGAGCATGTTACTGGTTAAAGCTGGCATTGGGGTCCTGAGTTGCATAGCATTTTATCTGTAAGCGTTACGAACCCATGTAAAGGGTGTTTTCTTTTTAGGTTTATAATAGATTATGTAACCTAGAGCCATACCTCCCCCGAACCGACACAAACTGCCTGCGAACTATGTAAACCTGAAAGCAGTGGGAACGCTTTTTCTTGCGCCAATCGATCAGTCCTTCTGGAAAGTACAAGACAGTGGGAAATACAGCAAGAATGAGAGAAAAATGAAAAACACCAGCTGCGGCATAACACCGCTGTAGAAGGCACCTAGAGTCATTGGGTAGTTGATCTGAGTGCTAAGAGCATCTGCTTGGTTGTTTTCCACCACCAGACGATCGATACTTGCCCAGATATCCTCCCCAAGCGGTGCATTGATCTGTGTTGCTTGAAACTTTGCCACGTTATTAAGGATGATTCGTTCAGTAGCTGGCTTCTTGCTCTCGGCAGTTGGTTCCATACAGGCTCTCAGAGACTCAAGGTCCTCCTCTGTAAGGGGAACCTTGCCATCTAAGATTTGTTAGTGCTGTTTTGTTTTGTTGGGTTGGGACGTACCGGATTTTCGATCTTCGATGACTCTCATGATCCTAAGCCCGTCCTGTAGATTCAACTTTTTACGGAGGATGTCGTCAATGCGTTTGGCAGAGGCCGTAGTGACAAAAGTGATATCACGCTCATGATCTTTCCTTAAACCCACGCCGACGACCTGTATGGCGACGATGAGTGATGTCTTATCACCTTCTAGATCAATAACAATCTCTGCTAGTCTTTGCTCATCCTCTGATCCTCTTAAGAACTGGTGAAGAAAGAGACGCGCCGTGCTCTTGCCAGCGGGATGGATGGAATGCAGAAGGAGTTTGATCTGTCTCCCCCTTCGCTCGATTTTCCGTAGCTGGTCTATGACTTTCGGAGTACACAAGACTTGTTCATCCTTGACAATCTTTACAATATCTCGAATGTTGAGTAGTTTGTCTTTGAGACGCTTGCAAGCGTGTGGAAGGTGCTTTTTCTGTTTATACGCCCCATGAAGCCTCTTAGTGGTGGAAATTACCGCTTCTAGCAATGCCAGAACGGCGGCAGCTAGCTCGAGCCCAGACTGGGAGACTTGTTAGTGGGCCTTGAGAAAGGGAGACAGCTGACTGACCATTTTTGACTCGACAACGAGTCAAGGTGGCGTCGACGAGAAACAAGCAAACTGTCGTGAGCCTTTGTGACCTGACCGGAGCGTTGCTTCTTTTAATTTGAAACAGCCTCACAAGGAAACTTCGCCTCATTTTCAACCCCCCTTCCTTTCTTCCTGTTGAAGCATTGGCTGTAGGCTGCATAAGGCTTTCGCTTATTGTCACACCAAGAGCAACCCCTCTTTGAACATGCATGAACCAGGTTCCGGAACTACGTGGCAGCGCCTACAGCTAAAGGCGTTTGCGGTTGTTCCAGGCATACCCCCAGATTTTTCCTTCCATCCTCTCTTCCCTTCGTCTAGTGTAGCGTCGATAACATGCCATTCATCCTCCCAGCTCAATGCTTATAACATGGCAGCTTTTGTGCCCACTCACGTTGAAACAAACGACAACAAATCAGGAGCTGGCTCAATTCAAGTCAACGCACCTATAATTGGTAATTGTCTTCCAAGTTGAAACGCAGTGTCCCCATCTTTTACTAACCACCGCTTTTGTGTCCAAGGGGGGGCCTCAGCACCAGAAACCGAACGGACAAGGGTTCGCAATGAACTGCTGGCCAAGATTGGACCCCCAAGCGTTGAACTGAGACCCGCGCCAGGCACTTGCGAATGGATCTTGAATGACGACAAGTTCAGATGTTGGCACACAAGCTCTACCCGGCACCTGCTATGGATTTCCGGCTCCCCTGGCAAAGGGAAAAGTCATCTCGCAGCCTTTCTTGGTGACAGACTGTCCTACCGAACTACAGAATCGTCACGTTCGCCACTTGTTGTCAACTTCTCCTGCGACAATACCGACGTCCGGCGCAGCACATCTTTTGCTGTGCATCTCAACATTCTACATCAGATTCTCAAATTTTATAGGTCTGATGTGGTCCTCCATGATGATACGTCCTCAATACTAAACGATGTTCACACGAAGCTCAATACTAATCTCCCTCGAGACGATCTGTGGGGGATTATCAAAGGATTCATCAACCGGGATATCGACACCTCGAATCATCTGACGTACTTCATTCTGGACGGGCTAGATGAGTGTGACGCTGAGTCGATTGAGGATTTGAGCCAGAAGTTGCAGCATCTGTGCTCGACTAATAGTCGGAAAGGACGACCTCATTTCAAGACGATCCTGCTCAGCCGCCCGTTGCCCAACATCAGCAACAGGGACCTCTGGATTGACTTGAACAACGATGAAAAATACGTCAAGCAGATTATCCATGAGATTCGCATGTTTATCGATGATGAGATGAGGCCCATCTTTGAAACCCGGAGAACCAAGCTCGAAAAGTTAAAGAACACCCTGTCTAAGCGATCCAACAAGACTTTTCTCTGGGTTTCATTGTCATTGAAGCTATTGAAATCCCGCAGAGCGGATCTAGAGGCCATTATAGCAGGCCAAGACCAAGACGACGCATTAGATCGCCTTCTCCCTGTTGGTTTACCATCTATGTATAACCGCATGCTTCTCGAAGCCCTCAGAGGGAAGTACCATGGCCAAAGGCATTTTGACTCGACATCCTACGCTAGGATCATTCAGTTCATCTGTGCTGCGCTCCGGCCGTTGACCGTGGCCGAGTTACAAAGTGCGATTGATCCTCCTTCCGACGTTCCTACAATTCTGAGCCATTGCAAACACATGTTGGTCCAGAGCAGTAAGGAGGCTGTCCACAAGGGCGTCAACAAGAAGATCAAGGGAAACACCGAGAAGAATGCTGATGAGACGACATATCAGCTGGTTCATTCATCCTTGAAACAGTACCTGCAACAACCCGGGGGGTCACAATCCCCGCGCTGGCGGGTTCACTTCTATGGCCACCCCTATCGCTCGCCGTCGATACCCTTCGGGTCACAATGCACAGATTCTACTACTTGGATCACATACTCTTTGTCATCACCACCCTCTCATTGAATGGATTTTTCAAACCACTACCCAGCAATCGGGCTTGTTATAGTTGCGTTTTTGGCTCCTGGTCTTAACAAGCGATGGAAACAAAGAAGCTCATGGACACTCCAAATGCTCTTAAGAGTGTTTGAGAGGGCCCTTGGGCTTTGTGTTTATAGCTCTTTTGCAGCTACGGAGCGAAGCTGCCACAAAGATTTGTTTCTGAGGTCTCTTGCCTTCCTGATGGACAAGAAATCGGGCCTACAGAGGGAAATGATGGAAAACCTTGAAGCAAAAGGTGCCCTCTCTGCCAAAAAGCCCAAGAGCGTGGATACCGAGCTTGCTCCGTTCGGTAGATACGCATGTCGCTTCTGGGCAGATCACCTTTACTGCCTATGCGAGGTCGATTGGACACCACGGGAGGAGAAATTTTACGGGAAGCTCATTCTGCAGTTCCTCAAGACATACCTTCTTGATTGGCTTAGGTGCTTGTCTTTACAGGATAATCTTAGGGATGGTGTGTTATCTATGAGAGGGCTCATTCGGATCTTCAAGGTAAGTAAATGCTAACCACTTGCCCTCCATTCGCGTACTAACATCCTATAGAATCGGCAGGACGAAGATCACCAGCTCGAACTCTTTCTAAACGATGCCGAGAGATTCATGATGCAGTTCGTTCCGATCATTGAGTGCGCTCCGTTTCAGGTTTATGGGTCTGCTTTGGCTTTCTGTCCGAAGAGCATAGTACGATCCACATTTTGGAACCGGGTATTACCTTTCGCAGAGGGCATCAAAGCCACCCGCAAGAACTGGAGTCCCGTGCTGCAAGTCTTAGAGGGCCATACAGACCATGTTACTTCAGTTGCGTTTTCCAACGACGGTAGGCTGATTGCCTCGGCTTCATACGATCAAACAGTTCGCCTTTGGGATGCAGAAACGGGCATGTCAAAGAGGACCCTGAAGACCGAGCATCATTTCCTTCGCTCAGTTGCCTTTTCTCGTCATGGAAATATCATCGCTTCTGGTTTTGAGGGTGCGAAGGGGCATAGTACGATATGGATCTGGGATGGACAGACAGGCGACTTGGTCCACCGTACCACCATTTTTTACAAAGACACAAGCGCCATCGCCTGCTCTCCCGACAGCAATCTACTCGCTGTCGCCTGTGTTTCGAGTCCAATTCAGCTCTGGGATCTTGGAACGGGCAAGCTCCCGAGGGAGATTCCTCACCCAAGTGAGAACTATCCTATCTACTCAATGGCCTTCACTCCCGACCAATATTTGATTGCTTCAACCCGTGGAAGCATCAATGTCCTCAGCGTCAGAACAGGGCAATTTAAACACAGAATTAAGTCTCAACGTGTTCCTGAACAAGGGCCTCGGCACCTTGAAGGGATAGCTCGGCTGGATTCACTGGCATTTTCAGCCAACATTCCAGTCACGGCTTCAGGTTCAGACTATGGAATAGCCCAGCTGTGGGACCCAGAAACGGGTGAGCCTTACGAGTCGCCCCTCCACTCTGGGAAAAGCCAAACGGTGGCGTTCTCGCCTGATCGAACGACGATTGCATCAGATCACTCCCACGCTATCCGATTGTGGGACTTGACAACAAGTTCTTCATGGCCCGAGCGACTCGTAGAGGAGACCTGGAGTCGAATAGAAGTTCAGCCGATAACTGTGTCTTCGGACAAGAAGACGCTGGCGGTTTTATCGGCGAGCGATGCGGTCAAACTCTGGCGTTTACAAGCTGGAACCCCGGTACCACTAGACACTGTTCCCAATGTTTCGACATTTGCCATGTCACCTCGGGGCAATGTTCTAGTCTTCTCATTGTTCAGATTTCCGAAAGCTGACCCGAGAGTTCGACTTTGGAGCGTGAGCGATAGGAAAGAAGCCCATGTTCTCGATGGCCATGTCGGTGAGATCAAAGCATTCTGCTTTTCTCCAGATGGCCATACATTGGCTTCATTTTCGGATGATAGCGTCCGTCTGTGGGATCCTACAACTGGTGACTCACGGCAGGTATTGGAGCCTACTGCCGGCTCTTCCTTTTCATTCCCCGAACGAGGATATGTCTTGCACCGGCCGTGCTTCGCGTTTTCTCCCGACAACCGGCTTTTCGCTTTCGCTACTGGCTCCTACTCATACTTTGAGCCCCCTGTTAATTTCATTTTAAAAGCGCAAGGCCAGTTTTGGGATCGATACACGGAACCGGCGATCGAGCTGTGGGATTTTACCTCCACCGTCAGCTCTCGAAAGCTTTTGGAGCACCACGGTGGGCGTGTTGACGCGGTATATTTCTCCTCTGACGGGGGTAAGATCGCCTCAGCCTTCTACTCGGGGAAGAATGTAGTTTTGCGGGTCTGGGACACAGCAACAGGCCGGCTTCAGGCAAAGATCGAGAACGAGGACATCCAGGCGAGAGCTGTGGCACTCTCTCTTGACAACAGCTTGTTGATCGCAGCAACATTGAATGATACGTTTAGCATTTGGAACTGGGATAATGGCACTCTTGAAGAGAAACGCCGTTTCCCTAGGAGTATAAAGCAGCTTGTCTTGCCAGAGTGTGGAAACTACCTAACGACGGAGTGGGGTGTAATGGAACTTCGGCCCAGTGGTTCCCGACGGGAAGTCTACGTCGACGGTGAATGGATTGTGAGAGGCCAGGAAAGGGTCTTATGGTTACCGCCTGATATGAGGGCGCAACGTGCCGTTGTGGTGAATGACTTGCTTATTATTAGTGATAGCTCTGGGGACGTGAAGCTGGTACAATTCTAAAGCACAAAAAGGGGAATGATAGAATAGCTAGTTCGGCTAACCTGCAGCTGCAAATGATTCTCATTGTTGCCTGGTGGCCCTTCTTGTCCAGTTATCTCCACATTAATGCAGATTCGTCATCCAACTCCGTATATTCGATATATTGTTTCTGCCTGGATTAGGAAACAATATTAAAGCCTAGGTAGGGGCTATAAATGGTGCGCCTACTATAACCCGAGGATTCTCTTGACGGAAAAGTACAAACTCAGACACCATGGCTATCTCCATTCTTCCCGTCACCAAATCCGATCTGCCCACCCTCATAGAGCTTGTGCACTCCTCCAAGCTCTCTCTGACCATAAATCGGCTGTTGTACCTTGACTGGCCTAATGACGCTGCTCAAATGCCACAGTACAAACGTGCTGTTGAATCGTCATTCGAAAGAGACATCGTCCAGTGCCTCAAAGCAGTGGATGAGGAGTCGAATGAGCTTGTCGGCTATCTTGTGTTGACGCCAAAGACTCCCATTGAAGCGAGAAATGACACTGAAATCGGCAATGATGTCGAGGAACAGGGCGTGCCAGAGGGAATGCATGCTGGTGTCTGGTCGGCAGTGAACAACGCCGCGACTGAGATAAATCGAGAGACGGAAAGCATCGATCATTTAGGTATGCAAACACCCATGAGCAAACTAGGACCCCGAGGATTAACAAGAGGCATAGAATTGACTTTCATCTGCGTCAAGCCATCGCATCGTCAGAAAGGGATCGGCTCACTGTTGCTACAAGAGGCGTTTAATAGGGCGGATGCCGCTCGTGTTCCTCTTGCGCTTTGCTCTGAGCCTGCAGCATACACATTTTACAAGAATCGTGGTTTCCAGGACACCAAACATGTTGACATTGATCTTCGTCCGTGGGCTCCTCCTTACACAGGGTTTGGGATATTCAGACTGAGCGGCATGATTAGGGGAGTGGAAGGCGAAGTGTCGGGGGCAACCCTCCATTAGAGTATCAGCCACGCCTGTGCTGAGAGGCTTTATCCCCGCAGGCAGCATATCCAAGAAAAGCATGAGAACTCAGACCTAGCATAAAAATAAGACTACACGAATATGAATGGTATATAGCTGGTAACAAATAAGTAGCTTTCTGGCCAATGGGTTTCCAAAGCATCTCTCAAGTCGCAGACGCTGTGCCTCTTTCAGATCCTGATAGCAATCTCATGCCATTCCATCATGCACGCTCTCAAGATCGACAGGGTCAGCCCTTCTTATTTCCGGTCGGGCACCAACTACTATTTTTAACCCTTGTTCCTCGTGGTCTGTGTGACAATACCTTTTACTCACCAACATTCAAGTGTGCTGCGTGTGTTTCAGAAGGGCAGCAACCGTTACCGAGGTTGTTAGAGGGCTACGGCTTCAGCCCGAACGGCTACGAATCCCTGTACATGAACTCCAAATGACGGGGATAGGCCGGCTTTGTCTTACTCGTGTACGGTTATGTGAACTGAACGATGTTACACTTGGTTGTGTAGGGTAGAGGTGGCAACAGCTTCATGTCCGTCGCATCCTGATTCATGCGCATTATCTGGGCCTCAGAAATTCAGGTAAGCTTCGAATTCCATTTCTCATACCAAAATTCGAAAGTCAACATGGGCATAGTTTGATAGAATGACAAAGGGCGGCGCTAACGAGGCTGCCCAGACTAAACTACGTGGCTTTAAGCTCCATCTGAATAGCCTCAGTGAGCAAATTTCACGGCGGTAACAGAGACGACAAGGGTCTCTCGCCCCAATCACCAGTTCTTGGCCTCAGCGCTCAAAGCGGAGAACTGGGGCTGCCAAGATAAAGTGGGAGGCAGCCGGGGGAGCGAATCAATATTGCCTCTTTCAAATCAATATCTGCCAAGAGACGATTCATCAGCTCTTCCCCGGATTTTGAGCGACTTTTCACTTGTCTTGATATCTTGGTTTCTTTTTTGAAAACACCATGTTTTGCGGAGCTACGAGATATCATCATATTCATGAGTTTCAACTTTGTTTAACCCCAAACCTCCAACGCGAGTGTTTCCCCAATTTCGAACCCTTCGGAGAGGAGGAGACAAGACAGACTCTAAACTCCAGCTGTTGGAGATTGGGGAAAGAGAGGAGAAACACGATGTAACCGAGGTTAACAAAACTCGGAGAAGGGAAGAAAAAACCCGCTAGTGTTTGGAGGATCGACGTTGACCTTGCTGGGTAGGAGCGCGGGTAAGGCGGCACGACGCAACACACACATCACACACACACACACACACGAGGGGATCAGCGAGATGACTGCAGACGGGAAAGCTCCTCGTGGCTGCCACGCGAGAAGGGCGCATTTTGCATGAGGATGGTGTTCAACGCCATCTTCTGCGCGTCTTCCACGCGAGAACGAGGCGAACTTGAACGCACAGAGACGAATAGAGAACAGGGGGTGGTTGAAAATCTGTGTCATGGTGATGTTCTCGGCGTTGAGTCAAGACTGAGGACGATATGGGATCAGATCACTTACTGGGACAACTGCTCAGCCTGGTCGCCGATGTGATTATTTCCCTCGTTTGCCGACACCTCTTCCAGACTCACTGAGAAACGGAGCAGAGTGGCACCACGACGTAGATCTTGAACAAAATCATAACTAGACCGCTCGTCAACAGTCACAGAATGGTGCCATGGGAAAGATGCAGCTTGCTTCAGCTTTTCAGCCGCGGCATTTTCACATTCCTTGCTGCCTCCGCCACGTGTAGTCGACACATCCCTGATATTTCTCTCCGGGTATTCTCCTCAAGGTATTCCCCCGCGGTGGTTCGACAAGAGACCAAGCACCTCAGCGGACTACCGGAGAACCGAGGGAGAGTCGGAAACAGACCAGACAAAGGAAGAGAGAGAGAGATGACAAGAGATGACAAGAGATGGGTCAGAGATTGGGCCCTGAAGGAAGGGAAGCATTGGCGGGGGGGCCAGCCGGGGGCAGGGTAAAGCCAAAACAATGACAGGGAGCAGGGCATGACGACGTCAGGGTTGATCGATCCACCAAACAACCAGCTCGTTCGACTTGTCCAAAGGCAACTCGCGCTTGGCATGCTTGGCGCGCTTGGTTGGCGCTTGGCAAAGCCTTGGCCGGCGCGCTTGAACGGCCGCATTCTCCAAGTTCTCCATATTTCCTCACCTCCTTGTGTATGGGGTCCCCATGGGGTCAAGGTACTCTCCCTCCCCGCTTTCTCTGCCTGCTGCTCCCCAAGATCCCATGCCCTCGGGTAGATGTTGGAATGCAGCAAGAAAAAAGTCATACGGTGATCTGATCTGATCTGATCTTGGGGTCTACGCGAGTCTCTCTCTTGACCCCGTCTGTGCTTTTCTGCGGGCCTGAGCAGTCGGGCTCAGTTTACTTGGCGCCGAGCAAAAGACAAGACCGAAGGCCAATATGGGTGGAGTTTGTTGGTAAGAGTAATGAAGAGGGGGGGAGAGAAGGGGGAAAACGGTTGAGGGAGCGATGAGACGGGCTTACTCCTACTGTGGTAAAGTCTAGTTATTTCCCCTCTTGGTGATTGGCCTATGCATATTTTTAAGCATGAAAAAAGTTGGGGCGCAAGAAGCGCGAGTAGGGGGGAAGAGAGAGTGCGGTGCGCGAGAGATGTGCAGACTTTTCACGCCAGGGGCGGAGCGCTTCACAAAATGGAAACTCCGATACGAATTGAGTGTGGTAGCGGAATAATGCACATAGATTACGTCAGCCAAGTTGCGGTCTCAAGAGAGAGGAGAGGAGAGGAGATGGAGGGAGGGCGCCCGCCCACCACCTTAACCGCCCCTTATCAGGGCCATGCAGGGCCAAGCTCCGAGTCATTAGCAATAGGATTGGGGGTTGTGAGGGACTTCCGCTCGCCCGGCTTTGCAGTTGGAGAAGGGAAATGGTCACCTATCTCCACGTGTGTTGTGCGGTGCTGCCTCGTCGAGGAAAACCGCCCTCGACACTTCACATTGTCTCTATAGCACTCTCTTGTTGTTTTTCTTATGCGCGTATGCTCCGATACGGGATCCATGGCCTCATCCGCCCTCCCCAGACGGAGGGCGCACCCGCCAGCGCGGGAATAGCCTGATAGCGGAGTCGTCGGGGAGTCTTGGCATGCGGGGAGGGAGAATCTGTGCTGCGGGGGATCTAGGATCATGGGTTTTTGACAAGATCATCTCGGAGATGGGGCAAGGCATGGGGAGGGAATCCGTCCACTGAGGCTTCTGGCCTCTTCAGCCTGAAGGCGAAAAAGGGCCAGCGGATGCGTCGCAGTCGCTTGGCCTACAGATGAAGAGATACGGGGTCACTCGCCAAGCAAATACCTCGCGTGGCAAGTTTTGAGCAAAGCTTGCATGCCTTGGCAATAACGCACAGAGGTCTGATGGAATATGGGGCGGGAAAATGATGAGCTTTGGGGTTGTGGAGGAGGAGGAGAGAAAGGGCCCCAGATGGTCTTGTCTTAACCCACGTGGATTAACATCTTGGCTTTTCTATAAAACACTCAGTCCGTCCTGCCATTCTCTCCCGATCCTACTCTCTCCTCAGCAAGCAATCTTCCCCCAGTCCCACTCTCCCCCCTCCTCCTCCCTTCTCTCTCTTCTAGACTTGAGCTTCTCGAAGCTTCAGGGTCTTCCATTTCCTAGTCCCTCACACTAGTCCATCTTCAGCTTGAGCACATCTTTTTTTTTCACAATGACGGCACACGATAACCTGTCATATACTCAACACGAGGTCCATGAACCTCCCAGGCCCAAGACCTCTGACTCTTCCGATGGCAAGGGCAAAGTCGAGGGCATTGAGGAGGCGCGCGGTGAGAACATTGAGTTTGTCGACAAGGCCACTGAGAAGGCCGTTCTCCGGAAGCTTGACCTCCGCATCATCCCCACGGTGATGTGGGTGTACCTGATGAACATGATGGATCGAGGTATGCTCTGATTGTCCACTCACCAAAAGCAATTACTCACCAATGCATAGTTAACATTGGCAATGCCCGTCTCTTCGGTATGGAGGACGAGCTCGGCATGAAGGGCAACGACTTCCAGCTTACAGTCTCTGTCCTCTTCGTCACCTACTGTGTACGTCATATTTCACACACACCTTCAGACCTTCAGACATTGAAGCTAACAGCTCTGCAGCTCTTCGAGTCCCCCTCCAACCTCATCATCAAGAAGCTCCAACCCGCTCGCTACCTCGCCGGTCTCACTCTGTGCTGGGGTATCACCGCTACCTTCAGCGCCTGGGTCAGCAGCACTGGTGCCCTGATCGCCTGCCGTCTGCTCCTCGTATCTTTGAGGCTGTTCCCCCGTGCTGTACCTGTCCATGTTCTACGGCCGCCACAGTCTCGCCCTGCGCATCGCCTACTTCTTCTCCACCGCTGCCGCCTCTGGTGTCGCTGGTGGTCTCTCGTCGCCTATGGCATCAGCTTCATGGACTACACTCTTGGCTGGCGCGCCTGGCGATGGGTCATCCTCATCAACGGTATCCCCACCATTGTCACGGGTATCATCATCCCCTTCATCCTCCCTAATAGCCCCGAGACTGCCAAGTTCCTCACCGATGAGGACCGTGAGAACCTCCGCAAGATCCACGAGGAGCAGGTCGGCCGCGCCCGCAACAGTCGCGAGCTTCTCAAGGAGGACGTCATTGATGCCATCAAGGACTGGACTACCTGGGGCTATTGCTTCGCTCTCTTCCCCTGCCTTGCTATGCTCTACTCTTTCGTCGTCTTCCTGCCTACCATCATCCTCGGAATGGGCGAGTGGAACTCTGCTGAGGTCCAAGCCATGACTGTCCCCATCTACGCCGTTGGTGCCATTGTCTACCTTGTCTGCGCCTACTTCAGCGACAAGACCCAGCGCCGAGGCTACTTTGTCATGGGCGGTATCTCCTCTGCTATCGTCGGCTATGCCATGCTCATCTCTGGTAAGGGCAACGGTGTCTCTTATGCTGGCTGCTGCTTCGTCTCTATCGGCATCTTCCTGTCCTCGGGCATCTCCTTTGCCTGGGTGCCCTCCAACAACCCCCGCTATGGCAAGCGAGCCTTCTCTACCGGCATGCACCTGACTGTCGGTAACGCCTCTGGTGTGGCCTCTCCCTTCCTCTTCGCCAACAAGGACAAGCCTCACTTCCGCCCCGGCTACGGTGCCAGTATTGGCATGCTCGCCTTCTCCCTCCTCCTCAACATCATCCTGCACCTTCACTTCAAGCGCCAGAACAAGCTCCGTGATGAGGGCAAGCAGGATCACCTCATGGAGGGCAAGACTGAGGACGAGATTGACATGATGGGTGAGCGCAGCCCCCGTTTCCGCTTTACCATCTAAGCGATACACACGCGCGCACGCAATGAAGCTCTCGTCGGTCCTTTATCATGATTGCTAGTGGAGTTGGCGAGGGACACAGGGATATGCATGGGATGGAGAACTGGGATTTGGGTATTCTTTTTATAACGCATTCTTGTACATATCGGCTCTCAACGTTATCGACGGAATTTGATATTGAAACTCGGGAGCTGGATGTTGTACATATCAGATGGACTAGATCGTCATAAATTTCCACTGTCACCCGAAAACCGTTTTCATGTCTGTTGTGATTCAGGGGAAGTGAGATTGTAGGGGGACATCCGAGATGACACAACATTTCGCTTTTCTTTCCAAAATGTCGTGAGGTTCCACCGAGACATCGGCCTTCGGAAGTGTTTCCCAATAAAGGCTGCATTATGCATTACAGTGATGAAAGAATACTACCAGCCAAGGCCCGGATCTGCATTACAAATCCTACGCTGGCACGCGGGTCTTGCCAAGATATTGGCCACTGCCGTCGTTTTTTGCCGAGATTTCTCTTGGGGGTTTCCACAAGCCAAGAAAGCTTGGTGGCACGGTTTCTTGGCGAGTTTTTTGTTGAGCATATCTTACGTATTTGACGGCTAGGTACGGCATATCTTGCATAATGTTGTTATCTTGATAACTGTCATGATATCTTATCACGACTGGGCTTGGTGGTGGGTTGCCATCTCTGGAGCTACTCGTCACATGGTTATGACGTTCTTTCAATAATACTATTCGCTATAGGTATAATTCGGTGTCATTATGACTCTCGAGGCTAGTGATTATTCGAGATATCTTATCATCCCCTCCTAATTAGACTCGGCGATAGCCACGTCGTCGACGTAGGCGTTCACCAACGGCTCCCAGTCCGACTCTCCATTATCAGGAATGGCTGAGCACCACAGCTGAATCTTCAGCTCTGGATCGGCCTTGGGCGCCGTAAAACTTGTCGACAGCTGCTGCCAGCCGTTCATCATGGGAAGCGTATTTGTGAACTCTTGGTCGTCGATGAAGAAGACGTAAGAGCACACGTCGGCATAGGCCCACCAGTTGAGCCTCCAGTACATTGAAATCACGTAGTCTTGTCCGGGCACGAGGTTCCTGAGAGGGGTGGAGATGGAGGCCCCTGCGTCTTGTCCGGTTGCCGTGACAGATAGATAACTGCATTCTCTTAGCAAATCGTTGGCATGTAGGAAGCTTTGCAGCAACTTACGCAGCGCCGACATCATCGTGATACAACAATTGGTCGTTGATGAAGGCCTGTCCAGCAAGGGTCCAGCCAGCTCCATTGTCGACGAAACCGGGGTTGGAAAGATAGCCGGTCGACGTGGGAGCGGCAGTGGTGGTAGTGGCGCTGCTCTCGACGGTTGAAGAAGAGGCTTCGCTGCTCTCGGTTGTTGACGATGATGCTTCTTCGGACACGGTTGTCGATGAGGAGACTTGCTCAGAGATAGTCGTCGAGGAAGCGACAGTTGACGACTCGGTGGTGGAAGACGTGGCGACAACGGTTGATGATTCGATCAGCGTTGAAGAAGAGATGGCGTCGCTCGATTGAGGCCTACAGACACTGGCATCGACACCCACCAGAGCAAAAGCTGCACAAGCAGCGAGGACTTTGCGAAGAGCCATGGCGCCAAGAGGATTCGATGAAGTCGGAAAGATTCTGCAAATGAGACTGGAACAGTCTTTGCATTTATTTACGAGGGGAGAAATGGGCAGTCGTCAGCTAGGGGGTGGCTTGAGACTATTGTTCTACTACCCTTCTAGTCTACTTGCTGATTGGGGCGACCAGGGGGCGTTATCCATCAAAATCGATAGTGCAGCTATTTCGGACCTGGAACTCGGCCGAAGAGCTAGGCTAAGATGCCGGTTTAGCCTGGCGGCGAGACGACTAAGATGAGGACTTATAAGCGGCAAATGTTCTGGACTGTCAGTGATGCATTTGGTTAGCCTGGTGCTTGATAAGATGGGTGCGACTCAAGGATTCGTTCATCTCAGTCAACTCTTTTAGTCTTCACTGCTTAGTTCTTTCGCGCATCAGTATAAGTGGGCGTTTTCGAGGGGAAATGCAATATCCACTCAAGCCTCGATCAATTCTACTAGTGAATGATGTGATTGGATGTTCACTGTAGGGCTGAGATGAGAACTCGGCAATCGTTGCGTGAAGACTACAGTGACCGTCACCGGGAGCTCATGACTTGTATATATATCAATAGTGAGTGAATCTGCCTCTGTTAGAGGCTCATCTAGTCTTATGCAGATTCTCATTCCCTAATTATTTCATCAAGACGTCCTCATCACTGTCTGCCTACTTGTTGTGAAGAATGAGGCAAATACGGAAACGAGACGGGAATGAAAACGCCAATCAACTCCCACGTGGGCGCCATGTGCAACCATCTCTGGCTGCATCAACGCCCTCGATTTCGTCAGCGTCGGCGAATGCAGGCGCTTCTTTTACAAATGGCTCACTCTTTACTTTCTTCTTTGCATTCTTCTCATGTAAAGGCCACCGTGTGCCCTCAAGATGGTCATCTTGACGTCTTTTCGTCAATCTCCTACTTACTTGTACGTGAAAACTTATTGTCTCTGTGCTTTGGTCACTTTATTTCAAGCCACGCCTGTCACTTCGAGGTTGCATCTTGCCAATCAGAGGCCGCGACTTCATAATCGAGATATCTGGACGACAAAACCGAGCCCGCACAGCATACCCAGACTTCGGGACCAAGCTGGGAATATTGTTCATAGTGGTGCCGAGTCTTCAGTTGCAAGAAGTTCTTGGAGACGAGCCGCCCATATAGTCGAGAGATGGTATGGCAGAGCAGTTGACCTGGCTCAGGTCAAAGCATTGCTGAAGCGCGATGATCAGGATCTCAAAACCTATCCTGAACTTCTATGGGATGCTCAAGTCCGAAATGGGTCTTCTCTGCATTACAAAGAGCGGAGTTTTATCGAATTACGCCAGCGAAAAATATCATCGACTGGTGACGACTCACTTCATCGCTTTCTCGGCCTCCCTCCAGGCGAGAGAGTTGACCCCAGAGATGTTCCCCTTGTGGCCCTTGGGGGCTCTGGAGGAGGTTATCGAGCCATGTACGGCCTTACAGGCTTCATCTCGGCTGCAAAGAAGATCCAGCTCTGGGACTGCATCACTTGGGTTGCGGGCGTGAGTGGGAGTTGCTGGACACTTGCGGCCTATTATACCATTGCTCGTCACGACATCTCAAAGCTTGTCCAACACTACCTCACTGTTGCAAGCGAATTGGCACATCCAATGAGTATCCGTGCCCTTGACATGGTTGCTCGGAGCAAGAGGGGTGTTTACTTTCTCATTGGGCCCCTGGCAAGAAAAGCCCAGACCAGCATCATCGGACTAGGCATTATGGATCTTTATGCCACCTTGACCACCACCTACCAACTCTTGTCTCGGGAGCCCAAGGGAATACTGAGCCGGGCGACCTTTCAGTGGTCCAAGATTTGGCATCGCTCTGGAATTGACAAGGGACTCGAGCCTATGCCTATTCTCACGGCTGTAAGGCGCGTGCCGAGGTTCTCGTACGGATCGAAACAGGATATTTACTCGACATCTTCTGTCAAGACATTCCGTGCCAAAGGAAAGATAGAAAAGAGTCGAGTGAGCCCTTCCATCACCGCTGCTTCGCCAGCAGAAATGGCTGTTAAGATCAAGCCTCCCCCCAAACGACAATTTCAGTGGTTCGAAATTTCACCTCTCGAGATCGGAAGCCCAGATCTCAATCGATACATCCCCACATGGGCATGGGGCCGCACGTTTATATCAGGCCACTCGATCGATCGACGCCCGGAGCAGTCGTTCTCTCTGCTGCTGGGTCAATGCACGAGTGCCCCTGCAGGGCCCTTGACGGGATACATATCGACTCTACTAGCGACTATGGCAAAAGGGACCATAATGGCGAGACTGCTGTCTCTGCTCAACAGCTTTTTGAGCATGAAGAGATGGGAGGGCCTTTGGGGAAATCCCATTCGAGCAGGTCATGATCCAAACCCCTTCTATGGCCTTGAACGGCCAATTCGAGCAAGGGTCCACACTCCCAGCGGTCCTCTACACGGTCCAGAAAGGGCAAAGCCTCATCATGAGAAGGACGTTGTTTGTGATGGTGTTCGCTCAATGGCTGATGTCCCAGCGGTAGAACACTCAATCGCTGACGTACCATGGGAGGCCCAAGGACGCACTCGACTGATGGATAGCGGCATGTCGAATAACCTTCCTAATCATGTCTTGGCTCGACCTGAGCGAGGTGTCGACATCTTTATTGCCTTTGATGCTTCATCGGATGTTCGTACAGGAGCAGCGATTCAACGTTTGCATTACTTTGCAGCCGACTTTCACATTGACCTCGGAGAGGAAACAGAAATATTCCATAAGCCAGAGCAAGATATTGATTCTAGCTCCCAGGGCATCACCAGTCACGGCTCGGAGATTGAATCGAGACATATGAACCACTACGCCAAAGTCTTTCGGGGAACAAGGCGAAACGGCCAAAACATTTATGTCATTTACTGTCCACTTTTGCCAAACGATGTAAATCCAGGTTTCGATCCTTCGGTAAGTTCTGCTCCCATGGTGCTGGTTATTTTACTGACCAACTCTAACAGACGGCGTCTTTCTCTACGTCGTACAATCTCATGTGGACACCAGATCAGATCAGGGACTTGCTAGCGACCTCGGAGGCAAATGTCTGCTTGTATGCAGTTCATACAATAAGACGGGTGATGAGAAAGATCTACGAGGATAAGAAGGCGCATCGGCTAGCCTTGGGAGTTGAGACAACGGGCTAGGCTCATGCCTTTACGGTATTGGGGTTGATGCAGTCACGTAGTAACAACTGTGTCTTTTGCTGTTGATCACTTCTTCGCGTTTCCTCAATTTGCCAAAGCCTCCTTTGCAATATCCCCGAGACCAACCATCCATGGAGTCGTCCAAGAAGCTACACAGATACGCGGCACGATACTAAGAAAGAACCCTAGGGGTCCCGATGTTGCTAAAACATGCTTGGCTGCGTTGTCTTTGATGGGAGAGGCTGGTCTGCTTGGATCTGCCTTTAACGACTGCACCTCATATCCTTGCTACCTGCACGAGTCTCACGTAAGCAGGAAGAGAAGTCCGGGGAATAAATAGATATTAACTTGCCTCGAAGGGTGAGTTCTGGCAACTAAGGGCACCGCCAATCGTCGAGGCAGCAACCAGCTCACTAAAAGATAATAGCTATAATTATTAAGCATATACTAATGTAATTAGCACATGCTTCTCGGAAGACACAGCAGTTCTTGTCCTATCAGGAGAGAAAGAAGCCGTATAATATGTCTCGTGGAGTGAGCCCTCTGAGTATACATGGGATCCAACAGGTGCGCGTAACGATTGAAAAGTGCAGCCAATATATTACCATCCTACGGAAAGGACCGTTCTGTGACCTTGTCCATATCTAAGTTAAGAGTATGAGCCTCCAAGCCGAACCGTGTAGTTGGAATCGACGGTGAGGCGAAAGCTAAGACATGACATCGAGGTTAGAACGCTTGATCTGTTCTTTATTATAGTTGCAGCCCGGCCCTCGATGGGTTAACTGAGCCCGAAGATCGAAGAACAACCCTCATGACAGGGAGTCAATCCGGATGACAGTCTTGACAAACAGCGACCGCGCAGACTACACTGTCGTCGACAAGGACAAAGGACAGGCCTGGTTCTGGCGGAACCTGGGTCCAGAGGCCGGCTGGTCTTGGGGCGGCTAGTTAGAGTGTGCTGCAGGCCCCAAGGAAACCCTTAGGAAGAAATTTGGATGGGAAGAGTTCTATCCACGAAATGTGCGTTTTGCTGAGTAGGTTGACCCCCCTTGACCAAGTTCCTTCGTCTTCTAACGAAAAACCGCGATATAGCTTGGGCGGGGACGGCCTTGATGACTATGTTTACATGAATAACAATGGAACTACCGTGTGATGGAAGAACATGGACACTCTGCCGATTACCTGGGGGCCTGCCACATTGGTTGCTGGCGGACCAGCATGGGTTATTCCTCAAGATATTCACTTCGCCGATACTAATGGCGACGGCAAACTGGAATACGTTGTGGTCGGCCGAGTGAACGGGCAAACACGGACCTGGCATCACCTGGGCTGGCGCGACGATGGCTCGATTCGATGGGACACGCCACGGAGCTTCGCCGACAGAACAGGCTCTACTGGATCCGCCATCAGGATTGCTGACGTAAGTTTGACCGACCTGCTCTCTCTTGACACAGAGCGTCTTCTAACCATCTATGTCGTATGTAGATGACGGGAGATGGACGTGCCGACTACGTGTCCATGGACCCAAACAACGGGCGACTCAACCTTGGGCACAACCGCTGCTGGCCGCTTGAATCTTCCGGCGACGGATCCTCTAGAGCATCTGATGAAGTTATCTGGAGAGATATTGACTGCACGAGTCCTGGTGCTAACGATGCGACTGTCGAACCTTCCATCCGCTGGAACACATTCCGTTGCTCCGAGGCCTGGGAAGACGCCCTGGAGGATTGGAGGGCACGCAGGGGCAGTATTAACCTCAACTTTAGTACCATCATCAGCAATTACTTTCATGCGAGCGATCTCAGGAACTGTGGGAATATGATGGAAGAAAACAACTGCTATCAGACCGTAGATTGTGACGAAGACTATGGCGGCGCGGCGCCCTTCTTGGTGCTGAACTCCCTCATCGTCTTGTCTTAGGTATGTGCTTTTCTCTCTTGTCTCCCTGTTGCAGTGGTGGGCTGATTGTGGAATAACTCGAAAAAAGACCTTCTGGAACATCATCAACCTGTTTGGGGACGCCGCGACTGATGTCAAGGGCAGCATTGGTGTCTTCGCCAAGACCTTTGCCCCGCCGGAGAGGGAGGATAGCATAGGCCTGTATGTCATCCTTGACATTGTTGCCATGGGCTATGCCAGTATCATGGCTCCTTTCTGGAACCGCTGGGCCCGGAACCTGGACTGGTTGAGACGCAACTCGGATGACTTTGACACGGTCAAGGATCTCGTCAACGACATGACATACCAGGGCATCACGCTGGCCAAGGATCTCATAACCCAAGAGGACAAAGCAATAGAGCCGGAGGCTCTGCTGGAAGACCAGGTCAGCGGCATCACAAGAGCATGGAGGGGTGGGATGGAGTCCTACGCCAAGATCCTATTCAACGGATCCGAGGCGAGCATAAAAAGGATGTCCAAGCTCATGGCCAGTGGCAAATTGCTCGATCCAGCATCGCAGCTGGACAACGTCGGAGACATCAAGCTTAAGCTCAAGAAGACGCTCTACGGCATGCTAGTTCCCATGGCATGGAGAGTGGCCGGTCGAGACTTGAATCCATTGTACGTACTACCCCTAAATCTACCTCAGGAGCAAGCTCACTCTTTCTCGGCACAGTATCTTAGATAGCGGGCGGAGTTGCCAGGACGCGCCCAACGACGAGTGGATCGAGAATGTACTCGGCAAAGACACTCGCAACGACAGAAACATCTGTGACAAGGGCAAAAACAGGGCGTATTATCTCGTCGGCGCCGTGGATCCCTCCCAGAACTGCAAAAAAGCTGGGTGGGATGAAGAAACCGCCGAGTGCAAGGACTTTGAAGACCTCCCTGGTCTTGGTGAGATGGGCACTCGTGTCGGTATGAGTGATGAGGACGCGGACAGTTCTTCCAAGGATTGGAGACTCTTGTCGGTCGAGGTTATTGTGTTTGGGTAAGTTTCCAGTCTTTGACTCGCCGTCTGTACCGCTGCTAACCCGTCCCCTAGATCCCTCGCAACCTTCAAGACAAATGGTTACAAAAACACTCCCAAGTCAAAGCCACGTCCGGAATGGAACAGCCTTGGCCAGTGGGAAGAAACGCTCGATGCTTTGGTCGACAACAACATCAGAGCCCCGTACTTCTTCGACCTTCCCGTCTACAATGCCGTTGATGCCTTTCTTAACTACAAGCTCGATGGCGAGGGCGAAACCAGCCAGAAGGACAGAAGGTACTACTTTCCGTGCAACGAGGTTATTGAATAGGACATTCCTGACAGGGATGCCTGAGGCTGAGCGCTGTGAAGGGTATTCTTTTTTGTCATCTTACTTTCTATTTTATGCATTATTACTTTGAACAAGTTTGATCAATATATAACTTCACAATCTCCATTTCCACTTGATAATGTTGCTGCCTCTGGTGTTGTTATATGGTTAACGGTGCTGGGCGAGACAGCTATAAGACCGGTATAGAGGATGCCTCCCTGTATATTCTTTCCGACAACTTCCCCACGCATCAGATCAACTACTCAATGACTCAAGGTGCCTATATCGACTGGAAAGCGCAACGAAGGAGAAAGTATCTTCTGTGCCTCCGATCTGTTGAAACTATGGATGAGTTTGGGGGGAGGGCTAGTTTTGCCCTGGGTAACATAATCTATTATAAGCCTGAAAATACCCTTTATATGGGTGTGTCCTTGGGCTACTGGTTGGGTGAGAAAATGCCCCTTTGCTTTTGTCTGTATGTCCCGGTCGCCCGACCAGCCCCCCTAAGCGCCGGAAATGCCCCTGCATCGCATAAGAGTTACTAAAATGGGGTGAGGCTGCATCTTAAAATGCAGTGTGACCACCAAGTGGCTTTGATTGGATCCGACTTGGTTCAGCTGAGCGGGGATTGAGAATCAGGCTCTCAATGTGCACCACACGTTTGTGACCCTTTTGCCTCAAATTGCGTCGTCTTACCCGGGTAGCCGGGGCTTCAAGCACAGCCAGAGGGAGCCACGAATTGTTATTGGCATGATACAGCTGCCAAGGCGTCGGAAGAGGCGGTAATCGACGCCTCACGCATTAGGCATCGGAGCTTGCTAATAGGGGACTCAGAGGCTGCTACAGCTAGCCTGTTGATTTGCCAAGCGGATAGCCTTGGCGCTTGTAAATGCGGTCTATAAATAGTCTCCCCCTTACTGGGTGGCTTTGCTTTCAGAAAACTTTCTCAGCTGCCGTTGCTCTAAACATCATTCTCTAAACATCATTCACAACAAGCAAGTGGCACCCTCCCCACACGGGATCTACAGCGTGAACACAATGAGTAACCCAACCAGATCACTTGGAAGGTAGGTCACCTTTCGCATAGGATAAGCTCGGGAACTAATTGTAAAGAAGTATGTCCCCCTCGGGCCCCTCAATCATGTCGTCGTTGGACAACTCGTTTCTGTGGGAAGGGGCCAGGTGTTCCAAGGATGGCGCTCATTCATTCCCATATTTTTACTCCATGCGGCGTGATAAGATGCTCTGCGGCGATTGCTTGAATAAGTACAAGCACCACCGAAAACTAGATCTATACTATTATCAGACCGTCCCGAACGATGCCATAATTGTGCATTCCACACTCAAAGTTAGACTCGACAAGTCGCCTCTTCTGGAGGATGCAATAAAACGATCCCGGGCCCCCGGGCTGTGCCAGATTGGCAACAATAGCGAGTGGTTTGGCGTTAGGCCCAAGAACGAAGGCGGAGACTGGTCGCTGGTCGAGGGCGTTGCGTATGACCTATTGGTGGAAACCTTTCGGAAGCCTGCATCTGATATCTACCCGGTCCTGGTCTCCTTTGTGGGCGCAACGGGTGCGTGTCGTATGCTCCTTGGCTCATAATGGCCTGTGCTAATCTATACCAGGGTCGGGAAAGAGCTCGTTGATCGGCCTGTTGTCTAAGGTGTGTTCGCTCGATGGCTTGACCGAAAGTTTCTGTGTCTCCCTTATTCTCACATGTCGTTTACAGTTTCCCGACCCTCTGTTTGGAAATCAGTTCAAGACCCCGGCCGTCGGAGACTCAGGATCACGCCAGTCAACCTCGTCTAACGTCCACCTCTACGCTGATCCCCAAACGTACTCGACCAAAAGCCCTATCCTGTATGCCGAGTGCGAGGGAATGAATGAAGGTGAAATTCCTGCCGAGATGGAAAAGCGTCTGGCTTCAGCTTCAGCTTCCAGCGATCCTTTGCCACGCGCCTCCCAAATTCCAGAGCTCAAATCACAGGACATCATCTGGAGCAAGATGCCTGGGCACGGTGGTCCCTGGACTAGAAAAGAGATTGGAAAGACTCTATTCCCGAGGCTTCTCTACATTTTTTCGGATGTGGTCATATTCCCGTTCATCGGAATGTAAGCAACTCCTGCCTCCCTTGGATGAACTGAGAAGTCACTAAACCATCCCTACCAGTCAGCTTGATGAGGCGATTCATCAGTTAGTGAAATGGGGGCATAGCGCCACAATACGGTCGTACAACAAACCAACTCTTCCAAGTGCTATCGTTGCCTTCCTCAACCGAGGGGGTCGAGCCGACCCTCGCATGTACGACTTCAGTGCTGCGAGAGAATGGTTTTTCAACCAGCCTTGCCTCCAGGATGTTTCTAAGGACAAGACACTGCAACATTACATCCAGTACTGGGAGGCCAATGGACAGCACATTGTTTCGGCTGAGGAGCTTCTCAGTTGTTACTATTCCTCGGTCAGTGTTGTGCACCTTTCCAGTGGCCAACGCCCGACGACAATGCACCGGCAAATAGATAAGCTCCGAGGTAAAATAATTGAAGTATGCTCAGAGTCTCAGAGTCAGAGAGCGATGGCGTGGATGAGGTGGAATACGGTCACTTTCCCTATCTTTGTGCGAGAGGCGCTCACGCACTTTGCATCTAAGTACGAAACTCCATTCAACTTCTCCGATGCCTGGATTGATCTTCAAAAATTCTCTCCTGACTTCGGTCGGTCAATATTCAACTTTGCGAGAATGGTCCGAGGGCATCGAGACCTGTCTCACACTGGTATGGACCTCTGGCTTGACATCAGCAGTTTTGTTGCCTCTTGTCTCTTCCTCAACTGCGTGAGAGCACAACAGGCCGGTAAGAATTACCCTTCTCATGATTCCAACATAGAAACCACTGAGAGACTGTTGCTGAGCTTTTAGACTATAGGATCACAGATAAGATCTTGGTGCAGTGTCAAGAAGCCGTGGCGCAATATTGGAGGAAATTGTGGCCTTGCAGCCACCGCATCCAGACACCAGAGGGATATCAACAGTGCCTAAATGCTCCCTCCGGACACCCACACCATCAGGGCAGTAAGGCCGTCGAGCCAGGCGAGCATTCAGAGAGGCTTTTTCTCGGAGGGGTTCAAATAGAATTCCTCCGTCTCGTTGACAGGGCTTTCGGCAAACAGAAGTCCAAGCTCCGCCGCCACAGTGACCACCACGAGGTGCTCAGGGAGGCATTCTCTATTCACCTGAACACAACGAGCAGTTTTTACAAGCTTATTGGCGGTATTGGTAAGCTCGTTAGTCACTTGCCCTGTCTGGTATGCCTGGACGGTGTCCCAGAACATAGCCTACCATGTGGCCACGTCATATGCAGAGAGTGCGCAAATGCCATTGGGGATTCGACCCCTGGAGGCTTTGTGACGCTTCGAAGGTGCCCTCTCAAGAATCATCGCGAAGAAGACTGGCCAAGGGGGCTGGCTATGTCGTAATGTATCTTAACAAGTCAACCTAAGGACTCTGTCGCTTGATCGGTATGGACCCAGTCAAGGATCAAGGGGGCAATTTTGAACAGGCTTCCAAGTCAGCTCGGTCCAAGCACGACAACATACTCAAAAATATGGACTTGTGTAACTTCACCGTATAACAACCCTTACCCATTGTTCGATCAAGGCAACCTAGCGTGAGAAATACATGGATGGTACGCCCAATATACATATGAAGATCCCTAACTGCTACGATCTTCTGGCTCAGTTAACCCATCAAGGGCCAGGCTGCAACTATAATGAAGAACACATTATCAACACATCATAGCATCATGACCCCCCTGACTGTTACATCTTTACCTATCTATTCGTTGTTAAACACCATTCCCTCTGGCACCTTGATCCACTGCAAAGTATCTGGATCAAGCGATTTCTCACTCTCCTGTGCCTCTTTCCTGATGATGTCTGCTCTGCGTTTTGATCGTGCTTCAATGACGGCAGGAAAGTCTGCAGGTTGAACAGTGATACCTCCAACCAAATCCTCAGCGTCATACTGGACGGGGTTTCCGTGTTCATCTTTAGCTGGTAGAAAGTTAAATCCCCAGAAGAATCGCGAGATGGCCAAGAAGAGCGAGCGCTCAGCAATATGGATACCCTGACATAGGCGGCGTCCGGCACCAAAGACGAAATTGTCGCGCTTCGCAACATCTCCAATAACTGATTGGTAAAGAGTTGAAGGAATGTCTTTGAAACGATCTGGGTTGAAGACTCGTGGCTCCGGGCATCGCGTCTCATCCATGTGAATTGCCCTAGTTGGTACGATTAGATGTGAAAATCATGATGTAGGGCATGTTCCAAGTACTTACCAGACGTTGTTGATGATTGAAGAGTTCTTGGGGATTTGATAGCCTAGATAACTATCGTCCTTGGTCACGTTGTGTGGCACCCCTAACACGACGGTGGGCATCCACCGTAGAGTCTCCTTGATGCAACAGCGGATGAAGGGCAGCTGGTCATAGTCTTCCATAGTGGGTAAGCGATCTTGCCCAACCACGCGATTAACTTCTTCTTGGCCTCTCTTCTGAACTTCGGGCCAGATGAGCATTGCCAAGATGAAGCCGTAGAGCGTCGAGGCGGTGGAATCTGACCCGGCATCTAGCAGCGACCCACTGATATAACCGGCAGCATCATCGGAGAATCCATCGGTCAACTGAGCGCGGTAAATGTCGTTGCAGAAGCATGGCTAGAATTGGGGCATGGTTAGCTGGAAATACACCCCGACAGCGAGATCGATGATGGACATACAAGTCCTCGGCCGTCCACGATCGCCTGCTTTGTCCTTGCCCAGTGGCCAAGGTACATCTTCTTCTCGGCCTCGTGCAGCTTTCTTGCATATCTAACGTTGGGAGCGATAAAATCAGGGAGCTTCTGGAGAGCAGGATAGAGATCGGCTAGCTGGGCGCTGGCACTTCCAGATAAGGCGCTCCATTTATCGAAGCCCTGCGGCGTGTCAGCATCAATGCCTTGACCTAGTAAGATGCGGTATACATGAAAAAGCTGGAGAAGCTTGGGGTCCTGGTTACTGATACACCGAAATCCAAATATCATCTGAGTGGAAAGAGAATAGGAAGCACGCCTAATGTGAGGCAGCAAGTCGTTCGGCGTGTCTAGGAGGTTGGTTAAGAGTACTTTGTTCTCGAGGTCCTGGTAGGGTAAATAGGTTGCTGCGACCGTGATATTCAAGGCTTTATGTATCATGCGATGAATCATCCGCCAGTTACTCCCGTATCTCTACAACTAATGTTAGAATAGACGGTAGAAGACAGTGACGCCTCACCATGAGGACGAGTCTGAGGCCGCCACTGGCGATGCGTTGGCCGATGTACATATCAGGCCTGTCTGAGTAGATCGCGCTCCTCTTATCCAATAAGTCCTTCACTGCCTCATCGGACGATAGAACAATCATGATTTTTGTTCCCAGGATGAGTGAGTATATCGGCCTTCGGCGATATTAGCAGGGGTGGGATGGGTGCATGGGCTAGGTGCTTACCCATATTGTTTGGCCCATTTTTCAAACTGAAGATGCGGCCTCTTCGTTGGCATCTAAGTCTATCAGAAAGGCATTCAAGCTATCAATTCCTCATGGACAGACCAGGTGTAAATTGCCCAGGAGTGGCAGTGTTGGCGGACCGGGCGGGAGGCCTGGAGGCCGCTGGCCGATCTTGGATAGCTTGGCCAGGAGCAGCACAGCTAAAGCTGTGAAGCTAAGGATAATGGTGATTAACAGAGAAAGCATAATTCCAGGAATGTAACCGTATTTGAAGTTCAGACGTTTGGGTGGCTTGGGGGACCTCTTGTTGGTTTCTTATACTCAGCTTTGCTTTAGACTAATGCAACCAGTTTCCATGGGCCAGTCACCTTCCACATAAAGACGCCTTAGTAACACGATCTGAACGATAACATTGGAACAGAAGCCCCCGGCAAATTTGGCCCGGCTCCGCCGAAGCATATGCAGTGCAAAGCTCAGGGGGTGTCGTGAAATCCCGGGCGGAAGGACGGGGGTTCCACCTGAACTGGTTAGCGTCAGTTGAAGATGGTTGACACTTGACTTGATCCGTCGCCTGGCTGACAATGGCAGGCAGGGGAGTTCATGGCGTGACGGGCTGGCGGCAAGCTGACCAGTCTCGAGGAGCTGCTAAAGTCTTATCAATCAGCTTTACTCCTGTGCTTCTAGCAAGCCGCAAGGTGACTGTCGCTATCTCTGGCTGACGGGGGGCAGGGTCAGATTAATTCCTTTTGGGGAGCGCATATAATGTCTCATTGGATGTAGAACCCTGATAGACCTCGGCCTAGTAGACACAATACTTGGCTTCTGGGAAATAGAAAATCTATTAATTAACGCCTCCTTCTCTCGTCTCCTACATCTAAAAGAACCTACAAATGAGTAGCGTTCTCCTTGAACTTGGCCATCATTCGTTGTCCAATCACGGGATCAACCTTAGAAAACATCTCGACAACAGCCTGCCTCAACGCAGCTGGCACACCCTCCAATTCAGCGGTGACTGTCTCAATCCACTGAGTCCTCTCCTCTTCGTCAAACACCCTCCTCCACAGCTCCCGAGGTTGAACATAGTCTTGTTCATCAACCGGAATCTCATTTAAGCCGAGGACCGCAGTGGGCGACACCCGCTCGTGGTGTGATATCTGGGTCATGGCTGTAGAGGATATCCCGGGGCTTAGGGTGCTTCGGACATAGTTTGGATCTCCTCCGTAGTTCTTGGTAACGGTTATGCCGTCGCGTTCGTATGGTGCGTAGACAGGGGCGATGGGGCGGTTGGAAGGCAACTGGGTATAGTTGACTCCGAGGCGGTATCTCTGAGCGTCGGGGTAGGCAAACATTCGAGCTTGGAGCACTGCGAATAATTAGCTCTGGCGGTTGAAGGGTCAGGGGCATGTCCTACTTGGGTCTGGCGTCATGGCGATGCCCGGAACCATGTTGGAGGGAGAAAATGCAGCTTGTTCGATGTCGGCGAAGTAGTTGTCGGGCTAACCGCCAGTGTCAGCAGCTATCTTTCTTCTTTGAGTGACGATATCTTACGTTCTTATTCAGCGTCATCTTGCCAACTTCAATCAAGGGAAAGTCCTTGTGTGACCAGACCTTGGTAATGTCGAACAAAGCCCGACCAAGAGTCTCGGCTTGCTCGGGTTCCATGATCTGAACATACAGCTTCCAGACGGGGTACTCTCCACGGGCAATGGCTTCCCAGAGATCTTGATTGTGGTGGTCAGGGTTGGAGCCGGCCTCCTTCTCAGCATCCTCGGCCGAAGCAAAATGGGTGTGGCCACCTTCAGGACGGAAGTGGAACTTGCAGTATCGGAAGCGGCCTTGACTATCCACCAGCTTAAAGGTATGGACTCCGAACCCAGTGACGCGACGGATTGAGTCTGGGAGCCCGCGGGTGCCAAAGAGATGCATCAAGGCATGGACACTTTCGGGTTGGTTGACATGAAAGTCCCAGAACTGGGATAGGAATTAGATCAATCAAGAATCGAGGCTTCTTGCGAAACACTCACCATAGTCGCATCCGGCCTGTTAGTAGCGGGATGTTTCTTGTGGCTGCGGTTAAGTGATGGAAAACGCATCGGGTCGCGAATGAAGAACACGGGCTTTGTAGATTAGAACAGGTTAATGCAGCAGGGGAGGATGCTCAACACACAATATGGTTTCCAACAATGTCATGGTTACCCTCTTCTGTGTAAAACTTCACAGAGAAACCTCGTACATCGCGAACTGTATCTGCACTCCCCTTCTCACCACCAGTGGTACTGAGGCGGAAGAGGACCTGCGTCTTCTTGCCGACAGTGTCAAGAAACTTGGCGCAAGTCAACTGAGCAATGTCCTTGTTAGTGACTTCGAATTCACCCCAGGCGCCTGACGCCTTAGCATGCACAACTCTATAGGGTGTCAGATAAACCAAGAGACAAAGGCATCGTTTCGTACCTCTCCGGAATGCGCTCTCGGCTGAAATGTGCAAGAGTCTCGAGGAGAAGGGTGTCTCCTAGCGTGGTGATGCCGCCACCACCAAAAATTGGCAGAGTGGTGCTGACGGAGGGATCTCGAAGTGGTTGGCCTTGAAGAGAGTTAGAAACCGAGTTTTTGGGTAGATCTCGCAAACGTGCCTTCAGCCAAGGTATACATAGGCCTCGACATGGTGGTTATTTCTAACTGATAAGCTCAAGAGTTAAAAGTAAAGCGTCTGGGATGCAAGGATGTGCTTGTCCTCCTAGAATAATGACAAAATCAGTCGGGAAAAGACTGTGACCCTAATATTGGAAGCTATTGTACTTTTTAACGTCATGATTGTTGTGCAATTTGAATTCTTCCCAGACCAATAGTGAATGGAGTTTTCATGCTGACAGCACAATCGAGGGTTGAATGCCGAACTAACCGCGAACCAGGCACTTCAGCTTGCGCAGCAGATGATGGATCACCCGGAGTTCGGCAAGATACGATAAGCCAAGAGTTTTTCGCTTTCACGGCTCAGATAAGCCTCATATTGACTGGCAGAAGGCTTCTGGAATTATTCTATAGTACAGTCCGGCAATGTCAGTCCTGAGCTGTGTGGAACTGCCGGGTAGACCGGTAGGGTTGACGCACTATGGCTGGCCTTAGTAAGACTACTCGTCCAATGAGATAGCCTGGACTCTCACAATGGACCCTTCATAGTGCTACCCTTTTCGTCTACTTTGACGTCAGAAGCTCCATTAAGGTCGGTACGTACAGATGCCGATGACCCGACTAAAAAGAGCACGGAGAAATCCTTGCCGGGATGGAGCTCGGAGTTGGCTCGGCGAGTCTTTTCGCTGCCGTGAAAGTCGAAAACACCATAGCAGAAAGTTTGGATTGACCGGGGTTTAACGGATGGCATGCCGAATTGCGCGTAATACCAGAGACACTGAATTGAGTTGAATGGAGATTCAATTTGCAAAGGATGACATCGATGGCATCTCGAGAAGTATATAGCATCCCGCGCTGCCAGTGCTTTTCAACTTGGCCTTCATCAACAGCTTCTCCAGCTTCAACAACATCATCACTTCTACAACTCAATTACCTTACAACTTCTAACTACTAAAACTCAACTACTCTCACAACTTTACCACTCTCAAATCTTCAACTCCCCCGACCTATAACACCACATTTTATCATACATCCAATCATGGCTTTCGTCGCCAACGGAAACGAGTACGACTTCATCGTCGTTGGTGGTGAGCCCGCTGGCAACGCTGTTGCTGGTCGCTTGGCCGAAAACCCTCATGTTCGCATCCTGGTCATCGAGGCCGGCATTCCCAACCCCCACCAGGTTCCCGAGATCACCACCCCCTCCCAGGCCTTCAACCTTCGCGGTAGCAAGCATGATTGGGCATACAAGTCGACAATGATCAAGCGCGATGACTATGAGCGAATTGAAAAGCCAAACACCCGTGGCAAGGCCCTTGGCGGTTCATCTTGCGCCAACTACTTCACCTGGATTCCAGGCTCTAAGCCTACTTTTGATGACTGGGAGGAGTTTGGTGGTCCTGAGTGGAACTGGGACGGCTGCGTCGATTACCTTCGCAAGTGTGCCACCTATCACGACGAGGAGAAGCTCTACCCTGCCGAGCTGAAGAAGATTGGCACTGGTGGCCCTATCCAGATTGCCCATGCTGATCTGGTCCCGGAGATGCAACCCTGGCGAGACGCTCTGACCCAGGCCTGGGTCTCCAAGGGCGAGGTCCTCACCGAGAACATTTACGACGGCGAGATGCGAGGTCTGACTCACTGCGTCGATACTATCCACGGTGGTCAGCGACAGGGCAGCTTCCTCTACCTCAAGAACAAGCCCAACGTCAGCATCCTCTACGGAGTCCAGTCCAAGCAGTTGATCCTTGACCCTCATACCAATGCCTGTCTTGGTGTTACCGTCATCAACCCTACCAACAACAATGAGCTCAGCGTCTATGCTAGCCGCGAGGTCATTGTGTCCCAGGGTGTTTTCGAGACCCCCAAGCTCCTGATGCTCTCTGGTGTTGGTCCCGCCAAGGAACTGGCCAAGAACGGGGTTGAAGTCAAGGTTGACTCTCCCCATGTTGGCCAGCATCTCCTAGACCACCCCATTGTTCCCTTCGTCCTCCAGGTCAAGGACGGCTTCGGTATGGAGGATTATATCCTTCGTGATGGTACCGCCAACAGCGCTGCTGTCGCTCAGTACAAGCGCGACAAGACTGGTCCCATCGGCTCTGGCCTTCTCGAGCTTGTTGGCTTCCCTCGAATTGATGAGCGCCTCGAGAAGCATCAGGCGTACCGCGAGGCCAAGGCTGCCAATGGTGGTCTCGATCCCTTTGGTCCTGCTGGTCAGCCTCACTTCGAGCTCGACTTTGTCGGCATGTTCAGCACCGCCTTCCAGTGGCATTACCCTCTTCCCGAGCAGGGGAACTACATGACGGTTATTGTCGATCTTCTGCGCCCACTGTCTGAGGGTGAGGTCACTCTGAACAGCGCCGATCCCCTGGTCCAGCCCAACATCAACCTCAACTTCTTTGGCAATGATCTGGATATTCTGGCCATGCGAGAGGGTGTCCGCTGGACCTACGATGTCCTCACCAATGGCGCGGGCTTCAAGGATGTCGTTGTCGGCGAGTATCCTTGGCGAATGCCCCTCGAGTCAGACGCCGAAATGAAGAGGGCTGTTCTTGATCGCAGCCAGACTGGTTTCCGTGAGTATACCTCGTGCAAGCGTAAAAGACGCCGCTAACATATCTGTCAGACCCTTGTGGTACTGCTCGTCTTTCCAAGAGCATCCAGCAGGGCGTTGTTGATTCCCGTCTTCGCGTCCACGGCGTCAAGAACCTTCGTGTCGTTGATGCTTCCGTCATCCCGGTCATCCCTGATTGCCGCATTCAGAACTCTGTCTACATGATTGGAGAGAAGGTAAGAACAAATCATACTGTTTCTGAACACCATACTAACCCATTACCTAGGCTGCCGACATGATCAAGTCTGATCACGCAGACATCTTTGAGGAGGGCGCCTTCAGGAACATCCGCGCTTTCACGAGCCGTCTGTGAATAGCTCGCAGCGGGGGCCATATAAATTGCTAGTTGAGAGGCGTTTATAGATTAGCTTGCTTAATAGAATTATCAAAGAGGTGCTGCCCTCCGTTACGGATTGTGAATAGTCGGCGTTAAATTTGAAATCGCATGGCATCGATGCATGGGTGGGAGGACACGGTTAGTTAGATGTGCGCATTTATTTAGACAACCCTGAATAATTAATGAAAATCTCCATTCGTCATATTCGTGAAATATATGGTATCTAGGCCGCTTTTCGACAGGCTACGAATAATCCCAATGTGTAGTCCCGGAATGCCTAAGAGAAATGTTCTGTAGCATACTATTCCTACGCAGGTACTTACAAAAAAAAAGCCCTCATGTCGTCAAGTGAGTGTTACAACCGCTCAAAAAATCTAGCTTGATAGCCATGGATCCTGTAGTAATTCTTTCGCTGTCGGACGATCATCAGGGTCCCACGCAAGAGCTCTTCTCATAAACGCAAGGAACTTGGTTTTGTCCTCCAACTTGGTTTCAGCCGCCTCCAAGGTTTTTTTCCTTCGGGATGGGAACGAACTCATCCCACTTATCTAAACGAGAAGACACGGTTAGTCATCTGACGCGGCGATTTGACATCGACAAACATGCAATCTTCATCCCAATACTCGAGCGCTCTTTTGCGATTCCGGTTGAGAAGCTCAGCAGGTGGTGGGCCTAGAGCAGCGATGAGTTCAGAGAGGTGAACACCATCTGAAAAACTACCATCTTCTTTGCGCGCGCTGGAGAGAAGGAGGCCCTCAAGGAGGTCCCATGCCTAGAACGAATAAACATGTGCCATCGGGAAAATAAGGCGTGAGATTGGACACCTACTGTGAGTCCGACACTCCAGATATCGACGGGGTAACTCCATTGGACATATAGAAGAGCCTCTGGGGCCCTGTACATGATAGGCATAATATCACCAGCGTGAGGTCCTATGCCGAGCCTGACTTCTCCAAAGTCAGAGAGGAGAAGCGGCCCAACCTTAGGCTTCATCAGACGAGAGAAATAAATGCTCCGGTCTGGTAGTTTCTTTCAAGGAACAGGGCTTGAAAATTCATTGTCTTCAAGCTTTTTGAAGAGTGAATTGTCCTCTAGACCAAGGAGGAGGTTGCTAGGATGGATATCTAATGCAATTGTTAGTTAATGGCATCCACGAGAAGGAGAGAAAAATGAGGGTGAAGAGAGGAAAGAGAGTCAAGGGAACGGAAAGAACTACATACCAGTATGGACGACTTGGACTTCTGTGTGAAGAAAATCGACGGCTTGAAGAAGCTTTTTGATGGCACTTTTTACAAAGTCCTCTTCGAAGCCACGACCCTTCATGAACACAGTGTCCATATCACGCAGACTCATTTGAGAGGCCTGAAGAGCTAGTACGATGTGGGTTCCATGAGGGTCAGAGACTTGGAAGGAAGCTATGAGCTTTCTGATGTTGTCGGCTCCGACGTGTTTGCTGGTGGGTATGACTGTGCTCAAGTGTTCGTAGAATGGCAGCTCCCGATACTCGACAGAGTTGTGGACGTAGAATTTGAGAGCTACGTACAGATGATCCCTTTCATTGACTGTTAGGCAAGTCACACTGTTTCACGAGGCACTCACTCAAGATCGCGGGCAAGCCAGATGGTCGAGGATGAACCAAAGCCAAGTTTGGCCACTGTCTGAAACCTGCCGTTGAAAACCTCGCCCAGGCGCACAGGGTAGAAGTGATTGGGGTTGTACTCTGGCATTTCCTCTTCTTCAATGGGGTGGTCTTTGTCGATCACATCAAACCCTTGAGTGGCAAACGTTCGGGGGTCCGATCGTGGACGTGCTGTGGAAAACAGGGCCAGACTCGAGGCGGGGCCGCTGAGTGTCCATGACGGCGCTCTGGCGGCAAGTAGATGAGCATGAAGAGATGGAACCGAGTAAAAACGCTTTCTTGATAATCTGAAGGGGGGTCGGGCGAATGCTTTGTGGCGCGATGCCATGGCCGGTTGTTGTTGGGAAGATGTTTGAAGAACTTGAATGGCTGAGGCTGAAGATTTCGATGAGGCGCAGTAAATTGAACCAACAACGATCGCAAGACCCATGCATAGCCCGAATCACTTGCCTTATCCCTCCAATACGCGACATGATATGTTACGTATTCTATTCTTATGACCCATTCTTGGACGCAAGTAATTCATCAAAGCCTAAAGCAAAGTGTTGGCAGCTCACACTCGCCAATCGGCCCAACACAATACGCCGCTAGGCCAACGACAGAAGGATAAGATACCTTTCAATAGGTCTAGAGGCATTAAGAATCATATTACTGCAAGAGACCCATGGTGATTCTACGTGTCCTTTCCGATTTAGGGTTGGTCGACTGGGAATTTAAGCTTACCTGCCGTTTCGGTGTGCTGATCAATCCAATACCTCCACACCTTGATTTCTAAGCTGCGATGTGTATTGATGACCTCGAATTCATCCGAGCCAAACCAAAGCATGCAATTAACTCATGCCAGCTTATTTACTTGGCGTGAGTCACAACTGAGATAGATGACCCGACCTTCGAGCATCGTGATCCGCCTGTTAGGCATCAGAATGCGTAGCTCAAACAGAGATGAGGCCGGCATGTGAAGATATTCATTGCCTGAGCTGTGGTATAAAGAGCCGACGAGCTTTCCGTAACAGTCTTGAATCAACAAACATCAAGATCCTCAACCAATAAAACTCAGCATTCATCAATCATTATACCTGCAACGCTCAGAATGGCCACTCCCCAAGCTCTCACGTTTCTCGGCCTCGGCAATATGGGTTCCGCCCTTGTGCAAGCTCTCCTGAAGGCTTCTCACAAAGTGACCATCTGGAACCGCACGGCAGATCGGCCTCAGGTCAGAGCTGCTGTTGAGGCTGGAGCTATCCTCGAAGTGGACGTCCAGGCTGCAATCTCCAGGAACAACATCGTCGTCATCTGTCTTCTCGACTACACCAGCATCAGAACTTCACTGGCTAAGATTCCGGCCTCTGCTCTCGGAGGAAAAACCATTGTCAACCTGACCAACGGCACGCCGAAACAAGCACGGGAGATGGAAGCCTGGGCCACTTCGCACTCTGCCAAATACTACTTTGACGGGGCCGTCATGGTACCACCCCAAATGATCGGTGGGCCCCAGTCATTTGTTGTTGCTAGTGGACAAACCCTCGAAACATTCAAGCCCATCGCCTCACTCCTTGAGCCCATCGGAAGATCAGACTATCTTGGCACAGCCATAGATGCTGCTGCTCGATATGACCTTGCTGCTCTGTCATCAATGTTTGGCATGTTTAGCGGAATGTTCGTCGCCATGACACTCCTCAAAAAAGGTCACACCACAACCGACGAGAAGCTCGAACCTGTGGTGTCAGGCAGTCTCAACCCGTTCTTGGGTGCATTGATCCCGTACAATGGACTTATTGCGCGGTCTTGGGACGACAAGGCGTGGGATGATAACCTGGGGAATCCGGTCGGAATGCAAGTGCAGGCGTTAAAGAATATTCTAGAGGCTTGTCGCGATGATGAGATAGACGATGGGTTTCTCAAGAACTTGACGACGACCATGGAAAGGGTGGTCAAGGATAGAGGAGACAATGGTGGGATCGCCGTGATTGGAGAGTATCTCTTAAACGGACGGTTGACTAAAGAGTAATGGCTGGCCAATGACGCAAGACCTCTTGCAAGTCAGTACATGAGAGATGCAGATCAGATAGACCGAATACTACATGGTTGCACCGAGAGGTGTACGCAATTGGGGTTACTGATGGCGAGATCCCGATGCATTTATCCGGCCGTGAAATCCAACGTTGGATCAGGGCGTCAATAAAGAAGCGCAGTTGCATCAGAAATTTATTACTGAATCTCTCCTCTGTGATCTTGATGTCAAGATTGATGGGGTAGTGAAGGCACCCTCTAATGAGCTGAAATCGAAGCGGCCGCATCCATCATGACCGCAATAGTCGCCCACCCAGGCGATCATGCTGCCCTGCCAGCATACAAGCAAGTTGACGAGACCAAATATGATCGTAAGTCAGAATGTAATATAAAGGGATTCCTGGTCTAATTGATGTTTAGTTGATTGGGCAGACCTAGTCACATTGGATCTCTCCAAGTTCGACCAACCCGGAGGCAAAGAGGCTCTGGCCAAGCAACTATTCGACGCCATCCAAAACATTGGCTTCTTCTATGTCATTAACTTCGACCTTACTCAAGAGGAAGTTGATCGCCAATTCGCGATTGGCAAGTCCTTTTTCGAGCTGTCTACCGAGGAGAAGCTCAAGTATCGTGCCGATCTAGCCAACGGCGGCTACAACGGTTACAAACCTCTCGGATTGCGTGTCAGTTGACATATGTCCTACCACTAGTGAACTCGCTAACCAGAACTAGGAGATCAAGCCTGGCATCTTTGACAACACAGAGATTTACAACATCCCCAAGTTTATTCCAGAGCTTGAGAGGCCGCAGCCCAATGTCATCAAAGCAAACCAACCAGATATTGAGCGATTTTCTCGTCACATCCACTCCAACATTGCTCTCAAACTTCTCACTCTCTTCGCCATCATTCTAGAGCTTCCCGAGGACCATTTCACCAAGTCCCACCGTTATGATGAAGCTGTCTCGGACTGTCACCTTCGTTACATGAAGTATCACCCTCGAGATGCCGACATCAACGCCAAGCTTGATAACGTCTGGGTTAAAGGCCACACTGACTACGGAAGCCTCACGCTTCTTTTTCGCCAACCCGTCGCAGCGCTTCAAGTTCTCACCCCAAGCGGTAACTGGAAGTGGGTGAAACCGTACGATGGCAGCATCACAGTGAACGTGGCCGATGCTCTCCAGTTCTTGACGAATGGCTTCCTGAAGAGTTCAGTTCATCGTGTCGTGGCGCCACCACCCGACCAAGCTGGTATCACCCGTCTTGGTGTTTTATACTTTGTGAGACCAGAGGATGATCTCGAGCTCAAGCCAGTGGAGAGTCCTGTCTTGAAGAAGTTGGGCTACAAACCCGATGAGAGTTCACAGGTGGGGGCAGGCATCACGGCAGGAGAATGGGTCAAAGCGAGGGTTAAGGCTGGGGTGGACAGAAGTAAGAAGGCGAGAAGTGAGGTATCGGAGCAGGAGATTATCAAGGGAGTCAAAGCTAAGTATTATGATTAGATGGGGAATGAGGAGACTTAAAGAACTCGATATAGTCATTGCCTCGTAAACGCTCTACTCTAGTACACGACTTCTCATACACTGGCTACCAGCCCCTATACTCCCCACAACACAAAGACTTGTGTACACTTTTCTTCCAGGTATGAATGGTGGCTGTAGGGAAGATAAACCCCAACAAAATCTCATAATTCCTGGAGGAATAGTCAGACATTGTTTACATGCCGTTTCGGCTGCTCTGCAACCACTGCTGCAGACTCTTCTGCACAGACTCGAGTCCATCGCGGACAGTCTGCGTCGAGGTCTCAACGCCATCAGCAGCACTCTTGGCCGAGTCCACCAACTCACGAGCTGTCTTGAGTTCTCCGTTCAAAGCCGCCGCGTTTGCCTGCTCACCAAGTCTCGCCACGTCCTCGGCGCCCTTTGCGGCAGCGAGCTCAGCATCTGGAATACCCGCAATCTTCTCACTGATAGTCTTGGCAGTCCCGGCGGCGTGTTCAGCGCTGTACTCGGCGTTTCGTCGAGCAACTGCATCTTGTCGGGTCGCATTCTCGGATGCGCGGACAGCGGATTGGGCAGCTCGGAGGAGTGCAACAGTCTCTCTGGCTCTTTCTTGGGCACTCTCAGCTGTCTGCCGAAGATACCGGGCCAGTCGCTCCGTTTGGGCATCTCCCTTATTTTGGCTGTCGGGCTTCTCGGCTTCCTCGCAAGCACTCGCAGCATCAACAAGCCGATGTGCCTTGATGATGGCATCCTCGGCAGGAGCGGTCGTCTCTCCCAAGGCAGACCAAGCACGAGATGCGACGTCGAAAAAGTCGGAGAGTCTAACCGAGTTTGCGAGAACAGCATCGCGTCGGGCGGCGGCGGCAGCGGTTAGCATTTCTTGCTCATACTGTCTGGCTGAAACCCCATATTGCTGGGCTGCAGCAGCCGAAACCTTGGCTCGTGAGATTTCCTCCGTGACCTGGTTTGAGATCGTGCGGAGTTGCTCCTGGTATGCGTAATAAATGTAGACCCAAGTGCCGACAGACACTCCGACGAGACCGAAGCCAAAGAATGGGAGGAGGGTGGGCGAAAAGAAGATGAAGACAGCCGTCAGCGACCACCAATTGAGCAGAACCCAGTAAGTCTGCGCATGCTCGAGGTAGCAGAATCGAAGAGGGCCGTAAATCTTTGTGACTGGGGCAAAAAGGTACAGGACGGTGCAGACGGCGATGACAATGGTCATGAACAAGAACCGAACCCAGGTTGGAAATGGGAACGGGATGCTGTAGTAGATGGGCAAGTAATAACCCAGCGAGATTAAGGAACCAACTGCATCGCAATTAGACTTGAAGATCCTACATTGTCAGCCGACTCACTCTTAAAGTAAGTGCCAATTCTGTTAGAAACAGTCTGAAGAGCAAAGAAGGGTCCAAGAAGAGAAGCCCAAGAGGCGTTTTTGTTGTCCTCTCCATCACCACTTGGCAGCGCCCAGACACCACCAAAGTACAGCGCAGCGATGAGAACAAGTGGAGCCGAAGTCTGCGAGGTGACCAAAGTATACAGATCCGGAAGAAGCGGGAAATGGTTGAGAATAAGAGTAAGGAAAATGACGCCTAAAATGACACTATTAGCGACACCGACTGAGCTCAATTGTGCGTCTCTTACTCTTGACGTGAGGCGCAATGAGCCTCGAGAGCGTCTCCAAAGCGGGAAACAAATCCTGTCCACTGTTTTGCGAAGACATGGCTACTACTGTCGCTAGCAAGTGGCTTTGTCCTCAATTGCGCAGTGGGAGAACCAGGCCTTTTATTTTCCATGTTTCCGCTGCAAAGGCAGGGCTGTCGGGCGCCAAATGGCACAGGTTTTGCTGCACAACGACGTGTTCATGGGGTTATCGTCGTTGAACGCCGCCCAATTGATGACCCCTAGAATGGGGCCCGTAGATGGGAAAAATGACAATATGCAGGCTTGATCCATGGCGATTTGGCAGTAAACTTGGTCGTGACGCGGCCGTGCTGCTGTCAGGCTGGCCTCATTCGTGCCTTGTCGCCACTTGGGTAGCAGGGCCGTTCCTTGCTCGCGCCCGGTTGAATAGTAGAGTCTTGTAGTGGAATTGAATGCCTTGGTTGAATGATTGGGTCTTGATGCCGTGGAACTGGTTGGGCATACGCAAAATACAGCGGCTGGTGATACACGGCCGAGGGTGCCCTGCGCCAAGATACCCACTCCACAATATCACAACAAGACCAATTCACAGCAGAAGAAAACACAATAAAATGACATCAGGCAAGGGTATTATTATTGCGCTTATCAAAAGCTTCAAACTCATAAAAGAAACAGGTCGAGTATCCCGCACTCAAGATTCCCTGTCCACCAAGCCATCCATTAGTTGCTTTGTATTATTTCCATTCCCTTAGTCTGTAGTGGCGTCAAAAGACAAGAAAGTTGAAGCTTGTCCGGCGGCCTCTTCGTCCTGGGAAATGTTGTTCTGCAGCTTCTGGTTCTCGGTTTCCATCTTGTCAGCCACGTCTACACCCTGGGCTTGCTGGATTTGAAGCTTGAGCATGGTGGCGGTGAGCTTGAGGACCTTGTTCTTGATCTTGCCGCGCTGCGAACTGTTAGATAATACTTTCAAAATTGAATTTGTGGTTACTAACCTGGAGAGCGTCGGCCTCCTCACCGGAAGCAGCATCAATGGCAGTGTTGAAAGCCTCCTTCTCGGCGTCGTTGGCGATCTGGTTGACGCTGTTGAGGAAGTCGATGTCCGACTGCTCAACGGTCGTCAAATCATTGGGAAGACCGCCAAGCTTCTGAAGAGCCTCCTGAGCAGCGTTTCCGGCAGTGCCACCGCTGATGGAAAGATCGTTGTAGGTGGATGTGCTGAAGACGGCGCGCTTGCTGAGAGGAGCAGCGAAGGCGGTGGCGGCGAAGCTGAGGAGGACAGTGGAGAACTTCATGTTGGCGGTTTTTCGAAGTGTTTCTTTTGTTGTTTGAGTTTGAAGGGTAATGTAAACAAGAGTATTGATTTGTACAGCGCAGCTGTTGAGTCAATATGTACAGTCCAGCTGTGAAAGAAGGAAAAGATGTCGAGTACAGATGAGATGGGATGAAATGATTGTGTTGGGATGAAGAAAGAGAAACAATATTGAGCGGGATCTCATCTCTCTTTAATAGTTGAATTGAGATGACTCCTGCCAGGCCTCTGAGACATCGTCACCCAGATGCAACCTCGTCTCCGAGAACCAGCTTCAGGCCAACCAGCTCAAACGCCTTAAGTCTATTCACAGACAAGCTTAAGCGCCAAGTTTTCAATGCAACAATTAGATCAGATGGCATATACCCAAGTTGTTCTCGCGAGTTGATAGGTCCGGTAGAGTATTGTTGGAGGTTGGACATCGCTTAGAGCAACCCTGTCAAACCGCTACTCGGCCGACCCAAAACAAGGGGGTGACCTTGTCCGTCGCATCTTTGTTGCGACGGTTGCATCGCGTCTTGGATTTCGGATGAACTGCCGCTATCGAGATTTTTTTTCTTGCTATTCTGTCAAAGCGAATCGCCCCTTGTTCCAGCCTGTCGCACGCACGTCTCGCATGGTGGACGGGTCCAATTGACGGCATTACCGGATCATGATGTATTCTATAGGAATAATCTCGGTAATCAAGTCTACCATCTGCATTCGTCCAAGATCAAAAGTACGCACCTTCTTTGGTCATAGTCCAGTCTTATCCCACCGTATTTAGCCAGGCTTATACCCTCTTTTCTATTCTTCGTGGATCAGATGCGCTGAGGTTTTGGTGTTCCATCCATCGATCCTTAGACCATCTTTAGACATCGTTCGGTCTAAAATCATAGCTTCAATAGATTACCTTTAGCTACCTATTTGATATTACTACCCTAAATCTAGACTTTGAAGTTGCATGTCTTCAGCTCTTTCCCTTTTGAGTCGATTCGCTCTTTCCGGTTTTATCATGTCCAGACCCTTGCCCGTTGGGCTCCCAACATCTCATCCGACCTTCAACACAACCAACTTCTCTCCTGCGTCGACCGTCCGTATGTTCTCGCCGTCCCACTGGCTCATGAGCCCTCTTACAGACTCTGTCTTAGTCGGGACGACTAACGATAACTAAGCCCAATGCCTCGCTTCGTAGAAAGCAGCACGGAGTCAGCCCCTTCGCAGATTCAAGTTTTTCCCTTTGCGTTCCGGCGCCCACCATTTTCTTCGATCCCGCCAGACCCCATTCCTCGATCCAACTCCTTCGAGCTCAATTCCTCGTTCGATGCCGTTCTCTGACTCAACTCAACGTTTTCCTCTGCGTTTGAGCGGCCGGGACCAAAGTACGGTTCCCTCCAACCCCAACCGAGCTTGAGCTCCCGCCGAACGTCGTGGTTCTGTTCTCTTAGACCGCCCTTTAGACCAGGTTCCGGCACCGAGCACCGAGTACCATTGCCTTAGGTTGCCCTTAGGATCCCTTAATCCTCACCCACAGGCCAGTTTGGACTGGCTCAATCTTCAGAGTTACTCGACTCACAGATGACATTCCAAAGTTTCAGCGAATAATTGAGATACAGTGGGCTATTATCTGCGCTGTGGTACTCTTTGGTCGTGCTGAGGACATCGAACTTCAAAGGGACCGAGATGACGACGATGCAGAGCAAGCACAGAGAGCAGGTCTGGATAATCGAGACATCCTACAGTGGATGGGACAGGTTCAGGAGGAAAAGGAACAGGAGAAGACGCCATAGAAGGCCACTGATGTTATTTTGCCTTTGGGTCGGGTGCCGAAAATCTGAACACCTGAACGTTGTTGTATTACTGGAATAACGTTCGTGATTCACAAAACTTGTCCCATTGTTGGAGTTCCACTAATATAAATAGTCACCATGCCTCGCGTCGAGAAAACAACCTGGATCTGGACTCCACCCCTTCACCACCGTCAATCGAAGTCCTTATCAACGCTGGTGTGGGCCCGGTTGCAGCCATCCGAAGGCACAGACGGCTCCGATCCCAATTCCGAGTGCACCGACGCAGCAAGAGTCTTCCGTCGCCGAAGATAAACACGATGGCCGAGCCTTCGATGCCTAGGCCGCCAAGTGATGAAGGGGTCCGATGCTACTACGTCGGCTCCCAGGAAAGCCAAGGCTCGTGGCAAGATCAAGCTCTGATGCATGAAGCCCCCAAACAGACCTCAGCTAGAGCCGTAGCAAGATCCTAGATCCTGTTGACCAGCACCCGATTGCCACTCTGGAATAATTCAGCTGGGCCACTGTGACGAGATTTTCTGGAGGCCCTCAACAGAATACAATAGGTCGCGATTGATATTCTGCGACTCGGATACCAGAATGTGAGAGGTGGAAACGAAGGAGTCAACGATCTCCCGATCCAACCTTGGAACCCAACCTGCCCAGCGAAGGCTGACATCGGGTCCTGTAGCCCAACCTGAGAAGTGGAACTCACTGTTTTCCGAGTTCCTGGGCCTCTGTATCGCACCAGCGGCATCACCATACCACGAGGGCACCAAGAGCCTATCCCTACTCATGCGTAGCACCGCGAAGACCCTGCTTTTAACTTGTCGACATGTCGCGCCCACCGAATCAGATGAGAACGAAGACTTCCACCCGAGTTTTCTACAGCATGGCAGGGAAGAACGACACTTGGAGGGCAACCAAGGCCGAGCTCAATCGTTGTCGCTAACGAGGTCAAGTCTATCAAGCGGAACGCGATCGGCGACACGACCTTCATGTCCGAGGAGTGGTGCATTCTAGGCGCCAAATGGAGAAGCGGCTCTGGCAGAGGGGCATTCTCTGAGAGGGACGACTTGGTATAGTGTGTGTGGGATATGGAAGACCGCATTGGCGGTCTTCCATATCCCGCGGGCTCGATGGAGGGAACGGGAGCCTGGATGTGTCGTATGCCACCCCAATTGAGTGGCTAATTCAAGATATCCGTGAACAGTCGGGTCTGGATGTCGAGTTGGCTTGAGGAGGAAGTGGGGTTCGGCGAAGACGCTGTGTTTGGTTAGGTATGGTGCAGGGTAGATTGTGTTTTGTTGTGTGGTCTTGTGTTTCGGTCAGTTTTGCGATCGCCTTAGTGGAAATTTGAACGTTATGATGATGAGTTCAACGCGTTACATATATGAGGAATAAGGTCTTTCAATCGGTATCGCCAACGAGGTCAAGTCTATCAAGCGGAACCCCCTTGGCAATATGACCTTTGGGTCTGAGGGGTTGTGTATTCTGGTCGACCGTTCTGGTGGTTCGTCGTTAAGCTAACCTAAAGTACGTGAAGATTGTTCTAATGTTTCGATCAATATTATCATAAGTTTCATAAAAACGACATAACTTAACCTAAAGGAAGTCAAGGCGTGTCATAATCTCTTCATAAATATTATAGGTTACCTTGATGATAACCGCCAAGGATGTGGCGCAGTTTTGGCCACAATTGAGGGAGGTTGGCTGGAAGAGTGCCACTCGGCTGCATCTTGACAAGGAATGGAGACAAGGATAAGGTCATACGATTATCATTATCAAGAAGAAAGAGATGCATACCATCACGTGCTGGAAACGCGGGGTTATCGCCTGTACGTGAGCTTTTGAGGCATTCTCAATTGTTTCCTGATCAATCTCTCTGCTCCTCATTTGCTTGAGGGTCTGTGTGTGTTTTTGTCACTTAGCGCTGTTGGTCCCCGATTTGACGCCATGGCTGACCCCGTCGGAGAGCCACAGGGGGCTTTGGTGGGCTTGCAGGGATGCCCTAGGCTCTAGGTGGTATGCTAATGGATCTCCCCCCAGGCCGTTGACACCTTTGACGATGATGACTCCGCTATTTCGACCGTATGAATCCACAGCTCGTTGTTATGAACGGTGGCTGACCGGGACCAGCTCAATACATCGAGTCTTACCTCCTTGCGATCGAGTGTGCTCAGAGTCCAGGAGGAAAATGGCAGGACTTATCATTCTATGAGCTCTGGCAGTAAGTGCCTCACACAAAATGATGTTGATGTGTTTGTAACTGAGGGTCATAGAATACAATTATCCCAACGATGACAGAGAAAATGATCGGCTTGGTGAGCTCAATCTTCCGTGTAGGCACCTAGAGAACTTGGGCTAACGGCGACACAGACATTCAACACAATGTGTGGCTCCTCACACTCGATGGTGAGCTTGGGTTGTCGCCTAAGATACGCGAGCCGGCGAAACGCGTTCTTGATGCAGGCACTGGAACTGGTATTTGGGCGGTCGAGTACGGTATGCTGCCCCTTTAAGTTTTGACACGGGAGATAAGACTCTGACTCCACTCTCAAGCCGACCTCCACCCTGAATCAGAGGTAATAGCTACACTAACGTTGAATGACTCTTAATTCTGACCCTAGTATCTGATATAGGTAATTGGGGTTGATCTTAGCCCGATTCAACCCTCACTGTAAACTACATACCCCTTAGAAACGTTACTTGCGCTAAGCTGAGGCAGGGTCCCTCCCAACTGCACCTTCGAGGTCGACGATCTGGAGAAAGAATGGACTTGGTCTCAGAAATTCGACCTGGTCTTGTCTCGCGTCATGACGGGATGTTTCGTTGACATGCAAGAGTTTGTCCACAAAGCATATGCGTAAGTTCCCACTCCTCCCAAACAACATTCATGTTTTGCTGAATTTTCCTTGCTTAGGCACCTGGAGCCTGGTGGCTACTTGGAGATGCAAGACCTGACAAACCCGCTTGCATGTGATGATGGAACCCTGCACGAGGGCCTCGAGCTGCATCGGCTTGGCCACCTCTTGGTTGAAGCGAGTGACAAGGCCGGGCGTCCTAACAACACTGCACCCAAGTACAAAGAATTCCTCGAAAAGGCAGGTTTCGTCGACGTGGTTGAGAAAAAGCTCAAGTGGCCTCTCAACCGCTGGCCAAAGGAAAAGAAGTACAAGGAAATCGGAGTTTGGACATGCGAGAACTTGACCAGCGGACTTGAAGGTTTGCTCCTTGCATTGCTTACGAGGTTTCTCGATTGGAAGCCTGAGGAAGTCATTGCATTCTGCACTTTGGTCAGGAAGCAACTCCGAGATACCTCGATCCATGCCTACATTCCAGTGCAAGTCTAACCCCCCTACTTCTGTGAAGACGAAACAACTAACGGAAGAACTAAAGCTATGTTGTGTACGGCAGGAAGCCAGAGACGGCGCCTGAGCGCACCCCTAGCCCTTGAGAAATGGCATTGTTTCTTTGGAGGAGAATTGTTGATGGTTGCACGTGTTTATGACTGAGAGGGATTAAATTAAACGGAACCTCTTCGTATTTCGAGATCAGGCTCCCTCATGCCCGACGCTATTCTATGTGAACCATGAAAGTGCTCCCAACCAACTGTAGCTTATCCCAAGGACCATCTTGCCAGAAGAGGTCATGGAAAAACGCACTCTCACACCCTACAAACTTGTCCTCATCCGTCCGATCCCTCATCAGCATAGACAAAATGTCCTCTCCTGTATGCCTGCTAACTTGCGCAAATCGGTCCAGATCGCGGAAAAGACTTTTAGAAATCTGATGCGCGTCGGGCCTGAAGTATCTTGGATCCGTAATCTCTGCAAATTGGACTTCAATCCACTGCTCCCCAGCTTGAATCATGTTGTTATACGTGGTCAAAGAAAGGGGAACATCTCTCCACTCTTCTTCCCCCTTGATGCGGTATCTAAAGTCAGGGCCGTGATCGTGGTTTATGATTCTTCTCGTGTAAATGGGAAACCCTTTATCCAAGCTGGATATGGTGATTTCGACATGCCCATCGTCGCTGATCCGTGGTGAGAACTTTGGGTCGATTCGTTCCACACAGGCATCGTATATGGCACTAGCAAGTTGCCAGACGTCTTTCGGCCCTTCCCTGTGCCGTTTTACCAGCGTAGGTAGTAGATCGCGGTAGGATTTAACTCCAGAGCAGAGTGGTGCAAACTCCTCTTCTAGATCCAGTTCTTGCTCTAGCTTGTGTTGAATATCTGGCAAGGCCTCATAGAGGCTGTACTGCAGGTCCTTGAGCCCTATCTCCAGATAGCCCGCCCAACGGGTTTTGATCGTGACATATGGGCAAGCCGCAACTAGTTTGAACTTGTTCGTAATATTGCTTGGCCGGAGAATCAGATAAAGCCTGCAATCGTCACCTGCGTCAAGAATGAATAACTGGTCGTTGCCTGAACCTGTGATGAGCTCATCGAGCCTGTGCTCTGAAGCCAGATAGACGCCGCACGGTTCAGCATCGAAATAAAAAAGGAAGAAGCCGTCGGCCTCTTCAACCTTCTCAAGCGGCTCAGATAGCGGCATGCAGTGTGTCAAGTTGATGGATAATGCTCCGGTGGAGGTGTCGATGTTAGCATTCTGATTCCACCGTCGTTCCGCTTGGACGTAGACATGAGCAGGGCTCTCAAGATCGTGATACTGAACGGGAACCTCGCCGTCCTCGGACTCTGATGTCTCTGATACATCCATAGTCTCCGGGGGTATTCTTCGTCGAACCAGACTGAGTATCCTCTCGCCATAGGCCTTTGGTGACTGGAAAAGTAACCTCCAGGTCTCCTGGGAGGTCCAGTTGGGGACCCATGATGGGTAGCCGGGTACGGGCCAGGCAGACGACGCATGGTAGAGGACTTCTGGCCACTGCAGGTTCAGAATGAAGTATCCGAACAGTCCAATGAAGATGTGCTGACAAGACAGCGTGTAGTCGGCCTGAAGACCTCCAAGCTGTAGAGGGTAAGTGCTGGAATCTGAGGTTGGCGGGTCGCTCAAGACCGATAACTCAGGCATAATGCCAAGAAGTCCAAAGAGTCGATCACGGGGGTCGGTTGCCAGAGAGAGAGCCGTGGTCTGAAGCAGCTCCTTCAGGTCCCCAATACTTGAGGCCCCCTGCGAGATGTACCGTGCCCATGCAGCGTGTGTATGACCCCATGTCCAAGTTGGCATGCTCGAGGAGAGGCGACTGGGCATGGAAGCATCGGCCCAGAAGTCGACGTCGCCGACTCGTATAATAGCGCCCTTTGAAAGCAGTAGTTCTTGTACAACCCAGATTCGGGAAAAGTACCGCCGGCTTAGAAGATCCTCAAGCCGATAGGGCTGGGGCTGCTGTACCTGATCAGGGAATCCTGGTTTGATGAGACCTGTCTCCAGTTCGTGCAGCCTCCCACGGCGAGCATGTCTCCCATGAAGTAGGGTGACCAGGTCAGGTCCAAGATAGACAATAACACGGCTGCAAGAAGAGTAGATACGATACATGTTGGCAACTTGACTGCTTCGTTCCGGGATGTTGTTTTGGTTAATGCAGACAGCGTCGACCCAGAGCATCCGAATGCCGCGCCAAGGACGCACGAAGCGCAGCACTTCCCAGCAATTCTTTGTTTGAACTAAGCAGTCCCAGAACGGACCCACGTAAATGGACTTGGAAAGCGTGCTGTCACCATCCTCGCCGGCCCATGTGTATGAGACGGCTTCGTATTCTGGACAGTTGTCCAAGTCGTAGATCTCTAGGCTTAGATGTAGAGGATAGTCGGAAGAATGGGCGGCTTCGATGCAGATGAGGCGGAGCTCGTTCGGCCCGAGAGTCGACGGGTACGGCCCTGACCTTGAATTTGCTTCCGAAGCCTGATCCACATCCATATCATCTTGGTCATCGTCGCTTGCTGGCAGTGTCGACACCGAGTAGGGGACAGACCGCGGCCACCAAAGCTTCAGCTGTCCTAGGGGTTTGTCTGGTGGTACGAGTGGAACCGAGCTGACTGTGGCCTTCTCTGCAACGAGTTGGGTGGTGTGAGGGGTTTGATTGCACGCCAGGCAGCGGATTGTCTTGTCTGGCAAGACTTGAACGTCAGGTTCGACGCAGCCAACTTGGTGCCAGCGATTCATTGTGGGAACTTAATCCACCTGGCGGATTAACGAAGGGTGATTCGTACAGAGAACCATGGAAGTGGTAAAACACGGCTAGGAAAACACCGACGCCTGATGTCAGCTTCACACGTGCAGCTTCATGCAAGTAATTAAGCGAATGTCTTGATCCGTGAAGTCGGTGGAGCTCCATAGGGGGCCAACGACTGCTAAGGAGTACTTCCGTTTCCGTGGTTCTTCCTCACAAATGTCAGTACTCTTTAACAGATCCAGAAATCCATCTTTTCCACTTTTCAATGGCAATGGCAGCTTTCTAGCGAAACAATAGATGCAAGAGCTTTCAATTGATCTGACTGGGTCACGATATACATATGCTACTTGTCCTACGTAGCTAGGGCTCAGTTTCATGTGAACCCAGCGATATGAAGGCTCGAGTAAAGGGCCGAATTTGGCATTTGATCTCACTTGAAACCAAAACTGACCAACACCAGCAATTCCCCTTGGAAGCTTCCAGCAGCTCAGGGATATCTGTCACTCTCCGCATAGTGACCCCTCAATCACTTAAGTCTTTCATACTCGTTAAGTTTGAGTCGGTCTGAGTAACCGTTGACAAGCAAAGAGGTTTTAAGCTAGCTCGCATATGATCAGTGATGTATTGGAGAACGTAAATCGTCTGGATTGGATGCTCTCGACATGCTTGCCTTAACCTTGCGATACCTTAATCTTACAGTGTGCGGGACTGGATTCTTGTCGTCCGATTCATGCTCTTCGAGAAAAACGATGATTTCAACAAGAGTTGGATGGCATGTAGTTGAATTATTAACTGCCAATTACTAATAACTCGACCGGTTGCGTCATTAGTCTCTTAGAAAAATTCAGAGGTAAACGTAGAATTAGATCCGGACTACCCGCCACAGAAGGTTCCGTGCAATTGTCGTGGGCGCATTTGTCAAAGTGCCAAAAACCAACCTATCAAAGACGCTGCGGATCATGTGCATCTTACCTTGGGACTTCCAAGTTTCTCTGCAGCCGGCGACTGCGAGGCGTTATGTCATAGGCCAGCTGGGGAATGTAGCGTCAACCTTTCGGAACGGGCGGAAGCTTCGCGTCCCGTATAAAGGCGGGCATGGCCACGCAAGCTCTTGATGCATCAATTTTCACACAATCATATCATTATTCACGATGCAAAAGGTCACTTCAAAGTTGCCGTCTTGGGACAAGACCAAGACCCAGAGCAAGAAGGGGTTCGACAAGGTATGGGGATGGGCTGATAAGCTTGGTGCGCCCGTGAATAGACTGTCGAATCGGATTGGAAGTGAGGCTTTTTGGCCTACGACTTTGGATAAGGAGAGCGACAAGGCAGCGAGAATCTTGAGGTCATTTTGCAGTGAGTATCCCTCATCCGAGTCTCATTAACCTTGATGTCAGAGCTGAGCTGACAATGACGACAGAGGATGGCTTCTACACTGAAGAAGAAAAACCAGCAGACCAAGCAGGTCCCAAGCAAAAACAACGAGTCCTGAAAAAGATTCCCCAAAAAGTCATAGAAAATGCCGTCGGCCTCGCAATCTTTACAACAATGCGCACCGGCCTCTGGATTTCCGGAGCCGGCGGATCCGGCGTCCTGGTAGCCCGCAAAGAAGACGGCACCTGGTCTCCTCCCTCGGGCATCATGCTCCACACAGCCGGACTTGGCTTCCTCGTCGGAGTTGACATTTACGATTGTGTTGTTGTTATTAACAATCGTAAAGCGCTCGACGCGTTTACAAAGATCCGGGCCACGCTTGGTGGCGAGATCAGTGCCGTCGCCGGACCCGTCGGAGCTGGTGGCGTTTTGGAGAATGATGGCAAGTGGAAGCAGGCCAACAGGCCTGTTTTTACTTATCTCAAGTCAAGAGGTTTTTATGCTGGTGTTCAAGTTGATGGTACCATCATCATTGAACGGACGGATGAGAATGCGCGCTTTTATGGTGAGGAGATACGTGTCGCTGACATCTTGGCTGGAAAGGCGCGCCATCCGCCACCAGAGATTAAGATGTTGATGGAGACGTTGAAAGCTGCAGAGGGTCGAACAGATGTTGATGAGGAGCTCATGGATGAGCTAGAAGGGCAACCTGCACCCGGCGACGTCGACGTCGATGCTCCAGGTGAGGGCAAGATCTTTGGCATCCCAGACCCCGAGGATCCAGATCCATATGGTGTACTCGCCTTGGAGAAGGAAGGTCTCGAGATCCGCGAGGCTGCAACACACTCAAGACCAACAAGTCAACAATTCGAGTATAACCCCAGCCCGACAAGTCCAGTCTACAACAAATTCTTCCGACGGAGCATGGAGACAGCAGTCAAGAGCAATCGCGACAGTTTCGCTTCATCACCAAAGTCAAGATTAAGCACGGAAGTAAGCTACACAACGTCCGAAGCTGGGACACAGACAGATCCTGTCGTCGTCACTTCAATTGCAAGCACCCCCGACAGTCTCAAATATGGGGCACATGATGATGAACGGAGCATTTACGAAGATGTCGCCGAGATGGATTATGCCGACAGTCCATATCACCACACCAACGGAAATCCATGGAGCTCCCAACAAGAAACTGGTATTGTTCACCATGGAGGAGAATATAACTTCTCAGCAGCCAATGATGAAAAGACCCAACCTCGGAGCGCAACCCCAACAAAGGTGCCGCCGCCACTGCCACCAAGAGCCTCCACCGCCAACCTCGAGTTTGAGGACGTGAGTCTAAAAGACACTGAAGCGAAATGATTGATTGGGTGCATTGACGAGTTTTGATTGTTTTTCGGGTCGAGGACGTTATTGAGACAAATGGAATTGGCGAATGGAACGGCGTCAGGGTTGGTTACAGGTCGCTTCCAAGACTTGCGTTTTGGTTATGATATTACTATAGCTATAGATGGAATAAACTTATACGGATATTAGTATTGAAATACGGCCCGTCCAATCATGACTACGATGTGCTGTTTTGATTCTCGCTTGTTTTCAACCGAGAAACGAAGGGGTTGTCCCATCAACGTTTCAGGCCGCCAAGAAAACACCCTCGTATTTCTCCAGCTGTCAAAAGTCAGAGAGTAGCATATAAACCCAAATGATTGCGCTCCAAAGTTTAATTCTTCGGTTCAGTGTAGATCACTTTTCTCAACAACAACCTCAACTTCCTCCAGGCCGGTCCTACTCTATTCCACCACCGTCTCTCATTCAACTTTACCTTTACCTTTACCCTCAACATCAACATCAATCTGGACAAAATGAAGTTCTCTTCCATCCTCTATTTCACCTTTTCCTCCCTGGTCCTGGCCGCCCCGACCCCTCAATCCCGCGACCAGAGTCTTGAGGAATTCGGTCGCCAGCGTGTCGAAAACTCGCGATGCAGCCCGGTCCAGGGTAGACTTGTCTGTGACGATGGTGTCGGAAACACCTTGTAAGCTATGCATCATCCCCGAACATTGCAGCAAATGTCGTTCTAACACCGATTTAACTAGCTTCGCCGACGATCCTTTGTCTTCTTAGGGTAGCTGTGAGATGGGAATCAACGAATCAGTGTGCGGTGTGGGAGGAGATGGAGACGGGCGATCAAACTAATAGAGTAATATTGTCCGATTGGCCCTTGTCATTTCTGCTGTAAATTGTGACTTCTTGGCTTTGGTTTCAACGCCAAATATAGCCCTGCCGGTGATTCAACTGAAAGTAGACATGGTTCAGCCCCCAAAACACACCAATTGATGGCTCAACGGTATCTCTCGGTGGATGTTGTGACCGTTACCCTCTCTTGGCGCTGTCATAATGATATCCCAAAAAGATCACTCACATCAGCTCATTCAGAGTGTGGTTGCGGAACCCTTGTCGTGCCTGTCTCACTCCTTTTGTATTGGTCTCAAAGTATAACCTCAACCTGATACCAGTTCGAGCAGGGGGGGTTTCTCATCAACCCCCGCCTTGTCACGGGCCAGCCGATACGAGTCTAGACCGAACCTTGTCCTGAATCATGAGTGAGCAACGTCCCACACGCACTGATATCGTCGCGTAGTGTGATCCCTGTCGGTGTGTGTTGCCACCAGCAGCCACCAACAAGACAACCAACGGCCGACAGAAGTGCCGTAAGATGGGGTGATTGCTGACATTGACCAGTGTTGAGAGCTTCAATGGAGAGAGATATCCCCAAATCACCTATTTTATTTCCTCATTTGTCCTGTTACTCTACTACGGCCTCTTCTCTTCTACCGCCCACATGCATATCGCAACTAATTCGCCGAATTGACGGCCAAGTTCGCTCAACCACCCTGTCAGACCAGGGGTCCCTTGATGCCATCCCCAGTCATTGGACCCATCTCACACATGACATTGGTTACCTGCAGCGCGATGATCTGCCCCGCAAAGGGACAGCTCGCCCAATAGCAAGACCCTGACGGTCCAAGATGTTGTTGGTTGTGTGATGGCGAAGCAGCAAGTCCCCAACCCTCGTTTAAGCAAGGGTGATGAGTTAATTATGAACTATGATGAACATGACAAGCCTATGATGAATCAATTTTTGGAATAATCTTTTCTCAATCGGGTTCTCCGGGCTGGGCTTGGTGTGATAAAGATAATGCTCCTCCCCCCATCTCAGATGAGACGTGTAATCCACACCTTTTCACTTCTCTGAACATGGCGCTCGATGCCTGCTCAGACCATGCCGCCGAGAAAATGACGCTCCTGGACCGCCCTGGCCGCCGACCAACAGTCCCAATTTCTCCCATTTCCCCGGGTCTCGCCCAGGATCCGATTCCCCAACAGAAAAGCGAGATAACACCAGTTCCGCCAAGTCCAACACCACCATCCGACGCATCCGATTCTCACGTGGAGGACACGATTGTCTGTGCTCCTGTAGGAGTAAGTTTGTCGCGATCATGTTGGTGACTATTCTGACGAGGGAAGCGTAACTTGCGTCCGCGGAGGCAGCAATCACATGCAAAGAGACGCGTAACTTTTGATGAGGTATTTCAGGATGGAAATGCCGCGGTTAAACATTTCATCGTGCAGGTTCCATCTTCTGACGGACTGTGGTATATTCTGCACTGTGACGAGCATCAAAAGGCATTTCAACACCCTGCGTTAAGAGGTGCAGCAGCGCATCTTAAAGGCAGCAAACACGGGCTTCCCTGGTACCCGACAAGTCTGGAAGTCGTCAAGCATTTTGGCGTTGAGGTTGTGGATTGCGATGCCGAGTTGGCCGATAAGAACAATACAATTGCTCTAGCCGTCGGCCAGGCCAGCAAGAAAGCTTCCGAATGCAGAGCGGAGGAGAAAACAAGCCCGAAGAAGCGACTAAACGAATCTAATGATGAATCCGACGTCAAAGAAAAGGAAGTCTCAAGACGGCACACGAAGCAACGGAGGATTAGCGGGATCACAAGGCCGACTCCTGGTCGAATTTACCTGGCCTACTGGGAAACGACAAAAGACTGGTTTCCAGCCCTAGTCCTCCCTCACATAGGCCTCGAAGCCTTTGGAATTCCAAGCACCCTTGAGAAGCTCGGCTTGATGAACAACACGCCAGAGTGTTTGAGATGTGAACCCGATGCTCAAAACCTCAAGTGGCGGGAAGGATACGAACATGACGGGCCTCGCGCGATGGATCGAGAATTCCCAGTTCTCTTTTTCGATAGACATGACTTTCCAGAGGGAGCCTCTTCTGGATGGGTAAAGGCGAGCGACCTGCAGGAGTTGAGCGTTTTTAAGACTTCTTCACGACTTGTGCCGAATTTGAAGTTTGCGAAAAAGTATTTGCGGAAGCGGTTGCAACAAGAGACGGAGTTTTCGGATCAAGACTCATGGGCTTCTTCGGGTGAGATCCCTATAAGCCAGGTCTGTTATCAGGTTGCTAACAATGGTATCTTGGAAGAAAGCGACTCTGAAAAGCCGCCTTTATGCACCGCAGATAACGAAAGTCCACCGGAGCAAACTTTCACTTCTGTTCGCTTAGAGCACGAGCTGCCAGCGACTGATGCTCCCCAAAACACCGCCGTGGAAGATAAAGTGTCATTACCCGCAAACAAGGAACCCGAAGCTGGAAATGTGGCTCCCATGTCACTGACACCCGACGAAAGCCGTCCTGGAACTTCTTCAAAGCCCCAGGTTGAGGCAACCCCAACAAACCCCATCAGGGATTCTATTCCGGATGACATTACGATAATATCCATATCTAGCTCCGACGACGAAATGGAGGATCAAGATCAGCCCGCCAAGTCGAATCAACTATCAACTACAGACAGCAGGACGGCGGTTGACACCCGGCATTCTGTTGTCGCCGACATGAAGGATGTCGGACCCAACACTTCTATGGCCCCAAGGCAAGCCTTCAACTTAAAACCTACAATACTATTAAACGCTCCCATCACCAGTTATAAGACACAGGGTGTCGGCCCGGCACCATCTTTAAGAAACGAACAACATCTCCGAGTCCAAATACCTACTCCTATCCATGTCCATCATATCCAACACACATTACCCAATAACGCAACGACAGATCTTCGCAACTTGATGACAAGGTCAACTTATACGGCATTCCCTGGAGCACTCCCGGGGTCAGAGGCGCCACAGTCTCAGTTACCGCCATACCAACCTCCAACTAACCGGCGGCCGCTTCAGGTTCCTCACCCTCAGGCTCCTCACCCCCAAGGCCCTGTAACAACCGGCTTCCACCACCATCGATTACCTCCATCCAAGGATAAAACGGCTCATTCACATCCCCGCATCCGCCCTTCACAACCTGAAATATCTCAAATATCGAGACCCCCGATCTCAGCGGAAACCCGGGCATCAGCAACTCGGCCACTTCAACCTAAAGCAACTTTTGCACCCTCACCTCCACCTCCACCTCCACCTCGACAGCCCGAGAGTAGATCTCAGGCTCCTAAAGTTCCTATTCCACCAGCACCCAAGCCTAAGTCATACCAAGCACCAGTGACAACTGGAAACCCTGCACCCCCTCCTTCCGAGCCCTGCCTTCCAATTCAAACCCCCTGGCAACCCAGGTATATAGGCAAAGCCTTGCAGTTGGAGACGACGAACCCACGGTTCGGCGTGCCACCCAACGAAGTCCCCCCACCCTTTCTCGATCGACTCAAGAAACTGGCAGGAACCCGGGATAAATTTCCTAAGATGGCGAAATTCCTTGATGAGGAAGGCTTTTACTTTTGTCCTTGGTGTGAGAAGCGGTACCGGCGTCCGGTCAAGTTTACGGATCATTTAGTTTTAAACCATAGTAGGTAATACTGCAGCGTAGCGCAGAATCGGTGGTTATTTTGGTAGTTGTTGGATATTGCGTATAATGACAGTTAATGAGACTCGATATACTCCAGATCTACGGCGCATCGATACATCCAAAGTTGGTGAACATGTACTCTATTTATTGTCTGAATAGCTAAACTGTAGATCAGGCTACATTACCTCTTCGATGCAGCGGCTTGCGCCAAGCTCAGGAAATGAAAAGTTCTTTCTCGCATAGATGAACCAAAAGAAAACAACCAAAACACCGACGATAGCGAGAACTGCCGAGATGTAGTTCATGTCACCGGCCGTCACTGGCAGTGCGTACGGAAAACAGTAAAAGACCAAGGCGATCGGAGCCCAGCAAAGAAAGATTATGTTGGCAAGTAACCCGAGCCGAGGATACCAGAACGGACCATGTTGAAGGTTTGATCGCCCGCGGGTCAAGAGCAGGACGATGGGTATGGCATAACTGGCATATTGCAGGAGAATTCCAGCAGAGACCAGCGAGTTAAAGGCCGTCTGGGATCCAAGGTAGAGAAACCCCAGCAGGCTTGTGAATGCTGCCAACCAGATCAACGCATAGATTGGCGTATGAAAAGGAGCACCCATGACCTTGCCGATGTGTCTCGAAAAGGGGAAGCCCTTGTTAAGACCAATGGTCCACGCAAGACGAGACTGCCAGACGTGAATCCCCCACATTGCACCGACTGTCGATATGAAGATGGCGATCTGGAAGGCAATGGCAGCAGCTTTGCTGTTCCCAAAGGCTACGTACACGGTTGCCATGGTCGAGCTCTGAGTTTCATAGTTGGTCTGGTTGATGCAGAAGGCCAGGACGATCGGCAGTCCAGTGACGAATCCAACAATGATTGTCAATATCAGAGCCTTGGGGACATTGGTGCTTGGGTTCGGGATCTCCTCGGCGATGTGGACAATGGCATCCAGACACGAGAAACCCCAGTTCAAGCCGTTTTGTCCGATCAGGAATGCGACACCGTTTGACCAGCCCGAGACATTGTAGAAGTCGGTGAAGATGTCTTTGGCGGAGCGCCTCTCATCGGATGTAGCAAAGAGACCAACAAAGAGAGCGACCAAGAGGCACATGGTGAAGGTCAAAATGCCCTTTGTGATTCTCGGCAGCAAATGCTCAAACGCACTCAGGGCGAGCGTTATGATGTTGGTCAGCTGATATGCGACGAAGCCCATCCAGGGATCTTGCTTAAAGCTGGGATTGAGAAGACTTCCCAGCGAAAAGAGCAAGCTGGGTCCAACGACACAGACAGAAGCACCGGTACACACAGCTCCAGCCCAGCTGAGAAGAGCCGTGAGGTATGAGAGGAATCGACGTGGTCCGGGTGGAGAAAGGGCTGCAACCCATATATACTGCCCTCCGGCATCGGGAAGAGCAGACGCCAGTTCAGACAGGCTTGTTGCACATGCGAGTCCGATAATTGCCATGAAGAGAAAGCCCCAGAAAAGAGTGACGGAGCCACCACTGGCAGTAATGGATCCAATGGTGAGGATGACGCCGATTGCCGTGTTGGTTGTTGACGCGCCAATGGCCATGGCAGACCAGACGCTGAAGGGTTTTTCCATAACGATGACATCCCCGATGATGGATTCTGGCTTGGACGAAGGCACGGGACCTTCGCTCGGTGCTTGCTTCTCCTTTGCGCTCATGGTGAAAGGGATGATGACGTAGAGTTAAAAGAAGGGTGAAAAGATGAGATGCCAAGCCGTCTATGGCCTGGGAAATCCGCCCTTTTCAACTAGACTGACTCATTGCCTATGTTGTTCTTGACAATCTCGGAACACACGGCCAACGCGGGGAAAGGGGGGCAGACTTGGAATTAGTGTGGCAGATGCGGGGACTAACAGCGATAGCGAGGGTTGTGAGCATGAACATTTTTTTATCGAGCAGCTAATGAGAGCAAGGCTCGCTGAGTGGCGGTTTGTTTCCTGATTTGGAAAATAGGCGAACGCTATCCTGCGCCCACCTTCATGGGATAACTTGGGTATCTTGGTGACATGGATCAGTTGGTGACCTTGCAAGCTGTGTCAACGATAACATGCCTGCGCAAGGTTTCTGTCTTGTTGCCGTACGTCCGAATAAGGCATGTTGGGCTGGAGTCATTTTGCAAATGGCGTTGGGTCATGAGAGATGGGTCGATACGAACTTCCCTACAAGGCAATAATGGCGGATTGTGACCGTCTATACGATCAAAGGCCTAGAGTCTAAAAAGTCATCAATCAAGGTAGATCAATTTGATGCCTCCGGCCTCGCCAACCAAAATTGAGAGGAAAAGAGATGATCTTGTCCCGGAACAGGTCGGTATCAAGCGATGTTTACGTTTCGATGTGACGCTGTGCGCTGCGCCTTGTGGTCACGTTGTCCCAGTTTACGGATTATATCCAGAGTAATCAAAAACACAACTTGCCTCTGCTGAATCTATTGAGCACTTCAATCATGGTTCATTAACACCTTGAAAGCAACTGGGCCCAATTAGTCGCCATGCAGATTTTCTAGTCCAATGTGATAAAAACAGTCTTGATGTTGGTGTAAGCCTCGATTCCAGCTTGCCCACACTCACGACCGATCCCTGATTGCTTGAATCCTCCAAAGGGTGCTCGTATGTCTGAGTTTTGGCTACTGTTGACCCATACAGCTGAGAATACGAGGTCAGTTATGAATTGATCTAGAACAAAGAACTGAGGACTTACTGCCGCTTTGTATCTTGCGTGAGGTTCGATGGACCCGGGTCACGTCTTTCGTAAAAAGTGCAGCACCAAGACCAAAGAAGGTGTCATTTGCCCGTCTGACAACTTCATCTTCTGTCTTGAATGAGAGGATTGCGGCGACTGGACCAAAGATCTCTTCGCGGTAGATTGTCATGTCGTCCTTGACATCTGTAAAGACTGTGGGTTCAACAAAATACCCTTTGCCGTTCCCGGCGCTTTCATGGACTTTGCCGCCAAGGGCGAGTGTCGCCCCTTCAGACTTTCCAAGTTCAATGTAATGGAGAATTCTATCTCGCTGTGCCTGGCTGACCTGAGGACCTTGGAAGGTGTCGGCGGCGAAAGGGTCTCCGACCTTGGCAGAGGCAGCCTTCTCCAGGAACCGGCGGAGGAAATCGTCGTAGATGTTTTCGTGCACAAAGATTCGGCTGTTGGCGGTGCAGGCTTGTCCGGCGTTCAACATGATTCCAAAATGTCCCCAGTATGCTGCCTTGTCCAGGTCCGCGTCTTCAAAGACGACTAGAGGCGACTTGCCACCTTTCCAAGCATTAGCCGGGCTGGCTTTCTGGTGATACTTGGAAGATGATACGTACCTGTTTCTAGAGTAATACTCTTGAGGTTCCCCGACGCGAGCTTCATGATCTCTCGGCCTGTCTGGGTCGAGCCGGTAAAAGCGATCTTGTCAACGTCCATGTGCGAGGCAAGGGCGGCGCCTGCATCTCTGCCATAACCGTTGATGACATTGACGACACCCTTTGGATAACCAGCTTCCTTGAAAAGAGTGGCTAGGTAAAGAATGGAGAGTGGTGTCTGCTCAGCAGCTTTGATGACGACGCAGTTTCCAGCCGCGATGGCAGGACCCAGCTTCCAGGCTGCCATGCTGAGGGGATAGTTCCATGGGATGATTTGGCCACAGACGCCGATGGGTTCGCGGGTAGTGAAGACGTGTTGATTCTTTTCAGTCTCGATTACTATCAGCAAGTCAGTAAAACTCTGGGTAGAGATGGCGGGGGAACACCATTGCCTTGGCCATGTAGCTTGTCTGCGTAGCCCGCGTAGTATCTGAAGACTGTGACGACCTCCTGCACGTCTTCTTCTCGGGCAACATGGAATGGTTTGCCTGAAACCCGTATCTATTCAGCGTCTTGAAAAGTAAGGATGATGACAATGCTGATTGCTTACCACCATTCCACGACTCAATGGTAGCCAGAGTCTCAGCCTGGGCTTCGACGAGGTCAGCCAGACGGCTCAAGAGACGACCCCTCTCAGTGCACGTCACGTCTCCCCAGGGCCCGTTGAAAGCTTCACGAGCAGCCTGAACGGCAGTATCGACATCTTCAGGCCCGGCGGCATGGACTCGTGCGATGACGGACTCGTCACTGTAAGTAACCAGAGTTAGCGCCTGCAATGCGTGAGGATGGAGCTACACTGACAATGGGTTGACAGCTGCAATCGTTTGACCAGACTTAGCTGCAACAAATTCGTTGTTGATGAACAGACCGAGGGGCTGCTTGTAGGCAACACCATTGGGGGCGGTCAACTGAGCAAAGAGGGAAGAGGATGCCATGATGGACTGAGTGATGTGAGGTGTGCTGAGGTGGATGGGAGAAGGGACAAGGAGTCTACATTGAGATAGCTATATGATGCATGTCGAAAGGGAGGGTATGAAAGAGCTAGCAAGACATGCAATGCTGATCAAGCGCAACATACTCACTGAAGCATTCGTTAGGGTTCGATTGTTGTCCTTCGCTTGATGTCCGAATTCGTCAATATGCCTCGGATGGACAAAGATACATGATATTGACAAGGTGCCGACCTTAGCAGATTAGCCTCCTATTTTCTTGTCGCTGACCGGCAAAGGATTCCAGCCGGGCTTCAAGATCGCCTTCAACCCTGCCCATGATCTCGGCCTTCGATTTCTTTCCAAATTAGGAAGGTATGGATGCGGGGTTGTTGGAGACGTTACCCTGGCCCGGATCTGCCGTATGTACGACCCGATGTCTCCGGCCTGCGGGGTTTAAACCCGCGTGTGGAGCTCACAGAACCTGCTAGGGAGTACTTTAATGTAGCGGTCATTTCCCCAGAGACGCAAGTCCATGCTATCAGGCCGGAACAAGCAACTGGACCCAAGCCTCAAACCAAGTCAATAGGCGAATCAAGAGCTTGGAAATAGAGACAGACGCTACTGTAACAGGGGATAAGACACCTGCCATAGCTTGCCACCTTGTTGAGTCGATACGGCATGGCCACGTCGAGGCCTCCGAGTTCTCGGGTCCGATAGCCCGAAGATCATCATCACTGTCAGCAAAGGACCGTGACGGAGCGAATCGCGTCATTTCTTCTTCTGGAAGGAATGCAAACATCTGACGATGGGTTGGGCATGCCCTGGGTCGTTTGCGCCTTATGTCGCTGAACGACGAAGTACTCTACAAATACAACCTCTTGAATTCTTCGTGATCATCATCGTCACAAAAACCATCATCTTTCATCCCAGGAACATCTCTCCACCCTCATTCTTGGTCCATCCCCAGCCATGTCGACAGTTACGGAGCTCAGCAATCTCAACTTTGACTATGTCATCGTTGGAGGAGGCACAGCTGGCTGCGTCATAGCCAGTAGGCTGGCCGAGTCTCTCCCCGACCACAAGATCCTCCTGATCGAGGCCGGACCCAGTGATCTGGATGAGAAGCAAATTCTTGACTTGCGAAACATGTACAACTTGATGGGAAGCGAGTTTGACTACAGCTACAAGTCGGTTGAGCAGCCAAATGGCGAGTCTTGCACCATGATATTCGAGTTAGGTACGAGACTAACTTTGTCCTAGGAAACAGCAACATCCTTCACTCGCGCGCGAAAGTTCTCGGTGGCTGCTCGAGCCACAACGGGAGCCTTGCCGTGCACCCGTTCGAGTACGATTGCAAGAAGTGGGAGGAGGCTGGCGCCGTTGGATGGGACTGGGAGACGATGAAGCGTCTGATCCGAAAGTTGCGGACGCCTATTGTGCCCATTCACGACCGACACCGGAACCCCATCGTTTACGACTTCATGGAAGCCACCAACAAGGCTCTCGATATCCCAATTGTTGACAGCGTCAACCACGAGATCACCTCGGCCAATGGCTCTTCAAAGGGCGGCGTATCATTCTGCTCTCTGACGTACGATCAAAACACTGGCTATCGAGTCAGCGCAAGCGTTGCATACATCCACCCGATCCTTAGGGGCAAAGAAAAGCGCCCCAATCTGACCATCCTTACCAATGGCTGGGTTGACCGCATCAACGTCGTCGATGGAACGGCTACAGGAGTCAACTTGACCCTTGCATCTGGAAGAAAGGTCAAGATCAGCGCCAAGAAGGAGACCATTCTGTGCGCTGGTACCATCGACACGCCGAGACTGATGCTTCTCTCTGGCATTGGCCCCCGTGACGAGCTTGAGAAGCTCAAAATTCCAGTGGTCAATGACCTGCCTGGCGTTGGAGAGAACCTCATGGACCACCCCGAAGCTATCATCACCTGGGAGCTCCACGAGCCCCTTGAGGATAAGACGGTCATGTGGGCTGATGCTGCACTCCTTGCCCGTCGTGAGCCTGCCAACATCCACGGAGACGACGGCACCGTTCCCGATGCCATGATGCATATCTACACCATGCCGTTTGACGTGCATCAGGCCGCTCTGGGTTATGACATGCCCAAGAACGTCTTTTCCCTGACACCCAACGTCCCCAGGTCCCGTTCGCGAGGAAAGGTGTGGCTAAAGTCTGCCGACCCTAAAGAATACCCCGCCATTGACTTTCGATACTATACCGACCCTGAAGGATACGACGAAAAGACCATTGTATGGTCCTTCAGAGCTGCTCGCGCCATTGTTAACCAGCAGCCCCTCAAGAAATGGATCAAGCGAGAGGTCGCTCCAGGCCCCGGCTGCCAGACTGACCAGGAGCTGTCAGAATACGGACGAAAGACTGGAAACACGGTGTATCATCCTTGCGGCACAGCCAAGATGGGAGACACTGTCCATGACCCGATGGCCGTTGTGGATCCTCAGCTGAAGGTCAAGGGAATCAAGAAGCTACGTGTTGCTGACGCCAGCGTGTTTCCTTTGATTCCTACTATCAACCTCATGTTGACTGTGTTGGCGGTTGGAGAGCGCTGTGCCGAGTTTATCGTTGCCGATGCCAATAGAAGCGTTGCGAACTTGTGATAAGGCGTACGCGAATAGTTTGCTTGCTCATGGGTTAGTTTTCTACACTCAATGGTGAGATGCAGAGCACGCATGTTGAGGGGGGGACTGTAGGTTAAACAATTGATCTTCTTGCTACTTGAAAAGCAAGTCAAAAACATGTGTTATTAAGTACATTGAAACTTCTGTCTGATCAGGCCAATGGAAACACCTGGCCCCTCTCAAGCAAAATGACGAGCCACGTAGTTTTGATTCCCAGACGCCGAAGATCCCATATCTCCTCAAGAAGGGTGATAGCCTCCAGCATGACCGGAAGACGCGTCAAAGAGTATATGGCCTTGAACCGAATCTTTACCTCCTCTCGCTGCTGAAGTTTGTCGGCCGGTATCTCGGAAGCAGCAGACATGAGGGGAATAGGTTGAAAGTTGAGATATGGCGAGGTTGGGGGTATGCGCAGCAAACCCTCCATCGCCTCGCTAGCGCATTGTTGTATCATGGTTTCATTGTCCAGGTCCGATTGCTCGGGATTCCGGCCGCAGATTCGGTAAAGCTGTATCAGACCGTGTTTCCGATATGCATCGCTCAGGAGGAAGTGCAGCTCATTGTCCTGGCTGGGGGTCCATGCCAGGATTTCGTCCTCTAGGCTTGCCTCGACCAATAGGTCACGAGCCTGCCCGTCGACTACTCCGCGGCAATAGTGCGTCACTTTGGCAACTGCGTAGAATATGCCTAAAGAATATCCTGCCATGGGATGGTACTCTCGTTGGCTGGCCTCAACCGCTTGGGAGATGAACTCGACAGAAAGCGGCCGGTGTAATCGATGTTCAAGATTGAACGAAGCCGCCATCTCCCACCAGATGTAATTACCCACGATGAGTTGTATGGCGGGATCAGATGGGTCGGCTGTAGGGTCGCCCAAGATGGAGTCGATGAGGGCTCGAGCACCCACCAAGTGTTCAAGGCCGGTGGTTCCTTCGATCCAGGGCGACGAAATGCCCAGTAAGAAGATGGCAAGAAATGTGGCGACTGCCTTCTTTCGCGTCTGTAGGAGCTCTTGTTGGATGCATAGTAATGTCTGCCCTCGCTCAACGAGGCAGTCGCTCGTATTGGCATCGCGAAAGTCCTTCATGTGTGCAGCGGCAATGCTCTGCACGACATGCAAGAGAGCCGACGACTCCTTGAAGAGGACCAGGATAGGCAAGGCTAGCGGGTTGATGTCAGGGTCAAGCACCATGATGTGGCAGACCTGCTCAAAGTAGTACTGTAGCAGCATAGACGGCGTCGACCCATCTCCGCAGGATGCCTGTTGGATGAGAAGTGGCAGCTCCAGTTTCCACATGGTCTTGCGGGGCGCCGGGGTGCAGACTGTTCCCCGTCGCGCGCAGTGTCGACACACAGGGTATGTCTCGTCGCATTTCACCCTCCGCAGCCTGCATTCTCGACAGGCAGACTTGCTCTTGGGCTGTCGGCGGAGGACAGTGGATTCTAGGCTTGTGTCTTTAGGGGGGCCATGGATCGGGGGGATGACCTTGGAAGACGGAGCGAAGCGGACACGCCAGGCTTTGGAAACCATTTTGTCGGTATTGAAGATGATTGATTGATGTTCTGGAGAGGAGAGGAGTTGCCGAGACAGAAGATGGCTGCAAGAGTCCAAGTGCGAGATGTCGACTCCGCATCCTCAGCCCCACCGCTTGATAGCGCTACGCAGTTAGCGTCTAAGATGCTGGCGATGACATTTCCCTTTGCCTCCCACGGGCTTTTACGGTACAGTACAGTACATAGGATTAGTTTAACCTCTGCTGTAGTGGAAACTTCTGGACCTTTGTGAGCCACTTGGTCGCCCTCCTTGAATGAAGAGGGCGGTGGTAGCTGGCTGCATCCCCGTCTCTTCAAGTACCTGCGACCCGACAAATCGTGGGGTAGAATGCCCCGAACGATTGACCCAATCACTAGACGCCGCGATATCAGCTTATCGCAATTCCAGTAAGTGCAGTCACCATCATTGCTCAGGGAGAGCTTTTCCAGGGGCTTGACAGAAGACCCAGGAGGCCGGCTAGGGGATCTGGGGCCTGTCCTGCCGTCAACAACCCCGAATAGGAAGGAATGTGCTAGCGAGTACGTACCAATAGCTATAAAGCGAGCTCTACATTCTGCCAAACGTCAACTTTATGATCGAGTCAACGCACTTACTGCTGGTTCATATCGTATCTATTGAGGTCTTATCTTTTCCAAAATGACGACGCAGACGCTTCTCGCCGGCTCCGCCAACAGCTATGACTACCTAATTGTTGGTGGAGGAACAGCCGGTTGTGTGGTTGCGAGCCGACTATCCGCATATCTACCAAAGAAACGTATCCTGCTTATCGAAGGCGGACCTTCTGATGTCGGGGATGATCGTGTCTTGGTCTTGAAAGATCGCATTCAGACCATCGGCACAGACCTTGACTATGGTTATACCAGCGTGCCTCAGCCAAATGGTTAGTACCTGAGATCAACCTTGTCAGACTCAACGTAGATTGGCTAATCGGACTTTACGATAACTAGGCAATAGCCACATCCTTCATTCGCGTGCCAAGGTTCTGGGAGGCTGCTCCAGCCATAACGACATGATCTCGTTCCGAACTACCGAGTACGACGCCTATCTCTGGCAGAAGCTGGGGTGCAAAGGCTGGACCTTTGATCTGTTCAATCGCCTTTTGGACAAGCTGAGGACTACCGTGCGACTACCTCACCCTCGAGATCAGAATCAGATGTGCAGCGATTGGATCGAGTCTGCGAGGGCTGCTTTGGGTGTTGACAAGGTTCGGGACTTTAACCACATGATCTCGTCAAAAGCAGGTCTCCAGGAAGGCGTCGGGTGGTGCAATGTCTCGTATGATCCAGATACGGGCCATCGCAACAGCGCTAGCATTGCGTACTTGCATCCAACCTTTCGAGGAGACGAGAAGCGCCCAAGGTTGACAGTTCTTACCGACGCTTGGGTTTCGAAAGTTCACCTCGAGGGAGATACCGCGACTGGCATTGACGTAACGATGAAGTCGGGGGAGAAACATACTTTGCGCGCCAAACAAGAAATCATCCTCTGTGCTGGCGCCATAGATACGCCCCGGCTACTCTTACTATCAGGAATCGGACCCCGGGCACACCTGGAATCAGTCGGTATTCAAGTCACCAGCGACATCCCCGGGGTTGAGGAGAACTTGATGGACCACCCTCTGACGACAATGCTATACGAGCTGAACCGTACGCCTCCCCAAAACACCGTTGCCAACTCGGACACGGCCCTGTTCTTGCGATCCAAACCTTTCAACCACAATGGGGACGACGGACACATCCCCGATGTCATGGTCCACATCTTCACCATCCCGTTTGTTGACGACCTCCGGCGACTTGGCTACGAGATCCCAGAGCCAGAGCGTTGCTTCCACTTTATGCCGCTGATTCCTCGCCCCAAGTCAGTTGGGCGACTTTATCTCAAGTCCAGCAATCCACATGAAAAGCCAGCTCTTGACTTCCAATACTTCACCGATAAGGACGGCTACGATTCTTCCATTCTTGTCGACGGCATCAAAGCATGCCGCAAGATAGCCGAGCAAGAGCCCTTCACATCGTGGATCAAGCGAGAGATCGCACCGGGACCACATCTCACCACGGATGCGCAACTAGACGAGTTTGCTCGGGTGGCATCGGGAACCGTATATCACCCAGCATGTACAACAAAGATGGGTGACATCGAGACGGACACCATGGCTGTGGTGGACACGGAGCTAAGAGTTCGCGGGATCAAGGGACTGAGGATTGCCGATGCGGGCGTATTCCCAACTATGCTCTCGGTTAACCCAATGCTGACCGTGCTTGCCGTCGGTGAGCGCTGCGCTGAGCTAGTTGCGCTTGACGCGGGGTGGAAGGAGGATATGCCAAAGCTATAGGAGAGTGAAGTACTATTACGGTCTTTGCAACTATATTGTTCAATGAGCCTATGGTTGACTGTAGGATAAAATAAAATAATTGCAGGGTTGATTAGTTCAATAGCCTCTTACACTCCATTGCATCAAGTTTCCACATGGTGAGGTTCGGTTTCACCTGTAAGATCGCGTAATGTTAGTCCTGATTTAAAAAGATGAGAGGCGTTTAGCTCAACGACGAGGCCTGACGAAAGCCCCTCAGCACTTACAGAGCTCGTGAAATTAGAATCCCAATAAACCCCACCGTTGGCGTACGCATCGCTTCCGACTATCCTCTTTATGGTAGTGAAGGAGCCCTTTCACCTACCCTCGATTAAGATAGCCTAGGGTAGGTATTAAAGAATAATTCAACTTCATAGCATACCCAGAGGGCAGATCAAGGCAACTTTAGGGTATGTACGGAAGCTGTCTTCTATCTACTCTTCGCTTCTAATGTCCCCTGTCGTATAGACCTGCTCCTGCCGAGACTAAGAAGGGTAACAGTTACCAGCGAGATGGTCGGTATCTTTAATGCCACAGACCTCGACCTTGATCCTAGCTGGGAAGAACAAAGTTGACCCGCAATGCGAGCTTCACATTGAGCTTGAATGATCAAGTCGGAAAATAATCCGGCGGCAGGGTATTTGAGAGCACTTCATCCGGAATGCATTTGGAGTTTGTCTGCAGGTATTTCTCGAATTAGAAGACATGTGTACATCGTCATTTAACTAGAACGATGCCATCATCGGAAGCTTCTCGGATATACTTCATGTAGTGTCGGAAATAGGTGATTGGGGGATGGGTTAGTGCGTAGAGTGCCCTCCTGTGCCTTTATTTCCACCCTGGCTCAACCTTCCCGCGTTTCCGCGGCGTCGGAATGGCACAGTATTTGTCACCACCTTCCTGAGATAGCAAGGCTCAATAGATGCAATCAAGGCTCACATATCATGTGTCTAGGGTCGCCTCGGCTATATGTGTCGGGAGTATATATCTACTGTCAATCCCACCAGTCCCTAATCCATCCTCCATGCCACTACCCTAGTTAGGGTTCAATGACGAGGAAATTAGTATTCGATCTATTGCAACCCCATATTCCTGAGACTTATCCCATCGGGGAACCTTGGAGCTCGGCGAAGTATCCCCAGGATGAACGGGCATAGGTGACTCGGTCCCCTCGTTGTCATCGGGTTGGATACCGATGGAGGGATCGGCGCGATGGAGCCCGCTCTATAAGTAGGAAGGCCAAGAAACGCGTTCGCACACATCTCAACGACAAGATCGGATATCCATCAATTACTAGTCACGGTCATCATGTCCTGGATCTTGTGGTTGGGCATTCTGAGCGCTGCCGTTCAGGCGGCAACTCTCGACTCCATCTGCTCCAAGAGTTACGCACAAGCTGCTTTGCCGACCAGCAATCTCCCACCGGGCATCAAGATTGATTCATCCTCCCTCTCTGCGGAACTGTTCACAAATCAGACCCTGTCTTCTGACTGGTTCCCAACTAGCACAGTCGACTACTGCAACATCACTTTTGCCTATTCTCACAACGGGATTTCCAACGACAAAGTCCATGTTTCTTATTGGGTCCCAGCTCCAGACGAGTCCAAGAATCGTTATTTGTCAACAGGTGCTGGCGGCTTCGCTATCAATCGGGGAACCAGATATGCCCCTTCTGGAATCATCGCAGGCGCGGTCTCGGGACAGACCGATGGCGGTTTCGGTTCTTTTGCGACAAACTTCAATCAGATCTTCTTACTTGCTAACGGTACTGTCAATTGGCAGGCGGTGCATATGCATGGCTATCAAGCCCATCACGAGCTTGCCCTCATTGGAAAGGAATTCGCGCGAGTTCTTTATAAAGTCCCAAACAATGAAAAAATCTACTCATACTACCAGGGCTGCTCCGAAGGCGGTCCGGAAGGTTGGAGTCAAGTCCAGCGCTACGCTGATCAGTTTGATGGCGTGGTTGTTGGGGCCCCTGCTTTCCACTACAGCCAGCAGCAGGTCAATCTCCTGTTTGCAAACACCATTGAGCAAGCGATCAACTACTTCCCTCCAACATGCGAGCTCGATAAGATTATGAACCTAACGATCGAGGCTTGCGACGCTTTGGATGGAAAGTTGGACGGCGTCGTCTCACGGACTGATCTTTGCAAGTTGCATTTCAACATTGACGACGTTGTTGGGGAGCCTTACTCGTGTGACGCGACTGAGTCCAACGGGGGACTACGAAACCACGTTGTCAAGAGTGCCGCCACACCGGCGCAGAGTGGAAAGGTCACGGCTCAAGCTGCAAAGCTGGTCAAGACGTATCTAGATGGACCACATGACTCTGATGGCCGCCGTATCTATCTCACCTCTCAGTTCGGTTCCGACCTTACCAATGCGCACCCACAGTTCAACAAGGACACCAAGAACTGGGATTTGGCATTGGTCTCACTAGGATCTGAGTGGGTGGCTCGCTTTTTGAACCTCCGGGACACTGCTGTGCTAAGCGACTTTGGCAACGTCACCTACGACGACTTGAGGGACTGGATTGCACTTGGGCTGCAGACTTACTCTGACACTTTGCAGACTAACTGGCCTGATCTAAGCCCGTTTCAGTCAGCGGGAGGGAAGATTCTCCATCTGCATGGCGAAAGCGGTCCTGGGATTCCCTCGGGCTCGTCGGTCTACTACTACGAAGCCGTCCGGAAGCTTATGTACCCATCCCTAGGATACAACGAGAGCATTTCTAAGCTCGATGACTTCTACCGCTTGTTTCTGATCCCCGGTGGAGCTCATTGCAGCCCGAACCCGAACCAGCAAGGAGGCGGATGGCCACAGGATACTCTGCAGACGGTGATTGACTGGGCCGAGAATGTAGAAGCACCTCAGAGGTTGAACAGCACGGGTGGGATTGAAGAGGTTTGCCGTTGGCCCTTGAGGCCGTTGTGGTCAAATGATGGTACAGATTTTGAGTGTACCTATGACCAGAAGTCACTGGATACTTGGATGTATGAGTTTGATGCCTTCAAGGTGCCTATTTTCTAGCCCTGAGCACCGTTTCTGGCCATACCAAATCTTTACCTTGCGTACTATGCGATTCATTAAATACGCTGATGGAATTACGGGCTTAGTAGAATCTAGTTGTTTTGTTCAAAGAACAAGTTAAGAGTGCCAAGTGACAAACCAGAGCCCATGTTCCACCTTGCACAACCTCAGTCCTCGCATAAAGTTGTGAAAATGGAGGGGGTAAGATCTGCGACCGACCATTTGAGTGGGTCCATGGGTAGACTCCGGCCGGCAAGGAACTCGGACGGGAGTTTTCGGCAGCTCCGATTGACTCGGCGCTCGGCCCGCCGCCGAGTAGACTCGGATTGGTCCGGTGACCAACTTCCTTGGGTAGATGGCATTAGATAAATGCCCCTTGAATGGAAGTGTGTCGACAGTAGTATCAGAAGTTCAAGGCGGGAACTGTTGTGTTATTCTGATCATTGTGGTCCTGCAAAATGTCATTCCAACTCATCAACCGAGCCCGCCGTGCCCACGGCCCCCTTACGCAGCGGTTGGTTGCGCCAGCTAAGGCATTCGGCACATTCAAGACCCCAGCCATTCGAAACGAACCAAACGTATGTGTAGCCTGGGCTAACTTGTGATTTTTACTCACAACAAGCTCTAGCCACCCTACGAGAAGGGGAGTAAAGAACGTCAAGAGTTGCAGAAAGCTCTGCAGTCGCTCAAGCAAAAACTGCCAGTTAAGTTGCCACTGGAGATTTCTGGCCAGAATGTGAGCAACAAGGCAATCTTATTTCCTGTTGCATGAATAATGCTAATTCGCGGCCAGGTCAAGCACAGCGCAACAGCCCGCCAGACGATGCCGTCTTCTCACCAGACAGTGCTGGCCGAGTATCCCTTGACAACGTCAGAGCAGGTCTCCAAAGCTATCGAGTCTGCCCTCGAGGCCAAGAAGAAGTGGCAAGACATGTCCTTTAACGATCGTGCTGCAGTGTTCCTGAGGGCTGCTGAGCTCATTGCGACCAAGTACCGTTATGAGATAATGGCTGCGACTATGCTGGGACAGGGGAAGAATATTTGGCAGGCAGAGATTGACTCGGCCGCTGAGAGCTGCGATTTTCTCCGGTAAGAGGCAGCATTAAGGTGCCACAAAAGAGATCTGACTAACTGTCCAAGGTTTAATGTGCACTACGCCGCGGAGCTGCTGAAGCAACAGAACACCATGAACGATGCCGGTGTATGGAAGTAAGTCGCTTAGATTCAAGAACATAGCCATTATGAAGGACGAGCACTGACAGGAGAACAGCCGAACGGAATATCGTCCATTGGAAGGATTCGTCTACGCAATCAGTCCCTTCAACTTCACCGCCATTGGAGCAAACCTGACAGTCGCCCCGGCAATCATGGGCAATGTGGTCATCTGGAAGCCATCAGACTCCGCCATATACTCTAGTTGGCTCCTCCAGAAGATTCTCCAGGAAGCTGGTCTGCCCAAGGGCGTCATTCAGTTTCTCTCCCGGCAACCCAGAGACGGTGACGGATGCCGTCCTGAAGCATCCCGACTTTGCTGCTCTGCATTTTACCGGCTCAACCGATGTCTTCCTCTTTGTATGGAAAGATCGCTGGGGGAGTTGCTTCGGGTGCGTATGTGAGCTACCCGCATCATTGGAGAGACGGGCGGTAAGAATTTCCATCTGGTCCATGGCAGCGCGGATATCCGCAATGCTGTAGTAAACACTATCCGAGGCGCCTTTGAGTATCAAGGCCAGAAGTGCTCAGCCACGTCGCGTCTCTACGTTGCCGAGTCGGTGTGGCCCGAGTTCAAGAAGGAGTTGATCGCCGAGACAGAAAAGATTCAGGTTGGATCGCCGGAGGACTTCAAAAATTTTGTCGGCCCCGTTATTCATCAACGATCTTGGGAGAAGCTTGACTCCGTCATCTCCAAGGCCAAAGCGGATAATGAAGTCACCATTCTCACCGGAGGTCACACGGACAAGTCTGAAGGATGGTACATCCAGCCCACCATCTTCCAGACGACCAACCCACACCACGAGATGCTCAAGACGGAATTCTTTGGACCTTTGCTGACGGTCTACGTCTATCCCGATGCCGAGTACGAGCAGACCTTGTCTCTGATTGACAAGTCCACCAAGTTTGCCCTCACGGGCTCTGTCTTTGCTCGTGACCAGGATGCCATCAAGGCTGCCGAGGAGGGTCTTCGACAATCTGCTGGAAACTTTTACATCAACAGCAAGAGCAGTGGAGCTGTGGTTGGCCACCAGCCTTTTGGAGGGTCTCGGGCTAGCGGAACCAACGACAAGGCCACAAGCACCAACTTGCTCTCTCGCTTCACCAGCATCCGGAGCATGAAGGAAGATCTTGTCGGGGCTTACGAGGTTGACTACCCTTCTAACAGGGTGTAGATATAAAAATGAAATATATAGTATTGAACTTTTATTCTACTCAGAACGGTTGAAATATGACTTGAAGAGCCATTCATGCATGGATAGCCACGTTCCATCAACTAGAAATACCGTCCGTTAGTCCCGTATCAAGACTATAAAGGGCCTTGTCTCAAGTCAACGGTGGCCTAGGCCGCGGTATTCTGCGTCTATTACGAAGTCTTTCGTGACTGCTGTGGTGCGAATAATGAGTCTCTTTTTTCTTTCTTTTCCATTCGGAGAACTAGCCAATATGTACAGAAAAGACAACAACTCTGCAGCGTATGGCATTCCGTAGTGAAGGTAGTGTAGCAGCACTGAATTCAAAAGAGACTTGCGTAAACTTAGTCAATTTAGATTCACTTGCTCCACCGTCCCATTTCCTTCTCCCGGTAGCCTAAAGTCCTTGTAGTTCTCATCTTGGACGACATTCTCCAGCCTGCTTGCCACAGCCCGGCCTTCCTTGAAAATGGCCAAGAACGACGAATCGGCATTATCCAGCACTGTGATGTCCTCCCAGGGATTATTGAGGAGGACAATGAAGTCGGCAAAAGCACCTGTTTTGATCTGACCTAGCCGGTCTGCCATCCCTAAATAGGCTGCAGCGTTGGTGGTGGCTGACTTGAGGATGCTGGCCGCTGGGAGCACCTGGGATCTGATGCTAAACTCTCCCGATTGTAGAGGGTGCAAGACGCTGAGCAAGTCAGAGCCGTAGCACATAGTCACATCCGCCTCGTGAAGGATCTTGAGCGATTCCAAGCCAGACGCGAGAACTTGGCGGTTCTTGGCTTTTCCAGCCGGCGTTAGTAAGTTATCGAAAGGTGGCTTGTCGGCAATTTCGTAGGCTTGATACACCACAAGGGTGGGTGTCACCACGACATTCTTCTCCTTTAGATACGCGGCCGTTTCTGGATCGACAAAGTTGCCGTGCTCAATCCCGCGTACACCATTGTCCACAGCATGGCGGATTGCTTCTGATGTGTATGCATGGGCAGTGACATACTTGCCAGAGTAGCTGGCTGTGGTGGTAATGGCTCGAAGCTCCTCAGGGGTAAACTGGAGCATCGATAGGGGATCCGTCAAGGTGGCTACTCCTCCACCACACATAATCTTGATAAAGTCTGAACCGCGTCGTATCTCGTCTCGAACAGCCTCGAGGCACTGTGGTACGCCGTCGCACACGCGCGAAAGGCCCGGAAGGTCACCTCCACAACACTTGTGCTGGCTGCCCTCGTGGCGGCTGCGGAAGTCGCCGTGGCCGCCAGTCTGAGACAACGCCTTGCCCGCGATGAAGAGTCGGGGCCCTTTTATCAGGCCCTCTGCTATAGAGTCGCGAAGCCCAGCGTCTGCGCCTCCAGTGTCGCGAACAGTGGTGAAGCCGCGGAGGAGCATCTCACGGGCAAGATACGCTGAACGAAATGCTAGCGTACTGGCTTCGGTCGCGTACATGCCCTTCAATGTGACATCTCCAGGTGCTGCTGTCAAGTGGACGTGGCAGTCAATGAGCCCTGGGCAGACGTAGTGGTTCTGAAGATCTATCGTGGTGATTTCTCCATTGCCGTGTATGGGTTGTTCATCTCGGTTCTTCCAGAAACCAGTAATGATACCGTCTTCGACTTGGAAGCTCGCTCCAGAGTGAACTTCCGCTGATTCGGGATCAACGATATTGGCGTTGATGTACAGAACAGCTGTCGCCGTCGACAAAGGCTCCCATGGCCTTTGCTTGATAAGACTGGACATTTGGGGTCGTTGGCGGGAGGTTGATAGAGTCATGAGGCACTGAATCTAGCTCGTGGTGGCGTAATTGAGGATCTCGGTGCTTCATTTGGATCTAATGAATATCATTCAAAGGGCCATGTATGCAAGGGATGTATTAGGTACAACATGTCGGCAGTGGATCCCCGGCTCGGCTTTGAGAGGTCGGATATCTGCCCCTGCAGCGTGTCAGCTTGCCGAGACTCGGTCCTGAGCCGGGTCATCCAATTGGTCCTACTTTAATTGTGAGAAGGTCAGTATACGATAGGAGCGAATAGAGCGCCAAGGAAGCTAGTCCCCCTTCCTTCGGACCACCCCGGAGAATGGGACAGATACCCGTGGCCGGGTTCGTTATCGACCTCAACGACGCCAAGTAGGCTCGCTGATGGTACACATCTTCCGGCGGACCTCCAGCCGCTGGCTGACATACGTGCCCTTGGGCACACCTCATTCCGTCCCCTCTCTAAGAGCTGTAACCCATGCTTTTCCGCAGACCCGATCAATCGCCGACTGCGAAGGTGGATTTGGGGCAGCGCCGAGCTCGGTGTCAGCGGATGAGTTCCCGTCGGCTTAATCCGAGCCACACCGTCCGTTAGTACGTTAACAGAACCCCCTTGTCATACCAATACGTCTCCCCATCCATCTAATTCGTATCTATCATAGACGCCCACCATCATTCTCGGAGTCTCGCGTTCACCTGGAGCTCATCACAACACCATGCCGCAATCGCCGGATATCAGCATCCTCGTCCAATTGGCCAGCGATATTCACCAAAACAGGTCACCCGATACCATCTTCAAGTCACTCGAAACCACTGTGAATGCCATTTTCGGCTTCAATCTGTTCACAGTTCTCGTTTACGATGCAAGGTCATCCACCATCTGCCGAGTATACTCAACCAGACAAGATGTGCAGCCCGTCGGCGCCCGCAAAAAGGTCACGTCAAGCCCTTGGGCGAAATTAGTCCTTAACGAGGGGCGGATGTATCTGGGGTCTACCGTTGAGGACATGAAAGTGTTTTCCGAGTACGAGTTCCTTGCTACGATTGGCTGCGAAAGCGTCTTGAACGTTCCGATTCGAAGTAGCTCTAGTGGAGAGATCATTGGAGCATTAGCTCTTCTGGGTGAGCCTCACAAGTACGATGATGCGGATCAGGGCTTGGCGACGCTGGTTGCTGTTCTTGTGGCTGGCGCGGTAGAGGCATCGAGAGAGGAGATATTATCACGCCCCTTTGATTCGGCCAAGATGGAGACAGTTTAGGGCCCAACAACTAAAACTTTTTCTCGCTGATGCAAAAAGTGGTGATCAAAAAAGTGTACCTCAACGTGATGTTCTGTCTGACCCGTGGCGTATGGAGATGTCACGATAGTTACTACGACCCATAAAAGCTAAGAGCAGGGGGAAACAAGGTATCTTGACCCGTAGTGTATACTCCACTCTGGGAGCAAGAGATGTGATATTGCCTGCAGAAGATGTTCCGACCCTCTACTGAAGGCTTCGCCGAACACATGCCGCGATTGCCTCAGCAACATACCCAACATTGCGTTCATTCAGTCCTGCCATAGAGATGCAGGAGCTCTCCGCCATGTAAATAGGATAATTCTCTACTACCTGTTAGAATTTGCGTCCTGGTTCACAAATGGAGATGTACGGCATACCTTCAAGGTCCCGAACTTGCTGGGACAGCCCCAGGAAGCTGAACATGCCAGATTGCCGGACAATGTGCTTCCAGAGCCCTGGAGTAGCTGCCAGCCAGTTAAATTAGTCCCCAGGCTTAGGGCTATAGCAGTGCCTTCTTAACGTACCATGTGCAATCAGCCGGTCATATAAGGCCCATCTCATTGACTGTATACGAGTTCTCATGATAACAAGATCATCTTGCCAAGTGGAGAAGAGCTTCTCGTCACTTAAAATGACCTGTGCAATTCTTGCCCCGTAGGCTGACGGGTTTGATACGTCGGCACGTTGGAGCTGCTCCATGATGGCAAGGGACCTAGCTGCAGCATCATCTGTCGAGGTACAAACCAAGACACACCCAACGCGCTCACCTATTTGAACGCCAGTCAGCCAAGAACATACCAATATACTATCATAATCTTACCATAAACGCCCGTGTTGTTGGAAAAAGATACGGAAACAATAGCCTCGAGCTGAACCTCCTGAACAAAATATTGAATAGCAAATGCGTCTTGATCAAGACACCCAGAGTGTAAACCGAGATACGCGGCGTCGAATACCGGGAATAACTCACGTTCCTTCATCAGCCTTCCAATTTCTTGCCACCGTTCTTCTGTCGGATCGAAGCTAGCAGGGTCGTGAGCGCAAGCATGGATGACGAATGTGGATTCGGGCTCTGCTGTACGTAGTGTCTGGAGATAACCCCCAAAGTCTAGCTTTTTACTATCCTCGTTGTAATATTTGGATCGCTGACACTCAAAGCCAACCCCGGAGAAGACTTGGCTGTGATTTGACCAGGTAGGTTCTGGTATGTACACCTTTAGCTTAACCAGGCTACCAGGCAACGTTGAGCCAACAGGCGCCCCACCAAGCGCAAAGCACCAGTCCCTGATACGCTCTGGCATGTGGCCACCTGGAACATGGTTGGGAGTCAGCTCGGCGGATCGACGAACGGAAATATCGGAGCTGTTCACAGACCTTTGACTCTTTCTTTGGAAGAATGATTCGCCAAGGACTCTCCTCGCAGTGGAGCGGCGGAAGTCAGAGAGCCCGAGGATGGGCGGATGCTCATGGTTCAATCCATGCTTATCGAGACGTTTTCGTGCTGCGTGCACAGATGGCGGTGCCCATGGCTGGCCATGCTCGTCTTGATAAGTTCCCTGCCCAAGGTCGATTTTCTGCGGAGAGGTTTCATGGAGATACCGGGCTGTCAAGGCAGATACGGTGTCTCCTGGTATCTCGGGGACAGAGGAAAAGGCGGGCCTGGCTCCGCTCTCGAGTGCGATCGCGTGTGGCATCTCGGGAGTGATGCTTCTCGCTTGGGTAGAACTAACTGGGACATCTGAAGAGCCCTGTCAGAGCCGCGTGTCTTTTTCATGGCTGGAAAGGTTATTGTGATGATCAGGGGTTGGTCGGTTACAAACCGAAAGGTGGTGGTGCTCGGCTCAGGTCCGAGTAGCGGAACTTGCCACCATGGAAGACCGCCAAGCCTATTATCACATTTAGAAGCCAGTAGGAACAGGTATTGGGCTTCGGCTGAGACTTCAAGCTGGACAGTCAAGCGCTGTGTGACCTCAAGATCTGGTCATGGTACTAAAATCGGCTCTTTCGGCACCGTAGGGTAGGAAGGGACTTTTGTCGTTGTTTATCTTTGAGAGCTAAGCCATTCGGCAACAAGTCATGACTTGAGTGATATTTGCTTGATGGCTGCGGTTTTCCAGTGAAATGTTAACAACTGGTTAACAAGCTGGGTCTGTACCTCTTGGTACTGTTCTACGATGCCCAAGACCAATCTACACAATTTGAGAATGTTTGCCAACTAGCCGACAAGAGGGTCTAACCTACGCAAAGACAAATGGATCTCCCGATGCCTACCTAGCGGCTAAATGACACTCGGAAGAGACCCATGGGCATCTAGCCGACGTAGCACTTTAAACGAGTCATGAGAGATAAGTCACCCTTGGTCTGACCTCGGTGATGGTCCGCAGCCGATAGCTGGTACCGGCTGTGCTTGAATCCTTCCCGGATATGGCTCCACTGGTTATCGCTTATCCCCATACCCCGCAATCTAACTGACATGATTCTATGGTGGTGGGAGGGTTAGACTGGTTAATCCTTCGGCAAGGGGTTCTCTGTATTGGTGTTGCTGATATGGACGTCACAATGATGACAGCGTCTCCTTAGAAAGTGTTCGTCAAGTTAAGGGTGACATTTGCGTGTATTTATTGGCCTTTGTCCTCGAACCTTAGAGTCCCAGCTCTTCTTGGTCGTGGTTACTACCAACTCCCCTCCATGTTCAAAACCATTGTTTGAAGAAGCACCAGCACCTGCATTATACTCTATACCCATTTGGCAAGTGATGCGTCCGTCAATGGAAAAAGAATCCTCTCTGAAGGCTCCATCCAACCAGGACCTAACCGAGAAGGGTGAAATCTTGCTGGATGACGTTGCCGTCACAACAAATGAAGACAACGACGTTGTCCTCGCCTTCATCACAAACCTCCACCCCCGCATCAAGGATGAGCCCATCTCAGCCAAAGAATACCGCCGAGTGCGTTGGAAGATTGACTTGTGCATCTTGCCTCTAATGGCTGGAACCACCATTCTTGCCGCAGTGGACAAGAACGTCATTGGGCAATACCGCCATTTTGGGGATTTTGGAGGACGCCAACTTGACAGGGCTCGAATTCTCTTGGATTGGCAGCCTTTTCTTCTTTGGGTATCTCATATTTGAATGGCCGATGGCCTTCTTGATCCAGAGATTTCCTGTCGCTAAATTGTTGTCGGTCACGGTTATGGGGTGGGCAATTCTTGCCATGTGCACGGCGGCCACGCATAACTTTGCTGGCCTCGCTGTGGTTCGCTTTCTCAGTAAGCCTCTTCAAAAGCTCGGTACCCCTCCTTTGTTAACCTATGTCTAGTGGGCGGTTTGGAGTCCATTGTGTACCCAACTAATAGCATTCTCACTGTCATGTGGTGGACTCGAGCCGAACAGCCTGTGCGCACTGCTATTTGGTTCAACACGTTTTCGACTGCCTTCACAGGAATCGTTAGCTACGGCATTGGGCGCACCAACACGAGTCTATCCCAGTGGAGACTTCTGTTTCTGGTCCTCGGTGGCTTTACCGTACTCTGGTCCGCTCTTCTCTGGATTTTCCTCCCCGATTCTCCTGTCAAATGCTGGCAGCTTAGTGACAGGGAGAAGTGGGTTGCCATTCAGAGAGTAAGGAATAATAATACTGGAGTCCAAGATACGACGCTCAAGTGGTATCAAGTCAGGGAGCTCATTATGGACCCTAAGACGTGGATGCTTGTCGTGTTTGCTGCGGCTCAAAATGTTCCCAATGGTAGGCAATTTTATTCACAAGTTTCCCTTCTCACCATGCGTTGGTTGCTAATTAATCTGAAAAAGGCGCCATCTCTAGTTTCTCGGGTCTCATCGTCAGAGGTTTCGGCTTCAACACACTTCAGGCCATCTTGATCAACCTTCCCACTGGCGTACTTGGGACATGCTTCCAGATCCTTCTCTCGATCCCCTCTGCGAAACTTAAGGGATACCGGTGCATCATCATTGCATGCGCCAACCTTGTTCCACTGACTTGTGCCACCTTGTTGTGGCAGCTCCCCAGAAGTAAACAGCATGGTCTTCTTGCTTCATATCTTTGTTTCTGGACCTACTTCACGCCATACGTCCTATCCACTTCCCTACCAATGGCCAATACGTCAGGTCATACCAAGAAGGTCACCATGAACGCTCTATGGTTCATTGCTTATTCTCTCGGTAATATCCTAGGTAAGCTTCTACCTTGTCCCCGCAGCACTATGCAAGAGACATCTACTAATACCTTTTCACTTTCAGGCCCCCAGGCTTTCACGTCCCGAGATGCGCCCACATACACTGGTGGCTTCATAGGTTTGCTCGTCTCGATCGGAGTTGCCACTGCTTCGATCTCCGTTTATGGATTACTCTGCAAGAGGGAGAATGTGAGCCGGGATAGCCGTGGCTTGGGGACCGACGACCGAGACAACCAGGATGAGGCGTTTACCGACATGACCGACAAGGAGAAGCTGTCGTTCAGGTACACATACTGATGTCAGAGAGGAAGATTCCGGTTCGTCAGTGGGCAGAAGTCAGCGTACGGAACATACATGTGTGAGCCTAAGACAAGATTGAGCAAATTCAACGGTTTTCAGTCGATCATAATTCATATATGGCGTTTACTGCACCTTTTTATCAAAGCGCCCGAGAAGGTCTTTATGCCATTCGAAGCACTATAGCTACACTTTTTAGCTAGAATCTATCTATTATCCTAATTTAAGATATAAAATTATCCACCATATGCTGTATCTACTTAAGAGGAGAGGGTATTTAGCCCTTTAGTAGCCGCCTATTTATAACGGCCTTAGCCTAATTTTTAAATAAGCTTTAATATTATCCGCAGAAGATGCTCTAGCCCTCTATCGAAGCTATAGCCTGTTATTATTAAGCCCTTTATCTCCTAACAAACTGGACCAGCTTTCAACCGCAGGTAAGACCCGTAGTAATGAACAAAGCCGACGAGAATCCCCCCAAACGCTACAATGCCAGCTTGTGTTCCGAAACTGCCGTCGTAGCCAACTTTCGCGCCCCAAGGTTCCTGAAAATAGGCCACACTGAATCCACCAATTGCCCTAGCAAAGTTCACCCAGCCAGAAACTTCCGCTGCAGCTTCGGGATGGCAGTCGATAGCATAGGCAGATACTACAACAGAGGTAGTCATGATGCCAAAGTTATGCAAGCCCCAGCCGAATATAACGGGTGTAATTGGAAGCCTGCGAGATAAAGCTTGGCCCAAGAGGATCAAACCAGCCATCATAGGAACACACGAGATATATATCATTGGGAGACGGGCTTCAGGCTGGAAAATACCGTTGTGTCTGCGTGAGTAACGATGGAGGAGATAGTCGTTGAAAAAGTGTCCAAACACTTCGCCAAATACGAGTCCTACAAGGGGCGCAAAGTAAAGATACCCCACGGTGTAATGGGAGTATCCATACCCCCCGAACTGACTTGGAGTGGCAAAGAGGATAGCAGCCGATATGTTGATACCGATTGCCCAGGCAAAGATGATCATGCTGCAGGTCATCAGCGGGATTCGAAGGAGGAGCATGATGTGATGACTTACTAGGCCACGAGCATGATGAACAAAGTCGGCTTGAAGAAGGTGAGGGCGAATTTCCGATACGACTCAAGCGCCGATTTATAATAAAACCGATGCTGTCGAAGCTGCCAGATACCTACAACTCGCGATAGCCTCGAAATGAAGCTTCGCCCACGTGTTGGTTGGTCAGGTGTCGGTATATCCCGGTTGTACCAGGTTTCGTCGAGGAAGGCTACAATCAGGGCCATATAGAGTGCGCATACGGCAGCACACACCCAAAATACTATCTTCCAGTCATCCGTTGCGCCCATGACGAAGTTGCCGACGAGGGGACCCCATAAGGGCGAGCCAATATATAGCAGGGCCCATAAACCGATCTTTCGGGCCCTTTCATGAAAGAAGAACATGTCAAAGATGAAAGCAATGGAAATAGTTTGGGATGATGTGATGAAAAAGCCCATTAACGCTCGCATCGCGTAGTAGGTTTCATAGTCGGGAGATATGACGGTACCGATCGCGGCGAGAAGGCCAAAGAAACTAGACCAAAACAATGTCGGAGCTCTGCCAATGACAGAACAAAGTGGAACCCAAAGGACGCCACCGAGTGCCCTGGTGCTATGATTAGGTTCGCCTCTACTGTCGGAAAGCCCGTAACTCACATCATGAGCACATTGATGCTGTTGGTTTCGTTGAGTCTGCCAAGACTCTTGTTCCACTCGGCTGCTTGGCTGACTACTGTGGCACTTCCTGCGGCAGCCGTAAAGTCTGCGCAAAAGGCGCCCCATGAAATTGTCATGAGAATGGTATGCTTCTTCCAAGTCGGCCAGTTAAGCGGGTCGCGATCATCGTTGGCTGGCTGAGGGTGAAGGACGGTCTGGATGTTAACTGTTGAAGCTGTATAGCCCACGCGAGAGAGACAAGTACTTACTTTGCCGTCCTTTGCTAATTTAAGGGAAGAGCTGGCATCACCGTCAATGGTTAAGATGAAGCCTGTATTGGCCCCCGCCCTTTCTTTGAACGCTTCGACAATCTCAGCAGGAGGAGCCTCGTCGCCACCTGCGAAGGAAACTTGCTCAACGTCAATTTTCTCCATAGTATCGTGTTACGTGTAGAATGAAAAAGGTGGATTTCGCGTAATCTCACGCAAAAGAATGCATCTATGTCTTAACAGTGTGATTGATTGGTAAAGGACTGGAAACCTCTTTTTTAAACCAGACGGTGCAGGCGGCATCACACGGCCCCACAAGGCCGGCCGGTTTAACCATCAAACTCCGTGGCCGGCCTTTCTATCGCCAGGTGCCTCCTGAACCGACCTTTTCCGGGACGAAGATGGAAGGATTGACAAAGCATCGACTATCCACCACTGGGGTAGAACCAGGACCCGGCATTTGTTTGTTCGTGCTGCTGACTGTCTTAACCTCAGCACAGCTTCCACGGGGAGTCAGGCAGGTTAGTAGGTAAAATCAATTATGGTAGATCCATGGGAGAAAAGTTTCGAGGAGGGGTTAGCCTAGGCGACCCTACGGAGAAGGGCGGAAATGCCGTCTTATACGGTTAACTAAGTCGGCATTAATAATTTCGCCGGCATTAGTACTCTTATAAAACATGTCTTAATAATCTTAGGACCTTTTAATATAGCTAAAGATAGGATAAACTCGGTCTTTTTTATTTTCCTAAAGTAGCTAATAAGCCTAAGTAGTATCTAAAGATCCTCTAGAATCATTAACCTAGTTCCTTCTTTACACCCAACGTATTCAGCCTCAAGTTCTGTCGCCTTTAAGACACACATCTCGACCACCAGATGGAGCTTTCCGAGTCCGAATAACTTGCCCCCTGGCCCATAAGCCTCCATTGTCGCGTTTCTCATCTTTACATGATCCTTGGACGCCCGACCAGACAACTCAAAAGCTTCAAGGTCGAGGAAGTACATCAGCTGGTTTGACTGAGGCCTAGGGACCGGCCCGAACGTAGGGTCTGATTCAGTTGAGAGGTAGGTAGAGAAAGAGACGGTGCCGTTCTTGTTGCGAGCCTGTCGCAGGTGTTTAACCCAAGCCTCAAAGTAGGGGCCCAGTGTTTCGGACCAAAGATCCAACTCCTCTTTTGGAAGATTGGGTTGGGCTTGGTACTCGCGAATGAAGCAGAGGTTGTCGGGAATCTTAGTGACGGTTAGGCGGCCCTTGTGGACCACATCGGGGTACTCCTTTTCGAGGTCGACAAGTTTCCTCGGGTCTGTGGACTTCGAAGTGTAGGGAGAGGTGAATGTGTCACCCGGGTAAGTGTACTTGTCCTGCTGTTGGGCCATTCGGTGACGATGAACTCCCCAGTAACCCACGTCGGTACTTGGGGTGAGCCCAACCAGAGATGCAAAGCCCAAGGCTGGTGGCGCAGAAGACGAGTACTCATACCGAGATTTAGGAACAGTCATGATCTCCCTCCATACTCCCGCATCATCAGGGAGGCTGTCCCAGAATGTTCGGAAGACACCATCTCTCCAAGACCGGTAGTCTTGACAATTCAGCCAATATGCAATAAATACGGTAGAACCAAACTTGTCGATGATTCCAGGCTGGGAGGCATCCTGGAGACGGTCAACACGTCCGGCAGACTGGCTGAGAAGCTTGTGCAGCTGCTCAATGAGACCATTCCTATTGTCTTCGGAATGACGGCTCTGGATGCCAAATAAGCCCCAAGTAAACAAAATGTCTTTTCCATCCACATCTGCAATGAGCGCCATGGTGAAGAAAGGATTGGAAAGAATGAAGGTGAGTTGCCAATGTCGTTGATGCGGGGAGGGCTCTTAATAAATATCGATCTATGATGCGGAAAGTAGGATACCACAAGTTCTAGTTCCGGGGATTCCGAGCCACATGATAAAATCCGTTCACATAATTGTTCTGTTTTATCTCTTAGTTTGGGCTATTCAAGCTCGCTCGGCCATCCCACCACGCACCATTTAGCCGACTCACGCCCTTCATGGCCTACCCCCTTGGAACTTGTCGTGCCTCTAAGTAGCTATGAGTGAGATGTAACGACCTATTGCTTATCCTAACCTGTCTGTCGGTTAAAGGCCTGTTGAAGGAGGGTCGGCAGATAAGGGGGTCGGGGCCAGCTTGGCGAAACACTTCCGCGGACCGTAGATAATCGCAATATCCCCCACTTGACAAATAAAAGCTTGAATGGGGGTATGAGATACCTCGGTAGCTTCTTATCTCGCTCCGTTTCTTATTTTGGGCCCATTTCCGGGTCGTTCCGTCTGCTGTCCTAGATGCGGGATGGGAGATACGAACATTACCGACCGCCTTGTGTGTGCCGCTGCTTGAGTCAAACTGCTTGAGATGCCACAAAGATGAATACATAAGTGGCCTAGCCCGCCGTTATACTGCTCACGAACCTTCTTCTTCTTCAGATCGGCTCTTATTTCCTAGAATCATTGCATACCTCATGTCTATCACGATGGCCGATGTTTCCCAGTCGACGACTGTCAAAGTTGCTGTTGCACAGATCGAGCCAGAATGGCTTGATTTACAAGCCTCTGTGACAAAGACATGCCGCTCCATCAAAGAGGCTGCCGATAACGGTGCTCGAATTGTGGCTTTCGCAGAAGCGCACATCCCCGGCTACCCAGCCTGGATCATGCAAGACAAGACCCTGTCAACCTTGGACACTGCTCTGACTCTGAAGATAGGAGCGACCCAATGAACACGGAGCTGCACATTGACTACATCAAAAACTCCCTGGTTGTAGACTCGCCCGAGATGAGAAAGATCCAGGCCTGTGCTGCTGACAATAACATCGTGGTGGTCTTGGGCTTTTCTGAGAATGACAACCACTCACTCTTCATCGCCCAAGTCATCATTGATGTGGACGGCAAGATTCTGCTGAAGCGGAGAAAGCTCAAGGCGACTCACTTTGAACGGGCCATCTTTGGCGATGCCTCGGGAAGCAGTCTTTTGAATGTGGCTCCCACCGGAATCGGGCGTCGTGTGGGTGTCCTCGTCTGCTGGGAGCATTGCCAGCCGCTCCTGAAGTACCACACCGCCACGCAGCGAGAGGAGATTCACTGTTCTGGTTGGCCCCCACTGTATCCCCACAAAGGCCCCGAACTGTACTCGATGGCAATGGAAGGTGAGGATGAGTCTATCTCTTGAACCATTGAGCATTCATTACTGACGTGGCTGGAGGTGGACTACGCATGGCGCAGGCCTATGCGATCGAGACACAGACGTTTGTTCTCCACGCCACCGCCGTCGTTAGCGAAAAGGGCGTAAAGAGGCTCAAGATAAAACCCAGCATCTTGACCTTCAACGAAGGGGGCGGGTTTTCAGCTATCATTGGACCGGATGGCAGGATCCTATCCGATCCACTCGAGCCGACTGAGGAGGGCTTGGTCTACGCCGATCTGGACATGGACAGGGCCATTCTAGCCAAGGCCTACCTTGATATCTGTGGCCACTATAGTAGGCCTGATTTGCTGTGGCTGGGTTGCAATACGACGGAGCGACTGCACAAGTTTGATTCGAACGTGGGTTCTGGTCAAGAAGGAAAGGTCCAAGACAGGGTGATTGAAGCGACACAATGAACGATGCACAATGTCAGTAGATAGTTTCAGCACTATTACTTTAATTCTTTCATGCCCTGACCCCGGCTTTTGCTCCTTCGTCTTCTGGTTCATCGATTCATGATGCTTTACAAGCTAATTACCGGGGACCTTGGTTTCGGAGCATGCCCTGTGTTACAAGCTGCCAGGAGACGGATCCGCCAATGGGCGCAAGATTCAGCTTCACGCTCGGGATGCATTATCAACCCGGTGGAATCACGGTGGTGACCGACCGGACACTGGCAAGATGTTGCGGCGCCAAAGGACCGAGGTCAATCGATTACTCAATCGGCAATCCCACCTCTGCTCTCCCCGGATGGAAGATGGTGGGCCTAATGCTGCGGCTCTTTCTTGACTGGCTGTCATATCCATGCGTTGATCGACTAGGGCAGGCAATCTAGCCGTATTTGGTGGAAAATCCCGCCATCCCTGTCCCTGACAACAACTTAAACAGCCTACCCCATGAGCATGCCAGACTGACCACTGAGACGTCTCTTTAGAGGGGTGAGTTGGATTCTGTCGGAAACACGGACAGGGTTATCCTGATAGCATTAGATGACTTCTGCGGTCTTCTCGTGAGGTCATCGCTATCCCCCGCTTGGACCGAATTCTCCGGTCGATCGGACTTTAACGGTTGCTTCCAATCGGCATCAGGCCTCTTCTCCAGATGGCCATAGCGTCCAGTCCCAAGTTTAACCAAAGATCAGCCTCGTGATTTTGGGGCACACTACGGAGTATATGCATTCGGGATCGAGAGTCCATCCGCAAACCGTTGATTTATCAGCCGCACGAGTGCCGGATGCATGTTGCACCGAGATGCTGTGCATGGTTAGATGGTTCCTCCCATCCGGCAGAGCCATCGTCTTATCCATGGACAGTGTCGTCCGACTGTCGGGCTCGGAGACGTCAACCTCTGCCATGTCCGAATTTGTCAGCTTGACGTGGGGTTCCTTGGGCATAAATGCCTGCTTCGCTGTTGACTGTGTGAACTATGTACACATCTCCTACGGTACACCTTATCAGCACACTTATCACTCGTCAACATGAGCCAGTCCAATCTCTCTATCATCCTCGCTGAGAGACCTACCGATAAAATCATCCTCGGTCGAACATTCACTCAGAAGATTACCCCTATTCCAACTAGAGAGGAGCTTCGTGATGGAGAAATCCTTGTCGAGGTGCTTTTCCTCTCTATTGACGCCACGATGCGAGGATGGATCGAAGGTAAAGAGGCCTGAAGTGTGAAAGATTGTTGGCAATGCTGATGTACCTTTTTTATTTCTAGATACGCGCTCGTACTATCCTCCAGTGCAAGTCGGCCATGTGATGCGAGGTCAGAGTGTAGGCCGTGTCCTTGCGTCTAAGTCTAGTCTCGCACAAGAGGGTGATTTCACAAGTGCCAATACGGGATGGACCAGATATGCTATCGTCTCGGAAGGGAACTTCGAGCCCGCTTCATCATTCCCGACCACATCTCAGCCACAAGAATATCTGTCTGCCCTGGGTATCACTAGCTTGACTGCGTGGATAGGTATGACCAAGATTGGTAAGCCCAAGCCTGGCGATCTAGTCGTCGTTTCAGGCGCGGCCGGTGCTACAGGAAGTATCGCTGGCCAAATCGCCAAGATCAAGGGTGCCAAGGTTATTGGTATTGCTGGCAGTGATGAGAAGTGTCGGTGGCTTACTGACACACTGGGCTTTGATTTGGCTCTTAATTATAAGGCTAGGGACTTCAAAGAGCGTTTCAATAAGGCGACAGACAAGCTTATCGATTTATACTACGATAATGGTGAGAGACCCGTCCTTTCATTTGGCTTCTTCCTAACTGTGCGATTAGTTGGTGGCGAGATCTTAGATCTATGCCTTAGGAGGGCTAAGCCTCACGCCCGCTTTGTCGAGTGTGGCACTATCAGCCAGTATAACACCAATAAGCCTCAAGGTCCCGAAGCATTCTTCCAAGTTATTGCAATGCGGATCAAAATGGAGGGCTTTATTGTTATTGATCATGTTGAAGATTTTCCTCAGGCGAGAGAGGAACTGGCACAGTGGATGGCCGAAGGCAAGCTGAAGAAGGCTGAAACAATTGTCCAGGGCGGATTAGAAGTGGCAGAGCAGGCGCTTGCAAATCTATATATAGGGATAAATACCGGTAAACTACTGGTAGAGGTGAAGAGCCCAAGTGAACCTCCTAAAGAGCTATAAAGAAGGTTTAGGATAGTATCATAGCCGTCACAGTTTCAGTCTTTAATCCCTGAGTAGAATGCTGTTTCATTATATTCTCAAGTGAAATACTTTGCCTCCCTTTGAAGGCTGAGAAATACGTCCTTGTCATGCCCCGGAATCAACCTTCCTTTAGTGATTCTTTCCAAATGTTTCAGGCGCTGGGTGCTTCTGCACCAGGCTGGATGATCCCGAGCTAGCCAACCGTGGGGGAGGCCATCTCGCCACTGAATTTTTCACGCCCGTTAGCTTGGCGTTACATGTTATGTGGTCAGAGGATGGATTTCCTGCTTACATTTTCAATTACATGGCAATGGTCGCTAACGAAGAAAAATGTTCCTGAATTGATCATGTTGATCTGCATGCCGATCAGGCCGTCTGTATGCCCTGGAAGATGGTGCAACGTGATGCCCTGACAAAAGTCGATACTCTTATCATCAAATGTTTTCCAATTCCTTGCAGTCCTAATGTCAGCACCTACATTGCTGCTGGTAAAAGTAACAACAGGAAAACTCACAGGCTTAGCTTGAGGTAATGTTCTAGGTAAACACCCGCATCCGCTCCTGTGGCGACCGACCACAAAGCAGATTTGAGCTCCTTGTCGTGGACCCAGATCTCGACATCTGGTCGGTCAAGAAACTCATCTAGTCCGCCGGCGTGATCAAGGTGTAGATGTCCGATGATGATTCTCTTGATGTCTTCAAGTTTGTGGCCAGTTGCCTCAACCGCCGCCCGAAGCTCATGCTGTGGTTCATATCGGACGCGCGCAAACACATCCGACAAGGCAGGCCCCCAGATCTCGGGGTAGTCTTTCCCACAGCCCGTCTCCCAGAGGATCAGGCCCTCGTGTGGATGATCTACGAGGATGCAGTACATGGGCAGTTCCCGACGCTTGTTCACAAATGACACGGACTCGGTGCTTTTCAGGCTGGCATTAGATCCACGGATGACATACCCTTCATCACATTCGAGCCACCCAACCTCAAGCAGGTGAAAGGTGGTTCCTTCTGGGCAAACATTGTTGACGTAGCCAGGTATGGCTCCTTGGTTGATTTGCCGTACAATCTGAGAAGACATGGTCCGGTTCAAGCAGGCACTGTTAGAAGTTTTGGTGGTGTTGAGCTGGGAGAACGAATTATGATACTCCTATCGACCTTGAATATCCCCTACCTATGTACCTAGTCAAATAGCCTTCTTGAATTAATTGTCAATTACGGTAACCGGCTTGTATTTCACATTTGACGTGCTCGAGGCACCCTCCTGGTATAGTAGCCGACTTCTCGGCCCGAGCTCCTTCAGGCAACGTCGTCGATACATGCACACCTCCCCAACATCCCACACACTTAATCATGAGCGTCGGCTCTGACTTAGTGCAAGGCAGGGATCTGTATGAAGAGTTACATGACCCAGCAACAGGGACGGAATGATTACCGGTGGATGTGAGACCTCAGAATCGCCCCTCTGGTCCCACCTGGTAAAGCGTCTTCTGGAAGCAATATCTCAGTCTAACCAAGAGAATTCATCTTGGGATTCAAGACGTCTAACTCTTCTATTCTCGATCTTTTTATACCGCCAGTACTGGTCAAGATGACTTTTAAAAATCAAGGAGTTATAGAAAGCGATGGTAGTTTGGTGAAGTAGGCCACATTATTTGGCTTCCCATGCATTCTAGGATTTATTGCCAACAACCAAACCCCGTGGAATGCATTCCGAAGTACCTCCCCATCACGAGTCTCATTAATCAAAGTCGGCTTTATGGCTTCTAGGGTACGTATATTAGTTTGTGGCCGGATAACCGACTGCTTTGGACCTATAAGTTGCATTACTGGCTTCTGGTAAATCTTCTAACATCTCTATAACGAAAGAAAACAATCCAGAGAAGCCCCATCACCCGACCACAACCGCCCTCCACACCAAAATGAGTTCACCTGCTATCTTCAGCCTGAAGCGCCCTGATCTCTTCCGACAGGAGGGCTTTATGGGAGGCGAATGGGTTACTTTTGCCGGTGGCGACACCTTCAAGGTCCAGAACCCTGCCACTCTTGAGACACTCGCAACTCTTCCTGAAATGGGGCCTGTAGAGACCGGACGGGCTATCCAGTGTGCGCATCGTGCTTTCAAGACATACAAGAAAACAACAGCACGTCAGCGCGCGCGCTGGCTTCGGCGATGGAATGATCTATGCTTGGAGCATATCGAAGATCTTGCACTTATCTTGACGCTCGAAAATGGCAAAACTCTCAATGAAGCCCGGGCTGAGGTGATCTATGCCGCCTCCTTCCTGGAATGGTTCGCTGCGGAAGCCGAGCGTACCCACGGCGAGGTTATCCCTTCAGCACAGGTTAACCAACGTATCTTGACAGTCAAAGAGCCGGTTGGCGTGGCAGCATGTCTTGCGCCTTGGAACTTTCCTGCTGCTATGATTACTCGAAAGGTTGGGGCTGCACTCGCTGCAGGCTGCACAACCATCTGGAAACCAGCCGGCGAAACACCATTGAGCGCACTCGCACAGGCCGTATTGGCCCAAGAGGCTGGGTTTCCTCCTGGAACAGTCAACGTTATTACGACTCTGGAGAATGTTGCCGCTGTCGGAACTACTTTGTGCGAATCGAAGTTGGTACGAAAACTTAGCTTCACTGGTTCCACGCGCGTCGGTAAGCTCTTGGCTGAGCACTCCGCCAACAACTTAAAGAAGCTCTCACTTGAGCTTGGAGGGAACAGTCCCTTCATTGTCTTTGACGATGCAAGAATCGAGACCGCGGTAGATGCTTGTGTTGCCGCAAAGACTCGAAATGCCGGCCAAACATGCGTATCCGCGAATCGCATCCTAGTTCAAGATGAAATCTACGACGCATTCTCCAAGGCCCTTGTCGACCGCATCAAGAATCTAAAGGTGGGATTGGGTACTGATGAAGGAGTCAAGATTGGGCCACTTACTCATAAACGAGCCGTGCAGAAAGCCCTGGCTCATGTTCAAGGTGCGTGACTCTGATCGCTCAATTGAGTCGTGGAACTTGATGATCTATCTTGCGTTCCCACTTAACGATAGGCTAATGGCCTGGCTTCTGGATAGATGCTAAATCCCGTGGCGCGACTGTCCTTCTGGGAGGTGCCTCATTTCAGCCAGGTAATCTACCCGGGCACTTCATCCAGCCAACTGTTCTGGGTGGTGCCTCTTCCGACGCGTTGCACAACTATGAAGAGACCTTTGCCCCTGTTTTGGCCTTGCAGAGATTCAAAACCGAGGAGGAAGCCTTGGAAATAGCCAACAACTCGGAAGTTGGCCTTGGAAGCTACATCATGACTCAAGATGTCTCGCGTATTTGGAAAGTTGCCGAGAGTCTGGAGGTAGGAATGGTGGCGGTAAACCAAGGCACCATGAGTGCGTGTGAAAGCCCTTTTGGAGGTAAGCCAGGACAAGTCGAATTTCTGCCAGGTGTTGATGCTGACTTGTTGGTTCTCAGGTGTCAAAGAGTCGGGATACGGGCGTGAAGGGGGTGTCCATGGCATCGATGAATATCTCACCGTTAAGAGCATCTTGATCAATATAGATGGCTAGTGAGCGCCATGAGATCTTGGTCTGCCAACCGGGATTGCGAAGATGGTTGCTACGAGGACCTACATAGTTATACAATTGTCTGCAGAATTCGGGCTGTACACTGGCGCACCTGTGTGCATTTTTTAGTGATATTATGAGACTTGTCTGAACCGACTGGGTGACCATTTGAAAGTGTCTATGTACCTCTGACTATACTCTAACGCTGTTCAACTCGCGAACCTAGCCAGGGCTTGCAATTCACTCCCTGTGTACTCCGTATGCCCGTTGTCACAGTGTTGTTTCCGTGCCTGTTAGCTGCTCAAGATCTTGTTTCGAACCCCTGAACTCTTTTCCCTCCGCGAACTCCCTCGGCTTCTTGAGTAGCCGACATGAGGGCCGCCGTCGTTGGCCTTTCAGCATTCTATAAAATCGAGATCTTTCCCGCAGTGCATTGCATCTCAACACTCATCCAACGTCATCAACGTTTATATTCCTCAAAATCCAGTATTTCCTTCACTTCTCGAGGCATCATTGGACCCTGAGTTGGCTAAGATGTCTTCACAAACGATGCGTGCAGTTGTTTTCAAGGGACCCTATCACGTAAGTTCCTTACGTTTCTACCCTCACACTATCATGCTAACACTGCTCGTAGGTTGAGGTTGAAGATCGGCCGGTTCCAAAGGTTCAGCTGCCTACCGATGCGGTACTTAAAGTGACTTCCACGGCAATCTGCGTCTGTACCCATTCTCAACCCTCATCTCACCGTTGACTCACGCATTGTGAACTAGGGATCTGACCTGCATTTCTACCGTGGTCATCTTCAATGCCCACCAGATTTTATCTGCGGACACGAGTTTGTAGGTGACATCACGGAGCTAGGTAAAGATGTGAAGAACTTCAGCATAGGCGACAAAGTTGTCGTCCCTTTCTTCACCGCTTGCCAGAAATGCTATGACTGTGCACGGGGACAGGCGAGCCGATGTGAAAAGGGTGAACTTTTTGGCAATTCAGCACCTGCCAATACCATTGATGGCGGACAGGCTGAGTATGTCCGCGTTCCACTGGCCAGCACTACTCTCGTCAAAGCCCCCAGTGGTAGGATCCCCCCTGGAATCGCATCCGAAAGCAACGAGATTGACCTGACTAACTTCACTTGACAGCTATCCCAGAGGAGATGCTTGTCCTCATGGCTGACATCTTTCCTACTGGGTATTTTGCCGCTGCCAGGTTCTTGAAGGACTTGGACCCAAAGGATCAAGACGAGTTCACTACGGTCGTAATTGGCTGCGGGCCGGTGGGTATTTGCGCCATCGTAACCGCACTCACCATGACCAAGACAGTCTATGCTATTGATCCCGCACCTGAGAGGCTAGCCGAAGCCGAGAGGATTGGAGCAATACCGATCAACTTGGCCGATGACCCAGTTGAAAAGATCAAGGCTGCCTCGGGCGGACGCGGGGCAGATGTGGTCATGGAAATTGTCGGCCACGCTGATGCTTTCATGCTGGCTTTTGATCTGATCAAGCCTTGGGGAAAGATCAGCTCTGTCGGCGTTCACACAGAGCCACTACCTCTCCATGGGCTGATGTGCTATGGGAAGAATGTAGCCATGGCATTCGGCCGATGTCCCGTTCGAAGCATTTTTGAGGAGGCCCTTTCTCTTCTTGTACAAGAGCAGAAGAAGGTGAAATTTCTCTGCGAAACCGTCATGTCACTTGAGGATGCGCCGCAGGCTTACAAGGACTTTGAAGCGAGGAAGGTACACAAGGTTGTTTTTAAAATCTAACAAGACGACATGCTTGTTATCAACTATAGTGGAATAGCCCAGGTAGTTATTTCAACAGGGTTTAGTTTTGCACTGGTCTAAATGTGCAATGGGAGCCATTCTCATTTCGGCTTGACACTTGACCTTTTGAACTCCTTGAATTGCCAGGCGAATGTTGACCCTACTTGATGGTCCGCACATAAACAGGCATCTACTGTCCCTGTATGCCAAATTTGGGAATCGACGAAAAATACTTTTGGTCCGTACGAACGTGGATCACAAGTCAGAGTCTCTACTCTCTAGATGAGAGAGGGTATCGCGGGCGTTGGGTAACAAGTCGCTATGATCTACCTAGTCAGAGTACTGCACTAGCGAAGCAACTACTGTACCACACCACGACATTCCGAGTGAAGGCCAAATGTTTGCTGAGAGTTGACTCGCAATTACTCTTGCGGGCAATACTCCATCCACATGGCCGCTGATTAGGCGAACACGAGGCGTCAAGCAGCCGACTCGACGCATAGGACTAAGACGGCTTTATTCAGCAAACGGCTAAGCTGTGGAGCATGCGTTTTCGTTTAAACAAGGTGATTGGATCGGCTTCTTGTGCTTAGCCTAACTCTCTTGAACCCCACGGCTCCGGGTGATTATTTGTCTGGGGTAAGTCTGGGGTGACAGTCTGGGGTAACAGTCTAACTCAGGTGAAGTTTGTGGGGTATGGGGGAAGAGGGGGGACGGAAACTCTCGACACAGCGCGGCATGTTACTACTACGCAGCGTAAAGCATGGCATGACCACGTTCACGTTAATAATGAAGCTGATTTAGCCGCTTGTCTGCTCTCTCGGAACCTGATATCCGTCCACCCAGTACTTTGAACCATCTTTGCCGAGGTTCTGGATTCAAGAGCCCTTGGCCGAGAATTCCGAGAAGCATGTTGCCTAGATTTGCAAGCCGGCAACCACACGAAGATAGCTGTACCTGAACGGATTACGCACTGAAGAGCGTCCACAGATGGTACCATACAACGATAGCTGCAAGCTGCAAGGCAAATGCTCGAGCAACGATTCAGTCAACACATTTTACTCCCACTTTTTAATGGTTAACCCTTTGTAACCCATTTGGTTGCAGAGTCATGTGAGAAAGAAACGTCATGGCATAGATGAAGGGAAGGGACAGATGTGTTGTGTCTATTCATTGATGAGTGTGTTTATAGATCCCTATGAAACCTGAAGAACTGCACGACCAGCCAGTTGCCCTGAGTCTATCTGCTTCAACCAGAAGTCAAGGTCGCCCAGTTTTCCCTTGGAAAGAATAGGCTGAGCAGTGATTAGCGAATTTCCAACAAAGTCAAAAAGTTTTCTTACACGGACAAGACCCCTTGCTGTAAAGTCAAGCGCTTCGTCAATTTCCATTAAACTTCCGACGACACTTCCAACGATGTTGAGCTGCATCATGACAATCACCATTGGAGCTGCGCCCACAACAGTGAGCTTGTCTTTGGGAAGGCCAACAGCCACCATAGTACCTCGAGGTCGAAGTAAGAACGGCGCTGACTCGTAGGCTGTCCGATTTGCAGCGGTTACCACTACGCCATGAGCGCCATGTGCGGTGGACTTTTTGACCTCTCCCTTGATATCGTCAGTCTTTTCAATGTCAATGAATTGCTCTGCACCAAGCTCCAAGCACATCTTCTGCTTGGCCTCTCCTCCATCAACAGCGATAACTCTCATGCCCATAGCTCGAGCATATTGGATTGCGAGATGGCCAAGTCCACCGCCGGCGCCCAGCACCACAATCCACTGGCCTGGCTTAACTGCTGATCTGAAGAACATTTAAGCTGCAGTCTACTACACTTGGTTTGTTCCAACATACCTTTTACACGCTGCATAAGCAGTAACCCCTCCACACATTATCGGTCCAGCTTCCTCGTCTGCCACACCTTCAGGGAGTTTGACAGCATGTCTGCCATCAGCAAGACAATATTCTTGGAATGTTCCCGGAATGGAGCTGCCATTGACCTTTCGATTAGGGCAGTGGATTTCGGTAGCCCTGTCCGCGCAGAAGTTACATTGACCGCAAGTACTAGCGATCCATTTCAGACCGGCGCGATCTCCAATCTTCCATCGTTGTTGCATTTCCGAGCCCACAGATGCGACCACACCAGCGCCTTCATGGCCGGCAATGCCTTGAGACGAAGGTTTCATGCGTATGCCTAGTTCCTCCCATTCATCTAGAAGGATTGATTTGTCGGTACCACATACCCCAGTCCAGGTGACTTTGACAAGTATTTCGCTGGGACTAGGTTTGGGTACGTCCACAAGCTGAATGGTGGTTGTAGCAGACTTGCCGGCTCCCTGACGGACGGCCGCTCGGGCCTGGGATGGGATTTCGGATGGCATAGCGGGAGCAGAGACTGGCCACAATCCGAAATGTTTAGATATCGTGATGGGAGGTTATCAGAAGCAAAAGGGAAGAAGCTGCAAAGAAATGTGTAGAGGACTCTTACTCGGCACAGTTTGCATTGTCAATGACCTCTTATGTAGCCAACAAGAAGGCTATCAAAATGAAAGGACAATTCACCGGGTTATCTTCCGGTAAAGCCGGCAATTATCTAAGGCTATTGTATGCCTATTCATCAGATTCCGATATTCCAGAGGGAAGAAGCGTCGCCTGCTACCTACCTCGGAACCCCCGCTTTTCCTCGACTTTATTTCGTCATGTGTGTATGTTTAGAATTCCAGACGCGACGCCCACCCTCAGGATGTGATCAGACGCCCTCGTTCGATCTGTGAAAACTGTGTGGCCATATAGCCTTGATTCTGTTGATGAAAAAATGTGACGCCTAAAAAGAGTGTCCCATCTTTACGTTGTTTTGTCTTAAATTATGGTGTTTGACAAAGATGAAGGTCGCGGGGTGTGTTGTAATTCATAAATGGCTAGCAAGTCACGTATTAAACTCATTGGAAGGCTAAGAGGATCATGGATTAGCAGTCCTGACTCCAACGTGTTCCTATCTGAACAGTACCAAAGTCAGAGGAGCTGAGAAGAGCCAAGAAAGTAGTACTGCAACAGCTAATGCCTTTGACTATCACATCACGATCCTGGTTGTTGAGCCGTTCAATGAAGCCACTTGGGGTTGTCAATGAGGCACAATGCCAGGTACATTACTGCGATCTCGGGATTTAAGCAAAGCGGCTAAAGGGGTGAAAGCAAACAAAGCTGTAACAAGAAAAAGGCCATTTTCAAATAGGCTATCAAGGTAACATCCCATGATGCTCCCTACCAGGCGGCTAGTGTGAGCGTCAGGAATCGGGGACGCATGCATCCCAAACCTGGTCCTGCTCCTCGGCCGAGGTAAAGCTACGTGATGCACCCAACAACGTCCATACACGTCTCTACATATATATACAGTACTTGGCACAGTCGTTGACATTTCTATTTCTTGAGTTCTTCTCAAACACATCTTCGACACACAGCAACTTGTCTCAAACCATATTCATACAACTTCATTCAATCTTCATACAACGCTTAATCCAGCAAATATACCGACCATGTCTTCCCAACAGGCACTCTACACTTCCCCTATTGCGGACAGCAAGAATGTTCTCTTCGTGGAGAATCGCATTGTTGTCGACAAGCCTCACAATGTTGTCTTTGACTGGGTGACAAACTGGGCCAACCTCAACAAGTGGCTGCCTGCCGCACACTCCACGAAGGTCCTCAAGGGTCAAGAGAATGCACCCTCTCAGCTCGGAGATGTCCTCTGGGAGGATGTCAAGGCGAACATCGACCCTCTGTCGCCAGTGCCAATCCCAAAATATTACACCGTCGTGGCCCACGTTCCGGGGTTCTTGTGGTCGGTAGCCGGAGAGGATGGAGTCAGAGACTCGTCTGGTAATGAGAAGGGGGATGGCAAAATTAAATGGGTCGCCGTGTTCACGACATTCCCTCTGGAGGACGGGAAGACACTGTACTGTCGAGAGTTCCAGCAGATTCGGGATGCCGATGATAAGGGTGATGGGAGGAAGAAGGTTTTGGATTCGGCGACTATCCAGAAGGGGCTGGAGAGGCTCAAGGCTGCTGTTGAGGCGCTTTGATGGTATTCTCTGAGAACGCTGCCAGGGAAGGAGAAAAGGGTTGGGAGATTTCGCCTAGCTTGGACCCGAATTCGCCTGAGCTGTTCCCGGAGACCTGAAACCCAATCGACAATATCAGGACATAAATAGATAGTTTTCAACACAGTCACTCGCTTTCACATACCTTGACCGTTAACAACATTGATGTCTCTTATGGAGCGGTGTTGACGAGAACGGGGCTACTAAACACGATCTGGTTGGGCATGCCCGGCAGGTGGTCTCGGGGTTTGAGATTGGATTAAACCTTGCCCTTCTTCCTAAATGAGTGACTGGAGGTCGTCCATTTTATACTTTTGGGACAGGATCATATTTCTACGGGATGTTCTTCACCGTCTATTTCATCTAAGCCTGATATCGTAGCCAAGACAGCCTCCCGTGTGTCAGAGCGGCCGTAATGATACGATGTGATTGACAACAAGCATAATTACCAAAAAGGATCAAGTAATTGGAGTTTATCACGTCAGAGGTTCTACTTTTGTTTAAGCCATCCGAATATACCAAGGCACTTTGTTGAACGTAGCTTAACAGAGTTACAGAGGAATTTACTGTATATCGACCAACATCTCTGCCTACGGCGGGAAGGCATTGTTAAACAAGTCGGCCATAAACCAGTCGACTGCTCCCCCTTCTCCATGGACAAAGCTATCTTCGATTTGCGTGTGGAGAAGTTGACCAACATGTTCAACATCGGCAGACCAAGTAACATCGGTAAATCCATCAGTATCCGTGTGAAGCGGGCCGATTAGATTCTCATCCTGCCCATGGAGCTGGTGACCGTTAGATTGTGACGCTACAGAAACTGCAGTATCCTCTTGCAGAGCAAGGGGCAATATCTGACCGCTGTTGTCTTTCAGCTGCAGACTCATCGCTGTCGGCCGATCGAGGTACTGAAAAAATAACTGCAAGATCCAATTCGTGAACTCATATGTTTGTTGCAGCTCCTGTAGGCTCGAAAGACAGAGTTTGGCTCGGTGTTCAGCCACAAGGCGTGGGCCCCCTTCAAGAGTCCTCAGGTGAAGGGTGTGAATGCACAACGTGTGAAAGACGTTGGTGATGATGTAGCTCTGTCCATGACGCATTTGGTTCTCGGCCATCATATGTTCGATGATGGCAGAATTGCGTGCCGCGGCTTTGATCGCAATCCTTCCGTTAAAGTTACTATCCGAGGATTCAAGACTGCTAAAATCTGGTCGGAAAAGAAGAATGAGAAGATTGTTGTATGCGAGCTGAAGCATACCCGCCAAGAATCCCGCCCTGCTGTCTGTTCCATCACACAACTGCTGCATGCAAGCTGGCAGTGAGCTTTTCCACACAACAAGGGAACTATTCAACTCCTCACGCTCTTTGCACGACAAGCGTTTCGAAGGCAGATAATCCCGATGGATAATTCTGCCAAGCATTCGAGACAGATATGTCATACCCACGATGAAGGAGATGGCCTCGCTTACACGAGACGAAGACACAGATGGGTCGAAAGCGTGTTGGAAGTCGTGCTCATTGAGGGTTTCAATGTCGCAGTCTTCATCTCTGACCCGATTCGGGAGACCCAAGGCAGCTGCACACTGTCTTTCACGAACATATATGGCCCACCACACCCGCTTTCGTAGCTTGTACACTTTGTCGTTGGTGTCCCGCGAGAAACGATGCAGGCCCTTTGTTTGAGCCTGACTCACGGCTATGGCGAGCCAGTGCCGTGAGTCTTTCTGCAAGAGAGCGCCAGCCCTCCAGAAACTCATCAGAAACAAGGCTTGAAGGACTGTCAACGTTTTGGGCTCAGCTTCAGCGTCGAACAGGCTTTTGGCTCGATTGTATAGAATGTACTTCGCTCGCGGACGGGAACCCAAACCGACCTGGTGCAAGTCTTTTTCGGAGCAGTGCATCACGCCGATAAAGAGCATTGCTTGCAGCAAAAGTGGTGATATGATCCCTTGGTTGTATTGATCCCAGAAATCCAGTTCATCCACAATGGCGAAGCATGGATGGAACCAGTGAAAGTACGCTGTCAAGACCTTATGCACGGCGGGCTTGTCAGGAAACGAAAAGGCGCCTTCGAGTTCCAGCAACCGTAGGCGAGCTTGTTTGCGCTCTAATTCCCATTGCGATGTCAAGCGCCTTGCAGTCGCAGCTTCCGGAATGCGATGGACAAAACCCTGGGGCGGCGAAGGGAGCATTACTGGCAGAGGTTGTGTAGCATTGAGATATCTCATGGCCGTCGACTCGCCGAGAAAGACAGTCTCTTCGTCCTCAGGCCTACGGTGACCTTGAGAACTTGGGACGTCATCTTGTTGCTGCGGCTGGGGCGGCGGAGGTACCGACAATGTTCCGCAGTGTTCCTGTATCTCTTCTTCCCATCCTAAGGGGGCTTCGGGTGGAGTTTGTGTCCTCTCAGTCGAGGCGAAACTCCGATCAAGAGACTCCGGCGTCGGTGCGGGGGGGGTCGAGAGACGAGGGCCGGATTGGTGCTGCTGCGATGCAGGTTGACAATCAATGGCCGAGCTGACAGTAGTAAGGTTGACGCCCTGCTGTCCGACGGCGTGATGGCCTTGGTGCTCAGAATGCTCACGGTTGACGTTGGTGGAGCTGCTGGGAATCTGTGACAAGACCCGCCTTCGATATCGACCCCGCCGAGACTCGCGTAACTCACAGGGAATCTCTTGCTCTCTGCAATTTGCGCAGGGCTGGGTCTCAACAACATTGCATCGGACGCGACGGCTATTGCACGCTCGACATGCTTGCCGCGCCCGGGACCTTTTCATTGGCTTCATAGTGGTAAGAATCCTTTTTCAGTGGGTACCAGAGTTTCGTATACGATGTAGGCTGTTGGAAATCAACGAAGGAAAGCGGCTGGGGGTTGAGGAATCGATGGGGGGGATGTTCGGCTGATCGGAACTCAGACATTAGTCGGTAGCAGGTGGGGTAGGTGGAGTAGGTGGGATGAGTGTGTCGCTCGGAATTGACTCCGACGAAAGGGTTGTTCCAACTGATGGCGACACGCATGGGTGGTTCTAGCATGTCTCCCTGAGCAAGGTTGAGTAGCCGAAGGAAGGGATCGACGGAGCTGCCAGTCCAAGTTGGAGGTAGAAAAGAAAAATACGGATATGTACACGGAAAACAGTGCAGGCAGAAAGTCGGCTACTGGCTTGGTCAAGGGCTCGATGAAGGGGGGGTGGGGGTAGACTTCTGAGCAACCCTTAACGGAAATAACACAGCCAAAACATAACTGATCCTATACCCAAGATCCAATGACATAATGACTAGCCACTTTAGTTTGCAACCAAAGTCGGCGTCTTACAGAGTCGGCTATATGACAAATCGTCGCTCTGGTCCCTCCCTCCCTCTTCGGATTGACATGGGCAGAAGAGAGGCCTACCAACCTCCCATGGCCAACATCACGTTCACTTAGCATTGTGAAAGTGCGTATCACTATTTCCCATTGTTGCTCAAGACTAAAATTCGCCTCGCGCTTGAATCAACTGAAACTTTCTTTGGATCTGTTAAGCTATCTACCATGTCTCAACCAGCTTCGTCGAATATCTGTGAGACGCGGACCGAACAATTGGCTCGGTGGACTTCTGCTCTACACTTTGATGACCTTCCAGATGATGTGGTTGACCGAACCAAATCTCTTTTCCTGGATTGGCTCGGTTGCACCGTGGCTGGTCGTAACCACCCTGCTGTGTCTGCCATCGCGCGGTTCGCGGCTCGAATGGGCCCTACCACTGGAAGTAGCGAGTTGGTGGACGAGTCTTTGAAGTTTACTACGTCACCGCCGTTTGCCGCTTTGATCAACGGCGCTTCCTCTCATGTCGTCGAACAGGACGATCTCCACAATCGAAGCATTACGCATCCGGTAAGTCTCGGATAATGATCCCATTCACACGTCTCTAAGTAAACCTATTGGGCGACTTAGGCAACTGTCATTTTTCCCGCTGCTTTGGCCGTATCCCAAGATACAGGCGCTAGTGGAAAGGAATTCATTACGGCCTGCGTCGTGGGGTACGAGGTCGGCTGCCGTACGGGGGAGTATCTTGGGAAGAGTCACTACGAGGTGCGCCTACATTCATAAACCTCTTCCCACATCGTATCACCGTTAGACTTGGTGTTTGCACCGATACATTTACTGAACAGAAACTAGAAGTTCCACACGACTGCAACGGCTGGGGTTATTGGTGCTGCAGCAGCCGCAGCTCGCCTCTTAAAGCTTGATATGGACCAGACCTTGTCCGCGATGGGCACGGCTGGAACCCAGGCGGCAGGCTTGTGGCAGTTCTTGTTGGATGCAACGCATTCCAAACAGGTGCATACTGGCAAAGCATGTTTTGATGGCATCTTCGCCGCCTACTCTGCCAAAGATGGTCTTCTGGGACCGCGAGAGATCCTCGAGGGCCCACGTGGCATGGGTGTCGCAATGACCACGGGAGCCACGAACCCTGAGGCTATTGACCGCAACCTAGGCACTGATTTCGCCATTCTTCGATCTAGCTTCAAGTGGCATTCATCTTGTCGGCACACGCATCCTAGTGTTGACGCGCTGCTGAGCTTGATGCGAAAGCACGGCGTTGCTTTTGATGATATTGAATCTGTGGTCACTCGAACCTATCGCGCAGCTTTCAGCGTACTTGGCCTGAGCGGCCTTGGCGAAACTGTTCATCAGAGCAAGTTCTCTATGGGATTTGTTCTGGCCGTTGCGGCCCGGAATGGTCAAGCAATGATTACCGACTTTACGGAAGATGCGTTGAAAGATCCATCATTGCGAGAATTTCAGGAGCGCGTAACCATGGAATATGACGCTGCAATTGATCGAGAATTTCCCGAAAAATGGCAGGGCACCGTTGTTGTTACTTGCAAATCAGGGCAACGGTTTACTGAATCGGTGCAGTTTGCCAAGGGTGATCCCGAATTTACATTGACAAGGTACGAAAGACCTCAATCGGCAACGCGGTTGCCCTTGGATAGCAACTGACGTCTCATGTTTAGAGCCGAGGTTAATACCAAAATGCGATCGTTGGCTGCATACGGGGAGTGACGGATACCAATAAGATTAATGCCTTGATTCAAAGATCATGGACCTAGAGCATGAGGAGAATGTTTATGGTTTTGTACTATAAGATAACTAGAGATATTTATTGAAGCAAGTTGCCCGAGAGGGTCTTTACGCTATTTCAAACACTATAGTTATACTTTGCGGGTAGAACCCGTTTACTATCCTTATTTAAGATGCGAAATCATTATCCACCCACCACCGTGTGCGGCATTAACTTAAGAGGAGAGGGTATGTAGCCCTTCAGCAGCCGCCCGTTCGTACAGTAACGGCCTTAGCCTACTTTTTAAATAAACTTGAATTACTACGCTTTTCCTCTAGGGGCGCTGAAATTCAGGATCCCCCGCATTATATTGCTCGTTTATAAACGATAAACGAGACGCCACATACTCTGCAAACAGCCTGTTCTATCGGCCTGGAGAAAAGTCCGTTGGCCCGGTGAACAGTCCGTTGGCCTCCGCTTATTATATAACGTTACTCCGTATATCCGGTTGAATACAGTAACTAAACGCTTCTCCCTGACATCTACGACTATATATAAGACGCTTAATAGTAGCCTAGGTATCAACAACTGAAATCCGTCGTTAGATCTGTTTCCATATTGAAGATCCAGTCCCTTGTGTTTCACTATGGCCCCTGAGGAGAATCATCTGAAAGTGGCAGTCCTTGGGCCTTCCGGTCAGTGCGGCAGATGTGTAGTTGACGAGCTCTTGTTGCGAGGCCACCACGTTGTCGGTTTATCACGAAATCCTCCTCGGACATGGGCAGATGCTTCCAAACATGGAGGGAGTTATCGAGCTGAGTCTGTCGACATCCAGGACATACCAAAATTATCGGCAACATTTTCGGGTGGCTTCGGCAGCATTGTGTGCGCATTCGCCTCGCCTTTGTCTGATATGAACAATCTTTATGAGAATGGTGTTGAGGGTCACGCGAGAATCAAGACGGCATTGCTCGCCTCGTCGCATGAGGGTTCATTTATCATCATTGGTAAGTGATGTAATAGCATCCATATGAACAGATGGTCTGATGATCTTGTAGGAGGTGCTGGCTCACTCCATTGCGCGAATCAAGAGCAGTTGGCTGATCAAGCTGACTTCCCTTACAGTTGGTGGTAGGTCATAACCGGGGATAGTTGATGGGTTATTTATTAATCGTAATAGGTACTCTTGGCCGGATGAACACCTCAACTACATGCGCGTTAGAACTGCTGATCACTCGGCCACGCTCTTCTCATGGTTCATCAGCGGTTTCATGCGCGCTAGAAATAACATAGAGAAGCCAGGATGTAAGTAGCTTTAAGAGCAAAGTTATCCAACGAGGTTAGCTAACAAGCTGAGATAGTCTTATACTTGCTCTTGCGCCCCATTGCTCGATTAAACTTGGCGATGGCCAGACGGAATTTAAATAGTCCTCAACTTCGTGGTCTGATCACTAGCTCACGTATAGCGCTTGCGATGTGGCAAGGCGTCCAAGGGAAGAACTGGACATTTCTTTCACCCCCAGGCCTTCTACGGGACAAAGGTTTGCAATACATCTTGACTGAAGGGTCGCCAAAACAAGACTAACATGCTATAGGAGTCCGTACTGAGAAATATGATGTGCATGTTGATAGCCCCGATGACCCTGCAATTGTGGCAGTTGAGAAAGGGATCTATAATGAAGACATGGCGGTCGCTATCGTGGATGAAGCTGAAAGAAGCCGGTTTACTTTTCTCCATTGGAGTTGCGTGGGACAAATAGACCTAAAAGAATGGTGATTGTACCTTACTTAGAACAACCATTTCTATATCCACGGGCAAGACTCGGATAAAATTGAAATATGCGCCTCAAAGCGCGGCACGAATCTCTTTATTGAGTACACACCCTAGCCCAAATGTCGGAACAACTCGAACACACCGGATAAGTCCTGCCGATGGAAACTCCGCCTTGACCCTGGACATCTTCTCCCTCCACGAGCTCATACGGCCACTATAGTAGTCCAGGCCCACAAGATGTGCTGGAGTCGCAATGCTCTGCGCCAACATTGGAACAGTCATCTGAAAAATTGTCCCCTTCATGTGCTGGCTTGCTGTGATGAAGTCTGGGACAGAATCAGCTAGCTAGGGGGCTAGGCAGAAGGACCCGGATATTGTCGCTGAATCCCTCACCAAGAATGCCGACACGGCCGCTCTATAGGATCGAGGTGGCATGGTGACGGCCTTGGTGCTTGTGTTGCCGCTCCTATCTATGCTGGCAAACTTCAGGTCTTTCCAGATCCCCAGAGGTACATTGACCGCCGTAACTGACAAAAAAGTGAGTGTCCCCAGTGAGATCTGGCCCACTTCATCTCCGAGGGTGTCTGACATGTTTGCGACGCCAAAGGTGGCAGAGTACAAGCCGCAGACCATGGTAAAAGGCCGACCGAGCATGAATCTCCGCGGATGCAGGATGGCACAGGTAATGTTTTCCCTCACGGCGTCAGTCAGTGATTTCTGACCTGACAGCTTCTCTATAACAGCGCTTTGGACTCGTTATCACAGACCAGTCAAGAGTTTTTCTCTGGCGACTTGCCGGTCTATGATGGTGATGGCTGGCGTCAGCAGGGCGGCAGAAACAACGGCAGCAACAGCATCGCCGGCGAGTTTCTTCCAGACCGAGGTTTGTTGGCCATTCTTGGCAGTTTTCTGGACCGTGATGGGGCCATTTCTTCTCATGTCGATGTGGGAGGCATCTTCCCACCAAGTTGAGAAGGCATGCTCAAGATACATAGTGTAGTAGTTAAAGGGTTAGCTCTCATGTTCATGTTGAAATAACGCATTTCTTTATGGCCCAAGACGATTTCTTCTTTCCATCCAACATCGCCATAGATCATCGGCACGAAAAATGTCAGTCCTTCTGGTGGGCATGAGCGGTTGACTGGGCCGTGCCGTTCGGAACCTCGGACCAGACCCGACTTGTGGATTCACGATGGCTGACTAAAAGCGGTAACACTCGGATGCAGGCCGGACTCAACCGTGGTCGGTGTCCAGCCGGAAGGAGTAGTGCCAGGTCTCCGGTCGCCAGCCGAGCATTACACTCAGGGGCTCCCTCGTCAATCGGGTAAGAGCCGATGAACTTACTTTTGAGTCGGTTCATTAATCTTCGCACTTATTCAAGATCATACCACATAGTACTCTCATTTAGCGCACCTTGACTTGGAAGAGGCGGAGGACGTACGACAATGATAGCATTTCTTCATTTGGAACGTACTTCAATCGCCCTCTTCATATCTAGATACATTTATCAGATAGTAACAAGCTGATAGCAGTTACGAGACTGAGATGAAGAATGTTATGAAGTTCTCTCTGACCTCTAACTATCAGGTGGAGCGAGATTGTGATATCTGCGTCTAGCCCTCAACAGCCCATTGCTTCCCCCGTGATGTTCAGCACGGAATAGAGATAGCAACCTACGCCTACTTACTCAAGTTACCTTGAGCAGGGCACTCCATCGACTCAATTGTGGTGAGCCCTCGAAAAACCAGCCGAGCTGTGTTAGTCTACCGCTTGCACCGGAGCCACGGGACAGCCCACCAGCTATCAGTATCCCTGGCCAGTTCTAACCTCTCGATACTACCCCTTATGAAGCTTATCCAACTCCGCTACCCCAGATACGATGGGCAAATGCGGGGAAATCCCTTGCCAGATAGAGTAGCCATGGGCCGTACAAATACCAGTCTCAGCCCTCTCCCTAACACTACGCCATCATCCCTCAACTCCTTCACCTCTTCTTCATCCCTTCGACGGCCCTTCCATCATGACCAAAGACATCAGCTTTGCTAATGGCGAAAAGTCACCCGATCCTAGTATCCCCAACGATGCCGAGTCCTGTACCCCTGGCCAGGTGGACTCCAGCCCACTGCAGCGGACGGAAACGCACCGCAACATCAAGTCCCGTCATGCCCAGATGATTGCAATCGGCGGAACCATCGGAACTGGCCTTTTTGTTGGCATCGGTCAAGCTCTTGCCATCTCGGGCCCTCTCAACCTTCTCCTAGCCTACGTCACCATCTGCTTCTTCGTCTATTGCATCATGACGGCCACGACCGAGATAAGCTCATACCTACCCGTCCCTGGGTCCTCGATGGCATATTACGGATCAAGATTTGTCTCGGATAGTTTGGGCTTTGCCATGGGTTGGCTCTATTTCTATTCTTTCGGCATCCTCGTGGCCTACGAGATCACGGCCGCGGCCCTCGTCATCGACTACTGGCCCAACCAGGTCCACATCGCGGTCTGGATCACAGTAATGCTCGTCGTTATCGTCGCACTCAATTTTGCTCCAGTCGGTGCATACGCGGAGACAGAGTTCTGGTTCGCATCAACCAAGGTCTTTATGATCCTTGGCTTGCTGATCCTCTCCGTCGTTCTCTGCTTCGGGGGAGCCCCGGCGCAAGACAGTCGGCTAGGCTTTACATACTGGAAGGACCCAGGTGCTATGAACGAGTATCTCGTCGGCGGGGCTGCTGGAAGATTCTGCGCTTTTATCTACGCCTTGGCATTTTCTGTCTTTTCCTTCAACTTTGGCCCCGAGCTGATCGTTATTACCGGAGGAGAAATGCGCGCACCTCGCAAGAATCTCCCCCGGGCAGCTAAGACCTTTGTGTATCGATTGATAACCTTCTACATCCTGGGCGCTCTGGCTATTGGCATCATCTGTCGAAGTGATGCACCGGGTTTGCTGAGAGGCGGCAAGGGTGCCGCCGCCTCGCCTTGGGTTATCGCCATCAAAGATGCAGGAATCCATACACTGGACAGTATTATCAACGCCGGAATCATCATCTCGGCGTGGTCTTCTGGCAACTCTTATCTTTACATGTCAAGCCGATCCTTGTATTCGCTCGCCATGGCAGGTAATGCGCCCTCCATCTTCAAGCGTTGTACCTCCTGGGGTCTTCCCATTTACGCTGTCATGGCTAGTTCGCTCTTCGGACTTTTAGCATTTCTCAACGTGTCGTCAGGTGTTTCGTCCGTCTTCACCTGGCTTATCAACCTGACCAACACGGCTGGCTTCACGTCGTGGGTCTGCTGTAGCATTATTCTCCTTCGGTTCCGCAAGGCCTGTGCGGCGCAAGGTGTCACCGATGTGCCCTTCCAATCTCGACTCCAGCCGTACGTGTCGTACGCTTGCATCGTTTTCTTCACATGCTTGCTTTTCCTGAATGGCTTCGGAGTGTTCTTCCCTGGAAACTGGTCGACGTCTTCCTTCCTTACGTCTTACATCGGCTTTCCCATCTTTCTCGTCATTTACTTTGGGCACAGGACTTGGAAGAGAAAGGATGCGTGGATTATTCCTTCATCTCAGGTGGATCTTACTACTGGCCTTGACTACATTCTTGCCTTAGAGTCAACTGACATGGAGTCAAGACCGAAGGAAAGCTCCAATCGAGTCATTAGTGCACTCAAGCGAGTCTTCAACTGATCCCTTGTGTACCAAAGAAAAGGCTGTATGTGAAGGATCTCCTAGGGCATCAAGCGCTGTCATTTTGGAACTATCAAATTGTAAATATGGTTCACTTCTCGCATTTTAGTTGATTTAACACTATGTCTCCCGTGCAAAACCCTACCACAGTCGATCAAGTCGTTTAACATCCAACCCATGGTGCCCTGGTCAAGGGATCATTCCCAAAAGCCACACGATAAGTCACCATTAACTACTTACCATACATCTTCCTACAAGATTGATCAGTCCGTAATTTTTGAGAACGTAGAGGACACAAACAAAACACACCTGATATCTTCTGGAAGCCTTCATGGCCTTGAAAATGTTCTCGGCCGTGGACTTGGGGACTCGCCGCTGCTCAGAGACGACCTGGATCAGGGCCTGCTTCACTGCAATGGCCATGTTTGCGGCGTCGCCACACACATAGACGCTTGCATCCTTTTCCAGTAGCCTGTTGACCTCGGCTGCCCTGTCCTCCAGCCGATGCTGGACATAAACCTTGACAGGCCCTTCCCGGGAGAATGCCGTGACAACCTCAAAGTCGAATTCCGGTATCTTCTTAAATTCCTACTACATCGTTAGCATCTACTTAACAAGATAGTCGGAGTTCTGCGTACCTCCCACTCGGACTCGTAGAGGTAGTCCTCGCCCCGCCGCCTGCACCCAAAGAAGAGAAGCGTCCGTCCAACCGCTTGACCCTGTACCGCCAATCTGGCCCGCTCATGGACGAACGCACGCATCGGGGCGATGCCAGTGCCTGGGCCAATCAAGATGACTGGCTTTGATGGATCACAAGGCAACCTGAAGTTGGATGAGCGAAGGTGAATTGGCAAGCACACTCCGTCGTATCTTCTCTTTGGACCCATCAGCTCGTATTGTGAACCTGCCTTTGCGTCTCCATCCTGGTGGTGCTTTAGTGCAAGGAGGTAGTTGGTTGCGACTCCTTTGAAGGGATCTTCTCGGCCGGGGATGACCTGGTTCTCCACCACTGCCGTAATTGAGATAGTGTCTGGCTGCACTAGAGAAGACGAGGAGATGGAGTAGTAGCGAGGCTGGAGTTTCGGGAGACCCTCGATCAAGAGTGAAAATGGTATTTTGGCCCACTTTTCACCGCCGCTGGCCATATTGAGCGCCCTGGATAGGCTGTATTGCATCTTGCCGACTTTCTCATAGAAGTAGTCCCTGTCTTGGGCGAGCTTGGATAGCTCTGTCTCTGCTTCTTTGCTTGGCGCAAAGGCAACTAGCCTGCTGAGGAACTGGCGAGACACTGGCGCACAGATCTCAAGCTTGTAACCGGCGATAGCATGGAAGGTAGTAGGCGTGGGGAAAGGGACTTTAGTTGTCGAGTCGATTGGTTCAATGCGAACAACAGTGTCGCTCTGTCCCTCAAGACCGACGGTGCGTAGGAATTCTTCGACTTCGTTGGTCGCGTTCATCGGCCAGACGGCGATATGGTCACCGGTCTGGTATGTGAGACCGGAGCCCTTTACATCAATTTCTAGATGCAGGCAGTTCCGACTGCCGTCGGAGAGGAGCTCCCTGGACTCTTTAGCGGACGCGATGTACGGGTTCTGGGCGTTGAAAGGCCCTTGGATGTCTCCCTTGAGATGTATGTCGTTGGGCTCGCCCGTGTAGACTCCAGGGGAGGCACTGTTTAACCCAGGCTCCTTAATAAGCTCAAATATGGGCTCATAGACTGCGTCCCGCTGTTTGAGGCCCATGCGGCTAGCAAGCGCAGCCCACATGCCGTCCTTCCAGTGAGAAAGGCCTCCTCCAGAGTGCCCATGCCGTCATCGCCCTCTCCGGCTGGGCCGATTCTCTGAGCTCCCAGACTCTCGAGCATCTTGTTGACGCTTCTGCCCCATGAGATTATAGTGCTCATACGTACTGTTTCCAAGTCCAAATATGATGTATCGGAGATGACCAGCGGTGGGCTTCGATCGTCGGAGAAGGTAGCGTTGGTGATGGATCTGTAGAAGTCGACGGCGTTGTCCGTCGGCTCGCCCTCCCCGTACGTTGCGAGGACAAAGATGGCCACGCTGTCCTGGGGAAACATGTCCAGATTGTCGTAGTCATAGTCCTCGAGATCGGCAACCATCGTCTCCAATCTGTAGCAGCTCTTCCCTTCCTGAGCCAGTCGAGTGGCGTAATCTTCAGCGTTTCCGGACTGTGACCCATAAAAGACGACGCAGTTCTTGCCTGTTTTCTCCATCGTGGCGATGATATCTCTAGCATTTTCTTCAACCACGGTATGGAGTCTGTCGGCACCGCATTTTTTGCTCCCAACCCAAGGATTCCATCCCGTTAGGTAGCTCGCAGTCCCGATGAGAATGAGGATAGAAACAATGGTGGAAAGTGGTTCGAGGAGAGCCGCATTGTACATCAAGCTTACCGAATTGGCTGATCCTCTCAGAGCATAGCCAATACTTTGAAACTCCATTTTAGAGACAACGTGCCCCTATCAGACTTTGAGAACAAGGAGAGGGTCGAATAAGTCAAAGGGCAAGTTGATTTCGCGCGTATTGGATTTTGCCCGTCCTCGAACTTTCTGATCAAGACTGTTGCCAGAAGAGCCTCACTGACAGACGAATATGTAGATCCCGAAGCTAGACGACGTTGTTGCAAGAGACGGACAGCCGAAACCGCGTGTCATGATCGGAGAATGCCGGAAATTCCCGCGCGCGGCAACAAACACCCTATGCACCATACCTGTACAAGATTTACCGTCATTACCTTAGAATCCGGAACAAGATGAGCCCTTTCCGGAGGGTGGCGTACTGTCACTGGTCCGGGTTGTGGGACCCGAGGGGAACTCTTACCGATAGCCAGCAACGACCCGATGAACAATGGCAATCGCTATGGCCGACCGAGGGTTGGAGAACCGAGGCAGATGGAACATCCAAGCTGTTTCAAGGAACCGGTCTAGCCGCGGGTACAACTTCGTCCAGCAAGGAGATATGGCTCGCTCACAAGTTAAGGTACATGCATCGCCGCGTTGGGGTCGCTTGAGTCTGTGTAATTGTTGGTATGTGTAAGAATGGAATAATATCATCTGCAAAACATCATGTTGGATCTAACCGGATGGCTTGAGAAAATCAGAAATTTCAAGGCCGAAGGTACGATAGGTGATAATGTATTCGTCGTCATAGTCAAAGCACGGCCCCTGATGGGATAACTGAGCCAGAAGCCTGATTGCGAAATGTACCGTATCGAGTCACCATGGCTTCAGAGGAATAAATACACGAGTCTAGTTTTGTATATAAGGTATGATCAATAAAATAATATGCTTGGAGAGTTCAACAAGGGCTGATATGTATCGCATGCGGTCTCAGACCCGACTACACAGGTCCGCCAGATACCAAAAGTCCTCCCCTCTCAATTGCATATGACGAAGTCAAATAAACCATCCCTCACTCCATATAGCGGAACTCCGGGTTTCGGTGACCAAGTGCCAGCTTCTCCTCCTCAGTGAGTCCCTGAATCCTGTCATCTCTTCCACCCCTAGCACGGAGCTTATTGTCATAGATGCAGTGGGCAAGGCCAAAGCAAGCCAGACAGAAGCAGAAGCACTGTAGGGACAGGTTGATGGTGTGGCCGGTATGGAAGAGGGGCGAGTCACGCGACAGATAAGTCCAACTTCGCGGGGGCAGGTCAGCTCGGAAACATTTCAATATGCAGGGTTAACTCACGTAGACAAAACACCTCCCATACTTCCTACCATGACCATGTAGCCACCAGCAACAGCCGCCACGGCAGGACTGCCTGCGTTGTTGATACCCCAGCTGAGGAATCCACTACTGGCACCGAAGCACGCGATGGCGTTGAGGAAGACGGCGGCATACTTGGCATCAGTGTTGGTCGAGAATCTCAGAATAGAGAAACCAATGATAGAGCAGGGCAAAATGCCAGCCATGAAGATACCTCGCTTGTTGGTTCGGTCGCTCAGGTAGCCGAGGGCAATGGTAACGACGCATGCCACCAGATACGGAGGCACCGACTTGAGCTGTGCCTCGGTCGAGGTCCAGCCAAACTCGCGGAGGATTGTTGGGATGAAGGCACCAAAACCCTGGACAGCACTGTTGGTGCAGAAGAAGCACCAGGCACAGACGTTGGTGTGGATGTTAAAGATGGCTCGCCGGACGTGCTTCCAGGTGACCTTTTCTTCACGGACCTATGGAAAGTCAGATCCGGTCTTTACTAGCTTTCATGCGTACATACGTGTGCGTTTTCGCGGAGTAGACGCTCAGCGGCGATGTAGCGTTGTCGGTCAGTCAAAAACTTGTATGTTCCGGGGCTCTGGGGCATCAAAAATGGAGCGGCCATGGCAACGAGGACGGTGATCTAGTGGTTCACACGGTCAGAAAGTGGCTCAACTTCCGTGACAGCAACTAACCAAGCCTTCAAAGAAGAAGATGTTCCTCCATCGGTGGATGAGCATGGCACTAGCTCCCCAGGGCGGAATCTTGCTTTACAACGGTCAGCTACTTCTAGCATTAAAAAACGTCTACTTACGAGAGTCCCGCAGCCAATAGGCCACCAAAGGAGCTAGCCAGGGAGCTAGATGCGATGAAGATGCTCATGCGGAAGAACAGCTCGGTCTTCTTGTAGAAGCAGCTGAGGAAAAACGCTGTTCCAGGCATGGCGCCGCCTTCAAAGATGCCCAGGATAGCTCTGACGACGAGCATGGAAGCGTAGGACTCGACAAAGGCGGTGCATAGGGACACCAATCCGAAGCAAAAAACCAGTGCGGGCACTGGCTCTCTGTTAGATCTTCAACTCTTGGTAAGTCGATTAGGGTTTACTTACAATACAGTCGGGGGCCAACGTTCTTGAGGATGACGTTGCTGGGGATCTCGACACTGGCCACTGTTAGTAAACCGAACCTATTGAAGATTCAGGGAATTCAGCGACGTACGCCAGATAGAAGATGAAGAAGACGGTCAAGAGAATATTGTACCGGTATCCGACGAGGTTGAGTTCATCGCTCATGCCCTCAATGCGAGCATTGCTTGTGTGCGTGTTAGTTCACTGTCCTTCATACGGAAACAGCTGATGATAACCAACCCTACATTGGCCCTAGGTACAGTTAGCGACGACGTGTCACCGTTTAAGACAGAGACTACACTACCTGTCAATAGCACAGAGCATATACAGCAGAGTCACCAAGGGCGTGATGGTAAAGTCAAACTTGCGTCTAACGGCAGCTTCCTCTTCGGGAGTCCAGTCAACATCTCTCCCAATGATGGACCCATTGGCAATGTCAGAGGTTGGAGTCTGGGGTTCATCTTTGAACTGCATCTTGTCGGTCATTGTCAAGAGGCAGAGTGATGAGGTGGTGATGGGGACTTGGGGGATGGGGGTTGCAATCAGCAAAGCCAAAGAGAAACAACATTTTCTTGCCCCGGTCGGAATTGATGCTTTTTAACTACATGACAGTCAATCTACCAGTCGGCTATGTTACCCAGCTGTCACAAGGCGCAGTGCCAAGCTCGCGTAGATACCAGCCACGAGAGATAGCTACCCGGGACTGGGAAGTCTGGGGTCGAGAGATAAGCCTAGCTCTCCCAATTACATGGTTCTCCTTGCACTGCGGGGATAAGATTAGATAGCCAGATCAATCCCTAGCTTCTTGGAGGGCTTGGCGCTGACTTGGAGTCGTTCCGGGTGGTGACGGGTCCCCGACGCCGTCTTCGGTCGTCTCCATCGGATAGTGGGTCCCGATATCTCATAGCGCCCCCGGGATCTCACTCCTATCGACACGGTGCAGCCGCGGCAGATGAGCATGACACAACGCACAGAGAGATCCGTAACTCCGGGGAACCTGGAGCATGGTGCATCCAGACTCTAGATCTCAGAAAGCTTCAAACATCCACAGTGACATTGACAGAACACGGACTTGAGCCTCCGCAAAAGGCCACTCAGAAGGGTATTTAGAAACGTGCTTCTTGTCAAAGAATCTGGCTTCAGAAGAGCATCAAACAACATCAACACACAAGCTCTTTTACATATTCGCAACATGGGGTCAATGCCAGAGAGAAAAATCACCATCTCCATCGACCGTGGTGGCACCTTTACAGATGTCCACGCCATCGTCCCCGGCAGATCCGACATTGTCCTCAAGCTCCTATCAGTCGACCCTGCCAACTACAAGGATGCCCCAACCGAGGGTATCCGAAGGGTTCTCGAGGCTGCCACGGGTGCATCTCTTCCCCGGGGCCAGCCGCTGCGGCTAGACAATATTGAGTGTCTGCGCATGGGCACTACTGTTGCCACCAACGCTCTGCTTGAGCGCAAGGGCATGAAGTCTGCCCTCCTGACGACTAGGGGATTCAAGGACCTCCTGCGCATCGGCAACCAGGCCCGCCCGGATATCTTTGACCTCTCTGCCAGGCGACCCGATGTCTTGTTCGAGACCGTGGTCGAAGTGGATGAGCGCATCATCCCATCCCATCCTCGGTCGTCTCGGGAGGCCCTGTCAACCCTACGAGAGATCGACGGCATCACTGGAGAGAAGTACCATGTTGCCCAGGAGCTTGACACAGATAGCCTGGCCGCCAACCTTCAGGTCCTCAAGGACCAAGGCTACGGCTCCATCGCTGTCGCCCTCATCAATTCCTTCGCCTGCCCCGACCACGAGCTCAAAGTTGGCGAGATAGCCAGTAAGATGGGCTTCTCGGTAGCGCTCTCATCACAACTCCAGCCAATGATCAAGGTTGTCCCCCGAGGCATGTCAGCCACGGCAGATGCCTACCTTACCCCTGTCATCAAGTCGTACATCGACTCCATCTCGGCCAACTTTGAGGGTGGCCTAGCCGGATCACATGGCTGTCGTGTCGAGTTCATGCAGTCTGATGGTGGTCTGGTTGACTTTCGCAAGTTCAGCGGTCTCAAGGCCATCCTTTCGGGCCCTGCTGCCGGTGTTGTTGGCTATGCTTCGACGAGCTGGGACGAAGAAGCTCGGGTCCCCATCATTGGCTTTGACATGGGTGGTACGTCAACCGACGTCTCCCGATTCGACGGCCATCTCGACCATACCTTTTCCTCTAGCATTTCGGGTGTGAGCATCCAGGCCCCGCAGCTTGACATCAACACGGTCGCTGCTGGTGGTGGATCCATCCTATCTTGGAGAAACGGCCTCTTTATGGTTGGTCCCGAGTCAGCCTCTGCCCATCCTGGTCCAGCCTGCTACCGCAAGGGTGGCCCTCTTACCGTCACTGATGCGAACCTGTTCCTTGGTCGCCTCCTTCCCGAGTACTTCCCCAAGATCTTCGGCCCCAATGAGGATCAGCCTCTTGACCGCGATATCACCAAGAAGCTGTTCAAGGAGCTGACCGACAAGATCAACACGGAACATGGACAGGCCCGTCTAACCCCGGAGCAGGTCGCTTTGGGCTTCCTCAAGGTTGCGGACGAGTCCATGACGCGACCGATCCGCAACCTGACCGAGGCCCGTGGCTTCGAAACATCCTCGCATCACTTGGCCTGCTTCGGTGGCGCTGGTGGCCAACACGCATGTAATGTGGCGGCCTCACTCGGCATCTCGCGTATTATTATTCACAAGTACTCTTCCATCTTGTCAGCGTACGGACTTGCACTTGCCGAGATCGTCCAGGAGGCCCAGGAGCCAATGGCAGCCCAGTACATCGGCTCTGAGGAGACCATCGATCTCAAGCTGCAGGGCCTGATGGAGCGCTCCACTGAGCAACTCAGCACTCAGGGCTTTTCCAAGGGCCAGCTCCGGCATGAGGTCTTCCTCAACATGAGGTACGAAGGATCTGATACAAGCCTGATGATCCTCAAGCCTGATAATGGTGATTTCGCCTCGGCTTTTGTCGAGAGGCACCGACGGGAGTTCAACTTTACCTTCGAACGACCCATTCTCGTTGACGACGTTCGTGTTCGAACTATCGCCTCGGCCAATAAGGCATCCGAGAAGAGTCCCTTGAAGCAGCTGAAGGAAGCCAACATCAAGGAGGCTCCAGCTCCCTCGCAGTTCACAGAAGTATACTTCGACTCAGAGTCAGGTTTCATCAAGACTCCCGTGCATCAGTTGCGAGAGCTAGGCTCCGACATCAAACTGCACGGACCTGCCATCATCATCGATGAAACACAGACCATCGTCGTCTCACCCAACGCTATTGTCCACGTGCTCGACACCTGTGTTCTCATCGACCTCGAGTCGGCCCCCCGAGAAGCCACGTACTCTTCGCAGGTCGATCCTGTTCGGCTATCCATCTTTGGCCACAGATTCATGTCAGTGGCAGAACAGATGGGTAGAACCCTCCAGAAGACAGCTGTATCCACGAACATCAAGGAGAGGCTCGACTTTTCTTGTGCCCTGTTCTCCCCTGATGGTGGCCTTGTCGCCAATGCTCCCCACGTTCCTGTCCATCTAGGGTCTATGCAGTTCGCCGTTCGGTATCAGCATAAGCGGTGGCTGGGAAAGCTTAAGGACGGCGACGTCTTGGTCTCGAACCACCCCGTATCTGGAGGCACTCATTTGCCTGACGTCACGGTCGTAACACCTGTGTTCAAGAAGGGTACCGATGAGATCATCTTTTATGTCGCCTCCCGTGGTCATCACGCTGACAGTAAGCCCTCACCACTTGCCTCACTTGTTTCATGACTGCTAACACATGTCTAGTCGGCGGAATCCTTCCCGGATCCATGCCTCCAAACTCAACCGAGCTGTGGCAAGAGGGAGCTGCCATCGAGTCTGAAAAGGTTGTCTCGGATGGTGTCTTCAATGAGACTCGCATGCGCGAGCTCTTCCTGGATATCCCCTCCCAGTATGAGGGTTGCTCGGGAAGTCGAAACATCAGTGATAACATCTCAGATCTCAAGGCCCAGATTGCCGCCAACGCACGTGGTATTGCGCTGATCCAGAATCTGATCGATGAGTACGGCCTCGAGACAGTCCAGATGTACATGTTTGAGATTCAGAGGACCGCCGAACTGGCAGTGCGGAACCTTCTCAAGGACATGTATCATCGTTACGGAGGCAAGCCTCTGGAGGCGCTGGACTTCATGGACGACGGCACTCCCATCAAGCTCAAGATCACCATCGATGAGGAGGGCTCGGCTGTGTTCGACTTTGCCGGTACCGGACCTGAAGTCCGCGGCAACATCAACGCCCCCGAGGCCATCACCAACTCAGCCATCATTTACGCCCTGCGGTGCATGATCAAGTCTGACATCCCTCTGAACCAAGGCTGCTTGAGCCCTGTGGATATTAGGATCCCCAAGCCTAGTATTCTTAGCCCGACTGGCGCCGCTGCGGTTGTGGGAGGCAACGTCACAACCAGCCAACGTGTTACCGACGTGGTTCTCAAGGCTCTTCACGCTTGCGCCGCCTCGCAGGGTTGTCTCAACAATCTGACATTCGGCATCGATGGCAAGGTTGACGAGGAGACTGGCGAGTTTGTCCCAGGCTTCGGATACTACGAGACCATCGCTGGTGGTGCCGGTGCCGGTGACAACTGGGTCGGAGAGAGTGGCGTGCATGTACACATGACAAACACACGCATCACGGATCCCGAGATTCTAGAGAAGAGGTACCCATGCATCCTCCGCCGCTTCGAGCTCCGGGAAGCAACAGGTGGCGAAGGGCGCAACCGGGGAGGAGACGGTGTTGCCCGAGAGATCGAGTTCCTCGCTCCCGTACAGTGCTCCATTCTCTCAGAGCGACGTGTGCATCGGCCCTACGGCATGGAGGGCGGAGAGGCGGGTGCTGCTGGTCTGAACCTTTGGCTCACGACGGATAAGTATACTGGCCAGGCCCGAAAGGTCAACATGGGCGGAAAGGGCAGTGTTCCTATGAAGGTTGGGGATAGGGTTGTTATCATGACGCCGGGTGGTGGTGGCTATGGAACTAAGGAGGCCTAGTTACAAGGAGTTTAAGTCAATTTTTGTTCTTTGATTGTAAGGCTCTAGTCTTTGTCAGTTCACTTGAAATGCAGTGGAAACATTTGACATTTGTTGCTTTTATTAATAAATTGCTCAGCCTTCTATTCTCAAGGAGAAGGCTTCCATCAGCAATCATAGAGACCAAACTTGTGAACATGACGACGTAATAAAGACGCTCAAGCTGGAAATAAAAGCAGAAGCAGTCATAAAAGCATTGTTCTAAAAAAAAACCCGCACGTTACCAGTCGCTATCGAGTGGGATTTTGCGCTAACGTGTTCGCGAGTAAGCAACACAAACAACAGCTTCAAATCTAACAAGCAGGGTAGCTATCTCGTTGGCCAATCCGTCGTTAATTCATTCATTACTGTAGGCTATCATATCTCACGTGTCCAGCTGCTGCCCCCTCCGTAAAGCCGTCTCAACCCATTGCCTATCCATATCAATGTCAATCGACTCAAGGACCTCAGCCCACAGGGCAGGATCCCCTTCAAAGTCGAAGCTAAACGGCTGGTTCTCATCTTGGGGCAAACCTGGCAGAATTTCGCTTGAGTCGAGAACCTGTTGTTCGCCGACCTCATCCGCATTTCCCGCCTTCGAATGATCCTTGGGTTTGATGGTGCTCCGTATCTTTGTCAGCAGAGAGTGACAGGCTCTGATGTAGGCATTTCCCTTCTCTGCCATCATTTGCAGTACGTCCAGGGCCATTTCCATCGCAGTGGCGTCTGCTTCCTTGTACGGAAAGGCAATGTTCACCATGACGAGGAGTAAGGCGGCTGAGAATGCCTGCTCGCCGTCGATGAAGCCATATGTTGCTACTGCCAGTTAGTCGCACCGTTCTACCACAAAATTTGCTTCGCTCGATGACTTACCAACAAGGTTGTACTTGGCAGCGGCGCTGAGGATCGACGCACTAGACCTCGCGGCGGAGATCGCCCTGTCAATAACATGGACAATGTCTGGTGGCAAGCCGTCCTCCCACCGAGCCATGTTAGGATTCTGCGTGCCGGGGACCAGCTTCCTCTGAACTGCGTACAGCAGAATTGGGCGAGCCGTCATGTTGATGCAATGGTGATAGTGGAGGTATGTTGAAACAATCTCCCGGCTTGGAGGTGCTCCCGAGTCAGGTGGATTCGAACGCATGGCCGAGGGCAACTGGTCGAACCAGGCCGACAGCCTCTTCATGATGTGCTGCACGCAAGCCGACAAGTCAAGGCCAGACTTTTGCTTCTTGCGGTAGATCTTCTCTCCGATGATTCCTTGTATCTGAGACAGCTCCGTGTAGGATTTGAGGACAGACGAGGTATACTCTTCCTCACCAGCCATAGGGCTTGGGAGAAGAAGGTCGATGTCCTCATCTTGGATAGATAGCGGATGACCTGATGTGACGCAGAGAAGCCTTTCCATACTGTACGTGGACCACCAGACACGTCTCCTGTGCTCTCTAGTATCGCTATCAATATCCTGGTCCGAGACTTCCTGGTGCAGACCAAGAGAGATGGCCATCCTCAGTGCAATACCAATCATGATGTAAGCGGCATCTCGCCTATTGATGGTCTGCATAAAGTAGGCAACATAGCTCAACACTTCAATAAAGAGTATTGAGCCTTCTTCAAACACATTCGGCAGAAAATCGAGAGCATGCTTGAAGTAGTCAAACCCGGGAGGTCCTTGCTTGTCAACCCACTGATTGATCGAGTACATCTGTCCAAATGCCAAGACAAGGAGGATTTGACAGTAGACAAGGCGCTCCTCACGATCGTTAGGGTCCGGACCTCGGGCATACACCTGCTCAAGCCGCTCATGGAAGGCCGCATCGCTAAGGAAGGCAAATATCGTACCGATGTAGGCATGCTGCGCGCGGTAGAGTCGCTCTGCGATCTCAAATGGCGGTAGAGGTGGTGTCTGTGGACTGTTTGAGCGCCGGAGCCAGTCGGTATCCTCATGATGGGGATATTTGTGCCATGCCAACGTCTCAGCCGTTGGGTTCAGTCGGTTGGCGATGTACGTCGACGACGAATTACCCATAAAGTCTGACCACTATATCAGCCTTGCTACAAGCATCCCACGTGCTGGCAACTCGACAAAACATACGATATTGCCCAGAACTCCCGAGGACCCAGTTATCAGTGCCGGTGAACCCGAGCTCAATGTCCTGACTGGACGCGTCCGTCACCGATGTGACGGCATCGCGGCTCGTGGTTCCCCCGCGCGCCTGAGCCTGGAGTTCGAGCAGGTAACTCTCAGTCACCGTCACCCTCTTCTCAGACTCTGTGTAAACGCAGACATGGCCCGAGTCACTACACGCGATGCACGGATAAGGCGGATCTCCGATGCATTTGGTGCGTCTCTTCCGACATCTGTTGCACGCCTTTGCCGACCTCTTGAGTACATCCAGCGATGAGCGATGTCTTGATGTGATCATCTTGGCGCGAAGTGATGAGATGGGTCCGGGATGGGAGATGACGAGGGGAAACGAAGTCCCTGCGGAGAAGTCCTTCGGGACACTCGAACCATGATATCCGGCTATTCTTGGCCCTATTTCCTAAAGCAGAATGACGCCCGGATTTAAGACGGGTCGTAGAGATAAGGTTGATTACCCCGCGTTCGCTGCGCGTCACTGGACGTTATCGTGGCTACGTCTCGAGCCGTTATCATCGGGTTCCACATCCCGATGGGTCTCGTCAACCCCTACCGCCATCTGTGGGAAGGGACCAGGATGCCGGGATGAGAGGCCCGAGGACGCCAGGGGGTGTGATGAGTGTCGTTGGGTCAAGCCTTGGATGTCTCGGCCAGGTCTTGATAAAGGGCTCTGGACGGTCAAGGATGTTATCAATGTCCCAGCAATTCCAACAACCCAATTACGATGAAATCAACTCTCAGTTGTCCCAGCTGAAAATGCCCGTCGTGATCATATTCGCCCTCGGGCTGGGGAGCTGCCTTTTGCTGGTTCACCTCTTCACCACATATCTCCGTCTCTCGAGCATCCCCGGCCCCTTCGCCGCCAAGTTCACCGACTTCTGGAGATATCGATCACAAAACGCTAAAGGCCACACGCAGAGGCTACTTGCACTACATCAGAAGCACGGCAAGCTCGTACGCATCGGACCCAACCATGTTAGCATCAGCGACCCGGCCGCAGTACCCATTGTCTACAGCACAAACCCAACCTGGCACAAGGGACCATCCTACTACGGCGCCATCCCCGTGAGCAAGAACCGTGCTGTCCCTAGCATCATTGGTATGGGGGAGGCACAGCACACGGCAGTGCGCAAGTCGGTCGGCCGAGCCTTCACCACGAACTCTCTTCTCGACTATGAAGACTCAATCGAGGCGACGGGACAAGACCTCATCAAGGTTCTATCCGGACTGCAGGAAACCGACATTGGCGAGTGGCTGCAGTTCTTTGCCATGGACATGTTGATCAGGATTGCTTTCAGCGATTCTCTTGGGCTGTTGGCCAGTGGCAACGACATTGACGGCACACTCGCAGCTGTCATGGGTCGCTTTGATCATTGGGGTCACTGGGGTGCCGTCCCAAGTGCTGACTACCTTTTCAACAAAAGCCGGCTCGCTACCACGCTCAAGGGAGTAGGCGACAGCCCGCTGGCCAGAGTTGCAAACCGCATGCTTGAGGCTCGTAAGAGAGATGCCAACAAGCTCTCATACAAGGATCTCTGCGCCAAGTTTCTCGAGGGCCAGGCCAAATACCCCCAGCTTGTCCAGAACGATGAGATTCTGGGCATTATCATGTCTACCATTGGAGCCGGGGCTGACACCACGGCCGGCACGCTCACATACACTCTATACTTTCTCTCCAAGCACCCTAACGCGCGAGAGAAGCTTTTGCAAGAGATTGACGACAACCTCAACGCCGGCATGCTGTCTCGTATGCCCAAGTGGGCAGAGGTCAACAGGATGCCATACCTCGATGCGGTGCTCAAAGAATCCATGAGACTTCTTCCCATTGCGTCTTGGGGACTCGATCGTGTGGTGCCACCAGCTGGAGCCACAATCGCCGGCGAGTTTATTCCTGGAGGAACGATCGTTGGATGCCAGATCGATGCTGTGCACCAGGACCAGCAAGTTTACGGCAAGGATTCGGCCACCTTCAGGCCCGAGCGATGGTTAGAAGCGGGCGAAGATCAACGCCGACAGATGGATCGGGCGTTCCTTGCATTCAGTGCTGGCAAGAGGACATGCACTGGTGTTCATATTGCGTGGCTAGAAATGAAGAAGACGTTGCCACTGTTGCTGATGAACTTCGAGGTGAGTACCCTACCAAATGCGATACTTTCAGTGGCCAAGACTAACTCAGCTTCAAGATGGACCTCGTCAATCCTTTTCAGGATGTGAGAGACGGCATTCGAGTCAGCGCCGTCAAGTATCCGCCTCCTGTCCCGATGAAGATTACACCTAGGGTTGCTCAAAATGGGGTATAGGTAGACGGGTGCTTGAATGGATACGAGAATATCTGTAGTATAAACGATGTGTGCACTGAGAATTTTACCTAGAAGATGTCTACGAAAATGTATTGATAGTAGAATGACATCCCACTTTCAATATGAACATTGCCATGAAAGCAAAATAATCCCATGCTTAAGGAAGCCATAGAGGCAGTCGCGTATTCAGGCCCGGTATTCCTTGCAGAAAATCACTAGCTCCTCCATTGCAATATCTTAAGAGCATAAGATTTACATGATCCGGCAAGTGTTACGGAACTTGTGGTGATGTGCTCCTGGGAAATGATGTTTGCCACACAGGGTACTATCTATCACCCAACCAACTTACATCGATTGAGATTTCGGGACCCACAACCCGATCAGCTTGTCATCCTACGCCGACAGATGTTGGTTGTCGTTCCGGCCCTGGCCATCATATCTCTTGGCACGTCCTTTTTCGCGGATCGCAAGGCCCGAGAAGTCCAGCCGAGGATAGTAGAGTCCGACATGGGGATGTTACCGAGCCAGACCCGTTTTCTGGCTCTTGAGGGATCTCATGTATCAATAAAGCGTTATACACAAATTACTGCTGGCCATTCAACATACCCGCCTCTCATCAACATACCACTCACTTCGGCTCTGTCAGCTCCTATCTCCAGCCTCCCACAATGTCTCTTCTCGACAGTATGCAGGTCCGCGTTGAGGGCGCCTCTGCCAACGGGCTTTACTCCCAAGCTCTGGTGGTTGGAAACATGGTCTTCTTGTCCGGTGTCACCGGCACTGATCCGGCGACCGGGAAGCTAGTTGAAGGGACAGTAGGCGATCGCACAGTGAGCTGATCCGCCCATTATTGGCTTCTCACACTGACTTGGGGGTAGACTCAGATCTTTAAAAACATTTCTAGAATCCTGGAAGCTGCGGGAAGCAGTCTTCATAAAGTCGTAGGTGAAGCCTGGAATCTTGGTCATTCAATAGCTCATCCATGTCACTTACCAGATCCGGGTCAACATTTTCCTCACCTCCATGTCTGACTATGCCATGATGAACGAGGCATACTTGCAGGTCCTCAGTCAGGATGTAAAACCGGTATGTTATCCATGGTGCGTTGTAATAAGCTGCTAACCACAGGGTAGGTTCGAACATGTGTGGCGGTGAAGGAATTGCCACGGCTGACGGATATTGAGATCGAAGTAACCGCAATTCAGTAAGAAGCAGGTTCATAGTCCTGTAGCCTGTTAGAAGTGATCGAGTTGGGATTAAAAGTGCCTCTTAGACCGCTGTTGTTACCAAGTGATGCCTGTCCCAATGCTACGCGAATGTCTTGTGTATATGAATGGCATCAATTCGACTTGAGGATGTTGCATTGAGATGAACCCAATTTTATAAGAGGATATACGCGTATACCAATGGCCAATTAGTCTTGACCCTCTATTTTTGCTCTTCAATGTGCTGTTCATATCGTAACATAACTCTTTGTTATGTATGTAAACTTATCGCATCAAGTACGTATCCCTGGTGCGACTGCGATTGTAATTACAACAAGAAAACCCAAGGCTTACGACGCAGTCTACTACCCTAAGCCCTGCGGTCATCTTAAGGCTGTATCTGACAGGGTTCTGATTGCTCAGAACCGAGAGTCCCACCAAGTAGCAGTGCTCTGCAGGAAAATAGCTCAATGTCAGCACATCAAACTCATACCTGGTTTCTCATGTGACTAGCTCATTGACTCAGCATCACCTTTTTGGCATCCTCTCTTCCTTTTGCTTTCAGATTAGACAATGCCCCCAGCTATAGTTGAGCCAAATGGAGTCGAGACGCTATGCCAGCGATGCTTGCGACTCACGTTCGACAACAACGCCATCGTCGATGCACCACCACCGCAACAGTATGAGGGACGAGATGACCTAGATCTCGATGAATATGGCATCATTCCTCTCGATTTTGCTTTGGAGGATGAACTACCTGACTTGCCAGAGCTGGAAAGATCCGGGGCTAACGGATGCCATATGTGTTTATTTCTCAAAAAGGTCATCCTAACTCAACTGCAATTGCTTCCGACAGAGCAAAATTACGCCGGCCACATCACGTTCCAGCTTACTGAGTTTCACCCTGACCTGGCGACCGTTCAGTTTGCAAATTGCCGAGATGACTGGCTTCCAAATCTAATCGCTGGAGAGCTTCGTATGGGAACGGAAGTTTACCATATAAATATCTTTGCCAAGCACAGAGCAGATGGTAAATGAATCGACTGGATCCTTCTCGAAGCTAATTAATGAGCCTGCAGGTCTCTATACCCCCATGCCAGACCCAAGTCCGTTGTCAGATCGGTCCATTCAGAGAATCAGGACTTACCTGGACACATGTGTGGGAAATCATGACACGCATCACTCTGAGTGCTCATACCCAGGCACGATTGCTGCTCCCCTGAGACTATTAAACATCTCAGACGAAAGGATTATACGACTAGAGGAGACCAACAATCGGGATATTCCATATGTCATCTTAAGTTATTGTTGGGGTCCGGCCAAGGTCGTTTTCGATGCTAGGACTGTCTTGGCAAATCTTCCAGGGAGATTGAGCGGCTTTAGGACCGATACCCTTCCACAGACATTGCAGCACAGTATCTCACTTGCCCATCGCCTTGGGGCTTCACACATATGGATAGATGCGCTGTGTATCGTGCAAGACTCTGGGGAATGGATCTACGAGAGCGTGCGAATGATGCAGTACTACGAAATGGCACAGTTCACCGTCGTGCCGATCGATTCCAGTGGAGCAGAGGAGGGGTTCTTGAGAAACAGACCTCCATGGGCCGAGGACATCATCCAGTGGAAGGGTTCTCTTAACCATCTCCAATTTTATTTTCCTTCATTCAAGACCATCCAGGAGGCGGGACCGGCGACTTCTTCGCCGTGGGCGAGCCGTGGTTGGACTTTCCAGGAGAGGCTTCTCTCTTCGAGGCTGATCTTTATTGGCCGTGATGAGGTCAAATTTCGATGCCGCGCTGGGTGGGGAAAACATGCTTCTCGGACGCCAGTCACGCTGGAGTCACTTGGAAGCTATTTCCTTCCTCTGTCTCCTATGTATGCGGCACATTCGAACGACTGGAACAGCGTGGAAATGATTCGAGACAAGTGGTATCAGATCCTAAGCGAGTATTCGCAGCGAAGTCTCACCCAACAGAGCGACAAGCTCATTGCGTTATCAGGCATCACATCCAAGATCAACCAACTACTTGGAAACCACGAGAAATATCTGGATGGGCATTGGGAGTCGGACCTGTGGCACGGCCTCACTTGGAGGAGAGTACCAGTCAGAGGAAAGCCATCTTGGCCAACGATCAAATCAGACGAGTTCCCGTCATGGTCATGGTGTTGCATGAACCAGCCGTTGATCTGGCAGGATGGGACAGCTTCTGTTGATGATATTAGGCTTGTTGAAGTTATCCGACAGGGAACAGACAACGGTGAAAAAGTAAAAAAGCTCATTGTGGAGGGTTGGCTCTTTTCCATCGGACTGCTGGCTGAGGTGCCAGATGATCTCGAAGTGGATTTCTATCTAGACTCACTTTCAGATTCATCTGGCGATCTGGTCAAACAAGCGGACGTGCAGGTTGTGCTACTCAAGGCATATCTGGATGGAGACGACAAGGAAGAGTGGTTGAAAGACCCAGCAGCAAAGCCGCATGATGTGTGCGGGCTAATTATCGAGCCGACGGGGAACACCTATGAAGGCCATGTTGCATATCAGAGGCTGGGGATTGTGGACATTCTACCAGGATGGGACTTTGACTTTTCAAGCTCGGAGACGACGGCAGGGTCGTTGTTCTACCAGGTGATGTATACCAAGAAGGAAACCGCGGTTTTGGTATAGAATGGTAGATCGTTCAACATGTGCCATACATCGGGCCGCAAATTACGCCGTGGACCATAGTGGCAGGTCACTTGGCCAGTGTTGTTGTCAATGACGATGTCCACCTGATGATTCAGTTCGTTTCTCGGCCCGCAGCGGGCCGGAGAGCTTCACTCGACCCAGCGTGGTAACGTCGCATCAAAGTCTCCAATGCATCGGCCATCGGCCCAGGTATCGGACCACGATCGTATTCATCACTACCCCGCAAATCACGCCCATCAAAAGCCGAGCTCGGGCACTATTCTGGTAAGAACGCCGTCGGCATTGGATCATAAAAATGCGGGGATTTAAGACAATGTCTTGGCAGGGCGCTGATCATCTTCGAGATGCCTAAAAGGGGAGTCTGTCGTCGCTCCGGCTTCCCCGAAGGTCCGTTCCCCGCAAGAGCCGAGCAGAGGGATAGGTCCATGCTTGCACATGATTGACTTTCTCGTGAGTTGAGCTTATTGGTGCGCTACTCTTGAATACGACTGACTTTATTTCTCTCAGGTGGGACCACCTTGATCCCACCTTGCAAGGAACAAGAGGTAATTGTGTAGTATAAGTAATGACATGATCCTTCAGCGAATCTTGAAGATGAGTTGAGAAATCAGGAAAGCCATCAAGTTCATCACAATGGCTCGGTTCTCTACAATTCTTCTGGCTGCGCTCTCCGCGTGCCGAGTCCAAGCGGCTCTCGACATCATTCCCGGAGCGACATGGACTGCCGTAAGACAAACCTTCACCGACAACTAGCATAGCCTTGCTAACATGATTCAAGACCAATACCGGCGAGCATATTCAAGCTCATGGTCATGGCCTCATGTATGCCGGCATTGTGTCACATCGGAATTCACCAAGCTGACGTTTAAACAGTGAGGTCGACGGAACTTACTACATGATCGGCGAGGACAAGACAGACGGAACCTACTTCCAAAATGTCAACTGCTATTCTTCCAAGAATCTTGTTGAGTGGAAGTACGAAGGTGCCCTCCTCTCTCGCACTACCGAGGCAGGCGACCTTGGCCCTGAACGCATCGTTGAGAGGCCCAAGGTCATCTACAACGACAAGACCCGCAAGTATGTCCTATACCTGCACATTGACAGCAAGGACTACAAGGATGCTCGCGTTGGAGTCGCCACAGGTGACAGTGTGTGCGGCAAGTATTCCTATCGCGGCAGCTTCAGACCACTTGGTCGCCAGAGCCGAGACATGGGTCTCTTCAAGGATGATGATGGATCTGCCTACCTGATGACTGAGGACGTGAGTGTTTTTCTGGTATTCTGGACTTTGACGTACTGACAATCTCAACAGCGCGAGTATGGCACCCGTATCATGGCCCTTTCGGAAGACTACCTCAATGTCACCGAGATCACTTTCGAATGGCAGTACTTTGCCGAGTCCCCAGCAATGCTCAAGAAGAACGGATACTACTTCATCTTTGGCTCGCATTTGACGGGCTGGGACCCCAACGACAACGTAAGATTTGTTTACCATCCGCCTCAGCTACTTGAGCTAATATCCACTCTTCATGCAGGTCTACAGCTATGCCAAGTCTCTTTCTGGTCCTTGGTCTGAGTGGACGGAGTTTGCTCCAGTCGGATCCAAGACGTTCAGAAGCCAAGTCAGCTACATCCAGCCTCTTGGTACCGACAACGCTATTTACATCGGTGACCGTTGGGTCTCGTCCAACCTCGTTGCTAGCACCTACATCTGGCTGCCCCTCACCGTCTCCGGCACCAAGGTCACCCTCGAGTGGCGCGATAGCTGGGCCCCTGATGTGTCCAAGGGCACATGGTCGGAGCGATCTGGTGAGACCAGCCTTGAGGGTGAGAGTGCCACACTCAGCAATGATGCCGTCGTCATCTCCTGCAGTGAGTGCAGTGGTGGTAAGGCAGCCGGCTACATCGGAGGCGACAAGGGCGGAACTGTCACTTTCAAGGATGTCAAGAGTGCTGGTGGTCGCGATACTATCACCATCAAGTTCCGGAATGGAGATACTGCCTCACGACATGCCAACGTTACTGTCAATGGACAGTCGCAGCGGGTGGCTTTCTTGTCCACCCGACATCACTCTACTGAGGCTGGAAGCAGCTCTCTACATTGTAACTTGAAGCAGGGTTCCAACACGATTGTTTTCTCGGATGAAGAGGGCTGGGGTCCAGATGTCGACCGGTTGTTGGTGCCTACTGAGTAGTTTGAAACCTATGAGAGACTTATATGTGGCGATGAAGAGAAGGTACTTGTATTGAATCGAGTCCTATTCGTATCTACAATTTAAACCACTTCTACAAGGCAACTACGTCGGCTTTGTTCGGATTTCTCGACGTGTGGTGAAATAGGTTTTATAACACAGCAAGAGCTCCATGTGCAAAACCTGTCTTATCTCTTTTCTCTGTCATCCTTTTCAAACCCCCTGTCTCCAAATTCTGCCCTGCGTCAACCCGGCTTTTCTCACTCTTGTCATTCGCTGCGCCGCGCGCTTAAGCGCCAAGGCATTACTTCCGTCGACAGACACGGTTTCCCACCAGCTGGCCACTGTTACTAGTACATTTTTGTCATGGCTGAAATGGCATGCAACCCCCGTTTATCCGAAGATGCCTCTTATTGGATCGAGATACCAATTCTTGCTGCAGGCTGTTTCAGCCGCTCCGCTCCCAAATGCTTGGCACCACAGCCTGATTTTGAAGTGTCCTACATAATGCCACTGTTTCCTCGCCTGCGTCAGAATAACTCTCAGGGCTTTTCTCATCAGACATTCTGAAACCCCCGCAATGGCCCCAGTCACCTCCGACGAGTTTGAGGGCGATGACTTCTCTAACAACCTCTCTAGTGACCTTGCACCGCTGCTCACCCTCTTCGGTGAGCAGGTCACTAAACAATTCCTCAGCATGAGCATGGGCTGGGCGGATAATGTCCTCCTCGCAATGGGACCACTTGGTATCATCACAACCATCGTCAGCGCCATTCGCGTTGGTGGAGGGAACAGGCTGAAAGCCCTCATTGGCAGGTATGATTCCCAATTTCAATTATGCATGGGCTCTGACCAGGTTGCAAAGAGCACGAGAAAGTCCTTCAGTTGCCGAACAAGAGCTCCTCTCCTCAACGTCACAAAACGTCTGCGAGATGTGGAATGGCCAACAAATTGTGTGGAATCGGAAGCGGGGAGGATATGGAAACTTTTGTCATCACTGGAGATGCCGTGTCTGACCTACGGACGGCCATCAATGGCCATCGATCCAAGTTGCCTTCTTCAAACTGGTGGGCTGAGCACCTAATTCTGTCACAACAAAACTACCCCCCAAATCTGACGCTCAACGTTCAGGGCGCTGCAGCGTCAACCAAGGAATTGCGCACATGGGCCCTGCTGGGAACGGTTTCCAGCTATTTTCTATCGCACTTGCTGGGATGATTACTTACCATTTGAAATGGACAAAAGCTGAAGCTCAGGTGGCGAGGTATGGTACCCTTGCTTCTGTGCCGGCACGACTTTTGGTTATTGCAATCCTAGCATGCGGGCACGTCATTGAGGGTGTCACCGACGAGATGGCATGGTTTCCGTGGAACAAGAGCAGTCGAATACTCACACTCCAAAAAGCACACAGTGTGGGCGACCAACACTTCCCTTCCTGTGCAATTTTCATGACAGGAGATGGCGGGTCACTCAAGTTCTCACGACTCAACAACTACAAGGAAGACAGATATAGGTGTGTATGACACTTTTCCCGGGGCATGTCCGAGATGAATGTTATTAATGTGGTCGAGGTTGCTTGTCACTATCTCCACGTCTCTCGCAATCGTGGGCTACATCGTCCAATTCGTCGGGCTCCGAGCGCTTCACTGGTCGGCAACTATCGCTCAGCTGGGCATTACATTGATCATGACTGCAATTCGCGCCTGGGCGAGAAGAGGCCTTGCCTCTGATCCAGATTTGGTATCACTTACGGAGGGTCACGAACTAGCCAGTCTCGCGATCGTCATGCACTACAATCGGGGCGACAAAGCTGATTCATCAAGGCTCCCAAAGAATGTCAAGGTGGCAAGGCAAGCTCAGCATGAACTTATATTTCTCTATCTACTAAGCTGCTACAGCCCGATCTTGCGTCCATCTATTCATCGTCTTATCCCACCGCAGACATCTTTGAATTTCCAGGACTCAGGCGAAAATGAAGAGGATACTGCTCTACTGAAAATCTACAGCCAAATTTCAGAAGGGACTCCCCTAAGCGACATCGATAAAGAAGCTTCAGCCCTGGCGAACAAGTTTTTCACCGTCATCAACAATGTCATGGATGTACTTGATGTGTCCGGGGCGTTACTATGGAAGGGTGAGGCGTTGGGGCAGCCTTCGGAGCAAGTAATAACTGATCTCATATCTTGGGTGTTCGACTATAGCACCTTTAAACTCTCAGAGAGTAACAGCTATGAGTCACGAAAAGTTTCTTTCCGCCTACAACGATCTGCGGACCACGCCGAACATCAATGGACTATTTTGAATCATGAGCTAATTGCAGCGCTTCTATCCCTCTCTGCTCAGTCCCTGGCAACGATATTTGAGCTTTCATGGAAGGATGGCGGCGGCGAGAAACTATCTATCGGTGATGAGTTGTTTTTCGTTGACTTTGGCGTCCCCCATCATCCCTCTAGCTCAGGACGCGTCGTGGGCAATACCAACAATAATAACAGCTCAATGAAGAAGGAGACGCTTGAAGAATGGCTAGATGCAGGCATTCACTCCGACCATTTTCTCCCCAACAGTAACCACGAACTCCAGTGTTATTTTGGCATCTTTTTTGGGTTATCTCCTGAGTATGTATTGTTGTGACAGCTCATATCACTGGTCCAACGAATGATACTCGCTGACGTTTTCGATCCTCGCAGAATGACGTTTCCGGGGGATTTTCTGGTCATTCTAACTCGACGTGATTCAGGGTTACTCCTCCAATGGACTCAGGAGCTCTTCTCCATCTTCATGCTTGCCATTGCCTCCAAAGTCGAACGGGTCCTCGGAGAGACCAAAGAGGTGGCGGGCAAAAGGGGAGAAGGGAAACGCTGCTTGAAAAATTCTGTCTTTGACACGATCGCGGATGTGGTAGTCAAGGAAGGCTTGGCCCATGACCGAGACGAAGCCTACACGCTGATCGTACCTGCCTTTGCCCACCATGGCCTTCTTCCGACATGCAGCAACGAGCAAGGGGCGGAAAACACTTCAGAGAGGCCGACATCCCCAGATCCATCAAACAGTGAAGAGAATATCCCCTAAGTTGTGTACTCGGACTATGGGCGTCTTGTCAGGCATATTCCTGATTTGGCAATGCATTGCCGATGGTTGCGTCTGGCGAGGATGCGATACTGAGAAATTGGAGGATATGGTGGTTGCAAACATACCTTTTATTGCAACTGGGGTTTGGAAGTTGAACATGGGTTTCCGGGTAAATTGAACAGGTCTGTGATGAGAGCAACGTGGATACAGGATCCGTGATCGATGTTATCCAACATGACTCCTCTACGGTTGATGTATTGGTGATTGACACTGATTGATGATTGGAGGTGCTGGGACAAAAGGCGGGCCAGTGATCGATGTAACAATAACCCAAAAGACGTCGAATCAAGCTTTTGTCTGTTCTTCTCGTCTATCTCGCTCCCCATCCATGACCTTGTCTCCTGTCTGAAGTTCTATTTTTAGATCTTGGCTCTTGACTTATGCTTAAACTCTAGTCGCTATCTTATCTCAGCCTGCCATGTCAAACTATTCCTAGCAAGTAAGATGTGATTTACTCGCAAGACAATAAGCTGTAAACTGGTAAGTTACTCTCCGAACCGTTATACAGCTACCAATGCTTGGTTTTGAACGTTTCAGGTCATGTTCAGTGACGAATGTGACGTCAATGCGTTTGCGCGACGTGGCAGGTCCGTGAATAAACAATGACGTCAGTGCCTCAGGCCGCGACACTTATCAGCTGACAAGCGGGCACCAAACATGGCCCGAACCCCGCAAAACCTCCAGCTCCATCGTCACTCCTCATCACCGACCTCATATCGAAACCTTGATCCAGTCACTTTTATTCTGCTCTCTTTTGGGATCCTGTTCTTTTCCCTTTCATCTTTCTGCATCCTTTTCCAAACCCATCAAACAAACCATCCTCAATCCGCTCTGAGTGCCCTCACCCATCATGACCACTCTCGTCGACACCTTGACCGCCTCTGGAGGCACGGAATCCGCAGGTAAGACATTCCCTCCGAGTTCCCATGATTACTATTCCCCAGTGCCCACTTCTTCATATCCGCTCCTGGATCATCTGGCTCACATTTACAAGGTTTCCTCAACGACATCATCGCCCAGCTATGGCCCAACATCAACGTCGCCGGCGGCAAAATGATCAAGGAGATCGTCGAGCCCATGCTCGAGGCCATGCTTCCTGGTCCTCTCTCCTCACTACGCTTCGTGAAGCTTGATTTTGGGCCCACTCCCATCCATTTTTCTCACGTCGACGTTCACAGGACCGAGCTCCAAGGCATCAAGCTTGATATGGACTTGAACTGGGACGGCAAGTGCGATTTCGAGCTTGAAGGCGGCATGGTGCCCAAGATTGTGAGTGTCTTCCAACCTCCGAACGCGGTTACTCTCGGCGTCTAACTGAGTATCAATTTGTAGGGAATCGAGCACGTCAAGTTGAAGGGAAGACTGTCAGTTCTGCTTTGTCCCTTGACCAACGTCATCCCTTTGGTATGAACTCCAGCTTGATCAAGGTGCTATTCCCACATACTAATGCCAACCGCAACCAGATTGGAGCTGCCCAGGTCGCTTTCATCAACCCGCCGACTCTTGAACTCGACTTCACTGACGCCGCCAACATCGCCGACTTTTCCATCATCGACAAGGCCGTTCGCAAGGTCATTCTCAACATCATTTCTTCCATGGCGGTCCTCCCCAACCGCTTTCTCGTCAAGCTCGACTCTTCCAACGACTACTTCAAGACCTTCCAGCACCACCTCGGTGTTATCCGCCTCACAATTGGCACCGCTACCGGGATCACAGGCCCAAAGAAGAGCGGGGCCAAGCGACTCTCTCAGAAGCTCGTCAAGGATGTGCCTGACTGCTACTGCGATGTAACCGTGGGTGCGGAAGAGGAGTGGCGCACTTCTACTCAAAAGAACAGCCACGACCCCGAGTGGAACGAGACACACGACTTTCTCGTCACGGATTATGACCAGCGCATTACTGTTGACGTTAATGACGACGATCTCGGTGGTGACGACGATATTGGCATCGCTACCACGACTGTCAAGCAGCTTCTTCTGGCCGGCGGCTCCCAGGAGCTCAGTCTTCTCCACAAGGGTGAGCCTACCGAGGCCAGGCTGACACTGCGTGCCAAATTCTTCAACTTTGTTGGTTGAACCGACAGCATTTCGGCCGAGAGCCAAGAGGATGGACAAATCTGTGGTCTCGCCACTGTACTTATCGCCGGCGTCACCGGACTGACTGGTCAACGCGACGAGCTCAACCCCAGCGTCAAGGTTACATGGGGCGACAAGGAGTTTGTGACTCCTGCAAAGACTTACAGCCCAGGCACAGACATTTTCAACCCCTCCTTTGACTCAGCCTTCCGATTCCCCATCACGGCTGATGCGCTTGCCGACCCCCCAAGCTTCAAGCTAACGCTGTTGAATGGAAAGGATGAGGTTGGAAGCTATGATGTTCCCTACGCAACTGTGGCGGAGGCTCCCGAAATGGGCCTCGAGCAGGAATTCGACGTCGGAGGCGGCTCGGCGGTCAGGGCTCGGGTTGCCGTTCGCGGATTGCGACTGGCTGAGTGATTTGGAACGGAAAATGCATTCATGACGTGACGGCAACAATCATCAGTATGAACCTAGCAAGCAATAAAATACTCTTTTCCTGGCGTGACAAAAAGTTGAGCTCAGTGTAGGCGATGTCGTATTCTTTGACTGCCCTAATTCCTCTGGCTGAAGCAGGGTGGTATTGAGTGATTAGCCAGATTTCATTCAGGGTATGGTCTAGAGCCCAATACTATGCTAAAGTTAGAAACTTGCTTTCACATAGTTCCAGTATCAGCAAAGAAGACGTCATCAACTCGACGACGTCATTCCGCCTCACCCGTCCGACCGATCCACAGCCAAGGATAAAACCAACACTAGACACAAGCCAAGAACTTCATTCAACACATTACACACACAACGCATATCATTCAAAGGCGACCACTGCCACCAAAATGTCCAAACTTGTTGACGATGTCAAATCCGGCCTCAAGGGCATCCGAGGCGCTGGTGACACCATCCGAGGCGAGGTACTAAAAGCCACCGACCAAGCCTTTGAGAAGAACCCGGATCATCCGACAACAGTCGAGTCGCGCACAGAAAACGAAGCAATCGCAGAGAAGGGCAAAAAAGACTTGCGAGGAGCTGACGAGATGCTTGCACGTCACGAGTGGAAGCGCAAGGGTGTTACTCCTCCTGCGCAGGGTGCTGCGGCATCGGAGAATCAATCTGTGCCTGAGAGTGATAGGCCAGCTGAGACTCTTCATCGGGAACCTGGGACTATTGCACCTGGGGAGGCGGCGCATTACGGAACGGGAAGGGTTGATGAGTCTGAGGTTAGGAACGCGGCACCGGACGTGTCTGAGAAATACCGATACGCTTGAGCGTGCATATGAGCTAAACAAAGGCGTTCGTCTCTCGCTTCTCAAGGTAGGACGAGCTATCCTTTCTATCCTTATACTTTTTTCGGGGATACTAATCAGCCCAGTTCACTCACTCCTTCGCTTAATATCCAAAGATACCCGTGGCAAACGAGAGCAAGCCATCCCCAAAGGAGCACAATATGAACCCATTTCTAGCCAGAATACTTTGAAATTGTTTAACATCATCATAAACGTACTTCCCTTTGATCTTGACGTAGTGGTGATTGCGACCCGAACCCAACAGTGACCACAAGGCAAAACCCTGCTTTTTCAAGCCTAGTCCCTGGCTAAACCTTTGACTTCGCAACTTCCTGTCTGGTGACCAAGCCAATACACTTCATCTCAAGCAGAGTCTTGGGCGGTAGCTCGGACATGAACACGGTCCTAAGCATGCATGTTAGCATAGATCCTTGGTAATCCTAAAGAAGGTTGCCTCACGTCCTCGCAGGCTTGATATCTCCCCAATATGTCTTATAAACCTCATTCATCCGTGCAAACTTTTCCGAGCTAGCCATGTAAATCGTGACTTCAATGACATCGTTCAAGCTGGAACCCGCCGTCTCCAGGATTGCACCCAGGTTCTTGATGCATCGGTGCTAATTATGCAGGTCAGCAACGTTCAATACAACAGGTTTGATGTACTGTGTGCTCTTCAATGTCCCCATCAATAACTCGACCGGTTTTGGGGTCTTGGGCGATGGCGCCTGAGGTGAAAACAAAGCCATTGGCGACGATACCTTGACTGAGGAGGCCGCCCATGGGAGCAGGAGCATCTTTTGTGAAGACTGGAATTCGCGATGCCATTTTTTCAATACTTTTAGGAGGAAAATGCCCAGGTACAAGGGTTTCCAACTTGAAATCCGAACGAGCACTTCACTGCGACGGGTCTTATAAGTTATATCGCTCAGGTTTGGGCTTTTTGACTCAGCCCAGTTGCAACTGACTCGGCTCAATTGCATTAGTTAAAATCGCGTTGGCATCAATTACAACAAAGTTTGTGAACGGTTTGCCAACCAAATCAACTATAGGATGTCATGCTAACTTTGCGTTTTCTACTCCTCGGAGAATCTAACTTTTACATATATCTTCACATAATATCTTGGCAATCTGATAGTCATGCTCAATAGTGGGACTCTGAGCAGCAGACTCTTCCAGGTAGCCCAACGCAAACGACTTCCACTTCAAGTCAACGTCCGACACAATATCTCGGATATGCTGATATGGTGAGACGCTCAACGCGAAGATTACGCATATTTGGCCAAAGAGTCTAACGTTGGTCAGAACAGTCAATAATAGCCATGGGAGGGTGTCTTACTGGGCGCTGACAAAGAATCGCAGAGGGTTGCAACTCTTCATTGAGTTTGCGACTTGGAGGATAGATGCCCAATTCAGCACCGCGGCTATTGTATCGCGGCATTTCCGAAGGTGGCCTTCTGTTAGTGAGGATGGACGCTGCAGGGCTCGATGCCTAGCTACTGTCAGTGATGATCTGAACTTCTGATGGTGCTGCTCACAGTAAAGGTCGGCCGATGTGATATCTTGCAACAAAATAACGACAGTGAAGCCAAGCAGTTACTAGAATATCTGAAGGTGAATCTGCCCGACTTAGTGGGGCCTTGGGGTCGAACTGTAGCATCGGGGGAAGCCTTTGTCGCCATTGCTCCAGCTGTCGGATGAGCTCATCTTCCACGGGTTCCGGGGGATAATCGGCAGTCGGGCCTACGGGTGTGAGTACAGCCCAGAAAAATCAAGCATTCACTTACTTGAATGGAACAAACTGTTCCGGGCCCGCGTCAGGATAAGTCGGTGTGCGAGCTGCGACAGGAAGTGGTAGTGGAAGAATGGATCATCTCCCGGATAACGAAAAGACCCAAATGAGGGGATGTCTTCGACTGATATGAACTTTGGCAGGGCAATGTGCTCTTCAAGTTCCAGTGAGTTGCTCGGGGGGAGATTGAGCTCTTGCGTGAGAACGGCTTCAAACATGCTTGTAATCCAGAAGAGCCGCGATTGCATGTCGAGCATCCACTCGTCGCGATCTCTAGAGAGGCTAGCGTCTGTTAGAAGCTGTTCATTCGAAGTTCAAGACAACTCACTTGTTCCAGAAATATGCGCTGCAGGCACTGGCCTTGTTGAGCATAGACCACCAATCAATAGGTCGCAGAGCTTCCGCGTAAAACAGACTACCAGCCATTAGCTCGTTCCTCAAGAACACTCAATGCGAGTACTTACCCAGATAGCAAGTAGAACTGGCAGGCCTGGAGCCCTTGATCGCATATCAAAAACCCCAGTCGCTTTCTGGCCTCATTAAAGAATGCCAAGCCCGGCATATCTCCATCCTGAACCCCAGCAAGCCCAGAGGTTCCAGGGGTTGTGGCTGATGAAAAGCCTCCTTCCACCAACGCCTTTTGGCCAATCACGCCCAGCGCCATCACAACCAGCACGATGCAGCTTTCTATGCAGATGCCAAAGTTGCCATCGATAGCGACACCCAACGTTCGCTGGAAATATGTCTTTTGATCAAGAATAGGATTGGCGAGGTTGAATGTTGAAAAGTAGACATCAGACAGCTCCTTCAAAGTCGCGACACTCAAGCCCGACAGCCAATCAGATTGCAGGTCTGATGATGTCGGGAGCTGCAGATTTGGTCGAGATGCTTCCAAACGCGTACTATAGTCGGAGCCATTGACTTGGCACAAGAGTTTGACGGATTCTGGCAGTGCCGATTGAATGGCGGGCCAGAAAAGGACTTGGTGAGCGCTGAATGATATGGGTGGACTTGAGTCTGTGGTTGAAGGTGTTGCGACAACCGATTCGCGTCGCTGTAGGAAGGACGGTACGCCCAGGATTTCGCTCGAGTTTGCAGGAGACCTCGGGAGAATTGTCCTGGAATGTGTGGCGTTCAATCGGTTATCAGTCAGCGAATTCCTGTCGACGGCTCTATCCTCGTCAATCTTTCCCTCGATGCGCCGCAGGATATTCACAATCATGCCCAAGGAGGCTTCATTCCTGGAAAACTCTCAGCCTCGTTCAAATGCATAGTCTCGAACGTCCAATTACCTTGTCGCTTTCCTCTGAGCGAAGCGACATGGGATTCCAAGCGACTTGCAAAGGCCACAAGGAAAATCTTCATCACATCTTGTCTTTTTCTGACGACAGTACTCGCAGGCCTAAAGAGGTCAGTCTCGCCGATTGTCACGATTGGCGCTTTCTCACCTGTCTTGCAATGAATCCTCTCTGCCTTTTTGATGGAGGACCCTCATCAGAGCCTGGGGCCTCTAACGGAGGCGTGTCTTCGTCTGGTTCTGCCATGTCGTTTGTCCCGTGCACGTGTTTTTGAAGTCGGCCGGGGAGAAATGTCGAACTCCGGACTCCATTCCGGACCCCGGATATTCATTCTTCCGCTTTTGAGGCCATTAGGTCTTTTAGGCAAATTTCACTGCAATTTTAACCCCGCCCGGGATGCTCATCTCTTAACTGGCAATTAATGCCCATGATCAGGGTTATATAATATCTTCTACAATTAACTCCGAACAAACTAAGGCCCTGAAACTTCGCAGTCTATGCTGATGGATTCCTGTCTCGCGTATGAGTGTAAAAGTAAGAATTTGCACACAGATCGTGATTGTTGCTTCTGACATGATATTACAGGATGGTTGCTAAAACAAAAAAAATCAACTGTGGTCGGACAATCTTGCGCAGGTAGCGAGAGGATATATTCTGGGGGCAAAAAAAAAAAAAAATTCAAGTAGCAGAGGCAAGGGCCCTTGAGCTTTCTACACTACTAGTACAGTCTCGAGAAGCCCTATTTTTTCGATTAAAGCAGTTGTAGATTGATGCGCTGTAGGGTACGTACGCTCAAGTTAACTGCCAAGCCTTGTTCCACAAATCTGGGAAATTGACCTAAAAGGGACAGACCCACTTCAATGATGGTTCCCTTGGTACCTATTTTTAGGCATTTCAGTCAACATCGCTTCATTTGAATCAGCACCAAGGACGGGAAAAAAATTGTTTAGGTACGGGCCTCTGAAGTGGCCTAAGCAGGCAATCCCCAGGGAGAACAATGCAAGGAAGCCCTAGAAAGAAGAAAATGGAATTCGACCAAGGCAGCGTCTGATCTAAGAATAACATCAACAAGAGCCTTGCTTTGTCGCGGTACCCTCTGGCCAATCAAATGCCCCCATTCGTAACAAAACCACGGCGCGTAACGCACGTTTCGCTAAGCGCCTCTCAGGTCGCGCTGCAAGGGCGGCAAAACACAAACGATTGGGGCTTGATTGACGACCATTCAGACGCCTGGCCTCTTTGTCGTCGGCCTCGTTTGGCATTATTGGCTGTTGGTGGTTTAACCTGAGAAACTGTCTTGCGTGGACTTGTTTGATGATTCGATGTTGATGATTGTTTTGTCGCGTGTTTCTTTGTGGGTTGTATTTATAAGGTGTGATTGTCTTGCACTTACTCACTTTGCAAACCATCTCTCGCTTTTCACTTTCACTGATCTTTCCATTTTCTTACCTTTTCCTTTTTTCTTTCATTTTCTACGCACACTGCTGGCAGATTCTCTTCATAATACTGGTTCACAAACTCGTTCAACTCAACCACCTACCAACCAACTCTCTCTTCACTTCACCCATCTCACTCACTACACCAAAATGGGCAAGGGCAAGCTTAGTAACGCCATCAAGGCTGGCCAAACCGCCATCGAGCTCGGTCAAAATGTCCAGGGCATCGCCGGCGCCGCCAAGGAGCTCCGCAACGCAGACAAGGGCGAGCTTGGCCGCCAGGCTGGTCGACATGCCTTCAACGAGGGCGCCGAGACAGGCAAGACTATGGGCAAGGCGTGGCTAAAGACTTTTGAGGTCGTGCCGCGCCTTGTATGTCGTGGTCTGCAGTTGGTCTTTGCGCTCATTGCCTGTGGATTTTACGGACATCGCGTTAGCGATAATGACAAGGATAACAATGGTGGTTTCTCGCCTGAGTGGTATTTTGCCCTCACTGTCGCTGGCCTGTCAGCTACCACAGCCATTCTTTTTGTTGCCATCACTCCTCTCGGCGCTCTTCCCTACATCGGCAGCAAGCTCAAGATGTTAAAGACATACCGCGCTTTCGCCTGGGACCTCATTCTCTTTGTCCTTTGGCTCATCGTTTTCGGTATCTTTGCCGGCATTTTTCTCGGACGCGACAGCGACGACAAGTACAAGGGTGCCTCCACCGGACCCATGAAGGTCGCTGTGTGGATCGATCTCGTGAGCGTCATCCTTTGGTTGATTTCGGGTACTTATGGCTGTCTCAAGACGTTTCTTGGCGAAAAGGCGGATGCCCTCACGGATAAGGTGGGACAAAAGTTGTTTGAGAAGAAGAACAAGACACCCGCTAAGGAGGCCAACTACGCTGAGAGCGTGTAATACGCATACTTTCTTTATCAACGGAGCATGTAGCATGGATTTTCACTAGAATATTGTTCAATCAGGATACCGGCGTCGGCGTTTTATTACCGTTAATGAATACAATACAATTGCATCTATGCCTTGGTAGCGACCAAAAACAGTCGAGGATACGGCAAAACAACCTTTCCATCTTTCTGCGTGGGATACGCGGCTCTCAGTCTCGCCAAGTACTGCTCACTGTACTCTTTGCGCTCTGATTCTGTCAGAGGGTCGAGGAAGGGTCGTAGACCTGTGCCCTTGACCCATTCAACAATGCCCTCATGATTCTCCATGGTGTGATAATATGTCGTCTTCCAGATTGTCAAGTCGGTGCAAAGATGCTTCAGTCCGTCGTAGAGCTCAGATGGGTCGGGGAATTCTTCTCGGACAGGGTTTGCAGCTTTGAGCTTTTCTGCCCAGGGCACGTTGGGTGCAAAGGCCGTTTCTTTCATGGCGACATGCGAGGGTTCTGATAGGTTGAAGGGGACCTGGACTGCCAAAGAGCCGCCGGGTGCGAGATGCTCCAACAGTTGACGAATCACCTGGATTCGGCTTCCTGCTGGAATCCACTGAAGGACGGCGTTTGAGAAGAGCACGTCGACAGGTCCATCAGGCTTATACGACTGTAGATCCGCAACGTCAAATGCTACGTCTGGAAGCGTCTCCTTGGCCTTTCGTATCATGTCAGGCGAAGAGTCGATTCCCGAGAGATCCGCATTTGGGTAACGCTCTGCCAATACAGCGGTGGAGTTGCCGGGACCACAGCCTAGGTCCACGACTCGCTTGGGCGAAGTTGCGGGAACTCGTGAGAGCAGATCAACAGCTGGCTGCGTTCGCTCATTGAGAAACTTGACGTACTGATTGGCAGACCAGCCGTCTTTCGTGGCTGATGCCATGGTTCTCAGCTGGTGTCGCGATGTTGAGTGAAGTTGGTAGAGGGATCGTCCGAGATGACGTGTAACTGACGGATTCATAGTGATGGTACCACGTGAGAACTAATGATTGGTAATGTGATTCAGAGACGATGAGATCAACTGTGAAGCACCAATGGCCGACTCTTTTGTTTTTATATAGGTCGAAGTCTGAACCATGGCCCGCATTACCATCCGAGACAACGTCATTGGACAAGTACCAAGGGTCGCGTTTCTGGGGTCATCGGGCGTCCGAGTCGGAGCTCCGAGGCCAGTGGGGCCGAGCCCCGTAATTCACGGAGCTCCGAACAACTACATCGATGACCGAGTTTCGCTTCAAGGAAAAGGAGACGAGTAAGTGTTTTTCGGTCGGTGAAAATTCTGCCCCGAGGTGGTATTCCGAGTTGGAAAGGGGCTAGAGAGTAGGTGATGAAGTGAGATGGGGAACAGGACTTGGGGAGGGTTGTGTTGCATTATTCAGTCTAGGGACAATCTATACGAATCCTCTATGGAAGTCATCAAACCCTTCTTCCTCTTCCTCACCATCTGGAAGCCCATATCCTCCTCCTCCTGGTGTATTGATCTGCACATACTCACCCGGCTTCAAATGAACAATGGCCTTTCCTCCAAGATTCATCTTCTCTAGCTCACCCCCCTCGTTAAACTTGAAGACATTGTTCTCGCCCTTTTGGCCTGCATGACCTCCAGCCATGCCATACGGGCGGTACACTCTTCTGTCACTGAGGATGCTGAACTTGAGGTTTGTCCGGGCCTCAATTTCTCGAGTGATGCCGTTGCCACCACGCCATCGGCCATGACCTCCGCTTCCGTCTCTGATGATGTACTGGCGAACGAGAACGGCTGTTCGTTTTTCTATCACCTCGCTGTCTGTCTGTCGAGTGTTTGTGGAGTGAACCTAAGAAGAATTAGTAATGTCGTTTGACGAAGGTGAGATAACTTACGTGTACTCCATTCGCTCCGGTGTAGCCTTCACCAGCGCCAACTCCTCCACCAATGGATTCACCATAATTCCATCCAGGTTCGATCTCGCCAGTCTGGGGATTCTTTCCTCCCATGCCCCAGCCGAATGAATTGGCACAGCCTTGACTTGCTCCATATCGACCAAAGGCACGAAGAATCAGGTCAATCACACGCTGGCTCGCTAGTGTTGATCCACAAATGGCCACAGCAGGGGTAGGATTGAGGACAGAGCCTACCGGGACACGAATATCGCATGGAGCTAGACAACCTTCGTTGAGAGGGATTTCCAAGTTGACGAGGCATCTGATGGTGTAGATGATGGCTGAGTGCGTGATGGAGATGGGACAGTTGTAGTTTCCCCACATCTGAGGCCCTGACCCAGCAAAGTCGTAGATTGCACCACCTGTTTCTTTGTCAATGGTGATCTTGACCTTCATAACAGTACCATCATCCAAAAAGTCCGTTGCAGTCAGAGGCTTGGGATGTTTCTGAGCCAACCCTTTGAAAAACTGTCGAACCGCAAACTCGGCGTTGTCTTGAATTCCCTCCATGTACTTGTGCACCACCTCAAGAGTGTACTCATTGCAAAGCTTCTGAAGCAAGATGATGCCTCGTTGGTTTGCTGAAGTTTGGGCCTTGAGGTCAGAGATGTTGTCTTGGATACGACGTGTTGCACTGCATCCTGGATATGTGCCCACTTTGTTGAAGGTGGCTCTGACGTCTTCTTCGAGAAATTCGCCGCCACTGACAATCTTCATTGACGGGACGATGATTCCTTCTTCCCAGAGGGATCGAGATTCAGGCATCATGCTTGTTATACCCATACCTCCGATATCTGTGTGATGGCCACGGGAAGCGACGTAGAAAGCAATCTCACCACCGACAAAGACAGGCGTGACGACTGTTAGATCAGGAAGATGAGTGCCTCCCCAGGAGGGATGGTTCGTAAGTAAAACATCACCTGGCTTCAACTTCCCTAGCCAATGGCGATGTTGTGCTTGTACAGCAAACTGCATGCTTCCCAAGTGGATGGGAATGTGAGGGGCGTTGGCAACAAGTTTTCCCTGGGGCGAGAAGATGGCGCAAGAGAAATCGAGGCGCTCCTTGATGCTGCTCGAGATTGAGGTTCTTTGGAGGTGTTTGCCCATTTGTTCGGCGATGGCCATGAAGCGATGAGCAAAGACAGAGAGTTGGATAGGGTCAAGGTTGTTTGTGGTGACTGCCTCGGTTGTTGCATTCTCCACTGCTACTGGTGTGGTGGTTGATGGGTCTTCTGCGGCTGTCTTGTCTAGGACAACGTAGTTTGAGAGAACATGAGCCTGGAAAATCGGCTCGACAAGAATTGTTTGTGTCTGATCAATAATTATCGATGGACCGTTGATCAAACTTCCTTCAGGAATGTCTTCCAGCTTGAAAACGCTTGTATCCTGCCAAGAGCCATCCAGGTAAACTTTCTGTGTTGCCGTCTGACTCGAGTAGAGTTCTCGTCTGCTCGAGGCGATCTCCTGGTAGGCAGTTGGCTCACGAACTTGAGTTCCCGTGCTTCCTATTCCTCGGACCTTGACAGACTCAATAATGATTGGTCGGTTCATGGAAAAGGCAAACTCTCGCATGTGAATGTCTTTGAAGGCAGTGGCGTAGTCTCCGTCTTTTGGCTTTGACACGGAGAGGTTTGTGTCGGTGCCAAAGTACTTTAACACGAGGGACTCGTCAAACACAAGACTGTCTTCTGAGGCCTTTTGAGAAATGAGTTCGGCAGCAACCTTCTTCTTCAGGGTTTCAAAAAGCTGATTGACGCCGTCCATGGCAGTATCGTTGAGCTTGGCCGCATACGGTTCGTATGTCTCGTATTGCAACTCTGCATGCGCGATACCATGTGCAGAGAGGAGAGAAGACAGTTTGTGAATCAGAACTCGCTTGATCCCTAGTTTATCGGCTATAGAGCATGCGTGCTGACCACCTGCACCTCCAAAGCTGACGAGGTTGTGACTCTCCGGGGCGTATCCTCTCGCCTCTGTCGCATTTCGAATGGGTCGGCTCATCGTTTCATTGGCGATGTTGAGAAAACCAGAAGCTACTTCTTCGGGTGTCAGGTTTTGTGAAGTTTGAATGTTGAAGTCGGCGGTAATCTCCTGGAATTTTTGTCTCACAACTTCGGTGTCTAGCTCTTGATCTCCAGACTCTCCAAAGATGGCTGGAAACGAAGACAAGACAAGTCTTCCGAGAAACAGGTTCGCATCGGTCACTGTTAGAGGACCTCCTTTCCTATAGCAAGCAGGGCCTGGGTGAGCACCTGCTGACTCTGGTCCAACAGTTAAGAGCCCATTCCTTGCAAAGAGAATAGAGCCACCTCCTGCAGCCACGGTTGCAATATTGAGCATAGATAGGTTGATGGTTCTGCCAGCGATGGATGTTTGCTGAAGAAAATCGTATTTCCCATCATATCTCGAGACGTCTGTGCTTGTGCCACCCATATCAAAACCAATGACAGGAGTACCTTCGTCGACATCAAAGCATCGAGCTGTGCCAACAACACCACCAGCTGGTCCACTCAAAAGGGCTTCATTGCCGCGAAACTTGTTGGCCTGCTTCAGTCCACCGTCAGAGCACATGAACTCTACTCTTCCAGGCGGCACCTTGAAGCCGGACTCAAAGTTGTCGACGTATCGTCGGATGATGGGGTAGAGGTAGGCTTCTGAGCAGGTCGAGTTGCTTCTGTTGAGAAAGTTGATGGATGGGCTTGTCTGAGATGAGATCGTGACAAATTCGAAACCAACATCCTTGGCGATTTGAGCTACAAGCTTTTCGTGGTCGGGAAAGATGTAGGCGTGCATGAAGCAGACTGCCAGCGATGTGTAACCATCATTTCGAAGATCTGAAAGCTGCTTTCGAATAGCGTCTTCGTCGGGTTTCTTGATGACCCGGATAGTCTCTCCGCTTGGCGTTTTGACAAGGTTGGGACTTTTTCCAAGGGCCTGTTGGCTCAGAGGGTGAGGGTTGAGATCATAGTCCTCTATGGTGATTCGTTCATCGATTTCAATCACATCTGAGTGGAGGACAGAAGCTTTTCGAATACTGAGATTGAATAACTCAGGTCTCGACTGATCTCCAATGACGCAAACATCCTTGAATCCTACACTTTGTTAGATATCAGTTGACGACTAGGATAAAAGACTTACCCTTTGTTGTTGCAAAGACAAACTTTTCACCGTTTCCCGTAAGAAGCGCATTTGTAGCAACGGTAGTTCCAATACGACACGAAGCTATTCATGTGAGTTAAAGTGAACATTGCTGCTCGAAAAGAAAAACAAACCTATCCTTGATGCATCAAGCTTCTCACCAACTGGAATCGTCCTCCCTTCAAACTTCTCCAGAATTCGTCGAATAGCCTCCGTCGGAGCATCTGGATAATTGGCAGGATCTTCTGAAAGAAGCTTAAAGATAAAGGGACTCTGCCCTTGACCGTCTGTCGCGATCACGTCGCAAAAGGTGCCTCCCCTGTCGATGGAAACGCGAATATCTGCCATTTTCGATCCTGTCGCAACCCACGCTTCAACGCAATAGCATGCTGGTTTTTAACAATCAGTCAAAACGACGAGTTAGCCGAATGATGAATCGGCTATTCACAGACCTAGCGAGTTCCGATGGCGCAATCTCGACTAGTGATGGATCCTCGTGTCGGGGTGTTTCCGACAAGACCCCTGTTTTTGGTATTTCTAGCCCCTGGTGCTAAACTAGACTTGGATATGTCGCGAGCGGGCCGATTCCGACACCGCTCGACTGAGAGTTGAGTTTCCCCGAGTCAGTTATCGAGCTGGAGTTTTGGTTGGGGCAATGGTTTTCCGGGTTGTCAGTTCATGCTGAAACCATGTGCTGCGGAGAAGACGAGGAGCTTGCCGATCACATCTTATCACGTCAGGAAACGAGTTTTCCCCGCGATTGAAAATGCCTTATCAAGGGTACGTATCTTGATAATGCAAAGACATGAGCGGGGTTCTTGACATAGAGGCTATCTTGCAGCGGCTATACGAGTGAATGACTTGATACAAGATGTGTTGTATACTGATTAACTATCTAATTTAAAAACTCTCTAATCTTAGAAAGAACCAGATCCGACTTTTCAACGTGCACGCTATGATTGGCACCAGCAACCAGGAATAATTCCGCATTCTTGACTCTTTCCGAAATGATCCTTGAGTTGTCTTTGCTGAATTAGCCAAGGCTCGCATAGAGGGTCAACAACATTACCTGGCGGACAGATCCAATCTTGATCACCAACGATGACCAATGTCTTTGCAGTGATGCTGTCAAGCTTTTCAATGTAGTCAAAGTACTTTTCCTCCTGCGAGTAGAGGTCATCTGAAAGTGTCAGCCAAGTCGTCTTATTGTCGCTAGTCGTGACGTACTGTGAGATTCTGCAACATAGACCGTATCCAGACAACCTCTGAGTCCTGCGTTGGCATCAAAGTCTTCTCGGTATAGCGGCATCATAGCAAAGTGAACAAGTCGGAACTCTTCGTCGTTTTGAAACGCCCCAAAGACCTTGTCCCTTAGCATCTCCTTTGAGAAACTGGGGACCTTGCTGATTCTGTCCTCGAGAGTTTTAATAGCGCCCTCCTCATCTGATGCACCATTAGTTCTGTGCATTAATCAGAGTATTTGATACGTACGATGGTGAGATGGTGCCGTTCCTCGCAGAATCAAGTGCGAAAGTCGATTTGGGTAGGTAATGGCATACTGCTGAGCGAGGAACCCTCCAAAGCTACCGCCGCAGATAATGACCTTCTCTTCAGGCCCCAAGAAATGCCTTCTCACGCCTTCAATGTCATCAACCAGCTGTTTAAAGGTATAAGGCTTTGTCCGAGAGCTCTGCCCGTGTCCCCTGAAGTCAAATGAAAGAACACGGAAACGGTCATTTAGGCGACTGTAAACTTTGTAATCAGACCTGTGATCGCCTGAGTTGGTTAGAAAAAGTGTCATTTTTTGTTCAAGGGACGAGAGTCTTACCCATGCCTCTTCCGCCATGGAGGGTGATGATGAGTTGTGCATTTTCCGGGCCGCTGAGCTCATAAGCAAGCTCAGCTCCGTTTACTGTAATAATCTCGACCATTTTGCTGAAAGACGACAGGAGTGGTGAAAACGAGGTGGGGATTAATTACTCCGAAGGTGGTGAGGGTTGTTCAGGTGGTGTTGTTGTCAGTCGTCGAGCACCGTATTCCGCGATAATATTGCATTATCAGCTCAACCAACAAGACACAAAGTGACAGCTACCTTCTGACTCACCGAGTTATTCCCCGTCGCATCCAGATTACGCTAGCCGGGGTCAAGTCCGTGTGGTATGGATCGCGGCATCACCCCGACGTTGAGAAATTCCCTCTTTTGGAAAAACGCCCGGACTCGCGCCGGAGCGACAAACCACCTGGAAGCAAGCACGCAATCGGCCAGACGAATTAGAAATGGTTAGAGCAGACGCCTTCTTATTTAGTGGGCTCGTCGATACATTCGAAGAAATCTGGATATAAGTTCTTGCTCCTGGGATGTCCAGGAATTCAGCCTCTTGTTCAAGTTTACTCCGACATAGCTTGTCACAATGGCTTCTCTCGCGGTTGAAGGCGATAATGCGATTAGCACTGCAAATGCCAGTGCGAAGAATCGCTCATCTATCACATCTGCGGCAGCCGTCGACTTGAAAAATGACACGACGGTCCCTGCTGCGGGCAAGGATCAATGGTTTCACTGGCACGAACCCGGAACGTCCAAGGAGGAGAAAAAGCTGATTTTCAAGCTTGATTGGTTCTTGCTGAGTTTTGCGTGTTTGCTATTTTTCATCAAGCAGGTTTGTTTCATGCTCAGTGGTGCAAGATCTTTGCTAATACTGTCAGCTTGATGGAAACAATGTTTCAAACGCCTACGTGTCTGGAATGTCGGAGGAGCTGGGCTTTGGTCCTGGAAATGAACTTTCCTGGATGAATACGTACTTTTCAATTGGTAAGAGTGAGCATTTGCCTATGAGAAGCTATACTAACGTTACTAGGAACCATCATTGGAGGCACAGCTGCCAACCTCATCATCACTGTTCTTCGACCCCGAATTTGGCTTTCCTCCTGTCTCCTCATCTGGTCGGTCTTTGTGCTAGCCCTGTTCAAGTGCAACCACGCCTACCAGTTCTACGTCCTGCGCTTCTTCATCGGTCTGTTCGAATCGGCGGCTTGGCCAGGTGTCATGTACTGTCTCGGCTCGTGGTATCGAAAGAGCGAGCTGTCTCGTCGAAGTGGCCTGTTTGTGATGAGCGGAGTCATTGGACAAATGTTCTCTGGTTATCTGCAAGCTGCTCTTTTCACGGGCATGCACGGTAAAGGTGGCATGTCTGCTTGGAGATGGTTGTTCATCTTTGACTTCATCCTGGCTCTTCCAGTTGCCGTTTATGGATTCGTGAGTACATCCTTTCTGCATGGAGATACTCATCAAAACTGACAACAATAGTTCTGTTTCCCTGACACACCCCATACCACCACCGCCTTTTATCTCAACGAATGGGAAAAGGAACGTTCCAAGCAGCGTATTGAGGAAGAGGGTCGCAAGCCAGCTGGAAAGATGGACTGGTCGGTGCTTCGTCGCGTCTTTGGTTCCTGGCAGGTGTATTCGTTTACAGCCGCATACTCGTTTTGGACCTTGACCTGCGGAAGGTGAGATACTACTACCTCAAGTCTTTATTCTCGTTCTAACATTTCAAAGCTACGTCATGCAGTACTTTGCCATCTACCTAAAGTCGACCGGCTGGTACTCAGTCCCCGAGATCAACAACATTCCAACATGTATCGGAGCAGTCAACTTTGTCTTTATGATCTCTACAGGTTACATCGCCGATAAACTCGGTGGCCGCGCTCTTGTCTGTGGCGCTGTTGGAAGTCTCATGATATTCAACTACGCCATCCTCACAGCGTGGGACGTCCCACACAAGCTCCGAATGGCAGTCTTTATCATGCATGGCTGCTACGGCTGCTTCACGCCCCTCCTCGCGGGCTGGGCCAACGAGGCCTGCGGTGGCGACCAGCAGAAGCGAGCCTTTATCTTGGGCTTCATGGTGTCTGTCGGCCAGGCCGTGGTTATCCCATTCCAGCAGGTCCAGCTGGCGTCTGGCGAGGCTCCCGAGTTTAAAAAGACGCACGGCTGGGGGAGTGCGCTGGCTTGGGTGGTTGCTCTGACGCTCTGGACGGGAGTTGGGTTGCCTTTGGTGCAGAGATGGAGGCAGAAGGAGGTTGTTGTGACGACTAGGGAGGAAGATGTTGATGAAGTCTAGTTGAGACGACGGCATACTGGTACTGGAGAGTCCTTATATGGAATAAGAGATTGGAGAATTTAAGCCATGTTTGTTAGGTTGTAGACTTGATCATATGTCGCTACGTTAAGGCTAACAGATATTCGGGAATGTGCGTGCCAGTCATTTCTTTGAACGCGAATGCGCCTGTGAAGAATATCATGCCTGCGATAGCGGGACTGGCAAACAAGGAACAGTCTTCTAGGCCTGTTCAATTTGCTCGACGAGTGCTCCATGGGTCGCTAGGGTTATGAGATGTCAAGTTTCACAGGGACTACGTCACCTGCCGCCAAAGTATTCCACTTGTGTCCGTGATACCTTTCACACAACTGTCGAGAAAGCATGACTCTCCCAACTCAAACATGTCACCATCGCGAGCAGTTTCACGATATTGATTAACAACACAATTTCAGCAACCCAGCTCGTTGTTTTATTTAATATGACCTATGCAGGCACCATCCCTCGGTAAGGACTGTGGATGGCCAACATCAGGGGTAAGTTGACCAAGGTTAAATATTCCATTCTGAAGTGAACCACCGTCCTCCCGTTTTCTCATCCGCCAAATCTCCCACATCAATCCACCCTCCCCTGTATCACCATCGTGAGGAATCGTCAAAGTCGATGAATGTTCTCGTTCGGGAGCCTTGCGGCGAGGTCAGGAACCGCCAGGCTTGCCATCGACTTTGCGTGTTGACCTCGGGCTTAGTTGACGTAGATGACCTTGGTGCTACCAAAGGCAGAGCAAGTCTGAGCAGAAGAGGAGCCCTATATGAATGTTCAGTACAGACGCTTCTCCCATAGCATTCTCTATGTGTACATACCTGGTTGGCCTGGCTGTTGCAGCAGACAACAATGCTGTCGCAGGAGTTGAGGTAGTTGGAGCACTGGAAGTAGTTGCTGCCCCACTTGTCGGTCTCGGGGGTGCAGCAGTAGGCGGCACCGCTGCTGCAAGAGACGGATTGGATCTGGTTGACTGGACCCACGGAAGGGGGAGGAGGAGGAGGGGGGGGGGTGGTGACCGCCGGGAGCGGCGATGGCACCGACAGCGGTGATGAGAAGGCCGACGACGGAAGTGACAAGCATTTTGATGGTTGTAGAAGCGAGGGTGTAGTGTTTGGAGTGTAGACTGATGATTGTTGTGATGAGTGAGTGATGAGAGTTGTTCAAGGTGGGACAGAACTCTCCTTTTATCCTTTCTCGACATGCTAGGATGCCTTGTCATTTCGATCCATTCAAGATTACGTTGGTCTGATCTTCCAAGATCCAGGCCTCTGCTCCAACACAAACGTTTCGCAAGCAAGCCGGCTTCGACCTCGTATGCACGCTCGAGTCCAAACTTGGACATTTCTTGCCTCAATCCAGCCTCAACTGAAGTTATTGAACTCATTGACGACCTCAGACATCATTCTGAAGACATACAAAGCACCTCTTTGGGCCATCCACCTCACGACCCGGTTCTCGTATTGAGCACTCGGTGAGAAACAGGATCTACGCACGGTCTAGATGCCTCCAACTTTTCGGTGAGAGTTTAAACCGCATCACGGTGAGATGACGATGCATGTTTTCAGGACCGGCACCGATGTTCCGAACATGAGAGTTGCTTCCTTTTGGCAAATCTGATGTCTCCGTGAGAGCACGGCGCTTCACCTGAAGTTAAGCACGATTGTAACTGTATTTCGGCCCGAGAGACAGTGAAGAATCTTCAATGTCTATGCTTCCGCCTCGAAATGCAGGTACTGTGGCTGCAGCACAAGTAAGAGATCCGAGCCTAAATCTTCCCCTGTGAGCTCGGAGCTCAACACACTGGATTTTACGAAGTTGCATTCTTCAACAACAAAGTCAAAGCTGAACTTGCACCTCGCCTTGCTTCGGATCACTCGGGGCCAAAAATAATCCAGAGTTGTGTAATGTTTGGTCATACTTGTTCCGTGTAGATATTTAGTGTTTCAAGGCGACTGGCTTGCCCATTATGGCACACAGTCTGTGTCCTGCTCGCTGTGGCGAAGCGACAAGTATAGAACTCGACTGTCTTCAAATACTTCTCGTATGCCCACGATGTTTCCATCTTCTTGAATCTCAGCATCACCACTCCTCTCTCGTTTCTGATCCAACGGACTCAAAAGCTTTCGCTCTTTTCTTCAGACCAACGTCACCCTTTTTACCTTTACCCAAATTCACTCGCTTCCAATCAGCATCATGCATGCCTCGACTCTCCTCTACGGCCTGGTCTTCCTCCAGGGAGCCATGACGTCCCCGGTCGCTGAGCCTGCTCAGGGACCTGAAGTTGAGCCTCGAGCCATGGAGCGTCGGACTCCCACCTCTGGTGATATCCCCTTTCCCCGCTTCCCCTCCCGTAAGCCAAGTGAGTTAGACGTCTTTGAACTTGAAAGAGCATTTCTAACCATAGTCGTCATCTGAAGAGACCCATGGGGGCAGTGATTGCTCTACCGGTGGTGGTTCGGTCTCGCAGTCCAACCTTTGCTCCGCTGGCAACCCGTACTGCTGCACCAGCGACGGCAAGGGCGGTAAGTAATGCCACAGGGCTCTTGATACTGTAGAGACTTACGCTTTTCAGGAAACGTCTGCTCCAACTCGTCCACCTGCGAGCAGACCGTCATCTGCTGCAACAACAACAACGGTGTACGTATCCCAGTTCGTTCATTCACAACCTCGACTGACAGTATTTTTAGTACCAGATCTGCATCGGCGATATTGACTTCAACATGCCCATCACCATCAACATCTACGAGTAGGGGTGAGTGGGACTGCGGTGGGCGTGGTGTGGAGAGGGGCAAGCGGTACTGTTATTTCGAGACCTTGTACTTGCGTCTCCATGACGCTTAAATACTGGAGATGCCGACCGGATTCTCTAGCTCCATAGTCTTGTTTTAGCATCAATCTCTTCCACATTAAAGTTTTTGGCCCCTTGCTGGTCCAGAGTGCACGGTTCATGAGGCTCAAGATGGACCAGGTGAACATCCAGGTGGGAGTATGCAAGGATTGAAACCAGCGATGGTACGAGATCAAGACCAACAATTGGATTTGAATGGCTGTTTACTTCCATATCGAACAGAGTCTTAGGGGGTGCGCCGGTAATTAGACTGAGGCGAGTGGGAGTGTCTCGATGTCCGCCTCCTAATATTCTACATCTGTGCACAGCATACTGATGAAACGCCAACAGAGAAGCAATCCAATAGCTGAAATTGATCACAGCTCGTATCTGCAATCGAGTGAATCTAAATCCTTGGTGAATATTAACCAAGGGGCAGGTCAATGTGTCCCCAACGGCAGCAACTGGTAGAAATTGACAAAGTTGACGTCAAAGCCAATGCTAGTCAGGCACACAAAGCACGTTCTGGATCGATCCCCAACCATTATCGGCTATCACGGGAACCCCAAACTCTGATCTCGACGGCATCTGAACGGCTGGGGTTCCGGCGAGGGTCCGCCCCCGGTGCCGAGTCCCGACATCCGTGCGCTTCGGCCCCTCGTGGCGAAGCGCGATGTGACGGTGACAATAAGATCCGGCATTGCTTCCCGAGAGCTGACATCATGTGACAGATTTGTAGCGTTGCGTTGACGGAAAGATGCCGCTGCAGTTTCAGGCGAAGTTATGCTTGATGTTCTATGAGGTGAATAAGGAGTTGCGTGTACGGATCCTGGGAGTAATGCAAACATAAGGTGTTGGCTGATCTCATGGCATTTGTGCTGGCAATAGGATACAAGCGTTGAGCCAAGAACTCCAAAATTCTCAAAAGTATAGAGCGCTTTGCAATGCGGTTGCGTTTAATGCTTCTTAAGTCCCTTGGCAGTTTGTATGGACTCGGCGGAAACCAAACTTAGGATCTTGCTTAACTATTTTTGCTAGAGCTGAGCTTTAACGTGAGGAATGAGTAAATTGCCAAACGGTCTTGGCCCACTAAGAATGCGTGAACGGAGACAATAATCCTCCCACTTGAGATAATTCGAGCGTCAAGTACACGATCTTCGGGCTCAGTTACTCATCGAGAGCCGAAGCGTCAAGTACACAATATTTATAAACTAATCATAATATTTGATGGGTTGCGGTAATGTTGTGTCCCTGGGAGAGAATCAGGTATTGTAGGGTAGGTAATGGGCTGTGGTTGCTAACAGAAAGCGGGCTACGTGGTGAAGTGATTGGGTGACGAGTCGGTTCCACTTGAGACGACAAGTCTTGGCATCAATTCCAGTTGACGACGCAGTTTCTAATTGTGTCAATTTCACTGCAATCAAATCCATTAGAGTCGTCCTTGATGCATGAAAGTGCAATTGATCAGATAAGGCCAACTCAATGCCCCTTGCACACGCCAAACCAGCCAAGCCCCCCTCTTTAGTCCAAGACGGTTCCAACGTCAAGAGTTCAGCGCCGTTAACTAAACTCGCCAACATGCACAATGTCTACAACAGCCAGCAACATTTTAAAGCTGCCGAGTGGGTGGGCAGAGTCGCCGTCTCTCACAACAGCCCCGTGGTTGATGTTTCAACCTTTACGATTTCCTATGGAATGATGCTAGAACGTGGGGGATGCCCCGAAAGCCAACGAATTGGCTGAGGGTCTGCAAGGGGCCAGGAGTCATTTCCTTAGCTATGTACTTAAAAGGCGAAGTTAAAAAACTTGTCAGCACCTGAGAGGGGGCCCCTGCTGAGTTGCTGACTTCATGTCGCTACCGGGGGGTCGCCCATCACCACCATTACGGTGATTACACCCGGTCAATGGTATCAGCTGTTCACTATGCACGTTTCTTTTCCCTTCTTGCTAGGACTCTTCAGGTAATCCTGAGATAATGAGTAGTATTTACTGGGATTGTTGGCTGGAGAGTTCATCCCATGAGTTAAACCGCCAAGGTCAACGAAACCTCTTCCTCAAGTGCGAGCTCACGAGCACTCTCCTGTAGAGCTGGGCCCCGTGCAAGGTTCCCCCGTACATTCGAACCCACGTTCTCCTTTGACGTTACCGCAGAGGTAGTCCGGAGCCTCGGTACCATTGTCAAAGCGAAGGTCGGTATCAAGAAGCGAGATGTTGGTGCACGGTGCAACCGCACTACACTGAAAACTTGCTACGCGTGAAGACTTGGTTGTGCCGGTGAGGCCCTTGACCGAGATGTCGCGAATCCGGAACTGAGAGTTGGTGCAGTTACCTTGGCCTGGTGCGCCTCTGAAGCGTGTGCACTGAGAGATGGCTACTGCGGCACCACGCATCCCGACAGACTTTAGGTTATTGAAACTCATATCCGCAGCGACTAAAGCATAAAGCCGTTAGAGACACTTCAGTCTGCTGGATGACAGTACTTACACCCAAGACCGCCGCCGCCGCCATTAGGCGGATATCCATTCTGATCATCTGTCCAAGTTTTAAAGTAGACAGCATGCAGTGTGTTATAGAAAGAGCAGTTATCGACACGCAGACGCTCGATCGTCTCAAACTGTTTGTTGTATTGACCGATGCTACCCAGCGCGATGCCGAGTCCGTTATAGAACCTCGAGTTGGTGATGCTCACATCGGTACTGTTAGCCTTGAGTGAGATACTATCGTCACCGCTGTAGACAGTCCAGTTATCGAACTTGATGAACGACGAACGGATTGTATCGGCGCCATCTGTGTTTGCTGCACAATATGTTAGTAATAGCAGTAGTGGCAGGTTAGAAACTTACAGCTCTGGTAAACATTGCCGGTGTTGTTGACTAGGATGTTGGAGAGACTAACTCGGTGCGAGTAAATAATTGACATGGTCCTTGTTATGCTTAGTTGGGTTTCAACAAGTTACCTCATGGGGGTGATCATACCACATTTGGCTCCTGAGGAAATTGACCCCCCGTACGATGGAGTTAGTCAAGCCATTGAGAGTAATTGCATGAGGCCGCCCCGGGTAATTAGACGAATTCGCCTGCTTCCTTATCCATTGGTACCAGTAATCGCCATTTCCGTCAAGTGTGCCTGTGCCGTGACCATCGAGGACAACCTTGTTGCCACCGAGGATGAAAGCCGTGGATTGGTTCTGGTAGCCAACATCGAGTGAGTTCTCAAGCCAGTACTCAATATCAGTACTCCACTAGATCTTGTAAGTTTTTTCTTTTCCTGTCATGATGCCATGAGCGTTGCGGATTACCAGAAGAGTGCCTTTAAGGTCAATGTAGACATCGTCAAGCCATGTGATGTTCAACACCGAGTTGACGTGGTATGTGGTAGGGTGGAAGATGACCCTTCCACGTTTACCACACTTCTCGAACGCTTCAATGATTGCAGGAGCATCATCTGTTGCGTTGGTGCCGCCCGCTTTCACAACGCACGTTTTGCGTCGCGACGCTTCGACAGAGACGACTCCCAGAAAGAGAAGAATAAGACTGACCAACTTCATCGTGATCTAGCACTGCAGTGAACTTAGATGAAGCCCGTTCTCGCTCCATTGGGAGCCACTGGCTCTATATATCGTTACTATCACACTTACGATCTTCGGGCTTAGTTAACCCAGCGAGGGCCGGGCTGCAACTATGCGCAACACTTACACTGGCTGGCCTCGGACCATATTTCACCGAGGAGTCCAAGTCATGAATGAAGCTGGGGTGATCTACAATGCCCCAAGATTTCGCACCAATTGTGGTTAAAGAAAGGTAGTACTGCGGGGTAGTGACATGATGCGATTTCCCCCACAACCATCTATACCCCTCGCAACCAACTCTATTTGAGACCTTGCATATTGCTTTCCGCTGTCGATCAGACATGGCCGGGGATTGTCCCAACCTGCGCGTGGCATCTATGTCGCAATGGGGGCAGTACGGGTGGGTGGAGCTTCTCCTTTCGTCAATTGGCAGGTGTACTGTGTCTCCAGTTGAAGGCTCTTGTTGTGTGTACTCTAGAGCCTTCCTATCCAGATGGATTAAAAAAAACATCGCCGCTCTACCCATAGAATTTTAGTGTTAGTACCAGCGGTGCCTTTTTCAGACCACCTGCTATCCTACTTCTTACTCTGCAGATCTATCTAGGTGGATTAGTCCCTTATACCTCGAGGTTAAGAATAGAAAACCCTAACCCTAACCTAATACTTTGGTCATCGAGAGGATGCTGGATATAGAAACAGGGCGACATGACCCCTCACGCTGGCTTTGAAAAAAAAAAAAAAAACCGAAACCTGAGCGGTCTGTTGAAACAATTCAGGCAAGGCTGGCGCCGGATTATGCTCCTGTCCTCCAGGAACCGCACCAAATCGATGAATACATTGTCGAAATCAACACCGCAATAAAATCAGCCATCGAAGAGTGCGTCAGAACAGTCCCCGCTTTCGGAAGAGGCTTCATCGAGCGCCCAACGAAGAGCTGGCGCGATTGGACGACGAATGGCATCTCACGCACGACAGATACATGCGGACAAAGGGCCTTGGATACTTGAACCATCTGATACAGCTCGCCACCCAGCGTGACAAACTTGAGCGTTCCATCGAGTGCCAAAAGTGGCGACAGTCCATGACGGAAGAGGCCAAAACAAGCAATGGCGGCTACAAGGTCGCCAAGTTGGGAAAGAAGCTCGTCCAGCCTCAGGAGTCTGCACAATCGCCAGCTTTGACGGCGGACGGCAAGACTTATCACACAGATGAGCACAAAGAACTTGTCTTTCGAGAGAGTATCTGGAGAGGATCTACCCAAGATGTGTCACGCGAACCTCTTCAGACTAGAGCGGCTGCAGTCCACGATGACATCTCAAACCCCCCTTCACCACCACCTCCACAACTCAGTCTGGTTCCGGACTGACACAACCCCGACCATGACGATGATCCAGGCCCGTGTTCAGCGCCGCCTCGGATACACCCCCCCCGACGCGGGCGATTCGAGCTCTGGGAGTCATGATGGTCCGAATCTATGCAAGGAAGACTTGGTCCAGATGATACTTCGCCTTCCCAAAGGAAAGGCCGCCGGACCCGACGAGATCCCCAACGGAAGCCTCATCCTGGGTTGTGAAGCCATCGCTGAGCACCTGCTCCGCGTCTTCCAGGCATGTCTGAGGCTTTCGTACCATCCGGCGCCCTTCAAACACGCGACGACACTTCTTCTACGAAAGGCGGGAAAGTCGGCGAAGCTCCCCAACAGCTGGCGGCCTACCGCGCTGCTATCTTGCATGGGCAAGATGCTCGAAAAGATTGTGTCGGTTCACCTGACTGCCTGGAGCAAAGAGCACAATCTCTTGCACGAGACACAGTTTGGGGGAAAGTCCGCTACCAAGGCACTTCAGTACCTCATTAGCATCATCTTCACCACTTGGCTGCTTGGCAGAATTGCCACCATTGTGGCTCTCGATATGTCGGGTGCGTATGACAACTTGGACCGGCAGAAACTGATTGATATTCTCACCGAGATGAGAATACCGCAGTGGATCATCAATTTTGTTGTATCCTTCTTGTCAGATCGCAGCACCGTATTACACATGCCTGGTCATGTCTCCAAGACATTCCCCCTCACCATCGGCATCCCGCAAGGGAGCCCGTTGTCCCCTATTCTATTCCTCCTTTTCACTACGCCCCTACTCAAGGAGGTGAACGAGGCCAAGTATGGGAAGGTAAAGGTGAATTCGTTTGCCTTTGTCGATGACATGTACTTGATTGCCGAATCCAAATCGATCCGCCGCAACTGCAGCTTCTTGGAGCGCGCGCACAACGTTATCCTGCACGCGGCGAAGCCTCTCCGTATCAAGTTCGGCCCGCACAAATACCACTTCATGCACTGCAAGCCACCAAGGAGTCAGTGGCCTGACATCCCAGACCAACATTGGAAGATGCTTCCCAACATCGAGGGGCTCAATCGCAAGGAGGAGCCATGTCAGCAACTCAAGGTTCTTGGAGTCATTTTGGACTGTCTGTTGAACTGGCAAGCACACATCTCCCACATCAAAGGCAAAGTCTCAAGGCGGCTTGGTTATTTGAAGCGCACACGGTTCTACTTGGGGCCCTGAAGACCATGCTGAGACTATACTCGACTACACTTCGGCCCAGTATCACGTATGCCTGTCCCGCCTGGTTCATCTTTGATCCTGATCACAAACTCCATTGGGGGTTGGCCAAGACGCAGATTGAGGAGCTCGAAAAACTGCAACAACGATGTCTCAGAGAACTATCTGGCGCTTTCCATTGTACTACTGGCCAAGTCCTTGAAAAGGAGTTTCATGTTGAAAGCATGGAGTATCTTTTGGATCGGTTGTCTTCGGTCCACAGAGCAAAGAATCACAACAGTCCAGAGGAGATTCTGCAACGAGGGATGAGAAACTCGGGCATATCCCGAGAAGCTTGGAAGCACCCCTATAACATGCTTGATGGGCGCACAGGCCACCTGTTTATACACGCCCAGTGCAACCTGAAGCATCTCGTCGATAGGCAGAGCGCGAATGCGAAAAGAAGGGGCGAGGCAGTGGAGAACAAGAAGGGATACAAGGCACCTGACCTCATGGGTGTAATCTGTTCCTTGACAAGAGAGATCTCTGATCAGAGGTGTGCCCAGAGATTGGAAAGATTACCTTGATGAACGCCTCTGTTGGAAAGCGCTCACCGATGCTCAGCCCCGGAAGGTTCCTCGGGCTCTGGAGGAGCAATGGGGGAAGCAGAGCCTGCAGTACTACTCGGGCTTGTCTCGAGCACAGTCAACGATGCTCCTTCATTGCCGAACAGAGTTTATCGGGCTCAACTATCACCTCTTCAAGATTTCGGTACGTTTTCCCCAGCAGCTCATCCTCAACATTTCCATCTGACAGTTGCCCAGAGTGCCGATTCTCCGCGATGTCCATGTGGAAAGTCCGATGAGACGGTATTCCACAGGTTTGTAGAATGTCGTCTTCTGCAGAAGGCGAGGGACTCGCTGGAAAGCAAGGTCGGCCACACCGACTTCTCGCGTCTACTCACTTGTGACGCGGCGATTGCTGCCGATTGGGCCATCACGCACTTTGGCTTGGACCAGTTCAAGTCGGCCAGGCAGTTTTCGCAGTTTTTACCTCTGCCACCCCCGGGAGGCGAGGCATGATGTTGTGCTGTGTGTGACAGCACATACGTCCCCCCGTGTGTTCGGATTTATTGTGTGTCAAAGTCAGGTCTCTTCCTGCAATTGTGTTTAACTTTTCCAACTCGTGAATAACCCCATTAATAGTAAGTGAGTCTTGCTACCCCGTTTGAGTTATTTGTGCGCTCATTATCTGATTCTTATCCGAGGTCTAGATAGATCAAGCTTTTTCCGATAACCTTGTGCGTCTTCTTTCTCTTCTTCTTGCATATTGAATGACGATTTGGCTAAATCATTCCCCGTCCAGATATCTGCCACCGACACCACAAACAACCGTCAGTATGCTGCCACATATCCCTTCCTGGTTCAAGCTAATTTTCCAGCATCCAGAGGCCTCCGCCACCCATCCCGGTCCGAATCGTCATCCGTACGCCCTCGCCCCCCTGTAAACCGTTGCCGACCAGGCGTGAATCTAACCTTTCAGCGTCAGCAGATCCTTTCAAGCCCGCAGCTCCTCCACCAAGCCCAGCAGTTCCTCCAACCACTTCTCCAATGGGTAAGCTTTATATGTTGTCTTGTTGCCATTATTCTGTACTCATTCACTGACTTTTTCACGTCTCAGTCGGAGCTGGCTCAGGAAGAAGGCATCTTTTGAGGAGGTGTCGCCTGTGGCTAGTCTCTTGGCTAGGTCCCCGAGTGCTGTTTGTTGTGTTTTGATATATGCGAGCCGGGCTTCTCGTAGATGTGTACGCCCGATGAGACGATTGTGGAACTGAACGAGGGGTAAGCGTTGTGATTATCGTTAAGATAATATGACAGCTAATATTCTCGCCAGCGACTCGAAGTGTATCCGTGAGATCGCGAACTTGAATGCGTTCAGAGACAAGGAGCTCGGCAAGTCTGAGTTCCCTCCGGAACTGTCATTTATCTTTGTGACTCAGTGTTGTGACTTGGGCGCTTGGGTCGGTATGTTGCCATTTGCAGCCTTCTCTAATATTTCATCCATTGCTTACATCACTCTAAGTTGTACCAATCGTCGAGGCTCGGTTTGACCGGGCAGATCGGGAGTCTTTGCATTGGTAGGTTCATGCCATATGCCCGCTTGAGTAGAAGCTTATGCTGATAGCGTGTGATTGCCAAGAAGTAGCGGACATTTTGAGGAAGAAGGACAATAGAGAAGATGGAAGTGTCGATGGCAAGCCAGAGGAAAAAGCCAGGTATGTGTCTTTTTACATTTGATGAATACGCTAACTCTATTGACACCAAGAAGGCAATAGAACCTCTCATGGGAAAAGGAAAGGTGGCATCTTGCACTGCGAGGCTCATCTTCCAGCTATTAGGTTTCTATGGCTATAGAACTTTACATTAGGTTTACGGTGTTTTGCGGTATTGGGTTTTGATACTGCCGTGTGTTTTTAACTGTGTCCTTTGCTCCTGTGGCTGACAGCGATGTCATCGAAAAACTAGAATAGATTATGATACCCCATAAAAACACATGTGCCTCCTTTGTTCCTGTGAAAACCTTGTCTCGGCCCTTGGCCCTGTGCGGTGAAACTTTGGGCGCTCCCTGTGATAGGTGGCCCATTAGGCAGCCAACCGCACAAGAATGAACGTGAATGACGCCTATAAAACCCCACTTCATCCCTCGATTTCTGGTGGTCTCTCCTTCTCCCTCCACACACCATGTCAACTTCCCCTCCGCCTCCCCAAGCCTGCCTCTTGTCCCTCCCCCGCGAACTCCGATCCCTAATCTACCACTTCTACTTCAAGCTAGAGGGTGGTTATGTCTTTAATCGGGAGGACCCCTACAATGGCAAGCTCGCCATGGCCGACGGTCAGCCTATCAACCTCTCCTTGATGTACGTCTGTCGCTTGATTGCAGCTGAAGCCAAGGACTTGCCTTTGCGAATCAACGATGTCTCATTCTCGACTGCGTACCACCAAGATTGGAGTTCACTAGCAGGTCGCTTCCAGTACCTGTCAATTCTTCACGCTCAGATAGAGATGGACCTGGTGAGGCATCTCAGCCGAGCCGCTACTTCGAAAACACACTCCGAAATTGTTTTTAAATTCCCATACTTTTCTGCTGTTTTCGATGACTTCAAAGAATATACCTCAGACCTACCCCTCAGCGTTTGTTCGCGCGTCCCGTGTACCGCCCTTCAACAACTCTCGCCCCGCGACGGTCGGGGCATCCTGGTAGGGGTGTATAGCATCCATCACCCTTTCTGGGCTAGGTGCTACGACGACCAACTCCACTCCCCGTTTCAACGAGCAACCACATACGCCTTGGGCGTTTTCAGCTAGAAGGACCCTGCAAAGTTTAAGGAATTGGCCGACGTAGCCCCTGGATGTTTCGAGCCCCACGAGTTCGATAGCCTTCGGCTCGATCCTTGGGCCATACCTTCGTCGGCCGAGCTCGCTAGAATCGGCCGTAAGTTGCACGATGAAGAAGTATGGCAAGCTCTTCAGAGGTGGAGATATCCCTTGGATGAGGAGGCGGTCCTGCGTGATCATGGACGGCGTCACCCGCGGCTCCGGGACTCTGAGACGAGACGTTATCAGTCAACAAATGTTTGTTATCGCGAAGCCTACCACTTCTCGGCGGCGGCTGTTGCCATCCGATTTCTTGAGCGCCTCAGTCCTGCCCAGCGCCTCAATCTATGACACATCGTTCTGCACGAAGACCACGTTTCTGTAGGCCTACCAGAATGCCACGCCATGGGCCTCATTCGATTTTGCAGGGAGAACCCACGGCTTCGGGTTGAGCGCTATGTTGGTCTATGGAGAAATATCCTCCATGATATCCAAGCCTCATTCTTAGATGAGATGCCGGAGGTGGCGGATGATCTCACAAAAGGTGAGCGGCGTTGCTGGATTAGTGATGACGCCTTGGACGCATACTAAGCTCCTGGTTTGGACAGGCCCTGGCTTTGATGGATGCAGGCATGCCTGCCGGCTCCTTCACCCTCATTCTTGATGGCAACCCAGCCATCAAGCTCAGTTCGGAAATCTTCCAGAATGGTATTCAGCGGAGTATCGCAACGGAGCAGGCCTTTAGACGATGCTTCGACAAACATCTTAGCAATGCCGAAAACGACCACCGAGTGGGATACATTAGGATGGGCGACTGGGCACCCAATCACTTACTAGACGGCATGGGCCACCTGGATAACCAGGCCTCGGTCATCCGGTGCAATTTCAACATTGGCACACCTTGGGACGTTGACAAGATGGTCGAGGAGCGTCGACAATGGCCTGTACAGCAATGGCAAGATGACTTGAGCCGTGCTGACGATGGTGGCTACTGCACCTTAGCCCCGCCCTTGCCATGTTGGTCCAGCTTTCAGCTTGACATCTTTGAACAGAAAATAGTGCCCAAACCTGCTGAAACTAAAGACGATGAGGATGGCGTTGGTACCTGAGAGGGAAGCAAGAGGGCACCGACAAGGAAGTTGACATTTTAATTTTGGGCAGCAGCCCCAAGGATTGCCTACATTGAACGTCTCTCAATAGACTGGCTGTGAGATAAAAACATTTTTGACAAGTTCATGAGCGTTTGATGAATATATGGAAGCTTGAGCCTGGACATGGGGGCACAAGCGGTAGGGTAACTACTTGGGTCTTGGTCGATACCTAGCAATCGCGAATTTACAGCACAATTAAAGTTTTACAGCCAGCCGTTGAATCGGTGAGGTCCTCAGCTAAAAGGGTTTGCTACGCCAGAGCTGGGTGTCATGGAACAAGAGGTTGGGAAGAAGCCTACGCGGTATCAAAAGGCCATATTTTCCTTTCTCCTGGACTTGTATGCATACTGCCTGTCCTTGCCCTAGGATTTGGCATAGGAAGAAAATATCACGGCCAAGATGATGACAAGACACGTCCACAGAGCTTCATGGAAGCTTGAGCAACACGATGGGCTCCATCCCCAGGCCAGACGTGACATGGCACCGCCCAGAGCCCAAGCGGCAAGACTAGAATGCTATGTAGAACACCGTACTTTGCTTGTAGGAACCATCTATAAGGTCAGCATGTCCCAGAGAGGACGGAATGATCATGTGCTACTGCTTCTCCAGCCTTGCACGATGAGGTCAAGACTCCACGCCACGATAGTGCACGGCCGATTGGGGTCAGATTCAGCATATCGAACCTATAGTTCGCAAGGTGATGTTGGTTTAGCGGAAGGGTAGGTGAGTTGGTCAAAATTGTAGGGCGGTGGGGGATGGAGGGGCTGCTGAGGGCGGGAGTGAGATACAACTCATGCAGTGTTTCAAATGGCAATATTCCAGCAAATTTGATTCTGATGGGTTAGCTTGAGCTGAAATGCTTCGCTAAGCAGAGGTTGGAGGTGAAGAACCAGGCCATTAATGCGCTGCAGGGCAAACTAATAATAGTACAGTTCGTAACAGTTACCAGGAAGCAGCAATGACAGGAAATTCTCCAGGCCGAATTTCAAGGAATGGAATCAACGAGGTTGTAGGGGAAATCGAAGGGTAGGGGGGAAATTGGTGAGACGTTCGGGTCCAATTCCATTTACATGCGCACGTATCACGAAAGTACATGAGAGACGAATGTAGACGAAGCCAGTTGAAAACGAGGCGAGGCCATTTACATATTCCAGCCATGCTAACTAAATAAATATATAGAAACAAGCGTAACAGTAAAGAAAATTCTCAATGCTATTAGATCTTGTCGGATGCCTTAGACGTAAAGTACTGGCTGATGTCGTTGGCCTCGCCACATTTCTGACAATGGTGAATGACAGGCTTGCTGCTACCCGTCTGCGGGGCAAAAGAGGAAGCAGCTGGCTTCTCGTCGTGCTGAGGCTCAACCGAACGTTCAATCTCAGGCTCAAACCTGGACTCTGCTACATCCTCTCGCTCGATTGGCTCTTCCTTCTCATCATCCCTGCCGGACAGAGCAGCGGCTGTACCCAATCCAGCAGCAGCACCCAATCCGGCGGCAGCTCCAGCGCCATGATGCTTTTCCTCGCTTGACGAAGCAGCAACATGCTCCTTCTGGGCTGTTCGATCCTTGGTATAATCCTCGACCCTGATACCGGATGGTGTGCCGGATGCAAGAGTATTATACTTGCCCTCATTGGCCTTTTGCGTGATGGAGAGTGTCGGATCTGACGAGCGTTCGGCAAAGTTGTCAGACTCGGTTACAGGCTTGTTCCTGGAAGTGTCGTAGGCAGGAATAGCAGTAGTTCCCGCGGTAGTTGTCGCATGGGGCTTAGATGGTTGGGTCTGATATGCCCGTTCAGTCTCTTGGGTAGTAGCAGGGGTGTTCTCGTACTTTCTTCCCAGCTCGTGAGAGGCGAGAGCACCAGCTCCAAGCAGCCGCCGCTGCTGGCGAGCTTGCCACCTCGGTGTGTGTCCTCTTGTTGGTACGACTGAGTGGGTTCATATGACTGTGTAGTTCCATACGACTCAGTAGTTCCATACGACTCAGTAGTTCCGTATGACTGCGCGCGGCTGATACGACTGGGTGGTCTGAGGTTGGAAACCCCTCTCGGTATCCTGAGTAGTAGCAGGAGTGTTTTCATGCTTCTTTCCCAGCTGATGAGATGCGCCAGCACACCGGCGGCAGTGCGGCATACTTGCCATCTCGGTTTGAACCCTCTTGTTGGTAGGACTGCACAGGCTGGTCTCCGGCAAAGGTAACTGAAGGTTGGGTGGTTTGGGCACCATAGGCGCTACTGGGGTCGTAACCGGTACTGGAGTACTGCCCAGTGCCCTGAGTTGTGGCGGGCTGCTGGTATGTGTCGGTAGCAGTGGCACCCAAGCCAGTGTTGGAGTATTGATCCGCACCTCGAGTAGCGGTGGGCTCCTGATATCGGCCAGTGGTGGTATCCTCCTGGACCTTCTTGACGTCATCTCGGTCCCTGGTAGCAGCATACGCAGCACCACCGGCTCCAGCAGCAGCAAGAGCAGTACCAGCCATGGCACCTTGGTGCTTGTCCTTGGCAGGCTCCTCCTCAGTCGCGGGCTCAGTCTCATCCTTACCACTTCGATGGAAGAGACCGCCAAACTTGCTTTCGCGCTCAGGCTTGGGCTCCTTGGTGTGCTTCTCCTCCTTTACCTCCTTGGGATCATCCTTGTGGCTTCGGCCGATGAGAGGGAATGACCTATGCTTCTTCTCATCTGGCTCGGGCTGAGTAACTTCTGTCTTCTTGGGGGTCTCTTCAGGTTGACGCTGCTTGTTCAGCTCATAAGCCCCTGCGCCTGCGGTGCCGGCAGCAGCAGCTCCAGCCAGGCCCTCCTTGAAGTGCGACTCCCTGGTGGTCCTCTCAGGAACTTGCTGAGTATCTCGCTGGGATGAATACAGATCTGTGGTCTCAGGTGAGGTCTCTTGTTGTGGAATGTTGGTGGCAGCGGCGGTGCTGTGCTGGGAGGGAGGCGTGGCTCTTTGAGCATCGTAGGGATCAGCGGTGGTGGAAGTACCAGTCAGTTGAGATGGAGTTCCCCTCTCATCAGCTCCACGATCCTTTCCAAGCTCATAAGCTCCGGCTCCAGCAATGCCTGCAGCCGCAGCACCACCCAGACCCTCATTGAAGCGTGAGCCGAGCGCTCTCTCGTGTGTAGTCTCACGAGTGTCTTGTTGGGCAGAATAGGGATCAGTGCCCTGAGACGCAAAGTCTAGTGGCTGACCACCCACTGGAGCAGCAGTGCCCGCTTGGGATGAAGTGGTAGCGGGGTTGGTCTCGCCACTGTGGATTGCGCGATGGCGTTGGGTATCATCTTCAGGGCTGCCGTGACCAGCAATGGTATTGTAGACACCTGCACCACGAGGGAGGTCTCCCCAATACGGGTGCTCCTTTTGGGATGGTGCGGCAGTGTCACCAACTGGCTCCTGGGACGTAGGGTTGGTAGTGTCGCCAATACGGCTGTCTGTGGTGTAGTTGTCGGTTCGCTGAATGGGTTCGGCGGGCTTCTCAGAAGCCACTTGTCGAGTGTTGGTCTGGGTGTCATGAGGTTCGGTCAAACCGACTCCAGAGTCAGTGTAACCATGGCCACGACCCCTCATATCGTCCTCGGACCACCCCCGAGGGTCATTTGGCTTGTGTAACTTGTTGTGCTCGTGGCTAGAAGACGTATGCTTCTGGGATTCGGCGGGGGTCATGTCGTCGACTGGGAAAGATCCTGGAGTGTTGCGATCAACGTCTCCTCTGGCGGCATCTTCCGAGTCGCCGGAGTGGAGGATTTCCTTGACCTTGGCGCCCAAATTCATCTTGTTATTGGTGTAGGGGTATCTTTGAGTGGGACAGGAAAGGTCGAGTTGTGTTGGTGTTGTTCAATATGAGACGTCCACAGTGAGTAGTGAGAGCTCGACCTCATATACCACAAACACACCGCTGCCCAGAACCAGCAAACAGGCTTGGCCGCCTCATCGTCATCGTCATCGTTGATTTAACGCTAACAGATCGAACCGATGCGTTGCACCTGATCTTCTTCTTGACGTAAACCGTCCCCAGCTTTCCAGCAATTCAGTGGCAGCTGAATATTCAGCTTGAACCAGCTTGGAAAGTCCCTGCCGATCATTCCGGGAGAGGAATGCCAAGACCAAAGCCATCCTCGTCATTTCCATCCCGATCGCCCTTGGCCCCATTTTAGGACTCGACACCAGCCACTAACCGCTAATGGTGGACAGAAGTCTAAGGCACACTCTGCCATGTGCTCATGTCCTCATATTTGTGTCACCCCGCAAAGTCGTCTGCGTCATTGCGTTGATGTGCAACAAGGATTATCATTGCGTTGGCCCAACCCGGATCTCGACATACGCGCTAACACGTCTCTTGCATCATCTCAGCTTGGTTCGATCTGATGTCCGCTGAAAACAATTGGCTTCTACGCGCACAAGCCTGTCAAACCAAGATTATCATGCAACCACAAAAGCCCAGCGGCCTGGCATTTTCCAAGATTACAGATGAGCGCCAAGGCATCGCATCATTGGGTCATGCAAATGTCGTGCCGCCCGAACCGAACTGGTTCGTCTTGTAGAGGTCACAATGCAGGAGAGCAGCTCGAGTTAGGGCAGTAAGCCTAGGATATAATACATTACTACGGAGGCAACCTTTAAAAGTTTTATCCTCGCTCTAAAGAATGCTATAAAGTAGAAAGATTAAAACTATATTAAATTACTTTATGCTTATTCCTAGCCTTCTTTATATGTCTTTCTACCTCTAAGCTCAATAATCTTTATATATAGACTAATATCTTTTTTATTTAGGCTTAGATTTTCTCTTATAAAAGCTCCTTTTAAGCTACCTCCTACTTATAAAAAGCCTTAGCTTAGCTCTATAGCACGCTTTTCTTTATAGTTTCTCTCTTTAAGTAAGGCTAAGTAGGTTTAATTATATTTAAATCTAGGGCCGTATTATATTAAAGACGCAAATAAACCTTATAAAGATGTTATATCTATTATTAAGTATAGCAAATATATAAAAATGCCTGAGCTGTTTTTAAATAATTATATCTAGCCTCTTATAGGAAAATGTCTTACTAAAACAAAATGTTTTTAATAACTAACTTAGTTATTAATATTATTATTAATTAATAACTTAGAGTTATTTCTCTCTTTTATAATCTTTAAGTTTGCGCTGATAATGCTCTGTCGCATAGACGAGCCAGTTGATCACGGCCACGACTGTAATCATGGCTAGCACTACCGCGGCGTATTCTGAATCCCAGTCAATCAGTGCTGCGAATTCCAAGCCTCAGGGTCGCGGATGGCAAACTTACTTATGTCTCCAGCCGTGACTGGTAGAACGGCTGGGAAGCAGAAGAAGACGGTCTTGACTACGGCGGTAATGACAGTGCCAATGTTATAGGCTTAACCTATTACCTCTGCAACCCGGAAGGCTCGCTTCGGCGGCAATATAACTGAGTTGCGCTTTTGGTAGATTAGTAGCATAGCCGGCATCGCAAAGGATATCATCTGAAGAAGGAGGATTATGCCTAGCAGCGCATTAAAAGCTATTCTGGAAGCAATAAATAGATAACCGCAGAGGAAGACAAGGAATACATTTAGGAGAAGCATATTGACGGGTAAGCTATGGAATCGGCTATCAAGTCGACCAAAGAACGAGGAGCTTATGATGCCGTCATCGCGGGCAAAGGACTAAAGAAGCCTTAACGCGGTTTACTGGGCGAAGATGAGCACAAGCGTTGCGATAATTGTGAACGAAACCAGGAAAATGGTTCCTGCGGCCTCGGATCTGGAGGCGTCCCGCCGTAACTTATAGATCGGCATCCTAGGACACCAATTTGCCAGCATCGTTCTATGCAGAGTCATCTGAAGTATCATGACTGGCGAAGCCGATGCCAATCACCGCCATCAAGGCCCTCGGGACCGCCCTGGAGGCATTGATTGTCTCCTCGGCCAGGTGCAAAGCGGAGTCAAGTCCGCCAAACATATGACAGGGAGTGGTGAGGCCGGTGAGAAAGGAGACGCCTGGGGTCCAGCCCGTATTGGCCTCGAATGTCGTCCACACCCACTTAGACGATTGCAGGTTACTTCGGCAGAGAAAGGTAATGACTGAGATGAGGAAAGTAGATAGGGTCAGAAAGACTAGATAGCAGTGACGTTAGAACAGGCATCCGAACAGCCTTGAGGTCCGTGGTTCCATACAGCGAAATTAGGGGAGGAGAGTAATTTTCCTACAGCCAACGTCATGGAGCCAAGAAGTCCTCTTCATAAGAAACACATTGTATGTCAGAGCAAACACATTTAGTGCCTAGAAGATCAAGAAAAGGTGCCATGTCTTCGGGACGTAGCCATCGAAATATGTCGGAATGCCGTAATGAGTTGGCTCGCCACCAGCGCAATACTCGCCGCGTTGATAGCCTATGATACCGTCGATACCATTCAATAAGCATATGCCAATGCCCGGTTCATCTTCTCTGATGCCAAGATACTTATGAAGTGGTATTGCCACCCGGCGGTGGGATATATACTCGCCAGCTCGGCCAGGGTGACGGCTGCGTAGCTGTAGAAAAGGCAGGAGGTGAGCGTGCCGAAGATAATGCTGATGGTACCGCCGGCGGCGATGGAGATCTACGAGTTGGGGATGTTAAAACCGACTGCAATGATGCGAATGGGGCCTATGTCGGGGGCATGGACTCTGGTCAGGTGGACTAGCTCTGCGACGCCTTCTACCGAGTCCAGCGCCTCAGCATCACAGATGCCATTGTTGCTAATGCTGTGAGGCTTCATGTCTTTGGTCTCATCGGGAGACATACTGCGACTGCTGGCCGGCTAGGAGCAAGCGCGAGCGGGTGATGGTTCAAACCACTCACATCTTTCCAGCCACGGGTATAGATCAATTGCCTCAAACTTCTGATCTGTTTCGCAAGCTCTGTCACTATCAGTGCAATGAGTGTTTGTTTGTATCCAGCATCTGCAGAAGGCGAATTCCCAGCCATGCGAGGAACGGGCCAGGAGATTCCGAGGATCGGGAAAAGATAGCGGCATAACATAAAAAAACCATGCGTCACCTCGTTCTCCCCACTCCGGATTCTTCTAAGACCCGAGTTCCCGGGCGGAAGGTCAACAAACCCCCGTGCGGCCTCCTCATCCATTGGTAGTCAAATCGGACTTCTTGCCCGCTCGGGAAGTTCTCTGAAGCGCGTGTGCGGGATTACAACGACCTTGTTTATCTCCGAAAAACCTTAACCTTAATATCTCTGAGCACGTATGACCAGAGTGGTTATTGATTCGTTGAGTTGAGGGTTAATTCCCGATGGAGACCCGCGTGGGTCTTTGTCAAATTTGCCACTTGCTTTTTTATGCGAACTCGGAGCAGTATCATTTATTAGTAGAGAACAACACTGGCAATAACGCACATATAAGAGATATGCACGGTGCTGTACCTATGTCATAGCCATCATACACCTCTTCTCATTTGTCTATTCTTTCTCACTTACCTTCTAAGCTATGACTTTGAAAGCTCACTTCCTACTTCTTCTTGTCACGTCGGTCTTCTCGGCTGTCGCCCTACCAAAACCTGGCCCGCGAATCGATCTTGAGTTTGGCTCCTTTTTGGGGACAAATGAGCTACCCGGCGTCAGCAGCTTTCTTGGTCTTCCATATGCTAAGGCTGGACGATTTGAGAATCCCGTCTTGATATCCAAAGAGAATCATCAAAAAGGACTTCGGAACGCTACTGTCTACCCGCCTCAGTGCCCCCAGGGCCCAATTACAGGAGGATTAGGCCCAAGCTCTTCGGAAATCTTACCCATTCTGGAAGATGCAGGTCCAGTGATTGGCAGTTTCATTGCTAGCCAAACTGAAGACTGCTTGACCATCAATGTCCAGGTTCCCAAGGGCACACATCCCAATGCTAAACTGCCAGTCTTGTTCTGGATACATGGCGGGGGTTTCTCCGCGGGTTCAGGTGCTCTGATCCAAGACGGTGCGCCACTCAAGGTTTGTCCCCCAATTCAGCTCTTCAATACTGGAGGCATTGTCATTTCGGTTTTCTAATCGGCTACTCCCACTCAGACTGCTATATACCAGGCCGGTAATCTAGTAAAGCATTCAGTCAAGATGAACCGGCCGATGATTGTTGTCGCTGCTAATTACCGCCTTGGCTTCCTCGGGTTCTCAGCATCAGAGGAGATCACCGAGGCCGGAGTTAGCAATCTCGGCCTCAAAGACCAGTAATCATACCTTCCATGTCTCCATCTGTTTATCATTTCTTCAAGAGCCTGACATGAGTACTAGGCGAATGGCCATGCGCTGGGTTCAAAAATATATTAGCAAGTTTGGCGGCGATCCTGAAAAAGTCACGCTGATGGGTGAGAGTGCTGGATCTATGTCTATTGCCACTCATCTTGTCCTCAATGGCGGCGACAATGAAGGTCTTTTTCGTGGAGCCATCCTGCATTCCGGTGGAATTCTGAAGCTCAAAAACTACCGAGAAGGTCAAGTGTACTTTGATCAGGCTGTTGAGGTTATCGGGTGCTCTTCAAACAGTGACAAGCTGGCCTGTCTCAAAAACGCCAGCTTCAGCGAGATCCAAGATTTGATGCAGCAGTTCCCACCTCTTCTTTTCAACGAGGAATTGAACTTCCCTTGGTTTCCTCGACCCGACGGCCAATTTCTCAAAGATTCTCCGCACTCGCTCATTCGGAATGGCAGTCTTGCGAAGGTGCCTTTCATCATTTACGATGTCGAAGACGAGGGAACACTGTTCGCCTTGCTTCCCCAACTCAATGTCAACGACAATCAACAGTTCAAGGGTTACATTAATGCTACGTTCAGTGGAACCCTTGGTAAACAGGAGATCTGCAATCTTGCTCAAGCCTACCCTAATGACTTGAGCGATGGTTCGCCCTATCACACTGGCTCTACTGCTTTCCTGGGTCCCCAGTACAAACGACTGGCTTCATTTATCGGAGATACAATGGTGTGTTGTCATATAAGTCATGGAAGATTCGCTTATGCATATGTATAACGACTAACATCTTCATATAGTTCCAAGCAGGTCGGCGTGATCTTCTGAAATATGCTAGTCCCAAGCAACGAGTCTACACTGGACTTATTGTGCAGGACTCAGCAAGTTACTCACAGCTGCCTGTGCTCGGTAACTTGTCTGACCTTGTATCTCTTGGATCCTTCCATACATCCGATTCAGGCATGAATATGTTTGGCACTATACCACCAAATCTCAAAGGGTTAAGCATCTCCAACCCATCAGGGTCACGCAACTCCCTGTATTTGATGTCGATCACGATAGGATTCACGAATTCGCTAAACCCTAACGCCCATGGATTGCCGCATATGCCACAATGGCCCACGTGGAACATCCGGCGTAAAGCTATGATGCGGTTTTCTGAGACGGGCATTTCTATTATGAAGGATACGTTTCGGGAGGATGCAATGGACTTGCAAAATAACCTACCCGATCTATACATGATCTAGTGACTCGTAGTAAGCTGAAGGGGAGCCTGCGAGACTGTTCTTTAAACGATCTTAGTATTCCCCGAGGGATAAACTAGTTGAATTGTGTTTCGGTTAGCAGGGGGCTAAGTTATATGCTCTGAAACATAGAGTATAAGTTATACATAATAAGCGAGCATAATAGAGAATATGTATTGATAGTAAGTGTCCTAGAGAAGAAGGTATCTTTAAAATGTTAACCATCTTAAAAGAAATCATAATAAAAGCATTACAATTTATTTAGTTTATTAAAACTACTTACTATACTCTTTTGAAGGTTGCCTCCGTAGAGTGGTGTAATACTGAAGGTTACCGATGTTATTCATCTTGACAAAGTCGGTGTGCCCCAGGAGTTGCGCTTGCTAGCATCCCCCGCTCCCCCTTAAGGAGTTGTATAGCAGAGCCTCAAGCCACCCTAACTCGTGTCGACGCATTGTCCACCTCCATACTGCCTCAAGTCCCCGGTGCCATTGGGACCATGAGACTCGACATGCCAGACCTCTCATACAATTAACACCATCATACCAAGGACGGCTTACCACCCTACCTACCACGTATACCTATACTCAGGATTGTTCTCTCCCAACTCTACAATATCTTCATCTGTCATTCCTTCAACCAGATGATAATCATGGCCAGAGGCGCGCCTTTCATTGGCATGGCGAAACCATAACCCCATTTTTAGGAATAGTGACATCGCCATCAGAATCATAGCCATAGATATGCTATGACCGACGATGAAGCAAGGACCGTCCTTAGAGCTATAAAGCTGCAGAGATATTAGCGATTCGCCATACGTTTGGATGTCCCGGAGACCTACAAACGGCGCTGGGATGCCAGCCAAGTTGCCAACCGTCACTTGGAGCCCTACTGCTACCGTTCGCTTGCCGTACCGTGGGTTGTTACTTGGCAGCCATGCCAGAGGAATCCCCACAATAACGTAAAGACCGATAGCAACGACACAACAGCCGAAATACTTGACCCCCCCCCCCCCCCCCCCCCTAGGGAAGGGCTAAGAAGGATAGCGTAGCCTGCGGCAGAAACCAGCCCAAATCCAACAATATACGCAACCCGCCGCTGGCTGCGATCCGAAAGCCAGGCAACCACCAGGTACACCAGAGCCCCCAATGCATAGCATGGAATGGTCAGGGCTTGAACCTGGGCAATGGACCAAGATCCAAGACCTTGAATAATGGTTGGGAGAAAAGTCGCGTATCCGTATAGCACCACATCCACCCCGAACTGGGCCACGGCAAATACCCAAATCTTCCAGTCGAGGAACCCGGCGTAGGCGTCCTTCTTATGTAGTTGCTCCGGGGAGACGGTATGGCCGATTTGGCGTTGCATTCGCCTCGCAACCAACTCTCGCTCATCGGAAGAGAGAAAATATCCTGTCTCGGGGTCATTGGCCAACCAAAACCAAGCAGAAATGCCGAGAATCACGGTCGGGACACCTTCGAGAATGAGAATCCACCGCCATCCTCGCATCCCCGAGATACCATCCATAAGGCCAATGGCATAAGCAAGTAAGCCACCGAGCGAGCCGGTGATTGCTGAAGAGACAAAGAGATAAGCGATACGAAAGGCCAGTTCGCGTTTGGTATAAAAGAATGTCAGGTAGACTGCTAACCCAGGGAATAAGCCACCCTCGAGGGCACCTAGAAGAAGACGGCAGATTATCAACCCATGGAAGCTTTGAACAATGCCAGTAAGGGTAGCCACAACTCCCCAGCCCGTGGTCATTAGGGACAACCATCGAGATGGGGTGAACTTCTTGAGGACGATACTGGATGGGACCTCAGATAGAGTGTATGTGACAAAGAGGATAGATACGGCAAGCTGATATTGATCACCCACGAAATTCAAGTCCTCTTCGAGACCGTATAATCTCGCGTTTCCGATATTGACCCGGTCGAGGAAGCTGAATAGATACAGTAGCATCACAGGTGGAATGATCCATCTGTCAAGCTTGCGCAAAAGCATTTTCTCGGCCTTTTCGTCGATATACAGGTCATCATGATGACTAGGCGTGGCAGCCATGACGCCATTCGTAGTAGAGTGTTGGTCTTCAAGCCTTATCAGAGAGCGGTCGTCTTTGTCGCTCATGTCTTTAGTGGCGTAAGAATAGGATGAAAATTCCAAGTAATGTTTCTTTATTATAGTTGCAGCCCGGCCTTTGATGGGTTGATTGAGCCAGAAGATCGAAAATCCAACTGAAGATAGTCAAGAATGGTAGCTCTGGCTTAAAATGCGCACAGCGCATTTCTTATATGTCAACCTCTTGCCCCGGACTTCAATAGCCCACGGAGATCCGGGTCCCGATGCCTTGGCAATAGGTGAACATGGATTGACAGAGTAGGGATCTTGCTGCCGTGATGGGGTAATAATGTGCAGTGTCAAGGAACTCGAGATGGTTCATGTTGTGTAATTGCAGATCTATGGCGACGCCAACACATACCGTAGGTTGTGTGTTCTCCACACACCCTACCAACTCAACGAATGCCTTACAACCGTCAAGGGTATGTAATTTTATTTGGTAGGTAAAACTCATCTCGCATGGCGAGTATTCCTTAGAGCAATTTCTCAGCGAGAGTATTCATCTAAATGGCCGGCTTTTAGTGGCGAGGTAGAAGCATTCCCACCTTTTAATAATACAGACCCTTAAGGGGTGTACCAAGACAGTTGCTACACCAAGTCCAACGCACAGGAGGATTCGTTTTGAGAAAATATACCATTGTACTTAATTGCATGATTTAAAACCCTTCATTCTATGCTCTACATCATTGCACGATTTGAAAGTCAACAGGTAGCCAGATATCCTTGCTCATGGATCCAAAAGACATGGTGAATTTTCAAGAATGCTACACGAACGAAACACCATTTCTCGAGCTAGTCTCCCCTACAATGAAATAGGATCATACATCAAGCACCTAGAGTTTGACCTGAAAGGATGACTTGGTAGAGGCAGTGCCCTCTGGTGTCCAAGGAGACTGCGTATGACCCTTGGCAACTTGAGCCGCCGCCCTGCCAGCCCTCCTACCAAAGACAGCGCCAGACGTCAATCCACTTCCACCAGGGTAGTTGGAATAAAACAGTCCTCCCATCATCTCTCCAACACAGAAAGCTCCCGGTATCGGCCGGTTGGTTGACGCGCGGATCAGCTGAGCCGTCTGCGGATCAATCTTGAGACCACCGAAAGCGAAGGTAATACCGCAGGTAACCTTGACTGCGAGATAAGGGCCCTTATCTAGTGGCAAGGCCCAGTTCGACTTGGCGAGGGTCAGTTGTTTCCTGGAGGATTGTGTCGATAGACCGTCCCTGACGGCAGGGTCCCATTTAGCTGACGGGGCCTCTTGTCGATGAGCATACGCAGCCTCGTTATACTCGCGAATGGTACGTAGAAAAGCTTCTTTATCTCGAAGACCACGGGAAGCACACTTATCTGCAAGTTGCTCCAGTGAGTCTGCCTTGAGGTGTTCCACGCGCTCCTCGCGGTACTCCTCAGGTCGAAGCCAGGGCGTAGTCTGAGCGTCCCAGACTTGGAACGCAAGTTGCTCGTGCTGTTGCAGAATGGCGCGACCAAACTTGGCATATGTGTAATTCCTCATGTCCACGCCTTCGTCGACAAAGCGTTGGCCATCCACATTGAGCATCAGCCCAAGAGGATATCCAGACTTGGTATACTCGTTTGATGCTTCACGGTCCCCAATGTTGGGGTTGGCATTAGCATCCCATGCCACGGAGTGACAGCCTGACCAATTGCCCACGGGCTGAGCACCTAGCTGTTGAATAGCAAGGTCCAAGACATCTCCAGTGTTGTAGGGCGTTCCCCGAACCATTGCCAAATCCCAGCCCGGGCCGAGGAACTGGCTTCTCTTCTGCGCATTGGACTCAAACCCGCCGGCTGCCAAGATGATGGCTTGGGTGGCGAGAGTATGATCGATGCCGTCAACCTTGACCGTCACAATCCAGGCGCCGTCAACAGGGTTGGTTTGGATCCCACTTAGCATTGTGGACCAAGAAACCTGAATTGAGTGTCTCTCAGCTGCGGCGAGATAGTCGGCAACTAGGCCCTTGCCGCCGTCTTGTGTCTTGAGATGAAGGCCGCCCCAGAACTTGATCCTCCCATCAACCTCATAGGCTTGTCTGTTGAAAGAGAGCTGGAACCGAACACCGTTGGATGCCAACCACTTGATAGCCGAGTTGGACTCGGTGATGAGCGTCTTGGCAAGTTCGGGATCAGACCGTCCCATGCAGACCTTGTCCAGATCTTTTTGAAAGTCCTTCTCGGAGTACGGCGGCAGGTCGATCTTCTGGGCTTGCTCTTGACTAACGTTGTTGACAATCGGCAGCAGATCATCAAGCCCAGCATGAGCTATGCGATATGCACCAGCCGTAAAGTATGAGTTTCCGCCGACCCAGTCCTTGGGGCACTTATCGATGAGCAAGACGTGTCCTGCGCTGGCTTGGGCGGCGGCAATAGCAGATGCGAAGCCTGCGTTGCCGCTACCGACAACCAGGACGTCGACTTCTTTAGGGAGCGTGGACATTGTTCAAGGTTATGGGAACTGGCTTGAATGGTACAAATAAATTGAATGACAGATGACAAGTATGAAGGTGAGAAGGGAGCAACCATCTACACCCCGCTCTCTGTAGTCCAATCAGCTACAGCAGATAAACTGGACCCTTGGTGTCTACAATGATGAGAAAGCCAGAGGGTGAACCTTCAAGGCGGGGATCCTACGCAGGGGTAGCTAGACACACAACACGGATCATCCTTGCTCCGATCTGATGACTTGGACTCGTCTTCTTCCCACCAAGTGCCGCGATGCAATACCGAGCTTTAACGTTAGTGTTTATCAATGTCTTCGAAAGAGTCCGCACGAGTTGGTTCATGCAGGGAGATTCGGATGGGCCGCTGGTCAAGTGACGGGGCTCTCGCCTAGCCTTCTTTAATGCTGTAAAGCAGTGTAGTGTAACCTTGAATACGTATTGTAACGGACGTCTATAGATAGGGAGGGAGGCATCAAGATTGTTGGCGTGATTTCAAACATGTTTCTCGGTACTGTCTTTGGCCACAGCCATTCTCGCCTTTTACGTAACTCAAAGACTGTTTCCCAGTCAAAGTGTGTGTTTGTCCTTCTTGATGATTATTGTCAACTTGAAGCCATTCCCACGGTTCCAAGCTCATCCGAGATACTTGGTTGTATTCACAAAAAGGACCATGTCCCGCCACGGGTTTCTCTCTTTGAATTAGTAATATGATCAAAATACCATCGGTATAAAAACATTAGCAGATATTCTCTGCGCCAATAAATTGGATCTAAAGAGTCGACATTGTTGAGGAGCAAAACACACAAAATTACCCTAGAGCTAAAGATAAAAATAGCCACATCTGAAACGTGACAGCGTTTTATCAATCCTCGCTCTGCTAAATTAAGCCTATGAAACACCCCTATTTTAAGGTTGTTTTAGAAACGAATCTGAGGATTGGCTAACTTTATCGTAGGAGATTTTGAGGAAGTTGGTCGCGTGCCTTGTTTCCAACTTGGACGACGTGCGCTCAAGGGAGGGCCAGTGTATAAAGACCCAGTGTATGAATGGTGATTAAATGACACCAGAGACACAGTATATGGAATAAAGTTACAGTGATGGTGTTATTTGTTACCCGTCATTGCAATTGCCGTGAGGTGGCTATCCTGCGACATCGCCAAGAACAACCGCCAAGAACAACGACCAAAAACATCCAATCTCCGAAGTCCCCTCCCGTTTCACGTCATGTCAAATTGACTGCCAAGCACCGCCAAGCACTTCTTCGGCTGCAAATAACTACCAAAATTAACGCAAGCTATTGTTGTGCAGGTAAGCGATGTCGCATCTTGCTTTGCGATCCAACCCCAAAAGTTCGCATCTCTTGGCACCCAGGCGAGTTTTGACTGTGTGTGTCCTGGAATAGCTTCAAACTGAGCGCTTGCAGTGTTGCGACTGCCTCAGATTGCGTTTCGAGGCACTGAATGAGGAGTGGCTGGAGGGTAAAACAGATCAAACTGCTTTGAAAGAACTAAGGAGTAAAATTTGTCTATAAATGGCCTCAATGGGCCATCCCATGGAATGTTTTTGGATCATCATTCTCTTCTACAAACCCTACTTTGAGTATTCCTTTGTCAACTTACCTTTCTTTCTCTGCACTTTTTTTCCATTTTCGGCCGGTCCGAAGTTTCCTTGCCTCAGACTGATATCGTTTCTTCTTCATACCGTCGCTCAAGTTTCACTTTGCAACCAACGGACCAAAGCATCACCGCCAAAGGACGTCATCCACCATGAAGTTTTTCACCATCACCCTTCTGGCTACTCAGCTTCCGGCCATCCTCGCCGCACCCGCTGCCATCCAACATGACACCCGCGCCATTGTCAGACCTCGGTCCCCTCATGCTCGCTTCTCTCTAGTCGCCACGGTGACTTCAACCATTGTTCCCAGCCAGACCAGCGCAGCGGCTGGTGGAGGTGCAGAAGGTGGAGAAGGCGCAGAAGGCGGCGAAGAGGGAGCTGAAGATGAGGTCGAACAGGCAGGAGAGTTCGATGTCCCCATTGTCCTTCCTGGCGGAAGCAAGGTCGATACTCTGTATCCTCCAGGCGTAAGTGTCCCCTCAACTGATGCTTTGTACAACGAAGGACATAGTCTAATATGTTGACTTGATAGCAAAACGGCGTCTTCGAGATCGAGTTCCAGAACGCCGAAGACCGAACCCTCACCGTGACCCAGAATACATCACCCGCGGCTCCTCCAGCAGGTTTCCGCGCCGTCGAGCCAGTCTCCTTCATTGTCAATCTCGCCGAGGGCACCGAGGGCTTGACGCTTCAGAAAGTCGATTACATCTTGAATGCCAATAGTGAGATTTGCGCCATAGCGATGACTCGATGACTCGCTAACTTGTTTCCCAAGGCACCCTCGACATCAGCACTGGCGCTATCGGCCGCTTCTGCACCGAAGCCGGCGCCTTCGTTATCGACCCGGCCGTTGGCGAGTTGGAGTTTGAGGTCGAGGAGAATGAGCTGCTCATCAAGGTTGACAACATGAATGGCGAATGGGGTATCTTTATTCCCGACGCTGCGGCAACTCCCGCTGCTGGTGAAGGGGCTGCTCCTAGCGAAGAGGCTACCCCAGGTGGTGATGCGGCTACTCCTGGTGGCGGTGCGACACCCGACACAAAGCAGCAGTTGATCGACCTTCTCCTCGGGTTGCTCCAGTAAGCCCTGTGCCTTTTGGGTCTTGTTCTCCTGTCGTGGGAGAATTGAGCCGCGCCCGTGTCATGGCGCACTCGTTTTATCCTAACAAGCTTCTCCTGCGTCAGCGTCGACCGAGCAAGAAACGATACTCAGCTTGTGGCATTTTTTCTTTTACAACTGGTTAAAGGGCGGCAGCTCTTAAAGTAATGGCGGGCTTCCCGTCTTCTGTCTCTTCTTAGCTAGTTGGAACCCCTGTACAAATCGGTAGCTATAGAACCATGGGTTGCCTCGGCCCTCTGCTGGCTTTGATACCGCAATAACTTGACAACATCTATCTACCATAACCTCTTGAGAAACTTTCCCACAAAACTACTAACAAATCACTTTGTCAATGCCCTGGTGTATCATCTTGTCTTCCACCCATCAGCGTATCAAGGGCATGCCCCGCGTTTGTCAGCCAGCCTTGGAGAAGCTTGCCATTTACGTGGGGAGGACTTCTGGTAGAGAATGACCAACCTGCTAGCTTTTGACTTGATATCTAATTTATTTGCTCTGGAGCAAAAGCTACTTATTGCGATATTTCTCAGCCATGTATATAAAAAGACGGAGGACTCGGTCTCGTGAGATGTTATGTCTGGGTGCCGATATATAGGCCCTGTGCGTCACGAAAGATGAGATGGAACCATTTCGCCACACTTTGAGCAAAAATAAATGTTTTTCTCCCCACCCAGAATCGAACTAGGGACCTTTCGGTGGCAATTCTTCAGTTACAGCCGAACGTGATAAACCAACTACACCATGCGGAGATAAGATTTGATGACGGGGAGCCGAGGCCAGGCCGTCTATGTGGGCATAGGTCAGCCCCACCACTTAGACAACTCACAAACACTATCTCTCGAAGGCGAGCCTTTCTGTCTTGTATTAACACTGTGATATATATAAGAATAACCTCAACTCTATGTTTTATGCTCTAAGAGTCAACTCAGAACGCTTAGCTAGCTGGTAGCGGCTTTGACACCTTGAAAGTTGTGTCTAAGCACGTCATTCAGGTCTATCGATTACCGCTACTATCCCTCTCTCATACTGAATTCCGTCAAATACGCCCAGAATACAGGTGTGCCAAGTCCCGAGTTCAACAACGGCGGATAGTGACACGGCGGCTTCCAGATCACCGACGATCCGTCCTGGAGCCTCCCAGTTGACTTTGAGGACATCATCATAGCCGAAGCACCTCCCATTCACCGCCTCCCTCTACCAGGCCCCAAAGAGGAATAGCACTACTATTTCAGCTCTTATAGCCGTCCGAAGTTAGTAGCATGAAGCAGCGCGAAGCCCCAGGTTTGGCGATATGACGACTAGTCTACCATCAAGAAACGCCTCGGTATAGTCGGCGAACACGCGATCGTGGGACCGTGGAATGATAGTCAAGTCTCTTTGTATCGACCAGTGCTACAGGTCGTCCGGGAGCTTGATTGGATTGCGACCGATGTGCTTCGTGTTGGTTACGAACATAAGAATAACCGGACCGGGCAAGAGTTTAACGATCTTCTAGCTCAGTTAACCTATGTCTTGTTTGTTCTTTTTCCCGTAGATCAGTCTATTTAGAGCCAGCAATGAACGTGACCCATGGTCTAGACACCTTTCGAAGCTTCTGACTCCGCCGGAAGTCTCCGCCCGGCAATTCATGCCATTGACCCGCCTCCCATTAGCTTCCCGGAAGGCGGTCAATAAATTGTGAGTGGACCTCAGGACGTGAGATCGATCAAGAATAATGCTTATAAATGTATCTTTGAATTTCTATAAGTCTTATTCAGAGGACGAGGAGATTGCGATTCATAATATCGTTTCTGTGTGGTGCTTAGAAATATGACGACTACCTCAGCGGACAGGCAACTTTTTGCGAGCCTAGGCAACTCGCCCACATAAAGGAACTAAGCACTAAAATATGACGGCATTCTAGTTCGCCGAGATTAATGAGGGCAACAGTGAAGCTGAAGGCGTATTGTTATTGAGAATTCTCTATAAAATCACCAGCGGTTTCCATGTTTTGAGAATATCCAGCAAGACGTAGAATCAAGCATCTTTCAAAACTATCAACGCTGTGCAGACAAGATCAGGCAACGTACATTTCGAAATGGTACACTTGAGCATGTCGGGCGTTCTCGGCGCTTCTTTTGCTGCAGCGGCAGCCAAGTCTCTCCCGCCGAGCAGACCAGACAACTTTCAACTGCGCCCTTTCCATATCGATCTATCCCACAACGTCCCTCGAATGATCGAGTTGGTGCGCAACTATCGGCTGCCTGACAAGCCCGAGTATCCTGGTGTCGGTTCATCTATGGGGATTGACTTGGATGTTCTGAAGAGCTTGCGGAAGCAATGGTTGTCTAGTTTTGATTGGAAGAAGGAGCAAGACAATCTGAACAAGTGTGTAGACAGATTCCTTGTAAAAGTCACGTATACTAAGACATACATAGGCTTCACCACTACACCGCCAAAATTGAAGGTCTCGATGTTCATTTCGTCCACCACAAGTCCAACGACCCAAACGCGACTCCCCTCCTTCTAAACCACGGATGGCCCGGCTCTTTTCTCGAATTCATCCCAATTATCGAACCCCTCACCAAGAAAGCAAAGACATCCACTGGAAAGTCCGTCTCCTTCGACATCATAATCCCCTCACTTCCAGGCTATGCCTTTTCTTCTGCGCCGCCCGAAGGCTGGACAGTCGAAGATACAGCTCGAGTTTTCAACACATTGATGACTAAAGTGCTCGGATACAAGAAATTTGCCGTTCATGGGACTGATCTTGGTGCTCCGATTGCATACCACCTTTATGACGCGTTCAATACCACAACACGAGCAGCACACTTTGTCTTTATGCCCTTCTATCCCCTTACCCCAGACAAGCTTGTAGAGTGGAACATCACATTGTCGCCAGAGGAAGAGTTTACGGAGCAGAACTTTGTTCGCTGGGCTACGACTGAAGCGGGATATTTTCAGGAACACTCTTACCAGGTATGAAGACACATTTTCCCATGTCAATGCGGTTCGATGTTAATCTTGATGATAGCCCAACACTATTGGCCTGGCTCTCTATGATAACCCCGTAGGCCAGCTTGCATGGATAGGAGAGAAGTTTATCAACTGTTTGTAAAGCCCACCTGAGGTTTCTGCTACCACTAACTCTTTGTAGGGTCGGATCCTAGCGCAGGCACTTCGCCATCGGTGCTAGACCATGCTGAGATCCTTCGAAGCGTTTCACTGTACTATCTCACCAAATCTTTTATTTCCTCGGTCTACATGTATGCGCAAAACTTGAACGGCTTCAAGACAGAGTATACAAAAGCCCGAACCGACGCACCGATGCTGTTTAGCACATTCAAGTACAACGTCGGATTTTGGCCAAAAGAGCTGCTGGAGAAGCTGGGAAATCTCGTGCAATACCGATGTAGGTCAACATATCTAAGATGAAAATTCCATTTTTGCTAATATGCAATTCACTAGTTCATGGTTTCGGTGGTCATTTCCCTGGTGTGGACAATCCGCCAGCACTCGTCGAGGACCTGCGCGAGATTGGCACGTATTGGCAGGGTTAGGTCTGCTAGGATGTTGAGACATAGGTCTCAAGTGAAGACACACAACTGACAATTGGTTGTTATGAACATGGACCATTTAATTCATTTACTATCATCGTAACTATTCACACAACATATTGCTGTCATCGTTGCAATAGGCTGAACCATGGATCTCGCCCATCATCTACTCCCTTCAATTAAGCAGTAGAATCCTCAGTCTTGTCTCGGTCATCGCCAGACATGGCCTGCTCGACAAAGACCTTGTGCCAGTGACCGCGGCACAGAAGCGACGTAGTCTCCTTGACACCAGCCCAGTTCTCCCTCACAATGTCCTTAGTGGGACGCGAGAAGACAAGATCAATCTCCTCGAGAGTCTTATTCTTAGTCTCGGGCATGAACAAGATCTGGTAGATTTCTCCCACAAAGGCAATACCTCCGTAGAAGCCAAGAGCCAGACCAGTCTTGGTCATGGCCTTTTGCATGGCAGAGAAGTTGTAGGTGACGACGAAGGAGGCAAGGAAGAGGAGGGCATCGGAAGTGGTCATGCCGTAACTTCGGAGGTAAGTGGGGTAAACCTCTGACGGGACGACCCAGGTCAAACAAGCGTAAGAACCGAAGAAGCCCATGTAGATGATGAGACCAGTGAGGTACAGACCTTCAACAGTCTTGAGGTCCTTCTCGACGTCGAACTGGTAGCTGATACCGATGAGGACGAGACCTATGAAGAATCCTGGAAGCATGGTGATGGCCCAGAAGCGACGACCGAATCGCTCCATGAGGAAGATGGCAGGGATAGTGCCGAGGAGGAGAGATCCACCGCCGACGAGTGACATGTAGTTGGACTGCTCCTTGTCGAAGCCGATCTGGTGCATAAGGATGGACATGTAGTACACTAGCAGTGGTTAGATAGATGGCAGACATATGATCGAGTATAAACTTACTAATGGCGTTGACACCAGTAAGCTGGCCGAGAAGGATCATGATATTGGCATAGACAAGGGCACGTCGGGCGCGAGGGACACTGAAGATAAATTAGCTTCGTCGCTGTAGTATTAAGCGACGGTAAACTCACGTGAAAAAGTCCATCCAAGGGAAACGGTGGTTCTGAGCACCCTCGTGGACCTCGGTGTCTTCCTGGCTGACGGCGGCGCTCATGACGTAAAACTCCTCACGAGCATCGCGGGACTCGATACCACGAATTCGTTTCCAGACCTTGTAAGCTTCGAGTTGCTTGTTCTTGTGCATGAGGAATCGGGGACTCTCGGGGAGGAAGAGCATGCTGTAGGGTACAATTAGCGACATGTGCGTTGAGTGGAAAAAGGGAGACGTACCCGAAGAACATGATGGTAGAGAAGAGCAGAGATGAACCCAGAATGTAGCGCCAGTTGCCAGGGACCTTGAGGAATATGGCGGCGACAACGTATCCAAAGACTTCTCCAAGGGCGATGTTGAACTGGTACAAAGACACCAAGTTTCCTCGAATCTTTCGCTCGACGGTTTCGGCAACATAGACGGGGACAGTACCACCTTCCAGACCTACGCCAAGACCGAGGATGACTCGAGAAGAGACGATCATACCTAATCCGTTAATATTGGTCGTTGAATAGGGTTCAATTGCGACTTACCAAAGTTCATAGAACCAGCTTCCAAAGCAGCGCCGATAGTGTAAAGAATAATAGAGATGATGATGGCGCCCTTTCGGCCGCAGTATTCGTTTGCAGGCGACAGAAGAAGAGCACCACCAACAGCTCCGAGAGGCATACCCGAGTTGACTAGACTGTTCTGTCGGGTGGACAGACCCAAGTCATCGGGGAGATAAAGGTTGGCGCCGGAAATAAGACTCTGATCAAGACCGGAGAGAAGTCCACCCATACTGGCAAAAGCAACCAGCAGCCAGGTAAAGTGCTTTGGGTTTGCAAAGTTGAGCTGAAAGAAGCCAGTCTTTAGACCTCCAGCAGCTTCAAGCTGCCTCTCCATCTCATCGACGAGGTCATCAATCTCGTGGCCTCCAGCTCTAGCAACCTCAAGGGCCTCGAGCTCGACCTTTTCGTGGCCCATTGCCTTGCGAATGGCATCCTTTTCGTGATCGACCGTGGTGGTCGAGTTTTGTCGCTCAGACTTTGCCATGGTGATAGATAAGCTGACTGCAGCTGATAAGAGATAGGCACAAGAACAAGGTTCCTGGGGAAGAGTCCGGAGCCCCAAGTTTTATAACGACAAAGAATCCGGGACATTAGACTTCTCCGGAGAATCTCGCGTTTAGAAATGAGGAGGCCCGCATTCGAATGGAGTCGTCGAGACGTTGCGCATGACGATAGCACCGAGGAATTGGCCGAAGATTGTATTGCGTGAAGTGCTCTACGGATCCGCGAGACCCATCGACCAAGTGCCGTTTAAGCCGGTCCGGAGGGCTCTAGTGGGTTATCCCCATGGCGGTTTGTTACACTCCTTGTCGGCGCCGTCGAATCATGGCGGCATCAACGCGCCACTAATCACGCTCTGTTCAAGTTTGATGTGTGAGACATTTTTTTTCTTGTTCCTGCTGACTCGGTTCTACCTCTGTAGAAGCAGACGTCTGTCAATCCGCTGATCTGTTGCTCCAAGCGGTCATCGAACCATTGCAACTTGAAAGGGAGATGATCCCTGAAAGAATTTACTCTACTAGGAACAGGGAGTCTCCGCTGTCGGGCCGGTATGATACCCAATCAAAGAAGTGAAAATTGACGACGGCAACGAGAACTCGTCTCAACTCCCGAAGGATCTTCATGACCGGACCATCTTTTCTCCCCCTTCGAGAAGTTTTCGAGAAAGTGGATCAACGTCATCTCTGCTACGTCACGAGGCCACCATGTTTTCCGGTTCGTGGCAACCCGGATGAGGCTCCGACCGGCTTGTTCTAGTTTCTCCACTGCCGAAACCCCCTTGGGACCGACTCGTTTCATTTAGTTGGCACTTTTTAGGGTGGCATGACTAAAGGGCCTTTTCCAAAACCATGTCCCCATGGAGAAGAAAGAGTCTCACCGAGGAAATTCCATGGGGAACAAGGAAAAACATGGTGTAGAGAGCAAGGGTGGAGTGGAGCGATCCAACACGAAATGTGTCTGCCTGATGAAACGGTAGCAACGGTTGGTGATGTCGAAAAAGAAGCGGTCCAAAGTTTAAATAGTCAAGTGATTCAAGGAAAATGGAGAGCTGATCACCAGCCTCCCCAAATCGCCAAGTCCTACTACGATCCATGCCAAGACGGGAACATCGACGATAGCGCCAATTAATTGCATATAACGCGGTTTTACGAATGAGGCGCAGACGGTTTAGTTGAGCCTCAAAAAGCTTCAATTAATGGGCTTAATCTAAATAATACAGAAAACCAAGTGTGATATACCCACTCATGGATCTCGTTCACGCGACGTGTCGGGCACCATTTTAACCCCCACTCTGCAAATGCAGCCGAGCCCCGCTCCTGATCTGGATCGTGAAGCCTCATGACCACGTGGAGTGAGACAGTCATTATCTGACTCCAAGGATCCCAATTGACAAATCAAAGACATTTGACCCGAACTATAGTTTCCTGGGTAGGTATGCGATATAGAATGCTTCCAGACTTTAGGCTATTTGCAAACAAATTGGGCTTCACTATTACTGGTACAGGGTAAATGACATGGTCGCGTGAGGTTCATAGCTACTACGCGCCTCTGGGGCAGGACGCGTAATTTGAGCTGCCAGAGAATAGTAAATGCTCTTGATACTCATAATAAATAGCATTCCAGGCACCAAGCGTGATTCGACACTCAGGGCAGAAGAGCACGATAACAGTTAGCTCCGAACCACATGCCAGTTCTCCTTAGTACAGGTCAGAAAATAGCAACAGACATGCGCAATTTAAACGTGTCTAAGACATGCTGACTCGCCCTCATATCTAACATGCTAGTTCATTGGTCTCAACTCTTGGATATCGGAGTGAACGGAGCGGCGCGCTCTGTCAATGCCTCCACGGCCAGCCACCGGGAAAAAGACGTATGGGTGAAAGATGGTCAAGATCGCAACGGTAGTCAGGATCATCTGGCTCTCAAACGTGATAAAAATGGCTTCGGTCTTCATAATATCACTGCCCCAGCCCGAAGCCATCTCGATGGCACTATACCGAGCGTTAGCAAAAATGGGAGTCTTCAAGGGTAGTGCTTCTTACCGATAAATGCAGCGGACGATGATGAGATTGTATGCAGCGACCAAAGACCAGACATAGACCTTGAGCGTGGCCTCAAAGTCGTACTGCCCTCTTCCACCCGAGGACTTGCTGCTGTCTTGGGGGTCGCCGGAACCCAGCCTGGAGCGGAAACGACCAAGAGATTGCTGCCTCTTCCAGAGATAGAGGAGCATGATGCCACCACAGACAACCATGTTGACAACTTGGAAGATGGTGCCTCCAAGAAGCAAACCATTTCCTACATCCATCAGATCCTTGGCTTCTTTCCCGTTCTTATTAGACGCCATGGAAGACACGGCGCCACCAGTGCCCTGTACGATAATTGAGACCATGTCGCTGCCAACAAGGATCCAAGGTAGCAGCGCAGGGCGAAACAACGACCATTCAGAGCCGTACCAGTCGATGAGGTGCTTAAAAATGATCGAGATCGCGGCGGCAATAAAAGTGGGAGCAAGGACAAGTCCCAGGTTTTGGACTAGAAAGGCATAAAAGTTCCATGGATCGTCGCACATGACAATACGAGCCGCGTAACCCATGCCTTCAAAGGCTGTTCCAACACCGAGCCACGCAGCATAAGACCATGCCTTCGAACGCCAGGCGTAAAACATTTGCGTACCAAAGCACGTAAAGTATAGCATGGTAAACCATATGCAGGCTGACTTTGTGAAGTAGTCGCCGTACATTTGCGCCTCTACGGGGCATTGTTCGTTGACTTCATCGCAAGTCTTGAAGTTTGGTATGAAGACGGCGGTCGAGGTCGAGTTGGACGACATGATGGGCGAGGCCTGAGGAAGGGTCGGATGCCGGGGAATCGGTCGAGGAATAAGAGGATCGAAGAGTGTTGGACAGTTGCGAAGGTTGAGGATGGGGAGAATCTATAAGACAAGCAAGGAGAACGAAAAGAAAAACCCAAGTTCAGAGAAAGACAATATATAAGAAGAGAATGATTGCTGAGCGAGTACAGGAGAAGGTCTGATCGAGGAGAACAGCTCTATAAATGCCATTCCCAAGCGCCGGAACCCCGGAGTCCAAGAATCAGGGGCATGCATCCCGATTTTGCCAAACGGCGTCTAAATAACCATGAAAATAAACTCAAGCTGAGGCTGTGTTCTGGGGATCGTAGACGTCTTGGCATAATGGACGATGATAATTGGTCGCGCATCTCGGGTTGCCTCGTTTAGGAGCCGAGAGTCAATCGGAGCTCGGGTTCGGAACGATGTGCGAGATGTGGCATTGCGTAAGTGTTTCTTGGTGTCTTGGCTCGCTCCGCATTCTGATTTGCTTGGCAGATAAAGGATTGTTTCTGGGTAATGGTTGCTCTGATCTCAGGGGAGACTTTATCGTATTGATAAGGGATTTATGCACATTATGCATGCAAATGGCAGTGGAAGGCACCCAACAAGAGGGACAGTGTTATCAATACAATGGACCAACCTTACTTAAACAATATACTTCCAACAATTGCCAAGACAAAAGCAACTTCCCTCACTAATACTGCATCGCCGATACGAGCATAGACCTGGGCTTCCCTCAATTCCCGTTCAAGTTCTCTTCCCCTTTCCTCCAGACGCCTTGACTCCTACCCCAAACAAAAACAATGCCCTCAAAACGGTACAAATACCAGTAATAACGATACTAAACCAGTCCAAAGCCCTCCAGTTTGAAACCGCAAGAGTTCCCTCATGTCGCATCGCCACATAAATAGCCGTCAACATAGTAAAATCTGCCCAAAGAATGGCAAAGTGCAAAATCTTCCAGACGACGACATCTTGCGTGTATCGCTGAAGAAACACGAGTAAGACCAGGTAGGAAGTGCCCATGCCGCCGATTTGGTACAGGAAAGGCTTGAGCTCTTCTGTGAGTGGGTAGTTGGCGAAGAAGGCCTCGACGGCGAGGTGGTGGGCGAACAAATTGCCGTACATGCCCGCGAGGGTTAGGATTGGATCAACCCAGAGGAACCAAGCGCGGTAAATGGGGTGAACTTGGTCTGCCATTTTGAAGACTTATTGAAAGCGATGATACAGACAAATCAGAGCGGTGGTGATTATTTGGGTGTCGGTAATATTAAAAGAGGGGGTAAGATGACAATGGCTGGAGAAGGCAGAGAGTGAGGGGAGGCGATCATTTTATGCTGAGGCCAAGCAGGTTCAGTAAGCTTGTTTTGCGATCTGAGTCAGATCATCCATGCAACGTCAGCATTTTGACCCAAGACGTCCTAGTTCTTCTTCTTGTTGGCCAAGTTGGGAAAAATTGTTGCGAGCTTCGCTAGTTATCCGATATCTCTCTTTGGGCTTTCTTATCGATTCTGACCCCGTCTCATTAAAACCGAGCCGTTCTCAACACTGCCACGTCGAAATCTATTGGCTATTAGACATCAAGTACCTTGGTAGACCCACTATGCTGTACTTGTCATCAAGAAAGAAGTCCCAAGTCCCTCTTTTCATCATGTGCTATCATGCAATCACTCTAGGGAGCGATGTAATCTGTTGTCCAACATCTGCAATATGGCATATACCACTCTAAAAAACAAATCACATTGATTCTTCTTGTACTATCAAAAATATCTTCACCGTCTTCTTTTGCGGGCTTTCTTAGACAGGATCCTCGCCATGGCGCCATGTCCCGGACGGCTTGCAATTGAAACTGGGGTCGAGCCGAACTTGTTCCTTGCCGTAATTCTGGCGCCCTTTTCAATCAGAAGCCTAATCATGTCTTCATGCCCTCTCACTGCAGCCTGTATGAGCGGCGTAGAACCATTGAAGTCTTTTGCTTCGAGCTTGGCGCCCTTCACTAATAGCAGCTTTGCTATGGACTCGTGCCCTAGAAACGCGGCTTTCCCCAGGGCTGTGTTCCCATCCTTGTCCCGTGCTTCGACATTGGCGCCTAGACTGATCAAGAATCTTACCGTAGTCTCGTTCCTCATTAATGCAGCTATCAGAAGAGGGGTGCGGGAGGTCTTGCTCTTAGCCTCGATGTTGGCGCCTTTCCCAGATAGGTACCTCACTATCGCTGTGTGCCCGTTCTTTGCAGCTTTGAAAAGTGGCGTCTCGTATTTGTCGTTTCTTTCGTCAATTTTGGCATCTCTGCTCTTCAGTAGCTTTACTACCGCTTCATGCCCGGCGGCAGCAGCCTGAAAGAGTGGCGTCTCGCCCTTTTTGCATCTGGCCTCGATGTTGGCGCCTTCGTCGACTAGGAGCCTTGCTATGGCCCTATGCCCATTCATAGCAGCATGCATGAGTGGCCTATACCCATCCATATCCCTGACCTCGACGTTAGCGCCCTCCTCGACCAGGAGTTTCACGACGGACAGATGTCCCTCAGACACTGCCACGGTAAGTGGTGTATTGCGCGCATTATCCTTCGATTCAAGGTCGGCACCCTCCTCAACCAACAACTTGACCACCTCCTCATGGCCTTTTTCTGCGGCCATAGAGAGTGCCGTAGCGCCATCAGCATTTGCCATCTCGAGGTCAACACCACTCTCCACTAGTTGCTTGACTCTGGCTACATGGCCAAAAGTGGCAACCTTGATAAGCGAGGAGCGGCCATCATCGCCATTTGACCCGGGATCAACGGCTTCCTCTCTCGAAAGAGAGACCGATGCACTGGGTGCAGGATTATCGCCGTGCTCAGTCGCTAGAGGGGCTCCATCCTTGGACGACCCACTGATCGAGTTTTCATGCCCATCTTCATCAGCCTCAAGACTTCTGAGCTCATCCTCAATCGGGCCATTGGAATGTGTTTCGGAGGGCGACGCAGTGATATCAAGCACTTCGCGGGACCACGATTTTGAGTATGCTTGGGAATGCAGGTTATTTACGAATAACGCGTTTGCCATTTCTTCGTCGAAAGAACTGCTCCTAGAGGACGGTGTAGAGGACCTATTACGGTGAGCAAATATGCTGAATTCTGGGTGCTGAACCTACCCGCTATGTAACAACGTTGTTTGCATCTCTGGCAGAAAAGAATGCATCCACGCATGGCGCATGGCGGCCCCTGAATCCAGTCTCTCTGTTGGTTTTGGTTTCATCAGAGCACAAATAAAAGCTTGCGCATCCGTACTGACTTGACAACCATTCAAGGCAGCCCTAGGAAACGGTTTGTCAGGGTCACTGGCGTAGTCGATGACGGATGAGATATCCTGAAATGGAAGCCTCTTGGTCAGGACGAAGAAGGTGGTGACACCTAGAGCCCACATGTCGACGGCGGGGTAATTGAAATTCGATCTATGAGACAACCGGGATCTCAGAAGTTCGGGTGCCATGTATTGTAGAGTGCCGCTTCTCCTAGTGCTGCCACTCGTGTCTGGCTCCAGCCTCTTACTGATGCCAAAGTCTGCGAGTTTGACCCACCATGGAGCCGGGGGCACAGACCGAGGAGACTGTTGAATCAAGACATTCTTGGTGTACAGATCAGATGCTTGTTTAGCCGGAATTGGGAGAGGGGGTTACATACCTGAGGCTTCACATCTCGGTGTGCAAAGCGCTCCTGATGCATGGTAACCAAGCCACGAAGGATTTGACTGGCGATCTCCCGGCACTCATCTTCGGGCAAGGGTGCATACTCAAGAGCATAAGTCCCCAAGTCTCCCTTGGGGAAATACTCCATTGCGATATAAAGGGTGCGCTTTGAGGTGTAGTATCCCATTGTCTTTGCAAAGTGCTTGGCATACTGCACAAGAAAAGTTAGCTTCGGAGACTCGTAGTGCTGAAGTCCAGACGCACCTTATCATGAGAAAACTTGATGATGGCTTCCAGCTCCCGGAGATATTCACGCCGTCCGCCCTCTTTGAGAGGAATCATCTTGACAGCTCGCTGAGCATAGCCTCGACTGCCTCCAGTGCAAGTTTGCAGCACTACGCGCCCCTGCCCGCCGTGCCCAAGAGTGCGATTCTTCTTCCATTGTTCGAGTCGCTGCGGGGAAGAAGGGGGTGCATCAGGGTCATTAAAAAGGTGAACGGTGTGAGGCTTTTCGAAGCGCGTACATAATTTGTAGTCGCGGATAAGATCAGACAAGTTGTTGTCCATGCCGACTGCTCTTCGTGGAAGCTAAACGGAGGAAGGTGTGGGATCTAAGGGAAAAGTCAGCCATGGGGTGGCGGGTTTTAATATCCGCCTCTTAGTTGGAAGACACTGCCTCGCTGCCTCTTCAGGGCGCCCAACACACGAGTACGAGTGGTTCGCCAAGGTCGCCTTGTCGTCAAGGCTGATCGATGCTTTGACCACATCTGCCGTGTTAAGCAATGACGGGTCACCAGGTACCGGCGTACCGCCTGAGAGCTCCGCGCTCCGAAGGCGAACCTCTTCTTACCCGTAATTTCACTAATATCTAAACCATCAAATGGCAATATCGAAAGTCGAAAGTCAATTGCTCTTTTTTCCAGACGCGGTAGAGGGAGTCGGGAAAGCTCCCACGGGGTAGAGATGTAGAGCCTGATTATCAAGCCCGGTTCAGCCCTTGCACGCTGGTGAGACAACCTCTCCTCGCAGCCACTCAGCACTCTTTGCTCAGCAAGCCAAGCAAGCCACTTTGCAGGCCTTGTTGGCACTAAATTGTTCTCTTCTCACCGCCACATCGAATAGAGGCCGAGAATGTACTCCGTACGAGCTGATAGAAGGGTTCAATGCCCTGGCAATTTCGCTAATTTATTCCCATGCTATCCAGGGTGCACCAAAATTTAATTTTACTCTAACGAAGAAAAAAATAAAGGGTGCATAAGATGGAATAGTTGAGAGGGGGAACTATGATGGTTGCGCCATGTGTGCTCTTTGATCGACATAAGCTGTCTACTTCTTTCCCTTCTATATTCTAGATCTGACCTTCTTGCGATCCACGATGCTTCTCAACTCCAACGCCGACTTCTTAGGCGTCCTCTCCAACGTCTCATAGTCGGTAAACGTCACACCAAATCTCGGCCCATAACCATCTGACCATTCGAGATTGTCCATCAAAGACCACGCAAAGTACCCTTGCACGACTGCACCATCTTCTGTAACAGCTTTCGCCGCGGCATCCAGGTGATCATCAAAGTATTTAATCCTATAATCATCCTGCACAGACTCTTCGCGCGTCATTCTGTCCTCGCCAGGACAAGGACACCCATTTTCTGTGATGATTATGGGCTTGCCATAGAGACGATACACGCGCGTGAGGTGCTTCCGGAAAAGATCAGGGCAAGATCTGAGCCAGTGCAGACCACTCTCGAGACCAACAGGATCGCCAGCTTTGTTGGACTGAAGCTCATCAAGGTTGCCGATGTAATCTGTATCCGCCGGCGGAGATGTCTTGTGTCGTGCAAATTGGGAGGTGTAGTAGTTCATGCCGTAAAAGTCGCACTCCGCAGATCGAAGGAGTTCCATATCGTTTGATGAGAAGGTGGGTAGACGGTCCTTTAGTTGGTCTCTCATGCACTGGGGGTAGTCCCTGTTTAAACTACTAATCGTCAGATCCTGAATGAACCAATATGGATAAAGAATTCGGAAAGACTCACAAGATGGGGTTTGCAAACCATCCAATGTGAAACTGCATACGCCGCTCAGCAGCTTCGCTATCTCGAGGCTCACTGCTATCCCAAGGCTCATAGTAATCACCATTCAAGGAGATCCCTATCTGACCTTTTTGAGAAGGACGGAAGTCTTTGTTGTATGCTGCCACCGCGCGAGCGTGACTCATGATCAGGGCTTGGCCAACTATCCACGGTTCTGTTGCCGTGTCGCCCTCTGTTGATTGGGGGTTGATGCTGCTCCGACCAGGAGCATTACCACCCGTTGCATAGCCCTTTAAAATATTAGTAGGTGTAACTCTGTAAGTACGAGAAACTTACAAATATCGAGACGATCCAAGGTTCGTTCAGTGTGATCCAGTGCTTCACGCGATCGCCAAATCGCTGGTAACACAGCCTTGCATACCGTTCAAAGTCCTTCTGAGACTCTTCAACGTCTAGCCAGCCTCCATACCGTTCATGAAGTGCCTGAGGAAGATCCCAATGGTAGAGCGTAACCCAAGGGGTGATGCCTCGGGAGAGACATCCATCAATGACCCGATTATAGAAGTCTATGCCGGCTTCATTGATGGGATCATCCCTTCCACCAAGAGGAATAATACGAGACCATGAAAGTGAGAAGCGATACATATCAGCTCCATATTTTTTCATGAGATCAAGGTCTTCATCTAGACGGTGATAATGATCGCAAGCGACATCACCACTGGCGCCTTTGGTCCGTGTGGGTTCAAGATGACAAAAGACATCCCAAATAGATGGACCTCGGCCATCTTCGGCTACTGCACCTTCAATTTGGTAAGATGCAGTAGCGAAACCGAGCTTAAAGTCTGGTGGAAGTGAGGGCATTGTGATGTGGTACCAAAGAGCGGAAAGGGAATAAGACAAAGACAAGGGCGGTGCAGGAAGAGCAACTGCTGACGTCCCCCAGTCACGCCGTACAGGTCCGGGATTCTTTATACTAGGGGAATTACGGGCCGGTTGATAATCTGTCATGAGGATGAATGGAGCGGAACGAACCAATGTCGATCACCGCCATTATTGGATGATCACCAATTCCCCGATGGTATTTCGCCGTCTAACTGAGGGGTAACAGCTTCGTCTAGCTCTATTTCTCCGTTTTGCCGCTCCGTCACACCATCAGCCGACTCGTTTATTCCCCACGGGGAACTAGAATGTGGAGTACACCATTCAGCCGTTGACTTGGTTCTTTTGCAAAATCGGAATTGTTCCTCTATGATCGTATGTCGTATGTATATAACATACAACATCGCCAGTTGTGGCACAGATCAACCATCAACTCCAATCAGCCTATCTTTCTTCTGGCATCATGGCTCCCAAGGTTGCTCGCGCTACTGAAGACATTCAGTCTCCCATCGACTTGAAGTCGGTTCCACCATTTTGGAAGAGAAAAAATGGCGTACTGCTGTACTTCCTTCTCACTTCCTCCTTGCTTGCCAGTATGGCACTTGGCATTGACGGGTATGTCGTCAGCTTCAGCCAGAACTAAGGTTAAGATGCTAATTGGAAGAATAGGAGCATGACCAACGCCCTTCAGACGCTCGAAAGTTGGCAAGAAAAGTTCGGCCACCCAACCGGTTCCAAGCTTGGTTTCTTCGGCGCTTCCAACGCCATCGGCGGTGTCATCCCTTTCATCTTCCTCAGCTGGATCGGTGACGTTGCGGGTCGTCGTGTTCCAACAGCTCTCGGCTCGATCGTCATCATTGCCGGTGTCATTGTGCAGTTCTTTGCGACCTCGCTCAACATGTTCATCGGCGGAAAGATTGTGCTTGGAATTGGCTCGTCGCTTATCCAGATGGGTGCTCCAGTACTAGTCACAGAGCTGTCCCATCCCAAGGAGCGAGTTCAGATCACGACCTTGTACAACACGAATATCGTCCTGGGCTATGTCATCGGCGCGTGGGCGACGTACGGCTGCTTTCGTATCGATAGTGAATGGTCCTGGAAGCTTCCCACTCTCGTCCAGATCGTTCCCTCGGCGTATCAGCTTAGCTTGATCTTTTTCTGCCCCGAGTCTCCCCGCTGGCTGATCGCCAAGGGCAAGCTTGACAAAGCTCGCGATATCCTTATCAAGTATCACGGAGAATGTGACGCTGACAGCGAACTCGTCAAGTTTGAGTGCACCGAGATTCAGCAAGCCATCGCTAAGGAAGCCGAGCAGAACATGACCTGGAAGGACTTCTTCTCTTCTATTCCCAACCTCAAGCGAATCTCGCTCTGCTTCGCAACCGCGCTCTTCAGTCAGAGCTCTGGAAACCTTCTGGTATCTAACTACTTGACGCAAATCTTGAAGGACACCGGCATCGAGGCGGAGAAGGACATCACGCTTGTCAACGGAATGGTGACGCTTTGGCAGTACATCGTGGCCATCACCATGGCTATGCTGGTTGACCGGTTTAAGCGACGTACTTTCTTCCTCTTTGGCTCGGGTGGTGTTCTGGTCACCTTCATCATGTGGACCATCGCCGCGAAGCAGTATCTCGATGGGTCTCTTGCAGGAGGTCGTGTTGTGTTGGCTTGCATCTTCCTCTTTCAGGGCTTCTACTCCTCAGCTTGGACCAACCTTGTGGTTACCTACCCTCTCGAGATTGTCACGTACCAGATGCGAGCCAAGACATGGGCATTTGTGCTACTGACTATCCAAGTTGCTTCCATCTTTGGTGGCTATGTCAACCCCATTGGACTGGAGGCTATTGGCTGGAAGTTTTACATTTACTACTGCGTTTGGGTCGCAATCGTCTTCCTGGTTGTCTACTTCTTCTTTGTCGAGACTTCGGGACCTACGCTGGAGGAGCTTACGTACTTGTTTGAAGGAAAGGACGTCAAGCAGGACATGGCCAAGGTGATTGAGATCAAGAAGGAAGAGCAGGAATTTGGCAAGGAAAAGGAAGTCTGATGTGCTGGGACAGATGCAGCTGTGGCAATGGGTTGATTGAAGTTTGCATTCAGGGGTTTAATTTACAAGAGATGAAGTGTTTCGCAATGCATCAGAAGCCTTTGAGTCCAACCGAGTGAGCAAATCAAGAAGAACGGTGAAATCACTGCGGGCCCGAGAAGCAATTGGCGAAGTCCCATTTCTGTGCATGATTTCCAACAAGCTTGCTCCGATAAGCCGTATCTTTTCGACCTGTTCATCTTGTTAGCTGTTCTGGTTTGATGATCCAGGCTATTATTTAGGTGTTGACTCACATATGGCTCTCCATTAACCTGCAGTGACCAGAAGGGCGCCTCTTGGATCACACGTAGCATGTCTCGAGCGATTTCCGTCTTGCGGATATCCGCGTGCTCAATTCCTGAACTGTAGTATGGCAAACCTTCCAACTTCTGAGTGATCACCATCCTGAGACAGTGCACAGAAACTTGGAGGTTGGCGCATTGAATTAGGAACTGATTAGCCGTTTCCCTGGGACCCTCTACTAGGGAAGCAAAGGTGTATGATTGAAGATATGGTGGCAAGTCATCGAGACATGTGATGAAGCGGATGTAGATGGTGTCAAGACGGTTCCTTTCCTCGACAGTGAGCAAGGACTGATTGGGCATGGGAATGCCCCTTTGCTCACGGTCTTGAAGCAGTCTCAACTCTAAGAGCAAGTCAGAAGCATTCTGCCAGAGCCTCAAGTTGGCATTGAAGCCTTCGATACATGTCTTTCGTATCACTTCTGAATTTGTGGATGAGTTCCCAGGGGAGAGAATAGGGGCTTCGTCTTCAATCCCAGTTGGGTAAGCCGTGGTGATTCCCGACTCGAACGAGAATTTGTGGATCGTAATGGGACGATTGTTCAATATTGCAGCCGATTTATCGCCCATGTATACGATCCAGAATGCCCTGCGTCGCAATTCCGCCTCAATTGGTAACAGCCCTTCCAGCGAAGTCTCCTCGTTCAACTGCATGACCTGTGCAAGCCTCGTTGCTTCTCCAAAAATGTGCCATGAGTATTTGGGTTTTCCTGCCGCATGAAGACAATTTGAGTGGAAATACCGTATCGTGATCGAGTTGGCATTCGGGTTCTCGAGGTCCGCTTCAAGATAGTGGCTCAGACAGGACCGTGAAGCATTGAGGAACAAGTCGCCCACTGACTGACCCTCTGGAAAGAGATCCTTCGGCAGGTAAGAATGCTGCTTCAGCACAGACAGCTGTTATCAACGTGAATGCTGTCTCTGGCCATGTTTCCATAAGACCAGTGCCATTTGCATGGCTCTCCGATGTAGAGAATCTTGTCGTAAAGTAGAAAGCGAGTCGCGAAGACTAGGCTCATGTACCAAAGGCGTGAGTGGGTACAGGTACTCAAAGAACAAGTCAAAACATCGCGTAACCAAGCTCTGAAGGTCATTCGCGATGAAAGCCAATGCTCTCGACAAGTCCTGCCACCTTTGCGCCGACAGCCCGTGACCCGCGACGCCATCATTCAAAACCGAAGACGTGGAGATCGTCGGCGGCGAGAGTCCAAGATCGACATTCAAAGCCCTCGAAGAGTCCCATTGCGCCGAAGTGGTCCCTGTTGGCGTGGAAAAATTGGCGCTGGACAGCGCTGTTAATTCCGCTGTGGGGTTTGACATCTTTTCCTGCCGATGACGGCCTCTTCCGTCTAATCTTGGGTCCTCGTCTTGCGACGGGAATGTCAAAGCGGCATTGTGTGCCTGACTCTCGGCAGTTTGTGCATCTTTGAGCCAAGTCTGAAAAGTCACACTGATCTGATTGTCAATTGAGAGTTTCTCCGATGCTAGGGGTTCCTTACCTTGGCTTTTCGCCGTCGGCAGCGATCACACGCTCTACTTGTTGCCTTCTTCTGGGATGGTGTATTCGTGTCGGGAGAATGAGGAGAACTTGGCGTGGGGCTGTTATCCATTGTGAGTGTTTGAGAACAAGGCGAGGTGCGGTAAAGCAGGATTCTTTGGATTTGGCGGGGATTTGCAGCGGTCAAATAGAAAAGGTCTTGATTTGAACCCCGCTTTTCATTCCTTGTTTCTCCTATTCTCCGTGTCGATCCAGCCCCTGGAAAGTTAGTGGCGCGCACCGAGCGGGGGATGATCCTGGAGAAGACCCTGCAGAGCTTGAGTCTGGGGAAACGAGCTTGTCAGGAGGAAGCTAATTCTTGGTTCCAGGAACGGGTTGCCAAGCAAAAAGGAGTCATCATTACCGAAGGCGCCTATATAATAAGCCCTCATAGACTTTCAACCTTTCTGATGCCTCAAGGTGGTTCCCCCAATTGCATCAGATCTCCTCCAGCTCATCATGATCTATTCAACGGGCCGTTTTCTCGCTTTGGCATGTGCCGCTACGGCATCTTTGTCCCTGGTCGAAGCTCGACCAGGCTACAAGCGCAACAGCCAACCATCCTGTCGCTTTGGTCTTGAGTGGTCCCAGCAAGATGTTCTTGATCATACAGATGATTTCATCTGGGATCTTTTGTACTGGGAAGGCAAGTTCCATCAAAATGACGTGGCCTACAACACAGCCAATGGCATGTCTTATGATGGCACTCAGCTTGACTGGAAGTCTGGGAAGCGCACTACCAAGCACACGTTTAGTGCCGCGAGCAAAGAGGCAAGCCTAATTACCTTTTCAAGTATCAACTCTAACCATGGACTAGGCACTCCAAATCATGCTCTATGCTCAAGCCATCTCTGGATCCAAGGAAGCAGCCCGCTTTCTGACACCACAAAATCTTGGTGCAGCACCAGGGTTCGCTGCCTCCATCATGGAGACCAAGTTGAAGACTTACCTTCAGTTTAATGAGACCTATCCGGGCTTTGGTGGTTATCTGCCTTGGATCAAGACCGATACCCAGGACATCAAGCCACAAGATGGGTGGGACAACCGAGTCCCTGGCCTTGACAATGGGTGAGTGGAAATGTTCAAGACTAAGAGCTGGGTTAATTCAGTATGTAGAGAACTTATTTGGGCCGTCTACGCATGTATTGAAGCCCTGCAGAAGCAGCCCAATGCCAAGTTCCACAAGATCGCAGACGGTTGGCAAGATTGGCTTGACTATGTCGCCTCAACCGCTGCCGAGATCTTTTACATTGGCAAAGGTCGAGTCTGCGCCGTGACCGAAATTGCAGATCAAACCTTGCCGGTTGACGACCCCAAGCAGTCTTACAAATGCGAGACTGAGACTTACCTTGACGACCCATATGAGGGCGAGCTCTTCACGTATTTCCTGCAATTCTTCAGCAAGTTGTCAAAGGCGGACAAGAAGAAGCTATGGGAATACAAGAGGCCTAAGTTGGAGAAGACTGAGTACTCCCAGGGCGGCGTTGGTCCCATCACGGTACGAAAGGGTACGTAAATTCAGTCTCAATCATTGGGTGATACCCAAGCTAACAACCTCAGGCTTTTGGTTCTCAAGCCACGAGATTTGGAACCAACTTGAGCTCCCGTACTATGATGTTGATATTGTCCGGTAAGTACCTCTGTCTAAACACAAGACAGAATACTGACGACTCAGTCGCGTCTTCTTGAACGGAGAGCGAGCCCGCACATGCAACTCTGTTGTTACAAAGTCTCCCGGCCTATATGCCTCGGTCAACAACTCGACTGACCCGGACACTGATACCATCATTGGTTACATCTCTCCCGCTGGAATTCCATCGATTGCAAGCCAGAAGGACCAGTATCACGACGTCATCACTCCGTATGGCGCATTCCCAGTGGTCCTGTTTGACAAGGGCGTGGGCTTGGCATGGTGGAGAAATATGATTGTCGGCAAGAAGATGCAAAGTAAGGGCCACCCCATGATCATCCGTAGTACGTGCTAATACCTTTCATAGATCCCTACGGAAGCACAGAGTCAACTCGCGTCGACGGTGAGCTGGTCTCAGCTCTTGTGACATGGGATAGCAAGGTCACCACCGTTGTGGCCCTGTTGGGTGGCGTCGTAGACCTCGTCCGTGATCGAATGCGATCTGACGGCATCTACAATGAGTTCTTGAAGATCACCGAGGTACGTGTGTGATTTTCCCTGGGAAATATGCGAAACTGACAAGATGTAGCGAGAGCATGTTCGTGTTTTCGGTCAGCACTTGAAGGGTGAGGATATCGACTTGTGTCTTCCAAAGGAGAAGGTTCCGGATGCTGGATTGAAGGATTTTACGGCATGCCGGGCGTAAGTTATCCTCTAAAGAAGGACGTGTTGGTAAGTTTTGCATAGAGTATCCGTCCATAGGGTGTAAATCAAGCTGAATACTGCGACTTATATCGTAACGCACTTGGATATTCCTACCTCGATTATTGTGAACCATGAAACAGGATCCATGTCAAGAGAAATCATGTAACGCCTGATTTCCCAGAACTAGTTCATATGAAGATGAGGAAAAAGGTGTGGCTGGGGCGGATTAGAAACTGTATTGGAGAATGGGTTGGGCTGGGAACATACTAAGACACGCGTACACTACCCCATATCGAAGCGAATATATACTGCCCCAGCATGTAACCAAGTCTCTTTCTTTGACCCATATCTTGTTGTCCAGGTCTCAGTCAACAGCATCAAAAGATCCACCTGCTTAGGTCTGAAGAGATTCGCACTTGATCTCTGTAAAGGTGACATCGTCGATTGCAATGATCAGCTCGTCAAACTCGCCACCACAGGTTACACCGAAAGCCAAGGTAGCCTGGTTCACATGTCCTGAGGGGCTCGTAGGAGTCCAGACCTCGGTGGCCTCAGTCCAAGAGTACGGGCCACCGTCGTAGGGGCCCACTCCATTAAATCGGCGGGTTCCAACGGCGGGCACGAGGTTGCAGCCAAAGCCAGCGCTTCCTGACCACGTAGACAAGCCAGCGACGCGGTAGTAGTAGGACAATCGGTAGGGGCCGGTAAGGTCGGTCAAGGACTGGGAGAAGGTGTACGACTCAATACCGCCGCTGGTGAATCGGAGGCGCCTGGTATCAGAGGTTAGGAGACAGGTCTCAAGAGAAAGGTGAGGGGTTGAACTTACAGGCCGTGGCTACCCGAGTGAGGGTCTTGGGTGCTTCTGAGGTTGCTGATTCCAGTCCAGGGAGCACCGTCGTCGTCATCGAAACTTGGGTTGACGACGATCTGGGTTGTGCCGCAGTCTGGGGCTTCGGAAGTTGTCGAGGTCTCGGCGATTGTGGTGGATGAGGACTCGGCTAGAGAAGTAGAAGTCTCGAATAGGGTAGTAGAAGAGCTTTCCGCCGCAGTAGTAGATGAGCTCTCGACCACGGTAGTAGACGAAGCTTCCAGAGTAGTGGACGATGTCTCAGCCACGGCAGTCGAGGTTTCGGCGACGCTCGTCACGGTCGTGGAAGGTCGGCAAGGGCCAGCATTGGCACCAAGAATGCCAAAGGCGAGAGTCGCCACCGCAAAGAGAGATCGACGAGCCATTTAGGATAGACAAAGGTCAATATTCACAAGCAATTGAAACGAGTGTAACGGCCAAAGACAGCCAAAAGAGCGACAATGACAGAATGTGCAGCTTCAAATCTCCTCTCGACGCGAGTCCCTATTTATTCAAGGTCCATCCCCTGGTGTCAAACTCTCAAGTGGCGCTTCGGCCATGCCTAGATTCGCTAGCGTGGGCCAAACTATCGATGACTGACGCAGGCTAATCTCAATAGTTTGCTGCGCTGCTCCGTATTTGGGCCTTTTGGCTGAAATTAATCATGGCGCCACAGCGGGAGGCCGCGTGGCGTGACAAGTTAAAAAACGCCCATCTGTGTGGCGTTGTGAAACGGCTGCCAGATCATGCGCCACTGGGAATAGAGGCATTGGTATTAGTCAATTTCGGTACGTTTTAGATCATCCAACTTCTTAAGCATAATTACGAGTCAAGACAACTTCAGTTGGAATGATCCTAAAGTCATTTCTTAAGTTTGATATAGGGGTGACTTGGTGGATATGGCGAGATAGCCCGGCTTGACTTGGGAGACTTGATGTACACATAAAGCAAAGAAAACAAGTTTTGTATCACGAACTAATCCTAAAATCTGTGCACGTAATTATCACTTTATTCAGAAGGATTACTTAATCGACTAGAAGGGAACGAGCTACTTCTAATTTCTATTCATCCTCGTGAGAGCACGGAGACTCCGATATATTTAAGCCTAGGGTAGCGTTGATCGCCCACATTGTTTCACACATCTCAGTGTTCTCGCCATGTTTCTATTTATGCGTATGACGCTGTGAATCAGCTCACTGCTTATACAGGCCCCCAGTCACGAGGCGAAAACATGCGGGCCTCGCGCTTCAAGACGCCTCTATCAGCGAGGAGGTCATCGTCTTACATAGATTGTCAGTACCCTTCGTCATCAGCTCTAATGACGATGGGTTATTAGGTGAGTGTTGTAGAAGACATTGCGTACGGTGCTGGCCTCTGGCTTGAGGGGGCTTGGGAGAGGTATATCATGTTAGCTTAAGATCTAGTAATTATGAAGAGTTTTCACCGTCGTCAATGCTTCTCTCCAACCCCACATCATGTGTTCGGGGAGCCGGGCCTCGCCAAGGAGAGACATACAATGGCCATGTAGGGTTGCCTTCACTTTAAGCCTTTATTTCAGTAGAAGAAATGATAAACGGAGAGATATTACCCCGAGATTACTTCTTGGCAACCGTTTCACTGCGAGCTAAGCCTCCACAACTGTTCACCAAGCATTGGCATGGTTGCAGTACGCAGAAAGCAACAACTCGGATTGGACATTTATTACCTCAAGTCCAGGTACCCTCTTGGCTAATGACTTGGCCCTGCGCCCTGTTATAGTGTATTCTTGCCCGGCAGGGAATTAAACTTTCTTCTCCACGTCTCGGCGATCAAGGGTCCAATGCTCATAAAGAGGGCGAACAGTTGTTGTCAGACATGCATGTTCAACCACCAGCCATTCGTTTCACACAGCTTACAAGAGCTGTCGAAATTTGTCAACTGTACATACTGCTCAACGGGAAATGCATACCTTTAAGCTTCTCCTCGTCGCAAGCGCCGCCCTGCAGGCCGCCGCCCAGACTCGAATCCCAACCGAGACCGGTGCCATCTCCGAACCGCCGTTGGAGAGCTTCGGCGTTGGCACAGCATGCGCGACCGTCGTGTCATCGCTCGCCGCCGACGCGACCGACGCCCCCGTCCCCGACAGGTCCATCTCCAACATTGCTATGGCCTTTGCACTAGGCCGCATGTACAACACTGAAGACCCTTGTAAGCTACCAGCCATCACGGAGCGCGACTCGGCCAGCGCTTTTACGGCATGGGCATCTAGCTACACCGAGTGGCAGAGTGACCAGATCCCCGATTATCGACAGGTGTGGACAGCATGCAGTGATGAGCCGCTGGTTTCAGAGATTATTCCTATCGGATCGAGTGTGTGCAGTAATCTCGCTGCTGAGATTACAGGGGGTTCTGGGCCGAACAACGATGGGACAACGATGGCGATGACGACGATGAGGAAGCGGCAGTGATGGGAATGGACCCAACTCCGATGATGACAGCGATGATTCAAACGGCGATGATAATGACGGGGGAAGTGATGGCGATGATGGGAACTCTGGCATTCAGCAGGCAGTACCTGTCTTGTCGGCTGCTTTGATAGCTGGCCTAATCATTCTTGGCCTGTATTGAAACCTAGTCTAATAAGACTTGGAAAATAGCAGACACCGTGCTATTGCTTGTCATCAATGCTATTGAAGAGCTATAGCAGGCCCACCGTTTCTACGGGGGGCCGACTGGTCGTCATATATGTTCATCTAGCAAACAGTTATTAATTAAGCCAATTCCAACCTCAACAGGCGAGGGTTGCAGCACGGATGAAACGTAAAACGACAATGCTTATTGGTCGTAAAGCCGCTGATAAGCGAATGCTCAGTATAAGAACACTGTCGTAAAGTAATGGTGGTCGGCCTCCCGCAGCTCAAGGTAAAGTTGACGCAAGATAAGACATGCAGTTGTCCGTTTCCTGCTAAAGGGGAATGAAAGCAGGGAATGAGAAGTTTTTGACGTCATGATAAGCTGCAGGATGACTGCTGGAGGCCGGCTTCTGCAGAGTCAAGATCAGGCCAACTTCTTAAGTCTAGAATATATAGGGATTCTTCCATCCTCATTAGTGTATTACACGATGTACGGTAGGATCTAGTCTAAAGAGTTGATTACTCTGGCATACGTCCTTTCTCGCACATAAACACACCACCATGCCTGATGTGCAGCTTTGTCAGAACCAACCCCCCGGGGAGATCCTACTCACTCAGCTCCAAGATGCAATCACGCAGTACGATGAGAATGCCGCATTCTCCTGCAGCGGATCCCTTGAGATCAGCTACACCAAGCCTCGTAGGTTTGACGAGGTAGAAAAGCCAACATGCCCCGAGCCTGTCATATTCTGGCATTCGGGCAAGCACCTTACGCTCGACGGCTGCTACACCACTCCAAAGCCTGGAGAAAATAGTCTGGATGAGTTGGTGAAAGATTGTCGACCCGCCACTTTCGGACGCGACGGCGAAAATGTGTTGGATGAAAAGATCCGCAAGGCCGGGGCGATGGAAGCCAGTTACTTTGCAACCAGTTTCAACCCCTACGACTGTGGTATTGTGGATGTTATCGGCCGTAAACTCCTGCCCGGCATCGTCAGAGCGGGAAAGCAACAAGCCGTGGACCGATGGGGAGTCCTGGCTAAGCTATACAAGCTGAACGTGTATTCCGCCCCATCCGGCATGTTCAAACCACACGTCGATACTCCCCGTGGGCACACTCACTTTGGTTCGCTCGTGGTAGCACTGCCAACCACATATGAAGGTAAGTAGTGTCTCCCAGATGGCGCCAGTATGTTTCAACGTCTGCTAATGTCACGTCGCAATTAGGCGGCCAATTGCGCGTTATCTCGAAGGGAAAAGAGACTGTAGGCCTTGGCCAACCTAAATGGGACTATGGTTCGAGTATTCGATGGATTGCTTTCTACAGCGATTGCGAGCATGAGGTTCTGCCAGTTACAGCAGGACATCGCGTCACGCTCACTTACGAACTATGGGTTGCCGACTACCTTGGCGGCCTTACCCAACCTCAAGTCAAAACACCAGGCTCAGAACACTACAGTATCTATGAAAGGGCTAAAGCCATGCTCTTATGCCCACATCTACTCATGCACGGCGGCGTTATCGGGTACTGGTGTGCGTACCAGTACCCTGAGACATTTGTTGGTACACATTACTACGAGCGCTATCTGCGCACCCTTAAAGGCGTCGATGCCGCCATTTTTGCAGTCTTTAGATCTCTCGGGCTCACGGTGCACATCAAGCCCTTTGACAGCGGACAAGCGATCAGTACCGTCAGTAGTGGAGTCTTTATCGATCAACCAACCCGATTTAGCTATATTCTTTCCACAGAACGAAATCTTGAAGAAGCAGAGATCAAGGTAGGCACAGGTTTCTATCCAGGTCCCTTGAACAGACGCTGATTCAATGACGGATCCAGTCCTTTCAGAGAGGCACGTACGTCGGTGACGAGATCTTTCGCCACGTTAAATGGTTCAATGAACGGCCAGATATGAACCCGGCAGGCGCAGGACATCTGGCTGACCGTAAGCCAACGGTGTGGATTGGAAATGAGTTTGATGTTACTTGGGATTATTCTCTCCGTGTGTTGTTAGTAGTGGTGCCTCCCTTTCTTTCCAGGCGGGTACTTGTTTAAATACGCTCTTCGTCGCGGTGACGGTGCCGAGTTCTTCTCTCCTCAGATATTTCACCGTGCTTTTGCTCGTTATGAATGAAACCTCGACTTTGGAACAGTGGCATCGAGGAGGGCCTTTTAGTTTTGCACGCTTTTCGTTCTATCATCCTACCACCTTGATCTCAAGCTGGACCTGTATACAACTGTGTAGTTTCTAGCCTCTTAATATGATTCTACGGTCTAAAATTGAAGGGTAGGGTCCTTTTGCGCCATCTTATTTGTCCTTGGGCAAGCGCTAATGGCTCCCAAGCCTGTATGGTGTATGACTAGCTGTTTTGATAGTGGAAGTTTCAGCATACTCACTGTCGCTTCAAACGCGCCATTCTCAGATTGGAATGTCTCACGGGAACATATGCAAATCATTATCAACTATAAATCTCTTGCTAGTCTCTGACTTTAAAAGGGCACAGTATGCACATCGGCTAACTCCAAACTTCGCTCGCATCCGAACACTCAAGACAACTCGCCCTTGATCTTCCAGTAAACGTTATAGTTGTAACCCTGAGCATCATAAAAGGGACTCAAGATAACAGTCTCTCCATCCGCAGTAGCTTCAAACTTCAAACCCTCCTTGCCCTGTCGCTTCACAGTTCCGAGGTCAATCTCCGGGACCGCATCAAGCTTTGAGCCACCATAGTTGGCCGACAGAATAACAGGTCCAAAGGCAACTGCTGCCGTGGTTGCGTCGTCGTTGGCCGCAATTGTACGCAAGCTCATCGGGAGTGTCACCGTGACGGCATCGCCTGAAGACCACTTGCGCTTGATGATGGCGTACTTGCCGGATACGATGTCAACACCTTCGACTGCTTCTCCATTAATCTTGATGGAAGCCTTGGAGGTCCAAGAAGGAATTCTAATTGCCATGGTCCACTCGTTGTTCTCGCCCTGGCTACCAACCTTCAGCGTGGTGGTATCTCTCTCAGGGAAATCCGTGCTCTGAGTGACAGAAATCTTGCGATCAGACCAGTCGAGTTGCGAAGGAGTGAACAAGTTGACATAAAGTGTTTCGTCATCGTGGAAGTAGATCGAGTCCATCAACTTGGTATTGGTCTCGATACCGGATCCTTGACAGCACCAGAAGGAGTCGTAGTCGGTGCTCCATGTACCGCCACCCCATGCAGGACCAACGCCTCGACGACCACCAGGGTTGAGGGGTGTAAAGTACGTGATGTGTCCATGATGATCCTCAGGGTTCTGCTGTCCCAAGAGATGATTCATCAAAGCATTCTCGTAAAAGTCGAAGAACGAGGCGTCACTAGGATCCATGACCCAAAGCTCTCGTGTCAACTTGAGCATGTTATAAGTGTTGCATGCCTCGCAAGTGTCGTTGTCAAGGTACTCAGCGATGGCATCAGGAGCTCGGAAGTGTTCGGCCTGACTGTTGCCACCGATAGCATAGGTGTGCTTGTGGACAGTCAAATCCCAGGCATTACGACCGATGTCGAGGTACTTCTGAAGACCAGAGACCTTGTACTCGCGGATGGCACCAATCCACTTGGGCACTTGGGTGTTGGCGTGTAGACCTGACAACTTGTCTTCACCCTTCTCTAGAGGGTCGAAAATGGTAGCGTGGTCAAAGCGCTGAGCGACCTCGAGCCACTTCTTGTCTTCAGTATAGTAGGCAATGTCGGCCAGGACTTCGTTCATGCCGCCAAACTCAGTCTGCATCATGGCCTGCATCTGATCATAGGTCAACTTCTTGGTGCGTGTGTCGACCCAGCCAGCTAGAGCGAGCATAACATCCTTGGCATCTTCATCTCCAACAAGACGATGCACATCGAGGAGTCCAGCGAGGGTCTTGTGGATGGCGTAGTAAGGAACATTGCCATTGCTCAGAGTTCTCTTCTCGACGGCAGTAATCTCAGACTCTGGAAAGCCAGAGAGATATCCCTCGGTGAAGTTGGCCTTTTCGTTGTTTGCCTGACATTTGCCAAGTTCTTTGGCAAAGTAGGTGGCTCTAGAGCCGCACTCCTCGTTACGAAGAGTGGCGTAGCATTGTGACCAGGCTGTGAGGAAGTGCCCTTGGATGTGACTGCGGAAGGGAAAGTCTGGTGCATCCCAACCTCCGTTCTTTTGGGCGCCTTTGGTGTCTAGGCCATGGTTGGCGCGGAAGACATAAAGTAGACGATCGGGATCAACGGAAAGAAGGTAGGTCAAGGTTCGGTTCTGGTTGTCCATCCAACGACTGTCGGTGAGAGACACCTCACTCAGGTCGAAGGCTTTGGCAGACACATCGACTGCTGCATGGACGAAGGGGAGGATGGTTGCTACGCCCGCATAAAGGGCGGCAGGTTTGATCAATACCATGGTGGGAGGAGTAGATTGATAGATGCCCGTGAACCAGATAGATCAGATTAATCACAAACCGGCAGAAATGAGACTTTAATAACTCTCCGTATTCATATGATTAGTCTTCCCCAGAGTCGTATTACGCGGGGACGCATGCTACCCGCCGATGATCACGAGAGGTCGTATTGCCGGCCCACTCAGAAACGTTAAAAACATGAGAGCCATTGGGGCGGCAATCATCTATGTTGCATTTGCAGATCTGGGGACTATGGAGGCATATAGTTGAAGCCTTGACCAAGTCAACCTCGCCAGGGACAAGAGCTTCCACGAATCAGAAGGCACCATGTCGCCCGACTTGGAGTGCAATAGAGATGCGCACCAATACACGCGTTAGTTGATAAACCTTGTTAACGAAATACTCTTCGTGACAGCGTGGGGATGTTACTCTATTGAGGGGGGTTACATCATCGCACAGTGAGGGGTTCGGGGCTTTAGAGGCCGAAGACAGATTCTCAATACGCCGAAACGGACGAATGAACGGTGATTAAACTGGTTAGTTGGGCGGAAATGGGCTTCGGATATGCCAAGACGGAGCATTTTCCTGTCCTATCATCGGAGCCTGCTTTTCCTAGATCAACCATCGGATGATACGCATCTTCCCCTCAAAAGGCGGGGTTACAATTGATTCATAATCCAGCCCAAATTGGAAGCTCTCTTATTTTAACATCAAACCACGAGCAATATTTTGTACACGCGTAATGCCGACCAAACCGTCTTTCGATTCCCTGCCGTTGAGAAAAGATGGCCCACATGGCAATGCCTGGGGTCTCTTTGGTGACCAAGACGAATGCGGGATGCTTAACCTTTTGACTCCTGAGAAGACGGCAAAGGCAGCGGCAGAAATTCGTGATGGTGTACGAGTGTCTACAGACTGGCCTCTGAATCGAATGTCGAGACCTTGCTTTGGTCGGGCACCTTTTGAGCATAATATCAAGAACAAGGCCCCGCGCGCTGTCAATGACGACACTTTGACCTTCAACACGCAGAGCAGCTCGCAGTGGGATGGATTCCGCCATTATGCGTACCAGAAGGAGAAGCTATGGTTTAATGGAAAGACGCTTGATGACATTCTCTCAACGAGCGTCAACGGGACTCAAGGTACGAGCGTGACTAAACCTCAAAGAGATGTTGACTAATTGACTGTAGCATGGGTCGAACGAGGCGGCATCGTCGGTCGCGGAGTTCTACTAGACTACGCAGCATGGGCGGATGCCAAGAACATCGAGATCAAAGCATTCGAAACAAACTCGATAACAGTTTCAACACTCAAAGAAGTCGCAAGCAGTCAAGGCACCACCTTTGAAGAAGGCGACATTCTCTTTATCCGAACAGGCTGGACGCGCGCCTACGACAAGTTATCCGACGACGAATGCAAGACACTAGCAGATTATAAAACTCCACCAGCCATCGGTATCGAGTCCTCGGAAGAGACGCTGAGATGGTTATGGGATCAGTCTTTTGCGGCTTTGGCAGGTGATCATCCGTCCATGGAGGCATGGCCCTGCCAGAATCAAGATTTTTGGCTACATGAGTGGCTTCTCGCCGGATGGGGGATGCCAATCGGTGAGCTTTTTGATCTAGAACAGTTAAGTCAGGAGTGTCAGAAACGTGGTCGTTGGTCCTTTTTCTTCTCCAGCATGCCGCTCAAGGTACGTGCCAGAAGCATCCAGATGGTGGGAAGATTGCTAACTTAGGTTGACTTAGGTGCCTGGAGGTGTTGCTAGCCCGCCAAACGGAGTCGCAATCTTTTAACCGGTGACCTGAGAGAAGGAAAGGCGAGAAGCTATGCTTAGAATAATATCACTATTGTCGATCACACATGTCAACTTTTACTATATTCTATGGCAATAGATGATGATATCCCTCCGATTCGCGTCATCTTAAGGGATCATCTAATATTTCCAAGGAACTGCCGGCATTGTATGTTTACAAGCTGAAATATAGGTACGCCGTTTGATCGTATGAGTTTGGTCAATTCAACCTGTTGACTCTGCTGACGCCGAGTCCGGCGCAAACTCGGGGTATCCCTGTTTCAGCCAGAACCAACACAACACCGTGGTCAGAGCTTAAACTGCCGCCTACAAATCCTGTTGCCTCGCTCCAATTTTTCACAGTTCCATTCCTACAGACTTCAAACCTCACAGCTTTGGACATATGTCTGCCATCCAACCCATATCCGCGTATGTGAGGGCGCTCACAACCTTGGCAATGCCTCTCTGCAAGAGTTTGACTCTTACGCATACAAAGCCAAAAGGTGAAGACTTTGAATCATGGCATCATTCTCTCAACCTACAGAACGCAACACAACAAGTCCATCACGCCATCATTCATTCTGCTCCCGATGATCTCACATCCGGGCGAGACTTCGAGGTCTGGCAGCATTGGGAGGAGAAGGACGGCAAATATCCCGCCTTTGAGACCGCCATTAACCGCATCACCGAGCTCACACACCTGGAAGCTCTTGAACTTCGATTCAGCGATCGGTGCGAGGGAATCACTGATAAACATCCATTCTCGGATGATGTTGAAGAGGCTGAATCGCGCATCAACACGCTCAAAGCCGTCTTTGGAGCTTTGGAAAAGCGATCTGCTAATCCCAAGAATTCCGCTGTCCGATCTCTCGCCATTGAGAACTTGCAGAATGTCCCGATCCCAGAGTTCACAAAGTCGAATGCTTTTAAGAATGTGATGAAGGACGTCAAGGAGCTACATCTATCCATAGCGACCGAGTATAACGAGCATGGTCCAGACCGTGACGTCTACAAAGACGAACGTCAGACTTTTGTAAGATCTGAACACAAGCCCAGAGGTAAAAGATAGATACTGACCAGTTCCAGGAGCCCTTTTTACAAAAAGAGTTACTCGCACCTATAGCCCATAATCTAACCGCTCTAACCTTGAAGTTCGACCAAGAATGGGGTACTGTCCCAGGCCAGTTCGACGGTCACAATCTCTTATTCCCTAAACTCGAGTCCTTGACATTGGAAAATTTCATGATTGGGCACCATGATCACATGGACTGGGTATACGCTCAAAAAACACTAAAGAGCCTATACCTGAAAGACATTCGCATCGCTTCGCACCTCCTCGTCGAAGAAGACAATATTGAAAAATGGAGCCTACGGACAGACGACTGGAAGAGTTGGCCCCGTGGTGCTTTTGGCCACGAATCCGATAATGCCAGAGTCTTTACCTTTTCTGGCACCTGGGAGACTGTCTTTGACTCTATCCGAATTAACCTACCCAATCTCGTCGACTTTCGTCTCTACGACCGAACATATGGGGTCATAGACAACAACTCCGAGGCTTTCAACAAGGGGGTCTCGCACCAGCGGTATATTGCGTTTAGTGAATGGATCTTGCCGAGTCCATGGATCGAGGCCGAGAGAAACGGTGAGTTGCTGGAGTTTTCAGAGCGCTGGCCCGAAGATGAATCGGATGATGAGAAGGAGGATCAGATGGAGGATGAGGATTCTACGTTAAATCCAGCTTACGACAATGAAGAGGGTGACAAGAGAGCGTTGGATGAATTGCTTGAGGCTGTTAAACAGAGGCAGGGGTAAATTCAGCTGTGCCATCCGGTGTGGCTAGGTCACTTGATGAGTCTAAGGAATTAACGGATTGCGACTTGTTTGATGAACACTTTAAGGACGTATAGGAGATTCAGTTTCTAAAAAGTGTACATGCCTAGTGTAGTAGTTCTTCACCTCATAAAATGTTAGCAGCAGGAGTTGGTTTCACGACAATTTTTAGCACGGTTATCAGCACAAGCGAGAAGTAAGGCTAGATCGTTTAAAATGTCATCAGTGTCAGAAAAGCGCAAACGAATGCAGTCGCAATAGCTATCACAAATGATTAAAGACCCATCATTTCTTCATATAACCATCTTCCATCTCAGGATTTATCTTAGTTAATTGTATCATTCATCTTCGGGCGTCTCGTCAATGACATTCACGCCAGAGAGCCCCTTGAGTTTCTGAACGGCCTCAGCACTGAGGAGTCTGCATGTAGTCTCCAGTCAGCCTACGGACTTGGCCAAGGCTAGACACTAAGGTACTTACGGTGAGATCCCAATGGGAGGTAGTGACCTGGTTTCCACCCACATCTCCTCGCCAGTGTCTTGTTGGATAATCCTTCGTAGGGAAACGTGTTAGACGCAGTTTACAACAGTGTGAAGTAATACCTACTCTCTGACTGGCTCCCTGAATTCTTCCCACTCTTCAATGCCCTTGTAGGTGAAGCGAACTCTCTAAGGATTTGGTCAGGCCTGGTATGAGTCAAGGTAAAGACGCTGGTGACCTACCACGCGGTCTGTCATAGTTATGATGAATGAAGTGACTGATTTGTGCTAAAGATTGTTTGGATGGTGATGGTTCGAGTGAGATCACCTCGGGGCCTTCTTCCTCCTTTATACCTGTCGATGATGCAAGTCGCTTAGTACCCGAGCAACCCCAAGTCGCCAAATAAGCTGACTTTTTTAGTAGACAGCGAATCAATTCACCACATCCAACGACTCTGAAGCTTGTTTTAGGTCTATGACCCAATCCAAAGCGCCCGCACGTCAGCATGTCTTTCACGAGCTTTGTCTCACTTTCAGCTGCCGCAGATCTTTAACACATCCGTCCTGGCGAGCATAGAGAAAAGAGGGGAAGCTGTGGGAGTTGCCGCACGGTCTCTGCCGCTCCCAGCCAACCTTGAATTTTTATCTTTACCTGAGGAACGCCAAGAAGCATATTCAGAGACAAGAGGAAGATCGGCGACACGCCACGATACCTTTAGGGTACTGTTGTCAAATGGGCCTTTTTTCTGCAATGAACATGTCGAGCATGTGATTTTTAACCCCCATTGCCCTCTCAGGTCTCAAGCCTACCCAATACAGGAGAGAAACCGTTCAAAGGAAGGCAATGTCCATTAAGGCTGTGGTGATGCCGACGATTTTGATAGAAAAGCCACAAGAAGCTATTCATCCAGGCTGGACAAATCCACGGGATCTCAGTGGGTGATGAGTTCACTGTTTATCGAAGCCATTTACCCGGTACAAAAGGGGACGCCGATGTCAAAGGACACTTCAAAGTCCAAGGTGTGTGGGCGTTTGAGTCCGGATTGACCGTGTCTCAAGATAGTCGAGCGCTGTCTGGAGTATTCCCGCCAAGCATGACAGAGCTGGGCAATGTAAAGGCCGCCCAGCTGTAGAGGCTTTCTTCTCAACGCATCAAAGTGTGTCCTCCACCAGGGTTGATGCGAGCAAAAAAGTGGCAAGAGAAAACAGGCTTATTGCGATATTTCCAAACAGTCACAGATAGCCAAGAAACAAGCCTGTGTATGTTTCAACTGACGATCAACAAATGCAACAGTTACGAAATCGTCGGTGAAGCGCAAGAAAACCTGCTTGAGATACCCGTCCTCGACGCTGACTTGGAAGACTCCTTTCCAACGATGATGGAGATTCTTCATCATTTGGCAACCTTCATATACTTTGAAGGTCTATGCAATCGACTTCCACCTCCAGAGTTCAGAGCAACGTACACGATCAATCCAACTGTGGACTCTACAACGAATGGCATCTTCAAGGTTTCGAACGGCAGGATCTTTGGAATCGTCATCGAGAACCACGCAGATCAACCTCTGTATATGGCAATCTTTGGCTTTGATCCTTGTTGGGGTGTCAATAATCTGGTCGCACAGTCTGGAGGCGATGATTATGTCCTCGTGACACCAGATCACGGCCATAACAGTGGCAGCAAGTATATAAAATTGAGAATGACGATTCCGACTCATTATCAGCCACGGACTCGGGACGACAAGGTTCGAGACGTCAAGCTCTTCGTTACCAACAAGCCAGTTTCATTCCCGAGCCCAGTTCTGCCGGGAATAAGTATGAATTCAGGCCGTCCCAGAGGCTCGTTTGCAAACGCAGAAATGATTTCAGACTTTATCAAACTCTTGAATACAGGGGGCAAGGTGAGGGGTGGCCGCGATACCGATGCATAGACGTCGCACAATTTCATAGTTCATAAATGTATTGATTGAAACGTGGCTGCTGAAATCCTAGTACAGAGTACAAACCCGACAAAACATTGTAAAAGATCTGCTATGAGTTCCAACTGGTCTTGCTCGTATTCATGCCCCTGCCTCACCTCCTTATCCTTATCATCGCGTAGTATATATTTTCCTTCTTTCACTTCGGAGACTCTGTGTGTTGCTCCGCCAGGGCTGTTCGAGATCACCTTGACTCGATCATTCTGTCTAAACTTGGCAATTCGAACAGTATCAGCTGGGTAGTGGTATCCTGATTGTGAGAAACCTGCCGTAGCGAAGCGTCTGATCGTCGGACGTCCTCCTTCAATCACCGTCACCTCTAGTACATCCTGGTGGCTATGGTCCGATTAGTGATCATGTTCTATTGTCGGAAAAATATGACCTACTCTGAGCTGGCTGGGGCTTCTTGATCTTCAGACGCATTGTTTATTGTAAATATCAAAGGGTTGGCGTCTCACTATACTACGTTCAACAAATGATGAAAAGAGGGGTCGGTTTACATAGCTATCTGGAACCTGCCTGTAAAAGCCGTAGATCGAAGATAGTACTTACTTGAAGAGTAATACAACCTAATAGCAAACCCAGAAGTACTTACTTTAAACTTACCTTTTAGCAAAGCATTTATAAATAAATAAATTACATACTTATAGTTATGAAAAAAGAAGAAAAAAAATAAGCCTTAATTATTATATCTCAATCCCCCGGAATAGTGCTATAAATATTATAAGTCCCTTAGATCTAGCAAGAGGTTAAAGTATTACTGAATATAAAGGGCAACCTTAAACTATCTGCCATAGCAACACGCCGAGAATCATGGCTGGAAAAACAACACCCGGGACACGGATACTACCAGCAGCATCTTCGTCGTCAGAATCATTGTTACTAGTCTCTCCATCGTCTTCATCACCGCCATCAAAGTTCGACTCCTTCAGCTTGGTGCAGACAAACTCGACAGTAATGTCGTCGGTTGTCGTGTTACGCACCGCGTCGTTCGTCTCACTATCTCGTGCCGGATAACGCATCAATATTGCCACAGCCGCCTTTCGTTCCTGGAAGCCAAGCTCTTTCTTGTCATACATGGTTCTTGAGTAAGTAAATGACTTGTTTCCAGAGGGCAAGGCAGCATCGGTGGTGTGTTGGTCAAAGGGCCTAGTTTTTGGCGGTGCTTCGGATGCGAGAACTAGACAGGAGTCAGCATATCAAGGGCCAGAGTAGTGAAATCAGAAAACTTACGCATTGTGTTAAAGTCCGTGTTTTGGTTGAGTGTGTGAATTCGAGGTTGCAGTTTCTCCCAGGTCGAGAAAAAGTCCTTCGGGCAAGCCTCAAGAATAGAATCTGCTTTATGGTTCAGATGAAGCAAAGGTGCTCCAAATTGCTGATCGTCATCCCACAGCTCGCCAAGGCTGCTGTTAATCTTGTCAAGACACGTTGATCCAAGAAGACCTTCGCATCCATTGTATCCCCCTCCGATTTTGTTTGTGGTGTTGGTAAAGAAAACGTTCATCTCGGTGAGCATGAGGAGGTCGGTATTGTTGAGTGATATTGAGTCGTATTCGAGCCACCATCCCACCAAGGTTGCCTTTCGGTCTTTGACCTTGTTAGAGTCCATCAGAGGTTGAATGTCGGAAATATCGGTCCCGTTGATCCCGTCAACGGCGTAGACAAACTTGGCACCTTTGGGGAATAGTGGAGGCCAGGTGAAGTCGGCCGAAGCTGTTTGATCGGGGTTGATGCAAGATGTTTCGCCATGGTACCAGTTATTCTTGCTGTAGTCACAAGTTCCGGTTTGTAGAGCTGAAGTGCCTATAGCAAAGAGAGACAGTATTAGCCGCATTTTGATGACAATAACTTGTGTCCAGTGATCGTGCCACAGAAGCACCAGGTGACGCCCTCTTATATGCCAGTAGCCTAGGATCTGCCTCAGCCCGACAAGACCCTTACAAGATCCCCACTCGAAGAATTTGGTTTCAGAAGTCAAGCATGAATTCAAGATAAAATAAGACGGACGTTCATTAGGCCGCGTTGCTTCTCGTACGCCGCGCTGTTCAGGGATTGTGGTCACTTAAACTTCAACCCCAGGCCCCAATACCACGTGTGCCGGCACAGGTCTCTATTTTGATGTTCAATCTCACAATTCAACCAATCAGCCGTCAAGAGGAGAACTGACTATCGCAGTGGTGCCTTTCTCTGTCTGATAAAAGTGATCAGCATGACCATCCTTTCCCCGTTACGTAGGGTTGAGGTGCATTAGGCATTTTCAGCCACTGCCGCATAGCCGTTGATGAGTGTAGCACAAGCAAGAAATGCCTGCAACTTCCACTGGGGCAATTTCTTTAAAGGTCTAGACCATGTAATTCCCTGGCGTCTTTTGAAACAAATCTCTAGGATCCCAATGAGGCAAGTGGAGGACTACTCGATTCGGAAGTGATCGGACTTCATCATTAAGATAAGGCTAAATAATGCAGAGGATACCAGGGTCTACGATGTGTAAAGAAAGACGGTCTTTTCCTTCAGAGGACTCCTCTTTCCTGAGCCATCCTATGAGCGTAGACGGTTCTCTGCTTCTCTCCTTTATCTCGGCGAGTACAAGAAAATCGCCTCAGACCCATGCCCTCACCGTACTCCAAATGCTGAGTCTGAGCACCCAACAGCCTCTTATCCACTCCATCCAACATCTCATTACATGGCCCGGTTGTCGCCAATATGGGCAGCTTTCTGCACATCGGTAACGTACTTGCGCATCTTTCGAGCGGGGACATGCTTCTCATACATCTCATCCATCTCGGCCGGATTCCTCTGTGAAGGCTCAGGCACATAAAAATAGACAATAATAGTGGTTACCAATCCAGTGCCGAAAAACAGCCATGCCGTTTTGTAGTTCCAATCAGCACCATTGGTGTCGACTATTTTAGTCAGTTAGCGCTCGTTTCTATTATTCATCAAATCAAGCCAACGTACGCATGAGAGGCACGGTCGTGTTGAAGGTGAGACCAAAAACAACTGATGAGGCTGCGGCCACGCCGGCAGTACGAGCGCGGAGCTTTTGCGACGCTACTTCACCGACAAAAGCCCATCCGATGCTGCCAACTGGTGAAATAGGGTTAACAAATGCAAATTCAGACCATGAGGAAATGACTTACGAGCTTTGTTGAAGAAAGCCCAAACGCAAGCAACGAAAATAAGGAGGTTTTGAATCGGCGTCGTCTTGTTTACGAAGCCGAGAATTCCAACCACCATCATGCTTAGCGAGCAGCCGATAACAGAGATGAACGTAGGGCTTCGTCGTCCCGCCTTGTCGGAAACGAGGATCAAGGCCAATGCGGAGACGAGCTGGATGATAGCTGCACAGTGATCAGGTCAGTCAAGCTCTAGGTCGGGGTCAGTGGTACTTACTCAAAATGGTAGAGATGAGGAAAGGGTCGTTAAAGCCGCTCTGTTTAAAGAACAAGCTGGCGTAGGTGTTCAAGAAAGAAAGACCGGTTAGCTGTTGGGCGCAGGCCGGCAGAGCGGCGCCAAGGGTCCTACGGGCATTGGAGCCCTTGAAGCAAGCCAAATAGGTTGTGATAATCTCGGAAAAGGACTTGTCGTTTAGTCCTTGCTCCTCCCGCAGGCTCCGTTCCTCAAGTATCGTGTTTTTGATGATGGCGTACTCTGTCTCGACGTCGTAACCCTGCACACCACCGTTGACACGCCTCAGTGTCTTCTTGCCTCGCTCGTCTTGATCCCGCTCCGCATAGTAGGCTACAACTCGGTTAGTCTCGCAGGACATAATCAATGAGAGGAGCAAGATGCAAGGCTTACCGGGCGTCTCTGGAAGCCAGATAAAGATTGGCAGCATCAAACCTAGGAAGCCCCACTGAGTCAAGATGGGAGTTTTGTAGTCTAGAGGGTCGACGGCATGCATGATTGTGAGAATCATGGGAGCTAGAAAGTTACCGATGGTGTTCCAAAACCCGTAAGCGAGTACCATGGCACCTCGAATATTGACAGGAGACCATTCTGTGATGTAAACGGGCAATGTCGCCTGGAGTGCTCCGATGCCGGCTCCAGCCAGAAGTTTGGCTCCGGCCCAATCCTTCCAGTCACGGACGACGGTTTCGATAGCAATAGACTAGATACAATGTCAACATTCCTGTGCTCTAAGTCTTCGTCTTTTCGGAAACTTACTGCGGCTAGCATCACCCAGAGAACATACAATGTCTGCTTGCGTCCAATCCTGTCTGAGACAGGATTGAGCGAGAGCATGCCGATGATCTGACCCAGAGACTGTAAAGCGCCCCAGAGAGCGGTATACTGAGCTTTTAGTACATACTCTCCTTCGGCATTCTTGAATCCGACATGATTGATGAATCCTTGGTTAGCGATAATGTTTCCTGGTGCGTGGTCAGATCTGTCCAAGGGGTTGGTTCAACAGGTCAGGATGTTGAGGGCTCACCATTGAGATTGATCTGGAAGCCATCACAGGCAGCAGCGATACAAAGAAGATTGCAAACAAGAACAGCCTACAGCAGAGTTAGCTCAATCAGGCCAGACAGGGGCTTCTGTGCTCTGTTACCTTTCGAAATCTCCATGCGGAAGCTCGTAGGCCAAGTTTGTCGTGACTCGACTTGAGGGCAACGGTCTCATGCTTCTCAACGTAACCCACAGGGCTTTTGGGCTTGACGTATATGTCATCGCCGTTATCCAGCATGCCAGTTGTCATTGTGACGGTCAGGATGTTGAATGCAACGAGGATTCTAGTAGGAAGAAAAGATGATTAGAGTTGCTCAAGATGAAGACTCTGCCAGAAGACAATGCCCATGGGAGGGAGGAAGCATCCGAGTCTTTAAACCTTGGTTTCAAAGACGCCAAGCACAGCTGAGGTTCTGGACCATTCAGATGCCCCATGTACTTCCCCGCGTCCCCAAATCATTCATCTCAACCGTATCCCGGGGAATGGCTTCAACGTGGGGAAGGTTGTCCACCTGAGCCGGAATACCGACGGTTAAGCGAATTTGTGGCGGGAGTAGTACGATACTGGTCATGTCTTGGCCAGAACATCATTGGGTAGACTAACGTTTGAACTTGTACCTATGAAGACAGGGCGGAACAATTGTGGTTCTGCCCATTAACGGTCCCGCAGTTACCCCGTCCCCCGCTCCGCTCCTCGGCAGCTCAGCTTTAAACACAATTCCAGCTTCGACAAGACCTAATTCTTCCATGAGGCATTTCTTATCACGCTGATCACACGGAAAATGGTCAGTTCACATGCATGCGATCACTGCAGGAGACGCAAAGTAAAATGCAACGGTGCGGATCCGTGCTCTCGGTGCAGCCGTTCCCGCATTACTTGCGAGCGCCGAGCCAACCCTCGACGACGCGGCCCACGGGTTGCAAAACGCCCCGCCGATGCCGAGAACCTTTCACCAAAGCGGCCCTGCGTGGGTGACCAGGAGCATGGAGCATCTAGTCATGATCCTTTACTCTTGGCCCCAATGTCTATGCGGGACGACGGGCTAGGGGACAGTTCTACGAGGAGAAGGATGAGCTCCGTTCCCGCAGTGATCCATACATTCGCTGGGTCACCTTGCTCCGTCACATCCACGCCAGGGAACATCCTCTGGGACGAATTTCTCCACGTTAGAAGACGCCTCTTGTCCCGGTTCAACTCAGTGCAGGGTCTTTCTGGCCCCATGGAGCAAGTGGCACACGAATGTGTCGATCTATTCATGCAATTCCTCTTTCCTAACACTCCGATCGCCCATGAACCGACACTCAGAGCCGGGGTTCTTCTTCTTGGAGAAGAACTCCCAGACTGTCCCTCTGCAGAGAGCCCCGACCCCGAAGCTCTTACGCTCACGGGGCTCTTGAGGCGCTTCACCCTCATCACGGCGTTATGTGCCCATATCATCTCGGTCGTTCCCGAGAGCCTTTTCCGAAATCCGAAATCGTTATCTGATATATTCTTCGAAGCTTCCAAGTCGATGCTGAGGACCTACGAAGCGTATGATCTCGAGCATCCCGATTCGACCTCTCTTACGATTCGAATGTGGCATTCATCCTACGCTCAAAACACTACTGGAAAGGTCGGTGCCTCATGGCACTATCACACAGAGGCCTGCTGTCTTGCGCAGAGAATGCGGTTGTTTGATGAAGCCTCTGTCGCTCGCCCTTCCCAGATCGAGTCTCAGCTACTACGCATCAACTTTTGGCATCTGTACCTGGCTGAAAAGACTCAGGTCGCTTTCAAAAGTCGGCCGCCCATCATTGACGAGAGGATATGCGACGGCATCACCCTTCTTGAGAGAGGTGATGAAGTGGTGCCATTTCTCGACTCTTTCCGAGGGGTGAATCAAGCCGATCTCGAATCTCGCATCTTTGTTGGATTCCACCTTCGACGGAGAATCTCAGCAACAGCAGCTAGCCTTATCAACGACATCTCCAGTCACGCACGACATGGCCAAACGAGCTCACCATCTACGATACGGTCGGATAGAACTGAACAGGAGATGGATCCCCTGATAGAAAGATACCTCAAATTTACAGCCCTGGTCAATGAAGTGCCACCGTGGGTACGGCGGCCAGACGGAGACAGAAACCCAGAGGTTGAGGAGAGCGTTTGGGTCTACCACACGACCTGTTTCTGGGCGCAGAGGACAAATATCATGACAATATTTCACTGCATGAGACTGCTAATATTACAAGCATGCATTGACCACGGCCTTCCGGCGATAGTTGGACTGAGCGAAAGCCCACTGTCTTGGGCGAGTCGAAAGCTTGAGATCATTCGGGATTTCCTAGATGACCTGCAGGGTACTCCATTTGTTTGTATAGCGGCACAAGGCGAGACAGCGGTTTGTGATAGTCATTTGTCTGGCTCACCCCCGTAGCTGATGCATTCTCGTAGGTCGACAAGGTCAGGCGCGTCGGTGCCATATTACTCGAACTGCTTCACAGCTCAGACAACGCAACCATCAGAACACAAGCTGGGTTACTGTTTAACACCTTACTCGATATTCTATCTAGGCTGGATTCAAAAGCCAGTGAGGGACTGGAGATTCCTGGTGTCTCGGTTGAAGTTACCGAAGACTGGGGCAATCCTACGACGGTTGGCTCTGGAGGATCAGTCTGAAACTCGCACAAATTCATCATGTGGTTTTTACCTTCTATAGCCTGAAGTATTATTGACAAAGACTTGTGCTAGTACGCTCCGTGTTAGGCGGATAATGCGAGGCCATTGTATAGATCTGGACAGGCTGTAGATGGCTATGGTGCATGACGGATGTGCTAATGCGACATGGTGCGTAACTCCAAGTATACCCATTGACGGAAGATACAATGCGCCACGCGTTGTTCTCCAGGAAAGTAGCATACTCTTGCACAAGCAAGGGAATTTCGGGGCGCCTGGATCATACTCATGCAACACTTGCTCTATGGCCGAAGCGCTCATGAAGGTCAAGACGTCTTGTGGTCCATTTGGGAGCGCCAATTGAAAGAATACTGGGACTAGTAGCCATGCCGCTACTGCAGGGTACTAGATCATGACCATGAATTACGTCCCCGACTGGTATGATCAAGGGTTTGTTTGAGGCCCAGGGGTACGTATGCTCAATTCCGACTGCCTGGTCCAGGTCGGCGGCCCCGTAATTCCTCCGTCTCCCCACACCTCCGCTCCGACCTCCGCTCCCAATTACCGAGGAGCGGAGTCGGGGTTTCTGTGGGGCCCCGTCTTCAGCTCGGTTCCCCTTCCCCCGCAACACGACCGGGGTTCTAAGTGTGGCCGGCCTCGACTCTCCGAGACTCAACCCCTTTTCATGACCCCGATACAGCTCCAGCTATAAATCAGGCCACGATTGAACTAGAGTCTCGGACATTATTCAGGCCAGTTCCCATCCTTTCTTGCCCTTGTTCTGTCTTGTTTTTGCCGTTAACGGCTTTGAAATTACTTGTATCCCTATTGTCTCATCCTTTCAGCCCACAATCATGGGAGACCTCCTCGGTCAAGACTTTCCGTCATGCACGGAAGAAATCACCATTGTCGAGCTGAGAGCTGAACACTATCAAGACGGTTTCGGGGTATTCCACCCTACACCCAGACTATCTTGGCGATTTGCCGCAACCACCCTCCGCGACTGGAAGCAGTCATCTTATGAGATTGTCATCAAGCGGCGAGGAAAGACTGAGTCTTTTCGAGTTGAGTCGTCCAAATCTTCACTTGTGCCGTGGCCGTCATCGGCGTTGATTTCAAGAGAAATCGTTCGCGTCAGTGTACAAGCCACCGGCACAAATGGAGCGAAGACTGGCTGGGCAGAGCTTGCATTGGAGGCTGCCCTCTTGAAGCGAAGCGACTGGGAGGCAGACTTGATAAGTGGTCCACCTCAAGATGTCGACAAGCCAAAGCCGCCATTTCGCATGAGGAAGACCTTCGCATACGAAGGAGGCCCAGCCCGCTTATATGCCACCGCCCATGGTATCTACCAAGTAGAAATCAATGGCCAGGTAGTTGGCGATCAAGTACTTTCTCCCGGGTGGCAGTCATACCGACACCGATTACACTACCAGACGTATGACGTTAGCAGATATTTGCTCCCAGGACCTAATACGATCGGAGTGTATCTGGGCGAGGGCTGGTTTGCTGGCAGACTCGGACGACCAGGAGTCTCCAACATATGGGGGGACCGATTGGGATTTCTGGGTCAACTTGAGGTGAACGGCGAGGTCATCTGCCGAACTGACCACACCTGGGAGATTCTCGTCGACGGTCCTGTCCTCAGCTCCGAGATTTACAACGGCGAAGTCTATGACAGCAGACAACATGACGCATTGTGGTCCACCCCCAAGGCACCTTCCAGAAAGCTCTACCTTGCAGCTGAGGTTCTCCCATTTCCAGAGGCCGAGTTGATAGCACCTGAAGCGCCTCCCGTTCGTAGCATCCTAGAGCTGCAGCCGCAAGAAATCATCACAACGTCCAGCGGGAAGAAAGTCCTAGACTTTGGGCAGAATCTAGCCGGTTGGCTGAGGGTCAATATTGACATCCCTGGGACAGGGACTGTTACCATTCGACATGCCGAGGTCATGGAACATGGTGAACTAGGGACGAGACCCCTGAGAACGGCTAAGGCGAGCACCGTGATACACCTGGGAGGTCAGACGCGCGGGTATGAACCGAAGTTTACATTCTATGGTTTCAGGTGAGCTTTCGTCCGTCACTCGTTATGTTCACACCTTCTAACGGCTCGATGCAGATACGCGGAAGTGACGGGCTATGACACCTGCAGCCTCTCCGACTTCACCGCTGTTGTGATTTCTTCAGACCTACGCAGGATTGGGACATTTGAATGCTCCCACGATCATATCAACAAACTACACGAAAACACTGTATGGTCGATGCGAGGAAACTTTATCTCTGTTCCTACGGATTGCCCCCAACGCGATGAGCGGCTAGGGTGGACAGGCGATATTCAGGTCTTCACCCCCACGGCAAGTTTTCTTTACGATACAGCAGCGTTCATCGGAGGCTGGCTCCAGGACGTCGAGGCCGATCAGAAAGACCTGGGAGGGGTAGTTCCCACTATTGTTCCCTGCATCCCAATGCCTCCCAAGCATAATGAAGATAAGGCCATGGCGGCTTGGGGGGACACGGTGATTCTCACGCCATGGGATCTATACCAGTTCTTCGGAGACGAACAGCATTTACGGAAGCAGTGGGAGAGTATGAAACTGTGGCTCGACAAAGGGATCCCTCGTGACGAACGGGGTTTTTATTCCACCGAGATGCCTCAGTTCGGCGATTGGCTCGACCCTCGATCTCCGCCTGCTCTCCCCGGGCACACACCCACTGATCCGTACTTGGTTGCCAACGCCTATTTGGTTCATGTCACCGAAGTTGCTTCCAAAGTCGCTGACCAGTTGGGCGAGGTCAAAGACGCACAGCGCTACCGGGATGGCGCGCAGAGGCTACGTAAGCTATTTCGAGACGAGTACATTTCGCCCAAGGGAAGGCTTTCATCAGACACGCAGACGAGCTACATCCTGGCTCTCCACCTTAACCTTCTGGATAACGAGGTTGAAGTGCAGACGGCGCGGTCCAGACTTGACTGGCTGACCAGATGGGAAGCCTTCAAGATCAACACTGGGTTTGTGGGCACGCCGCACATCCTACCTACCTTGGCCAATGTCGACATGATGGGCACAGCATATAGGATGCTGCAGGAACGCGACAGTCCTAGCTGGCTTTATCCCATCACGATGGGCGCAACCACGATTGTAAGTAACAGCTCTTGCTACAAACACCACCATTGTTTACTGACCGTGCTATGTAGTGGGAGCGCTGGAATTCGATGCTCCCCGACGGGTCCATCAATCCTGGCCAAATGACGTCTTTCAATCACTATGCTCTGGGCGCCGTATGTCACTTTCTCCATGCATACGTGGCTGGCTTGTCTTCAACTTCACCTGGTTGGGAGTCCGCCATTATCCGTCCACGACCCGGTGGTACAATCCGATGGGCGAGGGCCACGTACGGCTCACCCATAGGGCCGTACAGTGTGTTTTGGAGGTGCGAATCCAACGTCATGAAGACGAGCGTATCAATTCCACCAAACGGCGAGGCGCGGGTAATCCTGCCTGGGATTGATGTTGTCGTTGGGAGCGGAGAGTATTCTTATGAGACGGAGTGGCATGAGGATTTGACATGGCCGCCACAGGTTATCCAGGGAGCGCAGGGAGCACCTGTTGAGGCTACGTATGTTCCATGAAGCATAGTTGATATCTTCCTCTCGATTGCCAACGGAAGAGATAAATAAACATATTGGCGATCAAAAGTGATTATCGAGTGTTTTTCTTGTGTTTGGTAATAACAGCAGTGATGTGACACACCGAAGAACGCATCAGGCCTTGCTCTATGCAGTTCAAAGCATCTTTACCCACAAGATCTTGCGTAAAGCTACTCTTGTCAAGTATTGCGGTCTCTCCTTATGTAGACTGTCAATTCTTTTTGGCGTGGACGAGAAGCATCGTCGAAGGCTGGGGTTGCTCTGAGCATACGGAACTAACGATGTGCAGCGTAACCAAGGCCGCATGGATACTTTGACTTTTCCCTTAGACTTGAAGCTTCGGATGTATCGGATGCGACTGCGCAATCCGATGGTTGTGTGTTTCATCATGTATGCATGGCGAGTAGTATATGCACTGACTTGGGCTTTCCCCTCAGACGAACGCCCAATTGCAAGGATCTTTGGATGTATTCGGTGAACGTTTATGGGTTTTCCGAAACAAATGACTTGTAAGAACGATCATCCCTGTTCCGGAAGGATCACGCGATTCTTCGTGGGGTGAGGGTCGCTTTCTTGGCAAGACTGGTAGAATTCGTTTAGTCTCTGCTTGATCGCTCAAGCGACTATCAGATAGGTCAACAACTGGCACACATACGAAGGTTATAGGACTAGTTAAAGTTCGTCTTTCAAAATCTACAACGTTGCCTTCATCTCGAAGCCGAACATCTGTGAAAGTCGAGCACGTGTGCGTATGCCATGTCGGGTTAGGGGTAATCATTCGACAGAAACTCTTGGCCTACTAAACCATTTCCCCCCCTGCAAGGTTGACGTGTGTCAGTCCAGGGGAGAGTCTTGGAAGATACGTTCACTTGTGCCAAGCTGATGCCAAGGAACCGGCGGGAGGTCGCCAAGATGCAACCTCGAGGGGGGTGTGAGGGTGACATTACGATACCCAGGGCAAGGGTTTGGGTGGCTTGCCAAGGGCGATATTCTGCGCGGAAGGAAGGGCCAAGATTTTGTGGTGCTACATGGTGCAGGAACGGATATTCGGTGTTTTAGGAGACATGGGGATGATCCTACTACGGTAGGATGTCGTGTGCAGCCTTGAGGAGGACCAACGTCAGCTACACGGTGTTTGTAGGACTACATACGGTGCTACGTTTCCGAACGCGATGACCGCTGCTCTAATATTTATTTTCTGGATATTTGACTAAGTGGCTTGTTTAAAAGAACACTTGAAAGGCCAAAAACGAAAAGTGGCGTTGAGATGTTACTCTGTCGCGGCGTTGGTGGCTGAATTGTCAAGACGTCACAGAAGCTTCAGGTAATGTAGTTCGGGGTTTCAACTCCGTCAATTAAAGGTCTTAAAGTAAATACTGGCAACAAATTCCGACCTCGGTATCTTTCTATGCATATCAAGCCCGCTTTTCTAAGTTCATATCATGTACTGTGCCACTTCTCCATGGCATTCTAAAAGAGAGACCGAGCTTCAAGCTCAAACAGATTGAGAGGATGGTATGTGGGTTTAAAAGTGAGGGGCGTTGAGGGCAAGACCCATGAGGCAGCCACCGATGAGGCCAGCGATGGGGATGGTCATGATCCAGGAAAAAACCAAGAGGAAGACTCGCTTCCAGTTGACGGCGCTGAGGCTGCCGTTGCAGAGACCGACACCAACGGTGGCACCAGTGATGCACATGGAGGTGGAGACGGGAAGCTTGTACTGGGAGAAGACGAGGACGGTGATGGCCGCACCCATCTCCATGGAGGAGCCACGGCTGGGAGAGTGGTAGGTGATCTTGTTACCCATAACTATTGTCTGTTAGTGGATGGCCCGAGTCTTGAGTCAAAGTGGTGCTTACCCTTCATGATGTTGTATCCGTAGGTGATGAAACCAATGCAAATGGTGGCGGCGACAATTCCAATCTGCCAGAGAGGGACATCGGCCTTCTTCTCGGCAGGCTTGCCAGAGTGCCAAGCAGCGTACATACCAGCCCAGACACCGACGGCGTTACCGACATCGTTGGCACCGTGAGCGAAAGAAGCAGTGCAGGCAGTGATGATCTGGACGAAAGAGTACAGATACTCGACCTCGTTGGAGTACTTGGGAGCCTTGGCGTAGACACGAGCCATGCGCTTACCCTCGGGAGTACCCTCGATACCGATCTGAGCAGTGTGGATGTCATAGTGGGCACCGTAGAGGAGAGCGCAGACAATCTGGGCGGGGATGCGCTTGACAATGGCGATCAGGTTGTGAGTCTCGTGAATGGAACCGGCACCGATGGGGTTGGCGTGGAGAGTGCGCATAGCCCAGCCGAGAGGACCACGGGACTTGCGGAGCTTGGCGTGGTGCTTCTCAGTGTTCTCGCGGAGCATTCGCTGGTAACCCTCCTGAGTAGACTCGGCAAGGTTGAGGGTGTGCTTCTCGTTGGTGACCTCGTGGACGGGGTGGGCAGGGGTGATCTCATCGTCGTTGCTGCCCTTCTTGGGGTCGTACTGGGTCTCGGAGTCCTGGGTGGAGGCCTGGTCGTCCTCGGCATCGTGCTGGATGACGGCGTAGTTGGGGACACGAGCGTTCTCAGCATCAGGAGGAGAAGGACGCTTGAACAGGAGGGGTCCTTGCCAGGCATCCCACCAGCGGAGGGTGTAGTCGCGCTTGATGACGACGGCGTGGACAAAGGGGACGAAGAAGATGGCAGAGAGGACGAACAGACCGAAGCCGACACCCAGGGTGACGGCGGCGATGTACCAAGCGGGCTTCTCAGTGAGGCCAAGGCGGGGAGAACCCTTGTAGACGATAGAGAGCGTGCAGATGGTACCGGCGATCAGGAAGAAGAAGGGAGAGGTCCAGACAGCCCAGGGGACAGGGTTCTTACGGACGTGGACAACAAGCTTAACAAGCATGAAGATGATGGCACCGAAGCAGCCGGCGATGGCGGGAGCCATACCGAGACCGGCAAAGATGGCACCGAGACCCTGGCCGCCGTTCCAGCCCCATTCGACCTTGCTGGCACCGACAGTAGCGATACCAACACCAGCGAGCGAAGAAATGAGAGAGTAGGTCGAGGAGACGTGGGCGTTGTGTCGGGTGCACCACATAACCCAGAGAGAGGCACCGGCGGAGGCACAGGCGAAGGCGAGGAGCTGGACACCGGCGTTGTCACGGAAGGCCTCCATGGGAATGATACCGTTCTTGATGGTCGAGGCGGTTCGGGCGCCGACTGTTAGGGCACCGAGGAGTTCGAAGATACAGCAGAGTACCATGGCGCCTCGGTAGGTAACCGAGCGCGATGAGACACTGGTAGCCCAAGCGTTGGCGACATCGTCTGTAGAGGAAGAAGTTGTTAGTGAATTGAGTTGATGAATGTGATGCGTCATAGGCGCCAGGGTGAGAGGAGGGGAAGTAAGAGGGGAGCTACTTACTGGCACCGTTGTTGTAGGCCTCAAGCAGGGCAAAGCAAGTGCCCAGGGCAAAGACGTAGGTGTAATCCTCGAGCACCATCTTGACTGGATTGGCTTATTTTTGTTCGAGAAGGAAGAAAGAAGGAAGCCAAGCAGTCGAATGAGAGTGTGCTGCTGCTGCTGATGATGGATGGAGAAGAAAGGGATGCTCGAGCAAGAAGAAGAGGATGAAATCGAGGGTCTCAGACAGCTTCTTTTAAACTCTCGGGGGCACTGGAGCTTTGCCTTTGCCTGCAGGACCTGTCGATTGCCCACCCCCACCTCGGACGCTACCCGCAGTCGAGAAGGGCATCTGCAAGAGACAAAGTGCCCTTCGGTGAGACTATCTGGCTACCGATTACTTGGTGTAGACACCCAGCGCCGAAGCCACGCAGCAGTGGGAAGCGTGCTGGTTTGCCGCATTGGGCGTTCCCCTGTCAGTGTGCTCCCCGGGTGGTACAATTAAGCATAACCCTATGAGATTCGCCCAAGACCACACGTGGGCAAGATCTGAAGCTAGAGACGCTTCGTGATTGGGTCAGTGCTTGTCGGAAGCTGTGCAGGGGGGGTGTGGGTGTGGCTTCGCCACGGCGTCCACCATCAAACACCATGGCAAGGGTCAAGATCCAATGGCGAGGCTTCCAGGCAGAACACTCACATCTGCCAAGTCGCGTGGAGCCGTCTTGGTCAAGTCTTGTCGATCGCCCAGAATTTGTGCTTGATCCGAGGAGCCGCAGCCCCTGCTGGACGAGAGAGAGCGTCGCGTGCGTGAGGATACAGCGCTCGTTTTTAGCTCCAGCTCCCCGAAGAGCTTCAATTTAGGCATGATTGATGATGCGAGGCAAAAACTATGCTTAAAGTCAATGGGGAGGGGACACACACGAGAGCAATTGGAGACACGTGGGGCAAGACACTGCTCGGTCGGTGGTCTTTGCCTGGCTCCTTTTTTGTCATATTTTTTCCTAGTTGATCAAGAAACACCATCCTTCATCTAGAAACTCGTACGTAGGTTTCGGACGTACACTGTTTCGTGCGTGCCCAAATCTCCATCTTCTGGCTTGGCATCTTGGCATACGCACACACACACACAAGACCTCTCCTCAGTGAAAAAAATCTAGACGTGACGGCCCACGCCGTTACCAGACACCATCAAGACAAGATCCACCGTCGGTCTCCAAACTAGGTTAGTAGGCTCCAGGGCTCGCGCTGGCCGGGCTCCGTCCAACTCCGGGCACCAGCTGGGGTTAAGCTTACCCTGTTTAGGCGTTCCGTTGGCCCCTTCGAGCCATGCCTCCGGTGAGACGGTGGATTTTTTTGAAAAGTTCCCACGAAGTAAGCTCGGTCGCCCAAACAGCAGGGAGGCAATGGCCACTTGTAACGGGCACATGGGGCATTGCTGCCATCTTATAGGAAGATGAACCGTTCGTCCAGACCCCCGGACAAGCAATAGCTGGAGAAGCCTAGGTCGAAAGATTGGGGAAAAAAGTCTCGCCACTTGTTTGGGTGCAAGCACGTGAATCCTCCATTTGATCCTCGCGTTCCTTCAAGGCGCACTCCCAATGAGTCCATTCAGAGGCGAGGCCTTTCACCGAGGAACCGCCACATTGAAGCCGCCCACTTGACGAATCTCTTCTCGTATACCGAGAACGATTGATTGAGGTAAATAAGCTTCGATCACGCGTTGGTTATTCCCAATCGTTGTCGGGAGGCAGTGGAAACGGTTGGTCCCCCCACTTTGTCTAGAACCTTGACTTGGTCAACGTCTCGCCTCACATTCTTAACGATTGTCACAATCAGACAGTTTAACAATTTCATTGCCACAGTCTTGAGGTCATGTTGAGATTGTTATCAAAGTCGGCAATGGTTGCCGTATGCCAAGCTGCCAAGTTCGCTAACATCGGGAACACCATTGTGCTGGGATGCCATCGGATCGATGGCCGTCTTGGCCGGTTCGTTGATGTGACTGTCACCCGTTCAGATGGTCCATTTTGTCTTGGCCGTTCCTTGCACCCACGGGGACCAGAGGCGACGCCAACATTGGGTACAGCGATGCGCCCCAGACGCCAGCCGAGCTGACCTCGCATGACACCCCTAGCCAGCGGCACGACCGTCGACAGATCCCATTGATTTGTTCTTCTCCACTTGTATCTAATTCATGACGTGCGTTATGCATGAGCTATAGCGGGATAGCCGTGCGACGAGTCGATAGGCCACGCCGTAGGGGCGAGTTGATCCATCAGCCAGCCGGTCCACTGGTTGTTGGTGATTACAGCCGTCTTGGGGTGTTGTAGCGCAGGATTGGCACTCTTCTAACCCTTGTCGCATATCCAATATGATAGATGATTGCCACAGTGACCATTCATATCACAGTGGCCAGCGGGTGCTGTCATTGTGTGTAGATCTTGGGTTGTTGGTGTTGAAGCCATCACCAGGACATCGCTGATCATGCCGACAGTTGCATGTAGGACTCACTTCTGCCACCATCATAAAACATTTTGGATGGTGTTTTGATTTTGTCTTCTTGAAGATCCGTGTTCCAGACACCACATCTCAACATTGTTTGTCCAAGGATATTCTATGTGTTTACCTTTCAACTGTTCTAGCTCACCCCTGTCTCATCAATACTCTCACCCAGGAACACCACAACGCGACGATTCACTACCAAATGAGATCCCCAATACTTGAATAGTGATTCAGAAAGCAAATATGCTCACGACTTCTCATTTTCGTCACAATTCACATGCTTATCTTTGCCTTGACGTGGCTCAACCGGGAGAGAATTTAATACAGCCCCGTTACCCTACACCTCGAGTGAAATCAGGCTGAAGAGATTGACACTCCCTTGTGGATGCCACATCCTTGCAAGCTGATATCCCATCATGCATTATTGGCCATCCCGCGTTTAAAGCTGAACAACGGCATCTCCGCTCCCTGCGACATCGCATGAACCAATCCACCAGACCCGTGGGCACCCCTAGCCTCCTGGGTCGATCTGGCATGAGAGAGGCTAAACACAGACTATTCTCTCATAGGAATGGTCACCCGGACTCTCCATATTCTAGACGCATTCATTCGCCAAGGCTATCCTCAAATAACTTTTGCAGGCGCGGACCCTCGCTGTTGGCGACATCTGCACTGGTCCGTACCGACCCGAAGGGATGATAGGGGAAGAGTCTGGGCAATCTTAGTCGATGGAACATGATCTGATTGTCTCGCGCCTTACCCATATTCTGGGACAAAGGTTATTACGCTGTCAGGGTCTCTCTCCGCCCTCGACTTGACGATTCGGATCCAGAGCTTCTCGAAGAAAGCACGTTCAGCTGCAAAGATCGGGTTGAGTGGCTCTGGGCACTGGGTGGACTGTGTCGTGCCAATGCGCGTATGAAGGTGATACACCTGTAAAACGCGTCAGAAATTTCTCCGTCAACAAGATGGGGCACCGACGTGAGGGATGACTCTGTCTAATAGCTCCTGGTCTTCTTCGGCGACGTCGAGGAGTCTCTCGCAACCAACAATCCAGTGTGAGAAGTCGCCCGTAATGCTAAGCCTGCCAAGGTGAGTCAATTGGTGCGACAAGCTGATAGGAAAATGTGACAGCACGCACTCTGGCACTCTCTGGAGCACATAATCTGTCACGTACGGGTTGAAGAGCCCGCGGTTACGATGCGTTTCGTGGCAAACTCGCCCTTCAAAGCCCAATTCCTTGTCGATCGGAAGACTCCTCTCGAAGAAGTAAGCAGCCTGTTCCCAAGACCAAAAGTCCCTTTATTTATGCCTTGTCAGTTGATAGCCACTTTTAGTACACGATGACTTACGCTCCCGACTGCGCGTTGATCTTGACTGGGTCAAGTACTTGCGCTCGTCGAAGCTCCTCCCGATATCCCTCGAGATGAACGTCAGGCGTGAGGTTGCGTGGTCGCGGACCACGATATCGATGCCACGCAGAGAAGATCCTATGAAGATCAATTGATGGAACAATTGTCAGCGGGCTTTTGAGAAACTTACGTGATGCTGATCTTCAAGCCTAGGCCATCGCAGAGTTTCCGCACCTCCCGCCGTTGATCCTCGTCCAAGTCATAAGGAACCATCTCTACACCGTCTGCCAATCTCGAATTAATAACTCAAACATGCAACTCGAAAAGCCGCTGGAAAGTCTTGAGGCGTCGCAACCCGACATACTGTTGACTTACCGTATCCGAGTTTCTTCCACTCCACAAACAACGGCTTCCAGGCTTCGAAATTCTCACCCGGCTCAACGCCCCAGGTAGACCTAAATCGCTCGACATGAACCATACTGAATTGGTATTAGGCTAGCCTGAGGGCAAAAGCTGTGCAGTTGTGAGACTGGTGTCGTCGTGTTTCTTAACTCAACATCAATGGTGGCGCTTGGGAGGTGGTAGGCTGCATTGGGGCAATATATACTACCCTTTTCTCCCTCCGACACCGGGATACAAGCTCTTTCGCATTACCAGAAACCCGTGATTGTTGGCATGGATAGACATGCCCGGCATTAGACGGCCATAGGTTCGAGGATGGCGGTGGGCTCCCTCTTTTGGACCCAAAGACGGGCTTCTTTGTTCCGACATCCCTGAATACGATCATAGAGAGCCCGGATGGATACAGGAATACATGTTTATCGGAAATAATGTCAAATGAGATTTTCTACAACTTTCATAGCCCTTTTCAACGTTAATTGCATCTCCGAATCTTGAAAGATCTCTTCACGTCCCCGCTCGCCTCACCACCGACGAATCCACCCTGAGCTCCGTCTATAGCCGTCAAGTATTAGGCGCTATTGTAGTGAAGGGGAGGAAGAAAGATGTAGTGAGGTGATAACGGAAACACTGAAGGATGGCCCTAATTCAAAGAACGATGGTTTAATTGACACCCTCACTAATGCCACTGAAAACAAACGATCTTCGGGCTCAGTTAACCCATCGAGGGCCGGGCTGCAACTATAATAAAGAATAGATGTTCAAAACATCATAGCATCATGGCCCGATGCTAACACAGTGGCCTTTTTTAAACGTTCTGCTACGGCAGAAGAGTCACACATAGCCGCATCATCATATAAGGTCAAGCCTCTCACGGGCTGAAAAACGAACGAAATGGGTGTTTGATACGTGAAGAGACTAAGCTGGGGTGACGATAACTCGAGTAGCCATTTATGGCAGGATACAAACAAGCTTGTTTGTTTAGCAGCGATTGAACGAAGACTCCAAAACTCGCAGCTAACAAATCTGAGTCGAAGTAAATAGAGAGGAAACTTTGAGATAGTCATCGTCGCTGGCCGAGACCAGGAGTTTAGGATTTGAATTGGGAAAGTCTATTATCAAGACAACTCAAGTGGCACGTAGCTTAATAGCTTATGAGCATAAACAAAGGCTTTTGTTGTCACAGTCTATAGGTTTGCGAGAGTCGCATTTTATCCACCAAAGCACACTCACTAGACCATTGACAAATCCACGTGCTTTAGGGCTCCCGCAAGCCAGCCGCTCTTCTCCCCGTCAGCAACTCAGCCTCCCCATCTTCCTTGACCAAGTAAATATCCTCATGGCGCACGCCAAACTTGCCCTCGAGGTAGATTCCCGGCTCATTGGTAAAAGTCATGCCTGGCTGCAGCAGCGCCTGCTTGTTGAACTTGTTTAGATACGGTGACTCGTGAGCCTTGATGCCGATGCCGTGACCCAAGCGATGAGTGAAACCGTAACCATAGCCAGCGTTCTCGATGACCGTACGGGCCGCGATATCAACGCTCGCTGCAGTGTTGTTTGGTTGGAAAGCTTCCGCAGCGGCTGTTTGGGCGTCGAGCACGATCTGCCAGACCTTTTCCTTTTCCTCACGGAGAGGATCCTCGGCGATTTCGGCATCGTTCTCTGGTGGGTCGATGAGGAAGCTGCGGCAGATGTCGGACGAGTAGCCCAAGTAATGAGCACCGACGTCGATGACGATCATGCTGTGATAGGTGAGCTTTTTCCCCCCTGTGACAAATCCTCCGTGCGGCAGAGCGCCGTGCTCCTCAAAGAGAACAATGTTGAAGAACAGGCTGAAGCCGATGGATAGCATTGCGTTGTCGAGAATAGTGGTCACTTCGTCCTCGGTCAAGCCAGGAACCAGACAAGGACGCATCGCCCTCACGGCAACAACGGTGCCCGTGTTGACGGCTCGAAGCAGCTCAACTTCGGCCGCGCTTCTGCTGTCTAACAAGCTCAGCCTCGGGGGTAAGACCGACAGTCTCGAAGCCGACAGATTCCAGTCCGCGAGTGATGTAGTCTCGTATCTCCTCATCCATCATGAGCTTGACTCCCGTCTTGCCCTGGAACAGTCGCGACTTGAGAAGAGTTTCGTAGGGGTTCCAGTGCTCCTCCCAGATTACAATGTCCAACTCTTCCTCATGAGAAGGAATGCCGAGCATGCGGACACGACCCTCTTCAAAGCTGGGCGATAGGTAGGCTGTCTTGGCCTTGACTTGGCCATCTTCCAAAGTCTCGGGGAGGATGAGCATCAAGAAAGGGCGCTCCTCGGGCTCCCAAGGCTCCCAGTCCACCTGGGAGATGTTGCCATAGTACTGGAATGTGTAGCCAGGCTCCAGGACGAAGGCGTCGACGCCGTTTGTGACCAGCGCCTTGGCCAGCTTATCCCGACGCTCTAGGAATTCTGGAGCTTCGATCGGCTTGGCATTATCGAGGAACGAAAGATCAGCTTTGAGATTGTCAATGGCGCATTGCTGCACCTTGTCAACATCGAGAGTGCTGTGTGCCTGAGAGCTCCTGTGCTGGCAAGGGAGGGTTTTGGTGAAGACGAGCGCTGTGCAAATCAACGCGATTGCGGCGAAACACCACGACAGTCTCGACCTGAGGTTTGTCTGGTGGTGTTTGCGGTACAGTAGCACCGCGACTGAATCGTTGTGAGTCTCCGGAGAACCCATCTTGACGCGGTCGAGTGTCGATGACAAGGGAAAGCCTCTCGGAGTGTGCCTGAGTGAGAGATAGGTATCGTGTCTCGGGGCCAGTTATAGGCGCCGGCCCCACTGATAGGCCGACCTGAGATAACCCGAAGCCCAGCGTATTGAACTGACGTACTAACTGGGGACCGTTGTAACTTCACCCACTCTTTTCACCCTCCGTGATTGGTGCCCCCAGCGTAAGATACAGAACCGGCTGCTATTCCCCACCCCCGGCCGGGGACCGTCGCCGTAACGAGGAGGTCGAGGCGAAGGATCATCAGTGTCGGCCAACAGTTAGCCGATGGCCCCCGGCAAACACAGATAACAAAACTGTTAAGAGGAAGAGTCTTCCTGCGCTGCAACTGTTGGGACCTGCATCCGTTTTCTCCATCATCTTACCCGAGGGGTCTTTCAAAATGACTGCTCAGGTTCAAAGCCTGGCCGTTGAGCCACATCCAAATACCATCGACAACCACACTGACGACAAGAAACATGCCTCAGACATCGGAGCCGAAGTCGAGGTCGGCACTGTCGTGGATGGCCCTGAAAAGACCTACTACAGCAGACTTTCTGTCTGGTTGATGGTGCTCTTTTCGGGTCTAGCAATCGGATCTGATGGATAGTAAGGAGCTCACTCCTTGATACTCTCGCTGCTTGATTCTATACTCCCCTTCCTGTCGCTCTGTGCTTACGTATGTGTTCGTGATAGTAATGCTGCCGTGATTGGAAATGTCCAGCTTATCATGAAGGTCTTGTACCCAGACGCTTTGACAAGTTCCATCTCGACGCGTCTCAGCAACGCCTTTCTGATTGGTATGATCATTGGTATGCTCTTCTTCGGCCTTATTGTCGATCAATTTGGTCGCAAGACCGGCGCCGTCGCTACCACAATCCTTCTGGTACTGGGAATTGCCCTGTCCGCTGGTGCGAGTGGCGGTAGTGATGTCGGCCTCTTCTGGATGCTCATCGTTTCTCGTGGTGTCGCTGGTGTTGGCGCCGGCGGCGAGTACCCCGTGTCTGGTGCCGGTGCCGCAGAGGCAACTGATGAGAGCGCCCAGTACCGTAAGCATCGAGGTTTCATGTTTGCCATGCTTGCTGATCTGTCGGCGTCCCTGGGCTACGTCTGGGCCGGTCTCACGCCTCTGCTCTTGCTCCTCTGCGTTCAGCAGAAGGAGAGCAAGTACGCCATCGTATGGCGAACGACCTTTGCACTTGGCGCATTTCCTCCTCTCGTCATCTTCTGGTTCCGCATGCGCATGTCTGTTGCTACGGCGTACCGAAAGTCGTCCATGCGCAAGCAGCGTGTGCCATACTGGCTTGCACTCAAGAGATATTACCGTCCCTTGATTGGTGTGGCAGCCTGTTGGTTTCTGTACAATTGGATCTCGATTCCCTTTGGTATCTTTAGCTCGACCATCATGTCTCGAGCCAACGTTGGTGACAGCATCGTCAAGAACTTAGGATGGGGCGTTGTCATCAACTGCTTCTATATCCCTGGTCCCTTTATTGGAGGTTATCTCTCTGACAAGATTGGCCGCCGCAAGACCATGGCATTGGGTTTCACCCTTCAGGCTGTTCTTGGCTTTGTTCTCGGTGGAGCTGAGGAGCAAATTCAGAGCATCTTTCCCCTCTTCGTCGTCTTATACGGCATCTTCCTGACGCTCGGCGAGGTTGGTCCCGGCAGGTATGACACCCCTTAGACCACATGCATGTTTGCTAGCTAACCTGGACTTAGCACCGTTGTCCTGGCCGCCTCTGAATGCTTCCCTACTTCTATCCGCGGCCAGATGCTGGGTTTCATTGCCGCATGGTCCAAGGCCGGAGCTGCCATCGGAACACAGGTCTTCACGGCTATCCTCAACTCATATGCCGATGACCCTTCCAAGGGCAACCAGGTGGCTTTCTTGATTGGATCTGCATTCGCCGTGCTGGGTGCTATTGTGGCATATTTTGTTATTCCTGATGTGTCGCGACGCCTGGAGGACGATGATGAGGCATGGAAGGTTTACTTGGAAGAAAACGGATGGGAGGCCACATGGGGTGATTCCGAGACCAAGGATCCTTCAGGAGTCATTATGAACAGGACTGCTTCTTGAAGATAACGGTTAAATTCCTACAGTATGAAGTCGAATGAAGAATGAATCAAGCATCAGTCTTGTTCCTTTGGGGTCACAATTTAGATGGAAATGAGCCGGGATACACATAAGTGAAACTCTAAAGTTTGATCGGCTTTTGTTTTCCACCTTCTTTGTGGCGCCCGGCTAAGCCGATTTCCCGAATGCACGCCCGGTTAGCAGCACTGAGGGAAATGGACATGTCTCGGATATTATCTCTGAATAGAGTCATCGGCTAAAAGAAACCCCGCCAACGCATATGAGCGCGTAAAGGTTAGGCCGATTGACGTGCGAAGAGACTTGATTGGTGTAGAAAGCTTAATAAGTTCCAAGCTTCGGGTCCTGGTTGGAGATGTCTTCTTAAGGGCGTCATGGACCGAGGTCTCCGCATATGAAGCTCGGCTAAACAGCCCAAACTCAGACATTAACAACTCCAAATTTATCATTTATCCACCATGTTTGAAGGACTCCAATCTTTTAACATCAAGACGTCCAATGATAGTATCACTATCAATGGATTAAGAAGCGGCGACTCATCATCATCAAAGCCTCCGTTGCTGTTACTCCACGGCTTTCCCCAGACCCTCCACATCTGGCATCGCGTTGCGCCTCAGCTCCTCGACAAATACACGCTTATTCTCATAGATATCCGTGGTTATGGACAGTCATCCAAGCCAGAAGATGTCTCAGCATACGCCAAGAGTGCCATGGCTCGTGACTGCATCGACGTCATGGACTCTCTGGGCTTTACCGACTTCTACGTCTGTGCCCACGATCGAGGAGCGAGAGTGGCCCATAAGCTATGCGTCGATTATCCGGATCGAGTGCGCAAAGTAATTCTGCTCGATATTTGCCCGACACTTTCCATGTTCACAAAGACCGACTTCGACTTTGCTAGGGCGTACTTTCACTGGTTTTTCCTCATCCAGGACGCGCCACTTCCCGAGATGATGATCTCTGGACGCTCGAGGCATTTCGCGGAGATCTTCATGGGAGGTCGACAGAAGGAGGGCCTGAAGTTATTTGACCCGACTTGTTTCGACTTCTACGCCAAGAGCCTGGAAGATGAGGCGACCGTTCATGCGATGTGCAACGATTACCGGGCGAGTGCAACATTGGACTTGGATGAGGCCAGGGAGGACTTGAAGCAGGGGCGCAAGATTCGAAGTCCTTTGCTTGTTCTTTGGGGCAAGCATGGAGTCATTGAGAAGTGTTTTGATGCTGTCAAAGAGTGGAAAGATGTCACTGAGCCTGGTGTGCCAGTCGAGGGCCATAGTGTTGAGTCTGGACACTATATCCCAGAACACGCGCCCGGAGAAGTTGTGTCTGCTGTTTTGAACTTCTTCAAGTAGTTAGTTAGAGTTAGATGTCTGATAGCGATCTTCTGGTTTGGTTAACCCATTAAGGGCCAGGCTTCTTCCATAACAAAGAACGCATCGTCAACGCATCATAGCATTATGACCCAATATTAACGTAGTGGCCCTTTTTTTAACCTTCCGCCCCCGACAGTAGAAGATTTATGCCTAGCTGGATGGCTGATAGCGATGTAGGGGCCCTTGACTCCGGTCGATGCTATTTCGACTCGAGAGGTCCGCCTCTCATTTCGTCTCTAGCATAAGCCTCATATTATTAGAAACACCTTGATCTTGGCCAGACCGCACCCATGAGCTCAAGGCATTAGAAATAATTCGGTCAATCCTTTGATCGGGTGTCGGATCCCGTGCTCCGAGGCTGCACGCCAACTATGGGGACGACCTGCAGGCGGCCTTTTCTTTTGCCGAAGCCCCTCACCTCAGCTCCGACAAACGGTCATACTTAACTTGATTGTCTGTCGCTTGATAGTCTCAGTGCTTCCAAACCATAACTTTTATTTCTCCAATATTACAATGGCAGGAAAAACACTCAAAATCGCCGTCATACCTGGTGACGGCATCGGCGTCGAGGTGATGCCGTACGGAGTGCGAAGTCTTCAAGCCGCGGCTCAAAAGTTCAACCTGTCTCTTGAATTTGAAGAGTTTGATTTTGCCAGCTGCGATTATTATGAGAAGCATGGTTCCATGTTACCCGACGACTGGAAGGAGACGCTCACCAAGTTCGATGCCATCTACTTTGGAGCTGTCGGAATGCCGGATCGGGTACCCGACAATGTCAGTCTCTGGGGAAGTCTGCTTAAGTTTCGTCGAGAATTCGATCAGTACATCAACTTGCGTCCTTGTCGCCTCATGCCTGGAATCCCATCTCCCCTCGCTGGTCGCAAGCCAGGTGATATCGACTTCTGGATCGTGCGGGAGAACACCGAAGGAGAGTACAGCAGCATCGGAGGAATCATGTTTGAGGGCACAGACAGGGAGACGGTTGTTCAAGAAACCGTCATGACTCGTGTCGGCGTGGATAGGGTTCTCCGATATGCCTTCGACCTCGCTCAAAGCCGACCGCGCAAAAAGTTGACGAGCGCTACCAAGAGCAATGGCATCAGTATCACCATGCCTTATTGGGATGCTCGCGTGCGGGAGATGCAAAAGAATTATCCCGATGTCGCTGTCGACAAGTACCACATCGACATTCTCACGGCACACTTTGTACAACGTCCTCAGATCTTTGACGTTGTGGTTGGGAGCAATCTCTTTGGAGATATCTTGTCAGACTTGGGGCCAGCTTGCACCGGAACCATCGGAGTTGCACCATCCGCAAACATCAATCCTACTGGAGGATTCCCCAGCTTGTTCGAGCCAGTTCATGGGAGTGCCCCGGATATCTTTGGCAAGGGAATTGCGAACCCGATCGGCATGATCTGGGCGGGCCAGATGATGCTCTCCCACTTTGGCTTCAATGATGCTGCGGATGCCATGTTGAAGGCTATTGAGAGTGTTCTTGCTCGGTCTGACAAGGAGGTGATGACGGCGGACATGGGAGGAAAGGGAAATACTCAAAGTTTGGGTGAGGCTATTGAGAAGGAGATTCTGTCGGGCTAGGAAACGCGATGTCCGGTTGGAACAGGTGTCCCTAATTATGCGAGTTGATAGATTTTGATGTGCAAAAAAATGAGAAGTTCATTGACCGTGTCCAGTTGCATCAGTGGTCGTTGACTCGCTCTCACGATGTGTCTTGCAAATCAGGTGATGGGTTCGGGCAAGGACTACCGGCTCGCGTGCATGAATGCGGATCAAGAAAGCGTCCAAGGTTTGTGTCAAAATAATGCGATTGGTGCCAAGGCCTGAAGTCCCTGACCATCATCCGTCGGCTGCCATCACCTTGGGGGGCAAGGTAGCTTAATAATGAGCCAGAATGACCGGTTGCCGAAGAAAGCACACAATTTTCCCCGGCTTTTGGGATTCAACGTCATTGTCCCAGCCGATGGCTAAAGCATTCAGGCTATTTCTCCAGTTTTCATCGCTTAAGCTGACGCGACGCGACTGAGGCCATGCCGGGGTCCCCGGCCACTACCCCAAGCGTCTCTCAGCAACGGAATCGATCCCGAAGTATTCACAACTCGAATGCAAGAGAGAAATTTTTTCCCTCATTAAAAAAATGAAGCAAGCAAGGATTATGATGCCCGAGGTGGAAAACCCTGACTCGGCCCCTGGAAAAACAATCGGTGAAGGTAACGCAGATCATGCATTTGCATTGGGTACAGACTCAAGATCATGAACTTCTACGTCCCGCTTACGTTTGTAAACAACATGTCCAATAGAGTCGTCACAAAATAATTACGCCTGTGGGCCATTGTTAGGTAATTGGTGCCATGGCTTCTCTTGGCATCCAGGCTGGGATTAATTGTTGCCAACTGTCAAAGGAGTCGTATAAAGAGCTCGTCGGTCGGTTATTCTCTTGTGCTCTCGCAGGCCTTCAAATCCGTTTCCTCGTCTTGCACTGGTTGGTGCTATAGCCTCGTAAATCACCGGCCATATGGAACCTAGAATTACTCGCCTGTCCATTCCTCGTCAAGCTGCTCTCCCTCCAGAAGAAGGATACGTCACACGCTGAAGTAGCCAAGCCAAGAGTCTCGGTCTGAAACAATGCATGTGTACATACAGGGAGCCAACTCGTGGCTTAATGAGCACGTCGAGGCATACATCCGTCGGCACGTGCCTGACGCTGTCTTCTACGACAACTTTGCCTCTTTTCCCGAGGACGCGGACACAGTGTTTCAACTGTGCGATGGATGGCACATGAATCAACACTTTGCTGCCTTGAACAAGGCTAGCAATGGACTTCTCAACGCATACCCCAACAGCGATGCCCTCGCCCGGAAGGACCATCTCGCCCGGGTCGTGGATTACTGGACCACCAAGAGGCCTGAAAGCATTCTCAAGGGTCATGTGCCCGCCACCGTTCGACTTTCCCTCGATTACAGCGAGTACGTCGATGACGCCCTGGCTGCTGCTGACGACCTCACACTCCTGTATTCTCTCGAGGACAATGAGGAGAAGGATGCCGCAGAGCGCGATTGGTGGATTCTCAAACCGGCAATGATTGACTGCGGTCATGGTATACGCATCTTCAGCACCATTGAAGAGCTTGCCGGTAACCTCGAACTTGCTGCCAACATTTCTGAGGAAGAGGAGGAGGACACAGACGAAGACGCCCAATCCGCCAGCACAAAGCCCCAAGGCGATGATGAGCCCGAATTCTCGCCTAGCCTGTCGATCCCTGGCTTGAACTCCCTGGATGCCCTGATCACGGCCACTGGAAAGCTATCTGTCGATGCAACGGAACAGCCTAGAATCAAGGAACCCCCATTGGTCATTGACGAGCACGAACGTATCCCTTCGGCATGGATGCGCGAGTTTGTCGCTCAGCAGTACATCGTATCGATTCCACCGCTAGATGGCAGGAAATGGCATGTCCGAGCCTATGTCCTTTCAATTGGACGCCTCAAGGTCCATGTCTTCCGAGAGATGCTCGCTTTACTGGCGCTGCAGGATTATGAACCTCCCTGGAAGAATCCAAGTCTCAAGTCATCTCTGACCAACACGGCACTTCAAGATGAGGATGAGTTCACGAGCAAGGAATCGATGAGAGAGTTTTGGCAAATCTCGGATGACTTGCTTCCTGGTGATTGGAAGAAAAGCATCTTCGACCAGGCTTGTGAGATTTCTGCTGAGCTGTTCCGGGCGGCGGCTCATACCATGGCGGACAAGTTTACACCACTTGATAAGTGCTTTGAGCTCTTTGCCATTGACTTTCTCATTGACTCCAATGGCAGTGCCTGGCTGCTTGAGGTCAACGAGACGCCTGCCTTCTATCAGTATGGATACGCCGGCGCTTTGGCTCTGCGGCTTATGGAGTCGCTTATCTGTGTGACTATGGAGCACATGGGCAAGGCGACACTAGAAGACGAAAAGAATGCTGCTGCGAAGGAGCGGTTTGTTGAGGTTCTTGATGCGACCAATGAACTTGCTAAGAGCAACATTACTGAAATCATGCCTGGAGATTGAAGAGGACGGATAGATGGTCATAGATCAATTTCATGTTAGCAAGGAGTTCTATGATATATGTATAGAAAAGACGGCGCATAATTGATTACCTTTTTCAAGGATGCGACTATTCATACCTCACTGAATATTCCACGTAAACTGATGCATGTCTCACAGAGTATCGAAGGCAGCATATCCATCCACTAAGGAGAACTACAAGGCACAGACACTCACATCTTTGAGATACGGGCCATCCGTGAGCTGAACTTCCAATAGCATCCGCCTCGGCTACAGTATGTTTGTGCAGGAGCCTGAGCTAAGAACATGGGAGCCCCGTCCTAACAAGAACCGGGCCGGCTACACATCCCTTGTAAAGTACGCCACTATGTAGTTCCTTCATCTGCCAAGTGAAAGGAGACGCAGTCAACAACCACCATCAAATAAATTTCATCCCCCCTGAGGCTTGTAAGCAACCGCATCTCACCCTGCATCGGTGACAGCCCAGTTTCCTGGTCAGCCCTTCTGAGGCCTTCCACTAAGGCTGAAAATGGCTTTTCTTCCACTACCGAAATAGCATTAACTACTCACTACCTCATGTTAGAACGAAGGTTAGAGATTGTTGAATTTTCTTTTACAACTCCTCAAGACGTGTTCGTTTGCCCTGGCCTGGTTGGTATTGACGCTGCAATGTAGAATGAGAGCTTTACCTACCTGGCAGTTCCCGCGGCTAACCCAGTGTGCTTGGATAGGGCTGTGACATACCATCAGGGTTTGATATTCTTGGCTGACCTGGCGTGGCCTTCATGGGCCTTTGTGGACTTCCACTGGCTCGGAATTCACACATCATCAATAGTTGTGTCACACCCATACTTGGCACTTTTCAGTCGGTAATTGGCTTGACAACGCCGCATTACACGCCAACCAGTTGAGTGCATAACATAGAGCCTATAAGGTTTTAGAATTGGCATGACATGCCATGGAGAGTCACGCAGTTTCGGTTTCCGTTCCCTGTCACTTCAGAGCCTACCTTGTCAGTCAACCAATAGCCACGCTCCTTGTCTGTCGGCAAGATCAGGCTCGCTATTATTACTGATGGGAAGATTTGCCAAGACAATAAATTTGGAAACACGAGGCTTGCCAGGAAATCTGGGCGCAGAAAGCTGAACACACCCCTCAGGAAACTCAGTCTACCAGGCTGTGTAAGGCAGTGACGCGGAGTTCCGGACTTAAAGATGTTAAAAACACTGCTACACATATCTACTAATTGGTCAATGGGCGGGAATTGCCAATCCAAAAGCCCACCTCCCAGGTTCTGGGGCATTGTGTTGAGGCTGAACACCAGACCTTCACCAGCAGCAGCAATGTAAGCCATCTTACATCGTAGAATCAGGCTGTCATTTTCCTGGCTCTGTCGCTAATAGGGGTGCGAAACATTTCTCAGCCCTGGCGGCAATCTTCCTGCCCGCTGTAACTTTCTCAAGTCGGCTCTGCTCCAATTTCATCAGAATAAAAGCGCCGAAGCCCTCTCATGCTTTGATCCCGTACCTCACTCTTCACTCTTCTCTTCGCTTTCGTTCTTTCCAACCTTATCTTGTGTCACTCTTCATTCATCTCACCCCTGTTCAAGATCACCATGGTACAAGACAGTATCCGCGATATCTACAGCGAGTTGAGAGAGAATGAGATTCGTATCATGCATCTGTGGCCCGGCCATGGTAAAGGCAACATCTACGTAGAACTGTCACAAGAAAAACTGGACGATCATCTAAAATTTGAAGCGCTGTCGTGGCAATGAGGCAAAAAGGGATACGAAGATGACGAATTCCAGATCCATATCCGAAACAAGCTCAAGAGCGAGACCGAGAGCCCCTTTCGCCCGTGCCCTGTCAGACCCAACCTTTGGTGGGCGTTGAAGCGCATCCGGAAGCCAGAGAGAGAGGTCATACTTTGGGCGGACGCCATCTGCATCAACCAGGAGGAAGAAGCAGATGGTAAAAACTCCGAGAAGAGTACACAGATTTCCATGATGACCGAGATTTATGGGAAGGCCGAAAGGGTCATTGTTTGGCTTGGGGAGCCTGAACAGGGCGAAAACACCGACATCACCAACACGGAAGTAAAGCAGGCGGTCGGATATGTGGAGCAGCTCGGAAATCTCGATGATCTCAACCACATTGCCAGCATGCATTGCGGGATCTTCGACAAGGCTGGCTTGCATGACCTGGAGCCCGTGTTCAAGCTTTTCAGGCGGGGATGGTTCAGTCGTCGCTGGATTGTGCAGGTGAGTTTCCCAATACGATAATTACTATAACTGGGTCATGATCCCTAATAAGTTAAAAGGAGATCTCTGTGGCCCGGAAGGCTAAACTCTTGTGCGGTGGGGGGAAACTCAGTTGGGAGAAGTTCGCCCATTCTGTGGCACTCCTAGAAAGAGTCGGTCGAGATGGCACCATCAACAGGATGTTGAAAATGCGACCAGGTACACGCCATGTTTCGAACTACGCGGGTATTATCTCGGCCCTCCCCGCGTACCGGCTGGTCCAAAACGCTTCCGAACTCAGACAAGAACGGCAAGGAGTTTGGAGAAAAGAACGAACTCTTGAGCAACTGGTCTGCTTTCTTGCCGCATTCAAGGCCAGTCGATCTCAGGATACGATTTACGCTGTCTTGGGGTTAGCATCTGACTTTGAGCCTGTAACTGGTGTGAACAAGGCAAAGTCCGAGGATCGGGAGAGTTTTGTCGTCGACTACACTCGTACACCTTGCAGGTCTTTGGCGAGTTTCTTAAAGTTGTAGTTGGCAAGTCCAAATCCGTGGACATCCTCTGCAGGCCGTGGGCCCCATTCGAACAATTTTGTGAAAACGACAAAGTCGAGAAGATCAGACTGCCGTCTTGGATTCCAGGCCTCGCTCGAAAGCCTTACCAGCCCGACCAGAATGGGAAAATGTACCGCTACAATGCAGATCCACTTGTTGGGGCGGCCATCCCACGACTCAAGTTCTTCACAGCATCTGGCCCAGAACCCGTGGAGGGGACAGATTTCTTCAGTCTCAATATTGAAGATGAAAACTCGCCCAAGATCACGCTGAAAGTGTTCCACGTGGGCACCATCGAAGAGATCTGGGACTCGGCAGCCTTTGGCAACATCCCCGCCTCGTGGCTGAGAGCCGCAAAGTGGGAAGATGAGGATAAGCTGCCCGCCGATGAGTTTTGGAGGACCATGGTGGCAAACCGGACCAATCAGGGCAACCATCCCGAGCCCTGGTATCCCAGGGCCTTTCACTCGGCTGTCCGGGAGAAAGGCATCCGCCATGGCATCAACACTCACCAACTCATCCATGAGAAGGACAACGCTGCGTATTCCGAAGTCTTCCGTCGTGTCCAGGCGGTTGTCTGGAACAGGAAGTTGATCAAGATTAAGAAGGAGGACAAAGTCAATCTATCATGGTGCCCACTCGGCTTGGCCCCAGAAGGAGCGAAGGAAGGCAACAAGATCTACATTGCGCTTGGTTGCAGCGTCCCCATTGTCATTTCAGAAAAGTCAGTGAGCCGGAAGCAACCTAATTCAGTGAATCCATCCACGGAGCATACTCTGATTGGAGAGTGTTATGTTGATAGTATGATGGATGGACATGCTGCAAAGATGGCTAAATGGACGGATCTAACAATTGTGTAAGGGTTCGAGTAAGGGTTTGGTATCTTTTGATGCGTCCGAGTGCTAGCATATCATTGAGAGCATGCTTAGAGATTAAAGAGGATAAGTATATAGCTATATATTCAATTTTTGTCAATAAAATGAAGTTTCTTATGATGTACATGGGGAAGACAACGCTGTCTGCTTCGTTATTGAACCAATCGCTTAGGAAGCCTGCTGGGTTCGGAATCAAGGCCCGGCTTGTGATAGGGTGTTGGCTAAATATAGCCCGGCTATTACCACATGCGCTAATTTTGATTCCTTCGTAGCGGTGGCCTAATGGGCGAAGCACCCGAGACCTTCATAGTCAATGTTGTCAAGGTGTACTATTAACAGTACTGAAAACTGGTCAGAAACGGATTGTAGATAGCAAGAAGGGATAAGGGAACGAATAAGTATTTGTAGGTCTGAAAAGACTGCCAGCCGAGGTTGACAATCATAAAAGTGTTAGCAAACAGCTGCAGCCGTCCGCTTATGGGGTGTTTCTGCGCCACCAATCCTTCAGCAGGATTTAGCTATCTACCGCCCCGGGACCTTCGGCTCAAGTGACACAGGGCGCAGTGAGATTTGTGGTCTCGTGCGCTGGCGTTTCAGATCTTGATTAATCTCCAGTGGCGTAGTGAAGGGATATCCCTGCAACCCATGCAACGCTCAAGACCTTTGAACACAATTTTATGTCTCGTATTAACTGATTGCAAGAAATGGTAGTAATAAATAGTCGCATATCTTATGCCAGAGTTGATAGAGACGAGAAAACTGGTTGCTGACCTGCTGTGTTCAAGGTTGTGCCACGGCTCAGCCTCTTTCTAAACATAGTTAGCAGCTGCTGCCAGCTCACAGACCCTGTCCGCCCAGACTTCGCGTGATGCATAAGTATCCCCACAGCTGCCACTTGACATTTTCTTCAGGCTTGTGAAAACGTCGTTTTTCCCCTCCAGAGCAACCATTACTGCTCTTTGACAGACTGTCATCGCCATGGCGGATCAAGGGTCATATGAGCTATTGCCCAAGACTCCAAGGCCTGCGGTGCAACCAGTCTCGCCTGATGATCGAGACGCGCCGATCTCGCCACTTCTGCCGACGCACCCAGCCACTCCTCTTGGCCCGGCAAAAGGCAGGACCAACAAATTCCGGGTGGTGTTTTCCGTGTGGTCATTAGAACTGGGGTCGCTTCTTCTGAGTCTCTTATCATTTGCTTGCCTGATCACTCTACTATTTGTTTACGACCAAGAGCCTATCTCAAAATGGACCAAGTTTCCACTGTCTTTGAACGCCGTCATTTCGATCCTTGGCACCATTTCAAAAGCAGCCCTAGCATTCGTCGTTAGCATGTGTCTTTCGCAATGCAAGTGGAATTGGGTTGGGAACTTTGCTGAACCGCTGGTCGACTTTGATCGGTTCGATGCAGCAAGCAGAGGGCCTTGGGGGAGTGGTCGACTTCTTATATCCATGGCACGACGTCCGTGAGTTTCACCCTCCTCACTTGCCTCGATGGACCCCTATGAGCCACAAAACTGACACCACATTTAGCCACTGGGCGTCCCTAGGTGCGCTCGCAGCACTTATCCTGATTGCATTCGAACCTTTTCTCCAGGCCATCCTGACCTTCAAAGACCAGACGATCAGAGTTGACTTGAGCGAGTTGAACGAGGCTGAGCCGACCATTGGAAGCTGTTCTGTGCTTAATGCAGGAAGCTGGACCGGCACAAACCAGATCGCCCTTCTCAACGTCCCCTTCACTGGCTCAAACGGTAAAAAGCTGCTCTATCAAGCTACTGTTGGCCGGAGGGTACGCGTCGACATGGGGATGACAGCTAGCCTCTGGAATGGATTCTCCTATCTCGCCACAGTGGATAGTCTCTCACCATCCTTCTCGTGCAGGACAGGAAATTGCACATGGGCTAACTATACCTCCCTGGCACTCTGCTCTAAGTGTCAGGATATTTCCCAACATGTCAAGAAAACAACAGGAGTTATCAAGGTACCCAAAGGAATTAGTTCAAGCGGTTGGATCCTCGGGAAGGGCGAAGAGCTTCCAGACGTCAGCAACACTATCCCGGAGGCCAACATGCGCCAGGTCGGGAAGACGTTGAACTACACAAAGTACACGGTCCCAGGAATTAACTTGAAGATATCAAACTACAACGGAAAGACGAAGCGGGTGTCTGAAGATGAAAATTCGGCATATCCTGACACCTACCTCACGACTACAGCCACGACAAATCCTGGGAAGACAATATTCTTCCGCGATTCTCGCACACTAGCCCTTGCTGTTCAGTATTTTGAGGCGGATGATTCATGGAAAGACAACAAAACTACGTGGGAAGATACCCCAGTTACGGCAAAGGAATGTGGTCTCTACTTCTGCGTCAACCAATATGAGTCTGTAGTTGAGCAAGGCATTCTGAAGGAGAAAGTGCTCGCTTCGTGGGCGGACAAGACCGTCGATTCGTACACGAGTAGCGAGGGAGCACAGAAGGAGTATATGAAGTACAAAAACAACTCCCTCGATCTGGCCCCGGGATATGTCATTGTGCCGGATCTTCAGATCTACATCCCCGACAAAGACTTTCGCGCTCGCTCAGCGAATCTTACCCAGCAGACATTCAATATCTCACAAACGACGGTTGTCTCTCTTATCGAGAGTCTGAAGGAGGGATTCTGTGCCCGAAACAGGAACGGGACCGAGTGCGACTGGGAGAACCAGGTTCTCGTCTATCCATCTCTACCTGGTGACGGACCACCGGGATTCATGTTTGCGATGGGCGAATCGACCGATATCCCGGGAATGATAAAGAACGTGGCGTCCAGTGTGACCAAGTGGATGCGCGATCGCAAGTCTAAATCATCCCCAGTGAAGGGCGAGGAAACGAGGTCAATCGTCGTCACGAGGGTTCGATGGGCGTACTTGGCGTATCCCACGACGGCACTCTTTGTGGGATTCATGTTTGCAATACTGGCTATTTGGGAATCAAGCAACCTGAAGCGCCCAGTTTGGAAAGATAGTGCCCTGGCTACGCTTGCGTACTCCCCTGACGGAGAGCTTAGAGAAAGGCTCAAGGAGGCGGCAGTTTCTGGGAAATTGTCAGAGGTGGCAAGAAACACCAAAGTTAGTCTGGACTATCAAATGGGGCATGGAAAGATTGTATCGCGGGGAGAAAGTAAACAAAGTGCAGAGATTCCATGCTGAGTGTCGAGCTGGTAACATGGATCTAGTATTGTCATGTGAGGCCCTTGTCCACCTTTTTCGTAACCACCACACCGCTTACCACCTTCAGCTGAGAAAGTAGGATATGATGAAGTATGATATTATTTCTCACAGAAGTCACCCGCCACCTGTGGCTTGAGGGCTTTCGGTGCTAAATGTGGTAAAAATACAGTCAATTAAAACACTACCCGCACATCGCAAATTAATCCTCAAGCTCTAATACATTTTTTAAAAATGAAGCTCAATCTGCATTGCAAACGTCACTACTCTGTGATTAACCAAGCGATTTGCAGTCACCATTGAATTGATTATATTTAGGTACATTCAAATAAGATCTATAATGCGTCTTTCTTCGCTAGACTCTGGCCAGTTTCTAACCACGCAGCCAACGCGTCTGTAAATTGCGCCGTCAACATGTTCCAAGACTAAGCCATGGCGGTGTTGCACCTGCAACCACCAACATGACCGCGCTTTTGAGAGACCAGCCTTGTCCCCGATGCTATAGCAATCCAACTTCAGCACAACATCAGAATCCGTACCTCGGAATGTACCTAGCAGCCAAGCCCCCGGGTTTGGAACTCTGTTCCCGTGAACCAGACAGCCTCGTGCACGCAGCCGGCCCGCAGTAACTTGGCCCAGTGGCAACAAGGCAGAGCGGGCTGTCACATCGCAGTCGATGATCTCCAGGTGCAGGCCCTTCGAGCTTTCGAGTGCACCCAGGGTCAAACCACTACTTGCGTCCGGAAAGAGAACCGGACACTCGACTGACGCCCAAGACCAGCTTGGGCGCCGGTACGGGGTGCACTGCACGGGGTGACTCTCTGTTGGAGCTGCGAACCAGATTAACTGATCAAGCAGATCATTTTCCCAGAGCCCTGCGAGGTATCTTCCAGGCCCACCTCCAGACTGGACGGACAGGTGGTGAATCTGGCTTGCCAGTGCTGAGATGGCAGGTAGCTTGTCCTCTGGAAAGGTGAGATTGCGGTGGCTATAGACGGCTACCATATTTTTCCAGGCTTCCTTATATGGATACTGGCTGCTGTGTTTGGGAAGAACCTTGGCTACTTCACTTTGATGTTTTCGTAACCACGAGTTCCATCCCTGTATGCCTTGTTCACATCGCCAAGTCATGGTTGACGTGCCGTATGTCAAAGCCCGTCGGCAGAGAATTTGTTCTTGATAAGCCCAAGCACGGCGATCCAAGGGTTCGGGAGAGGCGCCGTTATCCCAGATGCAATACTCAGCGCTAATAACATCCACCACCTCGTCCGAGAAAGCCATTGGAAGTTGGAATCGGTATGACACAGCACCCGGTTCTAGGCAACGCGGCTGAGTGTTCGATGCTAAAAACCCTTTATCGGAGCTACCCGCGTTGGCTGCGATGATGGTGACTGAAGCATTCTGGTAGTACTGCGCCATCTGTCCAATTTCGGCGTCTTTGTCTTCAACTGAGTCCTGGATGATACAGAGTGTGTCGACCCAAAGATACTTGAGACCAATTTGCCTCGTAACCGTAATTGCGTCTTGAATGGTACGCGGAAGTGCCGAAATTTCTAGACATTGGGGGCCGTCTAGAGAAGTGATTAGCAGACCTGAAGCCGGAATCGTCTGCCAAGCTGTGGTGATATACCATTCGATAGAGGAGTTCCGGATTGTGAGTTACTGCCCCAGCAATAGCTCAGGGCGGCATACCGGCCGTATTCGGTATGCGCCTCGTGTATTCTAACAGTGTTTTGGTTTTGCAGATCAAGTACGCGTGTTGGCAGTGGCACTGGCGCCGGGCGTGGACAAGATTGGTGGTGGGTATCACAGTCCGCCACCCACGACCTGATCTTTACAAAAGCAGCGCTTGAATGCACATTGAGATCACAGTCCCGAGAGCTAATGTAAGCGGCTGCTCGATCGCCTAATCGGAAAAATGGAAATGTGAATTAGATATCGAACCACAAGACCGACGCGAGAAGGGGGCACTTACCGGGATATGCATACACCTTGAACCTGAAATGGCTGTGCGTAAAGTGTCCCGCCGAAATTCCAGCACCGACTATCCCTCCGTGCAGGAGTATCTCATGGATATCGCAAGCTGACTTTCTCATGCCCTCGGGTCGAAGAAGAGCCTGGACGTTGAGGGTTGCAGTGGCTGTGCCATGGGCATCGAGAAACCTGGCCATGGACCAAGTGAAGGAGCTTTCATCCTGTAGAGAATGCAGAGCCAAGCAAAGGAAGATGCTGCACATGCGGCAAAAAGAGTATTCGGCAGAATCATGTAGACTTCGGAGCGAGACTTGCAAGCTGAATCCTTCTCTGGATATGGCGTGATGCAAGCATTCCATATCTGCCATGATGCCACAGCATCTAGCGCAAATGTTGGGGCGTTCTAGGGCATTTCTTATCCAACTTTCGTGATTTCCAATACCGCAGACATCCCCAACAGTCCGGCCAGGGAGAGACATTGGGTACCTAGGTTGAGCTGGGATGGGTTGATTGAGAGGAAGTGGGTGGGTTGACCTGCGACAGGTATAGAACAGGCGGGGTAGGAGTACCTATAGCAGGTAGAAGAATAAGGCTCGCTTAACCTCATTCAGTACTCTTTCAACTGTAAAACGCGCCTTATTGCAATCCTGAGTTAGAACTTTCAGTACACCAGTACATGCCTTTGAGCAACACTTGAAATCCCCCAGTTCATAGTGTGATAGCTCAGAAAGATACTGTTGTGCAGTTTTGGGGCCTAAAGTATCTGGGTAACTGTTGACACACTGCCCTCAGCCCGCACTTTGGGTTCCTTAGCCTACCTAGGCTAAGCACCAGTTCATCTGAGAGCGGCAACAACTCAGTTGAGGAAAATAACATAGGCCGGAACGTACTTGGGTTTCGCCTCGCAGTCTATTGGTATGCTAGGAGTAATCGAAATTGACGAGGGGTAAATAATGCAGACAATTACACCCAGTTCTGGTAAAAGCCCAAGACCCTAGGCGTTCAATAACCACCCAATGCCCTTTATAATGTCCTTCCAATAATCCTGACACCTATCCAGCTCAGGCCAGTTGGTCCAGAACATGTGCCCATACCCCTCATACAGCTCAAGTCGGGTGGGAGCTTCCCACTCTTCTTCCAAGGCCCGCTTATAGATAAGAGCATGGTCTCGAAGAGGGTCTAGTCCCGCGACCTGGAAGAAGGTCTTGGGTAGTTTGTGCTTTGTTTCGGCTGTAGGTGGATACCACTCTTTCGCAAAGGGTGAAAAAAGAGGTGAGTGGACGTCAACCTTGAGCAACGTTTCGATGAAGCTGCCGGCTGTGGAATCTTCAGGGCCCTCAAGAAGAGGTCCCAGGACAGGGTCAGATCTGTTGGACCACATGCTTGTGTAGTCTTGTCGGTACTTGTCGGGGACAATCTCAGGTGGGAGAAGGAATGGCACACAGAGCCATTGACCAGTGATGGGAGGTTGCAGCTGCTCCTTGATGGAGACATGAACCAACGCCGCTGCAATGTTTGAGCCAGCAGACGATCCCCCGACCATGAAGCCCTTGGCTGGGTCTGCACCGACCTCAGAGGCATGGGCAGCAGCCCACTTGAGAACATCCCAACAATCAAGGACACCCGTAGGGAAAGGATGTTCAGGTGCTAATCGGTACTCCACATTGAGGCAGGCAATACCGAGATCTCTCGCAAAGTGTCTGGCGTTGGAGTCTTCATCCGCAACGTCACCCATGACCCATCCACCTTCGTGAAAGAGCACCATAAGCGGTCTCTTCTCACTATCGGCAGCTGGTCGATAATACTTTGTGGGAATCTTGTAACCGTCTCGTGCCTCTATAAGAATGGTGTCCTCAATGACTTCCGGTATCGGGTCGGGCACGGGAAGCATATGCTTCAGGCTGTCCAGGTGCTGACGTCGTGCTGCGCGGTTTTCGGGGACGAAGGGGAAGCCTGGGAATGGACGCTGAGCGATAGCCGCTTGCAGCTTAGGGTGTCTCTCTGGAAATCTGTTGTCTACCATGATGCTCAAATTGAAGATGTAAGAGGGGAAAAAATTTAGCACTGGAATAACAAATGTTCAACTTCTTCGTTGTCAAAATGGAGGGGGTATTTGAGATGATCTTCAACTGCGGAGTCAAGCTCTCACCGGCGAATCATTTTGGCCCCCAAGTTGCTTCGTCAGCGAGAATCATGCCAATTATGATGAGAGAAATTCGAGGCAATGGCTTGAGACCCTTATTGGGATCTAATAACTGAGGTGGAGTGGTGATTATCTCCTAATCTGGAAATACGCATCGTGGCAAGGGATCGCCGCTAATGGAAATAACCACTGCACTCCCCAGTAGTTAACTGCATCTGTAGAGAAACAATTTCGCCATGTCTACCAGTCAGATATTACTAAGACTTGCGATCAAGTGTAAAAGGTATATCAAGGTATGTGGTAACTCAAATCAATCTGGAATTTAAGACAGGGTAACTGTCTTGACAACCTATTATTGTCCTGATCTATCCTGGCACTTCACAGCCCTATCCGCCCTGTGAATAGAATCAGGGAATCTTGACACCAGCTCGTATGGTCTCTTTAAGTCGTAAAAGGGTTGTAATCAATGCCCAAGCGCTCAGCCTCCTCGCGAAGCTTCTTGTTCTTCCTGGTCAAGTGCCACTTGACCACACTGGCCACAGCGATACCAAGACCAGCAAAGACAATCTGCAGGATCATGGCCATGGTATAACGGGGCGCATCCTTGTCGGGGAAGAAGTAAGGCGAGATGACGTTTCCGAGATGGCCAAAGATGTTGACAATGGCACCACCAGCAGCTCGCTTCTCGGGGGTCTGACCAAGAGTCGACACGGCCCAGGTGTACTGCAGAGTGTTTGCAGAGAAGCAGCCGGCAGCGTAGAGGAAAGTCATGGCGTATCGGACAGAGGCATTGCCGGTCGCAACAGTGACGACAAAGCCGGCGACTGAGCAAGAAAGGGGGATGATGATGTGGAAACCACGCTCACGGCGGCGGTCCGAGTCCCAGGCGACGAAAAATGTGCAAAGGGTTCCCCACACGTAAGGGGGAGCAGTCATGAGCAAAGCTTGAACTCGGCTTCCGAAACCTAGGCATTTTTGTTAGATAGAGCACACGAAGAATTATTTTTGCCACATACCAAGACCGTTGACGATGGTGGGGAAGAAGTTGTTGAAGCCGTATGAAGAGGTGATGAAGATGTTCAGGAAGAGGAACATGTAGAGCTTGATATCCGTGACAGCAAGCTTGAGTCCGTGCCAGACAGAAGACTTGTCAGAGAACTCGACTCTGTCATCGAGAATTCGGGCAGCGGCGACCTTTCGCATATCGGCATTCATGTACCACATGGCGCCACCAGAAGTAGAGTCAGGATAGTTGGGCAGGACGAAGTAGGCAGTGATGGCAAAGAAGCCACTAGCAGCACCCTCAATGATGAAGAGCCACTTCCAGCCAGCGAGGCCCATGGGGCCATCGAGACCGGCAAAGACACCAGCGGCAATCAGTCCTGAGAAGGCTTGGGCGAGGACCAGACCCGAGTAGAGAAGAGCGACACGAAGGGCGAATTCTCGTCGGGTGTACCAGCAGGACATGAGGAAGACGGCCTATGGGCAAAGAGGTTAGTAAGTCATCACAAGTGGATAGCATGTTGGACATACACCAGGGAAGAGAGGCGCCTCTGCAATGCCAAGAACAAACTGGACAGCCCAGAGACCGCCAGCGCTCGTGCAGACGACAGTCAAGGCTGAGATGGCAGACCAGATGAAGGCGGCGGCAGGGAGATAGATGGAGGGTCGAACTCGGGTGATCAACATGTTGGAAGGCAGCTGAGCAACCATGTAACCAACAGTCAAGATGGCAACGGCAGTCTGGTAGTCTCCATCCTTGAGGTTAAGATCCTCATTGAAGGTGTTGAGACGGGCCTGGGCAATATTGTTGCGGTTGAGGTAGTTGAACATGTAAAGAATCCAGAGCTGGGGAAGCATCCACATGTCGAGCTTGCGGACGATCCTCTTCTCTAGCTCCTTGGTGTTTTCCATGCCAAGGCGGGCCACATGGTTGATGTCGGCGATGACCCCAGTCTCAGCCTTGGTAACCGAAGGGATTTGGGTGAGAGTAGGACCGTTCTCCTCCTTCTCGCCATTGGGGTCAGCCCCAGAAGTTGTTCTGATTTCAGCCATTATGAGAGAAGAACGCCTTGAAGAGCAAGACTGAGGAGGAGGGGGGAGGGTTCGCAGCAGGATGTGCGGTGCTGAATCATGTAGCAGGATGAGACATGCTTTCTTCTTTATAGCTATCCCGTGGTGGTATCGTTGGATGAAGTCTCTTCTCCGCAATACTCTCTACAAGGGTCCTCTCGTCAGACTGTGGAGGATCTGTCGCCCCTTGCCCCATGATGGAAGGTGGTAAGATTCTTGGCCTCCAGCCAAGGACAGCCAAGGGAGAAGACAAGAGGCAACCCCAAGATCCAGCCAATATGAGGGGCAAGGACAAAGCCTTCTCCGCAATCTCAGCACGGGGTCATCCGCTTAAGACTGCGGATCCGGAACAACTGCACTTGGCGTACGACTCACGTCTCGTGTTGTTACCCCACGATGGAAGCGCCAAGGTTCTAGAGTTGGAGGCCAAGCCAAAGCCAAGGAGAAAGCCAAAAATTTGCACAGATAAGCGGGGAAGCATGTCATCCTTTGTGACAGACACACACAAACAACTCCAACTTGTTGTGGTGTTCTCGAACGGTGGCTTTTTCTCGGACGTTGGCTTCGGCAGATTTCAACACCATGCCAAGTTGGTCCAGCCACCCACATGATTTGTAAATGCCTCGTTGCATATTTGGAGAATGCGGGAATTAATTCTTCTTTACCCCAGCAGCTCACGCAGGCCCCTTGTCGTCTCCTGGCGCCTCACTCGCGGCTGCCTGTCCACTCACCGATGACAGGCACTCACCGACGGCTGCCGATGCTCACCTTGACGGAGGTAACATCGTACGCTAGCGGTCTTGAATTTCTCCGCCGGCGGCTATTTCTTTCCAGCTTTCGGCAGTTACATAAACGCTTGATATACAAGACTTTTACGCCCATGGGGAAGCCCCCTGCCAAGAAACCACCAAGAGATGACATCTTGCGGGGTAAAAGAGGTCCTTTTCAGATCACAATGTGCACGTCACAGAGTAAAATGGTGTCACGACTCTAAACTGGAAGAAACCGGGATGACTTCTGCCCATCGCGTCAGCCAAGCTGCTTGGCTCGGTCGCGGTGCGACAACCCATAGCTCTCACCGTGCGGAACTGTGGTGATGGTGTTGCCTATGGGGAGACACTATGGAGTTCTGGCGAGGAAAGCGGAAGCGAGAAAGGCGGTATCTTACGACCCTAAGCGCCCGGACTCCCCGAGGCAAGGATGCCGAAGCGACCTTGTACCGGCCTCCAACAGGGAGTAGCCGCTTGGCGACGTGAGAGCAAGACCATAATTGGAGAAAGATCTCCAAAATCAAGGTATGCGGTATTAGAATTGAGGCCGCCGGTGGCGAGAACTAAGACCGACACGTATGCCAAGGTACTATCACGCCATCAAGTTGTATTGCCAAGTCTATAGGCTCATGCTGCCTCATATTGTTTGTTGATGACGACAATGAAGGAGAGTCGTGTATTCTATGAACACCGTAGCAGTAGTTAGACGATCTAAGAGGTTTTGGCAGTGATATAACATCAAACCGCTACTGAATCCTCACAGATTCCTTCAGTCCAAACGCTGACTTCAAGTCATTCCGTTTGATGAAATGCAGTTGCCACAGACGACGGTGGAGAAAGAGGGGAACGCAAGTGGAGAGTGCATGAGACCTTCAAGGGTATGAGTTTGATGATATGGATATGCCAAGCAAAAGGATGCACCCTTCGAGAAGAGTCGGATGCTGATGTGGCCAACAACCCGCTATCAACAACAAGAGCTTACGGAGTGCTCACTGTACGTTTTCGCCGTGTTACTGCTGTGTTATGTCCATTAGACTCCTCCAAGTCCCTCCGGAGCCCCCGTCAAGCTCCGAGCTCACTCTTCGTATGTTCCCAAGCACTTCGTCGGATGAAACAAAACATAAGCGGTCTCAGCTCAAGATGGGAGGGCGGAGGCCGATCACGGACTTCCGCCCGGAGCTTCTCCCCCTTTCCCCGCACCCGCAGCGGAACCTGTTTACCGCCAAACGCCAAGAAACGCGAATCCACCTCCCAGACTCAAGCGAGCCTCGGTCTCGGTCTATGGCTCCTCTCGGCGGAGCTTTGTGGGGATGGTGGCATGCTTAGCTCAGAGTTTATTTTCTCAAGAGGCTCAAGCCAAGCAAGACCAAGTCTTGAGTACGCCCATTTATCGGAAGTGCGGCAGATTACGGAATGCTTCTCCCCCAACCGTTTCTGCAGAGTGTTTTCTAGAAGCACGCTACTTCTGCATGTATGTAGGCTGCACCACACGTTCATCAGCTGAGGCATGGCTGACTGAAATTGAGACGGATCCGAAGCTGAGCGATTTATGATTTATTCAGGGCAGGGGTCTGAAGAAGGAAGATTATTAGCCGTGAGCCCCATATTCAATCTGGCCCGCCCTTTTGCATAAACAAGGTGCAAGGGTTGGTAATGTTAAAAGATGGGAACACTTCTCTCTCGCCACTCATGAGCCGTCTATAGAGATGAGCAGCCTTGTGAGTGCAGAATTCCTGTAAAGGATATTCGTCACACCGTAGGGATCTTGACTAAACGATCTTCATCACCCCCATACCCTGTTTATGGAGAAGAGATGTACCCCGTGGAGTAGGATACCCAGAGGTGATGGTCATCTGGATGACTAGCCGACCCCCACGGGGAGAAGAGGGATCCAATGCTCCCTCGGACGCTCACAACAACAGACCTACTCCACCTTGGCCGTTGCCATAGAGAAGCTATACGTCCACATCTAATAATGACGTCCCCAACTTAAGGCGGTCGCCAACAGTATTGTCTCCAACATCTTTCCCACTCACCCTATACCTCAGCTTACTTCACAAGGGCCATCAAGACCATAGAGTTTTAAGCTCAAAGGCGGTGAGTAAGCTCACTGGATCATGGTTGAAATAGTGTAGACAGACAGCTTAACGCTTGTTTATTGAACTTCTTGGAGAATAGATGTGACGAAAACGACATTATGGTTGCTTCTGTTGTGCCAAGTCGTGAAGATCGGCCTTCTCTCCAACCTTGAAACCCCGCTTATCTAATGTCGCAGGTTTGCGTTCAGTCCCAGCGCTTCCCCCTTTCGCTTTGGGCTGATTTGACATGTCGTCAAGGCGATTCGCGAGGCCAGCATCTCCATCGCCAGCATCAATCATGTAGCCAATACTCGCGTCCACAGTCGTCGGTCCATATGTATCCTTGGTCTCATCGATAATGTTTCTGTTTACCTGTGAGTTTCCGCTGCTCTAGGGTGGGGACACCGCGCTGATCTGATCGCGTACTGGGCTTGTCCATGTTGATTGGCATCCGATGGTGTCTGCTCCACTCCTCTGGCATGGCTCCCTGGCGAGGGATCGGACGGCGCTGTTCCTGACATGTTGGTCGGAGCGATTGAGGATAAGAGGGAGACGAATAGGATACGCATGAGTTTGGTAAGTTTGGGTGCCTCTTCACGTAGCTGGGAGGAATTTGAACTCTTCTGTGGTTGCCGGGTTGGTTGTATCACCAGTACGTCATCGAAAGCCAATTGGTGGTCAGGTGCTAAATGTGACACAAATGCTGACTTATCAAGGTAACAAAGGGATCAGGTCACCCGCATGGATGTAAAAAAGGTCAGTATTGAAGAATGATGCCTCGGCTGTCTAGGACTACACCATCATGTGAGCTTTCTTGCAAAGCCCGGAGTCTCTTGCTCGCTGCGAGCCTGCTCTACTCACGCCATGAAATGTGGCGTGGCGTGGCTTCTCAACGTTACGTCGCGTTCTGAAGAATTGGCAACAATGTTTACCTAGGTACAGAGATGGAGGGATAGGTAGCCACGCAGACTTTCTTTGGAGGCATGGCGCGCTATTGGGGACCTAGTCGGTCAAGAAGGGCAGACGGCGAGCTCGAACAGTCGCTTTGGACACTCTTTGCTTTGAGATACACAAAAAGAAAAAGAAAAAATCTCCTCCAAGGCTAGATAATAAAGCATGATACGAATAGACAAATGAGCGCTGAAGTGTACCTATTATTTTATATGACGTTAATTATTCTGCCCGAGAGGAATTAGGTAATCCCGTCAGTGCTGCTGCATCTCGAGATGGGCTGGTTACTTTTGCTGAGGCCAGAAACAGGCGTCAATGTATTTGCCTCATGCTGTGTTTCGAGAAAAACCACAAAAGTCAACATCGGTCAATTGCACATTTAGCCTGAACCCTAAGAAATGATATGGAAACTAGAATTAGTATAGAAAGTTGTTTTATTATCAAGACTGCGTATATTAAGAGCTCACGTTGACGTCTTTTCAACAACTTAGTCGTCACCGTTAACAGAATCACCTCGGGGCCATTTCAATGACTTTCGATTGTCATGGAATGAAGATTTAACTTTTTGATTATAAACCGTCACAGTAGGGGACGCTGGTTAGAACTTCTAGTTGACTATAGATGCTCCCACTAAGGAGCACTTAGCAAGTAGCCCGTACTAGCACCTCATGATACCAGATTCTATCATGATTAAGCGTTAGTCAAGGGGTTTCTAGTTCAATCAACTTGCAGATGCCGCAAGTCTCGAAACAAGCATGCAGCTCCCTTCAACCCGTAAAAACTTGACATGGACCACCCGGAGCTCAACTATCCGTCATTATTCGCAAGCTTCGCATTTAGCCGACTTAGCCGCAATTGCACTGTTGCTTGGCTTCTCAACTTAGGATGACGCCTGCGAAAGAACAGCTGGCTGTAGTAGAGTTTCTTCCATTCGTAACAGGAGAGAGCTATAAGTAACATTAACATAGGAGATCACTGGGAGCATTCACTGCACCTACGAAGTACATATATATGACTACTACTTAATATCGATGGTTAGGCTATTTCACTAGAGAATGTGGATATATTGTCGATATTGCAGCTCGCCCCGGGAAACTAGAAGGGCTATCCCATCCACGACCAATAAAATAGGCTAAGATAGCTAATAGGCTAATATCACTGTGATAGTTGTATTTAAACTGAAAGTTGAGAATAATAAAATCATACCGGCTATTTGACATCCTGACTCTTTTAAATAGGATTGAAGCCACGTCGTTGCGATTAATGCGTGGAATAATCCGACAGGTCAAGTGGTCTCTCCACATGAGATGATTTAACCAACTCTTAACAGAGCAATGGCGAGATCCAAGCTATTACTGATCTCTTTAATAAAATCCGCAGGTTCGAGAAGTGTATATACGCGTATGTACTGCTTCCTGTAGCTCATAATATGAACAAGGTTGAGTGTCAGTAGAAGCTTAATTAAGTCTCCACGAATGAGAAGTTATATCGGCAACAAGGAAGGAAGGCATGAACAATTTGCCCGCCCCGATGATCCCATTTAATTTGGCCGTCGGTGGGATGTTGGTCCGTCTACAAAGACAACAAGTACGTAATACAGCCGTGCGCACAAGCGCCGTAGTGTTGCAACTCTAACAAGAATATTTAATCACTAATCCAGTCCGTCGCTCGCACGAGTACCGTTCATTGTCTTGCAACTTCTCAATGCCGACTCACTCTAATGTGGACGCTAGCCGGCTGGGGCCGAGCGGACTTGAAGCGGACTTGAACATCAGTCGTGATGATAAATCAGTTTGGCTGTAGAAATCGTGTATAAGAACTGACGAGCAAGGTACTGATGAGCAGGAAATGGACTCACTCATCCATACCAACAAGCCTTTTAATATTACTACAACATGAAATTCTTGACCAGTCTCTTTTACGCCGTAACGGCAACGGCCTTTGTCGCCGCCAAGTAAGCGCCGTGCATCCCTAACTACCACTAACGTGTGGCTTTGTTCCACGGAGGCGTCGTTAACAGTTACTAGGCCTGATGTCCGTTTCGGAGTCGTTGATCCCCCGCCCAAGTTGGCCCAGACCGTCAAGACGCGATACGTCAAGGTCAACGGCGACAAGCTCGCCTACCGTCGCTTCGGTGCCAAATCGGGTGCCCTCCCGGTTGTTTTCCTCCCCAACTTCCGCGCGAGCATGGATATTGCCGACCCGCTACTGTTCAACTACATTGCTGAATCCCGTGAGGTTATCCTTTTCGACAATTCCGGTGTTGGCCACAGCGAGGGTGTTGTCGCCGACTCGATCGCTAAGCAGGGTGACACAGCTGCCGACTTCCTCGCTGCCATTGGCGTCAAGAAGGCGAACGTGTTTGGTTTCTCTATGGGTGGTGGCGTTGCCCAGCACGTCGGCATCAACTATCCTGACCTCGTCGAGAAGCTAGTGCTGGCCGGCTCGATTATTGGAAACGGACCAGGTACGCAGGAGGTCGCTCCGGGAACATTTGAGAAAGCCAGGCAGCCCGAGCTCTCTGTTGAAGACATCTTGAGCCTCTTCTTCTATCCATCCGAGACGAGCTCTGCCGCAGGTATCGCCTGGATTACTCGAGCCGGCGAGCGCCAGGTCAAGGGCGAAAACAGGACGGCGTCAATTCAGGAGCCTGGCACTTCGCGTCACTTGAAGGCTATTCTGGACTTTACTCAAAACTCGACTTATTTCGATCAGATCAAGACTATCAAGGCCCCCGTCTTGGTGACCAACGGCAAGACCGACGTCTTGGCACCCACAATCAACTCGTTCTTGTTGCAGCAGCAACTGCCAAACGCTCAGCTTCACCTCTACCCCGACTCTGGCCATGGGCACCTATTCCAGTTTGCCAAGCAGTGGGTCGACTTACTTCTCTACTTCCTTGATGCTTGAGGACCGCATTTAAGATAGAAAGCAAGCCGACCGACAGAGATGAGCGTACGTCACTGGCTCTTCAACTACCTTTCAATGTTCCTTGGGCCCTATCTCCCTTTTCCCTTCTCTACTATTCAACATGTACTATAGTTAGACCTTGCGCAATATACTATTCACTTTGTGCTATCTTACCGCCACTGTGTTAGCATTGAGCCATAATGCTATGATGCGTTGATAATGTGTTTTTTTTTATAGTTAAAGCCCAGCCCTAATGAGTTAACTGAGCCAGGAGATCGTACCACCTTACCACACTTAATTATAGCCGCAACTAGCGGCACTACCTGTCTACGAAGAACAACTGCGACCCTATGAGCACCAGCGGCAGCGACTCTGTTCCTCCCGCCTCCAACGCCACTAAGTCTGCTATCGCCACTGCTGCTGGCCCTATTAGGGAGGTGCCTGCTGCTGAGACCGCCGTCACTGAAGCCCCTGCCAAGAGTGAGATTGTCGAAGTCTGTGAGGCTCCTGTCGAGCTGTTAAGCAATCACCAAGGTTCTTACTGTATACCAAAGTTAGCTCAGATTATCGTAGTGGGACGCCACACCCGCTTCTAGTAAGGCAAAGAGCCTCAAGTCGTGCCAGCCAACTCTACCAAATCTTATGCAAGATTAAGAGCATACTTGATTACTACTAGCTAAACGAAATCCGTTCCTCTATGCACCTCTTGAGGGCGTTGACTGATGCTTCCTTGCATAACGCCCGCATAAACGGTTGTTTGATGGGCCAGTGGAGAGTCTTGAGAGGGACCAGATTCTGCTCAAGAGAAGGCGGGGTAACCTCACGAGCACAGAAGGCGAACCAGGAGGACTCAAGGAACAGAAGCAAGGGAATCAAAAAGCTTAGACTGCCAGGGGAGTACTTGTCAGTGCCGCGGTTGGCGCTGCCATTGGATCCTGCGTGGGAAGTAGTTGGGCGGGAGTTGCAATTGGCGCAGTGGCTGGTGATGTTGTGGGAAGTTAGTAGGGTTCCTGGCTTCCTAACTGATGAGAAGCGACGCTGTGCAATATTCGGGAAGTGGATGAATGCTGGCCAAGGCGATTTCATTGCTGGTCGATCACTTGCCCGCTCCATTTGTGCGACAGTCGATCTTTGATGCATTCCATTTACCAAGAATCAATCGCTAGTGTATTTCTTTTGTAAAGCACCAGGGACCCACGTGTGAATTGCTATTCAACCATCCTCTCGCTTGGGCTGGAGGCCCTTCTAGACGAGTAGATGGGCGTGAGAGGTAACCATTGATGTGGGGGAGCGGTGCTTTCTATAGACATTTAGCCCGGCGCGAAGAAGACCCATTCTTTCTGCCAATAATCTCATCATCTGCGCTATTCGTATCACCATTATCCAGAGGAGGCGCGTGGTGCGCGTCGAGGTAACCCACAAGGGCCTCCCGTTACCGATTCAACGGAACAAACGCTCCAAAGACGGAAATCCATGCCGTCTACGCAAGCCACAAAGTCGCTCTATTTGGGTTGACCATTCCAGCCTGGTTCTGTTAGGGCTGAAGACCCTGCGCATATCTCCGATCCAATGCCAACCTCAGCTGATCCAGCCTCTTCCTTTGCTCCATGGTTCAACTGTTGGTGGAGGCTCAACCGCTGGACTACTGGCCAAGCAGTTCGCTTATGCATCTCGCGGTCGAGACTGGACAGCGCAGAGAGACTATTACCAGCCGCCAAGCCTATAGCGGGAGACTATTGGAATGCTTGGTCGCGCTAGGGGGGATCAAGAGCCAACAGCCAACGAGACAGTGGATGAAGAGATAAAAACAACAGACACGAGGTCGGCATTCAGTAGGCCTCCAAGCTAGCAAAGGAATCGAGAGTATTTTCCGAGATATTGTGCGTTGATGCACGAGTTTTTGAGGAAGCCGGGGTATCGGGCTTTATCTCGAGATGATCCGCGCTGATAAGATTCCCCATCTGATAACCATCGCCAACCATGCTCTGGCCTCGAACCAACTTACTTGTTGCTCTCTTCGAACAATGACCACATCATGAGTTCTTGAATGGAAGAAATTGTTTATCTAAAGCCGCGCGTTTCGCACATTAAACGTCTCGTCCCAGATATCCAACCGTCCAAAACGGAAAAGCCGCTGCAGAAGCGAAGCGTTATAGAATCTTAGCATAGACGTTAGTGCGAATAGTGGCGCAGCTGAGACCGCAGTCAGACCAAAGCTGCAAGCCTCCAGATCGCACCAACCTCTTTTTGTTTCGTCTCGGCCTCGCCGACTGCCCATTCGGGTCCGGAGACATGGGCTACGGAGGTGGCTTTTCTCGCTTCGCCCTGCGGCTCTGCACTCACAGCCAGCCAACTGTTGATTGTCTAAGAAATCTCCGACGCTATATTGCCGGACATATTTCCAGTTTCAGCTTCTTTGACGAGACGTGGCTTGTTGGAATCTGGCTGAAGCCACCAACGTGGTCGTGCTTGACCCGATAACCTGGGTCAAGATGCATCTGAAAGAATAGCAACATCTGTGAACTAGCCATTTCTGTCGTGTGATGTTGGTAAACAAGGGATATTTTCGTCATGATTGGTTGTCTTGGCTTAATCTCAATGGACTCTTGGTATCTGGCTGTGCTTGACCGCTCTCCTATAAACCGCTGCTTTAGACCGTCAAGATGTGTTCGTTTGACTCTTCATTTCACATCTCATTCTGAGCGTTCTTGGCGGTTGACTTCTTTCATCATTTCTCTTTATTTTCTTGCGTCATCTTCCATTCGATCTGCAGATCTGCAAAGTGCCTCCTTGGCCCCGCCGCCCCTGTCGATCACAACGTCACACAAAATGATCGACCCTCAAGCCACTCCAAGAGAGCCCACTGGGTTTTTAAACTACCCCAAACCCTCACAAGGGTAAGTCAATATGCGTGTGGCTTTGGGGATATGTACTGACTTGGGTAGACCTGAGAGTGTCTTGCATAGAGGAAAGCTGGCAAACCCTGTTTTGAGAGGACCGTTGTTGGTCATCTTTGCTTTTCTGTAAGTGACCACCTTGATGCTGCCAATGATCTCCCTAACTTTAGTAGGATTGAATGGGTTCGGCTGGTCCGAGAGTTGGTTTGGCAAAATGCAGGCTTCGGTTCATTACGCAAACTTCGACAAGAACTCGAGTGTTACGAGGCGCGATATGACCCAACAGTTATTCCCATCCCATGCGATAATACCTCCACAGATGACGAGTTCGACCTTGGAACTCCTTCATCGCCAACACTTGTACCATCCGAGCCAATGACCGAGGCCCCATACTATTCAGTTTCCGATTACCGAGCCATGTACTTGTCCGGACAAGCTACGCCGACAGATGTTGCTCGTGCCCTGCTACCATTGATCCGACGCGATATCAGCCCTCGGGGGAAGCATTCAACAGCATGGATCGACACCAAAGTGGAGCTGGTTCTCAAAGCTGCCGAAGAATCGACAATTCGTTATTGCCAAAACCGATCTCTTGGCCCTCTTGATGGCGTCCCCGCGTCGATCAAGGACGACTTCGACCTCGACGGTTATGATATGACGATGGGTTCAAATATGAACTACGCCGGACGAGCTGTGAAGAGTGGCTCTATCACCAACTGGAGTGTACGCAAGCTGCAGGAAGCGGGAGTTGTCATTTTGGGGAAGCTTACGATGCATGAGTTCGGCATGGGTGAGCACATACTATTCATGTGATGGACTGAGGCGATTGTTCTAACGTTCTCTTAAGATACTACTGGCAACAATCCCAACCATGGTACACCACTCAACCCCTTCAATCCTGGATACTATGCTGGAGGAAGCTCATCGGGAGCTGGGTATGCAGTTGGTGCTGGCCTGATCCCAATCGCTCTGGGAGGTGACGCTGGAGGAAGTCTTCGCGTCCCAGCAGCATACTGTTCAGTCTTTGGTCTTAAGCCTACTCACGGCCGCCTCTCTTCATATCCGACACCGAATCCGGCCCCGTCTTGCTCCGTTCAAGGACCCATGGCGGCCGACATGTACTCTCTCGCTACTGTCTACGAGACTATCGCAGACCCTCATCCTTCTTCACCGTTCCCTCAACTCTGCCGAGAACCTTCGAGGCCTTTGACAAAACTTCTTGGAGTCTATGAGCCATGGTTCTCGTGTGCGGCAATGGGTGTTCAGGACTTGACTAGAAGTCTAGTGGGCAAGCTCTGCACCGACCATGGCTATACCGTTGTGCCAATCAGCATTCCATTCACCGAGGAGGGACAGATTGCGCATGCAATGACTGTCTTGACAGATGCAGCTTCCCTTTTGCCAGACACCAAGGATATCACAGCTGCGACAAAGATCTTGCTCGCAGTTGGACGTACGACGCCGGCTACGGATTATCTTCTTGCTCAAAAGCTTCGAAGTCTTTTGATGCAACATCTCTCTCATTTGTGGCAGATGTACCCAGGTATGCTCATCGTCACACCTACTACAGCCTGTGCCGGCGCCCCAATCCGAGGTGGAGAGAGCGAGTTGAAGTATGGAGTCAGCGATGGTAATCTCACGATTGAGAGCATGACTTATGTGTGGTTGGCTAATTTCTGCGGACTGCCATCTATCTCAGTCCCAGCTGGGTTCGTGATCCCGGAGGGACAGGACAGGGCGGGCGAGGAGGCAGATGAGAAGACAGAAGGCAAGGTGCCTATCGGTCTTATGGCCACTGGAGAGTGGTGCAGCGAGAAGGCGTTGCTTGACTTTGGTGTTGATGCCGAGGCAGCTGGAAGTGAGAGGCGATGCAGGCCGCCCATCTGGGAGGATATGATTACGCAGGCAAAGATGCTCTCGCAGGCGAGAGAAAAGATTTGCCCGAATGAAAAGGAAGAGAGTTTGTAGCATGAAGGAGGAAGGATATACCCATAGCCGTTTGTTTTGTTGTTATTAGCCATGTATTTCCATATAGGACACTTTCAAAAGATTAAATACTTGACGAAAATTGGTAACCAGTCCTGTGAAGCGCCAGCTGTGGTAATCCCCTTTGGAAATTTTCGAACGTTGCCAGTAAAGAAACCCGAAGGATTATTGCTACCCGGGATGATGATGGAAACAGGCAGACTAGTGGTTGTCAGTCGTCACAAACCGAATTATCGATCGGCGTTCTACACCAACAAAGGATCGATAGCTCAGCGGTACGAGCGAGGGATTGCAGATCCCTAGGTCCCGTGTTCGATCCACGGTCGGTCCTGTTGGTTTTCTTTTTGACTCATGTGGGAAAAGGACAGGTGGCATCTTGCATTGTGGGACTCGTTTTTCCACTATCGAGTTTCTATGGCTACCGCCGCAGAAGCGTAATTTTGTTTCGGTCACGGTATTCTATTACATCAGGTTGCAACAATATTATGCGTTTATCATCATGCTCCCTACTTTTGTTCCTGCCTAGGCAGCAAAGAATCGGAAATGCGTTGAAATGACCAACAGCATTGATTTCAGTGAGATGACCATCTACGGGGAACAGAGTCGGTCATGTGAGATACTTCTCCACAACCAGGTCAGTATAAACTCGCCGTGCTTTCACCCGAAAGCACCTTTACGCATGCCAGGGGCTCAAATATCGGGTTAGTTCAAGCGCACCCATCATGATTTGACTTTATCCATGTGCCAGTCTGTGCCGATGCGGAAACCTTCTTTAGAGTGGCAAGAGGGCGCGCGGCGGCAAGTAGGTATTGAGATACTGACTTTGCTAATGCCCAGTTGCACTGAACGGCAAGTAACATTCTTGACCCTCGGGCTGTGGAGGATATGTCTCTCCCGAGGAGAACCAAAATATTTCAAAGGCCATTGTTGTTCAAGTTGCTTGGCATTCATGCCTCCGGCCTCACATGCCCGATAGGGGATCACCCCAGCTTAGCCTTACTGTCCATATGTCGTTGAATTTGCTGCACAAATGCTGCCAAGGAAGCGGATAGCGATCCCCAACATGATGTGTGTGAAGCCAGCGGTTCGAATTGCTCGAAAGGGGAAGCTCTACAGGAGTGGCTGAATGGAATACGAAAACTCAAGGATAAAAGCGAAAACTGAATCAAGCTAGATACTATGCAGCATTTAGCCGGTGAAACCTTGATCTCAGCTTTAGGTTGGATTTGGCGACTGAGGAGAACCTTACGTATAGGTTCCGAATAATCCTTCCCCATTCCAGGAGAGGCGGTCCATCTCCAGCTTGTTCACTTGACCGTCATGCTACTCCAACACCGCGAATGATAGCCACTCGGACCATGTACCAACAGTCCGGCTCTTGTCTCGTTTATTCCAAGTATGCAGTGGGTTAGCAGCCGGCTTCTCTTCCGCGACACTTGGTCATGAGACTCGCTTTCGCAAAGCTCGGTCTCAACATCACATTGAGTTTCCAAGGGCCTGTACCCTGATCGTCGTTCCTATTTAGCCTGAAAGACGTTACCGGATGTTCCCCTTTCCTCTTTTGAGCCCTCTCGGAGGCTTTCCACGTCTCTCATGTTGTGAGAATTCGGATCCAAACCACTCTCGGTAGCATCCCCCATGGGGGAAACATGGAGTCAGTTCCCCATGGGGGCACTAAGGACATGACTCGTTCATCGCGTGTTGTATTTTACTTGGGTCAGGTCACTGCGTAGAGGAGCCCTAAGGGCTGCTCGGGAGAGAAAGAGACGAAGGAACCAACAAGACCATCACCAAGGGTTCTATATATACTTCCCGTATGCCTTCCCGATGAAGACGCCATCCTAATCCAACCCTCTCATCATTTCTCAATCTGTTTTTATCAATCATTGTTTCAATCACACCATCTTACCCGGGCTCACCATGGCTGATCGGGAGCGTATGCACGAGCTCATCCGAGACTCTCCGCCTTGGTACAAAGTGCCCAGTCTGATTAAGCTCTACCTTCTCCTTATTGCCCCCCTCCTCACTTCGGCCGCTGTGGGATTCGACAACAGCTTGACCAATGGACTTCAATCTATCGATGCCTTTATGGATGAGTTTGGCCATCCCACCGGTTCCAGACTTGGCTTCTTTGGGGCTTCTGTGTCCGTTGGCGGCATCGTGGGCTGTCTCATCTGCGGCCCCTTGGTCGAGTACTTTGGTAGACGGCCATTATGCTCGGCTGGCGCGGTGCTTGTCGTGGGCATTGCCATCATGCAGACTTGGGCTACGAATTTTGAGATGTTTGTCGGCGGCAAGGTGCTCATCGGACTGGGTGTTGTTCTTCAGCAAGCAGCAGCTCCAGTTCTTGTATCTGAGCTTGCGCATCCCAAGCAACGAGTCTCGGTTACGGCATTCTACAACACAAACATCTTTATCGGTCTGATTATCGGAGGTTGGGCCACGTTTGGAACATATCCGATACAGTCGAACTGGTCCTGGAGGCTTCCTTGCCTTCTTCAGATCATTATTCCCACCTATCAGGCAGTCATGGTGTGGTTCTGCCCCGAAAGTCCCAGATGGCTCATTTCCAAGGGTCGCGTCGAAGAAGCCCGCCAAATCCTCATCAAGTGGCACGGAGATGGTGCTGAGACCGAGCTGGTTCGTCTAGAGTTGCAGGAGATTATCGCTGGTATTGAGGCAGATCAGACGCAGATCAAGCTCAACTGGGAAGGCCTCAAAAGCGTTGTCGGTACAAAAGGAAACCGACATCGTCTTTGGATTTGTATGTGGACAGCCATCGGTTCACAGTCCATCGGAGGTGGTTATACTGCCAGCTACCTCCCTCTTATTCTCGATCAAATCGGCATGAGGACCCAGTCTCAGAAGACTCTGATCAACGCCCTCCTCAACGTCTGGAATTGGATCGTCGCCTTCATTGCAGCCATGATTATCCCCAAAGTCGGACGGCGAACCATCTTTCTTATCTCAGCACTCGGTACCAACATCACTTTTATCATCTGGACCGCCTTGTCTGCAGAGTACGACAAGAACCCGAAGCTTGGCTTTGGTATTGGAGTTCTAGTCATGATCTTCTCTGGAAGCTTCTTTACCTGCCTGTGCTGGATCCCCCTGGTCATCGCCTATCCCATTGAAGCCGTCACCACCAAGCAGCGCAGTATCTACTTTTCCATCACTTTGCTCACAATCAACCTCACTGCCTTCATCAACAGTTATCTTAGCCCAATCGGCATCGGTGCGATTGGGTGGCGATATTACCTCCCCTGTGTCTTTTGGAACCTGCTTCTTCTCATAATCATCTACTTCACCTTTGTGGAGACTACTGGTATGACTCTGGAGGAGATTGCCACTATTTTCGACGGTGATGAGGCTTTTGAGAATGCTGCTGCTGCTGTCGGGGAGGATCTGAACATGAAGAACGGTGAGGTTATCGAGCTTGCCCCTACCGCGTCTCATAAGGACAAGGTTTGAGCAGTGCTTGAGGGGCATCTGTAGTTGTTCGGGGTTGGGAGGTGGCTTGATGAACTGAGTGGTGACTGTCATTCTCTTTGCTGGTTGATGAATATCTCAGCACCTTTGAGGAGACTACTAGTGACGGGGTTTAGCTGTAGTTTGAGTGTATTACTCAAATTGACACTTGAACGTTTGAGAAGCTTAGCTTGTTAATGAACTTGTAAACCATGTCTCTATATCCAATCATGAGACCCATGGCGAGGGTTATCCAGAGAGCTCAACAGCCCGAGATGTATGTTCGACAATGGGTTGAATACAAGTGGCAAAGCTTCCATACCTCAAAAGTGGACGATCCCCTCGGGTCTCTTTCTCAGGCTAGTCGGACAGGGGAGCAGCTTTGGCTTTGCTTGACCCGACTCAGACAGCCTAGTCTACGTGCCGTCTTCCGACCGAGAGCTCGCATTCAGCCTATTTACAGTGCAAAAGTGTCGATCATATCCGACGTGATGTTGCAGAGTGGTTGGTTACTTTAGGGGCTTGTTGAACCTAGACGTGACACCCTCCCAGAAACTGTTATAAAACACCGAGTGCTCTGCTACAGTCGCTGTTGCTTTAGGTCCTAGGCCCCATCAACTATCTCATTTGACAAACATGACCCTTTTTAACATTCCCAAGCCCGCCGTACCCCTCGGTAGTTGGGTTGTCGTCACTGGCGTCAGCGGTCTTGTTGGCTCACACGTCGCAGACCAAGCACTCCGCGCTGGCTTTAGGGTCCGCGGGACTACCCGGAGTATCGAGAGGAATTCATGGGTAAAGGGACACTTCCAGAAAACTTATGGCGTGGAGAACTTTGAACTATTCGAAGTGCCAGACATGGTTGCCAAGGGTGCCTTTGAGAATGTGGTCGCAGGTCAGATCACAAGCATCTCCAGTGTGGTTAACCTGCTCTAATCTCGTCCATCAGGTGCCTCTGGCTTCATACACGTTGCAATTGATACCACGGGCTCGATAAATGCCCATCTTGCGATAGCAAACGTCCTGGATGCAGCCATCAACGGCATCGAAGCTGCAGCAAAGGAGCCAGGTATTAAACGCTTCGTCTACACGTCTTCCTCTTTTGCGGCCACGTTTCCAAGTCCGGATAAAAGAATTGACATCACGACCAATATTTTCAACGACGAAGCTGTGAGGAAGGCGAAGATGCCGGATCCTGAGGGTGATGTTGTCTAGGCGGCCAGCAAAGTTGAAGCTGAGCGACGAATCATGGCTTGGGTCAAGGAGAATAGGCCTAACTTGGTAGTTAATATGGGTATGGTAACACTGCAATTTTCCATTCTTTACACTCTTGCTAACAAAAGAAGTCCTCCCCAACGCGAATATTGGCCCAATTATTAGTTCTACCCATCAAGGATATCCAACATCTTCTCGCTGGGTCAAGGCCCTTTGTGGAGCAGACTACGATATTGACTTCAAGGTCCCTGCTCAGCACTTTGTCAACGTACAAGATGACGCCCGGCTGCACTGTATAGCCCTGACTCATCCTTCAGTCGAATTTGAGCGCATTTTTGCGGTGGCTGGACCTGTGAAGTCTAACGCCATCATAGACATTCTCGGGAGGCAATTCCCTGAGAAAGACTACAAGCATGTTTTGGGCGATGAAGATGATCTGGCAGTTTTTGAGCCGACTCAAAGAGCGGAGAAATTACTTGTTGAGGTCTATGGAACTGGATTTGCTAGCTTGGAAGAGAGCGTCCTAGCGAATGCGGCCGAGTTGGTGAACTGAGACAGTCTTCCGGTACCTGAGATTTTATGGCTATGTATTTATAGATAAACAAAGCCTCAGAATCAGCCTGTCTATTGAACACGACACTATTCAAAGGCACAGGTCTGGAATCACAACAAGTGTTGCGAAAGAGCCATGCTGTGTCACGATCACCATGGCCCGCCTTCAACTCCCCTCCATGAGCCAACGGGCAGACCCTGCAGTAGGTTAAAGCACCCAATAGGCTAGGCAGAGTCATTGTCACTAGTTGACAACCACCTTCATGCGACCGAGGTTCTGAACCTGGGCATAAGGAGTCTTGGCATCCCCCTTGCGGTTGGAAGCCACACGGACCGCGGCATAGTAGGTCCCCTGCTTTCTATACGTCTGCGACACGGTGACGTCCATGACAGCCTTGGCCTTCCAAAGTCCTTCTTGACGAATATTTCCAGTTCCCTCGAAATCCCAGTCAACAGCGGTAACAGATCCAGTGCCGGTAGGAATCTCAATGTGTGCCTTGAAAGAGACAGCCCGTCCAGCCTTGACTGTGACAGAAGTCTTTCCGTAGGAAGTTAGGGCTACAATAGGCTGGATGCCCTTGCGCTGCGCGGCGGTGACGGGAACCTTGACCTGTCCATCCGTCACGCCATATGAAGTTCCCGTAGGGGGAGTGGTTCCCTTTTCAACCCAGGCGCTCAGATCCCGAAGATGCTGCTCGGCCATGTCGATGTAATTGACAAGACGCGTTGTCTGGGGCACCTCAACCGGTTCAATAAAATGATCGGCGTTTTCAGCGTAATGCAGGCGGTAGTTATCGTCAAAGCGGTCACCAAGCGTGTTACGGACTTGCTCCTTGTACCAGTCTGCATGCCATGGCATGGCATCATAGTCCTTGAGAGTGTCCAGGACTATTAGCTTGCCAGTAATGTTTCCGGACCACACACCGCCACCGCTGGCTCCTCGTGAGATGGTGTCGGCGATGAGTGTGCTGCGCTGGGGGTATTTTGGCTTTCCGTCAGCCGTGCGGAGATAATCGTATCCATAGAAGCCAGACCTGGTGGGTACCTGGTATCTGTGGTACAAAGAGCCAGCCAGCCATGCCCTGTTGTCGACGCGGAGCTTGGTTCCCTTGGAGACCGAGGAAAGAACAGTAGAGTTTTGTCCAGGGTCAATGATAGCGATCCTGGAGCTTTTGTCGAGCTGTGCCGTGAAGAGACCTCCCTTGCCATCCTTTGACTGGATTGTGAACTGGAGACCGAATGTTGGTGGCTTCAAGGGGACTTTGTTGAGGGTAATAGAAACTGGGACATTGCCGGCATCGACATCAACCTTTTGGACGACGGCATCATACTCGTATATCGATTCCCGGTAGAAGTCACCAAGGGTAGACTTCTCTGTCCCAAGATAGCCCTCCTTGGTCCAAAAGTCGTTGACGTAGGTGGGATCAAAGGAGGCTATGGTGGGAGGAACAAGGAGTCGAAAGGTGCGTAGAAAGTTGGTCCTGTTCTGCGTTACGCCCTCCCAGTCTCCCAAGCTGCAAGGGGAATGCCGAGCTCCGTAACTTCAGTAAGAACATCTCGTCTCATGGAGTCTAGGTCCTTGAATGGATTCAAGTCACCCCAGGTCGAGCGGCAGATATGAGCTTGCCCTTCTGAGCCTCCAACACGAGCCCAGCAAATGCACGCATGCAAAAGTTGTTGGGGTTGGAGACTGGAACGGCTTGAACCATGGCGAGAGCACCCTGCCAGACGTCAAAAGTGTTCTCGATGGCCCCGACAGTTACCATGGAGCCGCCGCTTGCGCCATAGACGTAGCCGTAAATCTTGGCGTTGGGTTTCTTATAGTAATCGGCAGCAAGCTTCCTCGAGAGCTTCGCCACGGCAGCGTCAGCACGGTAGCCACCTCCTCCTGCTACATGGTTGGTATAACCACCACTGTCAGCACTAAATCCTATGTTTCGGTCTTCAGCGGTCGAGTTCTGCGTTGGGTACACAAGCTGGAAGAATCTGCCGTCCCATCCGGTCTTGGGGAAGTAGATGTTGAAGTCGATGGCGGTTCCATCAAAGTGTCCCGAAATCTTGTGATGAGGGAGGGGAACGGTGACATCCGTCTCAGCGTCAATGATGACAGTCTTGTAGGTAGCGTCGACACAATCGGGGGTGACAAGAACAGCACCGTTCTTGGTTTCGCAGTTGGGGCCTTCGGCTATGATGGGGGATGAGAGAGCGTCAACAGATCCCAGTAAGACGATAGTAGTATAGACACAGGACCTGTTGAGTTATTAGCAGTCTTGATTAAAGTGACATGGGAGTTTCCTACCATAACTGTCTCGTAGTGAGGCGCAGCATGGTTGCGGACGGTGGAGGGCTGGGCCCAGGAGGTGAGACGGGCTATGAGAAAAGACCAAGAGAATTGAAGCTAAGAAGCTGCTTGGAATATTTCAAAGTGGAATTGATATGGTTTTGTCTGTGCCTATTATACTTTTATCACACTCCAGGCACATGAGTGCCAATTATCGTATTATTAACGAATTATCGTATCGTAACAATTTTCGTATTATTAATCGTCTCCATCACTAAATCTCTTGTCATCCCATACAACATCATCATACCTGTAAAACTCCGCTCCTTTCATCTCCTCAAAGAGGAGTTGAAAAGAAGCTCCGGCGAAGCCGACCCAATCGCTCATTAAACGGGCATCATTGCAGCTTATGCCCCCTGCGTTCAGCTTCCTCAAAACAGGATAAGGTGGCTTGGCATAGTCCAGATGGAGTCATTGGACAACCCCAGACTTCCCCGCGTTCTAACGAACGAAGAAACAACCTTGATGATAGTGTGACAGCAGTTCGGTAATCCCCCGCGTCATTACGCGGGGCCCCAGGGGGTAAGCAGCACGAGAAAAGATGGTTCCAGGCCCTCGGTCCAACTATGCAGCGAAACGCCGAGGAAACGGCTCACATGCTCCATTAGCTTATTTCCTGGATCACATCGAACCATGGATTCGGTTCAGTCTGATGCTTAGTGACTAGATGGGTTGGATGGAGGTTTCCAGTTGTGGTAAGAGACCACTCGGCCAGGGGTTGATTACGCTGACAAGAACCACCTCGCTATAACGTCAGCCGAGAGGAAAGATGGGAAGATTCGGACCTCGAGTCTAGAACCGGTGACATATTCCGGCTTGTCACAATAGTTCTCCATTGCCAAGGCGCTACGGGGCGGTTCAACTTACCATCTTCAGTAACTCTAGACCCTATGCATCTTTGAGTCTATAAACAGAAGAATGGGTGAAGAAAGAGGCGTCAGCAGCAAAAGCAAGGATTCCAAATCCTTTCATACAACCGGAGATGCCTTCTAGGAGAAGCATATTAGAAATATTTTGCCTGCTAGAGGAGAATATGCGCCTTCAACACTTGTTACTCACCGGACATGTGCCAGGAACTGGGGACCTTGAATATATTCGAAGAAAGTCTCAATAATGCCCATATTCAGTAGTTGTGATAGCTTCACAAAAATATTAGGCGCCATGAAAGCCAAGTGAAACCGGCGCTGCAAAAAAAAAAAAAAAAAAAAAAAAAAAAAAAAAAAAAAAAAAAAGTTTCCGGAAAGGTGAAATAATTCAGGGGTTAGCGAAGATGCAGCGTCTCTCGTGACCAACGAACCAGCTAGGTCTCTTTGATTCGGCCCAAGCGCAACTTCTTTTGCCCATGGGGCTGTAAATAGGAGAGCCATGCTTAAAACACGCCAAGCCGGGCGGTGCACCTTAGGCTTCGTCATGCTCCCGGGTTGGCTTCAAATTTTTCGTATCTGATCCGTAAATTCAACCTCCTCCGCCCACTTTAGCCGACGAAGATGGGGATAGTGCAATAAACCTACTGGCTTACCTCGTGGTCGGATCCCAAAAGGCGTCCCCCCCCCCAAGCGTGGCCTGTTCTGGCATCAGATGCAGTAGCTTCATCTGAGAATTGGGCAACGTAATCGTGGAATGACTGTGCCTATCCCTTCTTTCAACTTCCAATTCAGGCTATAAGTCCTACCAATCGGGTGTTCCCTCGCACGACAGAATTAACCCAGCTATGATTAAAAGCAACCCGGGGCACACTATCCAAGACAGTCACATCACCAATTCCGAACCATTTGCGACGCCAATGACAGTCTTCATATCAAAAGTCACGTTTGAACACCATCGCGATGCCATAGGCATAGGCGAGTCACGGCCGCGCATCTCATGGCGCTTCGGCGGCAACGTCGTTAACTGGGAACAAAGCGCCTATAATCTCGAGATCAGACGAGGAGCCCTTACAACACATCACGTCTCTAGCAATGAATCGTTGCTAGTTCCATGGCCTGAAAGTCCACTAGCTTCACGCGAAGCCGCTGAGGTTCGTGTTCGCGCCCAAGGTCAGCCTGGGCAGCCTTCAACGCCATGGTCCGCGTGGACTACCGTTGAAGCCGGCCTCCTTGACGAGGAGAGCTGGAGCAGCGCGGTGCCTATTGCTTCCTCCTGGAAGATAGATCATAACAAGCCTAAAAGACCTGTCTACTTTCACAAGTCTTTCAATCTGAACTCAAGAGACCTACACACAGCAAGGCTCTATATCACCGCACTCGGTCTTTATGAAGCTCACATCAATGGCAAGCGCGTGGGAGATCATGTCCTGGCACCTGGCCTACAGTCTTACCATCATCGACATGTCTACAATACGTTTGATGTCAGCGGCCTGTTACAGGATGGCCGCAATGTCATTCAGGTTACTGTTGCAGAGGGATGGTATTCCGGAAGGCTCTTCAGCTTCGATCCCAGTGTGACTCGAAACCACTGGGGAGACAACATTGGCCTCTTATCTCTGCTGAATATCACTCTCGGGGATGGATCCATCATCAGAATCCCGACAAACTCCTCGTGGTCTGCCAGGACAGGACCGCTGGTCGACTCCCAGATATATGACGGCGAATTATACGACTCCAGACTGGAGTTTCCTTTGACACAGGGAGCCAATGATGACAAGAATTGGACCGCTGTTGTTGAACTGCCTCGCATTAAGGGAGCCTTAATGTCTCCAGATGCTCCCCCAGTACGCCGTATCGAAGAACGAATGCCAATCCGAATCTGGACCTCTCCCAACGGCAAGCTTCTGGCAGATTTTGGCCAGAACTTGGCTGGATGGGTTCGCATCAAGGTCAGCGGTCAGCCTGGTGACCAAATCTCCATCTCTCACGCCGAAGTCATCGAGAACGGGGAGATTGCAATACTTCCATTGCGCTCTGCCAAGGCACGAGACACATTCATTCTCAACGGCCAGTTGGACCAAGTACTTGAGCCTAGGTTTACCTACCATGGTTTCCGTTATATACAGATTGATGGTTGGCCGGAAATGGATCCGTTCAACGAAACTTCAGCTACCGCAGTCGTGATCCTTTCCGACTTGGAACAAACGGGCTGGTTCCATTGCAGTAACCCACTTCTCAACCAATTTCACAGCAATGTGCGCTGGTCGATGAAGGGGAACTTTGTTTCTATACCGACCGACTGTCCTCAGCGTGATGAACGAACTGGGTGGACGGGCGACGTTACAGCTTTTGCAGCCACAGCAAACTTCCTGCATGACTGCTCTGGCTTCTGGAGAGGCTGGCACCGAGATGTCTGGGCAGAGATGCAACGAGATGGATCCATGAATGTCCCTCACTATGTCCCGGTCACGGCACAGGATCGGCCAGTCGAAGGGAACTGGCCATCAGTACCTACAGCGATCTGGGGCGATGTCGCTGTCGCCGGTCCTTGGCAGGCCTGGCAGGCCTACGGGGACTTGGGCATGCTGGAAGAGCAGTATAAACAGGCGCAAGCTTGGCTTGATATTGGTGTCGATCGAGAGGCATCGGGTCTATGGAACAAGCAAGGGTACCAATGGGGTGATTGGCTGGACCCTCTGGCTCCCGAGTCAGACGCTGGGGCTGCTACCACTGATAAGCATTTTGTGGCAGACGCTTACTTGATCGGCATGACTGATCTTGTCGCACGAATGTCAAGAAGCTTGAACAAGATGGATCAAGCCAGAAAGTATGAGGAACAGGCCATCAAGTTACGTCAAGCTTTTACAGATACTTGGCTGACAGACGGGGAGCCTCGCGATCGAACTCAGACAGCCTACTCGCTGATGCTGTACTTTGACCTGTTGTTGGACGAACATGGCCGCAAGAAAGCAGCAGACGCCCTCCGCGAGGTCGTTGCTAAGAACGAATACCTTGTCGGCACCGGTTTCGCCGGAACATGGACACTCGGCCACTCTTTACGGAGAGTGGACGCCACAGAAGACTTCTACAAGATGCTACTGCAAACCAGAGTGCCCTCTTGGTTATACCAAGTGGTTCAAGGGGCAACGACAACATGGGAGAGGTGGGATAGCCTCTTGCCCGACGGGAGTGTCAACGGCTGTGGAATGACGAGCTTCAATCATTACGCCTTTGGGTCCGTGGCAGACTGGATTCATGGCACGATTGGCGGGCTGAGGCAGGGATGTCCGGGGTGGAAGGAGGTTATAGTTGCACCGGTGCCAGGAGGAAATATCACGAGTGCCGAGACAAGATATGTAAGCGGGTATGGAACTGTCGATGTGCAGTGGTGGATAGAAGATGGGGAAAAGGCGGCTAGGAGGAAGGGCTTTCACTTGAAGGTAACCATTCCACCAAACTCGAAGGCTCGGGTGGTCATGCCGAGAGGAGGTGAGAGTTTTGAGATTGGCTCTGGTTTCTACGAGTTCCATGACCCTCACTATTCCTTGAGTAAGGGTGAGTAGAGTTAAGCTAGCCCATACACGGATGAAACATATAGATTGATATAATTGAACGTTCCGTAACCCCAAGTAACGCTGTACTGTAGATGGTTGAACAAAAAGACAGCCACATTTTCTTGCTGTTATTGGGTATGAAATGAGTTTGAATAACTTCAATTCTGCCATGGTCCCTATTTGGGAAAACGTCTCATAGGTCCTAGCAACAACACTGTTCTCCGCTTGCCGGAGTGTGCTTGCACGAAGCTCTTGATTGGAGGTATTTCAAATCTGGGCACCCCGAGAAGCCTTGAGGCACAAGTTCCCCAACTCAACAATCCAGGGTCTTTCACGGGCTTCACATTGAACACATTTAGCCTATAACACCTCCGTAGCATTCAGCCTCTCAACAACTACAGACGCCTACGATAGCAAAGGCACTCATCCGACTATATCCGCAAGATAACATAGCCATCAACGCCGTCAAACACGCCACTCTTCGGTGAAATACACAGCGAACTACACCATGTGACCACCTTCACGCGTTCGGGGCCAGAATATACGAACCGAATCCGTAAATTCCAGCACGCGACATAGCTTACTCTCATCCATCTCGGCGCAATATGACGCGAAAAGAACCAAGATGCAGCAGCAGGCTTCATATCCATAAGGCTTATAGTAAGACCAGGTAGTCAAGACAAGGCGTCACTTCTCTGTGAAAACAAGAACAGTTTGTATGTAATTGTCCAACATGCCTGAAACAATCAATCTGCACGTGTTCCCCGGTTCGTATTACTTGAGCCTACGTAGGCGAAATGATGTGCTGACGTCTAAAATTTCTCAGGCGCTACTTGGACTGCCAGCAACGGACGCCACATCCAGGCCCACGGCGGAGGCTTCCTCAAAGTGGGACCCACGTGGTACTGGCATGGCGAGGATAAGACTGAGGGCACATGCTTCCAGAAAATCAACTGCTACAGCAGCACTGATCTTGTTCAGTGGAAGTATGAGGGTCCTGTTCTGAGCCGGCAGGGGTCCGGTGACCTAGGCCCCGGTCGTCTTGTGGAGCGTCCAAAGGTCATCTACAACAAATCGACCAAGCAATATGTTATGTGGATGCATATTGAAGATCAGGAGTACAAGGATGCTAAAGTGGGTGTCGCGACCTGCGATACAGTCACTGGTCGCTTTCACTACAGGGGAAGCTTCCGACCTCTGGGCTTTGAGAGCCGTGACATTGGTGTTTTCGTCGACGACGATGATAAGGCTTACTTGATGAGCGAAGATATGAGTCCTGTCGCTGCTCGACAGTTGACAACAACTGCTAACATGAGATACCAGCGTCCCAATGGACTCCGCTTTTACGAGTTGTCCAACGACTATCTCTCTGTCACCAAGATGCTTCACCTATTCCCAGAACATCTGGAGAGCCCCGCCATGATCAAAAGGAATGGCATCTACTATTTGCTTGCGTCTCAACTCACTGGTTAGTGGTGGCCGCCCGGTACATGGCTCTGATTCTGATTTTCGTGACAGGCTGGGAACTCAATGACAACATGTACACGACCGCAACATCATTGACTGGACCTTGGGAGCCTTGGAAGCTGTTTGCTGAATTGGGAACAGCTACCTACGGCTCACAGGTCACCTTTGTTCTGGATTTAGGGTCGTCCGTGCTGTATATGGGAGACCGCTGGGAGTATCCTCCACTACCACGTAGCACATACGTGTGGCTACCACTCAACATCAATGATCGGACAGTCACGCTGGAGAATGTCGACAGCTTGGTTCTAGACGTTGCAGCTGGCGAGACCAGAAGCGCCATCCCTTCTACCAAGTATGGACTTGAGAAGAATAAGAACGCGGTTATCGCTTCCAAGGTTACGTTTGAGACCCAAACAATGGCTACCGGGTTGACATTGGCTATCCAGTATGCAAGCTCTTGTAAGCAGGAGCAAAGTCTCGTTGTCGCGATTGACGGTCTCAAATGTGACGTGGCTTTCCTTCCCACCGCGACTCCGGATGCCTTGGCGGTCACAACTCTACATATCAGAGGAGAGATTCCGCCCGGTCAACACTGTTTCGAGGTTGTAGGTCAAAGGTTAGAGCCATCGGGAGTTTCGGTTAGGGGACTCACTGTTCCCAATGTATAGAATGAAAACACCTGAGCAATACATAGGTGTTAATCGCAGACTTGGCTGTTTCGCTCGTTGTGTGAGTGTCTTCTAATCTAACGAGCGACACCAGGGTTTAAGAACCTAATGTAATCATGATTCTAATTTTACGCACCGGATCATCGGCTTTGAGCTCTTGGCATAAGACGATAATTCAACATGACGTTCCAGATCCGACAGGGCTGCAATGATTGCAATCTGTTGCGAGACCAGTGTGAATGGAACCCGACGTGTTGTTACACTAGGGCGCCATTACATTAGGGCGCCGGAGGAACGCGCTTTTTACGTATTTGCCGACTTAGAGACGTGCCGAGACTTGAAAGAACGTTTGTCGGCCATCGAGTAATCCCGTTGTTTGACACACTACAGTTCCCCCAATCACAGTCGGTCTTTCATCCCATCTTTTCCCCAATTCCCGATCAAGGGATAAGCTTACCAGGGTCTGAGAGTGATGCTTACAGAAACACGAGTTAAGGCGCCTGATGGATCCTGGTCATCGACGGGGTCTAGACCGGGGATTATTTTTCCACCCCTTGGCGATCGTCTTCCGACACGACAGGTCGCCCTTAATTTATTCAAGATCCACCATCTCCTGTTCACTTTGAAACATGGTACCTTTCCCGCGCACTCCTCGGATCGCCTCGCATAGCTTGATATATATAACATGAGCTTATAGGCCTTAAGCTTGTCTTTTGTCTTAGCTCAAGCATCTTCATTCGTTCACTCTGCCAAGGTCGGAGTTTTTTAGTTCTAATTTTGTACATTCATTATACTTCTTATTCATTCTTTCATAACTCGTAACCTATCCACCTTGCCAACATGCGTATCTCTACCTTCTCCACTGTCCTCGCCGGCCTTGTCGCCTCGACTGCCGCCCAGTCCGATCTCGATCCCTCTGTCTGGAAGAACCTTGAGAGCCTCCCTCAGTCTAAGCGCACCTTTCCTGAACACCTCAGCAACCGTCCTGTCAAGCGTCAGTCGGGCTGGAACCCGCCTTCGAACCTCAAGACTCCTCTTGAGGAGGTCTGGAAGCACTATGAGTCTACCTACGGACCCAAGGGCGTTGATGACAACATAAACTGGGGCTTCCACCAGATCATGGCCAACAAGGGGTATTTTTAACCATCAAGTTACTTAGAGAATTGTCACTGACATACTGCTAGTTTCCTCAACATCTGTGTTCGATGGGATTCTAAGAAGACCGTGACTGCTGCTCAGCGAACCAAGATCGCCAGCAAGTACAACGAGCAGTATCAGAAGTGGTTCAAGTGGCTCTATGGCTACAACGGCTTCCCCTACGATAACGTCAAGGTTAACATCGTGGGCTGGGCTGTCAAGGACAAGAGCCTGCTCCAGGGCTCGACTGACGGCCTCGACATCTATACTGGCCTCGATGCCGATGGCGTCCCCATGTGCGATATCGGATGCGCTCGTGATGCTCACCTCGATGGCGACTACAGCGCCTGCAAGGCTGGTGCTGCCCGCCACTTCGACCACTCCCTCTGGCTGACTGACGGTCTTGAGGGCGGTTACGGATGGTCTTGGGGACAACAGGTTGGATCTGAGTACATGCTGAACAACCTCGACTCTGATTCCGTCCACATTCTCCTCCACGAGATGGTATGGTCCCCAAATTTTATGTACGGCCTTATACTAACGAATTCTGTAGGGTCATACCTTTGGACTTGATGACTTCTACGACTGGACCCCTACTGGAGTCACCAACTTCATCATGCTTGCTGGTTCCTCTATGGAGATCACCGACTTTGACGGCTGGATGTACCGCAACTGGTGGTACTACCTGTCTCAGAAGAACGGCTGGGCCACTGGTAGCAGCAGCAGCAGCAGCAGCAACTCTGCTTCTCCCGTCTCCAGCGCCGCCAAGCCCTCTGCCACCAAGGCTACTTCGACCAAGCCTGCTGCTACCAAGCTTACTACCACCAAGCCTGCTGCTGTCAAGACCACCGCCGCAGCCAAGCCTTCTGCCACTTCTGTTCCCTCTAGCTCTTCTGGTGCTTCGGTTGCTGCGTACGGTCAGTGCGGTGGAAACAACTGGACTGGTGCTACCAAGTGCGCTTCTGGCCTCAAGTGCCTCAAGCACAACGACTACTACTCCCAGTGTGTTCCCGCTTAAGTTAATGTGGCCAGAGGCTGTGTAAACTCGCGATGTGGGAGCGACATGTTTTTCTTCGTGAATCAGCACTTAAGTAGTCAATTAATATTCAGGTCCACGAATATAAACACTACTACGCCCATGTTGTGCCCTCTGCTGAAGCACTTGGCTCTCCGCCTCTAAACTGTCATTGTAGAAAGCCCCAGACGTCTCTAGAGAACCTAAGCGGCTCCTTGATAGATCAATCTGCCCCGCAAATAGGGCTGTATGTATGCGAGAAGGAAAAAGGGATCGCCCCGTCCCGAGTGTCCGACAGCTCCCAGCGGGTACACGTGCGCTGTCACGTGTGTATCCAAATGATGCTCTGAGAGCTCAGGATCGGTATCTAGGGAAGAGATTGAGATGAGGGCTTAACCTATTCTTCTATTGTTCTCATAGAATCTTAGGTAGTGCTCGAATAATGAGGACGAGTGCGCTCGGGCAGTCCCCGCGCAAGCAAGGAGATACCAGTATAGTTACAGCTCTAACCGTACTTGCAAATGAATTTTGCTATGAAGCTGAGAGCCCCATTGTTTATTGTGCCTATCAAAAACCATCGGTTTTACCCTCTCGTCTCAATTTGTGTGCCGAGGCGGAAGTACCTAGAAAGCCTGTCACAGTGCGAGGGTCCATAGCCCGCAGCACTGCAATCTTAGTTTAGGAGAGGTGATACCCAAGCTAACAGAGACTGCCAACGGAGCAGCTCCTTCTACGAGAGGATGAAGGTGATGTTAGCAAACCGAATACGGAGCGCTCAAGTCTCGGATGCAACGGTCTTGCCCAGTTCGGACCGGCAAATTTCGACCTTGGCGATCCTTGGCTATTTTGGGACGTCTCAGCTCCCTCCAGGCGAAGCTATGATCTACATGTTGAAAGGAAGGAGAAGTCACGCCAAGCTTTTCTTGCAGAACTGAGGCCGCCCAATGGTCTGCAGTGATCCTTCAACTTCGGCACTCCATTTTACCTCTCATCGTCCCGTTTTCGACTCAACGGGTAACGTCCATGCAGACCATATCACAGACCAAGACCAGTTATTGACCGGGAGTGGAAATTTCTACAACCTGTGTGAGCCTCGTCTCTTCCTTTCGGAACGTCAGCTCCTGCAGGGACGCCACTAGCGGGAGCAGTTCTTACGGCATGCAGGGTGCGGCCCGCCCGGCCCGTTCCATGCAGGCATTAAACCGGCTGAACTGGACTCTTACTCGCGGCCATATGCCGAAAGTCACCGTTCTTCAGCCCTAGACAACTGATTCATAAAGAGACCTGTCGCCCGTTAAAGAGTTTGCTGCTCGGACCCGCGTTTGCCGACATGAAGGGGGCTGGGGGCAAGAGACGTACTCCCTAGCTTCGCATCTTATGCCTCAAGGCAGTTGTTCAGCTCGCCACGAGAATGCACGGCTCTGCTCTGAGCTCCGGTTACGGAGTTCAAGCGATTATTCCAAGCACTGAGTAATGAGCCATCAGGCAATCACGGACACTTGAAGGTATCAGGAATTTGGTGCTTCAAACACGTCACTAACTTCATCCAAAGTATCTATCATCCACTAGGGTTGAAGCCGCAGCCTCTTCCATCATCAGGATCCGCGAAGACCGGCTCCAGTGCAATCTCCAGTGCCTCCACTTGGAGTTATCCTCCGCGCCCCATGTCTCAAGAAGACCAGAAACTCTATCACCCAGTCGGACCACCCGGACAGAGTTGACGTTTTCCAGATCCATTACTGCGCAGTACAGTACGGGCTACTGCATGACGCAACCGAGCCTGCTGGATCGTTCAAACTAACGCTTGCATCATCACCACGCGCTAATGTCTAAACTACTATTGTCTCAGTTGAGCAGACGTGGTGTGGTAGGTGACTGGCCATATACCCGGCTGGTAGTTACAATGTCGTACCATCGGGGTTACATCGTGGGGTTAAGCGCCCAGCATAGCCACTACGGCCAAGCCGTACACACCAGATGAATCGATAACTCTTCAATACTTGCAAGGGCCATGTGATGAATTCTCAGCATCTGTAAGGTATGGGAGTGTCTGTGCTTTCCTTCACTACCGAGACTTTGCGGGGAAAGAGGATTGGAACTGGACTGACAGTTGAGGCGCGCGCCATAATGCGGAAGCTTCTCCTCTCAAGGAAGGGTGGGGTTTGTGAACTCTCCGAACCGACTTCCTTTCAGGCTAAGCGAGGTGCCTTTAGTTCACTGCATGTCTCTCAATCCTGAGCTGTCGTCAAAACTTGCTCAAGCTGTGAGTGCTCCGGAGGCTGAGCCAAGTTTCTCTGCAGGATCTCACAGCCAGATCACACCATCAGACTATGTGCATCCAAGAATGGAGAGCCCTGCAAGAAGCTCAGGAGTTAACCAAGTAGGAATTTTCCCAATCCATCAGCAGGACGTTCTTGGATGGGCAGTGATGAACGCCTCAAACGTCAGAAAGGTCTCCGCAGCAGATTAGCAGACTCCATCTCATCCCATACAGGACACGAAGTCGTGATGATTAGCCCTGATCACACCATGAAGTACATGATCGGCGCGGATGTGCGCCCAATATCTTGTCTACTCCAGCCAAGCTTTTGCCCAGTGGCGTCCAATGGTGGCCAGGCTTACCGTTGGTTCGCCCTCGGTGACACAAACGCATTTGGCTTTAAAGGCTTACAGCAGCACTAAGACCACCAGTTTGCTTCAGGCAGAGCCATTCCTTCAATTTTATCGTTGAAAATCTGCTAAATATCCATGCTTACCTCTAGTAACCAACCATCCCCTTGAACTTGCTCGATCTCCCGCAATAGGAGGTTCACTACCGCGTGAAAGGCTCAAGATGCTTGCTAAATCAAGACATTTTTGTCTGTGGCGGCCTGAGAGCGTCGGTGTTCTTCCAACAATGGACTATAGGGGTTGAGGCCAGGCATGTTTCCAGCCATCCATGTTTTAGATCATACCAAGCCAGACGCTTAAGCGCTGTTCAAAGCCATCTCAGATTCCTCATAGTCAATAAAAGTCCGTAATGTTAAAACTTTCGCTCATTGTAGCCAGCCACGATTTGTATCTCCTTTCCAGAATAGGTGCCTGGTTCCTATGGTGTGACTGTGATCGACCGGTTGACTTGTACCTCGGCAGTTTTCCATTTACGTCAATCATGTAGACGATAGCAATGGCTGGCTGAAGCAGTCCTGTTCCCTCAACCCGGCTCTAAGGACTATTCGGTACAAACCCCGGCGGCTAGTTACTATGTGATGAGTCCTCAGCATCTAAAGATCCTGGTTGGACGAACTTGGCGGACCGCAGGGAACTGTGGCTACCTGCGAGGTGACTGTTGCTGTCACTGATGTCCGTGGATGTATCAACTTGGCGCATGGCACGTAATATCATCGTGGCGAGCTGAAGTCCGTGTCGATCTGGAACGTGACCGTGGAGAGCTGAAGTTCAGAGTCTGCGAGGTCTCGATGAAGACACCAGACGCAGTCTGCATCATTCGATAACAACAGGTCCACTCCGGTGTTTGACCAATGCAATCAACTCTCCAAAATCCGCGAATCATCCCTAGCCAGACTTCTGATTTCCCCCTTCTACTCTGTCAAAGGAAGCAACACGATACTTGCAATGACGCCTGCAATGACGCCCGCCTGGGGGCTGGACTCATCGACTGCGCACTTGCTCTTGTCCACCTCCCTCCTTCTGTGCTGCATCCTGTGCATGAGCTGCTTGATCCTGGTCGTCGTGACGATCCGCCTCGTCATTCCCTTTCGAGGTGCTTCGCTTCTGAACCTCCATCAAGAGCCCAAGGCAGCCTCTGCAAGTTCCACAGACTCCAAGAGCACTATAAAAGGCCTCGCAGATCCCCTTCACAAACTCATCCAAGCAGTTCACAATCACTTCACTCCCCAACCAGCATCCCAGCCTACTTCCCAACCGACCACTCCAGCCTCAACAAACCCATCTCCATTCAAGATGACCGACACTCTTCAGGTACTCCCCTTTGCTTTCTCTATTCTGTTTCCCATCACTAAGCCTATCTCATAGGACGTTACCGCCGTTGTCACCGAGGTTTCGAACCAGGACATCGTCTTCCACGTCACTCGTGACTTCAAGATCAGCTACTGGTCCAGCAAGACTTCTGATGAGACTCAGGGTGAACAGTACAACTCTGAGAACCTCAAGATCAACGGAAACCCCATCATTGTCAACTCCAGCCTGCCCATTCTCGCGGCCGTTGCCTACAAGAACCCCAACACCAAAGAGGACGAGGTGAGAAAACCGCATCTGACAGGATCCGCTTTTTACTGACTGAATCATGAACAGGTCCGTGTCTACTATGTTGGCGAGAAGAGCCTCACTCTCCGTGAGATTCGCCGCACCGGCAAGGGAAAGTGGTACGATGGCCAGGTTTTCAACCAGCAGTCTTACGACATTGCCCAAAACAGCGGATTGACTGCCAACGTGGTCGCCGTTAACAAGGGATCCTGCGATGATAACCCCCGCAAGGAGTGGCAGCTCAAGGTCTACTACCAGCGCAAGGCCGACATCCTCAACGTTGTCTACAACGTCCTGAACCAGAGCGGCGAGAACTGGTCCACCCGCTATGGCGTCAATGAATAGGGAAGCGGGAAGGGGAGCAGACAGTGCTGGTGTTTCTGAGTCTAGAGGCAGAGGGTCAGGTTTTTGATTCGCTCGCCGGTTTTTCCTGACCCCTTCTGATCTACTGGACCAGAATGGAGTGAGCCGGTTAAATTGTTTTGTGCACAGGTGTACATAGGGGACTAGGGCCTTTGATAGGTCTAATATCACTGCAATTCTTTAACATGAACCTTGTTTTGTGATTTGTCAAGAAGTGCGACTTGACATATAATCTCGTGGCTGACCTATCAACGACTTGGGACACGACAGGACTATAGTAACCAATCTGAAAGAATAACAATTCATTCGACAACAGCCTTTCTTTATCATGAGTCCCTTATACAGGCAGAGTGAGCTTGATGGGGTGTGCTCCGCCATTGAGGACCTGGCCTGGCGTCTGTGTCTCAGGGGGTTGGTTGATGGCCAATCTGTTGGGCATTGTTCTTACTCACGACCACTACCTGTCAATAAGTCCTTCCAGCTAAACATCATGTTAATGGTGCTTATTATGGTGCTTAACGACCTCAACAGCACGGTCTCGAAGGGACTTATCTCTAGCAACGTTGCAGGAATCATGATAAGAGAAGTCAGAGGTCGTGTTACTCTGTGGATTTGTGCGTTGGGTCTAAAAGTTGAGTCCTGTCGGTAGACGTGGAAATGTCCTGGCTGCACATTGATTGACTTGCAAAGAGGTGCGCGAAAGAGATTTAACCGAATTAGGCAACTATCACACGAGTCAAAGGATACTTAAAGCAAATTTCCTATTACAATTAATTTAATCAGCGCTATAGGCCACTATTTACTCCGAAGCTGCATGTCATCCTAGCAAGAAACCCAGATTAACTCGGAGATGTAGGGTATCCGGAGGATTTTCTTTGCGCACCTTGATGTCCCAAAGGTGTTGCCTCAGGCAATAAGAAGGGATTTCAGTTGGGCCTGACCACGTGATTTCGCGTGATCTCGTGTTTCAGGGTCCGCGAATTGCGTCATTGCATCAGGAACAAAAGATCACGAGCAACTCAAAATTGGACGTCAATCGATGGAGCGAAGAGGCTTTTGAAAAATAAAGAGGATCGATTATTTAAAATGCTGTTCTAACGACTCAAAGAGACAATGAAATTGGTATAGAAGCAAACGCAATCACCCGTTCCTGAGGCAATCGCAAAAGCAATATGGCGCTAGACTGTGTGATTCCACCCCTTTCCGCGGGCCCCTGATAAGAAAGGGCCCACTCGTAAAGTGTTGCCGGGGGCCTTCAATTCTCTGTAACACGGGTAAAAATTTTTTCTTCCCTTTCTTCACCATCATCATCATCTCCATCCATCAATCAATCCATCTCTACGACCCTCTACGCGTCACCAACCATCAAAATGTCTACCGCCTTTGTTCAGCGCCCTGCGCCCGAGTTCACTGCCACCACTCTCTACCCTGGTGGCGAGTTTAAGGACATCTCGCTGTCCGAGTTCAAGGGACAATGGTGAGTGCGCTGTCTCCGTCGCGGCCCCAAGCCTACCGTCTGGCCATCACGACTTCATCGCGACTAACCTCTTCATCCTCACAGGGTCGTCCTCCTCTTCTACCCCATGGACTTCACCTTTGTCTGCCCCACCGAGATCATCCAGTACAACAACGCGCTTGAGCGTTTCCGCGCCATCAACACCACCGTCCTCGGCGTTTCCACCGACTCCCACTTCACCCACCTCGCCTGGGTTGAGAAGCCTCGCAAGCAGGGTGGTCTCGGTCCCGACCTGGAGCTCCCTCTCGTCGCCGACAAGTCCCACAAGATCTCTCGCAGCTACGGCGTCCTGATCGAGGATGAGGGTGTTGCCCTGCGCGGTCTCTTCATCATTGACCCCAAGGGTATCCTCCGACAGATCACCGTCAACGATCTCCCCGTCGGTCGCGACGTCGAGGAGACTATCCGCCTCGTCAAGGCCTTCCAGTTCACCGACGAGCATGGCGAGGTTTGCCCTGCTGGCTGGCAGGAGGGTGGCAAGACCATGAAGGCCGACCCCGAAGGCAGCCTCGAGTACTTTGCCGCCCAGGGTGAGGTTACCAACGGCAACGGAGAGTCCCGCAAGCGACAGCGCGCGGAATAGACAGCGATGGCGAAAACATTTGTGTGTGGAGGAAAAGACGATTGTAATAATAGTACTTTAGACTAATCAGCAACTGCAAAACAAAGTTTGGGCTCCGGGATGGAGATTAACTATGCGCGTCCTTGTCTACTCGTGTTGCGTGTCATATCACCGCCTTGTAACTCACTGGGTCGTCCCTCGAAGCACAAATGAACAATCCAGTCTCACCTTGATCAATAGTGCGCGAAGACGGGACATCAACGCGACGACATCATGTTCTCCCAACCGAGAAGGTGCTGCGTTATCGTGAAAACACGGCGCTAGCTCCTGATTGATGTGCGCAAGGATCGATTACAGTGGCTGTGCTATTATGATCGTCAATGAGATCTCGGAACGGGGGCTGGCGCTGGTTAGACCAGTCAGGCTGGTGATGATGGTCATGCTGGTCGAGCTGAGTCGTCTCCCTTGTAAATATTGATAGCGAGTATACGGTCCTCTGGTCTTATAAGCCTTGACTCGTGTTTTGTTCAACGCGCACCTGTTGAATGACGTATGGCTCATCGCCAAGTTTCGACCCTTCAAGTCCCTGACTCTTCTAGACCAAGACCATCTTCAACAGCCGAGGCGCATCCAAGACAAAATTCATGTGCAAGAGAGAGAATGTAGAAAAGATCAGCATTTTTTCAATGAGAGATTTAACTTTGGCTAATGCATCCCCACTCATGATTCTCTCGACCAACGCTTCTCCAGGCCTCAAAAGAGGAGCTCGAGACGAGTACTGCCGGCAGGGGCACAGACACAAGTCAGGTGTGTCGTCGCTGTGGGGGTATGCAACGTGAATCGGAAGAAACTATACAAACGATTGGCCCGGAACGGGATACGAGAATCATTCTAACTGGGGTCTTGTTGGTTACGTCGTCTCTGTCCCCTGCCTCTGAGTGGTGCAACCTCCCCTCAGCCAACGGCCCACGATTGATTTCGCTGCAACTGGCTTCCTACGTAGGAGAGGGCATTGAGCCAGAGTAGCACCGAGTGAAGCTATTTGAATGGCTCTGCTATAGACTAAATGCGAACCCCAACCCCCCCGCTCTCTTAAACCCTGCCCCATATGCCGACTATCAGTGACTAGTTCTCTTCTCCATGCAACTCTGACACGAAACGGGCGACGGCCCGGGTCCGCCTTTATGCAGAAAACAAGTGATATTCGTCGACGAGGCCAATGAAATCATGACAACATACGTTTCCCCAGTCCGAGTCTTGTCTCACACCAGGTCTCCCCGCTTCCACACCACTCAATAAATCTCTAAGCGCCCAAGCCCGGAGAAAGCGTTTTCGTTTGTGTGTGTTCTTGTTTTTCAAAATTCCATCTTGAAGGCCAAAATGCCTGGAAGCAGCCCAAAAGGTCCTGGGAGTAGTCCAAAGGGTCCTGGAAGTAGCCCAAAGGGTCCCTCGTCGCCCGTGTCCGAACCCCCTCCTGAGCAGGTCATCGAGGCGGACGACGATATTGGAGACAGCGATGGCGACTCTGCCTTGGGCCCAGATGCTGAAAGCTCCACCGCCTCGATTACGTCCAGTATTCTTCAGTACAGAACTATTCATGGGAGGACGTACCACAGCGAGAGAGGAAATGCCTTCTACTGGTTCGTGCTAAAGGTAGCCAGCTTCGAGTTCGTTGACTAATGGAGCTTAGGGGATCTAATGATGAGAAACAAAGCGAGGCCATGGATATCATGTAAGATGAACTACACCCATCGTTGACTTAGAGTTCTGACACGGCAAAGCCACCACATGTGGACCCTAGCTCAAGATGGACGACTTTACCTAGCGCCTCTTGAGAAGGATATCGAGGTAAGTAGGGTCAAAGAAGACGACGCACTCCTCACTGACTTTGGACACAGAAAGCTCTTGATATTGGATGTGGAACTGGTAAGCAATCCCCATGATGTAAATGGTATTGGGACCAATCTAACTCATTATAGGCATCTGGGCAATGTGAGTGAATGAGTATCCGTGAAGTGACGGAACGGCGCTGATGATCAAATACAGTGACTTTGCCGACGAGTTTCCCGGCTGTGATGTTATCGGTACCGATATCTCGCCAATCCAGCCCTCTTGGATTCCCCCGAACCTGAAATTGTCAGTCTATCCACGGCCGCGGGGTATCTTTCACTAATGCAAGCCCACTCAGCGAAATTGATGACTGTACTCAAGAATGGACATTCACTCCTGAAACCTTTGACTATGTTCACATCAGATATCTCGTCGGGACTATTCCCGACTGGACTGAGCTGTTTAAGCAGGCCCACAGGACCCTCAAGCCTGGTGGCTGGCTCGAGAGTTTTGAAGCCTCACCTACTATTGAGAGTGACGATGGGACAGTTACACCCGAGTCGGCCATGGGGCAGTGGGATAAGATCTTTATCGAGGGATCTAGATCAAGCGGTCGAAGCTTTACTGTTCTTGCCGATAATCTGCAGAGAAAGGCTATGGAGGAGGCCGGATTCGTTGACATTGAGGAGTGGAACTACAAGGTAAGAATGGCTTGCTGAGTGTGCCACATTTTACTGACATAGTTCAAGTGCCCTATTAGCCCATGGCCAAAGGATCCTAAGCTCAAGGAGATGGGTCAGTTTGGACAGCTCTTTGCCACTCAAGACACCGAGGGTCTGTTGACCTTCGTGGCCAACGCTTTGGGTTGGTCTAGGGAGAAGTTTTATGTGTACATCTCGCAGTTCCGCCGTGAGATTCGTGACCGAAGAAATCACCCCTACTTCAGGATTAGGGTCCTTTGGGGCCGCAAGTTGTAGAGAGAGGAGTCACGGGGGTAGATTATGGTGCATCACTAGGAGTTGTCTGACTGGAATGAGGTCCTCGAGGTTGTTAGACATTTTCGCATTTTGGGGAGTAGCATTGTCAAAGAGAATATGCATATATCTAGGAGTGTTCCTATGATGTTGATGGCGCTGGTCGTGATATAAAACCCTGGCTAGGTAAGTCCTGGATATCTGCGTGGAATTGCACGCATAGATGCAAGAAAATAAGATCATCTCGTCCTCAGTATGAACATCATTGATTCCATGACTGGTATTCTACTTGAGAAGGAACACCTGCCCAACGTAATTGTCCTCCTCGTCCTTGGGAAGGTCTTGAATCGCCTCTCCATTCATCAAGCCATGGCAGTATGCCTCTCTAAGTATATCTGTTAGTTCTGTATAAAACCCGATATGTAGAATGAATCGTAGTGGAACTTACCCGATGAACTCGAAACCGTTATCATGGTTCTCACTCTTGGGCCTTAACACGCAAGGCCACCTGAGACCAAGAACATGCACAATCAGATCCCCTTCCAGCACATCATGATGTCCCAGTCCCATGTGGCCGCTATCTGTGACAAAGAATCTTCGCTCACAATAAGCATCCATGACTTCTTGAATCCAGGTCAAGTCAAACCCGAGCTTGTAGAATGTCTGTAATATCTTGTTGCGGGCAGCATCTTCTTCTGGAGTCTCCCTTGACATTTGTGTTACGTCGTAAAAGTCCATATACTTCTTGGTATATGTCTCTGTTGTAATGTTCAGTTTCTGCAACGTCTTGGTCAATGGAAGGCCACCAATAAGCGTCAGGCCGAATGCGGTTTCGACTTGCTCCCCGGTTGGATATGACTTGAGCCGATCCATACAGTCGTTGTATACCTCTCGAAGTCGACTGTTTTGGAAAAGTTCTCCAAAATGTCGGTACTCGCTTTTGTATGTGACGCGGCCTATAATTTTGCCTTGAACCGCGAGAGTAAGGGGCTCGTCTGTGGGAATAAAGGTGTGTTTGCCCTTGTCGCCATCAGTTGCCTTGAACGGTTGACCGATACCCCAGGTGCAGCCATAACCAGTCTCCATTCTCCAATCGGGGACCCAGCTTGGCCATCCTGGCACTTCGCTCCGCTGTCGGGCAGACCATATGGTATCTAGACCATCCATGAACTCTGACTTGATGATCTCCTCGGTTGCCTGGGCGTAGACCTCTTCGACAGAGAGCGAATAGTCAATGCGTACGCCCTTGTCGCCCCAGAACCGGTAATCCTCTTCACTAATGCCAACCAGGGCATATACCTTGTCTCGCGGATCCCTGGCTTGTCGAGGTCTTAGACGCTCGAGAAGATCCCGTAACGCCCACTTGCACGTAGGTCGCGTCTTCTGGCCAAAGAGCTGAGGCATGTATTCACTGCCCGACTTAGAACGCCATGGGATTGCAACCATCTGGGTGACAAGGCACATTCCATCCACCTTGCGACTGTTTCTATCGTGGATGGCTTTGGCCTTGTGGCAGAACCACCTGGCTGCTGCGCTGACGTGCTCCCAGGGAAGGCTGTGTGGTCCACAGACGACGATGGCCTTGCGAGCTTGGATGATTTCTTGTACAGTCCACATGCGTTGGAACCAGGGTCTGTCAAAGAATTCTGAGAAGGCATCCCATGAGGTTTCGTCGTCGAAAGGGATGCCTAGCTCGAGAGACTGTTCTTGGGTGTACTTCTCAACTCGCTCAAGCTTTGTCTTTTCGTGCTCTCCGTCGTCGGCGTATGCGTCCCATCGAAACATGTCTGTAGCCTTGGGGAGGGCAATGCCGCCAACCTTTTTGACAAAGTCAAAGGCCAAAGGAGTAGACGCGATAGCTGGTCCTAGCCATGCAAGGACTGTTTCGGCCTCTGTGTAGAGTGAGCATGCTGTGCTGAGTGTTAAGACAAGTGGCATTGGACTTACTGTCATAAATCGTGTTCATTTTGGAGACTTGCTCCGCCTTTTCTTCCAAATCGTCTTGGTTGATGCATATTTGGTCAATCCATAGGGCCTTGTGGGGGCTGAACTTGATGATCTCTCCAAGCGCCTCGTACAACGAGGGAGTCACTCTAAGAACTTCCCCATCACATGGCAATTGGATAAGATTGCTAGAATCGCCCCAACAATACGAAAGCGCCGTGTATTTAACAGGGTCCTCGGGGTTTAGTTCGACATGCTCAATGCTCGCCTCGAGTGGGCCGTCCTGGGTAGGCTGAGTGACGGTGACGAGGCGGATCTGGGACGTCGTGGCCGGTTTGTAAGTGTAAGAAGCCATGGCTGGAGAATGCCAAGAAAGAGTCCACGTGTATGTAATTCATAAGAACAATCTGCACTTTTGCTTCTCTTTATTCTTCACGGGCGGTGCCTAATGAGGCCTCTAGGCCTCTACTTTGGCCCCCACTGTGGCGGAGTGTCTGACTGCAGCACACAGCCGCCTCAAGGACGGGATCTTCGGTAGTTATAGCCTCACTCGCCACAGGCTTAGTCTCCATCGCATAAAGATTCACGGGTTCGAATAGTTTCATTAAGACGTATCTGGATATGCTAACTTGTAGGACTGCATGAAATGTCCCTACTCAGCCCTCACTGTTTACCATGCCCAGAACATCTAGAACGCTCTGCCAAATCATGTAACCCTCTTCCCAAGGAGCAGCATGTCTACCTTGACAACGATGACCTCTCACCACTTTGATCCCTTGGACCTCATTCAAATGCCTCTCCATTTTGTCTGCTTGAGAAATTGGTACAAGCCGATCCTCGGGACTTTGATCAAGGAGACCGAGACGGGTAACCCTCCTTTCCTCAACCCTTTCAATCAGCGTCCTGACATCGAACCTTGCCGGACTTGCCGCAGGCCATGCAGTCTGGTCCTCCTCAAAAGCCTGTATTAGTAAAATCTTGTAGACTTCTTGAAGATGTTGATGCGATTCGCCTAAATCGCTGAAAAGATCAGGGATGTCGTAGAGACCGTTCAAACCAATAACTGCTGCAGGGCGCGGGGGTGGAGGTATTCCTTCGAACTCGGTACCCCAGTATTGCGTGTCAAATAAAGCCGCCTGAAATGCAAGACATGCGCCGGCGCTATGGCCCGATAAAAGGTACGAGCCGTCTTTGAGTTCGAGTAAGCGAAGCAGTGTGAAGGCTTGGAGAACATCCTTGATGTGTGCCGGGTGCCTTGCGCTGCGAGACGCATCAAGTTGACCCCCCTTCTTCAGATCATAGGGCAGAGTGGGGTGCGTAGGGAACGGAGAAAGAGTGTAGTTTATGGAGACGATTGCTGAGATGGGCACGTCCGAATCGTCAGACGAAAACGCATGAGCCACTGCAGCTTCGATAGATGAGGAGTCCAGGAAAGGATCTCTCCAGGCGCCGCCATGGATATGGACGAGCCATCTGGGACTCTTGAAAGGCAGAGCAACAGACGGGAGAGAAGTGATGGCTTCGCCAATACCGACCGAGGACTTGATGGAGCGTGGAGCATAGGCGGTGACGGACGTTTTGGAAGCGGTTTGGGTTTGAGATATATGGTATGTTTCTGGCGACATGGACAGGAACAGGATTGGGAAGATGAGGGCTGACAACTTCAGCAAGCTGCCACTTTTCGTCCTCAGCAGTGGTCTCCGTGGTAGCCGGCATGATGAAGCCTGCGGAGAAACAACAACAACTTCAGTGACCATGCGTCCTCTCGCCCATTTATGTACCCAAAGGCTGTTAGTGTTGCAACATCACAAGATATCGACTGTAACCTTCAACTTTTTGGCCTCAGTGACTTGTCTCGATTAGGGTGATACACTGTGGGAGATCGAGATTGTGCTACTCTGATTGTGCTTTAGCGCTGACGAGTTTGGTTACAGCACATACAAGGTTGATGTATGCTAGATGCTGGTCTCTTCGAAATCTTCGATAAAGAATCATTGGAGAACAATTCCTAACTATGCCAAAGCTTGCGTGCTTTTAGGGCTTGGTTCCACTTAAACTTAATATCAGCAGTCAGAGAGGACGGACATGCAGGACAGGCTCCAACTCTGGCAGGAAGCGAGCCACTAGCTAGACAAGTTACACGAGACGTACGAGAAGCGCGGTTGGCGAACATAAAATCTTGCCTCATTTGTTCACTTATCTAACTATCTACACAAAAGACCCTCCATTGGCCCCGATGACCTGCCCAGAAACCCACGAGCTGCTCCGTCCAGCGAGAAATACCGCCAGACCTGCAATCTCCTCCGGCTTACCGAGACGACCCAAGGGGCTAAAATTCGCAATGATATCGATGAGTTCTTGCGATTTACCTTTGAAGAAAAGCTCGGTCGCAGTAGGACCTGGGGCAATGGCGTTGACCGTGATTCCGTACTTGGCGCCGAGGTCTTTGGCCAAGATCCGTGTCATCTGCTCAATGGAGCCCTTGGTGGAAGCATAAAGCAGATAACGGGGTGCGACTTGGGACTGGTGAAGAACACCACTGGAAAGCAGGATCACTCGTCCGTCTCGTGGCATATGCGGGACGGCTTTCTGGGGGGTGTGAGCAAACGCACGGAGGCCATGTTTTGGATCGGCCAAGGACTCACCTGAACAAGAAAGTAGGGTCCTTTGACATTCATGTTGAGCGATTGATCGAAATCTTGTTCCGTTGTGCTTTCGAGATCGTTCATGGGAGCAGCGGCAGCGTTGGGAATAAGAACGTCGATCTTGCCGAACCTATCAACTGCTTGTTTGACGAGCTTCTCGATCTCAGTGACACTTGAGACATCTGCTTGAACGGCAAGGGCCTTTTCGCAACCAATCTTCTCGACTAGATTGTTCGCAACAGTGCTGTCGCTGGAATAGTTGATGACAACCTTGGCTCCTTGGGCAGCTGCCTGCTCAGCAATGGCTTTGCCGATGCCTTTGGAGCCGCCCGTGATGAGAATGACTTTATCATTCAGAGACATGATAAATGAAAAAGGCAGTTTCAAAGCTCAAAGGAGAAGTAAAGGAGGTGTATTCAAGGAGTATGTTGTTTAGAGTTGTGGGCTAAGAGTCTATGGCGGCTATTTATACATATTCAGTTGCCTCGACCTGGGCCTGGCTAGCTCGGGCAGTTTATTAATTCGAAGAAGAATTCGACTTTTGGATGACTAGAAATCATAGTATGCTTTGAACATTGGGACATCAATATCGATCTCAAGCACGAGGTTGAACGCGAAGCGGAGACAAGAGAGGAAACGTCCGGAAGGTTAGGATTCGCGACGCAAAGAAAGGGGACAAGGCTCGGCACCTGCGGTAAATCCGAAATAGGAAGAATAACTAGCGAAACTCTTTGAGAAGTCGCTTCATCACTTGGCAAGTCACTTATCAGAGACTGGGCGTGGAGACCAACTCATGCAGGCGACAACATGTTGTCCCACTAGTGTAATATCCCGAAATGGTATAGTCCGAGTATGCCTGTCTGTTTTTCACTCGCTACCCCAGTCAAGTCGTCATTGACGAGTGAAGAGGATCGTTTTGGTATAGAGTGTCTTAGTGACGAGTCATGTGGGTAAAGGCCATGCCATGAGGTCTGTTGGTGACATCCCATGCTAGGCGCCTTGGTAGGTGTAGGTGTTGAGGCTGGGTATGAATCACAGGGCTTGGAGATCAAGCATGCACGCATGGACCAACGGGTATTTAACATTCAAGCCTTGCCTTCACTTGTGTAACATCAACTACCTACATAAAAGCCGTGTTCCTTCCGACTGGCCTGCTCAAAAACCCCTGGACTTGCCCCCATATCGACTCCCCTGCAACATCACACGCCACACTAGACCAAAGAAATGGAGCCAAAGAATAATCCCTGACTTCGTGCCAGGGTCTGGAAGCATTGACACCACCAGAAAGAGGCCCCCTGCATCGAACACGTTCAACGTGGCACAAGAATCCCGTACACCAAGTACCGAGTTCATCGTCACCCACTTGCTCAGCGCACATCGCAACAAGCATACCAAGCCACAGGACAAGATCGTGCAGGCCTAGGCCCATGAGGAGGTGGGCCTCACGTTGCAGCTGGTGTTTTAGTCGTTGGCCAGTGACTTGAAATGCGTGCTCGTAAGTGATGGGAAATGTGACCCCGATGGCAAAGATCAGTAACCCTGTCTGAACAAGGTCGCCCAGGTTGAGCTGAGACCCTGCCCCTGCATCTTCAACCCATTCAATAGCCATTGTGGAACCAAACTTGTCATACTCTGGAAGTGTGCTAAGAAGTCGATGCTGGATGAGGTCTCGGTGGGAGCCCATGAGTGATAGGTCAGGATTGGACAATTGTCGGGATTGGTACTTTTCCAGGATACTAGCCCAGACATGCATATCTAGCATGACTTCTAGCATCTCTTGAGGCAGTCCGAGCTGAGCTAGGCGATCAATCTCTGCCGTAGAGCGCTCGTTAGAGGCGACAGTCTGAAAGTCGCAGGCGTGGCCGAAATACAGGTTTCTGTTATGCTCTCCCTTTATTGACTCAAATACATTGGAAACTGGGAAATGAGGTCTCTTCAGCTGCTGTGATGATCGAATAAGATCCATGGTGTTTAGGTCAGCTCTGAAGCCTGGTGTCGGCAGCTTGTCGATGCCGCCTTTCATGTCAACCAGCTGATATAGAGCATCTGCATGCATCCGTGTGAGGGGATGCCTGCTGAATGCATGGATCCAAGCAAGCTTGGAAAGAGGTGGGTCAAAGGCCATCGAGGCTCGTCGGTTTTGCTGGCTGATGCCGAATTCAGGCCCAACCAGGCTGAGAATAGCGTACAGGGTTGTTTCCCCGATCTCTGAAATGGGTCTCAAGACCTCTCTGGAAATATGGCCTAGGGCTTGCTGGTAATGTTTGATGCTACCGATATCTGTGACTCTGGAGCAGCGGTTGAAGTTGAGGTTGACGGCTGCTTGCCAGAGGAGGGCGTGGTACAAGGTCGGACCTTGAGAGACGAGGTTGCTATAACTGAAGGCAAAGGGGGGAATGTGAAAAGTCGCTGCACCCATGCCGAAACCAGGCCAGAAGCAGGTTCGGCAATAGTGCAGCAGCATCTTGGTGTGATCATCAACCATCTTGTCAGGCACTTGGTAGTATCGCACCAACTTCCGCTGGTTGACGATATCCTCGGGCTCCTTGAGAATCGGTCGATCTAGTTTTTTATTCGGATCCTGAGCAGCCTTGGCCTTGTCCGTCTTGAACTTGTTCTGACGGTGCATGGTCCTCGCCAAGTGTGACCTGGCGCTAGAGCGGAGAAGCTCAACATCGCGACGGCTGTTGGAGCGGATGGTCACGACAGGGAGGAAATGGATGGAAGACGTAGAGTCCTCGCTGGAACTGGTTATGCTATCCTCACTAGAAGTGCCCATGGCGCGTAGCGGTTGCTTGGTAGGCCATATAATACCCTTGTGTCGAGTCGGTGAGCGGCGCGAGTCGAGTCGAGTGGGGTGGCATCAGATAAGGCAAAGATTGCAAAGAGGGGTCGTTTCTCTCTGACATTTTCCCCTCAGAATGTAACTTTCCGCTGGCACATGCTGACTAACTTCTTCTAGGTAAATGCTTGGCAAACAGTGTCTCGGCCTTTTCGCCCTTTCCATGATCCGAGACATGCATTTTGAGACAGGGCTTGGCTTTATTCCAGCCTGAGGGGATGTTTGCTCAGGAATTCTTCAAAGGTTGTAGGGTTCCCTCTTGCATTCTCAACAGACCAGGCGACTTCAGCTTCGGTTTGAGGCCCGTAATAGCCAAACTCTTGCTGATAGAGCATCATTTGAAGCAACTCATCCTGCACCGTCGGAGGCAAGAAAGACTTGCAAACATCTTGCGATACTTCGACGTACTTGACGCTTTTGCCTGTTGCGGCGCTGATGATTGCAGCCTGTTCCTCCATCGAGTATAGCTTCGTCGCACCCAAGAATGTTTTACCTTAGAATTTGTCGGGTTGGGCAAGGATCGCTGCCACAAACTTTCCGGTATCTCCGGCTATGTCCACCAACGGAAGCTTGGTGGACGGCCTGAGCGGGCGAGCGATGACATACGATCCGTCTTTGTCTGGGCTGGGTTGGGGTTGCATGATGGTGGCATAGTTCTGCATAAAGGATCCGGGAGAGTAAAACGCGCTTTTCAGTGATGGTTTGCTTCGGATGTACTCTTCCACGACGAACTTGTCGTCGAAGCCAGTGACTTTTGGTGTACTTGCCGCTGGAGATGACATTCAGCGAAGGAAGTGTGCTTCAGATGTAGTACTATACGCCTTGTGCGATAGCTGCATCGACAAGATCCTTGCCGTATTGAATTTCTTTGTGTGCTTCGCCATCGTAGTTGGAAGTCGTCATGGCGAAGACAGTGTGGGCTCCCCTGAAGACGCCATCGAGAGACGTGTTGTCGGAAGGATCGGCGGAAACAACTTCAATCCCTTGAGACGCGAGGTCTTGTGCTCGCGAGGATGATGGATCTCGGGTGACGGCTCGTATAGTGTATGTCTTGGATAGCTCCGGGTCTTGAAGGACATGCCCGGTGACAGAGGAGCCCTGGTTGCCCGTGGCTCCGAAAACAACAAGAATTTCACCCATATTACTACCAACAGTATATGAGAGACTATGAAATGAAGGAATGGACAGACAGGATTGAAGTTCGAGCAGCTAGTGGTCGTCTTATACTCGCAACTTGGATCGTAATACCGGCGCCGAGACCAGGCTGCAGGGATCCGCGTCGTGGTGTATTGACTACTTTAGGCATAGCGGCCAAGGTTCTCGGAGTTTGTTCATTCCTAGACACGACGTCTCGGAGGATTTATTAATAAATAATGGGTTATGTCGCATGTGTTGGTTGAGAATGGTGTGTGGATAGTACTGCGAAATTCATTTGCAAAAAGAGTTGAATATATAACTACCTGAAATCCTCCACAAACTTGACAACCTCATCTGTTAAGGATAGTGGACAAAAACCCCGTGATGAAGGAGAAAACTCTCAACAATCGAAGTAGAAACATCTCAGTCTCGCCCGACTAACTGTCAATCTCACTCAAACCCACGATAGCCTCTCAGCACACGCCAGAGGGCAAGGCGAAGCTCTCGGTGCGGCTGGTGCTGCTATATCTAGCACCAGTTCCCAGTCCTCGCTTAGCAAAGCCAGTCCAGAGCTCGCACTGGTTGTCACCACCAGTGAGGGCGACATCAGCGTCGAGAATAGCATCTCGGGCCTGGACCATGTTAGGGTTGCAGGGTTGACTAAATAAAACTGTAAGAATTTGCTCGCTGTGTAGGTGGGGTAGAACTTACAGGGCCATGCCATCGATAACAAGCTTCATAGCCAGATACTTTCCATCAGTAGGGACACCGTTGGAGTCAAAGGTGGGAGTATCAGCGTCATTCTTGCCGTGCTTGTCAATCAGGTTCCAGAGAACCTCGTACAGGGCAGTTGCCCAGTAAGTTCCAATGGCATGAACTCCAGAGAGTGAGTTGACGCTGCGGTAGGTGTAAGGGTTGGTGGTCAAGCTGGTGCTATAAGGATACGCTCGGATACCGTTGGCGTTGTTGTACACCCAGTCACCAATGACATGGTTTGTAGATCGGGTGTCTCGGGCGCCCAGATGAACTGCAGTGGCCATGAAGTCACTCCAGCCCTCGCCCATACCGCCTGATTCGGAACCAGAGAGGCAGCCAGCGTTGGCAGGTCCACCGGTGAGACGGTTGGAAACTATAATAGATGAGTATGCGTACTAGTTAATCAGGGGATGATTACTCACGGCCATGGGTGTACTCGTGGATGACGACTCCAGCGTCAAAGCTAGAGTCTCGTCGGGGAGTGCTATAAGTCCAAAGGTACATCCTCATCCTGCCAGGAGAGCCATCTGCAGGTGTGGCAAAGTTAGCATTGTTAGTACCGCTGCCATCCTGAGAATTCAGGATGACGAAATCGTTGCCAGCACCGCCCTGGCCATTGTTGTTGACCTCAAAGTTTCCGGCAGCCTCGTTGAAGCCAAGAAGATGCAGAAGATCGTGGTACTTGTTGGCCGTGTAAAACAGCTGTGTGATGGAGGCATCACGGTAGGAGACTGGATCAGTCTGAGTGGTGGAAAAGGTATACTCAAACTCGAGACTGCTGCTGCTGGGGCGGTAGTTGTTGAGGTATGCAGTGCCTCCAGATGGGTTCACTTGGGCAATAGCATTGTTGCCTCGAGTCGTCGTGTAGTTTGCCGAACCGTCAGAGATCCAAGTGAACTCGGATGTCGCAATGTTCCAAGGGTCCTCGACAACGCTTCGAGAGCCCTTTGAGGGGTCATTAACACCCCAGGGGCTGTACGTGAAGAGACATGGGTTAGTATTGAGTCTAACAGTGAGAGCTTTAGTAGATACTTACTAGACCTCATAGGTCGCAAGGTCGGCAACATAGTCGACAACACCGACGACCTTCTCGGTCTTGTCGGCGTCGACATATGTCAGGAGCCAGTTGTCCAAGACATCAGTCTCGACGCGCCAGGTGAGCTTCAGATTCTGCTCGCCATCAATGAGATAGAGCAGCTTAGCCTCTGGCTTCTTCACAGTGCCAGAAGTGTCAGCGAATGTGTAATGCTCATCACCCTTGGGTTCGGCCTTGGCGTCAGAAGCATCAACGGGGAGGTCAAGAACCTCGACAGTGCTCTTAAGGGCAGTGACAGGGTCCGAGGCATCTCTCTTGACCAGGGGGCCTGGGAGCTTGCCAGTGTAGAAGCTGTTTCCGTAGGAGAACACTTTTCCATCGGCGCCAATCTAGAGTTTCAAGTTAGTACAACCGATTGTTGAGACATTATGAAACTACTTACGTTCACGTTGAAGTCGGCGTTGTCAACGTCAATGTCATTGACAGTCTGCTTGAACCGAACATGGGCCACTCCGTTGGTTCCAACGTAATGGTCGGAAACCAGACGGAAGGTAGCCTTGCCAACTACAGACTTGACAAACTCCTCAGCAGTCTTGGTGTAGTCGGAGGACGGAGCAATTCTGGCGTTGGAGATGTCGGGAACTTCATCCTGAGGAACATACTTGGCCAGCTCGGGCAAGCGGAAAGCATCCAAGTCAACACCTCTCTTGCTCAGAGGTGATTCATTGGGCTGTCTCTTGGCAGGATGGGCGTTTGCCTGAGATGCCAGGCCGGTGAGGCCCAGCAGAAGGAGAGAATCGACCGAGCGCATTACGTGATAGGTAACCAAGGGTGCTTGAAAGACAGAGAGGCTCTTTGATGACTGGTCAAGTAGATGATGTCTGACTTGCTGTAGAGTCTAAATCTCCAAGTCGAACAGTAGCCGCTTTATATATACATACCTAAACTCTGCTTAGAAATAGCCTCAACTATACAAATGCGCTTCCTCACGACACCGCTTCCTATCCAAGAACCCCCATGCCAATAGCGATATCACCTTCTTGTTTCTAATAACATAGCGAGGAACTTTTGGTCATAGTGAGAACCACAGTGGTAGCATCCATGGTGGAATCATCTGATCAGGCGGGAACTATCCCACGATGGTGTCAAGTAGCCATCTTATCTTTACGGCTAGGTCAATATTTTGGAAAATACATGGAACAGCACGTCATGATCCAGGAACATCGTGCACTATGACAAGATGGGAAGGTCTGGTCCGAAGGCAAGGATGATACGAGCACGTCACATCGGGACGGGCCATCGTCGAGATTGACGAGAGTGGACCTATTCGCGGAGTAATAACCTAATCGGAATACTTTGAATATTCTACGGCACATGATGAAAATCAGGGGTACTAGTGGATTCTTTATTCAGAACCTTAGTTACTGAGCTACCTTTTACGGATGTCAGGTCGTCCTCTATGCGTCTTGATGCGCTGTGACCATCTGCAAGAGCTCATCAATCGGCCAGATATAGAACTGCGATGATCTGAGCCCTTTCCCGCTATCTAAGGGTTACAGTGACGCAGCTAGCTGATTCTCCTCACAATACACTCCAGCGCTTAACCTCACGTGGATGTGTCTTGAAGGGGCAGCTCGAAAGCCGGACTTACGGATAGCCCAAAAGCCGCGAAGCTCTTGCCTAATTCGACCTTGGTGATAAAGGGCTCAAAAGTGTGTTCCAGCCTTGTAAACGCCGTTTAAACCCCCTGCGTCTCTTGGCTTTCACACTAGCCGAGGTTCTTTTGGTTCTCCGATAGTCCATTGCTACCCCGACCTACCCCTGGTCATTGTGAGACCTTCCAGGTTAGGATACTAGGGCCGTTAATGCGACGCTCGAACCCGCGTACTGCACTTTAAGGTGCATTCTCCGCGGGGATTTTTCTGCCCAGCCAAGCATTCCTTCGCCGACGATCAAAAGACTAGGCCTGAACCCTGAGAATATGGCTGGGACCCTTCGGGCAACTGTGATTCTGCTCTCCTTGGTTGAAAAGGCTCCGAATAATCCGAATGATGCAACGAACCTCCATATCGACGACATTCCGGTTCTGGAAGGAACTTAAAAACCTATTGAAGCCACACTTTTATCCCCTCATGTATTCTTAAAGCCAGGGTCGTCTCCTAGGTCTGACCATCTAAATGGCTTGCTGGTTAACCCCCTCTAGCGTTACATTCAGTGTCCAAGGGTCTCAACTACTCAAGGCTCCTGTCTATCGAGCTTCTGCATGTGAATATACCATTCTTAAATAGCTTGGTTCTTGCGATTGGTAGCTGCCAAAGTAGGGAACCCTGCTTGCAGACAGAGCACAGGACGCACGGTGACCTTCCAGTTGACCGATCATAGAGAGGAACGATTCTTATCGCGGTATGCAGGTCTAAATTAGGTGAGACATGCACCAATGACATGTCAGAGCTACCGTGCCCATACAAACTGTGTAGCAATATCCAGCATGATAGCTAGCTTATCAGTACCTGCTTCCCAGCACTGCAACTCCTGTGCATGCAGTGGATCTTCCGGGTTTCTTTTAGCCTTGACAAGAGCCCCGAGTGTCATAACTGGGTTGCTGACATCATACAACGCCTTTTCCAATTGCCATTCCTCGCGGGTTTGTGCTTCCCAGAGCATCTTGCTTGAGAGAAGAGGTAAGAGTTCGAGGGGACCACATCCTCTGCAGGGAATATTGTTGTCGATGAATATGACGGCGCTTATGACTATCCATAGAGATGACATACTGAATAGTCCATTTGTCAGTACAGAGTGTCTTGATGGAAATGGTGAGTTTTACCGTCTTCGTGATTCAGCAAATATCCAATCTTCCCATGTTAGGCTTGGTTCTGCTCGTTCAGTTTGGGAATAGCTTCCAACAAAGGTGAGGAACCGAGAGCTAAGAGCCTACCAAATTGTTAGCCAGGCATCCCCAAAACTGACGTGGTTCAAGCTCGCTGAGAATCTCACTTCAACTGTGTCAAGCAGTCTTGTGCCTCGCTGTTTGGTCTGCTCGTCTTGATCAATAATGGCCATTATCATATAGATCATTAGCGACTGGACAGCCATTTGTAGCTCACGAGCCGAGTAACTCATGTACTATTGAACTTTGAGTTAGTTTATCTACCTGGCAGCCCACTGATTTTCTTACATTTTCTCGGAAGCGTTGTTCTTCGGCGTTGATAGTTCGCCAGAGAAATGCTCTCGTTTCCGGCGTCCTTGCCGCGAAAAGCTGCGCGATACTCATGCAATTTGCCAGCGACTCTGGAAGGCAGGGTTCGTGCCATTGGGGGTGTATGAATGGCGGGAATGTCTTTCGACGAAGCATCATTTGGGGAAACGCGTAAAGAGTCTGCAGGACTAGCTTTGCAGCATGGTGTGAGGCCTCGCGTTGGTAAGGCAAACGGGTAAGGTCGGCTTTGGCGCTGAGCGATTTGACGGAAAGTTGTGTCTCTAAGTCGCCTTCTTGATATGGTAGATGTGGCTGGGTCACTCTCTGGGCTGAAATGGCTGTGTCGGACACTGGTAGACTTGAGACAGAGTACCCCTGGATGTTCGAGTCCAGTGTGAAGGCATCTAGGTCGAAAGATGACCCGAAGTCGTATGAGGATGCCATCATCACATGTTGACTGTTTCCGCTCCCAGCCCTGGGAACCTGCTGCTGCACCCGCTCAATTTCTGTGCTGGCTTGGCGCCGACTTGGTTGTTCGTAAATGCATGCCAGATTCTTTTTTCCGCACCGGGAACATGGCTGACCAAAGGTGCACTTGGCCTTGGCCTTGCTGCATGAGATACAGGACCTCGGGCGCCCCTTGCGTCTGGTCTGAGCACGTTGGCAGTACTTTATATGGCGGTTATACGAGTTCTCTACGGGATATTAGTCATGACATGCAAGAGGGATATGGTTGGGAACCTGGAGGTTGGAACAAACCTTGTCTGTAGACCTTCTCGCAAAGAGGGCAGTTCTTGAGGAATAGAAGCTCGGTCTGCAATTCCATGTTGTATCACGTTATTTTGTCGCCTATCTGAGTTAACATGAGTCGGCAATAACGTACCTTTAGGACAGGAGAGCTTCTGGGCAGGGTAAGAATGGCAACCTCGCGACATTTCGCGTCAGCCGGGGGTCACGTGCCGTAATGCACCGGAGTTAAGCTATCTCCATGGCACCAATGGCCACTTTGAACCAAGCTTACATTCCTATCTAGTTGCTCCCATCTAGTTGCTACATATGTTGCGTATATCTTCTATTCCTTCCTTGTCTCGATCACTCCTAGCCAGCCACACCATGATCCTTCTTGTCTATACTGGCGCAGTCTACCAGGGGAGAGGACCGTTCCGGTCACTGAATGTGCTGGTTGGTCCGTCTTCACCCAGAGCGGCTAACTCAACGATGCGCTCTGCTCCAACTTCAGGGCTATGTCCGTACTCATTGAAATCGGTCAAATTTGTCTTGACATAACCGGGGCAGACACAGTTGACCTTTCCTCCAGCGTCATCCAAGATTCGCGCATAATTAATGGTGAGCATATCGACAGCCGCCTTGCTCGCGTCGTAGGCCTTGTAATCGATGGGGTAGTAGGGAGTTGTCTTGTCTGTAGCTCTCTCTAGGCTTCCCATAACGCTGCTAACAAAGACGATGCGGGGAGGTCCGGCTTTGGCTTTCTGAAGAAGCGGGACCAGACCCTCAGTCAAGGTGGCTGTACCGATAACGTTGGTCGTGAATGTCTTGGTGAAAAGGTCCCAAGTGCTCTGGCCCTTATGGTGGTCGATAAGGATACCAGCATTGTTGATGAGAACGTCAAGGTATCCGAATCGCGTCTGGATATCCTTGATGGCCGCCTCAATTGAAGTAGGCGAGGTCAGGTCAAGCTGCACGACCGAAGCCTGGTGACCAGCATCGCGGAGAGGACCCGCCACAGTCTCGCCAGACTGTGTGTTTCGAACGCCGAGAAGAACGTGATAGTTGTGTTTGCTGGCGAGGGCTTGAGCAACGGCACGTCCAATGCCTTGGCTCGCACCGGTGACAAGGACAAGAGGGCGAGAGGCGGGAGAAGACATGTTGAAAATAGTATATAAATCCGGAAATTGATGATTAAGAGTGCTGATTAATGTTTTGAATGTGAGATGGATGCTCTACCTCTTCTCCGGGTCTGATTCCTACTTATACTCGTGAACAGTGTTGTCGACATTTTTGGCTGCAACTAAAGGATCGGCTAGGAGAGGGCCGGATGACAAATTGGAATGCATATTGATTTCTTCACTTCAGTAAAAACCTCTTTCATCACAGGCCAAGTTGGCCGGGACAAAACTATTATCTCGTGGTTGGTGGTGGAGACAGCGGCCAATTTGGCCGGCGCTGGGTCCCCGGCTTGCCCATGCGCCAGCAAATGCCCGGCAATTGCGTACTTCTTGTCATTATTAATTGGCTTGCAGCTAAGGTCGATGATTAAATCGGAGATTGTGTTAAAGTCCGTGGGCTTTATTTCCCACGACATGTCTCCATTCCTGTCATTCATATCATCCGATTACCTACTGGACGGGGCTTGGTCATGCAAGCTTTGGTAAGGCGCAGCCTTGATATCCTTTGGAGGAGCTTCCTGGTGGGATATTCACGATCAAATCGAGGTAATGTGATATAGATAGCTCTGGAGAGAGCCAAGCTGATGTTTCATATGTACAGGAGTCATTCAATTTTGTACTAGAAAGTCATGTGCTCGTCCTGCGTGCCTATGGAAGGCTGCGGGTCCAATTAGAAGCTAAGCTTCTGGCCAGCCTCACCTGGGACGGTCGAGGCCACCTTGCCCGAGCCAAGGAGGGTGAACTTGTAGGGAACAGAGGTCAAAGTTCCCTTGCTGGCCGTGTTCTGGCTCTCACCACCGAGAACAACATCCTCCGCAACGACGTAACCAATTTCTGCGCTGGACTCACTGAAAATGGCCTTCTTGCCAACATTTGTGAAAACAGATGACTGGATGAGGGCCTGCGCACCCATGCGGCTGTTCAGGCCGGTATCCATGGTGTCATAGTATTGGCTGTGCATTGTGTTAGTTCTCGAACGATAGTAGAAGAGGACCAAAGTACTGACTTGAAGATGTGGGCGGTGCCGAATCGAAGGAGGGGTCCACGGCTGCGAACGTTGTAGAAGTGGTTGTTGGCGTAGGTCACGTGGAGCTTGCCAGTGTCCTCAGCGGCGTTCTTGTCGGAGTGTCCGACCAGAGATCCCTTGGACTAAGAGAATATGCTGTCAGAACACTTAAAGGGTCCCTTCATGGCTACCAAATCTTTGACTCACATGGTCATGGAGGTAGGTGTACGAGATAGTCACCCAGTCAGCAGCATGCGAGAGGTCAACAAGACCATCGTAGAAGTCCTTGTCACCAGATCTAGTAGCAGAAAGATCACAGTGGTCGACCCAGACATTGGTAGACTTCTGGATGGTGATGGCATCACCATAGTCGGCCTCAACCTTGGAAATCTTCATGTTGCGAACGATGACGTTCTTCTGCCCATTGATGGTGAGGCCGACGCCCTCAAGAGCTGGAGGGTGTTAGCAGACGTGGTGTGTATTACACGCCGGAAGTACATACAGCTGCCGGCCTTGCCGATGATGGACTTGTCCGATGTGACTTGTACCTTGGCAGCTCCCGAAATGCTACCCTCGACAAAGATTATGGCAGCACCAGCAGCACTAGCCGCAGCGGTCAACTCGCTGAGGCTCTTGACTGTGACTTGCTTGCCACCAGCTCCTCCAGTGGTTCTTCAGGCCAGCCATGGTTATTAAAGATTCCTTGCGGTAGGAAGATGCGGTAAAACATACCCGCCATTCTGTGTGCAGTAGCCAACACTGCAGGCATCAGTGGCCGCAGCCCTGGCGTACAAAGACGGGCCAGGAGACGCAACGGCCAGCGTAGCGACGAAGAGAAGGTTTAGGAGTTGCATCGTGTAAGAATAGTAGACAAGTAGGTGCCAAGACAATGCCTTAGTGAGTCTTTCTTCGAAAATTCGAAGGCAATCGCTGCCCTAAATACAAAACCACATCCCTGAGGGCTCAAAATAAAGCCGACCTGTATCCTAGCATGAAACAACTTTATTTGATAATCCTTTTCTCCTTGAATAATAATGCCTCGAATCATTGACATGTTGTTTCAGGACCATCCTTGACGCAAGGAGGTTGAAGGAAGCTCTGCGACGCCATTGGAGGGAAAACTTGAGCCGGAACCAAACGTCACGCTGTAACCCACATTGGAAACATCAGTGACATGGTTATACAGCATGGAGCAGTATTTTCCACGAGCAGGAGTCTTTGTAAACATATAGTCCATGGTGTCGCGTCGATCCTAATGGGGTGTAAGTGTTGCATCAGGCGGACCAGTTTCCTCCGCGTTGCCTGGTTAAGAGTCGGTTAGAGGGATGTGACAGCTGTCAAGTGGACCGAAATGGGTGATGAGAAGGTTTCTTTCAATCTATTATACAATTCTATCTCAAAGTAGGTCTAATGGGGTGCCAAGTATCCAACTATCCTCTCTCTTACACTCACTTTCCCGTCAAACAATCCCCGCATCCTTGATAAAGTCCATCCTTGGAACTTGGGCCATCCTCTTTGCTCCTTGGCTAAAAAAGAAGCTTTGCATAGAGTGGCTTGCCAAGACATGTTTGTCGATGAACTTGTGCACTGCGGTTTGCCAGGTGGCACTCGCGGTGGCTTGGCCTGAGCCTGAGCAAGCGGCGGTGACTGCTTCCAATCGTAAAGATTGGTACTTGTTGAAGGCCTCGGCTAGTTGAGCTCTGTCTGGCGAGGCTGGGCAGCCATCGTTTCTTGTTTCCTGAACAACGCGGTACAGTTCATTCGCCAGTACAAGAACATCGACGATGCCGTTGTTACAGCCCGCTCCAGTGCTGGGGGTGAACTTGTGAGCAGCGTCACCGGCAAGTACAATACGTCCATCCCAACTCCAATGGTTGACTACGCCTTCCTCCAAGTTGACCAATCCTGACTGGGTCCGACGAGAGAAGGCCTCTTTCAAGGTGAGCTTCCCGCCAGGCGCAAGAGGGAGATGACCCCAGCGTTCGACCAACGCCAATTGATCCTCTTCGGTGTATCGCGCTCGGTCTCGTGTCGGACTTTCCAGCCTCTCGTATAGCCCCATGACGGTCGTGTCAGGGCCAGAAAACAGCTGAGTGGTAGCTTCAGGACCATGTGTCTCAGAGGTGATTCCAGCTTGTAGGCCGGTTTGCGATGTAGGCATTCGAAGCCAGAACCCTCGGTAGGTTGTCAAGAATGGGCTTTCGTCATTCACCTCAGTCGCGTCGGCTTTCAAAGCCAGCGTGCGCATTCGTTCCCGGATGAGACTGTGGGCACCGTCTGCACCGATAACAACGGAGCCCCTGTATGAGCTGCCGTCGGTGCAGGTTACTTCAACCCCGTCTCCATGCGGGATGACATCTGCAACTTTCTTGCCCGTGATGATGTTGCTTTGCGTCTTGGAGGGAAGGGATTCATAGAGGACTTTTGTGAGATCATGGCGGCTCAGAACTCGAGGCGATGTACCAAAGCTGGGCATGATTAGCGTTGAACTGGTGTTTGGTAATCTTGAACTTACTGTTTCTTGAAGTAATTGAACCATCTTACATCTCCGATATCTTGGCCCTGGTGATCTTGGCGTTCAGTCTGACCAAGAGGAGTGCTGACCCTTTCAATGGAGTCGAGTAGGCCAAGTTGACTGAGGGCTTGTAAACCCATCGGCATCATGACGAGGTTGGCCCCAGCATCTATGATTGCGCTTGGTCGGCTTTCCAGGATGATGCAGTCAATGTTGGCTTGAGTGAGGGCGTGGGCAGCAGTGAGTCCAACAGGACCGCCACCAACAATGATGACTTTGAAGTCGCTTGCGTGCATTTTCTTGGGTTGAGTGGGTGATGGAAATTGTTGTTGTGCTGCAAGATAGAATAGATAGTTGAAAACGGCTTGGCAGAGCAATATATATCTTGTTTAAAAAATAATGTTTACTCATTTTGAATGATGATATCATTGTCGCCATTCGCGTCCTTCTCGCACTCGGACTCGTACATATCGAAAGGGTTACCCAATTAGGAAAGGCTTCAGTGTCACTGTCCAGCCGCAAAACGCCTCGAAACCAACGTTTTCCAGCCACAACCAAACGCATATTTCCGAGCCCAATCGGAAATGTCTTGCACATTCTTTAGCCGGCCATTTTAATAGGATAATCGGCGTCTTTGTTCCTCCGGGATACGTTTGCGTGACGCTTCACGCGAAAGCGACACACTAATAAGCCTTGCGCCACCATTTCTCCTCGCTTTCGCTAGACCATCGAGTTGTCGAGTCCAGCCATCAATAACCTCATTGGCGCAAATCTTGCTAAGCGATAGTCGCGGAGTCACCGACGATATATCTGCAACTCCTTGTTGTAGGATTTACTGCAAGTTGTCTCGTCGCCGCGTCACCTGTTTTATCATCACCTCCTTACACCGGCTGTATTTGTAATCAAGGATGATTTCTTGTTACGATGATAGCGCATGCACGATGTGGTCTGGACCATGACAATGCCATTGTCTATTCGTAACTTGGAAGTAGTCACATATGCAAGTTGCATTTACTGGATCGTCCATTGCGATCGCAACAGACATTTTGAATGCGGTAGGTAGCCCATTATGACTGTGTTGGGTGTAGGTATTACATGTTCACTTGTGCAGTGTGGACTACCACATATAGTTACAGGTAGCAAGGATCGAAGCTGTTATGGCTGAAGTATCGAGCAGCCAACATGGAGCCCTAAAGGTGGTGATCACCGTTGAGATTGAATGATGTCACCTCCGCAAGGTACAGAGTATTTTTAGGTGCAAGTGGAATAAGGTTAATCCAACCGTCAGTTACGCGACGCATCAGAACGCGTGCAGCCATCAGCGCCAAGCAGCAATGGCTGGCAGGGTTCTAATCCAACTGCGGTTAGCGCCGCAATTGGACTTGAAACCGGATCATAAGTTACTAACAGATCGACAGCTAACTCGAAGCATTGATTGATAGTGCCCTGACAGGACGCCGTGATTTAGGGACTCACAACCTTAGCATTGAAAAAGCTACTGCCTTGGGTGAATGTATTGACAAAATGCACAACACAGAAGTCAAATACATCTAAAGAATGATTCTCTAATATCTATGTTCTAGGACCGCTTGTCTCTTCCCTATTATAAAGAAGCAGAAAACACAAGGCTGAGCAACTTATCTGCGTGTCTCTTGAGGTAAGAATGCATTTCCAAAGCCAGGCGCATCTTGAGTCTGTCTACCCTACAGACCCGATCACCACGAACGCGATGGCTGTCACGGCTATTCCAGCACGTGTTGTCTCCCTTCTTACTACTGGGAAGTATTTCATTTTGGACTCTAGTTAATATCGAGATCATTTACTACGCTTTGCAAAGAATGTCAGCTTCCTGCGCGAAGGCTCCCATCGTGCTTTCGACAGTGGTCTGGTCCAATTAGGGCTAGTGCGTCCCTTCGCTTATTGGGCGATGAGACATTAGCATAATCCCACCAAGATAACTGCTACTCAAGATAGTGCCCTAGCAACAGGAGAGTATGGCTCTACTGGGACCAGATGGTGTTCCCGCATGCTTGGAGCTGATAACATGGTCACCTACCGGGTTCTTCATAAAATTAGAGCCTTAGAAAATTATACTTTAGATCCTTCGCGGCAAAGCCGACAAGTAACAGAGCCTGGTGGCACGCGCTCCTGTAGGAGCTGCGGCGTGGAGTGTCCGCGCCATACCCTGGCCTGCCATGGCATGTGTTTCATAAATGCAAGGGGTGTTCTTGGGGAAAAAAGTTGGTGAAAATGCCCGGAGCTTTTGTGTGAATTGGTGGGAGAATGGTAGTTAATCAACCCCGAGATGCTAAAGGTGTCTGTCTCCGCAACTCACGTGTGCGTGCTCCAACTGACATGTTCCCACTAACATCTCCCTCAATAGATCATAGAGTCCTCTAGTTGTGAGAAAAAACTGAATGCCTTTGGGAGGTTAGCAATTATCGCCGGCTCGATTAAGGAAACACTCACTGAAGAATCAAGATCCAACCAATCTGTTGGCTGCCACTGACTCAGTGCGTTCAACATGGACTGAAAGCTGGTTGTTGATTCACCCTGATCACCAAACATTGAACCAAGTTCATTATCAAGCATTGAACTTGACCCATGCTCGTCATCACCACTCGTCATCAGCGCTTCTTGCTGGGATTGCACTGCTCGCATGGAGCTCTGGGAAGGACTGTGTCTCGCTTCTTGTCTTAGCTCTTCGATGATGATGCTGTACCTCCGACTTGCGGAATCGGACGACATGGCCTTGGCAAGATGACTCTGACATCGCTCGGCCAAGGCAAACAGCGAGACATTATCATTGCTCACCGACATGCCTGATTTCTGTTGGATCTCCCAGACGTAGACAACAGCCAGCGCGCAGAACGTCACGTAAGGCATCCACCAGAGGAAATGGATGACAGTCGTTGCCTCGGAGAACATTCGGTCAACAATCTCAAGGGCCAGTTTCGCGGCGCCGATGCACTCTGTCACACATGCCTCTAACGCCGGACTGGCATTCTCAGAATGATCCAAGAGGAATGGGCGAGTAGTGTGCATGATCGCGTGACAATACGCGAGCTTCAAAGCTGTGACCTGTCTGGAAAATGCTGGTATGAGACTCGAGGGTCGGACGGTTCCGAGATGAGGTGGTAGGGCTTGCCGCCATTCGTGTAGTTTCTCGGTGAAACTCTGTGCTGAAGCGAGGCGTTCTTCGGTGCGCATTTTCTTGATGGAGTAGACTTCTCGAGATACGTTTTCGATGATTGCTGCAATTCTATAGTACTGTCAGCACCTTTTCGAGTAGATGATCTGAAGAAGGAATACGGACCTCGCATGGAAGATGAGAGAATCAATATGACAATCCATTGCTGGTTCTGACCCAGACGGCCCTTGGGGCGTCATGTCCTCATCGTTCACTCTGTCCGGGTATTCTTGATCGATGTCATTGTCGTGATAGAACCTCGGCCGACCAAACACCACCGCAAGGTATTTGTCGATAGTGTAGACAACCCAGAAAGTCCTCTTTCGACATTCGGATATGATGTAATCCATCTGTGGGCGGCCTCCGTTACGATAGCGATGGGATTTGCGATGTAGACCTAGCGCAGACACGATCGGTACCGTGTTACCGAAAACATACCAGGCCTGGTTCATACGCGAGGTTTGGAGCAGGTATAGCACTTGCAAGATTCTGGCTTGAGCTGATTCCAATCGAGGTAGTCCAGTTTCCCTTGCAGTGAGGTCTGACGCTGAGAGAAAGTACCGTTCGCTCTGCTGCAACGGAAAGGAGGTTCCGTCGTCGGCAGAGAACGTCTCGGATATCTTGTGCTGACGAAGGCTTGCAATGGCCAAGATGTTCACAACAATCGCCGCCTTTGCATGGCCAAGGCCAATTTCCAGGGGCTGACCATTGTGAACATTGCTTAAAACATGGCCAAGCCAAGAGTGACAGTATTGCTGGTTCAGGACGCGATATGTCACAACACAGTTGTCGAAGTAGAACTTGAAGAGTTCGTAGGCTGCAGCTTGGTCGACAAACATAAGGCCGCCTTCGTTACTTGTGCTGAAAGGCTTGTCCCCGGCTGATATGAGCGGCTGCAGGTTCTCGGATCCTGTCAAGACACCAGGTTCTGCCTGTTGTGTTTGGAGAGCGAGTCTTTTCCACGCTCGGTGGATGAAGGTAAGGTTTGAAGTAGGGTCGAAGAATTGGCCTTCGATCTCGGCCGTCTCTAGCCCTGGCGGATCTTGAGAAGTGGCGCGCGAGGCCAAGGTTTCGTCTGCGAAGAATGCGTTCTGTTGATGACTGAAAGGTTAGTCTATAGTCTCTAGTGCGCGCCGCTTAGGCTTACCTGCTCTCCGGGCTCATGTACATGTCAGGTCTTGGCAACACAGGAGGAGTCGGTGGCCTCCCTCTCCGGTACTGGTGGTCATAATGACAGTCGATGCTCTTCTTGGAACATCCATCGCAGGGTAATGTGCCGGTGCATTTGAGCTTTTTGACCTTGCAGTGATCGCATGCTCGTCTGGTCTTGGGGCCCTTCCGGCGATTTTCGGATTCACGACGCGTTTCTGGTGATTTTGGGAGAGATCGCTTTGTACCAGTGATAGATGAAGTTTCGGATAGGGGAGTGGAAGCAGGGGCAGAGCTGGGGGTCGTCATCGTGGCTCGTTCTGCGTTTCCGGATTAGGGAGGTCGGAGAACTGGGCGAGCATCTCGGAGACTGGAGAGTGGAGTAGTCATGGGTGTCCGGAAACGCGGGCGAAACCCGTACTTTATACAGATGGCTCTCCACTAGTTTGTGAAAACGCGGGGGCGACATCGGCACTAGTTTCCGGTGAGGGGATGGTCAACACTATCAATGGCTTCCTGCATATGAACCAACTCAGTGCAGGGTAGAGTGAGCTGACTCGAAGCTCAGTTTCTAATGGCTGAATGAGAGTTTGTTTGTAAAAGTATGAAGCCAGGATGTGAAGGCTGTAGTCAAACCACCTGAATGATGAGATCATGTCATGAGGTCGAGTTTGGTGAACGCCGCAGTTGGTCGCTATCAGTCGTGATCAACTCCGACCAAGTTGTCATGTTTACAGAGATTGAGTTCTAAAACACGACATCACAATATTTTTGCATATTATCCGCGTACGTTATTGACGAACCGTCCTATTTTCCTTCGAGGATGATGGCAAAGTGGGCTCAGCCAACTCAGGACTCCGAGGCAGCATAGTCTCCCCTTCCGAAGGCGACACATCTTGGTGTGAGCCACACGGCGCCATATTAGCAAACAACTGGCCCCAATGCATGGAAAAAGTAAAGGAATAAGCGCTACGCATTGTCGATCAAGAATGGCCCAGTAATCTGGTCTCGTTGAGTGCTACAGTGCATGTAAATGATGATCACCGAAATGAATTGTCTCAAAGGCACTCTGGGTTCCCCTTCAATTGATTTCGAATTAGATGGAATCCAGAATTTACACTTGACTTAATAACAAATACGAAATGTCTATTGTTCACTCTATATCAGTCTTATCTAGGCAACCTTGCTGAGAGATGCTGATGAGATGGCGGCGTGGATCTCTTCCTCAGCACCATCGGGGAGCGGCAGCAGGGGAGATCGCACGGTGGCATGTGACAGAATTCCCCGGGCAACGAGAGCATGCTTAAGAGCGACGGTACCCTCCATATGCGAGCCGCGGTGGTAGACAGCCTTGGTGACGGGGAGGAGCTGGTCGTGGATCTCGCGGGCCCTCTTGTAATCCTGAGCCTTGCCAGCCTTGATGAGCTCAATAAGAGGCTCAGGGGCAATGTTTCCATATCCGACGAGCATGCCATCCACGTCAAAGGCAGTGTGGAGAAGGTACTCGTCGTGACAGGTGAGGACGGGGACATTAGGGCGCTCGCGTCGGAAGACAGGGATCTCCGTGTCCCAGCGGCGCATGTTTCGGACACCGTTCTTCATGGCAATCACGCCAGGAAGAGCGGCAATGTCGAGAAGAGTCTGGAGGTTGTAGGTGGCCTTGGTGTTGTCGGGATATTGGAAGAGAATCAGGGGAAGCTTGGACACCTCGTAGACAACCTTGTAGCGGTCCTGAGGAGCGCCAGGCTGGTATCCAAATCGCAGCCAGCCGTGAGAAGGGTAGAGGAGACCAGCTTGAGCGCCAGCTTCCTTGGCGCGCTTGGCCTCGAGGGCAGCAACCTCAGTGCCCTCACCAGTGATACCGGCGATGATGGGAATCTTGTTGTTGACCGACTTGACAAAGGCCTTGATGACGTCGACCTGCTCCTGCTGGGTCAGGAAAGTACCTTCTCCGGCGTGTCCAAGTACCACGAGGCCCTTGACGCCGTCGATGCTTCCGAGCCAGGCGCCAAGTCGCTGGATGGCGTCGTAGTCGACCCGCCCTTCCTTGGTGAAGGGCGTGACAGGGGCAGGAATGAGACCCTTGAGATCGAGAGACATGATGGGCAAGTTGGAGATGTTTTTGCGGAGAGATGAGTGTGTTTTTAGGGTGTAGAAGCTGATGATGTCTGTGATGTTGGATTGAGAGATGGTTACCTTTGAGTCTGAATGCCTTCTTTTATAATGAATCAACTGAAGAGGAGCTCGCGACTCGGCCTCTGAACACAAGGCCGATCTTGTTCAAAGTCTCTCATCTTCTCCGAAGAGACCCGGAGTTCGAAGTGAAAGTGAAGCCATTATAGAGGGCAATCTTGCCACCATTCACGCCAAGATGACATTTCCGAAGGGAGTCCGAAGAGGCGTCTCGGAAACGCTCTCGGATTCCCGGATTCCCGTCTCATGTGCCTCGGGACGGCGCCAACAAGCGGGAATCAACCTCTCCACCATTTCAACGCGGTGAAAGTCTTGGATCACGCCCTAGACTAGCAGACCTTGCCAAAAGTTTCTTGTCCGAGCATCGGGGTCGACCGATCCCCCGCTTCCCCGGATACGCCTCTCCGCACCTGGAGTCAGAGATTCTGGGGAACTCGGACGAGTCCAGACTTTGCAAAGTTCTGGTGGTCTCATTTCGTCTCTGACGGTAGTTTGCCTGGTAAAGCAGGGATTCTCTGAGATCCGCCTGTTATAAAGATCGATCCGGCTGCCCCCGTCCTTGCTCTCTCACCCCAGGCTCTACCGCCCAACACTCTTGTTCTCCCATTTTCCAAGTCTACGAAACTCAATCATGACTTACCAGATCGATATCGAGCGTGTCTCGCACGAAAAGTCTGGCATCATGCACAGCGAGCACCAAAGAGGTGGTCTCTCGGAGGGAGACTTTGACTTCCTTAGAACGTTCCCTGAAGATCGCAAGAAGGCCATCATCCGCAAAGTTGATGTACGTCGATCACTCACTGTTGTCTAGAAGTCTTTGGTTGACAGTTCGTAGCTGAGATTGGTCCCAATGCTGGTGCTGCTGTACCTGATCGCGTACTTGGATAAGACCAACATTGGTGAGTATCTTGAGTCGTGGCTTGGCGATGTGGCTAACAGGTGGTAGGAAATGCCAAGATAGAGGGAATGACTGAAGATTTGGAGTTGAAGGGCATCCAATACAATATTGTCGTGGCCATCTTCTTTATTCCTTTCGTCCTGTGTGGTAAGTCTGCCCATGGATCAGAAGCAGAAGAACCTTTGGACTAATGTGTACGCAGAGGTCCCCTCCAACATGCTCCTTCACAAGTTTAAGCGGCCATCTTGGTACATGGGAGGAATCGTCTTTGCTTGGGGCACCATCATGACTTTGACTGGAATCGTTCAGAATTATGGTGGTCTTCTGGCTATTCGATTCCTGCTTGGTATCTTTGAGTAAGTCGACGATCCTTGGCATAAGACAAATTAACTAACCTCCTGATAGAGCAGGTTTCCTCCCCGGCGCGATCCTCATCATCTCCAACTGGTATCTTCCCAACGAAACACAAGTTCGAATCGCGATTCTCTACACATCAGCTGCTACTGGCGGTGCCTTTTCCGGTCTTCTAGCATTCGCTATCGCCAAGATGGACGGCGTGGCAGGTCTTGAGGGCTGGCGATGGATCTTCATCATCGAAGGCCTGTTCACAGTTATTGTCGCCATAATGTGTGTCTTCCTCCTCTGCGACTCGCCTGCCCTGTCTACACGATGGCTCGACGCCGACGAGATCCGATACCTCGAACTTCGCCAGCTTAGCCGCCGTGCCACCATGCCAGGAGACTACAAGGATAACCACAGCCATTTCAACTGGGCAATCTTCAAAGATATTCTCTTTGACTATAAGATCTGGCTCCTTTTCTTCGCCAACTGGTCGAACGCTGTACCCAACTACGCCATGAAGTTCACCATGCCCAGCATTCTGAAGGGAATGGGATACACTTCCTCTCATGCGCAGCTGATGACGATTCCTCCGTATGCTGTGGGCGCCATCTCGGCCTACGTGTTTGCAATCTTTGCCGACAAGTATTCCTGGCGATATCCCTTCATCCTCGGCCCCCAGTGCTGTCTTGTCACAGCTTTTATCATTCTCTTTGCCAAGTCTGGGGATGTCGAAAATAGCATTGCTGCTTGTTACTTTGCTGTTTGCCTGGCCTGCTTTGGGTGAGTCTCTTTCTTCCACGATGAAGGATGAATTCTAATGACGTGACAGCATGTATCCTATCCTCCCTGGCGTCAATGCCTGGAACGTCGCCAACACTCCCGACCCAGCCAAGCGATCCGTCAACATTGGTCTTCTTGTTTGTGTTGGCAACATTGGTGGCCTTATTGGATCATATATCTACCTTGATCGAGAGGCCCCGCGATACCCAACTGGCTATGGTACATCTCTTGCTTTCGGACTTGCCGGAATCATCGCGGCGACATTGCTGGAGTTCTTACTCAAGCGAGACAATGCCAGGAAGTCCCAGATGTCTGAGGACGAGATCCGAGAGCAGTACACTGATGAAGCGTTGATGCAGATGGGAGAGAAGAGTCCTCTTTTCAAATGGGCTCTGTAAAGGGTGATAGACCTAGGTACTGAAGAGGACTACATTTCTGGGATCTTAAATAGTGGAACGGGAAAGCTACTTGAAAGGGTTTGTAGACTAGATTAGACACCAATATTTGGTCTACATACGCCCTTAGGAATGGGTATGCATTGCGAAAGGGAATGGGGGATGACGGCGAACTTACAGAGCCCGAGGTATTCCTTTGGTTAGATGATTGGCAAGAACTGATAACACCTGTTCTGCGTGTCTGATGTCCAAATGTCTTGAATAGCTGGCGCCGTGAACAGCAGGTCTCTGGACGGCGAATTCGAAGACTGTCCCCTGGTTTCCCTTCTTGATTGGATCGGCGGGAAGCTGAAGTTCGCTTGTGGCGAAACTCCTCCATCCCAGGCTGTGGTTGGTTCGAGGCTCGAGTCGGATGTTGATCTAGTGGTTTAAAGCCATCGAATGAGATTCCATCTTCAGCCCAAAGTAGGTGGCGGACGTTTTCGGATCTTTGTGGACCATGATCCTAAGCCCAAGCCGGGACGAGCTATCGGGGAAGTCGAGGAGTGTCATTGTTAGTGACACTGGGCTTGAAAAGTCGATACTATTTTCACTAACATGACAGAGTATAGGCTTTACTTCAGGGGGGCCTGGAACTGTCAAGTCGGGCATCGTCAAGCCAGCGTTGTACAAGCTGGCTAAAAGCGTGGAGAAGGACACCAAGATCATGAATCTCAAGGACACCCTCCAGAAACGAAAGGGTTGGAACGTTGAGCATAGGCAGGCCTTCCGAGACCTTGTGACCCGGATACTGCAGGTTGCTGATGTTGGGTGCTGCACCATGCACGCATCTACCAAGGACACCCTCGCAGACTGGGCACGGGACAAAGCAACGCCCACAGTCCTTGATGAAGCTGGTGTCATCTTGATGCCCGAAGCCTTGGTCCCTTGGTTCGACGGGAGACCTCTTGTTTTTACTGGCGATGTTCGAAAACTGCCGCCTTGCGTGATGACCCTTGGGCAGAAGAGCTGGACAGGCGGCCCTCAACTTCTTCGGAAAGCATCAGGAGATCTCGGTTCTGGAGCGTATAATGGGTATGCAATGGCCGTGCTGGAGCTTACAGCGCCAGAAAGGCATCGTCAATGGGGGGTTTGATCTGGCAAGGGACATCTTCTACCCGGAGCTTGGCGACAAGTTTGAATACGGCGACCAGTGTGCGGTTAGCAAACGACCCGGTGTTTCTCAACTTGAAAGCTGGGTACGTCGGCAGTTCCCTGAGATCAAGCCCTCTTCAACGGGAAAGATCTGGCCCGTCTTCATCAACTACCTTCATACGACAGTGAGGACTGTTGACACTTCCCGTGTCAACTATGGACAGGCCTCAATAGCGTTGGCGCTGATGGAGACACTCATCAAGGCTCATGGGACCAAGTTCGTGGTGGTTTCGCCCTACAGGGCCTTTCTAATGTCCAGGTCAGCACCGCCGACTCCTTTCAGGGCAAGGAAGCAGACGTGGCAAGAAGACGAAAAGTTAAGGCGTGCATTGCTGATAATTACAGCTCTTCATCTCAAGAACAGAAAAGGCTACGCGGAAAACCGGTATTGCCGAAAAGGACATGAATCACGAGACTAACAGATTCCTTGACTACCGATTACTCTTATCAGTTGACTTGCGGTACAACATCGGCGAGAGCATATGCCGCTTTGTCCCCCTTTGTGTAATGTGGGTGAATAGATAAGAGATCTCCTCCCCCACGGGGAGCTAAAATCGGATAGTAGTTCCTAAGATTCTCCCAAATGCAGGAGCTGCAGGAGCTGCAGGCAATAAAGCGGGCGACATTGCCCCAACACTCTTGTCGTTGGCAGGAAACCGACCTGACGTGATGGGTCTTTTTCTCTGGGCAAAGCTCGGTAGGAAGCTAGGAATACGAGTGATGTGTATCAGCGCTCCTCATTAGGTATCATATGAAGCATCTGGCGTGTGTCAGATTACAACCAGGTCGCCGCATGAGCGTGGAACCGATGTTGAGACGAGAGGTGCCATGCCAACGGTCAGACCTCTCTGCGGTGGGTCACGACAAAAGGCAATGAGGAGATTGCCGGCATGTTGGTTGAGAGTACGAACTCTAAACGGACATCGTCAACAGCCAGGGACCCACGCGTGTGGAACACATCAGGAGAGCGAATTGCCGTTTTGAGATGCAAGACGCGGGTCTTCAGGATGCCTTGCACTCTTTCGATGGGCCGAAAGTAACAGGTTCCCGATCTCATGTCGATACATGCCGATAGCCAAGCCTAGACTCTGGTTATTCGGCAGCTTCTTTCTTTCATCTCATGTTCGCCAAGGCAGCTGTTCTGATTGTCCCCAGTTTCAGCCGGCGCATGGACCGCTTCCTAGCGAGCTGCCAAACGCTCTTCAAAGACCCTTGATCGAAAGGTGTCTCGGGACGAAGCTTTGGGTATGAAGACGGCTAGACCCATCGGAAGTTTCGCCTGATGTGATCCAAGCCCGCCTGTTATGTATGAGTCCCAAAAGGCATTCTCGAGTTTCGGGGTCCAAGCACACGGTTGACTGTTCCGTATCCTGTTAGTGGTTTCTCTAAGCGAGAGACTTGCCTGCCACGATCATGAACTTTAGAAGTTGGTCCCGCCAAGGGGCGCTAACGAAGCCACACAGTCAAAGCAGAGCAGGGATGAGCGAGTCAGTCAAGAATGGACCCTGGGGACCTCCAGCTCTGGGCATTCAGTGGTGGGGAATTACTCGACATTTACGGGGTAAACCCCGCATCAACAAAAGCTGAACTCACGAACCCTGACGGAGGAGCCAATATTGGACTCGGACCTCTTCTTTCACTAGCTAGTTTCTGTACTTGAGACTGGCAAGGTCGGGGCTACCAGCAATTCAGGATGAACTCCGGAGTATGTGTCACCTCCCACTCAGGGGTACCCTTATGTCTGGTCTGGCTTGATGGCGCCATGTCCACGTGGATGCAGCTCAAGTGACAGACGCCAACGGTTTCTTGAATCGGCAACGGGAGCCGCACTGACTCTCTCCCCTGACAGATGGCGTTTTCTGTGACAAGCCATCCTCCGGAACCGCAAGACTAGCGTAAGCGACCCTGATCTAACGGGCTTAACCAAACTGTCTTTGGGTCGGCCGAGGTGGTTAGGAACGGTTCATGAGTAGGCAATTTCCAGGTGACATGTCTAGGCCACGTGTGGGAGGGGGATATAACTGCAACACAAACCTTCTCTGTTGGCTTGGGTGGTGACGCCCGTATCTTGAACCACAACCTCACGATGGCGTTGTCGTCCGATCTCGCCTTCGATATTACCGTTACGACGATTTGCGGATCGCTGATCCTGCTCCGATGCGCATACCGAGCCTTTCGTCGATGCAAAGTACACCAAACCTGCCACAGGACATGGCACGAAGATGATGTCTGGATGGCCTTCTCGCTTCTCCCCCTCATCGCCAGAACGACGTGTATCTGCGTATCCTTTACTCTCAACCCGACACACGGTCGGGACTTTCCGACCAAGGATGAGGCTGCTTCGCAAGGGATGAGCGTCGAGAACATGCAAAATGATCGGATCACGTCGCTTCAGTTACTAATTCCATCGCGTCTCTGCTACGCGCTGTTGTATGGTCTCGTTGGAACATGGTCCTTTGGTTGATGCTAACAGCTGTAGCTTGTGGTGCCTTAAGCTTAGTCTCCTCTCCTTCTACTCCCGTTTCGTCAGCAGCAAGGCTGTGATTAGAGCCTTCTGGTGGTGCATCGTCCTCAGCTACATTGCAGTGCTTATCACCACACTGCTCGAGTGTCGACCCATGTCATTGTAAGGTACCTGACGGATGTTCATTGAGTGCATTGCTAATATTGCTAGGATGTGGGAGCTTGGCCCCAAGAGTTCACGTATGTCTCATGCCAGCACCCTTCATCTACCATCCTTGCGATACGGCAAAGTTGACAATTTGCAGAACCTGCTTGTTCTAGAGCCTTTGCCAACTTGATCACGATGGGCGTCTTCAACATAGTCTCCGATATCGCGCTCATCGTCCTGCCTTTTCCAACGCTGCGAACTGTGCAACTGGATCTGAAAACGTTATTTCGCCCCAAAATCTCACGCTTTCTCTGCTAACAACATCCTAGTAAACTCCAACTTGGATTCCTGTTCAGCCTTGGTGGCGTAGTAATTGTGATTACGACACTGCGTCTGCCTCTCATCCTGAACCAATCGTTGTCGCAAAAGTCTCGATCAATTGTGCGACGACCTCCCTGCCTCCTGAAAGGCTTGACTGTTGACTTGACTATAGTGGGCTGCCGTTGAAATCCTTTGCGCTTGCATAGTAGCCAACACGTCCTTCTTCTACGCCCTCCTTCGAGATCTTCAGCGACGACACGATACTCAAACCTCGGCAACACGAAGTCAAATAGGCCACTTCTACCTCCAAAGCCTAGATTCAACCAAGAGACCCTATGAGAACACCACATCCAAGGCTACTACTGGCAGCGATGGCGAGCTGATAGAAAGCCGGCAGGGGTTGGCATGTTGATGATGAAGCGAGACTGCTGACTGGATGGAATACAAGTTCTGTAGGTTGTCTACTCTGTTGATACTATACTAAATAATAATTCGTGATTAATGATACCTTATTTAAACCTGATAGGGCTTATTGTATTAACAATGTTGCTTAGACTATGTGATTCTATGTAACAACTTTGCTCGCTGTAAACTCTTTCACGCTATAGCTATTAGTTGTCGTTGTACTTCTCTTCGGCAGCCCCCCAACACCTTTCCAAGGCAGCCTCCTCACACCTGATCGCTCAAAGTGACGCGAAACAATGTTGAACAACAGCTCGATCTAATTGGTCAGAGCAACCCCACTTCAGGGGTGACGCGCTTTTCAACGGTCGCGTTTGGTGATGCCCTCATTTCATAATATCGAAATTCTTTCAACTACGCGTTTTCATAATTCAACCGCATTGAAACTATCCATTATTCATTTTATTCCTCCCCAACACTCTCAATAAACCAGCGCCAAAGCCATGGACTCTAATCAAGTCTCGTTCCTACATCTCCCACAAGAGCTCGTTGACCGCACTTTGGACCATTTACCGGTCGAGTCCGTTAAAAACCTTAGGCTGGTAAACAAGAATGTGTGTGCATTGGCCTCTGGACCACGATTCCATGGCTTTTTGTCGCGTCAGACGACAAATCTTACGCCCTCAAGCCTATCTTCTCTCGAAGCTCGCCGCAGACACAAGCTCCTGGGCCGTCATGTCCGGCATGTGCGCGTCATGGCTGAGACGCTTGCGATTACTTCAGCTGAGAAATTGCAGGCTACTGGGCTCTATTACCCACCTGAGTCTACCCTTACGAACCGACATGGTGATTGTGTGGTCACGCAGTTGGAGGGTCCAACCCAGTGCACCGAGCTGCAATCAAAGAAGTTAGAATGCAATCTTGAGTGGATGAAGTCTCGCAGCAACCCATATGACGTTCCAGTATCAGTGGAGGACGAGATCATCAATAGACTTGCGTCGGTCTTCAAATGGCAGCAAGACTCCTCGCTGGATACCATAGAACTGGATGCACGTTTCGTGGACGGGCCCGGTCTATTCTCGAGACCTGCTGCTCGCCACATTGAACACCCAGACCGACAGCGGCTATGGGCTTGGGCCTCGCGAGTTTACCGCTTGACAATGACAGCCTTGTGCCAAAGTGGTGTCACGATTCGTAATTTGTACATATTCAGCAACACAACAGGTTGCAGTATTCCATCTTACGATATAACGGTCGGACTACCAGAACTACTTAGTGTCGGTCTTGCTGGATCACTAAGTCGGCTCAAATGCGTATCGTTGAGTTTCTCCACCCGGATGGACCACGGTTGGGAGCAGTTGGAAAGGGTCTATGGCCAGAAGGCTGGCACTCGAGAGAGACGCCGGCAGCGTTTACAATGGCAACAGATCTGGGACGAGATTGGATGGCAGGAGCTGCACGGTGTTATAACAGACGATGAAGACAACACTGATGACAGTGATTGGGACTCAGATTCGGAGTACGATTCTGGCATTCTTGTCGAGAAAGGGTCCGAGATACGAGGTCGCTACGGGGACACTATGCCGCAAGCCCTCTGCCGAGACAACTTTCCCGGCATCGCCCTTCTTCTGCGACACATGCTCAACCTTGAGACGCTGGACCTGCATATGTTCCAAACTCTAGAGTATGAGTCCTACGATGGAGGGCGCAGACTTAACAAATACAGCGGGGTCTTTAAGCTCATCGCCAAGCTAGGTCCCCATTTCCCTCTACTAAAATCTCTGGTCGTTCGTGGTCTTTGCATTGATTCTAGCGACTTGCTACTTTTTATGGAGCGTCACCCCAATCTCGAGAACCTCGAATTGCGCAGCGTTGCACTTAACAGCGCAACAAGGCAGACATCATGGAATAATATCTTGAGCAATCTATGCCACAACGCTGTTCGTCAGCGTAGTGCGCTTTCTAGGGTCTTCTGTTCGAACATCTACGTCACGCCGTTCTGGCTAAGGGACCCCTTGCACTATCAAGTGAACTTGCTGCGGCGAAACGAGACTCCCAAAGAAGAATGGGTTGAGAGGTGGTGGCTAAGGAGGCGAAAGCTAACACAGGGAAGGCAATTTGGGTCATTCATACTCTCCACTCGAGAGGTTCTCAGGGATGAGTTTGAGCTTGACGAGGTGTTTGGGGAAGTTGCTGATGTGCCAGAAAGCGATGCCCTGAAGAACATCAATCTTGGCAACTTCCCCTCCAAGCAGATGATCATGTTAGAGGAAAACTCCTATGGAAGAACATATGGCTAATAGTGTACGGTCTGATCGAGGAGTCCTAGTCTATGATCATATCACTGCCTATAAAGCCTTTACTGCAACATCGTTGTGGCTACGATTGTGATAAAAAGACCGTCCAAGTACTGGCACATTAATTGACTTAACTAGAGTGCCGAGTGGGCAAGAAAAGAATCGAAGACCCTCCTGGACATAACCTTTGCCCGCAAATGAACTTTCTCACACAGTTCAGTCGCACACGGCATTTAAAAAGTGTGAAGGTAGTCACCAATGAAACTGCTGCCCAGCTTGCTGACAGCATCAGCAATCTCTCCGGCACCGAACTGCCTGGCAAGGATCTTGGCCCACTCGGCAGCTTGACCTTGGATAGTGGTAATCATGAAGCGGTGCTATCAGTGTCAGTGAGTTTTTCCGGTCCATGAAACACAGAAGAGCTGCTTACCTGGTATGGTTTGTTGTCCTTGTCATGGAGAGCGACCCAGCGGCCGTCACCATTCTTGTTCTTCTGACCGTACTGGAAACGGTCGTTGATACTGACGATCCAGGAGCCTGGGTACTGCATCAGCCAACATGTCTTCATCAAGAGATCTATCAGGCTGTGCACTTACTGCCCTCCTTCCTGGCAATCTTGCCAATGTAGTCATTGCTACCTTCGTCCTTATAGAAACGGTCCTGGACGAAAAGAAGGACGTCGACGTTGCCCTTGGACTGGTTCTGGGCTCGAACGACATAGTAGCGGGCAGTGCGAGTGCGGAAAGACTGAGACCACTGAATGTCCAGGGTCGCTTGCTCAGACTCTGCACTATAGGCAGGGATGATGAGAACATCGCCTTTGGTGGAGTAAGACATTGTGAAGAGGTTGATGATGAGAAAAGTGTTGAAGTAAGATGAGCTCGGTAGTGTGTAAAGGACGAGATGACTGACTTTGTTGCTGGGAGAGATTTATGCTGAAGATGAGGAGGTTTATATACACTAATTGACTGAGTGCTTCATTTTTACTGAGAAATTAAAACGCATATCTTTCAATCTTCTCGGCAGTTGACGAACGCAAACATGCATGCAACTCATGCTAGAAGCCCTTTGGCTGAACAACTCTCCATCACATTACGCAAGATCGTGATGAGCCCCTCATGTTTGGAATGGGATTTCCCAGCTCGCCACTTCTATACGAGGCATCCGCCCATCACAGGTCCAGAATTCAAAGATTTCAAGCCCTCTCATCTGCCGAGAAACGGCCTGTGATGTGGCTTGGCGCCTCAAAATGGCATGCCCACCATGTGGCTAGCTGGCCCGTCACAGCACCGATGTCTCTGGAATGCAGGCGTTTAATTACCCCCCGCACGGCTCACATTTGTTTTAGGTTGGGCACCTGGTAACGGGTAAAAGCTGTGGCTGGCTGATGATTTTCATAGCGGGTTCTCTCCAACTAAATCTGGTTAGAGGGGATAGTTCCATGTTGATGAGGTGGATGTCTACTAACTAAAATAGACAAATAGATCGGGACTCCTTCAGAGGCGGCAGCCTGGTCGTCATTGTTGTGAGCCGTCGATATGTGACTATGCATGATGTCGGACATTGGCAGGGTCCATTACGAGTCTAAATATTGACATCTCAACGCTGTACATCAAGTGTACACAACATGAAGGGCACGCGTTGATATGGCGTGCTGAACATCCCTGATGACATGGTTTGTCTCGCTTGAACATCTGACTGCCACATAGTTGACTGGACTGCTTCTATTCGCCTTTTTGGATCATGGTCATGGAAAATGTTCCTTCGCGAGTATACTAATGACAAGCTATGAATGGAGGCCCATATTCTGTTTATGAGGAAGTGGCTACATAATTGAAAGAGACCTAGGTGTGCACTTTCTTGCTTATTATCTTGAGAGGAGACAATGATGCCTGGAAAGCAGTAACGCACTTGAGACATTGGGCCCGTGGCATATCCGATGCGGTAGCCAAAGCCGATAGAGTTGCATGTCTCCCCCATTTCTCAAGTGACATGGCTACCAGCGCACAGATCTTTCATGCAGCCGCTATCCTCATTTACAACGGCTGAGGTCTAGGAAAGAGATTATTGTGTGGCTTGCTGATCTAGACCACAGACCGTCACGCTCGCCCCATCCAGTCATCACACATACTAGTTATGCAGCCTTTGCAGATGATGCTTTCGATCAGTTGAAACACTCTGCAGAATGTTAGATCTCGTATGATCATCAAAGATTATTCACATACCAGTCTACAATGTAGCGAGCACAGAGTGGAGAGCAGACAAGAGTAAGGATGGGCATGTAAATGCTACGTTGCTAAGCCCAGAACCCCCTCTTTCAGTCTAGACCTTCATGAGGAAGTATTCGATACCTGTGACAAGACAGGTCAAAGTTACTTTTATTGGCCTCAACCTGAAGTCTCGGCTGATTGAGGGGGCTAGAGCCCGGAAGAGATCCCCCGAGAAGGAACATCGCAGAGTTTCCCCTTCCCAAAGCATGGCCAACAAACTTATGAGGCATCTAGAGGCAAATAGTGGCTACCTGACTCTATCTAGAGAGTGAGGGGGTAATCAGTCGATAGAATAGGAGGAGATAGAGAAAGGGTCGTTTTCCAAGTATAAGAGATCTGGCTTTTGCTGGTTTGACTGATCACTCCAACACACAGCATCATCTCTCATTTTCTTCACGATAGCTTACAACACACAATCTTCACTATCTTTTCAGCATCTTCAAGCCTGGAGATATGGCTTCTGCAACATTTGCAAACGTCTCCAGCCGACCAGCTGCTTGGACCCTTGGCCAGCCGAGCTCGGCTCTGCCAGTCGAGGCTGTCGTTGATTCCACCACTTTCACCTCAACCGAGTCCAACTCTACTGGATTCACCTCAAGTGGGTTCACCTCGGCCGGGTTCCAGAAGCTGTCCAGCTCTTTCACCGACAAAGATGGACTCTCCAGTGTCGACTCAACTCTTCTTCAAGACGCTGGCATGATTCGCTGTAAGTGGCAACTAAACACAGGCAAGGGACCTAGACTGACATTGTGTTTCTTAGCCATCGTCAAGATCGAATCGCGCTTCGAAAATACACAGACTGGCCATTCCATCTGGAAGATAGGCACAGGCTGGCTCATTCGCCCCGATCTCGTCGTCACCGGCGGTGATGTTGTGTACGATGCCGAGTATCAGCTAGGCGCCGCCACGCAGGTCAAATGTTTCATCGGCTACCATGCCAGTAGCTCCTCGGAGATTCAACCCCGTTATGGCCAACGTGTCGTGACTTCCTCTGAGTGGATTGATGGCTCGGAGAAGCGCTCGCGGGACATTGCCTTTATCCAAGTCGCCGAGCCCTTTGCGATCAAGGGCTGCACTTGCAAGTCGCTTGAACAAGTCAGCCTTCCAGAGCCTGAAGCTGTCCCAAAGGCCCCTGTCCAAGGTTTGTGATACTAGAGCCTTAACAGTTGACTGATTCTAACCATGTCTTTCTACCAGAAGAGCCTGTCGTGCCCGAGTCCAAAGAAAATGCCACCACGACAACGGAATACTACCCGAGCTCCAGTGGTGTTTGCGTTGAGACTGCTGTCCCTCACGTCGAGCAGCCCAAGCCCCAGCCCGAGATTCCCCAGCCCGAGATTCCCCAGCCCGAGATTCCCCAGTCCGAGATTCCCCAGCCCGAAGTCATCCAACCCGAAGTCATCCAACCCCAGGAGCCAGAGCTCAAGATCCCGTCCCTGCCCGTTCATTCGAAGACGGATGACGACGGTTTCGTCAACGTGACCTCGGTGGAGGCGAACAACCCAACCTCCCCAGCCACTGACACGACCACGGATCCATTCTATGAGACTCTCAAGACTGTAGCTCAGATTGATGCAAAGACTCTCGACATTGAGTCTCCTCTTGTCGACGAAATCGGTCAGTTCCTCAGTGTCAGCGCCGGATCTTTGCTCCGCTACGTGGCGGGTGCTGAGCCTATCTCTACTGGCGAGAAAACAAGACTTCCCGGTGTCTCAGAGAGAGCCCTGCTTTCTGAGGCGTCTCTGCAGGCTGTCTTAGCAATTGAGGAGTCATCGGAGTTGGACGAGATCCTCGAGCACATGAAACGAATCTGGTCTGCCAATGCACCTGAGGTTGACCAAGCTGCCACCCTTATTGTGCCGTACCTCAAGGAGCGTGCGCAGCACATTGCCGAATACCACTTGGAGGATGCCAATGAGCAAACTGTTGGGTCCAAGAAACTCAAGCGCAAGCCCTTGGCCATTAGGCTCTCGACAGGAAGCCAGGGGTCCAAGGACTTTGCGAAGGGTCTCTTTTCGCCAACCATTCCCCTTGCTGGCCGAGAGCAGGTCTTTTCCTCCCTGGGTCCGGTTCTGAGGGATGCGATCCTCGCCGTTGAGACACTGGTTTCTGAGACCGGCAAGGCTGCCATCAACCAACGTGTTCCGAAGCTGTTGGAGAAGTCGCGCGCTGTTAGCTCAACTCAATCCGATCTGGAGGCCACTCGCGTTCTGATTCAACGCGCTATCATGGCCGATGCCGCCTATCAAGCCCTTGCAAGCCTTACCGAGCACAGTCTGCAGGCTCTAAAGCTTCTTCCGCTGGATTCTGCCACGATTGAGCACGAATCCGTCTTTGACTTTATCAAGAGAGTCATCCAGAAGACTGGGCCCGTGGCGTTGCATCCCACGAAGCAGGCTGTCAAGAAATTCATCCCACTGCTCATCGACGTCCCGCCCAAGCAACCAGAGCCTGCTACCAGCGTTCCTACCAAGACTTCTGTGCATAGGCTTGCCCTTCGAGATGTCCTCCGCAAGGAAAAGGCTTCTACCAATGTCGGAGTCTCTTGAAGGAGCGTCATTCTTCTTCGGTTTGGGGATGTAACTGATGACGCGCTTGCTTTTACTGAGGAACGAGTTTGCTATGATGGCTTGTTTGAATTATGCAGTGCTTATTGTCGGAGGAAGAAAACGCATAACGAAAAAAAAATGTGTAAAAAGAAATCTCATAAAAAGTTGGAAGTGGTTAATTGGGAGCCAAGGAGGGTGCCCCTGGACGATCGATCAACTTGGGTTCCGGCCACACCCGGAAATTTTCCTTTGTAGACGAGTAATCTCGTGTCATTTTGTTCATGTAGTGCTAGTATGAGTTCTGCCATTTCACAATAAAAAAAAACCAGAGTTGCAACTGATGGTTATCTTCTCATTACACGTGCACTACACTTCCGTTAGAGCCTTGAACTGCCCCAATACAGACCATGATTATTCAAGCAAAATGTAAGCCATTTTCACTATCTAAAGCTGCCTTGGATGATCTTAAGCAGAGGAAAGTTGAGCACTGCGAATATCTGCCCTCATCCCATTCTCTAGTTCGGCGATCAACTCGGATGCCACCTTTGCCTCCAGGCCCATTCTTCCAGTGTTTACTTCCTCAGCGAAACTGACTCTCCCATGCCACCATTCGAGCCAGCTCTCAGCTCTCGCCCCATCTGGAGCTCGAAGAAGCCCGACACTAATGTCAACGACGTCATCGGCAATCTTCTCATGCCAGAAAATGGTGGCGCCGCATGTTCCACAAAACTCGCGCCTTACGTTCGTTGATGATGAATAGCCCGTTAAGATCCCAGGGGGCAGAGTTGCAAAATCCAACGGTACGATCGATTCTGTCCCATCCACGCCGGGAACATGAAAAAAGATGTTAACCCTGGGAACAAATGCCCATGTTTGAACTTCAAATCCAGAGATGAGGCGACATGATCGACAGGCACATGTTCCGGCAAGATATTTGTTGCCATTGCCTTGAATCCACCATTTCTCATCATTAGGGTTCTTCTTTGTGTACTCGTCTGTGGTTTTGTCCGGGAACATGAGGTCGGTAAAGTTGCGGCGTGGCCCACAGCTCTCATCGTTGGGGCGAGTGACATGAAACCTGACGTTGCCACAAGAGCACGACGCTTCGACGGAGTCGCTAGCAGGATTGGTCGGCTGAGCACTGGGTATTCTGGCCTCCCTTTCCTCGAAATGGCCCCCTAAGCTCTTCATCCAAAGCGAGAGTCCGCCATCCTTGGTGTCGGACACATATTGGTGTGATGTAAATCGCCCCAGACTTGAACTTTGCCCCGAAAGGCAACTGACTGCACCTGTCGCGGCTCCCCAATCAAGGCCCTCTCCCTCAGTTTTGACAGCTCGAAACAAATGGCAGCCGCATGTAGCGCAAAAGTAGCGTGTGGAAGTTCCAGTGGGATGATAGGCCTTCAAGGAAGGAGAAATATCAGGAGCAAAGATGGGATAGTACGAGGTGCATAACACCCCCGAAGTGTGTCGGCATGTATCGCAATGACAAAGAGATAGTGGAATGTCCAAGCCCTCGCCAGCCTTTAGATCGACTTGCTGCGAAACAGCGCCGCAAAGGCAGCTCACTTGCAAGGCTTTGGCAGGCATTGAATCGTGAAGCGGTTCTTAGAGATACGGATATGACGGAAAGTTGCAAGGTATCGTGGGATCTGTAAGAGACATAGGATTGCCTCCTAAGAGAATGCAGAAGACTTAAATCAGGCCTTGAATATTTAACATCAGCAGTTGTTAACCCATAGCAATTCTAGAGATTCACTTCCCCTCCCACAATCGATATCTCGGGTAAAATCATCCCGGAATCTCGGGGACTATCGCTCGAGTCGTACGAATCATGGCTTTCGTACCCTTGTTGTCTCAAGGGATGATTGGAAGGGCTCCGAAATGCCCCGAAGCTTCACGCCCCTAGGCAAAGCTCAATCACCAATGATCAAGCTCCGGACTTAACCAGTAGTTACTTAACCCCGGGCCACTTGAACACCTAGGTTGGAGAAAGCCTCTCAATGGACACTCCGGTTTCCGGTCTCAGAGGGCGCCCTACGCCCTACGCCCTACGCCCTACGCCACAATACCCTCTACCGTCACGATAGATACATACCTCTACTGCTTTTGTTCCGCAATCGGGCAACTGAAGAATATCTTCTCACTTATCCTACTCATCACTTTGTTATGGTTTCTGCTTGAATCTTTTGCGATCTCCGGGCTCAGTTAACCCATCAAGGGCCAAGCTGTTAGGTTTCTATGGCTATAGAGCCTTACCTTAGGTTTTCGGTGTTTTGCAGTATTGGGTTTTAATACTGCCGTGTGTCTTCAACTGTGTCCTTTGCTCCTGTGGCTGACAGCGATGTCATCAAAAAAATAGAAGGGCCAAGCTGCAACTATAATAAAGAACAGATCCGAATCTTTGGCATCAACCAGTTCGGTCTAGTGCTTGAAGCTCTTTTTAACTCAGCATCATAAAAGCAAGGTATAGGTGCTCCGTACCAAAATGTTAGTGCTCGACAAACCGACGATTCGATGCTAAGGAAAATAATGCGGCTTCGGCCTCATAGGGCGTACCGTTATCCTGCTAGACTAAACTCGTTCCGCACTTGAGTCACGATATAACGGCCCATGCTGGAAGATGGGACCACTCGGGGAGTATCGCTTCACACATTTAGGAGGCTGACTAGTAGGAATGGCCAACTTCATCATCGCGGAGTACCGCCCTTAACATTACAGCCCCCTCTCGTCTGCTTGAAACTGGTCAACCCGGGACGGGATGAGCTGATGCTTCCCCTCTACGCATTAAACAACATGACAACCACCTTCATATTCCCATCCTACTTTCCCGCCCTCATAAAGAACATATTATGGACTTTTTGCATCCAGTCTAAGAGGCTTCCATTTTACTAGAGCCAATAATGCACTGATCCCCAGACCTGATGTGTGTATGCAAATAGATGTGTTGAGAATCTGTTCTTTATTATAGTCGCAGCCCGGCCCTTGATGGGTGAATTGAGCCCGAAGATCGTATGCAAAATGGGCTCAGGTGTGATAGACATGGCCTCGTTCGTCGCACTACTTATCAGGCTAGTGGTGCATCCATACTTGGTAACCATAATAGCGGGCTCGTCCAGGGATTTAAACTCGTATTCAGGAGGTGGTTTATTCATCTCACCTTCTGAGATGATACCTCCGAGCGGCAGATTGTTTCTGGTCGAGCGAACCCAGAGCTCCGCCTAGGACTTGAATCCGTCCGTCCCAGCACCAGCTGTGATGGCCTCGACAGGTTCTGGGGCAACGGCGACACGACTTCTAAGCGCATTTAATGGAACATGGTGCTTGTCAGCATGGAGCTCAATTAGAGCCCAGTCACGTAGTCGCTCAACACCTACTGCATAGGTGTCATTCACCTCATTGCTGAGCTTGGGAGAGAAAAGAACTTCGACTGGTGTGGTCTTCAACGGTCTCCAAGGTCTGATTGGCTTGGTCAAGAAGGGAAATCTTGGCATCTAAGACGCCCATCACCATTCCCTTCTCATCGTCGGGGATGTCCATGCTCGTCAGGACCGTTTTTGATGTCTCCAAATTGCTCTTCTGGTTGGTGATGAATTTCATCATATCTCTATGGGTACCATTGCCATGTTGAATCATTGGTAATCGAGAGGCAAGGTCTGATTCGTCATAGAGATAGTCCTCGATGGGTTGATATTCATACAATACCACATACTCACAGGCCAAAGCCAAAATCTTGCCGGTGCCTCTCTCACGAAGGTAGAGGCACTTGGTTCCTTCGCGGTCGGGCTGATCTAGCCGCGCGATATAGAGACCCCGACATTAGTAGAGGAAAGTTGATTGATTTCGACCAGGTAAGTGACGCCTCTCCAATGTAGCCGCGGGGCGCTCAGCCGAACAAGAGCTGCTTCTTTCATCTCAACTGGGACATCTCTAACCCCGTGGCGCTGTAGGGTCGGATGGCATCGTGCCACTACGGCACAGGCCAGGCCCCAGGACATGGAACCTTTTCTCACCGAAATAAGCAGCGTGAAAAGATAATCAAAGTCCAGTCAGGTTCTTTGATTGCTCCTTTTGTAGCCGATACGTAAGATATCGATGACAGTTCAGTCGGTATGGCTACGAGCTTGTATGATATCCTTTCGGAAAGGGTCAGCAGAATCATCTAACTTTGCTGCGATTATCTGATAATAGACGGGCCCTAAGGTCTTGCCCATTGACCACCTATCAAACCGAGGCTCCCATGGATCCGAACTCGATGAACCCCTCAACTTACTGTCGCGTAGTCTTAGCACTCCCAAATTTAATGACTCTAAATGACCAAAACATGTAAAGTAAAATACTAAAATCCCGTAAAAGTATATCATAAGGATATTTCAAATCCTACAGAGTTTTTATATATAAGTAACTATTTTATTCTAATTCTATTACTGTCATAGAGAGGGAGGTGTGTCTGTGTTACACTCCACCGCCAAGGCCACTTCACATGGAACTTGAAGGGAGGGAGCTTTGCTAGATCTCACAAAAGTGTGTTATCCAGTCATTGGCATTTTCTACTCATTCGCCACCAGAGACGAGGCATTGTATTTCCTGATCGCCGTCAAAGGCGTAAGAGGTTAGCGATATGTGTGTGGCCGAAACCGACAAGTCTAGTGTGTCATAGCGAGTGTGGCCCAGAAGTGACATGGTAGGGATTGGAGATGGACAAGCTTACTCCGCCCCGCCCCACACGGCCGATGGCCCGGAAGCATCGGCAGACCGACGGTATGGTGATTACTGTACATGAGTTAGGCTGTGGTGGACGGAGATGATATTCTCCACGACTAATCGACTGTCATCCTGAGGGCGGGGATAAAGATGGGCGAGATCACACTGCTGATCGGTAAAGTAATCAATGATGAGGTAATGTTCTGGTTGCCTAGAGATGGACTAGAATTATGAAGGCCGGTAGGTTTGCTACCTACCGAGGCTTCTTGAAAACACATACAAGACAAGAACATACTCTGCCGAGGTCTTGCAGCTGAGAGCTACATCATCACGAAGCCATTCAACACAATTTGGTTATTAATCGAGTAGAATTGCCCATATACATGCGTTACCCTAGACGATAATATTTCCATCCAGCGCATTAAACATAGATCCGGCCAAACCTGCCTGGACAAAGGTTACAGAGAATAGTGGCGGTAGTATTCTAGGAATTTAATTTCCGGCGGCTCCTTTGGCACACTATGTACCTTTTCCTAAGTGATTGCATGCATAAGCTTAATAATTCTCAAAGTCTGTCCTCTTGGTGAAGTCTGCACCATTAAACCCCGAATTCACTAACTATGTGGCTAATAGTTGTTTTGGTTGAAGGAGAAAACAAGGCAATTAACTGTTTCGTTGAATTTAGGGTAGGCAAGGCTAGGATATGAAGTTCCGACGTGTGAGAAGAAGGAGTGTTATCACGAGGGGGGTTTTCCCCAACGTTTACAAGAGGAAATACTGTGGCAACTCATTAAGGTACCTTTTTTTTTTAACTGGGTAGTGAGCTATCGTGGGAATCAGTCATTTCACCACGATGAGGAGTTTTGGTGCGGCGTAGCATAGCTCTGGTCACATTTCTATTACTAGATACATGGAGTGGCACTTTTGGCTGGCGAGAGCCCCATTGTCACCATCACCTGATAGGTACGGAGAAAATACTACCATTGAATCCTTCCACGTGAATAATGAAGTGAACTTGTTGGGCCCTGCAGGGCGAACGATACAGGGTTGCTGCTGACGGGAAGACGGGTCCAGCCGACGGCGAAAACGGACACGGAGCTCGGGAGGCAGGCCATTGACCAACCAGACCCAGCTTTACCCCTGCATGATCCTTTGCTAAGTACCCAGCCATGCGGCTAAATGTTCTCGCACGGGCCTAGCCTGCCTTAAATGTTACATTCCGCGCCGCTGGCTGACATGGAAAACATGCTTCAGTCCCGAAGGAGGAGGTCAACCATATACGCCTTGTCTATACGCCAGTTACGCGGCTTAGCGCTAATCCTTCAACGTGTAAGAACTTCTAAATATTGGAGGCTAGGTTCAAGCGAGCAAGTAAGAGTGGAGGCGAGGCATTTAGGGGCTGGCCACAATCAAGTGGCCTGTTTGGCTTGGGTCTAGCCCGTAGGTGATTGGGAAACTTAGCAATTGATGTCACACCTTTCGTAGCATACTTGATGAATATGAAATGAACTCTCACACTGCATCTAAGCGCCTTGCTCTGCAGTTACTGTGGGCCAGATAGAAATCACTAAGCCCCTGTCTCGGAAAGCGAGAGCGTACTTACAAGTTCGCCTACAGGTTCGCCTGGAGCCTCCGTAATCACGCCGGGTAGGTAGCATCGGAATCCTACAGCTAGGATACTGCTGACCATCGTCCGTGAGAAGAACCCTCTTGTGCGACGTGGAAGACTTGTTCCACATGTCGATTATCTCTATCTGCTTGATATATAAAACCTCTTGCCAGCTGCCTCTCGTTCTTCATATCCCAAGGCCAACAAGAATCATCAGCCCTCAAGCTCCAACTGATCGGTTTTACCTTGCACACCTCTACTTCATCGTCACCTACTCTTCCACCTATTAAGCCTCTACAATGGTTTCCGTCAAGAATACCGTTCTCCTGGCCATGGCTGCCTCTGTCCAGGCCTCTCCCCTCGCTGCCACCTCCTCTACCTCTACTGCCGCCGTTCCTACGGTGACTTACATTCCTGATGAAACCGATCTTTGGACTCCTCCTGCCCTTCCTGAAGGTGCCATCGATATCAGCAACAACAGAACTTGGGTCAACCAGATCAAGAAAGAACACGGATTGGACACAGCTGACGATAGAGTCACTCCTTCCGATGAAGTGATCCTCATGTCTGGTGCCTGTAGCCAGGGTACATGCCCCGATTACAATAAGGCTTTCGACATGATGTACACTTGGAGCCAGCAGACGACACCGTCTCCTGGAGGCGCCCCTCCCAACACCATTGTCTGGCAGGACTTTCAAATCCGCGTCAACGACTGCGGGAAGTGCTACATCCATCGAACTGGTGGCACTGGTGGCGGATGCTATGACTTTACTGCCTGCAATCGCGCACAGTCAATCTGTGTCGACCCTGGTAGGCACCGGGCTCACCGCATCTGGAAGGATAACGGGCACAAGACATGCTACCAGATGGACCAGATTTCTCTGGGAGGTTGCGGTATCATTGTGGAGCGATCTATCCATCGCCCTGTCTATGAGATCGCATGTAACTGGTGAGAAGGAAGATAGGATGGTAGTTGGCTTGGGGAGTGAGGGAAATAGGCCTTGAATGATGCATGACAACTTTTTTTGTACACAGAAAATGGCTAGAGGTTTGAGAGAGTCTCAAAGCCATTATTGCCTTCGTTGGCCATCAGCAAAGGAGGGTAGACTCCTTGGAGCTGCTTCCTTGCCATGGCCCCCTTTACCTAGAATGATTGTTGACACTGATTATTTTCTTCTTGTCCCCAGTGAGTAAGAATCTTCGATCCCATTCAATAACCCCCAATAGTGACCCATAAGACGAAATGGTCTCGGATATAGGCTCTCTGTGCGTTTATAAATTATGTGTTTGATTGCTAAAGAACGGTGGGGGGCTTCTATAAACGACAATTTAACCTAATGCACACAGAAACCAGCGTTATTATTTAACTTTCGCTTGAATAGTATAGCAAGTTTTAAAGAAATTTATCTATGGCAGTGCTTTAACTTTTTTTATATTTTACTCTTGTTGAGAAGGGAACCGCTTCCTGTTTAGTCTTGCACGTGCTGGTCCCACGTGACTAACGCGATATCTTACGCGTGATGCCTGGTAACTTTCTTAACTTCTCCACCAGTTTCTCCTTGATCCCATCAACATTTGTGCCAAATAATGGAGTTTGGACAAGCCAAACGTATATCGTAAGGAGATATGATCTTGAAATGACGCCCAAGCTAAGCAATACCAAGCTGCAAGAGATGCCAGTTCCGCAAGGCAAGATCATCAACTTGCCACGCGTTTTCAAGAGACTAACCGACTTCTAGCTTCGCTGCTCGCGCACGGAACCATGTGATAAATGTCTGCAGGCACATCAAGCATGCGAATATCGTGATGATGATCGCAAACGAAAACCAGCTTCTCGCCAGTATGTCAGCAGCTTGGAAAACCGCATTGCCTCCCTCGAGAGCCTGCTTATGCGTATAAAGCAAGCCTCGGCAGATGAGAGGGAGAGACTGCTTGAGAATGTGTCATTTGACCAATGGCTCGATGCAAATTCTTCTGAGACCCAAAAACCCGAGGCCCCAAGCGTGACCCCGACGAAATCGGTTCAACCATTTGGACTTCAAGCCGGCCCTCAAGGCCTCCTCATTTATCATGGTCCCACCAGTATCTATCGCATCCGCACTGGAGGACCTCCCTTGTCATCTAGCGATATGACTTCACCTGACGGCCAGTTTGACCATGTCGCCCAGCACTTTGGCATCGACCTCGAAGACGAAGTCGTCATGGCTGCCCTTCACCAATTTTTCCGCTGGCAATATCCACACTTCATGTTCATATACCGTGAAGCCTTTCTAAGAGATCATTTTGGGCAGCGAACCAAGTCAAAGTATTGGTCTCTCCCATTATTGATGGCTATTTGTGCTTTGGGGGCTGTAATGCTGCCAGACCGTTCACAATCACAGATGAGCGAGCAGTTTTATGCAGCAGCTGAGAGCATCATCATTGTCTCGGGCCTGACGCACCCTTCTATCACTGCTGTTCAAGTCTTCCTATGCCTTGCCTTCTACCAGATTGGGAAAGGCGAACTTTCCAAGGGCTGGGAGCTCTCAGGTACAGTGCCATCGAGCCTACCCAATAATCTAGCTGGTGTTGACCTCTTACCAGGAATTGCGTTCCGCATGGCACAGGACCTTGGGTTTCAGAAAGACCCTCAGCAATGGATCGCCAGTGACGCCTCTCTGGCAACCTCTGAAGATGTCGAAATCCGCCGCAGGATATACTGGGGATGTTACACATCCGACAAGATAATCAGTCTCATCTTGGGTAGACCGGTTCAGTTGTACGATGAGGCTGGCGAAGTCGAACACACTGAGTCTTTGCCGTAAGTCTGATTTATTGTTCAAAGCCTTGCAGGATACTTACGGCAGTAGGGACTTCCCAGATATGGCCCCGTGGCTACCTGCTGGTGTTGATATCTCTCGGATGCTCGAGCCAGGCTCTTTTGGTAGCCGTGAGCGGTTGATCACAAGCTTCAGTGAACACATCTTGCTTTCCAAATCAATCGAAAAAATACTCTGTAGCCTTTTTTCTCGAAAGGCTGCCGCCAATGGCGTAGCCGGTCTCACTCTTACCGACGACCTGGATCTGGAACTTTGCCGCTGGCAGGAGGCGCTGCCAGACTGCATCAAGTGGAACAGATGGGAGTCCCCAACGACTTCGCTTCTGCCAAGTGTTGCAGCTTTAAAGTACGTTCATGACATGATATCCTCGGCCCGACTAGCAAAGCTGATTGGAACACAGCATCCTGTTTAACAGCACAAGAATCGTGCTCCACCTCGATCGGGTCAGTACCGAGGCATCTGCCCAATCTCAGAGTGTCTCGCGCACCGTTTGCACTTCCGCTGCACAGGATGTTGTATGCCTCGTCAGGCAATATCGAGCACAGCATGGCCTCGAGCATGCTCCACTCATCTTCATATATGGTATTGTTCAAGCTCACCGCGCAATGAGGGCACTCGACATGACACCCCATGAGGCAACTTATCTTGTACAATCGTTAGATGAGTGCTGTGTGGCATGGGGTCTGGCGGTACAGGCCAGGTCACATTTATACGAGTTGTTCTAAGCTCTTGGACTTGATGATTGGTATATCATCGCCAGCTACGATAGAGATGGACTGCCATCCAGCATCGGCGTTCAATCAGACTGTTTTATTTGCTACTATATATGAAACCACTTCCATATCTATGAGAAATGAAGACTGAAGGGCCTCTTGGAACCCCACTCTAGATACAGATGCATGTTCCGTCTACACTTTTCCAACGGGAAGCCCCAACTCCAAACCTGACTTGAGCGCGACAGCAAGCTTCTTAACGTCCTCGAGATTGTTGTAGAAGCCAAAGGATACTCTTATGCCCAGCCTATAAGGCGTGACGAGAATTTGGTTCGCGCGGAGGTGCTCTGCCCAACGAGGGTCATGTACATCTAGGATATACAGATGAGGAGCATGCTCCTTTCGTGAAGTTGGTCCAACAATGCTAATGCCTAGGTCTTGGCATTCCCTTCTCAGGGCGTCTCCAAGGCTGAATAGGTGTTCTTCAACATTTTCTGGGCCCATCTCATTGAGATAGAACTTGAGAAATGCGTTGGCAGCTGTGGTGGCAACGAGACTGACATTGAGATGCTCAAAGCGACGAGCGCTAGGATGATAGATGATATCATCCGACGGCACGAGAAGATCTGCCCGCGTGTTGTGGACAGCACCGTAACCGACAATTGGAGGATGGGGATCGGTCTCCGCAATGACCTCGGGGTCAACATACAACGCTGCGAGGCCAGTCGGACAGTTCAAGCCCTTGTGAAGACCAAAAGCAGCGGCGGATAGACCCAAAGCCTGGACATCAACAGCCGCGAAACCCACCTGCTGGGTCATATCCACAAGCACGTGAATGCCCTTGGGTCGGTACCTGGCACAGATGGCAGCAATATCGTTCTTTTGGCCGCTGTGAAACATGACTGAGCTGATACCAATGGCACGAGTACGGTCATCGACATAAGGAGCAAACGTGTCTGCGTTTGCAGCAGAGACGATGGCCGTCTTTTCGGCAATGGCAATCGTGGGAACTTGGCGGACCTCCAGGCCAGAAGCTCTCATGGCCATCCAGCCGTAGGCATGGTTTGGATGTTCCGAATCCAGGATGACGACGTTGTCACCCGGGGCAAACTTCATGCCCCGAATGAAACAGTTGAGACCCTCGGTTGTGTCACGGGTCAATGCCACAGACTCAGGAGAAGGGGCGTTGATGTACGTTGCAATCAACTCTCGTGTCTCGATTGCCGTCTTCTGCCATTCTGGCTTGGGAGCTGGAGAATGCAGAGCAACATTGGCGTAACGGGTGAGGGCATCGTGAACGATGAGGTTCGAGGGAGGAGCAAAAGAGGCGTTGAGATAAGTGTAGCCGTCAACATCCACCAGCGGGACAAGACGACGATAAGCAGACCATTTGGCATCCGGCTGCCTATCTTTGGGAAGGGTGATAGGTGTCGAAGAGTCAACGACAGCGTCAACTAGAGAGGGTGCCATGATGACTGGGATGGATGAAACGGATAAGAAGAGGATGTACAATCAGGGTTTAATGATGGATGTGAGCTTGGAGTGCGTTATACCCTGTATCTTGAGCAAGTACCAGGCCTTTATAGATTCACAACCCCAACGCTGTTCCTCTCAATCAACACTGGATCTACAGGCCCCAAAATTCCCCGAGCAGATGCGCAACTCAGCAACAATCAACTCCTCAGGTGCCGCCATGATTGCCACAAACGTTGGCAACGTCTTCATCGATTGGCTGGCTTGGATGGAGCTCCACGTCCGTGAGTGGGTATCTTCCCTAGATAAAAAGAGATCTCCATAACTTCAACTATTCCATCCGATGCCGGACAGAAAGATCATGAACCTGATTTGATCTATCGTGTCATGCCCCTGACTTGAACTTGCCAACGATAACAATGTCACGCATGCTCCCCGCATTGGAGGCTCGTCTCCGTTGCATCACGAGTCAGTACTTGAGTGATATTATTGGCACTAACCGCTTGTCTGTGGTTCCGCCTAGCGCATGGAGTTTACCCTCCATGAGTGGATACTCGCCCCCTGTCGGCCCTCCTCGCATCTACGGACTAGCCAACCTCGGCGATAGCACGCCTTGTCTTTCAGCAACCCTGAACGGATCTCGCAGGAACTCTCTGGCTGTTCCAGACCGTGTTTGATGGTAGAAACGCTCTTCCTGAGCTAGATAAGATGGTGGGTACGTGAGTCGAGAATCCGGGGTTGAAGGCTGGGGAATCCCATAATTGATTGCGTCGGTTCCAAATCTTTTCCCGTAGATACACGAACTAGTGGCCCACTTGGCTGATAAGGTACTTGTTCGACTGATATGGTTCTTTTGATCTACCACGTAGTAGGAGATATAAAGCTGGGTCGGTCTCTTCATGTCTGACTACTCACCATTACCGGCCATCACCATTACCTTCCAAATCATTTATCCCACAATCAGTTTTGTCAGCATGGCGAGTATTCAAGACTCGTCCAACCCCGAGCATGACTGCAAAAAGGCAGATCTTGAGGGCCCCGAGATGGATCACACCTGCACTGCCGAAGGCCAGACGGTCGAGTACGAGCACACCCACCTGCGTCGCGACTTTAAAGAGCGCCATGTGTCCATGATTGCCATTGGCGGTGCCCTGGGCACTGGTCTTGTCATCGGGACTGGAGTTGCCCTTGTTCGCGGTGGACCAGGCAGTCTCCTTATAGCGTACATGATTATCGGGGCCTGCATCTTCTTTGTCATGACGGCAGTTGCTGAGATGTCGACAATGTTTCCCATGGATAAGGGATTCTCTGGATATGCTACTCGATTTGTCGATCCCGCACTTGGGTAAGTCGGCAGAGAGAACAGTGCTTTACTTATTCTAATATTTGAACTATAGGTTTGCTACAGGTTGGAATTACTTCCTCAAATACGCCATCGTCCTCCCAAACAACCTCACAGCAGCGGGAATTATCATCCAATATTGGCGGCCAGATCTAAACGTTGGAATCTTTGTTGCCTCCTTCACCGTTGCCATCGTCCTCGTCAACGTCAGTCTCGTCCCTGTGCCTTCAAGTCTCAACTAACATGGGTGCCAGCTTCTTCACGTCTCCTTCTTTGGAGAGGCCGAATTCTGGATGTCTCTCATCAAATTGCTCATCATGGTCATGCTCATCCTAGTCTGTCTCGTCATATCACTTGGAGGACAGCCATCGGGCGAACGTATTGGCTTCAAGTTCTGGTCTGACCCTGGCGCATTCGGTACCTACCTTGTTGATGGCCCCACTGGAAGGCTGCTTGGTTTCTGGGCGTGTATGGTCCAGGCTTGCTTCGCTTACACAGGTTCGTCTGTTGCAGTCCACGGACTTCCAAAGTCGTTACGTTAACACAGGGGCAGGTACTGAAGTCGTCGGAATCGCCTTTGGAGAGGCCCCCAACCCTCGAAAGACGATCCGAAAGGCAGTCAGGCAAACCATGTGGCGCATCATCTTCTTCTATATTTTGGGAGCCCTTGCCTTGGGTATGGCTGTCCCTTATACCAACGACAGGCTCATCGGTGGCACGAAGCAGAGGACCGGCGCTGGAGCTAGTCCCTTCGTGATTGCCAGCCAGCTTGCCGAAATTCCTGTTCTTCCACACGTCGCCAACGGGGGCCTTCTCATGTTTGTGATCAGCGCCGCCAACGCTGACATCTACATCGGATCGAGGACTCTGTTTGGTCTTGCACACGATAACCAGGCCCCTGCCATCTTCAAAAGAACTACCGGAAAGGGTGTGCCTCTAGCCGGTGTTATTCTTGTGGCTATATTTACCAGTCTGGCATACATGAACGTCTCCCAGAACTCGGCAACCGTCTTTAGCTACCTGGTGAGTCTGGTGACCGTGTTCGGCACGCTCAACTGGGTCAGCATTCTGGTGAGCTACATCTTCTTTTCACAAGGCATGAAGTCACAAGGGATCCCAAGGAATATGATGCCTTACCGTGGGTTTCTGCAGCCCTATGGTTCCTATGTTAGTCTTGTGGTCGTCATTTTCGTCATCTTCTTCAACGGTAAGCAAAATCCATCGCGACAAAGTACGTCAGATGCTAATGAAATCCATAAAGGATACGCTGCTTTCATTCCCAAATTTGATGTTTCCAAGTTTATGACCTCATACATTGGCATCATTCTCTACATCCTCAACATTTTTTGGTGGAAGCTGTGGCACGGTACAAGGAGGGTCGGACTCAAGGAGATGGATCTTTCCACAGGCAGGCTTGAGTACGATGGACAGGACTACCCTTCAACACTTACCAAAGCATTCCGGTGGACAGTTCGGCTTGTCACAAAGTCGGAGCAGTGAGATAGGAAAAGACTTGCCAGTGACATATTTCTCATTCTGGCAGCTTATCAGGATCCTTTCGATAGCGTTCCACACGATTCCTGGTAATAGAAGGCCTCCCATGATTTCACAGCCCTAAGCCTTTGACGTGATAGTTGCCTTGATCTCACCCGTGCCTCTCTTCGGGTATCCCGTCAGACGAATATGGTGGACTTGAACATCGTCGAGGCTCGTGTTGTAGAGTTCCATCTCGAATGACGTCGCGATTTTTGCGATGGCTATGTATAGCTCCGCGTATGCTAGGCTATATAGGATTGGTTAACACAATAAAAGCAAAAATTGCAGTCGTTAGCTTACTTGATGCCAAGACACTGCCTTGTCCCTTTGGTGAAGCTGCATATGTACTTGCTGAGGTGTACACCCTCTGTAGCAGCTCTCACCCAGCGATCAGGGTCAAATGTATTGGGGCTCGGGAAGATTGAGCTATCAAGGTGAACTAACAGAGTGGACTCGCTAACTGGAGTCTGATGCCCCCATGTTAGCGTTTGATACCGTGACTAAATCTTGACGGGCCTACTCACGCCAGCCGGGATAAGCCAATCGCCATATTGCAGGGCTTCATTGGGTGAGACTCTTGGAAGCCTGACGACAGGTCCATGGGCAAGTCGCAGCCCTTCTTGGACACACCCAGTCTGGGATAAATCACACCAATCGTCAGTGTCACCATCTAATACAAGTTGTGTTCCATGAAGTGGGACCTTACAAGGTATGGCAGAGTCTCCAACTGATTATACGCCCACTGACCATCGGGCCCCCTTTGCACAGTGCTCAACTCATCGCGAAGCTTCTGTAAAAGCGACTTGTCACGCAACAAGTGAAAAATGGCGACGCTGATGGATCTAGCGGTTGTCTCAGTGCCTGCAAAGATCACAGTCACTCCCTCGTCGACCAAGCGGTCTAACGTTTTTTCTTCAGCCGGAATGTCAGGATCCCCCAGGGCCCCCACGATGACCGACTTTGACTTGAAATTGTCTTTGTCATTGAGTGACTGTTTGATCTCGGCCAGGATTTCTTGTTGCGACTCTAGGAGAGCCGCAGCTCCAGGTTGAATCATGCGAACAATGGGGATTGGCAGGCTGTTGATGAAGTTGGCGATAGCGGGAACAAAGCGAGAGAAATGATAAAATCCGATGAGGCCAAGAATTGCGTCTCTGACAACAAACCTGAAGTCCTTCCCACCAAGGTAGTCAAAGTCTTTCCCATAGAAGTAGACGCTCACAATATCGGCCGTTAAGGCTGCCATCGCTGCATCTAGATCAACTGGCGTCCCCTGACCGACCCACTCCTCAAGACGACCGCAAAGCCGATCAACCTTATCATTGATAAGGGGCTCGAGCATTATTACAGCACGTTTGGAGAAGTAGGGGTTGAGTATACTGCGTCGCAGACGGTGAACATCGTGGTCGACCGTGGCCAAAGTTGCCCTGGGCACTGCGAAGGCGGCGACCGCTGGACTATACTTGTTAACTCGCCTGGACCCTGCGTAGATCTTTGAGTAGAAGTCTGGATCATGGATGTGTAGCTCGTCAGCATTGATTCGGACAACAGGTCCTTGAATGACACGTTAGCTGTGCCAAACATGCCGAGTAAGTAATGGATGTCTATTACCATATTTGCGATGCATCTCCTCGATCCTCCACAGGTATGTGCCATCCCTGATTACATCGTGATAGAACTCGTAGTATGTTCCAATGGCAGCAATCTTGGGACCAGGGAACTTGCTCAGTGGATGGAAGAAGAGGTTATAGATGACTTTGCAAACAAGGTAAGAAATCCAGAACAGCCCAGCTGCCCAGCAGCGGCAACAGCAGGCTTGTCTATCCGGAATACGTTCTCAGTCATGCTCGGCCTTGAGGTTATGGCGATGAAATGAAACAAGAATACAAAAAAGTGTATAGCAGCAAGGTCTAAAAAGGTTGCTCTACATAGCCCCACAAGCAAAGAGGCATGGAGTCAAGTTGTTGGAACCCGACGCCCGCATGACCTTCCTGCGTCTGATCTGTTTTACTCGGAGCCCGTCTACTATGAGAAAGAGAAGCATTCGGATGCCAATATGCCGATTTTCTTGAATGCTTATCCTGCCTGCACGGACAAGTGGACCTCACACAGCTTCTGATGGTCGGTCAATAAACGGGTTGGTACGAGAGTCGTTTTCATTGTGCATCGAAACACAAGCAAGAGCCCTTGACCTGGCTCCTCACACGAAGATCCCTCCGATGGTCCCACCCCATGTTTTCGTGGGCGACACAGTGGCTGCAGCGGGTGGCTATATGTTGTAACATGCTCCATCACTCACCTGCCCAGAACACATATCGGAGATAAGGACTCTTATTCACCTTTTTGGCAAGGTACTTCGTATCTGTACCACAGTATGCAGTTCCGTCTGTCTCGGATCAAAGCTGAGCCACGCAACTCTTGTTTCTCCAGCCGGCTTTGGCACTGCCATTGCCCGTTGGTGATCGTAACAAAGGGGTTCCGAGACAGAGCCAAGCTTCAAGCATGATTCATTCCACGAGTCTTTGATGTCTTGCAAAGCACTCCTCCACATGACTGTTATCAAACCACATTCTGATCTTCGTTTTGTGAGCGAGTGGTCGAGGCGCATTACTATGTGACACAGCGGTTACAAGATAAAAAGAAACTGAAAGTAAAATACGAAGTCCTCGTATCCTCAGGAAGAGCACCGGCTGGACCGATCCGAATGGACTTGGTAAAGACAACATATGCGCGGGATGGGATGAGGCACATCGTGCCTCATGGTGTTCCATGCCAGGGATAGACAGTTGACCCAGCGGCAATTTGTTCCATGGCCACAGCGGTCTATTGAGCGGTAGATTTAGTGAAGGGTAGCTAGACATGAAGCCCAAACTAGTGAGACGAGATCTTTCACTTTTGCGAAATCGTAATATAAACAGCAGTGTCCTGCCATCTCCCTTGAACTGTGAGTGAGAGGTATAGATACAGGGCCCTGGACACCATAAACAAGTTGGTACCAGGCGATCTTGCATCATCATTTACAGTACAATTTTCCGCGTCTTATTCACTCTATCACCTCACGTTTAATACCTGATTCGTATCACAATGAGTCCACAGACCTTTTCTATCGTTCTTGACCGCAAGTACTGGGAGGGCAACCCTAAGTACTTTTTCAAGACGATTCCTCCCCGAGTCAGTAAACATGCGCAGCGTGCTGATGACGCTTGTATCCAGACTCAAATCGATGTTTTCGGTAGGGACAATGTAGGCATCATCCAGGGCAGCTTGGCCAGCGCCGCCAACTTCGCGGCCACTATCTATGCGGAGAGCCTACCAGATCGGTTGCCCATTCTTGCGTACCTCAACGAGGTTCTCAGCTTTTACGAGGGTGGGTAGTCTGACTAGTAACAGCGAATTTGCGGTAGCTAATATCATGCAGCGTTTGAAGAGGAAATGGCCGAGATGGTAAGTCTTCCATTTTGTTGTTAGGAATCTTGGATCTCTGACAGATGACGTGACCCGTAGATGGGCGCAACCATCGACTTCCCGGTTCCCAAAGACCCCAAGTTCAACAATATAGAATGGCAGGCAAACTTCAAACATGTGCTTCCCAAGATCGTCAAGACAATCAGCATGGTGGATCAGAATCTCGGGCCGAAGACCATCCAATCCATGAAAGAGCTCACTGAGACACCAAATCTTTCGCCTCGCATGCCGCACTACAAGACAATGCATGAATACCTAGCGGAGCGTATAGATGATATTGCATGGCCGTTAGTCATCTCCCATTCTTAGAGTAAGAGTACTACGGCTAACAAACATGGTTTTTTAATCTCAAGATCGGTTTTCTCTTGTGCAGAGTTTGGGGCTAACCTCAACCTGACGACCGAGCAGAAGGAATCGGTTGATGCTGTATTCCGGCCCTTATGGATTCATTCTTGCTGTGTCTACGACTACTACACGTGGGAGAAGGAGTTGGTTATTGCTGCTAGTCATGGCGAGGGCCGTAATATCATCAACGGGATCGCGCTACTTGGCCGCCTGGAAGGGCTGTCGGTCAATGATGCAAAGGAGTGGCTGAATCGAAAGTGCTTTGAGTGCGAGGAAGAGTACCTCGGTCTCAAGAAAGAGTACTTCACGAAGAGCCCACCCGAAAGCCTCCCTGAGGACATACGCAAGTGGTTCGACTGCCAGGAAGCCATTGCCACAGGGTTCGCAATCTGGTGTGCCACCACATACCGTCATCACCCACCGCACCAGAGGGGATACTTGAACTACTACGAGAAAAGACTCGGGGAAGGTGCCCTGTGGTTCGATACTGCTGAGGATTCAGAGGACCTCATGCCCAGTGGTTTCGAAGCAGGGAACGCACACTAGACATGATTAGAGGCCACAAATTTGGGCCATTCGATGTGGCTTTATTTGTTGCTAGGTAGTCGAGTTCAATGGAACCAGATGGAATGATAATGTCTCAGTGTTCAAACACGTTCCCGTGAAACGTAATTCTGGGCGCCTAAGCACGCGAATCATGGTTACATCCGTATCACCGATGACAATAATTGGCTCAGGGATCCCACCCCGAATTAATTGGTTCTAGACACTGGCCCATGTTCACATGCTTGGACCTCGGAGGGGGTTGTGTTAGGGGACGTATCCACAGAGGAAAGTGGTTGAACAACAAGACCCTTCAAGTACAGAGTCTCGTAGAAGAAAAAGGCACGCTTCTTCCAGGGCACTTTTCTGGACCATCTTTGTTGAATTCTGTTCATCCACGGAAAGAATGGAGTTTCATAACGTCCTAAGCATTGTCGCAGCAGAAGCATGTGCGCACTACAAGTCTCTGACATTGAGTATTGCGAGCATATTGACAGTATACTGCCTGAGCACATTTCTTTTCAACCTTTTCTTGCACCCCTTGGCCAAGTTTCCGGGGCCGAAGCTGGCAGCATGGTCACAGTGGTGGCTCTCATACCAAGAAGCTATCAAGGGCGAGTCTTTGACAGACATTCTTCGTAGTCTTCATGCAAAATATGGTGAGTTCGAGTACATCTGATCCGTTTCTCACATGCTAACCTTGAGAAGGACCAGTTGTGAGATATGGTCCCAATCTCGTAAGTCTAGTGACCAGCAGAACCTTAGGAGATGACCTGACAGGATGCAAAGCTACACTTCTCAACCTTTCAAGCCCACTGTGACATCTACAATCAGAACTCCAGATGGGACAAGGACAAAACGGTGTACGCAGCTGTCATGGAAGAAAACTCTTCTTTTGGTATGACGTCACATAAAGCTGCAAAGCAAAGACGAGAGGTTGTTCAGCCGTTCTACTCGCGCAGAAACATTCTGAAGATGCAAGAGGCAATAGACAGACAAGTATAGAGCCTTCCAAGTTCACATGTTTCGCAACCGAGAATGCTGACCGGTAGCAACGCAGATGAAAATTCTTGTGGCCAGACTAACTGAAGATGGGGAGGGCGGCTGTCTCTCTGATCTGTCATTGGCATTTCGCTGTTTGGCACAAGACGTCATGACAGAGATTTGCTTGGGCATATCTTCCAAAACACTGGATGCTCCTGGCTACGAGTCGCCGCTGATCCTTGCCATGGATGAGAACCTGCGGTTTTTTGTCCCGATGAAGACTTTTCCGACCTTCCGACGCCTCATGTACTCGCTTCCTCCGAGTTTAACGCCTGGAGAAGAGGTCTTGACCGAGTACGAGACCATGGTTGAGAACCACGTCAACAAAGCCATCGAGGACCCCTGTAGCTTTGATGGTATTTCGCCCGTTACCATGCTGCCGTACCTTGTCAGTCGATCTGATAAGAACAAGCTGAACATAGCAAGCCTGATTGGTGAGCTGCAGGCGTTTATCGTGGGCGGAGGTGAGACAGTGGCCAGCGCCATGGTCCTCGGAATCCACGGTATCCTCCGCCACCCGGATCTGTATCCCCGCCTCCGAACCGAGCTCATCAAGGCCTGGCCAGACGTTTCCGGCCCGATTCCAAGCCTGGAGGTACTGGAGAGGTTGCCACTCCTTACTGCGACAATCAAGGAGTCACTTCGACTTACGCACGGAGTTGTCAGCCCTCTGCCCCGCATCGTCCCTGAAGGGGGAACTCAAGTGGATGGTCACTTCGTTCCAGGCGGTACAAGCGTGGGAGTGTCTCACGTCTTTGTCCACTTATCGTCCAGCCTTTTCGAGGATCCTCACACGTTTGAGCCGCAGCGCTGGTTGGATTCTTTATCGGAAAAGGGCAGCTCGAGTCTCGACAGGTACCTCGTGGCTTTTTCTAGGGGGCAAAGGAGTTGCACAGGGGTCAACCTTGCCTGGTGCGAGCTATACATTTCGTTGGCCACCTTGTTGCGCCAGTTAGATATGGAGTACTTGGAAGAGGAAAACGATTATGTGTTGAAATGGAGGGACTGTTTTCAGGCACTGTACTACGGAAGACATCTTCGGGTTCGCTGCGTGCGCCGTACAAGCTGATGCAAGGGGATAGATCTAGATAGGTTGTCGAGAGATTTGTTCGTGACACCTAGTGGAGGCGAAATCAGATTGGGGGGACACGAGTGTGTTACTGCAGTATGACGAGATATGGACATGTACCACACCCAATTCTTGTCCAACTGAATACTGCAGTACAGGCATACAACGTAGGTGCCCTGGCAAAACCTCCACCAGAGCCCCTTACATAGATGAGATGCCGTATGCTGAATTTGGAACATAGGTGTTTCTGCCAAGAGTGCCCAAGCGAAAACTGAGCGGAATCTAGCATCCCGCCTTCTCCAGCCGAACCATCGTGTCGTTGATATCACAGTCCGTTTCATGGGTATCATGGTACTGCAGTCCATGTTCGTCATAGACGACTCTCCAACCGATTGGCACCTTGGATTCCTTCCACGCCTTCCAAGCCTTGGTGTGGTTATAGCATGGTAGGATCGTTTTGTCTTGTGCCATCTTTTCCCGGTACTCCTCCGACACGTCTTCCATGTCAAAGGTGACGGATCTCTGTGCCACCTCCAAGGCCCGGTCCAAGAAGGTCAAAAATTCGTTGTGGTTCAGGTAGGTCAGAGTCCCGAAGCAAGCAACGTGGTTGACTTTAAGTGGCTGGGCAATGGCGGCTTGAACTGTCCCAATGGTAATGGGTGTTTCGTAGTACTTGCTGATGGACGGGCTTGCGGTCATCGCGGGTGACAGATCGACGCCCATGATGGTGAACGGCTCGCCTTTCTCGTTGAGGAGCTGCCCGAGGAGGCCGGTCCCGCAACCAAGATCAAGAACGGAGCCGGCCCAATCAAAAGTGAAGACGAGCTTCCTCAGCGTCTGGTAATACGGGAACTGGGTGACCTCCTCATCATACGTGGGGGCACATTCAGCGTAAGTGTCGACGATTCGCTGAACGAGATTATCCATCTTGCGGATGATCTCAAAGAATGCTTGTGTACTGTTCGTGTTCGAGTTGCGGAACCAGAAAGGGAATTCGAGCCAGGTCTTTGGTGGTGTGTGTTGATCTGAACCTGAAAAATCTCTCTGGCAGCCCATCTGAAAATGCAAGGATTTATAGATCCTCGTTCTCTTAATGCGAGCTCATTACGTCCAATAAGGGAAGAGCTCCAGTTGCGTAATGGCAGTATGTCTTGAAATATCGGTTGCCGACTACCATCCCGAGTGTTCAATCTAAGCTAAGACATGCTTCAAGATTGTGTATCTCAAGTCAAACAAACATGGCAAAACTACACTTCACGGGGCTTTCTTGGCTCGCCTCTCTAGTTTCTACGCTAGTTCAGGAACTACTGTGTTTCATGATGTATTTGAACAACCGCCCTTGATGGGGTAGCTAAGCCAGGAGACAACTAGTAACGGGGGAGATGACGCTGCCGTAAAGGTGCTGGAGTTTTGTTACACCTATCCAACAGGACATGACCTCGGGAGTTCAGCCAAAATCTAAAAGAATTACTTTCATTAGCATGGGCCACAATATCAGATGTATCACGTTCTTTCTTTGGTCCACCATGCCGCCATGCATCGGAAGAACAAGCTACGCTGGGGTAGCCTTAACACGGAGGAAGTGGCCAGTTTCTCATACTCCATACGAGCTTATCACTCCCAGGGGCACTCCTATGATACGAGCATCACCTTATCCATGATAAAATCGCTCATACAATACCTGTGCACGTCAATACGAGACGGGTGTTCACTTAAAATGAAATTGACCAAATTGAGTAGTAGGCTGCCGACAAGATGCTGGGTAGGGTCCATGCCTCTCTGTTTACTTAGCCACCATTGGCGCGGCATACAGGTTCAGAAGCTCCCCATTGCCCAGCCCGTGCGAAACCCCATTGATCAAATCTTCCGCCTCTATGTCATGAATACCATTGGTGACTCCATCAGCGATCCCATTCATCTCCACGTTGTTTTCAGTCCCGTTGACAGGCGGCCAAACAGCCCATTCCTTAAAGTCAATGGTTCCAATAGCCATGGCTTTCTCGTAGTACTGGCGGAATTTGAGCTCCTCGGGGCTGTCACCGCATCGCTCATAGGCCTCCTTGAAGCGGAATCTCTCATCACAGAAGTGCCAGGTGACGTAGCCATGAATAAAGGCATGAATGGTCTCGGAGATCTTGGGATCCTTGTCATTGAGACCATTCAACACGTCCATCACACGCTTGGAGCCGCGGCAGGTTTCGTTGGTAAGTCGTTCGAAGGACTCGGAGATGGAGAGCCCTTCGGTTATGCACCAGTTCGAGACCAGGTTCACCTCATCTCTCGGGTTGCCGTATTCCTTGTAGAATGACATCAGGTCATTGATGAAGGCGACGGGAATCTCCAGCTCGGCAATAGCAGTTGCAATCTGGGGGAAGAGAGCATCCTCGTCAAAGTCGTCGCGTGGGAACAGGCTTCCGCCACAAATGCCCCCAAGCCCGTTCAGGCGGCGCAAGAAGCCCGGGAAGTATTCAGAACCAGGGTAGCCGTGAAAATTGTGTTGTTCCACCCAGCACCCCTGGAAGTAATCAAAGGTACTCCTAAGGATGGCGAGGGAGCAGAAGCCTCCATAATAGCTGAGGAACTTGCTCAGGTGAGCGTTCATCAGCGACCAAAAGGGGTGTTTCTGTGGCTCGCCCTTGATGAGATCGTTGCCAAATGTCAGCATCAAAGGGCTGGGGTTGTTTGTGCTGTCGTCGAGAAGGACAATGTGAACAAAATAGACGCTGACAGCCACCATGACATCGAGCGAGCACTTGGGCCAACAGTACACCACAACCTGAGAGCTGGTGCGCATAATGGCCTTGAATCTTGCAGGCTGGGCTTCGATTGCCGCCTTCTGCTCAGGCTGATCAAAATACTTCGCAGTCTCTGCGTAGACATGGCGGAGAGTTGCCACACGCGTCTCATGGTCATAAATGTCGTCGTTGTATTGAATGGTATCAAAGTACCGGTTCAGGGCACTGACGAAGACGAGAAAGGTCGAGTTATTCATTTTGAAGATTGGTGCGGTGAGAGTTTGGAGTGGAAAGAATGTTTGTATGAGAGACAAGTTTCTTGGGTTGAGTTCAAGACGCCTTCTGCTTCTTTCTCCCTCGAGACCTAGGGTTTAAAGTATTCACGTTGCTTCGAGGCTTCAAGGCAATCCCGCATGTGGAAAAATACACTTGATCCACTATGATTTGCATTTTCTTGACGAAAAGCAGTCGCCTTCCCGTGCGAGCTTCGTTCCATCGACCAGTCATGATACTGATCTGACATGCTTGTGAAAGGTAGTTGTTGGATAGTAGAATAGGTATCATGAGTGGCAAACAATGATGTGCCAAGCCTTCCGGCCGTCCCGATTCGGTCGGGATAGCGAGGGCCAGGTGTAACCTCGGGGCGCAAGCCGCTGCGGCCTGAGTCTAGGGTTGATCCCGGGCCGGATCAACAACCGTGTGATGATAACAATGTCTCGGGGAGCTCGGGACCCGTCACTCCAACTACTCCCCCTCAATGTCGCCATGCCATCATCAACTCATACACCCGGGTTCCAATACCTTCTTTGCATTACATACAGTGATAGTTCAAGTGAATTGCGTGCCTTCCTATTACATTGATAACATAGGCATGTCTCAAGCAATCCCGACCTGCAGGACGACTTCAAAGCTCCTGACTTGAACGACTGTGGCCCTGTAGCCTTCATGCGCCAACTGACTAGCCGTGAACCATTGAACCCCGGGATGAGCCAAATTCATTGCCATATCTATCCTTTGTTTATTGTTACCCTCATTAACTTTGTTGTCTCCCAGTTTTCACACTTTCCCATGCCCAGTTAACCACAATGAATGTCGCTTCCATGCAGAAATGGCAGACTGAATGCTCCAGTAGTGCTGAGAAGCGATATGAGAGGTTCATGGAGTGGACTAGGCAAAATGGCACATACTTTCACCCTTCTCTGAGATTCGTCGTCACCCCAAACCGGGGCGCCGAAGTGCTGGTCACCGGCCAGGCGATCCAACCCTTTGAAACGCTGTTCACAGTCCCCTACGGTATCAGTCTATCATACTTCAATGCCATTTCTGCCGGCATTCCTGGATCACCCTACCTACCCCACTCAAAGCCGTTGCCGGAAGAATTTCTGGAGAACTCCTCTGACCATGATACTGTCAACGCTATCTTCCTGGTTCAGCAGTACTTGCTGGGTGAGCAGAGTTTCTGGTACCCGTGAGTAGATTCTATCAACGTGGCTCTATAGACTGACGAATACCTTCAGGTACATCCAAATCCTTCCTCAACCCGATGATGACAAGGACAGTGCCATCCCTCTGCTGTGGCCTGAATCGGACCTTTTGTGGCTTCGAGGCACGCATCTAGAGGAGGTTGTAGCCAAGCAGAAAATGGACCATGTCAAGCGGTGGACTGAGGCTATGAAGATTCTCCAGAAATACGACTGGGATGCGTCCCAATTCACCTTGTAAGTGGCAGTTTTCGAGTCCTGGAAAATTAGGCAGCTGATATACAGTGCAGGGAACTTGGCCTCTGGGCATACTACTGCTTCTACTCCCGATATTTCTGGTCCATCCTCCTCGAACCGGACGTTGCCAACATTAAGCCCGAGTTCCAACATCTGGTCAAGGCTGGTGTGAACTTAGATGACACCGCAAAGATTCTACTTCCCATTCTGGAAACCTTGAACCATGCCCAGGAGACAAACACCGAGTATAAATTGGATGACAAAGGCTTGTCCGTAAGCAAGAACACAGAACTGAAACCGGGCGATCCGTTTTACATTGCATATGACAAGGAGACACAGAGATTCAATAACACGGTTTGTAAGTGCATGCTCTCGTATCTGCGTTCATTTATTATGATCTACGTTACTAACCAGAAATTAAGTGCTGAAAGATTTTGGATTCGTTCTTCCAGACAATGAGGCCGCGGAACTCGTGCTGTCCTCGCCTTTCGATCTCACCAGACCAATGCACCCGGACCACTGTGTGTTCAGCTCCCCTGCCACAGTTGACGACTCCTACTGGACTTCCGAGGATAAATACCTCTCAATACTCACTGTGAGGTCTCCATCGCTTGACCGTCGCGGCCCTATCAACCCAACCCACCCAGTGAGGTGGTTGAGGCACTTTGACCCAACCTTCGTGTCGATGGTATCCCTTAGAGTGGCCAACCTTTCTGAGAGAGCCACCCTAAGACTGGAGCCACAGAAGATTCCATCTGAGAGAAATGAGCAAGCCACGGTCCAGTTCATATCTGGATGCCTGCATGGCATGCTAGGAGAAATCGACCAGCACAGAAGGGATTTGGGGGAGCCACAGAATGAAAGGCAACGGCGAGCTGATGCATATAGACTGGAGCAGAAAACAATTCTTGAGGAGGTTCTTCAGGATCTGCATCGCGACGGGCCATGACAGGATTAGAGTGGATCAAAGAGACGCGTCATTTCGTAGGAGCTTTGATATTGTCGGATTGGTCCCCATACAAAGTGGACACGTGCACTAAATCGCCGGCCCCGGCGGAAATGAGATTAAGTTCGGAATCATAGACTAGCTCCGGCATTTTGACAACCAATCATAAGCCATAAACATCAGGTTGAAATTCCGAGACCAGTCTAAAATCCCGAGGGCCTCAATTCAACACTCTACCCTGACCTCCCATCTCTATCCTTCGTCTTACCCCGGGGAATGGCTTGATATCCGAACTTGAAGAATGGAGCGACAAAAGCCGGCCAAGTTGGCTAAATCCTGTGTTCCGTGCCGCAATCACAAGATTAAGTGTGATGCTCCAGCCCGGGGTTTGCCTTGCAGCAATTGTGTGCGCAGGTCAAGTCATGAGAGATGTATTCTTCCGACAAGAAAACGCCGAGAGTTGTTGGTTTCCCGTGCGGATTCTCGGAAGACGCGTACTGACTTTGCCATTTCAGGAGCACGGCACAGGGTAAGAACACGCGTGTCCGGCCCTCTCCACCAAAAACCATCCGTCCAGCTCCGCGAGAGAGTGACAAGGTGAGTAGCGCAGCTGTGTAGGCGCAATTTCCAATACAGCCTTCCATAACCGTTTCTCCATACCTACAATGCCTCTACTAATTATCGTCCGATCAGGTCTCGACGTCTAGTCATGCTACACCCTGTAGCAATCCACCCGGATCGACAACTATCGCTCAGACGCGTCCCGTCACCGACCTGTCGGATAAATGCCGAGATCCAACAAAATACCAGATCAGCTTGAACTACATCAACATTCTAGAACAAGTCGACAGTAATGGAACTCAATGCCACGATCGATCTAACCTCCTCGTTGAAGAGAGCCCTCATTCGGCAAGCAGCTCGAGCAATTCGTTCGGATACTCAAACACAATATCTAAACAACTAGACCCTGTCGATCAGGTCTTTCTCGTGGGAAAGGGTGCCTTCGATATCCCTCCCCAGCATTGCGTGCAAGTTTCTATCTGTTATCACAGTCAGCCTTCGACTAACGGCAACTAGTGAAGCGATTCTGCAATCGTATTTCAACTTTGTCGATCCTTTCGCGCCCATTCTGGACAGAACTAGTTTCATTCGCTCTTATAAGTCTGGATGCTACTCCCTCTTCCTGATGAACGCTGCTCTTGCCAGTGGAGCCCTCCATGTATCTCCAGATATCATCTCAGAATGCGGCTTTAGAAGTCGGCTGGAGGCACAGGCTAGCTTCTCATCCAAGGCGACGCTGCTCTACGACTTTGGATGCGAAACAAATTCCTTGCATCTGCTTCAAGGATGTGTGCTGCTGGGGGGTGTGTCGATTCCCTCCGTCGAAAAGGATTGCCGTTACTGGTTATACAACTCGGTTCGTCTAATCACAAAAACAGATCTTCACAGGGAGTAGGTTTCCCATGCACTCGGTAAGCTGCTTGGCTAACGTATCACAAGACTCTCCAGTGAGGGAATCGCTCCACTTGTGCCAAAGCTTTATAGAAGGATGTGGTGGACTCTCTACGTGAGTATATCGCACTGTCACGCAACCACGTTTACTAATGTTATCAAGTGTCGTGACGTACACTATACGTATATAGGTACACAGAGGGCCGGCATAGTCAGCCAACTCAGATGCAATCTCTCCCCGCTTACACCCGACGACTGGGAACCCGAAATCATCCCGGACGATTGCGCTTCACTCTTGAAGCCGCTCAAAAGTCAACAGATACTGGGTTTCATATCATATTGCCAGCTTGCAGTAATAGGTACGCGCAGTGTTGAATGGGGGACTTTGGACTCCGCTGACAGAGTAGTGAATCAATGCTTGACTGACCACGACGACCGAGATCCCGAGAGAGTAATCCAACCGCTTGAAGCCTGGCGGATTTCTGTACGAGAGTCCTTTCAGATGAGCAACCAGTCACAGCTCGATATGATGTGTTCGTTTCTTCTGGCCAGTAGCTATCGCTTCGAGTGTATTCTCTACGTCTCCTACGTCCGAAGTGGAAGTCTTCTAAACCCAGAACGAAGCGAATGGGCCAGACGTCAGCTACGTTGCGCCATGTTTGAGCTTGATACTATCGCAGGGAGGATGTTGGCCTGTGATACTCTTCAAGAAGCACCGTTAGCATTGTAAGTTCTTGTCCAGACACGGTTCAAGCTGCCGCTTTCTGATTTTGCTGTAGCTGCACCTGCATACCTATTCTGCTTGCCCTCCATGTCGAAACCGTGTTGGACAGTACCGAATCTGAGGTCAACCAGTCCCTGTCTCGAGTATCAATTAGTAGGGTTATGTTGATTCTTAGGCACATGAAAGAGATTCCATCCATAGGGCAGGTATTGGTGGTCTTCGAACAAGTTCTTGCAAAGCACAACCTGGCATCACCTTCAACGGATGTTAGTGGCTCCGTTTCTGTCGAGGCACATCCAGAATCGGCTGGCAAGGCAGGACATGATCCAGTATGGCACGGGAGTTTTCCCGCGATGGGGTGGCTCGATCTTCTCGAGTTAGACGATCCCATGCTCGGGGATTTATCGATCTTTGAATCCACGTGTAGTTGAGGTAAAAATACCAGAACCTAGTTAGATTGGAAGCAAAAGAAGAAAAAAGTGCAATGTCGCGGGGTTTCGTGAAATATTATAGAGTAAAACCCCGATTTCTCAATGACTTTGATTAGAACTACCCTATAGTTTCAGCCAGGACTAATTTTGCCTTCTCAGTACCGAAGACCCAGCCCAGCTTGTGAATGCTGAAACTGATATCATCATGCGTGGCTACTTCTTCTAGTCTCTGACTGGTTGCTTATTGAGGTTAGTGGAGTAAAGTCATTAGGCTGTTACTTAAGGTTATCAATAATCCCGAAGTTGGTGGGATTTGCGGCGAAATCCCGAGTATTCCTGGGTGACAAAGACAAAAATGATACAGGGGACCCGTCTCTCATCCCCGTAATGTTTAAGCATAACAAGACCCTGGCATGACAAATTTATGCCGGCTTTTCGGAACTTCGTAGCTAGGCCTCTCTATTCCAAGTTTTCTGCGGCGTACTTGCAATCCCTGTCCTTTATGCTCTTCTCTGGAGAAGCCTTCCTTCGGCAAATACTTCAAGATCTCGGCTTCGGGATTATCTAACAATTGTGCTGGAGTCTTCGCCTTGTGCCAGCTTATTCAGCCAGGTGAAGAGAACAGCTGGCTTGGCCGCTGGATTCTGATTATAAGTAACAGCAAGTATCACATCCAACTGCGTAGAAGACACCTCATACCATCCAGCTACATAGACGCACCAACACTACAACCAATACCCATCCAACTATTATCCACACCTGCAACCATGGCCGTTGGTACCAATGTCAAGCTCAACTTCACCGAGTTCTACATCATCATCGACGGAAAGCTTGAGACAACCAAGGAGACTGCTCAGGGTGTCAATCCCTCTACTCTAGAGCAAAACCCTGTGGTTCCAGTTTCGACTCGAGAAGATGTCGACAGGGCTGTTCAGGCGGCTAAAAAGGCCTCTGAAGCCTGGGCTGTTGTCCCGTACAAAGAGCGACAAGCCATGTTGGCCAAGTTTGCCGATGGCATTGACTCGATCAAGGATGATCTTGCTGTTCTGCTAACTAAGGAGCAAGGAAAGCCTGTGAGTTTCTTGGTTCTCTGCTCAAGCCGTTTGTCTGAGAGGAGTGTAGCTGGAATTGGCACACGTGGAAATAGGCATGGCTATTCAATTCCTTAAAGGATATTCACAACTGCCCGATCCCGAAGAGGTGATCGAGGACAAGCCGGGTCGTCGAATCGTCACCAAATATGTCCCTCTTGGTTCGTTAGCTAATGACCAACCCTGTACCCAGTGCTCATAATTCACAGGCGTTGCGGTCGGTATTGTGCCTTGGAACTGTGAGTGGAATGTCTCAGGTGCTTATTTCGTGAAATGCTAACGCTCGACAGTTCCCGTCTTTATCGGTAAAATTTCATTGCTCTGTTGAAGCTGAAGGTGCTGACTTGTTGAACAGCCGCTGCGAAGATTGGTCCAGCCCTCATTGCGGGAAACGCGTTCATTCTCAAACCATCGTAAGTCTAATGACAAGACTATGGACACAATCATGGTAATCATGTGAAACAGGCCATTCACACCCTACTGTGATTTGAAGCTCGCCGAGCTAGCTCTCACGTACTTCCCCGCTGGTGTTTTTCAAGCCCTCAGTGGAAATGATGATCTCGGCCCGTGGCTCACTGCGCATCCTGGTGTTGACAAGATCAGCTTTACAGGATCTACGGCAACCGGGAAAAGGGTTCTGCAAAGCGCTGCTGGCACTCTTAAGCGTGTGACACTTGAATTGTGAGTCGGCCCTTGATGATCAGAGGTCTAGGGCTCACGCATACAGAGGAGGCAATGATCCAGCCATTGTTTGCAGCGATGTCAATGTGAAGGAGGTTGCCCCAAAGGTTAGTCGCGGCAGGGAAGTCCTGAAACAAAAAGACTAATTCTAGATCCTTTAGCTTGCCATGGGGGCTCTAGCGAACTCTGGTCAAGTAAGTTACTGAACTTTCAGATGTAACATTGCTGACAAGGCCAGCTCTGCATCGCTATAAAGCGTATCTATGTTCACGAGTCCATATATGATGACTTGTTGGAAGCATTGGCTGCATCGGTCAAGAGTCTTCCTGTTGGTGATGGCCTAGCGAGTGGCACAGCTATGGGCCCCGTCCAGAACCACCTGCAGTTCGACAGGGTGAAGAGCTTGCTTGCAGACATTCAATCCCACGACCTCAAGCTCGCAGCTGGATCAACCGGCCCGTCAGATGCGGGTAAAGGATACTTTATCACGCCTACCGTTGTTGATAACCCTCCGGATGCCTCCAGGATTGTAGTCGAGGAGCCATTTGGTATGTTTTCTCTTTCGTCTCAATCTTATAACGCTCACATCCATTAGGCCCTATCTTCCCTGTGCTGAAGTGGAAGGACGAGAACGAGGTCCTTCGACGCGCCAATGACAGTCCTATGGGTCTTGGTGCGTCGGTCTGGACTCCAGACTTGGAGAAGGCAGAGAGGCTGGCGGCGAAGCTCAAGGTAGGAACGGTTTGGATTAACAGCCATCACGAGCTGAACCCGAGTGTGCCATTTGGGGGTGCTAAGGAGAGCGGCATTGGCGCTGAGCATGGACTTGAAGGGATCAAGTCATATTGTAACACCAAGTCCGTGTTTATCAATGCAGCTTAAACTGGTGTATCAGTGGTGTATCTCGAGTACCCCTACTCTGTACTTTCCTCATAAAAGCAGGCATGTCAATAGATTCCGCATCGGGTTGAAATGCCCCTCCTGACCGCTCGTTATGCACATAGCGGGGAATAACGACCTCCTCCTCAACTCACCTCATCTTATCCTGCCCTCCATCCTTTTGACTCGGCCACGTCTACACCGTCCAATTTACAGAATCTCAGTCAGGTCTTGACATCATCTCTCAAGCCCAGCATGGTCCGAACAAAGACGCGGCCCACGACCCTGGAGGAGAGGTACCCCAAGGGCAAGTACCCCAACGGCCCACCCCAGATTCGCTTGCGACCCAAACTCCCAGTAGTATCCAACAACCGCATCTTCAACGATCACACCGGCACACCAGCCTTGATGTCATGGGAGAGCTCGGGGGTCTGCTGTCCCTTGCCTCCCCTTGCCTCCTGGGTCTTCTATATGGTCCATCCAGATGTGCCGCGCGACTTTGACGGGTGCGTATTCCAGAATGGCCTTGAGGATGGCGAGCGCCAGTGGAGGGGTGGCAGGTTTCGGTGGGAGTTCTTCTTCCTCCCAGGTGCCACGATTGAAGAATGCCATGAGCACTACCGCGGGGAGCTAAAGGCTCGAGGCACCATATGGCGCCACATCCGCAAGGTCAAGAGAGCCATGGAGCTCGAGAAGCAGAAAAACCCCCAACCGATGGAGGATGATCCGGCAGAGGAGTCTGGTTCTAGTCTGGGCTCCACGACATCCGAGTCCTCGTCTGACGAAGAAGCCACTGCCAACAACCAACAACTTCCTGGCTTGGTCTGGCCCAAACACGATCACGATTGCTATTTCGTGATGTACCGCGGCTGGTTTTTCGTGTATCCACATGCAAATATCGATTGCCGAGGTGTCGATGGTGCGGCGCGTGAGATAGATATCGTCACGTTTGACCCCATCGATGAGGAAGACTCATGCGGAGAAGATGAAGTTCGCAAATTCGACCCGATGGAACACCCTGTTCACGTAACACGGAAGAAAGCCAGAGAAGACTATGAACTGGGGGTTAAGGACTGGATGTTCTGGAGAATATGTTCACACTGGGAAGAATCGGCTCAGGAAGCCACGTATGATGCGCTGAAGCTAGGCTGGAAGTCTTGGTAATGTCAAACAGAACAATGCATGGGCTGGATTTATTCACATGACAAAACAAACTTGATAACAAACATCCGTGAAGGGATCTAAGTAGCTCAGTAACTCAAGTCCAACATGGTTATATATCCTACATCCATCACGGTAGTGTCCATCAATGTCATTCCCTGCTACCTCAACCAACTCTAGTACAGTGCAGAACAAATTCCCTAAAACGGTCCTGCCGGACCCATGACAGAAATCTTCCACAAGCCGTCATAGTTACTCTGTGCCCAAATGTCTGGGTTCGCGGGGTTCGGGCTTCTGTGTTTAACCTTCGCCTGGGGGAACTTGAGGTTTGATGCCGAGATGTACCCATTCGATGTCAGCACATTAGCAAGCCATTTCTTACCATCCGAACTGTCCCCAAACTGTGCTTTAAATTTGGCTGTTGCCGCCGTCAGCCAAGTGGAAGCTGTATCCTCCATTTGGGCCAAGGTCATGTCAATCCAGTAGCAGTAGAGGTCACGCAAGCCGGGCGGGGGCTGGCCCGCAACTCGATCAGTAGGTCTTTCCAGTTGACCGTCATTCATGGGATTGTTCTTGTCCCATTCGTACTCAAGGTCAAAGTCGTCGAATATCTCCTCGATAGCCTGAGACGTCTCGACGAATCTGGCCCAAATTTCAGGCCAGCGCATATAGTAAAAGACGCCAGCAGTCTGTGGAAAGGGTCAGTAAGGTTAGCCTTGAAGTAATTGAGGGGGGGAGTACTTGCGTTGCGATGAGTTAGGGTTAGGGTTATGGTTAGGGTTAGTATTTACTATCTAAGCTAATCTGCCCGGGGGGTTTTCTCTAGCTAAAGATATAGCTTATAAGGTAAAGAGAGGAGATTTTTCTAAGATAAGGAAATATAAGAGATATAAAAGTAAGAAGATATAGCTAAGAAAAAAGAGATTTAACTAGGAGAAAGAGATATAACTAAAAGAGAGAGATATAGCTAGAAAAGAGAAATAAGAGATAAGAGATAAAAAAATAAAAGATAAGAGATAGATAAGAGATAAAAGATAAGAGATAAATAAGAGATAAGAAATAAAAAATAAATAAGAAATAAGAGATAAGGAATAAATAAGAAAAGAGATTAGCCTTAGGAAGACCTTCTAGGGGAATTCCAAAGAGACCTAGCTAGGCCACTAATGTGACGATCATGGGTTCCCAAGGGATAAACCGGTCGTATGGGTTTATATTAGCAAAGGAGAATATTACATAGCCTTAAAAATAGGGATAAAGTCATATCTAGTAATATACTCAAAAATATTAAGTATAACTAAGTTATATTAATAGCTAAGGTAGCTAGTATATAAGGAAATATAAATAAGTAAGTCCTATATACTTCATAGTAGCTTACGACTATAAGTCTTAACTCACGGTAAGCTATAAGTCCTAATTATAAGTTCTTTATTTAACTTACGGTATATACCCCTTAGTTTCTATAAGCTATTTTATAGTTAGCTATAAAATATAGAGGCATATATAACCCTTAGCTAATGCTATAATATAAGGTCCCCCCTCTATTAGTTCTTATCCTTAAGACTATTTCTCGCGGCTAATTTTCCTAGTAAGTAACTTACTTCCGCAAAAATTTTATATATTAATATTATATTAGAGTCTAAGGCTATATAAAACCGCAAAGCGCAAGCTATTATTATTAAGAGCATAGGATTCTTAGTTATGCCCTATAGTTACTATAAACCCGATAGCTAAAATACTAGGCTAAGGAGGGCTATAAATATTATTCTTAATATATACGGCGGGGTCATAAATGCGATAATTAAGGCGTTATACTTCTTAGGGGTAAGTTCTAGCTTAGTTATTTTCCCTTCGTCTTACTAATTCCCTTAGTAACTAATTATCTTATATAGGAGAAGCGTCGTCTAGAATAAGAAGAAGAGGTTATAGAATCAGAGTTAATTACCCTATAGTAATAAGTAAATAAGCGCCTAAGCCGCCTAATATATTTATATTATTAGAAGAGGCAACTAATTAAGCGTAATAAGGAGATACTTCGATATAATATTAAAATAATAGATAAATTAAAGGCGATAGAGAACATAGAGTTTTTTACCGCAGTGGAGGCATAGCTAGCTAGGGCCATAGATATTATTAATTAAGGTAAGCTCCTTATTTCCTCTATTATTAATAAAAACTCTTTAAGAGTTATTATGCCTTAATAAGGTATTCTAGTAATTCCTAGGTATTTTCTAAGTTAGGGTAATCTTTTTATTTAATAAAATATATTATCTTATTATTAATTTTATCTATATCGAGGATAGCTTCTATAATATACTCCTCTAGTCTATTAACTTTTATCTCTAGTTTATTACTTATTTTTTACCTAAATAATATCTTATACTAATTTAAGTAATAAAATATAAAAGATTAGATAGATCTTAACCTTAAATAATAAGTCTAATTTATAATTATATTTTAAGATTTTTTTCTTAATTTTATAGGGTCTAATATATTTATAGTTAAGTTTTTATTTTATTATTTTATTTTAATATTTTTTATTGCGAGGTAGATTATATCTCCTTCTAAAAAGGTTAGTCCCTTAATCTATTTCTTATTAGTATAGTTTATTATTTTATTCTTAATAAATTTAATTCTATGCGTATTTCTTTATATAAAATTATAATAATTAATCGCTAGTAAGGATTACTTTAAGGTTAATAATAATATTTTATAATTATTAGTAAGTATCTAGTATAAATCTAAAGTTAGTATAAGTTAATATAGTTTTTATGCTTTTATTTATAGCTATATTATAGGCTAGCTAGGCAGCTAGTAGCTTTTTAACCTAATTAGTTTATTTATAATTAATATAGCATTAAAGGTATTATTTTAGTATCTAATTTATATATTCCATTTATCTATTTATCTCTTTATAATATACTATAGAGAGCTTATAATTAATTCCTAAGTATCCTATAAGGCTTTGCTAGAACTTAGATATAAATAGTAGTCCTCGATTAGTAATAATCTTAAGTAGTATACTATATATCTTAGTAATAAATAGAAAAGATAGGTAAATTCTTTAGCTATTATTAATTCTATAGGGTATAAAATAGGAAAATTTTATAAGTCTATTTATAATAATAAGAATACTATTATAGAAGAAGTTTTTAGTAGTTAATTCTTTTAATAGGGGTAATTTAGTAATAAAATCTATTATAATTACTTCCTATAGTAGCTAGGGTATTAATAAGGTTATAATTTACTATAAAGATTTATAGCGTTATGCCTTAGTTTTCGCATAAAAGTTATATTAATTAATAATAGTTTATAATAGTTTTTTTTATATTAGGAAAGGTATATATTATTTAACTTATTCTAGGGTTTTATTAATTCCTTAATATCTATAGAGTTAATAATTATATATTTATATATAAGGTTATATTATAGTTCTTTTAGTATTTATTATTTATCTATCTTTTTATTATTAAGTAGTTATTTATTATATTCTAGGATCTTAGCGAGTAATAAATTACCTTATTCTATTTATATAGGTTATTATAGTAATAGGGTATAATATACTAGTAACCTTACTCTATTTATAGATAGCGGGTTTTTACTTATATATATATAATAGTTTACTATTAGAGATATCTATTAATAGTAAAGTATAAAAGCTATTCTTTAGTTTAGATTTTTCTTATATCTAGGTTAGGTCTATGGCTAATAATATCTACTTAGCTATTTTTTAATCCTTTAATATAGATAATAATATAATTAAATTCTAAAAGATATTTAGCGTATTATAGTTATTATCCGCTAAGTTCTTAGGTTATCGCAAAATAAGAAATATTCTTATAGTCTATATAAACCTTAATTTAGTATTAGCTTCCTAAAAGGTAATATTAAAATTCTTTAAAGGTATTAATAATTATAAGGAATTCTTTATTATAGATAGGGTAATTAAGTTTTACTCTATATAACTTATAGAAATAAAATGCGATTAAGTATAATTATCTTTTATTATCTTATTATTTAATCTAGGCGCCTAGGGTAAAATCTAAGGTATTAATTTCGAGTTTAATTAATCGGGATAAATTAAATATCTTAAGTATTAGTTCGCTTAGGATAAATTCCTTAATTTTATTAAAAGTATTCTTAGCTTTATCCCTAAATATAAATATCTTATCCTTCTTTATAAGTTCTATTAATAATATAGCTATTTTCCTAAATACTTTAAGAAACTTATAGTAGTAATTAGTAAATCTAAGGAAGGCTTATATTTCTTTAATATTAGTTAGTTCTTTTTAGTCTTTAATTACTAAGACCTTCTTAGGGTTTATATATATCTCATCGTGAGAGATAATATATCTAAGGAATTCTACTTCTAAGGCATAGAATTTATTTTTCTCGGGTTCTATTAATAAGTTAGTTTTTTATAGTATTTATAGTACCTTATAGATATATTCTATATATTCTTCTTTTATTTTAGAGAAGATAAAGATATTATCTAGGTAAATATAATAAATATATCTAGGTATTTATATAGTATATTATTAATTATTTATTAGAATATAATAGGTATATTAATAAGTCTAAAAGGCATAATAAGGTACTTAAATATCTATACTTAGTATAAAAGCGATTTTTTATTTATATCTTTTCTTAATCTAAATAAGGTTATAAGCTCTTTTAAGGTTAAGTATAATAAAGTATTTTATTTTAAAAAAAGTTAATCCTTTAACTTACTAATAAGAGGTAGCGATATATGATCCTTAATTATAATAGTATTAAGTATTTAGAAATTAATATAAAGTTAGAGTTTATTATTTTTTTTAGGATAAATATAACGGGGTATCTAATAGATAACTTACTTTCCCTAATATATCTTTTTCTATATTATTTCTTTAAGGTATTCCTTTAATATTAGAAGTTATACTTTATTAAGTAGGTAAAGTTTATTAAAGCCGGGTTAACTTCTTATTAATAAATTTAATCTTAAGGTTATAAGATATATATTCCGGTAAGCCTATCTTAAGTTCTTCCGCGAAGAGTTTCTTATAGATTTTATACTACTAAGGTATATTCTTAAGTTATTTTTTTTAGGTTATTTTTCTTTAATTTCTCGAGATTCTTTTAAGTATATAAAGCTATTATATAATTCATGCGATTATTTATTATTATTATCGTTTCTATCTATTATAATATTTATATTTTATTCCTATAGGTAAAGAGATATTTTATATTTACCTCTACCTAGCTCCTCTATTATTAATAGAAGTTTAAGATCTCTGATTTAAGTCGTCGTCTAATATAAAGGATATCTTAGTATCGCAAGAGAGTATCTAGCTAGTTTCTAGTCGAAATATAGGTTAAAATATTATAACTATAGGTACCTAAGCATAAGGTTATAGCTTTGCGTTAGTATAATATCGAATAAGATTCCTTAGTTCTTTCTTTTAATAAAAACCTTAAGGTAATTAATCTTATAGTTAATAACTTTATTATTATAATTAAAAGGTATTCCTTTAAGGTTATATATTATATAGGGCTTTTATTTATGCCTCTATAGTAGCTTAAGCCTATTTACTACTATTAGGTTAAAATAATTCTACTTAGCTCTATTATCTACTATAGTATTTAATTATTATCCTTTAACTTATACTTTTAATTCTAGGCATTATCGCCTATATCCTCTATTCGTGGAGTAGAGGGGCTTCTAGGGTAACTTATTCCTATATTTATTTACTTATTGCCCTATATTAGATAGGTATCTAGTTTTTTAACCTATAGAGGGCATAGCTAAGGTGGTTATATTTATACTCGCTTTTATTATATGCCTTATAGTTATAGTTATCTTTTATGCTATTTTGCTATTCCTAAAAGCTATTGTCTACTTATTAATTAGCTTTATTAAAGTTATTATTATTTTCCCTTATAGGGTAAACCTTATTTAGTTCGCTGCGTCTAATATAGCCGGCGTAGTCTTATAGGAACTTATTAGTAGGTCTTTAGTCTTTTCCGAGGTATAATTAAATACTTTTATATTATTCCTTATTTTCCTTCCTTTTTATCCTAATAAGGAAATTAAATCCTTCCTTTGCTATATATTTAAATTTATTATATATAGCGAGGATATATTTTCTATGCCATAGATATATATCTTTAAAATAAAGTATTACTTCTATATTAGGATAGCTTTCATCGGGGTCTTATATCTATTTTATTATAGTTTTTTATATAGCGATAATAAACTATTATTTAAGGGTAATAGATCTATCTTTATCTAGTCGAAAGCGGAGGTTAGCTATATTAAGACCTTTATTCTAACTATAGATATAATATTAGTATATCTTATAAGTAAGGTAGGGTTTATTATTAGGTCCTTATAGTTATATAGGGAAGTAATTATTCTCCTATTTGCTCTAGATATATATACTATAATAGTAGTCCTTATAAGAGATCTATAAGACTTCTTTATACCTAGGGTATATTAATTAGGTTCGCTTATCGTCCCGAGTATTATAGTATAGTATTCGTGATATATTTATAGCTACTTCTTTATAATATGCCCTAATAAGGATATCTTCTATATCTAAGTTATCCTCGCTAGTTTACTTAGTTATTACGTTTTTAGGGCTTTCCTATATCGCTTCTAGTTATTCCTACTATTTCTAAACTCTATAGTCGCGTTATTTATATTCTTATATAGCTTAATATAATATTTTATTATACTTTGCCTTAGCTATATTAATTAATTTATACTAGCGATTAACCTTATATCCTTCTATCTTATACTATAGGTATAGATTATAATTAAGTTAATATAATAATAGAATTAGGAAATAATTATTTTTCTCTTATCTTCTTAATATTCTTTATATTATAGTAATAATATAATATCTATAAGATACTAGGGTATTCTTTATATATTAAGTAGGTTTATATATATCTTATATCCCGAAGGGTATTTTAAGGTATTTAGGGTCTTAAGCTATTACGCGATAAATCACATAGATATAAATATCTAATATTTCTTTAGTATTTATATATTCTTATACGGTATAGATATATTATTTTTTCCTTAAATTCTAATAATATTTACCCTTATAGTCATAGAGCTATAAGTAGTCTTCCTCTTATAACTTATTATCTATTTTTTAATATTCCTTAATATAGTTATTCTAGGTATATATCCCTCGGTAGCTATAGCTATGTCCTCTCGATTATCTTATTGCCCTCTATAGAGTAATTAGCTAGTTTTATTACTAGATTATTTCTTTAATTTATTTCGCTATCTTTAGTTAATATTATAGGCAGAGAGTATATATATAGTAATTAAAGTTAGTTTATATATATCTTCCTTATGCTTTAGGTTTAATTTATTATAATATACTAATAGTCTTAGTATTTATATTTCTAATTAAGTTATTTCTTTTAGGCATTTCTAGCTTCTAACCCTTCTTAAGGACTACGATAGTTTTTACGTTTAGGTCCTTCGTGGGTTTAGTAGTAGGTTCTAGCAAAGGTTATTACTTTATGCTATTAATAAGATAAAGTTATCTAGCCCAAGGTGGTTTCATAGCTTTATATAGGATCCTTTATCCTTTTCCTATATTATTATAGTAATTACTTTTAGCCTATTCCTTAGTAAGGTAGACTTATTTATATAGCATAGTAACTTCGCTTAGTTCTAGGCCAGTATTATTATATCCTATATATATTATTCCTAGAATTTTAATAGTCTAAAGGGCTATCTATAGTTCCTTATTAGTCTAGGTAAATCTTACTTATTTCTTACCTTTAGGTAGTAATTATTAAGGTTTTTACTAATAATATCCTTTCTAAATATCTTATTACTTTTTCTTATATTTATTAGCCTTATAGCCTTTCTTATAGTAATAATAGCATTCAATAATTAAGGTTCCTTATTAAATCGCTCTAAGTTCTATAGGTCTAGGGTAAATACCAGTTAATATGCCTTGCCGCTTTTTTCTTTAATTAGTATTAAAGCATAGGGTATTAGCCTTATTACTACTAAACTTAGGGTTTTAGAGTTTTTTCTAAGAAAATTATTAATTATTAATCTATATTACTCGACTAATATAATTAACTAGGTTATCTAGTTAGTCTTCCTTAAAGAGTTTAGCCTATATTTCCTTTTTAAGCCTATTAAAGAATAAAGATATTAGGGCTCCTAATCCTAATTAAGTTTTAAGGCAAATTAGAGGTACCTAGTATTATACTCTAATATAAAGCGAGTTTATTAAAGTACTTTAATCTCTCTTTCTACTTAGGATTTTTTATTTATTATTCTAAAGGCTTATTAAAGCGCGGCTTTAAAAGTTTTAAAACTCGCATAGAGACTTATAATTCGCGGCGAGTATTTATTAAGTAGTTTAATAAGGTATTCCTTTATAATAGGTTTGAACTAAGCTATAATATATTTAATAAGATATCTAATAGCATACTAGACCTTATTAGAGCCTATAGTAAACTAGGTTAAGTAATAGAGCATAAATATATATAACTACATAAGAAATATTAGTAATTTATATATAATACTATTAAACTTTTCTAATTATTTTAGCTTTAGGATTTCTCTTATGTCTTTTCTTTTTATAGTAGTAACCGCTATTATTAATAGTTTAAATATTCTTATAATACTATTAGTTTTAGGCTTACTAAGTAATAGCTATATAATTAATAAGTCCTCTAAGTTCCTTTATCTTAGTAGTTATAATAGTAACTTAATTATAGAGTTACTTAATTTTTTTATTATCGCTATTTATTTCCTTATCGCTATTAGGATTAACCTAAGCTAGTATAATAGGTGCGAGTAAGTAATTAATAGGTAAAGCCTACTAATAATTATTACTAAGAGTAACCTAAGTAGCTATTATATTTAATATTATTTAAGGTAATACAAGTAATCCTCTAAATAAAGCTATTAATATATAATAATTATAGGTTCCTAAGGATAAACTAGTTATGCGGGTTTATATTAATAGAGGAGAATATTATATAGCCTTAAAAATAAGATATAAATTATATCTAATAATATACTTAAAGGTATTAAGTATAACTAAGTTATATTAATAGCTAAGATAGCTAGTATATAAGGAAATATAAATAATAAGTCCTATATACTTTATAATAGCTTATAACTATAAGTCTCGACTCACAGTAAGCTATAAGTCCTAATTATAAGTTCTTTATCTAACTCACGGTATATACCCCTTGGTTTCTATAAGCCGTCCTATAGTTAGCTATGAAATATAGAGGCATATATAACCCTTAGCTAGTGCTATAACAACTAGGGGGATCTCGGGCTATAGAAGCCGCCGAGGTAGCCCTAGTCCTTATAAGGGCAAGGCTTATAGAGGAATCTAGCTAGTTAGCTACAAAGGGGCCTATAAGGTCCTAGAGCTTCTAATAGGTCTTAGCGGTCTCTAGGTCTATAAAGCTACCTATGGAGAAGATAAGAGGCTAAAAGAAAGCCCTAAGGGACCTATATTTTCTACGTTTTTCTTCTATAGCCTCTCTCAAGGTGCTATAAGGGTCTTCCTTAGTAAAATCCTTTAAAATAGCTACGATTTAAATATTATAGTAATAGCGGCTATTTCCTAGGGTAACTATAAAGTCGGCCCTTAGGCTAGTTTCTAGGTAAACTAGGGGCTCTTTCTCGACCTCTAGGGTAGGCTAGCTACTTAGGGCTTTAAAAAAAGCCCTAGTTATAGCGTCATGCCTTATAATCTACCTTCTATTAGCACCCTTACAGGTATCTTAATAGCCTAAGGTAGCTATAGCTCCGCAAGAGCTACAGGGTAGATCAATGTTGGTTATAGGGCCAGGGCTGAGGCCATGGTGAAAGTCTTTATAAAAATTCAAGCGTCGGCCAAAGAGTAGGATTAAAAGTATTAAAAATTCTACTATAACTAATAAGTAAGTAAAAACTAGACTAAAGGATAAAGAAAAGTAGTATTAATTAGATTATTAGTAAAAGGATTATAGTTATTTTTATTTAGGCCTTTTTTATTACTTTTATTACCGATTTAATTATTAATTCTAGTTAGAGGCTAAACCCGACTAAATATTACTTATAAAATATTATTATATCCTTATTAATAGCTTTTAGCGGCGACTAATATTATTACATTTAAGCGCGGATAATATTTATAAGGGAATTTTATTAAGCTAATAGGATTAAGAATAATCGCAGACAATAACCTTACTCTAAATAACTAACCCTAAAGATAAGATAGGCGCGCTTATAAAGCCTAGGGCTAAGAATAAAGTCGCCTCTAAACTATTAGTATCAGGTATATAGCGAATAATAGCTCCTCTACTTTATTATTTTCCTAATAAAATAATTACCCTTATATTTATAGAGCTTTTACTAAAGAACCTTCTCCTTATTTAAATAATATAAGGACTTTTATACTATAGTAACCCTTTTATTTACCTAGTATTATTTTTAGACGCGCTAGGTTATATTTAAGCGGGCGAAATATAATACCCTCATCGATATTTCAATATATATTAGTCTCACTTAATATATTATAACCCTAGAATTTTACCCTTATTATCTCTTACCCCTTAAGGAGCTTAAAGATATAAACCCTCTATTTAAGCTATATAATAAAATTATAAAGATAATAGCATCTAATACTAAGGATTTAAGTACTAAATTACCATAGGATAATCGCCTAAGCCAGTTAGACCTAGACATATATCTCGCGCTTTAGGAAGACTAGGAGTAAATAATTAAAACTTAGTATACTTTTTATTGCTTAAGTAAAGCTATATTAAACTTAACCTATTGCGAAAGGATTACCTTTAATAATAGTAATTAACCCTAGGGATTAAACTACCTAGAAGAGACTATTAGTATCCTATTATAAAAGACGCTTATATTCTTATTAATAAAAAGTATTAAGCTTATTTACTATATTATATATGCTATTCTTTCTATAATAATTATTAGTAAGTTAGAGCTAAAAGATCTTAATATTAATATTAGTAATTAAATAGAGAATACTAATCATATAAGCCCTTATATACTTCTTATCCTACTAACCCATATTACTAGCCTCTACTATTTATACCTTATTCTCGACTTAGATAACCCTATTCTCGATTTAATTAACTCTAAATTCCCGAGCTTTAACCTATTATCTTAGGAATCTAGCCTTATTAAATTTATTAAGCTCTTCCCATAGCTTTTATAATTTATACTTAAATTTAAGTATCGCGATAATATTAATAAATTCTCGCGATTTTTTACGCTTCTATATATCCTAAATTTAGAAGTATTATCGCTTAGGTTAATAAACTACACCGGCGAGGAATTAGTAGATTTTCTTCTTTAATATTAAAACTTACTTTAGGAAATCTATTTCAATATAATTAATATTATATCTAGCATTAAATCGTCGTAGCACCTCCTTATCGAAAAAATTTCTAATAATCTAGAAATTAACCATTTCTTTATAGTTAGCTATATAATTAAAGATATATATATATAAGATAAGGGCCTTTTAGAAGCCACTAATACGCAAGGTCTCGCCGATATTATATCTAAACTATTAAGGAGAGAGTAAGATCAAGATATAAGCGACTACTATATATACCTTTTTATTATTTTTTATTATTAGCCTTAAAGTAAGGTATATTAAATCTATTAAGGGTTAATATTTAACTCTAGTAGTTAATATTATATTATCTAGGTAATTCCTATCTTTACTATTTTGCGCCTCTTAATTTTAATTACTTATCCCCTTATAGGGAAGATTAATTACTTTAGCTTAATAATTATTATTATAGCTTTAATAGGGAGCTAACATTATAGTTTTAATAGGAGGGAGAAAAAAAATAAAAGAATAGATAATAAACTCTACCTTAATTAATATAAATATACCTATCAAAGATAAATAAATAGGTAAAGCCGGTCAGTAAATAGGTCTATAAGCTATTTATTATAATAAATATTATTTTTTACCGCCTAAATACTATTACTTTATACGCTAAAATAGGTCATTATGCGCTTACTTTAGAGGAAAAAGCAGATAAGCTTAAGCGCGAATAAGAGCAGGCAAGATAGCATCGGCTAAGAGCCCGCTAAAACTAGTAAGTATACTATATCTAACTAAACCTTAACGACTTAAATAATACTCGCCTAGTTACTTACTCAAGCAATCCGCTTCTAGAAATAATTATAAAAGGTATTATCTTTATTAATATACCTCTTCTTTATCTCTATTTCCCCTTAGGCTCGCGAGCTAATAATCGTACTTACTAATAGATAATAGGGACTAGAGTAACCCTGCTACCCTAGACCTAGTCGATAAATAACTACCGCCTATTACCTATCGGGGAAGTCAAAGCCTAGGAATTACTAACCGACTAGCCTTAATAATTCATAAACCGGTAATTATAGCGAGCGAAATAGATCTGCGACCAGAAGCATCCGCGGGACTACCTATATTAATATAGCCGATTAATAAGTAAATATTTCCTAACCCTAACTATACCGCGGTAGTATATCCTATAGCTATAAACTAGTTAAGTATCGCTAGATAAGACGAGGGGGAAGAGATCTCTGTGATTAGAATTCTGAATTTAGATTCATCCTTATTAAATAATAAATAACTAGGCCTTAGACCTAGCCATCCCCCATTAGACCCTAATATATCACCGCGTGGGCAAATATATCTCTGCGTCTAATAATACCGCGACTAATAGTACCTTATAAGGGTATAATAACTTTATTTAGGAGGTTATGGTCCCTTAGGAGCTATTACCTATTATTAAATTCTGCCTTGACCCTATATGATGATTTAATTTTATCTCTGCCCGCCTAAATCTAGTCTCAGTCGGATCTCGAGCTTGAGTTTAAGGCAATACCTCTCCCCTTATTATCCATAGCTTCTCCTATTAATATTAAAGATAGCCGCGGTGATAATACTAGGAGCTCCTCGCCCGATGCTAATGCTATATTGCTACCCACGGCCCTAGTATTACTATCTCCCGGCCTTCCTCGGCAGGACAGTCGGTCATCTCGGCCGAGAAGTTCTACCTCGCTAATATCGGACTTGCTAGACTGGTTCGTCCTATTAGCCTCACCTTTTAGGGTTAGGATAGGGTTAGTATTTACTATCTAAGCTATTTTGCCCTAGGGGTTTCTTCTAGCTAAGATATAGCTTAAGAATAAAAAAGAGGAGATTTTCTAAGAAATATAAGAAAGAGAGAGATATAAGAAAGAAAGCTAAGAGAGAGATATAACTAAGGAAGAAATATAACTAAGAAAGAGATAAAAAAGAGATATAGCTAGGAAAAAGATATAGCTAAGAAAGAGATAAGAAATAAGAGAAGATATAAGGGATAAAAGATAAGAGATAATAATAAGAAATAAGAGATAAGAGATAAGATATAAGATATAGAGGTAAGAAATAAGAAATAAGGAAGGCTAATAGCCTTAGGAGGCCCTAGAAGTATTCCAAATCGACCTAGCTAGGTTACTAGGGGTATCTCGGGCTATAGAAGCCGCCGAGGTCGCCCTAGTCCTCATAAGGGCAAGGCTAATAGAGGAGTCTAGCTGGTTAGCCGCTAGGGGCTAATAAGGTCCTGGAGCTTCTGATAGGCTTTAGCGGTCTCTAGGTCCATAAGGCCGCCTGCTGAGATAATAAGAGGCTGAAAAAAGGCCCCTAGGGACCTATATTTTCTGCGTTTTTCTTCGGCAGCCTCTCTAAGGTGCTATAAGGGTCTTCTTTGGCAGATTCCTTTGAAATAGCTACGATTTGAATATCATAGTAATAGCGGCTATTTCCTAGGTTAACTGCGAAGTCGGCCCTTAGGCTAGCTTCTTGGTGGACTAGGGGTTCTTTCTCGACCTCTAGGGTAGGCTGGCTACTTAGGGCTCTCACAAAGGCCCTAGTTATAGCTCATGCCTTGCAATCCACCTTCTATTAGCACCCTTGCAGGTATCCTGATGGCCTAAGGCAGCTATAGCTCCGCAAGAGCTACAGGGTAGGCTAATAGGCTTGATTGGGTAAAAGAGCCGGCTTCGGAGGGCTTCAGTGACCTCAGAGTCTGTAAAAGATAGGGCTTTTTGAGTAGGTAAGACTCCTAGCCACTTACGGCCGAGATAGCTAGCATTTTCTAGCCTAGCGTGCCTATAGCTAGCGGGGAGGTCCTCTAAGAAGCCTGCTAGCCTAGCCTTATTAGCTTCCTTTAGCACCTTGGGCTGTTTTGGCTGGCCTAGGCTGGCCTTGGTTGGGCTGGCTTTGGTTAGGCTGGCTTGGTTAGGCTGGCTTTGGTCTAGGGTAGGCTGTGGGGCTAGGGGCTTCCGGATGAGGTCTAGGGTAGGCTGCGAGGCTTCCCTAGCTGCTAGGAATAGCTCGTGGGCTAGGTCTTTGTGTAAGGGTATTCCTAGGCCTCCCTCTCTAACGGGAAGGGCTATAAGGCTCGGATTAGGCTCCTTAGGGCACTCACTAGGGCTTCTAGCCACTAGGGCTATAATAGCCTCTCTTATAAGGGTATCAGCTTCTTCCCAAAGGTCTTCTAGCCCTATTGGGTCTAGTTGCCTCTGAAGGTGCCTTAGAAGAAGCTGAATACTGCTTCTAAGAAGAAGTAAAGAGTGCTGTTTTGGAAGGTCTTGTAGGGCCTCTAGGGCTTCCTGTAGGGTAGCTAGCTTGCCTTGCAAGAAGGCTCTTCTAGGCCGGATAGGGCCTATATAGGTGCCTAAGGCTTTAAGCCTTCTAGCTTAAGGTCCTCTATAGCCTTTTCCTTGCTTTTAGCTAGGTTAAGGCTAAAGGGGGAGCCTTTTAAGACCTCCTTAGCTGCCTCTAGGGTACCTTGCGGAGCCTTATTAAGAATGTAGAGGTCATCTAGGTAAGCTACTAAGGTTGCCCTAGGTAGCTTCCTAGCTAGGGCCTCTAGGGTAGGTCGAAAGGCAAGGGAGAAAAGAAGGGGTCCAAGGGGGTCACCTTGCCTAACGCCCTTAGCCGAGGCTATAGCCGACCCATCTTCCGTAACTAAGATAGAAGGGTCGTTATGGCCCACGCTGCTGCCTTATAGAAGGTTGGGGCAAAGTAGCTATAGAGGCAGCTATAGAAGCCCTATCTACTAAGTTAAAGGCATTAGCGAGGTCTATAGAGGCTAGCTGTTGGAAATTAGCCTCGTTGGGGCCTATAATAGCCTCGTGCAGAAGGAAAAATAGCGGGTTCAACCCGCCTGGCTTTTACGCCTAGCTGGAAGGGTAAAAGCATATTAGGCCGATAGGAGGTCATCAGGATCGCCTTCATAGCTACCCTATAGATAAGGTCTCCTATAGCTATAGGCCTAACCCCTCCATCGGGCTTCTGAAGCCCTATAAGGCGGCTAGCGCATAGTAAGTGGGCCCCAGGGGCCGTGCCTTGGCGAATCATATCAGCTAGCAGCCTTAGGAAAGCTATCACAGGGGAATCTTTCCTAGTTACTAGGTCTAGAAGAGGCCTAGTCCAGCCACTAAGGCCCGGGGCCTTTTCCTTGCCTATAGAGGCTATAGCTGCTATAATGGTCTCTGATGTGATTAGTTGGCCGGCCCTTGGGCGGGTCTTGCCTTGGAAGGGGTCTTTTAATCCGATAGGGTGCTTTTCTAGCAGCCTAGCCCTATTTTCTACTGAATTAGGTGCTATAGGGGTCGGATCAATAAGAGCCCTAGCAGCCCGGCCTAGGTAGCCTCTCTCTAGTAGCTTAGCTGCCCTTTGGGCCGGCTAGGAGCTATAGAGGGTCTAGCTGCCTTGGGGGCTTAGGGGCTGCTGGAGGGACTCTAGGCTCTCTAGGGTAGGTAGATTAGAAGGGAAAGACCTGAGGAGGCTAGCTAGGCTTCCTTTTTGTAACCCTAACCCTAGTAGCCTAGGCAAGATAAGGAAATATAAGAGGGCCTTTTCAGTAGGCCTCTTTAGAAAGGTAGCTGCAGCTTTATGGGCTGTAGCTGTGAAAATAGCAGCCTGCCTTGCATGAAGCCTTTTTTCCGGTATAGGGATCTTTGCAAAAGCTAATAGCTTCTGCATAGAGGTCTTGGCTAGGATTGGGGCTATAGCTTGGTTGTGTAGCTGCTCTAGGGTAGGTCCCTCTAGGGTAGGTCCCTCTAGGGTAAGCTCCCTAGGCTCGGGCTCTAAGGTAAGCTCCTAGGCTCGGGCTCTAAGGTAAGCTCCCTAGGCTCAGGCTCTAAGGTAAGCTCCCTAGGCCCCTTAGGCTCTCTAGTTTCTAGCTCTAGGGTAGGCTCCTCTAGGGGCCCTAGAGGCTCTAGGAAAGGTTCTTCTAGAGGCTCTAGGGTAGGTCCCTGACTAGAGGGCCTATAGCTAGGCGTGCTAGGGCAAGGGGAGCTTGAGCTAGGGGACCAAGGCTAGCAGACCTAGGGCTAGGGTCTTCCCCTTTCTTCATAGCTAGAAAAAGACCTATAGCTTTCCCTTGAGGCCGGTCGGTCTAGGGTAGGCTCCTCTAGGGTAGGCTCTCTAGGGTAGGGCTAGGCTGTAGCTGCCTTTGCCGTCTAGTTGGTCTTTGTAGCTGCGGAGAAGGGTTCTTGCTAGTCTCTTTCTTCCTATAAGGCCTCTATAGCTAACTAAGCCCGGGCTAGCCCGATTAGGACTAGTAGGGCTAAGAGATAAAGCTAAAGAGGCCCTAGAGGCACTAGTGGCCCTAGTAGCTATATAGGTCCTTGGCCTAGGTAAGGTCGAAATATGGGCTTTACCTTCTATGCCGTGGATCTTAGCACTGTGGGTCTTGATGCCGTGACTTCCGCGGCAGGCTGTGCCGCAATAAGGGCAGCTGACTAAGCCAAGGGGCTGTAGCTGTTGGTTGGTATAGGCCTCGGCCGGGTGTTTTTTGCGTATATGCTCTAGGGTATCTCTATAGCTGCCTTGGCAGGTAGGGCATACCTGCGAGGGCATTTTGCTATAGGGTAGGTATAGGGTAGCCGAGATATAGGGTAGCTAAGGTATAAGGTAGCTAGGGATAATAAGAGATAAGATAATAGAGATAAAAATAGCTATAAGATAGCTAAGATATAATAAGGCTTAGAAGCTAAGCATAAGGTAAGAGGTAAGTATAAAAAATAAGAGTTAAGGTTATAAGAAGCTTAGAGAAGGGTTATAGAGATACTTATATAACCCTAGGGTTATTCTAGAAGGTTCTATCTTAACCTAAGTCTAACCCTAGCTGACCTAAAGCCTGACCCTAACCCTGACCCAATGTGTGACCCTAACTATGACCCTAACCCCTATAGAAGGCTCTAGAATCTCTATAGAAGCCCAGAGGGCTTCTATCTATAGCTGACCCAAAGCCTGACCCTAACCCTGACCCAATGTATGACCCTAACCTCTGGAACCTCTAAAGGGACCTCTAAAGGAACCTCTGAAGGAACTTCTAGAGGATAGGTGAGGATAGGTGAGGGATAGGGTGAGGGATAGGGTGAGGGATAGGTGAGGGATAGGGTGAGGATAGGGTGATGCATTGGGTTCGGGTTCGGGTTCGGGCTAGGGTTAGGGTTAGGGTTAGGGTTAGGGTTAGGGTTAGGGTTAGGGTTAGGGTTAGGGTTAGGGTTAGGTTAGGGTTAGGGTTAGGGTTAGGGTTAGGTTAGGGTTAGGGTTAAATCTCTCTCAACAACAACTTGATTTGTAGCTTTGGAGAGGTAGATTCTGGTTTCTTATTCGTTGTGTTTTCGCTGTGTCTCTTTTGCCGTGGTGGTGTTTTGTTCTCTTAGGCGCCGGTGGCCTTACGATCTATTATTACGGACTGTGGTCGGTATAGCTCGCTTAAAAGGGCGTAGGCAAGGTGACCCCTTGGACCCCTTCTTTTTCTCCCTTGCCTTTCGACCTACCCTAGAGGCCCCTAGCTAGGAAGCTACAGGGCAACCTTAGTAGCTTACCTAGATGACCTCTACATCTTAATAAGGCTCCGCAAAGGTACCCTAGAGGCAGCTAAGGAGGCTTTTAGCTTTACAGGCTTGGCTTATGAGCTAGGCTGTATTAGCCTGGGCTTCTTGGCAGTGCTCCTGGTTTTTATCGGAACCGGTGGCGTTTTTGTCTGGTGGTGTCGTGTGATGGTTCCTGTGTTGGAGGGACGGCTGACATCCTTCCTACGCGAGCTATTCTAGCAGCTAGGGAAGCCTCGCAGCCTACCCTAGACCTCATCCGAAGCCCCTAGCCCACAGCCTACCCTAGACCAAGCCAGCCTAACCAAAGCCAGCCTAAACCAAAGCCAGCCCAACCAAGGCCAGCCTAGGCCAGCCAAAAACAGCCAACAGTGCTAAAAGGAAGCTAATAAGGCTAGGCTAGCAGGCTTCTAGAGGACCTCCCCCGCTAGCTATAGGCACGCTAGGCTAGAAAATGCTAGCTATCATCGGCCGTAAGTGGCTAGGAGTCTTACCTACCAAAAAGCCCTATCTTTTACAGACTCTGAGGTCACTGAAGCCCTCCGAAGCCGGCTCTTTTACCCAATAAGCCTATTAGCCTACCCTGTAGTCCTGCGAGCTATAGCTTGCCTTAGGCCATCAGGATACTGCAAGGTGCTAATAGAAGGTGGATTGCACGCATGAAGCTATATACATGGGCCTTTGTGAGAGCCCTAAGTACGCAGCCTACCCTAGAGGTCGAGAAAGAAACCCCTAGTCCACCAAGAACTGCTAAGGGCCGACTTCGCAGTTAACCTAGAAATAGCCGCTATTACTATGATATCAAATCGACCTATTTCAAAGGAATCTTTGGCCTCTGCCCTGGGCTGGTTGTGGGGGTGATTTTGTGTGGGTGCTGCTGCCAAAGAAGCCCCTTAATAGGCCAACACCGGCCCACGTTAGAGAGGTCTTCGACGAAGACGCGCAGAGAAATATAGTCTCCTAGGGGCTTTTTTTCAAGCCTCTTAATTATCTCCAGCAGGCGCCTTATGATGGACCCTAGAGACCAGTCGCATAAACCAATACAGAAGCTGTCCAGGGACCCG